>OX276362.1:9862003-12304027 GCA_946251885.1 Cosmia pyralina | reverse complement strand
CAATATGGCCCACGCACAATGGTCCACATGAAGGACTAAGTGCGGAAACCATACCTTCTAACTAGGAACTAGGGACCAATTAGTTCAACCAGGTTTCAGACTGGCTAAAGTAGACTCATCCTTCATGGGGTACTGTTTAAAATGTTATAATAAAATACCTCCCCACATACTCCAGCTGAATGAAACGAAATTTAAATCTTGTATAAAACGCACACTATGCAGCCAGGCATATTATAAGTTGGGGGATTACATCGCTGACAAAAATGCTTGGCTGAATGCTTGTCCTGCTCCACAAGGACGCATTAACTAATTGATTAGCATTCGGATATATTGTTAGAGCTGCTGAAGATTAAGATGAGAGAAAACTTTCTTTGCATTGTTTAGATTCAATCTCTTAGTATTATATAATTGCATAGCACATGTGTGAGCACTATGTAGCTACTATTAAGCTACCTTTTACTGGGTACGTCTTTCACTGACTTGAGTGTGCCCTGGCGGTTGAGAGTATGTCATGCTCACTCAAATGTCTCGCTGGTGGTGGCGTGTGTGTTGGATCATTAAGTTCCCTTCAAAATGGTTGAGCTAATTGGTGCTGATCCATGCGTCATGTTCGTGAACAGGCGCCGTCAGTTGGGACTGGTCGTCTCTTAGCTGCCATGGCTTATTTTAAATTTTAATATTTAATTTAGTTGTTTTAGTTTTTATCTTTTTATTACGGACGCTTTTTAACGTGCACGTCTTTCTACATTGTTCTCACATGTATATTTTCAACATGAACGATGTAACCAATATTTTATAAAAATATTATGATTTAAAAGAGTGTCCGTGGAGTTTCTTGCCCGTTCTTCTCCATAGGGATATACTACGCTTTGGAATGGGCAACTAGCTTCATCTTTCTGACTGACCGACCCATTGACAATTCAAAAGTGCCTGTAATTGGTTTATTTGAAATAAATGCTTTGAGTTTGAGTTTGAGTGAGAGAGAGAGAGAGAGACGGAGCTATATACGACCTATAGCACCATCCTTTTTTACTCATCGGAATCATGGTAGATCCATTTTTTCACGTCATAGTATGGCCCCAATACTTTTAAAGTTATATTAATAAATGTGAAATATCTTGAAAATATCCCTAGACAGTGTTGATGTGTGTAGTATGCGATGTGTTCATTGCGTGATAAATACTCACAGTGGGCGGCCGCTTGGCCTTCTTGTCTGCGGGCGTATCGGACTCGTCGACTCTCTCCTCCTCATCTTTGGCCCCATCCTCGTCTTCCGCCTTACTGCCCTCGCCGGATGCCACGTCTGAAGATGTACAACATACCAATACAAAAAGTGCAGATACAATCCAGACCAATATCATCTGCATCTCAATAAATAAATTTAATAGCACTTTGATTTGTAAGTTAAATGACCAAAAACTTACAATGAACAATGTTAATATTTCGTATAAAGAATTCTTTTCGGTAGTCCAAACAGAGTTCGACAAATCTTTTAAGAAGATCACAAAAACTATCAGCCCTAAGTTTTTATTTAGTGACTGGGCAACTAGAGGACTCAGGAAAAGTAGGGAAAGACTTTTCGAGCTTTATGGCATTAAGCCTTATATACACGGAAACTTTTAATAAGTATGTTTCTACTTACTCTAGAATTTTTAAGAATACTTGTAAGGCAGCTAAAGTTTTTCACATTAGCAACAAGGTTAAATCAGCAGAGAATAAAATAAAGACAGTTTGGAAAATTATTAATAATGAAACTAACAGGATCAAAAAGCATAATTTTGATTACACACTGGAGACGTCATGTGGTCTCATTTACGATAGCAAAGAAGTTGCTCTAGAATTTGTAAATTTCTTTACCAGTATCCCACTTAAAACTACTGAAATCTTAAACTCCTCGCCATCACTCTCTTTTGATTTAGTAAGGGCGAACGTTTCGGCCTGCCCGATTGAATTTAACTTTAAGCACAACCCCATAACAGTAATAAAAGCTTTTAAGCAAATTAAGATCAAACTGACCGAAGATCTTTGGGGAATGTCCTTTAAAGTCTGTACCTCTATAATTGAGACTATAGCGCCTTACTTAGCCTTAATATTTAATTTGTGTGTGGATCAAGGAGTTTTCCCGGATTTAATGAAATACAGTAAGGTAACACACCACATTTTAAATTCATTTTAAATTCGGGGACAGTAAGGACACAAATAATATTATAGACCCGTATCCGTGTTGCCAGTTTTCAGCAAGGTAATGCTTAATCAAATGCTCAATCATTTTAACACGAATAAAATACTTCACGATCAACAGTTTGGTTTCACCAAAGGACGTTGTACGACCGACGCCGGTGTAACCTTATTAAAACACATTTTTAACGCGTGGGAAGAGGGCCAAGACACCATAGGAATTTTTTGTGACCTCTCCAAGGCATTTGATTGCACGACACCTTACTCTTGAAACTTGAGCATTACGGAGTTGGAAAACTTGCGCTCAGTTTAGTAAAATCTTATTTAAATGATAGACAACAGCAAGTACAAATAAATGGTATCACTTCACTCGGTTTAAAAGTGAAAATGGGTGTTCCACATGGCTCAATATTGGGTCCTTTCCTCTTTTTAGTGTATATTAATGATTTACTCCATTTATTAAAAAATCAACCACAAATGGTGTTATTTACTGACGATACTTCCTTAATTTTTAAGGTAGGTAGACGTGATGCAAATTCTGACGACGTTAATAACGCCCTACTGCAGGTCCAAAATTGATTTACTACTAATAATTTAGTGTTAAATGGGAAAAAAACTAAGTGCATTAGATTTTCTTTACCAAATTTAAAAAGTAGTGATTGTGAGATAGTATTGAATCAAGAGAAACTAGAATTCGTCGATAAAACCGTTTTCCTGGGGATCCCCCTCGACCCAAGGCTACAATGGGGTCCTCATTTAATATCACTTGCAGGACGGCTAAGTTCAGCAGCATATGCTGTCAGAAAAATCCGTCAATTTACTGATGTAGATACCGCGAAGCTAGTCTATTTTCTTAGTTTTTTTTTTTTTTTTTAGTATCATGTCTTACGGTATTTTACTTTAGGGACGGGCTGCAGACATCGAGTCAATTTTTATTCTGCAGAAAAGAGCCATCAGAGCCATATATAATCTCCGCAAGCGCGATTCTCTAAGGGAACTGTTTAAGGAAATTAACATCATGACGGTACCTTGTCAATATATCTACGAAAATATCATTTACGTAAGAAAAAAATTACATCTTTTTAGTAAAAGAGGTGAAAGGCATAATTATAGTACTAGAAATAGGGACCTATTAGCTCAACCAGGTTTCAGAATAGCTAAAGTAGACTCATCGTTCATGGGGTACTGTTTAAAATGTTACAATAAAATACCTCCGCACATACTAAACTGAATGAGACTAAATTCAAAACTTGTATAAAACGCACACTATGCAGGCAGGCATATTATAAGTTGGGGGATTACATAACTGATAAAAATGCTTGGCTCGATGCTGGTCCTGCTCCACAACCACAACTAATTAATTAACATTTGAAGATACTGTTGGAGCTGCTGAAGATTGTAAGACTATCATTGCATTGTATAGACTCAATCTCCTTTGTATTATATAATTGCATAGCACATGTGTGAGTACTATGTACATACTCTAAAGCTACCATTTACTGGGTACGTCTTTATTTGACTTGAATGCGTCCTGACGGCTGAGAGTGTCATGCTCACTCTAATGCCTCGCTGATGGTGGTGCGTGTTGGATCATTTTGTCCCAGGTCTCATCATAGATCAAAAGTGCTGTGTCGTCTGCGTAGGTAAAAATGTCTCATTCATTGTGACATTTTTACCTACGCAGACGACACAGCACTTTTGATCTATGATGAGACCTGGGACAAAGCTAAACATAGAACTGAACTCACCTTGAGAACTGTTATGGACTGGCTTTCCATTAATCTTCTGACGCTCAATGTTTCGAAGACTAAAGTAATTCAGTTTCTACCACCAAATTCACCTAAACCACCAACGGATTCAACTAAAATAAAAGCGCATATTTGTCACGATGCCTCTCCTTGCAATTGCAATTGCCTTGCTATGGTCTCAAATGTTAAATATTTAGGCGTTCATATCGATGAGAGGCTGGATTAGCGTGTTCATACGGATACACTATGCTCCCGGCTTCGTAAACTAATTTATTTATTTAAAGAGCTCAGACATTCGGCCGACATTGAAACGGCTTCACTTGTATATCGTTCCCTGTGTGAGTCGATTATTACCTACTGCATCCCGGTGTGGGGAGGAACTTTCAAGACCGTGAGTCTTAGGGTGGAAAGAGCTCAGAGGGCTGTCCTCAAAGTTATATATTTCCGTAAAAGGGACTACCCCACAACCCAGTTGTACTCCGAAGCCCTCACTGCCACAGTTGTACTCACGGTGAGAAAACTCTATGTCCTCCGCACTGTCTTGCGTCGACATTCCACGATGCCGCTTGATAGAAACCTATCCAATAGGCAGATTGGCTTTCCTATCTGCGAATCTATTCTGTATCGTTCTGCGCTAACCCGACGACACTATTGTGTACAAAGTTCCCTTATGTACAATAAAATCAACAAGACCCAATCAATTTATAAACTTACCCTGCATAAGGTCAAGCTGAGTCTAAAGCCTTGGCTACTGTCCCTCAATTACGACGAAACGGAGTAAATTCTAAAAACTCTTTCGTAATATAATTTCTAGCCTATGAGAGGCACTCAACTTCACCCTTTACTCGCGTTCCCAGTCAACCTTTCCTGTACGTTCAATTACATTCAATTTCAATTTACACACATACTCACATACTTCAAGCACACACCCACACATACACACACCCAACACACATAATATACGCACACACACACACACACACAATCACCACTACAGGCTTTTTCTAAACTTTTTTTTTTTTACTTATTTTGTATTAGTTTAGTCTTTTTATTTATTCATTGTTAGTCTTATCGCATAAGTTTTCAATAGTATTTATTCCCGGGAGAGGGCACTGGCTCTTGTAACACAGGTTAATCACCTAGCACAAGTGTCAGGGACTTCACACTATTTGTAATTCACTTTTCTTATGTAATAAAGATTAGTATTATTTTAAAAAAAAAAAAATTTTGCTAATCCATGCGTCAGGTGCGTGAACGGGCGCTGTCAGTGAAGGTTGGTCATATCTTAGCGGCCACGGCTTATTTTAATTTAATTTAAATATTTGAATTGTTTTTTTTTTAGGACGCTTTTAACGTTCTGCATCGTTCTCACATGTATAATTTCAACATGAATGATGTAACCATTATTTTGTAACCATATCTTGATTTAAAAGAGTGTCCGTGGAGTTTCTTGCCCGTTCTTCTCCATAGGGATCTACTACGCTTTGGAATGGGCGACTAGCTTCATCTTTCTGACTGACCGGTCGGTCAGACCCCCTTGACAATTCAAAAGTGCCTGTAATTGGTTTATTTGAAATAAATGCTTTGAGTTTGAGTTTGATGCCTTCTTATCCTTCTTGGGTGGTTGGCCCGCAGTTATGGAAATCGGAAATGGCCGTGAAACACAGGTTAGAATAGAAGATATAAGTAATATTCAATATTTTAACAAAGAAGTCTGAAACCACGGTAACGTCAGTGAAAAATCGGTCAGATTTTGGACTGATAATGCTATACATACGTACACGTCCAACATACCCCACGCTGTTACCTAACTGCCAACTTTGCTGACAGGATAATCTTTTACTACTCCGTGCCGACAATCTCAAACTCAAAGCACTTATTTCAACTAAACCATTTCCACCAATAAAAAGTAAGTTGAAAAGTAAAACCCGACTACTGAAAAATCACGCTTTAATTTGATGCGTTATCTATACATCACTCACCTTCGGTTTGCCAACGATATAGAGTCAGTAGAGCTTCCGTAATGTCACGGCCACATTAATGGGATATTCCGATGATTATCGCGATGAAGGACGTTGACCGTAGGTGTAGCCACCACTTACCGCGATAATTTGACCGAATCTTGACCGCATTTAATTACCGCGATGTTTATGGCGATGATGGGCATTGATATTGACGTTAGTGTGGTAGAAGCATAAGAGTGGGTCTTAAAATGAGCATGGACAAAATGAAGATCATGTCAAATGCCCATGTAACATCCTCTCTCATGAAGATCGGAGAAACTACACTCGAAATTGTGGACAATTATGTTAAACTAAACAACTGTCCAGTTAGGTAGGGTCAATGATCGAATCCGACTCGGCTGGGTAGCTTTCGGGAAGATTTGTAATATCTTCTCGTCTCACATACCAATGGTAACCTATGGCACTGAAACATGGTCGCTCACAATGGGCCTCATTCATAATCAGCCAATAATGTTCCCAATGTTGGGACACAGGTGTCCTCTCGGTGAAAGGGAGTGGGCCGTAAACCACCACGCAGGCCCAGTGCGGGTTCGTAGATGTCATATGTCTTCGAATTTTTGGTTCTAGGACATGCCGGTTTCCTCCAGCTACGATGTTTTCATTCACTTTCTTGAGAGCAGTGGTGATGAAATTATTTACATAAAGTAAAACGCCTGCCTGGGTCACGAGCACGATCTACATACAACTCGTAAGTCGGTGCCGTTACCATTAGGCCACCATTGCTCGCATGGGCCTCATTAGAAGACTGAAAGTCACTTATAGGACAATAGAGGGGCTATGCTTGGCGTTTCCCTAAGTGATCGAATCAGAAATGAAGAAATCCGTAGGAGAACCAACGTAACCGACATAGCCCGAAAAATTGCCAAATTGAAGTGGCAGTGGCCTGGGCACATTGCTCACAGTGGCCGAGGGGGCCGAAAGGTTCTGGAGTGGAGATAGCGTACCGGAAGACATAGCGTTGGAAGGTATCCCACATGGTAGACCGACGACCTTGTGAAAGCAGCAGGAAGCCGCTAGATGCGAGAAGCACAGAACCGTTCGAAGTGGCTGTGCTTGGGCAACACCTATGTCCAGCAGTGAACGGCTTTCGGCTGAAACGGTGATGATGAACAAAAATAAAAAAGATCTCTGGGATGAGATAGTCAATGCGCAGCTTGCCCCGGGTTTGCCGCACAGCACTGCCGCGCGTACATTTCTCCATACGTCTAGACATAGCGCGGGAGAAATTGTGTCCTGCGAATGCCACTGCACACATCTTGCGCGCTCTATTTGGACACACCTTAAGACTACAAAAACTAGAGGAACAAAATGTATGAAAAAATGAATTATCTCAGACAATGAATAAATAGGCAAAAACGGTGACAACTCTGCGACACATCTGTGTTCTTGCATAATCGTCAGTTCGTTTTATTGTAGGATCGTCATTTGTCGGTAGGCGGCGCCAAAGTAATAAACAGTAGTACAGAGGTCAAATCTCCAAGGTCATCGAGCAAGGTCCAAGGAAGCAAGCAAGGAAGGGAGCAAGGGCCTTAAGGTATAAAGGCACTCGTCATCCCTCTCCGTCTCCCTCTAAGCCCTCTCTCACGCCTCCTCCTCTCCCTCTAATCCTCCTCTCACCCCCTTCCCTTCCCTCTCACCCTCCTCTATCATCCCCCTTACCACCCCCTCTCATCCCCTCACCCACCCCATTCGCTCTTCATCTCACCCCTCATCTCCCTCTAATCCTCCTCCCCTTCCCATCCATCTCACCCTCCTCTATCATCTCTCTCACCGCCCCCTCTCAGCTACTAACCCACCCCATCCCCTCTCCCTCTCACCCCCTCACCACATCCCCTTCCCGCTAACCTCCTCCCCCTTTCACCCCCTCTCACAACCCCTTCACCACATTCCCCTCCCCCTCTACCCTCGCCAACTCCTCCCCCCTCACCCCCCTCTCCATACACAGACAAATTACATTAAATTTTCGATGCGCAAGCAAATATCGAATACCCCCTCAGAGTTGCATGCTCATTGTTGCCCAATTCCTGCAGATAGCCAGTGTAATTGTCTCAATATTAAAAAGACAGATAAAATAAAATACCTGGGTACTATAATAGATGAAACCCTTTCCTTCAAACAACATATGGAAGCTCTAAAAAATAGAATTCGTAAGCTGATACGAGTATACGTATTCAATAAGCTACGTTTTATTGCAGAGCCAAAAATAATTAGGCAAGTATACTTTGCTCTTTGTCAGTCAATTTTGACATACTGTACAACATCATGGGGTGGGGCGAGTAACACTTTGGTTATTTGCCCATTGAAAGAGCTCAAAGAGCTATTCTCAAGGTAGCTATTTGCCGTCCTTTTCTTTTCCCCACTAACCTCCTCTAAAAAGCTTGTAAAGTACTAACAGTTCGACAGTTATTTATAATGAGCACTGAACTAAAACAACACGCTGCGCTTCCATACAGCACTGAATTTACTAAAAGGAGACGGAAAGATATAGTTTGCCCTCATAAAAGTTCAAAACATGCTTTCACAGCTAAATTTTATATGTACCTCGGACCGCTACTCTACAATAGGCTAAATGAAAAAGGCAACATCTACTCCCTACTCCCTAAATAATAGTAACTGCAAGAAAATCCATACGGAAGCTCTTCAATCTATGTCCTATGAAGATATAGAGAAGTTATTATTTGTGATATAGTAAATATTGGTAGTATTATATAATTTTATCTATTTTATACAACTTTTTAGATATGTAATAATAAGATAAGATAAATAAGAGTATTTTTAATCAATTAATGTTTCCTAGTTCAGGCACAAGTCATGGGTGATTTAAGAAAAAATGTATTTATCTAACCTTAAATTTTTACCTAGTCCTTATATTTTTTAATAAATTTTATTTATTATAATTATTATACCCTCCCCACTCACTACACCCTCCCCCTCACTACAACCTCCTATCCTTCTCTAACTCTTCCCGCTCTCCAATCAATCAGTCAAAGTCTCAACTCAATCTCTCTTCAATGAATCAGTGCTATACAAAAAGCAACTAAGGTGTAAAGGCACTCGTCGCCCCCCCCCCCCTCTAACCCCTCCTCCTCTCCCTCTAACCCCCTCTCACCCTTCCTCCTCTCCTTCTAACTCCCTCTCACGCATCTCTCCTTCCTACCTCTCACCAACCCCTCTCACCCATCTCACCCCTTTCAACCCCCTCACCGCCCCTTCTCAACCCCTCACCCTCCCCATCCCCAACCCCCTCTCCCTCTTACCCCCTCACCACATACATTTCTCGCTTACCTCCCCTTCACCGGTTTCTCCTCTCCCTCTACACCCCTAGACCTCTTAAGGAACCTACGTGCCAAATTTGGAATCTGAAGTGTATGGAGCTTAGTAAAACAACCTTGTTAGCTGCGAGCTGGTTTATTACTGGTCAATTACAAGAAGGGAGCGCGCGTCGCAGCGCGCGTTAAGTAGATAACCACTTATAGGTACATACATATGTATCATTCCTCCCCAATTAGTTTTTGACCCTGTAGACAACAAAACATAAATTAATCACAATCGATTCATTTGAGTAACTATTGTGTAACTCTTAAAAATATTTCTTATAGTCTATTCTCTTTGTAACACGCTTCGACCTTTGGCGTGTGAGTGTGGGTGACGGAACCGGGAGTTCGTGGACCGGGCTCAAGGCGGCGGAGGCGGTATCGCCTGCCTGCTCGCTCGCAGGCCCTGCCAGACCAGGCTGCGCTAACGGACTGACCCCGGTAGATGTCTCTGCATCTGTCCCTCTCTCACACTCTTCGTCCCGACTATCCTCCCAATTGTCACCATCCATTTCTTCAATAACAATAGGAACTCGCGACTCAACATTTTCAACCGTGTCTACCGTGGTCTGACCGAATGGGTTTTCCATTACAGGTTCATCTATTGCTGAACTCGTAGAATCCGACGACGGTTGTGCTTGATGAGATACGCTTGTCCCCCAGTCTGATAATAACCTATCATTGCTACCTTTATACTTTAATATCTGATCTACGTGTCTTATACACTCGATGTTAAGATCGTGGATTTTAATTTTGTACATTCGATTTCCTATTTTTTGCGTTACAGTTCCCAATTTCCATGACTCCTTCCGTGCACTGTACCATCGCACCCAAACAACGTCACTAACCAAATATTGACGCTTCCCAATATCTAAATTTGGCGCGAGTTTATTTGAGTCGTCCGAGGGCATTATTAAATCTAACCGTGATCGTAAGTTACGTCCAAACATTAGCTTAGCGGGCGTTTCCCCGGTGCTACAATGCACAGAGTTTCTATAATTGAACAAATAACCCAGTAACAATTCGTTAATTTGACACAATGGAAGGTTATCCTTAATTACACACTTCAGCATCTTTTTACACGTTCGGACCGAATTCTCGGCTTGACCATTGCTTGGCGGGTGATAAATAGGCGTCGTCATATATTTGATACCATTACTACTACAGAAGGTTTTAAACTCCAATGAGTTGATTTTAGCATCGTTATCAGATACTAAAACATTTGGAATACCGAAAGTTGAAAAAATTGCCTTTAATTTCGTTATCAGCGCTTTTGAAGAAAGTCCGTTATGCATGTGCAAGCATTCCAACCATTTGCTGAATGAATCAATCACAACGAGATATACCCTTTGGCCTACTGTCATATAATCTATGTGGAGGCGCTGCCAGGGCGCGCCGGCGGAGGGCCAGGGTGCGGGAGGGGCGCGCGGGGGCGCGGCGCGCACGCTGACGCACGTCGCGCATTCGCCGATCCAACGCTCGATGTCAGCATCGATTCCTGGCCACCACATTCTTCCTCTGGCATTACTCTTTGTTTTAATAATACCTAGATGTGTGTCGTGCAGTTCACGTAGCATTATCTCTCTAAGCGACTGAGGGATCACAATCCTATGCCCTCTAAATAAACATCCGTTTTCAAATTGCAGGTCCGACTTACATTGGAAGTACGGCAGTACTGATGTGCAATTTATTTTACGAGGCCAGCCGCTTATCAAGTACCTTACAACAGTATTAATAGTCTTATCGCTCGCTGTAGCCCGGGTGACGTCACGAGTAGTAATGGCAGGGGAAGCTTCATCTAAAAACCTAAGCGTATAATAGGTATCTATATCGCTTTCGTTTACTTCGTTTTTACAAGCTAACGGTGCACGAGAAAAATAATCCGCTACTAAATTCTTATCGCCCGCCACATACTGTACAACATAATTATAAGCAGATAAATAAATGGCGTATCTTTGCAGTCGCAGCGCAGTCGTCACGGGTATACCCGTCTTATTATTAAATATCGATACTAGGGGTCTATGATCGGTTCTTAGTATAAACGGCTCGCTGCGACCATAGAGGTACTGATGGAAACGTTTCACCCCAAAAATTATAGCGGTCGCCTCTTTTTGAATTTGGCTGTAATTCCGCTCACTAGTAGTTAACGAACGAGACGCGTAAGCAAGGGGTCGCTCCTGGCCGTCGGAAGCCTGTTGAGCTAGCACGGCGCCGAGCCCGGTGGGGCCCGCATCCACTGTGAGTACGAGCTGCGCGCGCGGCTCGAAATGCGCCAGCACACGTTCCGAGGCCAGCTCGCGGCGCACGGCCGCCATGGCGTCGCGTTGCCTATCTGTCCACAGCCATACCGCGTCTTTACATAACAGTTCGTGTAAAGGACTAAGAAGTGACGAGGCATTAGGTATAAAATTTCTATAATAGTTGACTATTCCTACAAACCTTTTTACCTCGGTCACATTGGTAGGCTCTGGCGCGTTCATTATGGCCTTGACCTTGTCCGGGTTGGTCATTAAACCGGCTTTGCTGATCACGTACCCTAGATACGTAACGCTATGTTTAAAGAAAACACATTTATCTTTCTGTAAACGTAAACCGGCATCATTTAACCTACGCAAAACTTCATGTAACCTACTAATGTGTGACTTTTTATCTGGGCCTGTGATGCAAATATCGTCGAGCCAAACGCTAATACCGTCTATTCCCGCGAGTAGGATCTCCATTGATTTTTGAAAAATCGCCGGTGCATTAGCTAGACCATATACTAGCCTGGTATACATATAAAGGCCCTTATGAGTACTTATCGTTGTAAGTGGCTGTGACGAGTCCTCTAAAATAAATTGATTGTACGCATTTTTTAGATCAATTTTGCTGTACATTTCACCACCGCCGATCTTAGCAAATACCTCCTCTATCCGAGGCAAAGGATATTTTTCTATTATTAGGTCTCGGTTCAGTGTCACCGAAAAATCGCCTGCGATTCTGACGGTTCCGTTTTCTTTCAAAACGGGTACTATTGGTGTCGCATATTCTGAATGATCAACAGAAATTAAAATACCCGCATCAACCAAACGCTGTAACTCTTTCTCGATCTTATCTTTAAGCGCAAAGGGTACAGTTCGTGGTTTGAAATACTTCGGTACGGAATGTTCTTTAACTTGTAACTTTATTTTAAACCTATTGAACGAGCCTAATTCATCACGCCATAGATTGGGGAATTTACCCAGCAAATCCGACATATCTGTATCAATACCTACTTTGGTTTGTACTGAGTTCAAACTAGTGGTCAAAACCAAATTAAAGGCGGACATAAAATTTCTACCCAGCAATGGAGGGCCCCCGTTTTCTATAACAAAAATTTTAATCATTTTCTTCATATTATTATAAAACGCTTGTATAGTAAATACACCCAAGGGAGATATTTTATGTCCGTTATACAAACACATTTTAATATTACACTGTTCTAACGGATACTGTGAGAACTTATCCCGATACAATCGTCCTGATATTACATTGCCACCTGAACCTGAGTCGAGTTCCATCAATATCCTATAATTACCTAAAATCACATCTATTTGTATTGGTCTGTCATACCTTAAATTAAAGTTCCGGCATTCCTCACAACCCGCGTCCTGATCACTGCATTCCTTATCCGTGTTGACGTGATAGACGCACGAATCTTTCGCCGTGCACACTTTTTTTAAGTGCCCCTTTTGACCGCACTTTAGACACTTGTAACTTTTAAAACGGCACTTATCACTGTTATGGTTCTTCATTCCACAAACCGCACATCGTGCGCCTGCGCCATTGCCGCTGGCGCCGGCGCCGACGCTGCCGCTGCCACTGCCGCTGCCGCTGCCGCCACCACGACCCCGACCTGACTTGTCTAGGAATCCTGCGCGATAAATTGGCTCTTCCTTTACCAAACTTACGTCGCTGGTGTCGCCTGAATTGAGCATGACCTTAGCTTCTTTGGCGCAGGCCGCTTGCTCCGCCATTTCAATTGCCCGCGCTAACGTCAGCGCAGAAGGGCTCTGTTCGAACAACTTGTCCCTTTCTGGACCAGCATTCAGACCGAGAACAAAACGATCCCTAAGGTTCGTTTCTAAGGCAGAACCGAAGTCGCAATATACAGCTAAACCTCTTATTCGTGCCGCCCATTCCCCCAATGTTTCGCCTGACTTCCTGGTAGCACCGAAGAATTTTGCCTTGTCGACAAATGAGCACTTCTTTGGCTTAAAATGGCCGTCGAGTAATGCCACAAGCTCGCTGTATGTTAGCGTTTCTAATTCCTTCGGAAACGCTAGGTTGAGAACTAGACGGTAGGTCTCCTCCGTGAGATGAGTCAGTAAAATTCCACTTTTCTTCCCATCTTCTACACTGTTGATTTTTAAAAACTGAGTCAATTTGCCTTTGTAAATTAACCATTCACTTATTTTGTGATCGAACACGGATAAAGTTCCTAAATAAGCGGACATTTTTTTTTTTTTTTGCGCGTGGATAATTCGAATTCTCGTCGCCAGTGAAGTGTATGGAGCTTAGTAAAACAACCTTGTTAGCTGCGAGCTGGTTTATTACTGGTCAATTACAAGAAGGGAGCGCGCGTCGCAGCGCGCGTTAAGTAGATAACCACTTATAGGTACATACATATGTATCAGAATCTCTAGACCCAGCGGTTTGGGCTGTGCGTTGATATGTCAGTCGGTCAGTCAGTCAGTTTCTTCTTTTTATTTAGATGTTACCCGGACCATTATTACGAATCTATTGATACCTCATTCATTAAAATCGGTTCATTAAATTAGGTGCTACGGTGGAACACACTTAAATACATACTTATACAAAGTGGATACGACAATACGACAATAAATGAAAATACGAGTAGAACTAATGTATAGCAGTCTATAGGAATTATCAAATAAATCCTAACATTGAAATTAAAAAAGTGACCTTTTCTAACAAACTAAATAGCTTAAAAATGAAAACAAAATAGAACACCATTTTTAAATATTTAAACACGGCTGGCGACTGGGGCACTGACCGACCCAACAGACCATTGTTTGTGATGATTTTTTGCAGGTTTGGGTTGTTATTGTTTCGGCGAAAAAGCGACGTAAAAATAAACGAACTCTTCATACGTTTCTCTTTCGCACATACAAGAGTGACTAGATGTAGCTTCCGCATGCATTATTTTCTTATCTAATTCTGATGACACGCTTTATGACTCTTACGCCTCTGGTATAAGGTACAACATGCATTAATAATAATAAAATAATAATGTAAAAAAATAAAAAAATAATGGAAGGCCCGGACTCCACCAAAGCGGAGAGGAGAGGAGATGTGTTTTAAAAACCAATAGAATTTAATTATTCACGCATCTCGTCTCCACTCAGCTCAAGTAACGAAATCTGATTGGTTGTTAAAAAACATCTCCTCTCCTCTCCGCTTTGGTGGAGTCCGGGCCTTAAATAATTTGTTTTAATTTAATGTGACGATAACTGATTTTTTTTTTAGCATTAAATACCTAAATTGTAATGTTTTGCATGTCAAATATCTGACTTTGTATTAGGAACTCAACCACTGACTCGCGCGCTAATTAGCAGACACAATTGAAATTCTATTGTTATCTGTACACATGGTGTGCAATCGACATTTTAAGAGTTACGACCAACAATGTACCAATACTTATTGCAAATAATATGATTATGATTAATTCCCATATTGAAGTAGCTGGCAACATGTGCGTGAAGAAAATTGCAATGTCTTTAACCTTTATTTTTCAAAGCGAGGCTGGTCTAATAACTGTATTATCAGATACATCATGTTGAAAATCTTGAAAATGAAAAATATTGTCCTGTGACTAACCTAATAATTAAATTGAATTGAATTTTTGTACGCAGATTGCGTACGTGATTAGGTATACGAAGTTTAATTAATTGATGTATTGTCATATCCACTCTGTATACACATACATACATAGACTGCTAAAATCATAACACTTCCTTTTGGCATAGCCGTAGTCGGGTAAAAAACTATAAACCATTTAGGTACAATGCGTGCCACGAAAGATGAGACTTGAGGAGCGCAGTATCGCGCCTCCCGCCCGCGTTCTTTCCGCCGCCCCGATGACGCCTCAGACCTCATACCGCTAAAGAGACTTATATATCTGAATAATCAGAATCAGAGAATTAATATAATCTACTGCGCGAGTCAAACTACGTGGTGTGTCAAGTCTCATCTTTCGTGGCACGCATTGTACAGCACTTTTGAATTGTCAAAGGAATCGGCCCATTCTCAAACGTATTATATTCATAATTCATTCATAAGGAGAAGAACGGGCAAGAAACTCCATGGACACTCTTTTAAATGGTATTGGAACAAAATATTATTTACTTCAATAGTGTTGAATTTAGAATTATATGTGAGAACAATGTAAAAAGACGTGCACGTTAAAAGCATCCGAGTAAAAGCTAAAAGAAACAAAAAAATAAAATAAGCTAAGATATGGCCAGTCTCAACTGACGCTGCCCGTTTATGAGAATGACGCATGGATTAGCGCCATTCAGTTCACTCAGAAGTGTAACATACCAGATGGCGTGGGTGCTTTCCGCTTGACGGGCGTGGCCTTAGCGGCGGCGCTCTTATCCACGGCTCCTTTGTCCCCCTTAGCGACCGGCGGCGCTGGCCTACCGCGCTCGGACTTGGACTCCTGCAACAAAACATTTTATTTTTATTTTAAAGTATTTAAATTTAAACAAATACCAACTTTATGTCGTGTTTATTATGTTGATTTCAGAATGACTAGTATGTATAGTCAGTGAAAAGATTTATATGTCGTAGCCAACTGGTTTAATTAGCCGTTTGGTCAACCGCTGAGCCTTCACTAAACGGCACCGTTCAACTAGAGGCCTGAATAATATTCAGCCATTCAATCAAACAGCTAGGCATATTACTTGGATCGATAACGTTTAACTAGTTGCCTAGCCCAGACATTTAAATATAATTCCATTTTTTGCCACCTGGCATTGTAATCCACACTGTCAATATGGCGTCGATAAGCCACAATATTTCTGAAGTTTCTTAGTTTAAATGCGTTTACGCAAAACTGAACCGGGGCACCCCGACTCCACGGTAGTATTTTGGCTGCTACCCACGGACTAGAAGAAAAAGAAGGACTCCGCGCCACGCATATCGAAAGTGAAGCACAGTAAGTATGCCGGAACCGTTTGTACAAACATGCGCCTCACGGACACATTTAGTATGCCGACCGGCCAGGCGGCCGCCATTACGTGTCTTTGTCAAATCACGCAAGCAGATCGGTAAGGTGCTTCACTTTCGATACGCGTGGCGCGGAGTCCTTTTTTTCTAGTCCGTGCTGCTACCCCTACAGTGAATATAAAAATTCGGAGGCGCGAAGGGAGGGCAACCCCCGCCCGCTGTAACAAAGCATAGGCACCCGTGCGAGCCGTAGCGGCTGAGGCTGGTCTACGAAGGCTAGTCTACTGGGCTGGTCTGGCTACGACTCGCACGGGTGCCTATCCTTTGTGACGTAAGGGCGAAGGGGTTGCACTTCCCGCAGCGCTGGTTAAGTTACAATAATTTGTTTTTCTCAAGAACGGTGTTTTCATAATTTTAAATTGGATTGAAATAATACAGTTACTTGTAATTCGACGTATGCCTTGCAGGAAGTCATAGTAGGGTTAAAATGCAACAAATTAAGCCACCAAATGTTTACCGACCTTCAGTAGTATATCCATACCACGAACATTTGGATATGAAAACGGTGTCAGCGCGCTGCGGGTGCCCAGAATGCTTTCTGACGCGCAGAAACAAACGACTGAGAATATCACAAAGCTGTTTGGATTTGTTACAACAAGGTCCTAACCAATTTTTAGCTCGATTCATTACTATGGACGAAACATGGCTTCACCATTATCTATGACACAGTCTATGCATCATGTTATGACCCGGAAACGGAAAAACAGTTCATGACTTGGAAGAGACCGTCATCTCAAACTCCGAAGTAATTTAAGGCGATTCCATCCGCCTGTAACATGGGCTCTCTTTTCTGGGACAGCCAAGGGGTGGTAATGATCGAATACCTAATCATGGAGCCACTATTATGGGGACTTTGTACGCAGGACAAATAACAAACTATGTTTTCCTTCACCGTTTTGAGACTGCTATTGGCTTGTTTATAATTATAAATATATTTATAAATATTTAAATCCTTAATGTGGTGTGTACGCTCTACTTACATCTGAATCTTCTGAGCCATCTTTGGCTGGCTTGGGTCCCTTTACTTTTGCTTCTTGGTCAGTTTCATATATTTTCTCAGAGTAGCTGAATTTACCTATGAAAATAAAAAAAAAAAAAAATCAATGAAATTACCGGTTTTCTTTTTTTAATCCCCAGAAAACAGAGGTGTCATTATCTGTGTATCAGTCTGTGGCATCTAGCTCCCAAACTACTGAAACGATTTAATTTTTTTTTGTTTTGTTTGAAAGGTGACTTGATCGTGTGTTCATAATTCAAGAAATTTATTCAGCCGTTTGTAGATTATCAGCTCATTTCTATTTGATGTGAGCATCTTCAACAGTCGAGGTATTCTGTTACTTCAATGATATTTGAATAACATAGTCATGAATTGATGCTGCAGCATTATCTGGCATTTGCAGGATATCTACCCAACTCCCTCACCAACTTACAGCAGAGGTATCGTGTTTGGGCTCATTGGAATGGTGTAATAGGAGATAGATGATGGTGATGGAGTAGCAAAAAGAAATGAGGGTAAATGAGTAACTAGCTTCACTGTAGGAAAAATAGGTACAGCTGCGCAGATTTAACGCGCGCTTAGCGCCGAGAGTTGAAAATCCAACTGTGTTTTTCGATGCGCTAGAATGCACTCTGTTGTTGTTAGGTTGGATTCTCAATGCTCGGCTTAACAACGAGAGTTGAAAATTCAGTGCGCGATAAAATCTCGCCGTGATATTTTTACGCCCGTGCGAACGTCCGACGGACGAACATACGAAAATGGCGGATCCGTGGGGCCGTCTGCTACGTGTTTAAGCCTATTGAAATCAAGAGGCTATTTGGATTGAACACATTTATTAACACCACAATTAATATATTACACAACGACTTTTTCTCCTTGACGGAATTTTATAATATTCTACTTACAATAATTATTATAGACGAAAATTAAAAAAAAAAATATCATAAAATCATAAACTGTCTGTTCATTACAGATTTTTGAAAAAAAGTACTGGAAACGCGAAAAATAAGTAACAAAGTAAAAAATATTTTTTTGTCTGTTTGTCGGTTTGTTTGTTTGTTTGTGCACGCATCACGTAAAAGCCACTCATTGAATTCAAAATCGAATTACTGAAAGACAAGACAAGCTTTATTGTGACTAACATTTAGCGTTTATTTCATCAAAATCGACCAACAGAACCAAAAGATATCAACTTTTTAAATGTTTTTTTTTTTTTTTTTACCTCATAGCATCACCTTTTTTTACTATCCTGAACCAATCGTTTTAAATTAGACAGGTATGTAGCCTGGGACCTTGAAAAGGTCGTAGGCTACTTTTTAACCTGAATATTTGTACCTATATAAGAAAAAAAAAACACGACTGCCATGCCAAAAATGAACTAAAAGTAAAAAACAAGTTATAGGGCCTAAACACGTAGCAGACGGCCTCACGGATGCGCCTTTTTCGTGTGTTCAACAACCGTCTTCCTAACACTGTTTATAAAGTTTAATAAAAGCATTCCCGTTTGAGCACCCATTTTTGAGCACCTATTTTTTGAGAACCAATCAATATTTTAACATGGTGCTCAAAAGGGAACAATAAAAAATATTCAACTTTATTCCCTTTTGAGCACCTACGGTGCGGTAACTTCTAGTGATGGGGTGTTTAATAAAACATATCGATACAAATTGGCAGTACTGTTGAACACCATGGGATACCTCGAGGGCATTGACCTTGACCTCAGAGTCATTGACCGAGAGGTCAAGGTCAAAATTCCGAAAGTCAAGATCCGTGATTCTTCTAAGGTCACTGCCTTGACCTCAGGATCATTGACCTTAAGATCAAGGTCAAAATTCCGAAAGTCAAGATCGGCTATTTTCCTAACGTCACTGACCTTGACCTCAGGGTCATTGACCTTGAGGTCAGTCAACATACCGAACGAAAACGGGAATGCTTCGTTTAAAACGCAGGAAAATAAAATTTAAATTTAAAATTTAAAAAAACCTCGGACATGAGACCGCTTGCCCTTGAAGTCTGGCTTCTGCAGGAAGCCCACCAGCCGAGCCGACAGCTCTGGCACTGAACCTGAACCGGAGAAACGTTCATTGAAAATGTAAAAAAAATAATAAACCTGAGAGCCAGGCCACACAGTGCGGGAGCCTCACAACTTCACAAGGCTAACCCCGTGTCCTAATCACACTAGTATTATAAAGGCGAAAGGTTGTGAGTGTGTGTGTGTATGTGTTACTTCTTCACGCTCAAACGGCTGGACCGATTTGGATGAAATTTGGTATGTAGATACCTAGCTTATACCCTGGATTAACAAATAGGCTACTTTTTATCCCGGTCTACGCCGGTGAAACCGCGGGGCGCAGCTAGTTTATTATAAGCGTTGGTTGCGGCATTATGCGAATGTCGCGTTCAGTTGTCCTAGCGCCGACAGAGGGCGCGTTCGGGTTTTCCGAACAAATGATCTCAACAATCGCGTTTTCGCGCACTTGTAATAGAACACGGCCTAACGGTCGGACGCGTAAAGTATATGAATATGCCACGGGCGTCACACCGACCGAGCGTTTGCTCATTTGAGGCGGCCTCGTGAGGATGGTCCAAACGCCTCAATCAACTCCATTCGGGAAATACAAGCACGATAATATTATGGATCCTTTTTAGGGTTCCGTACCTCAAAAGGAAAAAACTGAAACTTTATATGATCACTTGGTTGTCCGTCCGTCTGTCTGTCTGTCAGTCTGTCAGTGTGTCAAGACCTTTTTCTCAGGAAGGCGTTGAGGTGTTCAGTTGAAATTAATATCAAATACGTAGGTCTATGGTCCCTTGGAGCTCTAAAAAAATCAAGCTTCTAAGTCAACGCAATAAAAAAATACGGCCATTAATACAACATTTATTTTGATTCTCGCAAGTAAATCAAAACCTATAGGGTACTTACCGTTGACCTAGAATCATGATATTTGGCAAGCAAGATCTCACAGCACAAGTAAAAGAAAAAGTGCGAAAATCATTCAATTGTAATATTATGGCATAAAAAAATTGTGATTACAAACTTAAATTTGCAGTTGGAGAATTGACCATGACGTATATCAATGTATGGGAGAACATGTTTTTCAACTACAATGTTAAGTTGGTTTTTGGAATAAATACTTTTCAACTACGGAACCATTCATTGTTATAAAAAGTGAGGAACAAGTTTCTATGGAGGCCAAAGAGTGTCAAAAGCGACTTAAAGTAATTGACTTCCCCTACCGAGTGTGTAAGCTGTGCTGATTGTTTATGTAGTGACCGTGGCCACAGGCTTGTTCTGGATACGCTTTACTCCGACATTGTGACTACCGTCCATGATGCGGCAGTGGCGAGTCAGGGAGGCACGGAGAAAGCCGGGGGTGGCCCGCGCATAGCCGGGTGGAACAAACATTTCAGCGAGGCTCAAGTTCCTCGATTGGGTGTTGTGTGGTAGGCCTTTTTTTTTTTTTTTTTTTTGTGGATGGGAAATCATCAAATGACTTCTCCCGCTCTGGGCAGAGCGGGAGGGCGTGTCAGACTTTTACTGACTAAAACCCACCCATGTTCCTTCAGTTGCCCGTGCCAGGACCACGGTATCTCTTTCGAACTACCTGCGACCCTGGCGGCATAGGCCCAATTGACCCCGTCACTGCTGACATCTCTTTGAGGCGCGCGTGGAACACAACGCGCCGTCGACCCGGGCCTGGTCCTTACCGAACGGCGAGCTGCCCATTACTCGTCGTCCGCAAGCCCGCGCCTACGGTGGCCGGGAATCGGCGATCGATTCCCGCCGCCCAGGGCGTCTCCTACGGCGGCTAGGGGCGCAAGGGCGCGGCTGTTGCCTCTCCCTCACGCGTTCCGCTTCCTCCTTCGCGAGCATTACTGCTTCGCAGAAGGAGGTGACGGCCTCCCATGCACTCTCGCTCCGCACATGCATGCACGCATGGCCTGGACCAGGTTTGGACGCGAGAGATCGCCGCCGCCGATCGCCTCCGTGAGAACACGGCGGTGCTCCGCCCAAGCCGGGCAGACCTCCACTGTATGCTCCATCGTGTCCTCCGGGCGATCCACACAATGGTGACACCCGGGCGTTTCCTCCCGCCTTATCCGAAACAGGAACCTCCCGAAACAACCGTGTCCGGTGAAGACCTGCGTCAGGCGGAAGGTGAGGACGCCGTGGCGCCCCTCCAACCACTCCTCAAAGAGGGGACTTATCGCCGCAATTGTGGCGTGCCCAGCGCTGGGTTGCGACAATCGCACCCTCCATGCCGCCATGAGATCCCGCCGGAGCTCTGTCTGCTGTACCGTGATTTCTCGCGGCAGCGGAGTTACGCCCCGGCGTTTCGTCTCCTCGCGCCACTCCCACACGTGCGCGAGGACTTTTGCCTCCAGATCCCATGGCGGTAATCCGGCAAGGAGGCTCGCCGCCGTTGTGTGGTAGGCCTAAATCAGGATTTTTATACAAAGCAATGTGCAATAGCAGAAGAGTGTTCAAGTCTCGATTAAAATGGTGCTAAAATCATCAGGATCAAATAAGAATGGACGCTCTAGCTGTGAAACATTGCAAGGGGGATTTCCGCGGTTTCTGGAAGGGCACCAAAAAAGAAAAATTGTACACTGGCCTTTCTGTGAGCATCGATGGTGTGAATGACCCGAAGGTGATTGCGAATCTTTTTAAGAAGCATTTTTCGGTGAAGTCGCCATTGGATACAGCGACGGAGGTGCTCAATGCTGACGTAAACAGTCGGGAGGTGGGGATTGCTTTCCGGGCGAAGGACGTAACTATAGCCATATGGCTTATCTCGAGAGGTAAGTCCCCGGGTCCTGATGGGCTCAGCATTGATCACCTACAGCGCGCCGGACCACACATTGCTAGAGTTTTGGCTATGTTTTACTCGCTGTGTGTAAGCCATTCCTGCCTGCCGGCCAACTTCATGAAGAATAAAACTGGTGACCTTACTGATAAGAGTAATTACAGGCCTATTTCTCTTGCCACTGTAACGGCTAAGGCCTAAGGAATTGGACGGTTTGCTGAAAGCACAGTTAAATACATCGGTAACACTGCACGATAACCAGTTAGGGTTTCATCCCCGGCTGTCCAATGAAAGGGCTAGACTTAAGCATACCGTCAAATACTACACAGACCGTAAAACACCCGTGTATGCGTGCTTCCTTGATTTGTCCTGTATGAGTGTATGACCTGCTGTGGAGCCAACCTGCTCATATAGAATGGGGACAAGCTTTATTGGATATGGAGCTGCAGTTTTAGGTAAGAAAAAAATTTTTTCTTCAATATCTAGGGTCAACCATTCCATTATGTAGGGGGCTGTGTTTATGCATTTTATTCATCCACTAGCTGTGCCCCGCAACTTCCTTCGCGTGGATGTCGTAAGCTGCTTAGTATACTAAAATAACAGCCACATTTTAAGAAATCTCCCTGGTTCCGCGAACCGCAGCGTTGCATCGCCCGCACGCGTTATTTGTTCACAATTTCATGGGTTTTCATTTTTTGCGCGGAACCCTAATTCTTTTTCTGAAATAAAAGTAGCCTAAGTTACTCTTTATAATATCAGCTATCTGCCAGTGTCCAGCCGTTTCGGAGATTAGCCGGAACAAACAAACAAAAATTTAAAAAATTGTATTTTTGTTAGCTGAGGAGCATAGATTTGCCACTGGAACTCATCAGCATTTTCCAGTACGGTACGAGCACCAGTCTAACAGTGTTAAGTGGGCGGTGGCAATGTCGGATGCGTATCAGCTCGAACGCGGAGTCAGCCACCCTGACTTAACATCTCCTACCCTGTTTAATTTGTATATTAACGGACTGATCGTGGCGCTCAGCAGCCAGCATGTTCGCTGACACATTGACGGCACATGTGTCAATAATCTAAGTTATGCTGATGACATGGTGCTGATGAGCGCTTCGATTTGCGGCTTGAGGAAGCTTTTACGAATATGCGAGGAATATGCTTGTGATCACGGTTTATTGTATAACATAAGGAAGAGCCAGTATATGATCTTCGAGAGCGCCAGTGCGAAATGTCCGAGAACCATACCTGCGGTCAGACTCAATGGCGTTCCTTTGGAAAGGGTTGACCAGTTTACGTACTTGGGGCATATTTTGACTGTCGACCTCAAAGATCAAGCAGACATGGAACGGGAGCGGAGGGCGTTGTCTGTTAGAGCGAACATGATCACCCGCAGATTTGCGCGGTGCTCTTTAGAGCGTAGGTACTTACATCAATGTACTCGTGCAGTCTGTGGGCTCATACTGTAAAAGAAGTTACATCGCCATCCGCGTCTAGTAAAATAACGTGTTCAGGGCGGTGATGGGGCTACCCCGATACTGCAGCGCCTCCGGTATGTTCGCAGAGGCGCGCACCGACTGCTTTCCCGCGACCATGCGTAAGCGCACCGTGTCCTTGGTGCGCAAGGTACGGTTAGCCCTAACATCGTACTGGCGATGATTGCGGGAAGGCTGGACTGCCTCTTCATCCGACATTGTTCCAGCAGACATCTTGCTGTACCACCAGTGTCGGAGAGAAGATATTAATTTTAATTTTATTGGGTGATTTTATTTTATTTATTTTGATTTAATTTAATTTATTTTGATTTCATTTCTACCTGAAATAAATGAATTTATTATTATTTTATAATTATTATTGTGCGTGATCCGACACGCACTTGGCCGGTTTTCTCACCTTTGTTGTCTAGATCAAGCATTCCGCACATGGTCTGCAGCTGCTTGGGTTCTATCTTGGTGGTCTCCTCCAGCTTGGCTTTGTACTCTGACGAGCCAATGGACCACTCGTACCCCTTGAACTTCTCTACGTTGCGCCTTACGTTACGGGTCGGACATGATTGCTGACAGACAAATAAAAACATTATTAAGTATATTATTATTAACATGTTGAGGATGTAAAT
Organism: Cosmia pyralina; assembly: GCA_946251885.1. Lineage (NCBI taxonomy): Eukaryota > Metazoa > Arthropoda > Insecta > Lepidoptera > Noctuidae > Cosmia > Cosmia pyralina. The sequence continues at coordinate 12,279,576 of OX276362.1, read as the reverse complement.
GTATGATAGGTACCTGTATCATATAAAAACTAAAATGCACAAATCACCATGAGGCAATGATTGAACCATTGAACGCCTTTGGGCGCTTTTATAATTTTACCGTAGCACAACACGTAACGACACAATAGGAAAATAATTCTATTTGAACGTTCAGGACGTTATTTCCCGTTAAGATTAATATATTTTTCAACACATTTGCTCAAAAAATGCATTTACGAAGCCTGTACACATTGTTCGAAAGTTAAAAATTACGCACCATACAACGGAACGTGCGGTAAAATAGGTACTCTCACCTAAGTACCTGTTTTACCGCATACTCCGTTGTATAGCGCCGTGCGTATTCTTCGCGGTGTTTTTTTTTTAAATTTCCTTATAACATATTATAAGAATTCTACCAAGGAGTTTCATAAATAAACTGACTGATCGAACCTCCTTGGAGGCGCTTTTGCTCAATATGTTAGTCTCACTTTAATACTAAAGAGTAAATGAGACGAAAGATGTAGTTCTAATTTCACCACGCGCACGTGGCGCCATTTGCAAATTCGCGCCATTTTCATATTAGAAAAGTCAAAGATTGTTGCAACTTTGCGACTGATATATAAAAACAAAATAGTAATATGAGTTCAAGCGAGGAATCTGATATTGATATGGAATGTACTCCACCTGATATTCTGAATGAGGCGCAAATTCACTACTTCTTGTTGTTTGAAAGTTATGACCTTGATAAAATTCGGGCCCTCAGTCCTCCATTTTATTTTGTTTTCGTTCTAATACGCTTATCGTATGAAAGATAAGACAAATACAAAATAATAATCTCTTTTTGTGAAATAAATTGAGCAACAAATTCGATACCCGAAATAAATTAAAAGACCCTTTATTGTAAATGAAAATCGAGTTTCCCTGAATTAGGAAATAGGGTGACCACAATACGGTATTTAACTCTATATGTGACAAAATCTAAAAATATATTATTTAGATGGCTTAGGCAAAAAGCAGTCGGAAAATGTTAGTTTTAGTTCATAAAATAACAATTTAAATTTTAAAATTCAATTCAAAGTTTTCAGTTTTTTTTAATCTGTTTTCTAAAACCATGAAATAGTAGCCACCATTTTATTACATTATACGGCTGTGTAAATTAAAAAGTGTCAACTGTCAACTGATCAGCGTATCTCTTACACTATAGCTTTCACTTAAAAATCAAAATCTTTATTGTCGATACGTATTGTGTGTATTACAAGAAGCAACAGACTAGAATGGAGATGCTACAAGGATTAAAACAACAAATTCGAAAATGAAATTTTTTATTCACTATTTATAAATTACCAGATATAAATCTCCTAAAACCCTAATAAAAAAAAATACATTCTATTTTTGGACACTCGTGGTAACACGTTAAGGTGATTGCGCTGTGGTAGCCCGCGAAATTCAAATTTTATTGCGATTTTTGCAATTTACAGGTCAGTGTAAGGTTGTATCTTAATCATTATATGATTCGCGATAATAATAACTGTGTACTTACATAATTTTAACAATAAAAACCATCAATACATCTTTCCAAGTTAAATTTCATCCGGATTCATCTGAATTCCGAAATCAGACCAATCCAGAGTAAATCTAACATAAAGATAAGTATTAATGATTTTTATGGTTTAAATTATTTAAATACACGGGTGAATTTCAACAAATGCCATTTTTCTTATCATATCGGTGAACTTTTTCATTTATATATATTTTTTATTTTTTTCATGTTTAATGTAATATTTAGGATACTAAATACTCCCTTATTGGTAACCATCAACGTATCTTTTAAGACTATGGAGAAAATTCAGTTTGAATTCTGGTTTCCACCGATGTGACAATCCGGCACCGATTATCTTTTCTGTACACCGATATGATAAATTTATTCACCGATGTGATATACATATACAGCGATATGATAATCTATCCACCTTTGAACATCAAAAAAGAAATAGTAGGCTTATACATTTTTGAAGGAGTGACTAAGAACTGAATATCTGAACTAAGGGTATTATTTTCTTAGAATAAAAAATAATGTTTTTTTTTATTATCATTGTGTTTATTTAAAAGAAGTATAAAAAACAAAAATTTCTTGTACGTTATTGTACAATACACATTTATTAATGTGGCGATCAAGCTAATTGTTTTGCCATGTGTACACTTAAAACATTGTGGCGTTCTAGGTTCAACAATACTAAGAATAGAAACTTTATATAAGAAAACTTTATATACCTAATTAATCAGCCTTTTAAGTTTAACCTTAATCATAACAACACTACAATAATCACAGCTTTAATTATCACTTAATTTAATATTTTTAAAATCTTTGTTCTCAGTGCGTAAGTATCATAGATTACATAGAGATCGCTTATATCTTACATCTAGCAACTTAGGACTATTACATCGAACATTCTGTCGCAATAGCCGTGGGCTATGAGGTCCTATTAGTTCTTGAGAAATACCGGGCTCATTATCTTGATTTTTCGGTAGCGATTCTGCGTCATTGGTCTCTGAAACACTTGTTGGGTTGTTGCGGGCACCATTTGCCTTATTTTTTTTCCGCTGATAATATGCACGGGCACTGATTCGGTTTTTCTTTTGTGCATTGCGACGTGCATGTGCAGTCATTTGGCTTCGGGTTAGGATAAGTCCAGCTGCCTTTCTTTTAGCTAAGCGTTCTCTGTCTTTTCTTAAATGCTGCTCTCTTAACACAGGATCACTTTTGATTTTAGCTTTTCTTATTCTTTCCATCAACCTCTTTCTCTCTTTTTTCTCCTCCTCGTTTAGTTTTGATTTCAGCATTCTTAAACAAAATTAATCTTAAACAAAATTACTCGAACGAATTGTGTGCGGCACGAGCTGCACACAAGTTAATATTTATGAAAGTTAAAAAATATAATATGTGTATATGTATGTATATAATGTATGGTTGTAGGTATGCTCCATTGTTTTTTTGTTTACTTTAATGAAATGACACTATGTCTACCAATATGATAAAATTACACCGAGGTGATAATATGATCTACCGATGTGATAAAACAATCCACCGATGTGACAAAACTATGCGTCGATCATGAATCAAAACACCGATATGATATTTAAGACACCGATTGATTTTTCTTATCACATCGGTGTAAATTATCACATCGGTGGTAAAAAAGACCACCGATTACAGCGATATGAGAACAGCGACGTGAGAAATTATCGACTTTTTTGAAAATTATGAAAAATGTATAATATTTAGGCTAAATTCAAGTACCTATAATGATGCTAATTTACTTACTATGTCTGTTAGAACCAAACAATCGTAATAAAACTTCACATTACACTAGAAAAATGCAACCACCGATAATATAAAATAATTGCTTGGAAGTAACTGAAATGTCGTACTTACGTAATTGGCGGGAATATGCAGCGATTTGACACACGTCCGTCCTGACTGCGCACTAGCACACACTAACGAGGGAAATAAAATTGGGGTGGGGACACTGTCGGACTCATCGATGCAAAGTTAGGTTTAAATTACTTTTGTGCAGCGATATGACAAAATTTTGCGAGACAAGTACATTTATGCCTCTCAGTAATAAATATTATGAATTACGTAATAAAATATGCTACATATTAATAATAAAACTAATATTCTATGAAATAGAATAAGTTATATTCTTAAGTTACTTATTTTTATAACGATATAAGCGTTTTTGCTTGTAAAAAAAGTAGAGGGACAGCACCGATGTGACAAAAATAGAGGTTTATGTATTTATTTCTACCTTTGTAAATAGACTTAGACAAATAATATTTTATGCCACAACCCAATAAATACCTAATGAATACAAAAAAAAATAGTACAGAACAATATTCCTTTTTTCAAATACTAATTTCAATGAAGACAAAAAAAAAAGTCGTTTGGGAAATTCACCCACACAGTTATTATTATCGCGAATCATGTTTTGATTAAGATAAAACTTGACACTGACCTGCAAATTGCAAAAAACGCAAGAAAGTTTTAATTTCGCGGACTACCACAGCGCGCAATCACCGTAATATCAGGTATCTGTAATCTATTTGCTATCTATTTGGTGTCCAACCAAATAGCTTTACATCGATAGTATAAATTGTTAAGAGTACCACATCACTATTTTCTTTCAATCCCCTATTTTAACTTCCTCTTCCTCTAAAATAAAGTCCGGATCTAGTTTAGTTATTGTTGTTTGTTCCTGAGCCTGACGCTTTAAATATTTCTTGTGAATGAGACTCATATGAATGTTTATTTTTAATTCTTCATCAAGTAATCGTGACTTCACGAACTCTAACGTTATTTCCGTGCTGATAGTTTCAATTGCTGTGGTTAGGTATTCGTAATCTTCATTCAAAGACAATAATAAATGACAAATTTTGTCTGAATCGTCTAATTTTTTATGTATATTTTCTATTTCAAATAAAATTTTGTACTCACGACACGAAGATGCACATTAAAAATGAATTATTATTTTTATTATTCACTATAACTGTTTCATAAAACTCGCCTATGCTTTAGGTATCACCTCCAACTTCCGCTGCACTATCATAAACTATTGTTTAGTAACTACTCTTAATATTATTTTACTTTGCAACAGCAGAAGGAAATAAAACATCACTCAGAATCACCACTAACAAAGTATATAAAAATTATTGTCACCCTACCCTACTACACATGTCAAAACTAGTTGATTTCGGTATCTATTAAAATTTGTAGTTCTAACGTTATTCTTATTAGTAATTGTTGCTCAATTTATTTCACAAAAAGCGACTATTTTGTATTTGTCTTATCTTTCATACGATGAGCGTATTAGAACGAAAACAAAATAAAATGGAGGACTGAGGGCCCGAATTTTATCAAGGTCATAACTTTCAAACAACAAGAAGTGGTGACCTGTTCTTCACAAATTATCACAATTTATTTAGTAGCTTAGGATTTCAAACAGTAACTGTAAGGTATTGGTTTCATTTTATTTGCGTTATAAACTTTTTCGTCTATGAGAATTGAGGGCCCATTTTGAACGAAGATACAGGGTGTCCCGTAAATAATGGATCAAACGTAACGGGTAGGTAGCTTACCTAATTTCCAACAACTAATTTGAATATTAAAAAAAAAAACCGTTACAGTAACCAGGATATTAATTTTTTTTCGAATTTTACGATTTTGTCTTCCAGAATTAAGCTTTTTTAATGCTATCGCTGCAAATGATGACATTTTTAGGTATGATTTTTATTTAACATTTCTGAATAGCTTACTAATGTTATAAGATACCATTTTTTTTGAATACCGTTTTATTTGCCTTAGAAAAAAAATCTTGAGTTGAAAAGTTTTTTCTTTACGATGTTAGGACCAAAATTGAAAAAATTCTCCTGTAAAAAAAATGTATGACACCGAAGACCACCATTATTTTAAAAACTTGTACATTTAATAAGGTTTGCAAATTGGTATAAAACTTACGTCTAGTCCTTATCGTTACAAAGATATTGCTATGAATGTGATGAAGAAGACAGAAAATAAATTAAATTGGTACTATTCCATTTTTTCCTTTTCGTAATGGCTTATGCTTGAATGCTTGTAATCGAAGCAGGTAGTTAAGCGGATAGCATAATTCCGACCCGATGACGTCATCTGTCCGGAATTTGGGACCGCTACCTGTGGCGGAGTTGCACCTCAGTCAGTGTGAAAGGGATAGATAGCGCCGCTTTTTGGTAAATCGGTTAAATCGGTATGAAGTTGCGCAGGTTCTTTTGTTCTTTCCTGCGCCCTTCACTCGTACAGGCTTCATTGTTGCTTGATTTTATTAGTTTAGTTGTAACTAGTCTCTCTTCGAGTTGCTACGTCAGACAACTTTCGCTCCCGGTCAGTGGCTCGGTGTTTTCTTCTGTAAAATTTGACTTGTGCTGTGTTTTTGGACTTTGCTTTGCCTATCGATTTGGAACTCTTTGCGTATTGGACAAACGACTTGGCGATCCTACGGACTCCGAAAACATTCGTTTGTGTGTGCTTGTACGTGTGTGCAGTAGCGCTGAAACCTTATTCAGCCCAATGCCTCGTTATGAGTACACGACACGGCAGTACGCCGAAATGCATTTTATCTACGGAGAAGCAAGAGGTAATGCCAGGGCGGCTGCAAGATTGTACCGTGAAAGATACCCGAACCTGGTTCGTTATCCCGATTATCGCGTCTTTATTAGAGTGCATAACGCGCTTCTTGAGGGAAGAATTCTTGGCACCGGAGTTGGTGGTACCCGTGAAGGACGACCGCGACAAGTTAATGACGAAGTCATTCTTCGAGAAATCGAGGAAGATCCGTCAGTCTCCGTTCGCGTCATAGCGCGACGCGTAGGAATTTCTAGATCGACGGTGCATCGAGTGCTACAACGGTGCCGATTGCACCCATATCACGTGCAACGTGTTCAAACGCTGACGTCGCGTGATTACCAGCCAAGAATAGAATTTTGCCAAAGGATGCTTAGAATGATTCGGGCGGACCCGCAGTTTTTTAACAAGATTTTATGGAGTGACGAGTCTTCATGCCGCCGAGATGGATATTTAAATTTGCATAATTTGCACAGTTGGCAGCTGATAAACCCATATTTGATGCGAGAGGACAGGAGCCAACATCAATTTAAAATAAATTTATGGGCGGGAATAATCAATGGGCAAATAATAGGGCCCTTTGAACTACCAGCTACTCTAAACGCCGAATATTATCTCCATTTTTTAAGGAATGAGTTGCCAAGGTTATTAGAAAACGTTCCAGAAGACGTACGGCAAGCAATGTGGTTGCAAAATGATGGGTGCCCCGCTCACTATGCGACGGCAGTAAGGGCGCACCTTGATGAAAGTTATCCGGACAGATGGATCGGCCGATTAGGATCAATTTTGTGGCCTCCGCGATCTCCGGATTTAAATCCCCTAGATTTTTTTTACTGGGGATGTTTAAAAGACAGGGTCTACAAGAATCCAATAACGTCGGAAGAAGAATTACGACAGCGCATCCAATCTGCTGTATCAGAAATAAACCAAAGCCGTTTTGTCCGTCGGATAAGAGCTTCCTTTATTAGGAGATGCAGACTTTGCATTCTTGTAGAGGGAAGGCAATTCGAACATTTATTGTAAAAACCAAATAAAACGATTTATTTGAACTAACTGTTTTTTTTAGTACGGCCTCCTAATTCTTTTCATATGCCTCAATAATTCAATGAACATTGCCTCTGAAATACTACAGTTACACATTTTAAAGAAAAAGTTTAAATGTACACACTTTTTTATTTTTTTTATTAACGTTGATTTGGAGCACCTCTCAGATTCATAGCAATTATCTTTGTAACGACAAGGACTAGAATGTACAACTTCATACCAATTTACCAAAAATACAAAAGCGGCGCTATCTATCCCCTTCACGCTGACTGAGGTGCAACTCCGCCACAGGTAGCGGTCCCAAATTCCGGACAGATGACGTCATCGGGTCGGAATATGCTAGCCGCTTAACTACCTGCTTCGATTACAAGCATTCAAGCATAAGCCATTACGAAAATGAAAAAATGGAATAGTACCAATTTAATTTATTTTCTGTCTTCATCACATTCATAGCAATATCTTTGTAACGATAAAGACTAGACGTAAGTTTTACACTAATTTGCAAACCTTATTAAATGTACAAGTTTTTAAAATAATGGTGGTTTTCGGTGTCATACATTTTTTTTACAGGAGAATTTTTTCAATTTTGGTCCTAACATCGTAAAGAAAAAACTTTTCAACTCAAGATTTTTTTTCTAAGGCAAATAAAACGGTATTCAAAAAAATGGTATCTTATAACATTAGTAAGCTATTCAGAAATGTTAAATAAAAATCATACCTAAAAATGTCATCATTTGCAGCGACAGCATTAAAAAAGCTTAATTCTGGAAGACAAAATCGTAAAATTCGAAAAAAAATTAATATCCTGGTTACTGTAACGGTTTTTTTTTTAATATTCAAATTAGTTGTTGGAAATTAGGTAAGCTACCTACCCGTTACGTTTGATCCATTATTTACGGGACACCCTGTATATTAAGTAGGACAGTGTTTTTACCTTAGATTTTGGCATAAAAACTTTTTCTGTAGTGTCCATAGTTTATCAGGTACAGGTGAGCCCTCAATCCTCTATGTGAGCACTGAGGGCCCAACTTAACAGTCCATATCTCGCAAAGTTGACTTTCACAAAATCTGATTCTAACTTTCACAATTCTTTGGGAATGTTCACTAAATCCTAAGCATATTTTCAAAGAGTTTTAATAAAGTGGCCCTCACACCACACGCACATACAAAATGCACCAATGGAAAGAGTCTTTTCTTTAATTAATAAATTGTGGACGTCAGAAAAAACACGGTTACAGGTTCCGCTCCCTAAGGCAATGTTGTGTTGTGACGTGCCAAGAATTTTATTCTTACTTAAAATCATCACCAGCTGTATTAAAACAAATTTGTTCTGCTGATAAATATTAAAATTACTGAAATGTATTTTGCTTAATTTTTCAAATGTTTACTTAAATAAAAAAATGTGTTTGTTTTTTCATTGAAACCTAGGCTGAGATTCTCAAAATTGAGTTTCCTTTTTGAGATACCTACTTACTAATTGAGATAAATAAACCGATGGCCCGTTTTGAGTCAAAAAATAAATGGTCACGTTAACTATAGGTACACCTCCGCCTAACCCTTCGGGGATTATCGGCGTATTGTTGTAATGTTAAAACAGTCCTAGGAATAAAAGCAGGTGTTTCGAGTGCTAACTCACCCCATACAAGTACTGATGGAGCAGCTTCAGGTTCGGGCCAGACCGCGGAAGTGACATCACCACGTTGCCGATGTCGCCCAGCGGGACACCCTCGCCGGCCGGCACCCGCACGGGCGGCTCTGTTGGCTGGAGACAAAATGTCCACATCACGTCACACGTTCACCGTTTATCATGGAACCAAACTTTGGGAATAATTTAAGTTTATAATTGGACCCAATAATGTCAAAACAAACCTACCCAAAACCACTCAGCTATTCAGCCAATGACGTCAACCTAATGCAATTTATCAAGTGTGGTGTACTCGTATTACTAGCAAAAATGTACATACATATACAGAGTTATTGGAAATATAATGTCGGCAATCCATTAAGAGTAGGACATTTGTATAGGGGTCATAACCTCTCCTTCATCCTTTTTATGGATTGCCGACATATCACCAATTAACCCTGAAAAAAAAAAACAAATTCATACAAATAAATAAAATTGAAGTATCTTTATAATGTCAAAATAACAGATTCTTACTATTAATATGCATACGAAAGCAAATACGGAAGTAGGATATTATTGGGCACTCTACCCCACACTTCCGTTCCATCGGCTTCACTCCGTTCGCCTCGTCACTCTCGGTGGGCTAGACTGCCCAAAAATATCAATGAAATCCAGGCAGTAAAATACTGGTTCTGCGCCTATTCCTCGCGATGCAACGGAAATATTTTTCAGCTGAATGAAATATGTAAGTTAAAAGGGGTTGAGCATATTATTATTGCTTACCTCGGTCAACTACAGCAGATTCTCGGATTGAGCACTAAAACACTATTTTAGTTGAATAGTTCATAACAACAAATTTCACACATAACCACTACTTTATTTGAATAGTTTTACAAGTTTCACACATACTTCGTTTACTAATCTAACTATACGAACATAGTAAGCTAAAGTTCAGGACAGATTGTCTCGTCTCTTCACAAAGCAAGAAATAGCATGTACCTACAGGCACACACACATTCTATTTCTATGACCCCAGATTGGGCACCAAGGACATCTGAACTTTAGGATACCGTAAACATTAAACTAAAATTTGGGACAGATTGTCTCATGTCTCTTCACAGAGCAAAAAATAGCATGCACCTACAGGCACACACACATTCTATTTCTATGACCCCAGATTGGGCACCAAGGACATCCAAATTTTAATTTCATTAATTCAAACAGACGACACAACCTTACACGTTATTACACAAATAATGTATTGGGTAGTTCTCTCATATTCTGCTGTCCGATCATACTGCTGGTTTCGCATACTAAAGCTGAGCGTCCACTCAACATCAAACCGGAGCTGCGCCGTTCAACGGCCCGCTCACACGAGCGCGGTGTGAATCGGGTCCGTGGAGTCATTTTACCTAATATTGTACATGGTGTGAGTTCTATACCAAGAAAATATTTTTTTTATTATTAACGTTGTTCCATCACTATTAAGTAATAATAAAAAAATATTTTCTTGGTATAGAACTCACACCACGTACAATATTAGGTCAAATGACTCCACGGACCCGATTCACACCGCGCTCGTGTGAGCGGGCCTAATCTTCTTCAACAAACTGAGGGTGTTCCTTAAATAACAATGATATCAAATCCGCTAACTTATTATAAATGAGCGATTCTTTCCTTGACACAACTTTTTTTTTTGTAATAAGCTGGTTGTAGTCTAGGGATTCTTTGAAAAGGCAATCCTTTAATGTCATTGCTGAATTCAGAAACCGACTTCCTTTGCATGAAATGATTTATATAAGTTTGTTAGTTTTAGTACTTTGATGATTTTACAGCAGCTTTGAGTTTAACTGCAACATAAAATTAATTAAGTTTTTAACGCGAGTTTGCTCATGCGGATTGTTCTGCACACAACAAATTTTGTAAGGATTTTGCATCTTTATTTACATTCTGATTTCTGACTCTTAAAAATGCGATTTTATTAATTTCATTAGTGTGATGTAATTCAAAATTTATATCAATGTTATTTAAACAAACATATAATAGGTCTTTACCTATGAAATTGCCGTTTTGTATGAAAAAATTTAAACGAATTTTTTTCATGCATTTTTTATTTGTATTAATCGAAGTAATCACCCATGCAATCAATGCATCTTTGCTTCGATCAATAATAGCACTAGATACAGGATCAGGAACAAAAATAAGTCGCTGTAGTGGCCACGTTTACACACACATAAACATTTACATTTGTTACTACGAAATATAGAAAAAAGTTTTATAATATTTACAACTTCAATTCATTATAAACCTTAACAATCAAACATAAAGTTAATTACGATTGCAAAATATTTATATTTAAGTCCTTCTATCATCGGAGAAAGGTAAAAGCAATAAATTAAAAATGTCGCTTGAAAATAATAGGTCATTTTTATAATAAGTACAAAAATATTTATTCTAAAGTGTACTTAAAACTTAAGCAATAAGGTTAAAAACATTTTGTTGAAAATTTTGTGCTTACTCTATTTTGGAACTAGACATAGTTCTTGGTATTTACATTTCAATGCTCAGAACACAGTAAGTATTGAAAGATGTAGAGTAGCAGAATAATAATATATTTTTTAGGCCAAGGTTCGTTTTATATGGTAGCAAATATTTTTGACCGATTTTTAAAAGTAGAAGGAGTAAATTAGTACAATAGTTATTTTAATTTTGATTATTAATTTGATAATTAATTATTTTAATAAAAATATTAAAACAAATTGTTGAATTTTTACAAGGTTTATATATTTCTTCTCCTCTTTCTTTCGCGATAATAGATACCCATTCTGCATTGCGAAATGGGTCACTAGGAAATCTACAAACAAAAACAACATATAAAGTAACAATACTACTCCATGCATTTCCCTGTTCCAGAACAGTCGATGTTTGAAATAAGACCACAAAAGTATTTGTGTTTTTATTTTTCGGGCCGTTTTTGAAGCGCTTATCGGGAATCTAGTACTATTATTGATCGAAGCATCTTTGCCAACGCAGTGGCAGTTTCTTAGTTTTTCTTAAAGAAATCAGCTGGACGGGAGGCAACAAATTCTTCAAAGGCATTTTGTACTGCCTCTCGGGTATTGAATTTTTTTCCCGCCAAGAAGTTATCCAAATTCTGGAAAAAGTAGTAGTCTGTAGGCGCAAGGTCTGGTGAGTAGGGCGGATGACGGAGAGCTTCCAACCCCAGTTCTTGCAACTTGGAGACCGTCTGCTGTGCAGTATGAGGTCGTGCGTTGTCGTGCAGGAGCAGCGGAGACGAGAGATTGACCAATGCTGGTTGGAGATGTGCCAGCTTCTCCATCATTGTGTTCAGTTCTTCACAGTACACATCTGAAGTAATGCTCACCCCGTTTGGTAAGAAGCAGTGATGAATCACACCGGCGCTAGACCACCAAACAGTGACCATCACTTTTCTAGGGGTAAGTTTTCGTTTAGGGCATTGTTTAGGTGCTGAACCAGGATCCAACCAACTTGCTGAGCGCTTGCGGTTATCAAACAGAATCCATTTTTCATCGCAGGTAACAATGCGGTTCAAAATTCCTTCATTTGTGTGTCTGTTGAGCAGTGCAAGGCACGTCTCGACGCGTACTTCGCGCTGGCGATCATTGAGTTCGTGGGGCACCCATTTGTCAAGCTTTTTTACCTTGCCAATTTGACGCAAATGGACCAATATTGTTTTGACGCTAACGTCGAAAGCTGCTGCTATTTCAGCCGTAGATTGTGTATCATCAGCTTCCACAATCGCCTTTAATTCGTCATTGTCGACCAAAGTCTTCGGACGACCGCGAGGTTCATTTTTCAGGTCGAAATTTCCAGAACGGAAGCGAGCAAACCAATAACAAGTGGTGCGTTGGTTTGTAGTGTTAGCTCCGTAAACGTCGTTGATGTTGCGTGCCGCTTCTTGTGCCGCGTTGCTGCCACGACGGTACTCTTAATCCATAATTACTCGAATTTTTAACGTATCCATGATGACGAAAAAGATTGAAATGCGATGAAAATGTAACACTAATCAATAAACAAATGACTACTTTTGGAAAAAAAAATCCATGTTTTTAAAATAAAATTAATTTGAAATTAGAATTCTTAGCCAAAGAAAAATTATTTTGATTTGAAATGGCCAGTACTGCAGAACGGCAATTTCATAGGTAAAGACCTAATATTAGCCCTGCTCCGTTCAAATTCACTTTTAGGCACACGTAATACTTGAATTATTTCACTTGCTTGCAGCACAGTTAGTAACAGACTGACCCATGAGTCTAGGCCCTCTGGTAACACTGAGCGCGTTCACTGCGGATGAAGTCATCGCATCGGAAGAAATACCGGTTTCTGCCGCAGATTTGCCGATTCAGTGCAAGCAGTTGGTACTACGGGCCAAAGTTCCGCATGATCACTTCAAAGGCGACAATCGCATAGCACGGCTCACGACTCGATCGCACAATGTTCGTTTGTCACTAGCTGCGCTCTCACAGGAATATTTTCTTAAGTGAGCATGCTTAAGTTTTGTCCATAGTACCGAAATCAATACAAAGTAACAAATCCGTACGGTGCATACGCTCCGATTCCGACTTTTAAAGGAGGCACCCTTGCTCTTTAAACTACGTTTTTCTGGCGAAACACAATATACAAAAAATATGCTATAATTACCTTTTATCTTAATTTGACCGAGATCTATCTTTTGAGAATATTTTCACGAATGCACGCGAACTCTAAATGCGACACCCAGATTACATTTAGTCCTGTCATTCTTCTTTGGCACATGGATAGACCATGACCTGGATTAGGACATAGGATACTTTTTATCCCGGTAGTACGTTCCAGTGTGATAATGTCCGACCTCCACGCGGGCGAAGCCGCGGGCAAAAGCTAAAAATTTAATATAATAATCGTACTGACCTCTTTCTTAGACTTGGGTTTGGGCGCCTCCTCCTCTTTCTCTTTTTCCTCCGCCTCTTCTTCCTCCGCCTCTTCTTTCTCCCCCTTCTCCTCGTCCTCACCTTTGCCATCGTCCTTAGCTTTCTTCGCAGGCTTGTTTACTCTGTAATGGTTTACACATTACAATCTTCCAAAATGATCAAAGGCTCGTTTACACTAGAGTTTCTCGACTCTGGCGATTATCGTACTCATGTGTTTACAATCAAATGAGAAACAAAAACTCTAATACGATTATGTAATAAGAGGCGCACCAGATAACTTTCTCGAACCGAGACGGACCACTCGAAATACCTACGTCGCTGTAAATTTTGAATGGCGAGGCAATTTTTGGCTTGAAACTTTTATTTCCTTTCAATAATCGCCTATCGAAGCGAGAATCTTTCCTCGTGTAACTGATTAAATGAAGGCTTTTTGTATCATCATTAGAGACCGACCGAAAATGGGCCGAAAACAGCTACTTAATACTATCACTTAGGTTAGTACTCTCACGGGTAACACTTGGCTTTGCCCGTGTTACAAACCGGCAGATCAGCCGAGATACAAAAATTTATAACAACCATATAACAACAAATAATAATACTAAATAAAAATGTTTTATTAACATAAAAAACAAGACAAGACTAACAAGTGTCTCAGGGTTAACAAGGATCCGTAAACTATCAGGTGCTGAGTGTGGTAATTTCAGACTGGGAGACTAACAAGTGTCTCAGGATCAACAAGGATCCGTAAACTATCAGGTGCTGAGTGTGGTAATTTCAGACTGGGAGACTAACAAGTGTCTCAGGATCAACAAGGATCCGTAAACTATCAGGTGCTGAGTGTGGTAATTTCAGACTGGGAGACAAACAAGTGTCTCAGGATTAACAAGGATCCGTAAACTATCAGGTGCTGAGTGTGGTGATATCAGATGGGGAGACTAACAAGTGTCTCAGGATCAACATGGATCCGTAAGCTATCAGGTGCTGAGTGTGGTGATTTCAGTCTGGGAGAAAGTGTCTCAGGGTTAACAAAGATCCGTAAACTATCAGGTGCTGAGTGTAGTGATTTCAGACTGGGAGACTTAAGAAGTGTCTCAGGGTCAACAAGGATCCGTTAACTATCAGGTGCTGAGTGTGATGATATCACAGATCAGATTATATAATATAAGTGGAAGCTTGTAATTGGCCTTCTTCTACATATCTCTTCTTGAATGTATTGAATGTATTAGCTGTAAGTTTTCTTAAAATTAATAAAATAAATAAGATGGGGAGACTAACAAGTGTCTCAGGGTCAACAAGGATCCATAAGCTATCAGGTGCTAAGTGTGATGATTTCAGACTTAGAGACTAACAAGTGTATCAGGGATCGTCAAAGATCCGTAAAATATCAGGAGTTCAGTGCAGAAATTTTAGACTCTGGGACTAACAGGTGTCTCAGGGAGTGTTCTGTCGTCAGGAGCTGAGGCTAGCAGGTGTCGCAGGGGATCACCAAGGATCCGTAAGCAGTCATCAAGTACATTCAAGTAATATCTTTCCATTTATTTCTTAGTTCGATAAGTCCTCGTCATGGAGGCCATACATACAAATCAGGATGAACTTTAAACAGCCATCCAAAAGTTAGCTACAAATATCAAAAAAGACTCAGCGGATCATAAGACTGCTGACTATTTCAAGCGACGTTTAGAAAAATTTAAACAGTATTGGTTCGATTACCAGTACAATCACGACCGTCTTCTTACGAAAGAAAGCAAGTCTCATCCGTATTTTATTGGCCGTGCATACGAACGAACATCATCATTCTCCTGCCCTTATCCCAATCTATTTGGGGTCAGCGCAACATGTCCTTTTTTCCACACTTCTCTATTATTCGTCATCTCGGTAGTCACCCCCTTTCTAGCCATGTCATCTTTCACACAATCCATCCATCGTTTCTTTGGTCTTCCCCTACTCTTATAGCCATCGAAATTCATACTCAAAACTTTCCTCACGACATTTTCCTCACTCCTCCGCATCACATGCCCATACCATGACAGCCGATTTCCGCACAACTTTTCAGTCACCGGTGCCACTTTTAGACTTCCTCTTATGTACTCATTTCTTATTCTATCCATTCGTGTAACACCACACATCCCTCTTAGCATTCTCATCTCAGCTGCATGCAACTGCTTTTCATTCATCCCTTTTGTGGCCCAATATTCTGATCCATACCTACAAGACAGCAGGTCTAACCATTGTTTTATATATCTTCCCCTTAAGTTTAAGGGGAATGCGGGAGTCGCAGATTGTCCCCGTGACCTGCCGCCATTTCATCCATCCAGTGTTAATCCTATGCTTAACCGTCCGATCTACTTCGCCATCGCTTTGCACGAGTGAACCGAGATACCGAAAGTTGGAGCAGACTGGGAGAAGCGCGCCATCAAGCGCTATGCCTCCAGAACTGGAAAAATACGAACGAACAGAAGAGCTATATATACAACTCCATTCATCGTGCGTATTTTATTGCTAAAATTAGATGCGGAATTGCGGACACACATGATCTTATTTGGAATCTCTGAAGAACCCCAGTAAACTGCCAAAATTGTCGGAGTTTCTATCTAAGCTTCTTAGAGAGCAGATTCGCTGCATTTCTAAACCATCAATAATCAACCAAAATAAATCATCATCGTCAAATTTCAAGAATTGAATATTTATTCTTGAAATTTGACGATGATGATTTACAAGTAAGTTTTCGGTAAATAATTAACATGCCCGTTGTGTAAACAGTCACCAAGTGAAGATGACACCAAGTGCAAAGCGACAAGGTACATCTTGTCGCTTGTGTTTGTGTAAAAATTGTCTTACTGATGTGTTTGCGCTTGCCACTCACACATAGTTCTTACATTGTGAATGTGTGTGTTGGACCCATGTTAACACCAGTAATAAACCAGCGTTCAATCAAGACACTCGTTTACTTATTTCCGCACCTCCAAGTAATGTATATCACTTACACAATTGCATTTGTTTAAAAATTTTCTTTTCAATACACTTCCTCGAAAACTGGTTCATATCGCACTACGAACTACTGCACTGCACTACTGCATACGCATTAGGTGCACAATGCAATGTATTTCACACGCGTGCTATTTTTCATTTTCCAACACGTGAGCGGGAATAAAAATTGCCACAGATAACTTGTAACTATACATGTGTGGTTGCAGAATACAAGTTCAATCTTTTAACCATTTTACCATGGATTTTCTCTGAATAAATAGAATATTATGCAATTAGTGAATAAAGGACGGATTTAAAGCGAGAGCCATAGATGAATCACGAGCTAATAAAGAATTCTAACGATAAAGAATTCAAGATGATTGAATCACAAGCGTAGCGAATGATTCAAGGGTTAGAATCCTGAGCGACGCGAGTGATTCATGGCCCACGATATAAATCCGTTTTATTAAAGAATTGCATACTATACTTTATACCATGACTACGAGAAAAGGAAAGATTTAAGCGAAAATAGACATTTAATTAAGAAAAAGGAAGGTTAAATTGGCTTTGATGTAAACCAGCCGTGATTTGTTGGGTAGCAAGTTTTCTACTATATCGGCCGCCCTCTCATTCATAAACTCAACTGTTAACACATCTTCATCACTTGAATGCATTTTTAATCGATTTATTATTATGTAACACTAAAGTTTGTGTTCGTACAACTTATAGTATTCAAAATAGCGCACATTTACTAATGACAGCAAAGAACACAAAACAGTTTTTATTCTAATGCTAAACTACTTGTCGAAAATGTCGACCAATGTAATTGAATTTAGAATACACCAATATAGGTACACTCCTACCAACTTATCTGTGAAATAGCGAAAATTGGAACTACGGCCGTCATGTTGAAATGTCATTCGATTGTCAGTGTCTACTACATTTTGGGTTCTCTGGTTGTTTTGTCGTGATATTGCTGAAATTATAAAGTTAAATATGCCGAAAGCTATTAAAAGTGATGCTCGAATCATTATTCTAAAGGTTAAAACCTTTTTTGAAGAAAAAGCTCGGGCAGGGTCTCCGATTATTCCATTTAATCAAATATACAAACGAATTTCGGCAGCGACAGGTTAGTGTTGTCAACTTTCTTATATTCGTTTCTATTCTTGCTGCAGGTTAGCGTAACGGTAACGTACATCTAATAGGTAACCTGCTAAGTGAGTGAGCAAACTAACCTGCCAGATTTCAAATTTCTACTAACATTTATTTTATTATCTTATATTTCAGGTGTGAGTCAAGGACTAATTTCAAAAATAGTTAAGAAAGGGCACGCAGCAGAAGAAACTGGTACAAAAATTCGGACACCTGGCAAGGAGAGAAAACGTAAAAGTGGATTGTATGTTGATGATTAAGACATGGGAGTTACCCGGAGGAAAGTAGGTACATGAATTTTATTCTGCTAAAAAAGAGGTCCCTACTGTTAAAAAGCTTCTAGAGGTCTTAAAGACAGAAATAAATTACACAGGACAGCGAGAGACTCTGCGAAAGCTGCTTCACAAGGTGAAATTTCGTTATAAAAATCTCAATCCAATCGGAAGGTTCTTATGGAGCGTAATGAAATATCAGCTTGGAGAGCCAAGTACTTGCATGCAGTGGATAAAAATAATAAATC
Organism: Cosmia pyralina; assembly: GCA_946251885.1. Lineage (NCBI taxonomy): Eukaryota > Metazoa > Arthropoda > Insecta > Lepidoptera > Noctuidae > Cosmia > Cosmia pyralina. The sequence goes on along the minus strand of OX276362.1, from coordinate 12,261,181 downwards.
TCGCCAGCCCCGGCCCATAATTTATTTAGATGAGACCTATATTCACTCTTCGCATACATCGGGTAAATGTTGGCAAGGAGAGGGTGAAGACGCGAGTATTGGAGCCTGTATCGAAAGGGCAAAGATATATTATTGTTCATGCGGGAAGAGATACTGGATTTGTTACAAATGCACTACTTGTGATTGAATCAAACACAAAAAGTGGTGATTATCATGACGAGATGAATAGTACCAACTTTAAAAAGTGGGTTATTGAAAAACTTGTACGAGAGTCCATAACAGTGATGGATAATGCTCCTTATCACCGTATTTGTGTAAATAAAGTCCCAAATACGAATTCCTTAAAAAAAGATATGCAATTATGGTTGACCCAAAATAAAATTGACTACGAAGAGAAACCCCAAAGTGAGTGAGTGACCTCAGCTTTTAGAAATAATTAAGAGAAACAAGCCTGAACCTGTATATGAGATTGAAAAAATTTTAGAAGACAATAGACACAAATGCTTATATTTACCACCTTATCACTGTGATCTCAATCCCATTGAAGTCATATGGAGCACAATGAAAAGAAAAGTTGCTGATGTAAATATTGAACACAAAAATGCTGAAATTCCCCGCCTAGTTAGAGAAGCTTTTGACGCTATTACAGTTCATGAGTGGGCCCAGCATTGTAAACACGTTCGCAGGTTAGAAGGAGAATACAAGTTAGAAGGAGAACATGATTCGTATTTAGATAAACCTTTTATTATAGAAGTGGCAAGTGACACTGAAACCGAAAGCGATAGTGATAATGATGATAGTGGTACGGAAATAAGCGGAGTATGGCCTCACAACCAGGATGAAGTTGGGTATGCAGGTCCATCTAAAGATCACAATTACTGTAAACCTGGTTTTCAATAAATCATTGTAAAGCAATTTGTTTTTTTTTTTATTACACTACACTACCACTAGGTACCACTGCTAATTATAATTAGTCAAATCTGGTGTTAGGGGTTAGGTACGGTCATAACTAAATGCTAGACATCCAGGTACCTCTTGCAGGGTAGGTACCTACTTAACTTCGCATTAAATGAAAGTTTTATCCCCCCCGTGGAACATTGTATCTGCTGAATTTTCACTTCATTGGATTACTTTTTAGATATAGCCATTGTTTATTGCTGAGAGACTAAACTGTTAGCGTATCTACGTAACTGTAAATTATCAAATTCTTTTTATTTTTTTATTATTTTTATATAGGTATCATTGTTTTTAATTTGTAAAAACTGTAATTCTTATTAAACGATTATGTCTAATGTGAAATTTCCTTCCTGAAAACTTACTCAATTTTGGGCACCTTATATTAATTAGCAACACTGAATCGACAGTGCCGTCCATAAAAACAAAAATGGGTATCACGTGGTATCAAAAAATGTAGTTAGAAAAAACGGCAATTATTGTGGCAGTTCCGACTAAAACCTACTCATCAGAATAAAACTCGATTTAAAAATTACACAAAACTGTTTAAAAAGATTATGAATTTGACTCAACGAGCTCAAAATAACTATAAAATAGAGACGAAAAATAAATCTAAAACAACATGGCAAATTATAAACCAAACAAAGTTATATATACCAAAGAATAATATGAATAAACTTAGAATTAATAATAATGAAATTATCTCAGATCCAAAATGTATTTCTAATGTATTTATAATTATTTCATTGATAAAATTCAGCCAATTATTAATTCAGGAGAGAGATTCTATGTTCATGACTCCAAGTTTGCCAAATGACGTATTAAAAATTACTTTAGCCCTAAACAATACAAATACGTTACGATGGTATTTGTACAAAAATACTAAAAGCAGTAACCGAGGAAATTTGTTGCCCTTTAAAGCGAAGGTATATTTCCAGAGGCCCTGAAAAAATCTGTGATAAAGCCATCGATCAAAAAACAAGATCGAGTTAATGGAATACTACAGGCCGATTTCATTGATACCAATTTTCTCAAAAGTAATTGAAAATTTTATTTATAAAGAACTCAATTTATATTTAGAAGCGAATAATATTCTTTGCAACGAACAAAAAGGATTTAGGAAAAACAAGGCAATAAACATGGATTTATGACTATTTACATACTGTTATGACAAATATTGATAAAAACACTCCAGTGTGTGTCATATTTTGTGACACTTGATTATGTGAAACATAATATTTTACTAAAAAAGCTTGATGCTTACGGTGTAAGAAGCAATGTCCTTGAGCTCCTAAAATCGTACTTACACGATAGAAAACAAATAACGGAAATAAGTAGAATTAATGTAACCACTAAAAGAGAAGAAACCTTTCTATCGGAGGAACGTAACGTTATCTACGGAGTTCCACAAGGAAGTATATTAGGACCACCGCTTTTTACACTTTATATTAATGACTTTCCAATGGCAATCAAACATCCTATGACACTGTTCGCGGATGACAGTACAATAACGATACCTTGTAATCAAAGGGATTTTTATAAAGATGACATAAATAATACATTAAAAGAAACTATAGAATGGTTGGAAAATAATAATTTAAAAATAAATTTAAATAAGACTGTAATCATGCATTTTAGCCAGCGCGCATTGACTCTTTCCAATCTTAACATAACATACAATCACATTACAATTGACACAGTTAATACAACTAAGTTTCTAAAATAGATCGCAACTTAAATTGGAAAGCGCAGGTAGAGGCCCTAACTAAAAGGATAAGCAGTAGTGCATACGTCTTGTACATTCTGCCACGCACTGTTAACATAGATGCGTTACTTACGGCTTACTACGGGCTAACTGAATCTGTTCTCAGATACGGTGTTATCTTTTGGGGTAACGCAACTATCAAAGAAGTTGTATTTAAAGCACAAAAGAGATGCCTCAGAGCCATGTTTCAGTTGAAAATTACAGATAGTTGTAAGCCCTATTTCATACGCTACAAAATATTGACATTAGCTTCGCTTTATATTCTTGAATCAGTAATGTTCGTTAGAAATAATAGCATTTAATTTTCGCGAATGACAGATAAATTTCCCAGAAACAGGCGTGATCAAAGTCAGCTCTGTCTGCATAGTAGTAGGACTGCTCTTATGCGCAAGAGTATTTTCTGCATGGCTCCCATTATTTATAATAAGTTACCGAAAAGTTGGAGGGAGCTTAATAATGTACAATTGAAGAAACAACTTAAGTCATTTCTAACTAACAAAGCATATTATAATATTAAGGAGTTTCTGAGAGAACCGTTTATTTTGACATAGATTTTATTAATTATTTTTATTTACTGTTGACATATGATATAATTTTATTACTGTTTGCTAAATTCAAGGTAAATTAATGATATTGACTTGACTATTAAATTATTAACAATCATAATTATTCATATTTGCACGCCATAATAAGTGGCAAACATGTCTGAACTGAACCTATTGTTTTTATTGTTATCCTGCATGCACGTTTTTATTCTTGTTTGTTTACACATGTTTGAGCAAATTTTATCTTATCTTATCTTATCCGTCCTCTTTCAGTTCACAGATAAGTTGGTAGGACTGTAGGTCGAATATATTGGCGTGTCCTAAATTCAAACACCAAAATAGTGATTAAAAGTGCTTTTTATTCACTATTTTCAGTGAATAACACAGAACTTTTCTGTTCTGTGGTGAATAAAATAAGCTTTTTAGAAGGGGAATGGTATAAAGAATTGTGAGTAAGTAGGTATTGATTTGTCGGATTTTTTTTCGGCCCCGACGAAAAAAAGGTATTTTCGGCCGAAAGGAAAGTGCCCATGTCGAGTGCGGCAAGTTCTTGTATTTCAACGGTTCTTTATTATTAACGAGTGATACTTTGACTTTTATTATACTTTTTACAAAACAAAAACCTATTCACACCACACTTCACTGGTACCTACCCACAATCTTCAATAATATATTTTAATTGTGTAACGATTTCTTTCTTTATTTTTGTTTACTGTGTTTTCCTACCACAAGGAAGAGAAACAAAATGTTTATTTATTATTATTTAAATGTCTTTGACATATCTTGGGGCCCTGGGGTACCTTTGGAAGGCGTACGAGGGCCCGAAGCCAACTCGCAGAGGCCCCTTACACAATTTTAAGTGTTGATGCACCAGCCGACGATTATCCCTGTATGCACTACGTAAGTGCACCCAAGAATAACCCCCGGTTGGTGCAGGACTATTTGCAGAACGTGGAAACAAAACATATTGGGCTATGGATTTGGGTGGTTATAGTGGATTGGTTACCTAGAAGCCTAGAACTATGGAAGGACTATGCCCCCTGTCTGATCAATGTTATGTAATTCACGGATAAATTGGCAGGGGGTGACTTGCAAACTCAATAATGGGTCCCCGAAAACGGTCGCTAGTACAGTAACGTAGCGACAAGGGGCTACACTTCCTGAGGTGCTTGAGGAGTGGAGAGATATTCCACGGCTATCAGGACAATCCCCGCAGTACGGTTAAGATCCCTACCAGCATCTTACTGGAATACTTCCTTTCTCCGACCACGTTTGCTCTTGCGAATCTTCACTCAAGCCGACCAATAAAGGCAAGAAAGGTGGGAGTTCTGTTCCTCGTCAGTGTTCACTCCAGCCGGCCAACAAAGGGAGGTGAAGAACAAGACTTCTCCCGGGAGATAGGGTCCGTGCAGTCGCTACTACCCAACAGCTAGCCACATGCTGCCCTGCGGCTTTATTTAACTCTCTTGGTCTGGCTCATAACCTTAGACCTGTTTTAAACTCTGACCCAGAAATCGGGAGCGCGCAAGCCCCATCACGACGTCAACGTAGATATACGACGGTGGGGTTATTAATACGTAATTATTATTCATAAATAAAACATTTTTTTAATCGCCATATGAATAGGATAGACGAGTCTGTAGGTACTGAAAAAAAAAATGTAATAAAATGTAACCTACTTTTCTTTAGTTGGCTTCTTTGCTTCCTCCTCGTCTCCTTCTTCCTCTTTCTCCTCTTCTTCCTCTTTCTCCTCTTCTTCCTCTTCCTCACCCTCCTCATCTTTTTCTTCAGAATCCTATGTGAAAAAAAATTGTTTTGAGTTATGACTTCTGTTACTACTACGCTAGCTACGCTTGCCGGGGTTGGTCCGTGGATGGGTCCATCATGGGGACCATCTTTACATACCGAGACTCCTCCGTGCCTCGGGCTGTCATACGTGAATCTTTGACAGTTTTTACGGGTCGTCAGTAGCCCGAAAGTCTAACAACCAGTCTTACCAAGGGGTATCGCATTAGCCAGAGTTGTGGAGGTCAGATAGGAGTCGCTCCATGTAAAATACTGGTATTGAGCTTATCATCCGATTGACTTTTGTAACAAAAGTTAATCATTAATATTGTACACGAAAGTGTATTCAGAAATTAACGGAAACTTTCGGTAAAGGAACTATATATATAACTATATACTATATAACTGGTGACCTGTAACACAGGTTTTTCCCAAAAACCTATATCAGGCACCAGTCTCTCACAAAGGTGGAATACAGCTGAAACATTTTTTTTGTACACACTAACTTTAAGTCAGCTTTGTGAAGAGAGAATAAATGACATATATATATATATATATAAAATAAAAAAACAAAAACAATATATATATATATATATATATATATAACATGGAAGAGTCGAAGCCGCTATTCGTGACGTATAGTTTCATCTCTTTTTGCTCTTTTTCGCATGAGTCACACCACGTGACTGGCAGATGGTATGCATCATTTTGAATACTCAATACTCATTTTTTTATGTAGTGTTTTGTTTTGGAAGCCAGTTGTTTTTTTGTTTTAAAAAAGTTTCTAATTTTCACTTTTTTGTTGTGGTACCTACGCACGGCTACAGATCAAGCTATACATTTCCCGTATAAGCTGTTCTCGCATTGTATAGGATTTCCTTACAATGAGAGGTCAGTGTAAACTGGAAATGTATAGCTTGATGTGTAGCCGTGTGTACTATCTCACACAAATTCGAATACCACACTAAAAAAGTAAGTACAAGAAAATATTTTCACCTGTAATTAGAAATAGACAGACAAATTAAAAATCCGGAGTCACACGTCATGTAAGGGTATAAATCGAACAGAGTACGTGTGACTCCAGATTTTTAATTTGTCTGTCTTTTTCTAATTTCAGATGAGAATATTTTCTTGTTTCACACTTTTTAGAGCGTGATTTTTCAGTAGTCGGGTTTTAGTTTTTAAACTTACTTTTTATTTAAATTATTTGGGGGTATAATTTCGTGATGAAGTATTTGCAGAGCCACTTTAAATTTTTAAAGAAGAATAATTATTATATTATATATATTTTGGGTAGGTTTGGAGAGAAATGTTTGGCTCACATACGAGGCGTGATTTTTGAAATTATTCCCAATTATCGGGTACATGCAAGCAAAACCGCGAGCAATAGCTAACAATATATTTATTTTTGAAATGTGCTAATTAAGCCCTTTCATTTGATACACAACAAGGCCTCATTAAAAAAAAATATATTTTTTAGTTCATGACTTCATGTCCTCTAGAGGGCGCCACATTTAATTTAATGTGACGTCACATAACCTAACCTAACCTAGCCTATACCTCATTTGTCAAATTATGATAAGTAGTTTAGAAGTTATGAGGGAACAGATGAACGTACATAATACATACACACCGGTCAAAATCATAACCCTCATTTTTGCTTCGCCGTAGTCGGGTAAAAAGTAGAAAAAAATACGTATTATTGAAGTTAACTCAGAAACTACCCAAGCAAAGTTAATAAACTTTACATGGGACCAACTCGAGGTATGTATGCCCTCCCGAATAAAACAAGAATCTTTCAAATCGGACAACTCTGTAAAATGTTATGCGTGGTCAAATATAAAAATATATATATGTCGTGGAATACGATATCATTAAATAATAAGTTGTTGATTTGAATACTGTAGTACTGAGGTAGTGGTAAACGCCGTGACGTCAGTTATCATTGTAATGGCGGCACGTGGACAGAGTCGTGTTGGAGAGTGGGGACTGGACTGAGCTCACTTTTGACTCGGGACACCAACCAAGACACTCGTCCATAACGAAACTGTCGGTTTATCATTATAAATTGTGTTTTGTGATCACGGTAAAACAAAGTAAGGTTATAAGTGCCTTGGATTTTATTATTCTACGCAATGAACCCGATACCACCGAACCCAAATGATGACGGTTCTATTGCTCAGCCATCGCTGACGCCGTCATATACACTTCTGGACACATCTTTTGGCCCACCTTGTATTTTCAGTTTCGTTTGGTCCTAGCTAAAATTTTATATTAGGTCGAGCAAAAAGTTTTTATGCAGTTTTGAACCTGGCACATTCACAATTTCATTCAATAGTCTTTTTTTGAATTTCGAACACAGAATTTAAAGAAACAAAAGACATTTTGGAGCCTGTTTGTTGATATCAAACAATCGAATACTAAGAAAACTTGGTTTTATTGGTTTACTTGGATTTAATTCTTGAAAAAGTGATTGATATCTTTGGTTTTACAACAAACATTACTTATTCTTAACATTAAGGTGAGGTTCTATCAATAATCTATGGATACTTCACCTGAAGTCGCCGCCCAAGCTGTGGCACTTATTCAGGCCGGACACAGCCAAAGAAACGTGAGTGCTCAACTTAATTTAAGTCGATCTGCGGTCCGAAATGTTTATCGGAGGTACCTAGAGACTGGCGGCTTTGTTCGTCGCCAAGGAAGGCCACGATCTCGGGTCACAACTGAAAGGCAGGATCGATTCATCGTGACGACCAGCTTGAGAAATCGTCACCTTACCTCCATTGAGATACAAAACCAACTTCACGACTTCCACGGAGTATCTGTGAGCGCTCGAACTGTTCGGAGAAGGTTAAAAGAACGCGATATGGTACCACACAAGCCAGCTAATGGCCCCAAACTAACGCGAGCCCACCGAACAGCGCGCCTTCATTTCGCACGCAGTCATTTAAATTGGACACAGCAAGATTGGAGTCGTGTACTCTTTTCTGATGAGTCTAAAATTGTGTTACATGGCAATGATGGAAGGAAGAAGGTCTACCGACGTAAGGGAGAGCGTTTCGCACAATGCTGCTTTGAAGAGAGGGTTGCTTATGGCGGTGGCTCATGGACTGTCTGGGGCGGTATATCCGCGAGCGGCAAAACTCAACTTGAGGTTGTTACAGGACCACGGCTGCCAACATTAAATGCTGAAAGGTACATTCGTGAGTGCTTAGAACCTCACGTGATACCATACGCGGACTATGTGGGCCCAAATTTCCTTTTTATACATGATAATGCAAGAGCCCATGCGGCCGGCATCGTCAGGGAATATCTTCGGGATGTGAACATCACAGTTATGGACTGGCCAGCCAGAAGCCCAGACATGAACCCCATTGAGCACATGTGGGACGAGCTAAAAAGACGTGTTAGGGCTCGTCAGCCAGTTGCCCAGACGATGCAGGAGTTGAAAACTGCCATAGAAGAGGAATGAGAGATGATCCCTCAAAATTTCATAGAGCGGTTGATAAACTCTATGCCAAATCGTATGAGAGCTGTGGTAGATGCCCATGGAGGCAACACGCGTTATTAAATTAAACATTTATTTGATAAAACATGTTTTTTATTCAAAAATCAATTGCCTTTAACAAGGCGCATATCCGACTTGTTAGGCGTAGCTCCATGTCGTATGGTATTCTGAATTCAAATTTAAAACAATACGATCGAAAAAGATGGTAAAATGTATCAGGTTTAAAACTGCATCAACAGTTTTTTTCAATCTAGCAATCATATTTCGGTAGGGGCCATCGAAACCTAAACTCTAAGGTGGGCCAATAGATGTGTCCAGAAGTGTATAATAGGTCTTTACCTATGAAATTGCCGTTTTGTATGAAAAATTTTAACGAATTTTTTTCATGCATTTTTTATTTGTATTAATCGAAGTAATCACCCATGCAATCAATGCATCTTTGCCAACGCAGTGGCAGTTTATTGATGCCCTTCTTAAAGAAATCAGCTGAACGGGAGGCAACAAATTCTTCAAAGGCATTTTGTACTGCCTCTCGGGTATTGAATTTTTTTCCCGCCAAGAAGTTATCCAAATTCTGGAAAAAGTAGTAGTCTGTAGGCGCAAGGTCTAGTGAGTAGGGCGGATGACGGAGAGCTTCCAACCCCAGTTCTTGCAACTTGGAGACCGTCTGCTGTGCAGTAAGAGGTCGCGCGTTGTCGTGCAGGAGCAGCGGAGACGAGCGATTGACCAATGCTGGTTGGAGATGTACCAGCTTCTCCATCATTGTGTTCAGTTCTTCACAGTACACATCTGAAGTAATGCTCACCCCGTTTGGTAAGAAGCTGTGATGAATCACACCGGCGCTAGACCACCAAACAGTGACCATCACTTTTCTATGGGTAAGTTTTCGTTTAGGGCATTGTTTAGGTGCTGAACCAGGATCCAACCAACTTGCTGAGCGCTTGCGGTTATCAAACAGAATCCATTTTTCATCGCAGGTAACAATGCGGTTCAAAATTCCTTCATTTGTGTGTCTGTTGAGCAGTGCAAGGCACGTCTCGACGCGTACTTCGCGGTGGCGAATTGAGTTCGTGGGGCACCCATTTGTCAAGCTTTTTTACCTTGCTAATTTGACGCAAATGGACCAATATTGTTTTGACGCTAACGTCGAAAGCTGCTGCTAATTCAGCCGTAGATTGTGTATCATCAGCTTCCACAATCGCCTTTAATACGTCATTGTCGACCAGTCTTCGGACGACCGCGAGGTTCATTTTTCAGGTCGAAATTTCCAGAACGGAAGCGAGCAAACCAATAACAAGTGGTGCGTTGGTTTGTAGTGTTAGCTCCGTAAACGTCGTTGATGTTGCGTGCCGCTTGTGCCGCGTTGCTGCCACGACGGTACTCATATTCCATAATTACTCGAATTTTTAACGTATCCATGATGACGAAAAAGATTGAAATGCGATGAAAATGTAACACTAATCAATAAACAAATGACTACTTTTGGAAAAAAAAAATCCATGATTTTAAAATAAAATTAATTTTAAATTAGATTTCTTAGCCAAACAAAAATTATTTTGATTTGAAATGGCCAGTACTGCAGAACGGCAATTTCATAGGTAAAGACCTAATATACGTGTTGACTTGAGAACCTTCTCCTTTTTTTTCGCGGGGTAAAAAAACCCTTGTTTTTGTTATTGTCCCGATCTACAAACCTAAATCCCGATTTGTTTTACCTTCTGCCCCGATTTAAAACATATCGGATCTGGCAACAAACGAGCGTGTGTGGCGTGATCACAGACGGCATTGGGTTTCCCGCTGTGTTGTAGGGTCAATACATTTTATTTTATTACTTTAGAATTTTGTTTGTGACGGGGGTTGTGTAAATTTTTAATTTAACTTTATAGGTACCTACTTATCTTAAAAAAGTTTCAGCAAAAGTCGGCGTCATAATAATTGTTTGCGGACAACTGTGGGTAATAACCGCGTAACGGAAGACACGGTACCAGCGATCGTGTGTGGGTAGTGTGCACCCACACACGAGGACACGGTGAAGCTTGCGCGAATCCGCTGGATGTCCGAGGCACAGGATCGATCGTTGCGGCCATGATTGGGGATTGTCGAATGACGGGTGAGAACTATAGACGTCTTAGGCCGCAAATTCGAAGCAGCGTTTCTTGTAGCGTGCAGTGGAGCGTTTATGGGTATACATCGATATCTTTTGAGTTTTTAAAACTACTATAAAACCAAATTGATTTCCATATTGATTTGGTTTTATAGGAATTTTAAAGACACAAAATTTATCGATTTATACCCTTAAACGCTCCACTGCACGCTACAAGAAACGCTGCTCCGAATTTGCGGCCTTACGGTCTTACCTCAGTCATCGGGCTTGGCGAGCTGAATCGGTGGCGCGTCCGCGGCGGCAGCGGCGGCGGCGACGCGTAGCCCCACTGCGGGTTCTGCAGGAAGCCAACCAGCCGAGCCGACAGCTCCGATACTGAACCTGGACCGGTCAATCGTTAATTGAAAATGAAAAAAAATAATAAACCTGAGAGCCAGGCCACGCAGTGCGGGAGCCTCACACGGCTAACTCCGTGTCCTAATCTTAATATATGTCGTATCCGGTTATTAATATGGACACGAAACGAATGGCAAGCGCGCCACTGGTGACTTCTACAGAGTGATGTTTTAAGCTCATGGCGAGGAGGACATTCTAGTGTCTGATCGCATCGGAGTTACTACGTCGCGGAACTGTACTCGATTCGTTCTGCTCAGTGACTGTGTTAATTTTAATTTGGAGTGATTGTGTTAGATTGTGATTTTAATAAACACCGTGTATCGCACCCCGTCTATTTTCATTGCACGAAACCCATCTTCTGCCCACATGGTGTCTGAATCTAACTGAGTAAAAGCAATGAATTCATTAAAGTTATCCACTCCGCGAAAATAAAAAACTTTAGAATTATCGAAGGGCATATTCTTCTGCCTACTGGACTATTACGGGAATGATATAGAAAGCTGCAACACCACACTTAACCATCTAGAAAATTCTGGAAGTGTCTAGAATATTCCTGAATATCTGGCACGAATCGACGAATCATGTACCCAATTAGCAAAATTCTCCTATAGTTTTCGATTTATAAGACTGACGTCTCATAGGAATCTAATAGACGCTTTGACTAAGATCAGAGATCTTACAACAGCATCTTACAAGACGATTAGCGCTACAAATACGATCCTATAACTAGTTTTATAAACGTTTACAGGATTACTTTAAACCAGGGATGCAGGCCCGCGGGCCGCATGCGGCCCGCCGGTCGAATACTGGTGGCCCGCCGACAGCAAAAATAATACTCTCGTACATTCGAAAAATATTGAATTCTATTCCAGAATAAAACCAAAAAAAATATGTTCGAAAAGTAATTTGAATATCGCGCGCGTGCTCTTAAGTGCGCTTATCGGTGCGCCGTGCATGCGTCGGTAACAGCGGTCGGTAATGTTCGTGCCGATCTCGGTTAAATGCGTTTTCTTGAGGAAGTGTCGCGGCCGGCGGCGCGGCGACGACGGCAGCGCGGTGGCGGCTTATCCACGGGTTATATTGTTAGAGCAAGCGAGATAGCAATAGTCCCGAATTCCCGATTGCTCGCGTATGTAGATACACGAAGCTTCCAGAGTCGGTTTCGAGATTTCTCCAGACAGTTTTCGACTCTATACGCGCGGTATAAAAGCCACGCTAACCGCAGCGACCGACAGTTCGGTTTTAATTTGAGTGAAGTGTCAATACTTCTAGTGTAGATTTTAACTCGACTAGCCGGTGTCATATATTTTGATCCACATTCAACGTAGATTTCCCGTCAAGTGCCGTGTATAATTGTGTTGTGAAATCGTAAGTAAAACTCTGTTATTAATAAGTGTTTCCCTACATATTTAATCAATTATTTTTGGTAATTTAAAAAGGATGGGTAATTTAAGTAGGTATTGTAATTGTTTTTAGGTGCTGTGTTAATCCTAGCCAGGATTAGAACGCAACATGGACAAGCCAGGGCCTAGTAAAAACGTAAGGTTAATGATGAAAATCGGCAGTTTCAAGAAATTTGGAATGAGAAATACTTTTTTGTATGGTCGCATAACAAAGTCGTTTGTTTAATTTGCAAGAATTCTGTTGCGATTGCAAAGGAATATAATGTAAAAAGGCACTATGAAACGCAGCATCCTACTTTTACCAAGTTTACAGGCGAATTAAGAAAGCAAAAAATGTTGTCTTTAAAACGGGAGCTTATTGGTCAGCAAGCTATGTTTACAAAACCCATTCAAGATTCAGAAACAGCTACAGAAGTTAGTTATGAAATTTCTCGAATGATAGCAAAGCGAAGTCGCCCCTTCAATGATGGGGATTTTGTAAAAGAATGCATAGAAATTACCGCTAAGAAAATGTGTCCAGAAGCAGCAAAAAAGTTTGAGAAAATTCAACTGAATCGTATGACTATCCAAAGACGAATTATGTCTTTGTCAGGTAATATTGCGGAACAATTAAATGAAAAAACTAAGATCATTGAATTTTTTTCATTAGCACTCGACGAATCCACTGATATTAGTTCCACAGCTCAACTTCTCATATTCATACGAGGTGTTACTCAAGATTTTGAAGTCTTAGAAGAGTTATTAGGAATGTGTTCATTGAAAGGTCAAACCAGAGGAGTTGATATACTCAATGTACTTTTGGATGAGTGTTTAAAAACTGATTTGGACTTATCAAAATTATCGGGAGTTACGACTGACGGTGCTCCTTCGATGATTGGTGTCAATTCTGGGCTAGTTACTTTGCTGAAAAAGCATCTGCAAGAAAAAAACATAAACGCTGAAGATCTCATGCAGTTTCACTGCATTATAATAGCTTCTTGGTATATATACCAAGAAGCCCTCTGTTCTAAAAAAATTGAATTTCAAAATGTCATGAAAGTGGTAGTTTCGACTATAAATTTCATAAAATCACGAGGACTCAATCACAGGCAATTCAAACAATTCCTTGATGACATCGAAAGCGAATATGGAGATTTACTGTATTATACAGAAGTAAGGTGGCTAAGTCGTGGATTGACACTGGAACGATTTCTAAATTTAATAGAAGAAATTGGAATATTTCTGGCGGAAAAGCAAAGGGATGTCCCGGAACTTAATAAAACGGCGATTAATTTCAGTTATGTAGAAAAGCTAGATATTTTGATTCAATCTTTTCAAGACAGATTTTCGGAGTTTAAAAAAGTGAAACCTCTGTTGGACATATTCAGCAATCCTTTCACGATTTCAGTTGAAAATGCGCCAGAGTCAATGCAGTTAGAAATTATCGACGTTCAAAACGACCAAGATTTACGCAACAAATTCAACGAAGGAGACTTGCTCAACTTTTACCGCTGCATTGATAAAAATACGTACAAAGAGTTGCGCATAAACGCTCTGAAATGTGCCAGCTTATTTGGTTCTACCTATATATGTGAACAAACCTTTTCAATACTAAATAATAATAAAACAAAAATCGAAACCGCCTTGCAAACGAAAGTTTCGAAGCAGTTTTACGTGTTGCTACAAGTAAATTTGAGCCAAATATAAAAAAGATTGTAAGCACTATGCAGTGCCACGCTTCAAATTAATAAATTCTTTTTCAATTTTAATAATAGGTCTTTACCTATGAAATTGCCGTTTTGTATGAAAAAATTGAAACGAATTTTTTTCATGCATTTTTTATTTGTATTAATCGAAGTAATCACCCATGCAATCAATGCATCTTTGCCAACGCTGTGGCAGTTTATTGATGCCCTTCTTAAAGAAATCAGCTGGACGGGAGGCAACAAATTCTTCAAAGGCACTTTGTACTGCCTCTCGGGTATTGAATTTTTTTCCCGCCAAGAAGTTATCCAAATTCTGGAAAAAGTAGTAGTCTGTAGGCGCAAGGTCTGGTGAGTAGGGCGGATGACGGAGAGCTTCCAACCCCAGTTCTTGCAACTTGGAGACCGTCTGCTGTGCAGTAAGAGGTCGCGCGTTGTCGTGCAGGAGCAGCGGAGACGAGCGATTGACCAATGCTGGTTGGAGATGTGCCAGCTTCTCCATCATTGTGTTCAGTTCTTCACAGTACACATCTGAAGTAATGCTCACCCCGTTTGGTAAGAAGCTGTGATGAATCACACCGGCGCTAGACCACCAAACAGTGACCATCACTTTTCTAGGGGTAAGTTTTCGTTTAGGGCATTGTTTAGGTGCTGAACCAGGATTCAACCAACTTGCTGAGCGCTTGCGGTTATCAAACAGAATCCATTTTTCATCGCAGGTAACAATGCGGTTCAAAATTCCTTCATTTGTGTGTCTGTTGAGCAGTGCAAGGCACGTCTCGACGCGTACTTCGCGCTGGCGATCATTGAGTTCGTGGGGCACCCATTTGTCAAGATTTTTTACCTTGCCAATTTGACGCAAATGGACCAATATTGTTTTGACGCTAACGTCGAAAGCTGCTGCTAATTCAGCCGTAGATTGTGTATCATCAGCTTCCACAATCGCCTTTAACCCGTCGCACGCTAATTAGCAGACACAATTGAAATTCTATTGTTATCTGTACACATGGTGTGCAATCGACATTTTAAGAGTTAATTCGTCATTGTCGACCAAAGTCTAAGGAAGACCGCGAGGTTCATTTTTCAGGTCGAAATTTCCAGAACGGAAGCGAGCAAACCAATAACAAGTGGTGCGTTGGTTTGTAGTGTTAGCTCCGTAAACGTCGTTGATGTTGCGTGCCGCTTGTGCCGCGTTGCTGCCACGACGGTACTCATATTCCATAATTACTCGAATTTTTAACGTATCCATGATGACGAAAAAGATTGAAATGCGATGAAAATGTAACACTAATCAATAAACAAATGACTACTTTTGGAAAAAGAAATCCATGTTTTTAAAATAAAATTAATTTGAAATTAGAATTCTTAGCCAAACAAAAATTATTTTGATTTGAAATGGCCAGTACTGCAGAACGGCAATTTCATAGGTAAAGACCTAATATATTATTATCAATTCTTTATTGTCTTTAATTACCTATACTTCTGGCGGCCCGCCATCAGGTTCATAATTTGCCCGAGTGGCCCCTAGTCTTAATAAGTCTGTGCATCCCTGCTTTAAACGATTCTTACTAGAACTGGCAGTCTTATAAGCGTATGTTACAAAACTAAATAGCAAGGTGTCGTTTGTTCTTGAAAATCGGTCAAGTGCGTGTCAGGCCACGCACAATAAAGGATTCCGTAGTTGTAAAGAATTTATCCCAAAAACAAACTTAACATTGTATTCCCAAAAAAAATATGTTTTTATGTGATAAAATAACAAATTAACAATTTTCAGACTTTTTCCTTTACTTGTGCTGTGAGACCTTGCTTCTCACCAATTCTGATGACCCTAAGACAGCGGGAAGTATCCTATAGGTTTTGATTTACTTACGAGTACCAAAATATGTCGCATTAACGGCCGTATTTATTTATTGCGATGACTTAGAAGCTTGATTTTTTTTCAACTCCAAGGGACCATAGACCTACGTATTTGATATTAATTTCAACTTGATACCTCCATGCGTTCCTGAGAAAAAGGGTCTTGATAGACTGACAGACATACAGAAAGACAGACAGACGGACAACGAAGTGATCCTATAAGGGTTCCGTTTTTCCTTTTGAGCTACGAAACCCTAAAAAACGCATTTATTATGATTGTTTGTTCTTGCTAACGTCTTGTTTTATTCTTGTGTAAGTCATGCACTTCTATAAACGTCTTAAATATAGCTGCTATAGATCAAGGATATTATAGGATTGATTTGTATTACTCGTGACTTCTAATGGATTGTTAGCACCAAACTAGCATGCTCTTCGATTTTTATAGGTAAAATTCTACTTATATGTGTCCTACATTTGCTACGAATATTACTAGAGTAATCAGCCATTTTGTTTTCATTTTGCGATTTGTTAGAGAAAACAAGACAAAATACAAATGGATTTAAACAAATGGGAACGATTTAAGCACAATGACAGTTTCAAAAAAGTATCTTGAAATGAAATCGGGATCGGAGTACCGGTCGATACTTCTTGAATAAATATGAGTCTGGTGAAGTTTGTGATGGTTCCGTACAACGTGAAATCGAAATAAACATAGAAGAATGCGAAGATAATTCTTCGAATAGTTATTATAATCAAGAAGATAATGAAAATAATAGCAGGAGCAGTAATACTGAATTTGATGATGACTTCAGAATAGACAGAGAGCTATTAAGAATAATATATCGCTTTCCCTACACTGCCCACTCTTGATCTATGTTGAAATAAATTTTAAAATCGTTAAAGATAAAGATAAAGTTAAATTTATTTGTTAAAACATGTGTAACATGCATGTCATGTTACACATGTTTGCACACATACATGAATATGCACATATTGATGGAAAATTATTTTATCGGAACAACATGTTTTGCCTCACTCAGCGTAAAAAATGTTTATAATATTCTGTTATTAATTAAATTGGCAATTATAGATTATGTGCAAAATATAGTCAATAATTCAATATTACAAAATATGTCAAATATACAATAAAATTAAATCAACAATAAAATTCAAAAGTCATCATTTAAAAAATCAACAATGTTGTAGTAGCACTTATCACTGTTATCAGTAAGCAACTTTTTAAGTGTTTTCTTAAATAAATTAAAATTAAATTGCTTTATATCATTCGGAATTTTATTGTATATTAATGGGGCCATGCATACAACACTTTTCCTTAGAAGTGCTGTTTTGGCCGCGTATGACTGCACCCAAAGCCTATACTTGTCACGTCTATTTCTATCATAATTATTTGACAAAAACTTTTACAAAAAAATACAACCGACTTCCAAAAACAACACTACAAAGTGAAAAATAACTTTAATTTCGGAAGTCGGTGTCTGGTTAAATGTATTTTCGTTTTTTGCCACCGACTTCCGAAATTAAAGTTATTTTTCACTTTGTAGTGTTGTTTTTGGAAGTCGGTTGTATTTTTTTGTAAAAAAGTTTTTATTTTTCACTTTTTAGTTGTGGTACCTACCCCACACAAATTCTAATTCCACTACCTGCAAAACAAACTAGAACATATCCATATAAAAGTGTGGAAAAAATACGTATTATTGAAGCTAACTCAAAAACTACCCAAGCAAAGTTAATCAATTTTATATGGGTCCAACTGTGATGTATACCCTCTCGAATAAAACAAAAAAAAAATCCAAATCGGTCCAGCCATCTTCGAGTAATCGGGGAACATACATAAAAAAAAAATTAAAAAAAAAAGGTTCCGACGAATTCAGAACCTCCTCCTTTTTGAAGTCGGTTAAAAAGAGGAAACCATTGAGAATTACTTTTTACAAATACAGCCATTTCCAATATATAGAGTGACGGAAGTGCTAAAATTCTGTGCTTAATGAACATTGGTCTGCAACTATCCATAGTTTACAACCCAAACAGCCCGTACACAACGCTTTTATGCTTTGAACACTGTGTCTTTATTCGTTGAATTGCCCCAGAAAATGATCCCAAATCTCAATATAGATTCCACAAGTCCGTAATTAGTAAGTTTCAGAGTAATTCTGACACTATGTTCTGAATAGTGTGAAATGTTTAGTTCTGATTAAAACACAATCTTACATGTATTGGCGTGCGGGGATCTTTCTGTTGTATTTCCCTAAAATAACCCTAAAACATAAATATGGTGGCGAAGGAGGTATATCCTATAGTAGTCTTAACTTTGACTAAATAGTTTTATAAAAGTTTTGATAATGCAATAATAGTGCACGTGATCCAGATCCTATGGCGGCTAAAGTTTTTGTTAATTATTGTAAAATAAACTAATATAATATGTGTAGTTTTGAAGGGTCATGCAGATATGTTTACTATAATCGAACACTATCAATAAAAATGTTTTCGCAGGTTGAGTAGGCATTCTTTACACAACAGTCAAAAAACAAAAGTTACATGATTATGTTATTTTATGCAAATAGATATTATAAAAAAAATAATAAAAAAATATTACAAATATACAATTACCATACTCGTATTGGTACATATTTTCCCTTTGAAAAAATTACATTTTCTCCTAAGACAAAATGCACGACACCGTTACAAAATGATTGCGGAAGAACGAATCTAGTAATAATGGCATGCTCTAGCAATGGCATCACACTGACAACTGTTGGATCAATTACACCAGTAGCGGCACGGGCCAGATCGTTAGGGGACTAAATCGCGGTTATTCAGTACGTTTACCGGATCTATAAAGGACAATTATATCTTATAAAAGCACCTAATAGAATAATTATAAAATTGAATTGCACTTTACCGGACTGTAAAAAAAAACTACTTTATGGCGTAATAGTCATATAAACTGCGCCCAAATGCGGTGTTATAAACGTTTTCAGGATTTCTATAGGACTAAGGGCGCCTACAAATTAGCCGCAAGATGCCCGCGCGGCTGCAGCGCTGCCGCCGCGCACCAGTTCATCGATCGATTTATATGAATTTACAAAGCAGCGGGCCAGCAACGCTGCCTCCGCGCAGGCACTTTGCGGCTAATGTGAAGGCGTCGTAAAAAATACCTGCTCCTAGGATTATTACAGGAGCACATTTTGCTACTTGGGTAGTTCTGCTACTCGATAACAGATGACGGTAGCGTCTACGTAACAATATTATAGATCTTTTTTCCTACCTGTCTTGTCTAGATGAAGCATCTTGCAGAAGGTCTGCAGCTGCTTGGGTTCCATCTTAGTGGTCTCCTCCAGCTTGGCTTTGTACTCTGGCGAGCCAATGGACCACTCGTACCCGCAGAACTTCTTGATGTTGCGCCTTACGTTGCGGTTCAGACATAATTGCTGAGACAAATAAGAACATTAGTATACATGTTGAGGATACCTGTGCCCTAGAAGAACCAAAATGTTCAATGCGCTAATCACCCTGAGGCAATTATTGAACTATTGAACGCCATTGGGAGCTTTTACAATTTACCGTAGCAAAGACTGAAAGAAAGAATAACGTTTAATGAACACAGGTCGTGAAAGGCAGAATAAAAAACCAAAATTTAAAAAAAAAAAAACAGTAGTATGTGCGTCACGGCTGCGCCAAAAAGGTGCATCTGACGCTGGTTTTCTAATTGACAAGAAGTACCTACAAACAGGTTCAACATACTTACGTACCTAATACATAATATGCTTATAAATAAATAAACTAGTACCTAATCTATATATATAAAAGCGACAGGTCACTCATTCATTCATTCATTCACTCACTGATTAAACACGAAATCTCAAAAACTGCTGGACCTATGAAGATTAAATTTGGCACAGAGGTAGATTATGAGTAGGAGACGTCAGCCAAGAAAGGATTTTAGGAAACTCACCCCGTAAAGGGGTGGAATAGGGGGTGGAAGTTTGTATGAAATTTTTTATTCCTTGAGTCAATAAACTTGAAACTTGGCACAAATATTTATCTAAGGAAATTATGATTTTTGCCATTTTTGTTTGTCTATACTACCCCCTAAAGGGAAATTGGGGCGTGTCAAAGTTTGTATGGAGGAATTCTAGTCCGATTAACTCGAAATTCAGTATTTATACTTAAGACCAAACCCTAAGAATAACGGGTATCGGGGTTTTTCGAAAATCTACCCCTAAGGGGGTGAATAGGGGTAGTAAATTTTACAGGGCAGATTTTACTGCGGGGCTTGATTAACTCGAAAATTGGTGTAAATAATCTTTCAGTCAAGTTACGGAAATATTCCAAACGATTTTTTTAAAATTCCACCCCTGTGGGGGTGAAAACAGGGAATATAATTTATATGAAACATCTTGTCCATTTGATTAATTAGCTTGAAACTTGGCACAAATACTTGCTTAAGCAAGTAATAAAGTTTGTCTTTAGTAGTTTTTCCCCCAGAGGGAAGGGTAGAAGAGGGGGGGGGGGGGGAAGGCGAAGGGGTGGTGAGGAGGGAAAGGGGCAAAGCGAGGGGTGGTGAGGAGGGCAGGGGTGGTGAGGAGGGAACGGGGGAAGAGGAGGGTGTGGTGAGGGGGAGAGGGACAGGAGGGTGTAATGAGGGAGGAGGATGTGGGGAGAGGGGAATGGTAGGTGTTGGTGAGGGAAGAAGGGAGGGGAATGTGGTGAAGGGGGTGTGAGAGAGGGTGAGAGGGGAAGGGGAAGTTAGCGGGATAAGGACGTGGTGAGAGGGTGAGAGGAAGAAGGGGATGGGAAGGGTGGGGGGTGAGAGGGTGAGAGGAAGAAGGGGATGGGAAGGGTGGGGGGTGAGAGGGAGAAGGGGATGGGGAGGGTGAGGGAGTGAGAGGGGGTAACGTGAAGGGGATGATAGGGGAGGGAAGGGGAGGGGGGTGGGAAGAAGAGAGGGTGGGAGGGGGGTATTAGAAGGATAGGGGATCGTGAGAGGCGGGGTGAGAGGAGGGGAGAGTGGCTTTACACCTTAAAGTTGCTTTTAGTTTAGCACTGATTCATTGAAAACCGAGCCCGACATAAATGACCGAAAAATAGAAAGTCGGAAACTCGGAACGGCACATAAAACGAGTAAACTCCAGTCGTACGTCGGAGCTGACACACACACTTTTTTTGTTTGTTTGAACGCGCTAATCTCTGGAACTACCAGTCGGACTATAATAATTACTTTTACATTTGATAGCCCAATTCTTAAGAAAGGCATAACATCACTCTAGGTCTCTTAGGTTCAGAGTAATGCGATACGCATACGACGCGACGGGGTGGGTTGGGGGAACAAGAAATTTCACGCGGACGAAGTCGCGGGCAGATATAGAGATAGTCATTATATAAAAAGAAAAGTCCTGACTGACTGAATGACTCATCAATGCCCAGCCGAAACTCTTGGACCTATAACGCTGAAATTTTGCATAGTCCCTTTTAAAATGAAACAGCAGACTTCAGGCAAAGACAAAATTTATTTTTGTAACCATCAACAAAGATACATTACCTATGCATTAAGCTCAGTTTGTTACATACAATTAACACTACCACTTAACAAAATAAGTATGTACCTACTACCACACTACACTTACACTACACTTTTCGTTATATTTATTTTGGATTATAGAGGTATATCAGCAAATTTACAATCAAGAATATTAAATTTTAAGAACAACTCTTCAATATAACTTTATTGGTCTATAGTAATAGTTCTGCTTATTGACAATTACTCTCATTCCTAAACAATTTCAATTGTAATTGGAGGGTGTCACAGTTTGTATGGAGGAATTTTAACGCGCGTTCCGATGAAGTCGACGTTCGCACGGACGTAAAAATATCGCGGCGATTTTATTTCGCGCACTGGATTTTCAACGCTCTGCTTAGCGCCGAGAGTTGAAAATCCAACAGTGTTTTTTCGACGCGCTAGAATGCACTCTGTTGTTACTAAATTGGATTCTCAACGCTCGGCTCAACAACGAGAGTTGAAAGTTCAGTGCGTGATAAAATCCCGCCGCGATATTTTTACGTCCGTGCGAACGTCGGCTAACTCGAAACTCAGTATTTATACTTGAAACCAAAAATTAAGAACAACGTGTATCAGGCTTTTTCGAAAATCCCTTTAGAATGTAGACAAGGAATAAGGAAGGAAGGATATTTTCCCGTGGGATATTTTCCGACATCCACGCGGGCGAAGCCGCGGGCAAAAGCTAGTCAAATATAATTACAAAAACAAAAAAAAAATAAACAAAACACGACACGTAGGTAACGACACGATTTTGCCGTCACGACACAATTAGAAAGCAATTATTTTTTTCATTTTCAAGACGTTTTTTTCCCGTAAGATTAATATATTTTTTCATTCTGCGTGCAGTTTAATTTTTTTGGTTCCAAATAAACGATGCCCTTCAACTTATTTTTTTTTTTAATGAAAATAAAACACTGCCTCGTTGGTCTAGTGAACACAAGCGCTACTGCTGAGCATGAGGTCCTGGGTCCGATTCCCAGGTCGGGCAAAGTGTATATCGGGTTTTCCATCAGGAAATTATCAGCAGCAGCCCGAGTCTGGATTTGTGCCCGGTTGATGCATGTGATGGCAATAGGCCCCTATTACATGGAACTTAAACATAAATGTGAGAGTACTACAGGTACACCTCCGTCTAATCATTATTATTCATGCGAATAAACAGTTGTTCTTTCTTTCTTTCTAATCCTTCGGGGATTATCGGCGTGTTGTTGCAATGTTATAGTATATTTCATTACAAGTTCGGAAAGGCTGTCATTGCAAAGAGTTCCGACAAATGTCGACCCGAGCCGAGGCGCAGCCGAAGGCGAGGGTTGACAGTCGGAACAAGTTGCAATGACGGTTCCGTACGCGTACTGAACGACTATTTTTAATACAGTTGCGAAAAAATGAAGCAATTTAATAAAATAATAAAAACACAATAAACTCAACTAACTAATCATTCAATTCTTATAAAAGTTATAATTCACATATACATTGACATTGGTACAGTTTTTTATACTAACTGGGGAAGTTTTAGGTTGCATATTTACTGTTTGAGACAAACTATTATTAATTTCGTATGATTGTTCATGTATATTAGTCATACAATGGCGTTTGCTAGTTGATGGAATTGGATCTGATGAATTATCATTGTCAACGAAGGTAGATGGACGAACGTTCTCTTCAACATGTGGGAAAGATGGACTGGACCTTAAATTAATGGATTGTGTGATTTTTTTCCCAGTTTCTAGTTTGTTGTTTAATGAATCACCAATATAGCTTTCTGCAACTTTGTCTGATTTCCAACCTCGTAGTCGCTTTAAGGACGTCAAATTGGCTCCTTAATCTGCCAATAATGTAGCAGAGGTCCTCCTGAAGCTGTGCCCAGTATAATACTCAGCATCCGGCAGACCGAGAAACGTAGCTATTTCTTTTGGCATATTACCAAATTTGTTTATCCCGATTGTTTGAGCTGTACACTTCCCTTTTTGGTAATTTTGAAAAAAACGGTCGGTTTTTCCTTTTTGGGACCGCTGATTCATATATTTTTGCACTATTCTAAGAAAATCTCCTTCAACAACAAAGCTTCTCGGTATCTTATTTTTTGTGTTCGGAATCTTGATTAGTAGCATTTTTCCATGGGCTTCAATATCTTTTAAAGTAATATTGGCTAACTCCTCTCTGCGGCAAGCTCCAACAACGCCAAAAATCAGAGCAACCTACAAAAAAAGGGATTTGATTAATATTGGTTTTAAATAACGTATTGACTGTATTTTGCGATTTCGTAAACTGAATACTAAAGAAAAATATAAGTACTTATTAATAAATTACCTTGGTGGCTAAATAACGATCATCGGGAGCTTCGTTCAAAAACCTTTCCACTTCATTCGATGTTAATATTTTTGACTTTTTACTTGTAAAACCGTCTGATTGTCGTTTTAAGAAAGCATTTAATTTTGCGTATTCACTTATATCCACGTTGTTCCTTATTTTCAGCATACTTTTTATCATCGAAAACTTCGACCATAACGTAGAAGGTTTTAATTTTGCTGAGAGTTCAGAGAAGTATGCCAACATAACATTTTCTGAAAAACTATTTGCTTTTTTCTTTTCTCTCCACGCAATAAATTCGTCATATGTAGATATGTAGCGACTTTTTGACTTTTCCGGTAAAATGTTCTCCGAAGCATTTTGTGCAATTATACTGAGTTCCGGTGGTGTTAATTCAAAAAAATTAAGGTCGAAATTACTCATTTTGTGCAACAAGCAACTAAACTCGCAAAGAAAATGGCGCCAACCGTAGAATATAAGAAGAGATTTTTTTTTCTTCACCTATTCTGGTAGGCAAAGGGGACTATGCCCATACAGCCAAGTCTTCAGTAGAATTTTTTATTGATATGAAATGAAAATGAAATTTAATGAGATGAAATGGAATGAAACCTAACCTAACTCATTCAATCAAATCATTAAATCTGATATAGAAACAAATTAGTAGCTTCTTTTTAGAAATATACGTATTTGCATGAATCATAAAAACTTCTATAAATTTTTTTTAGTAAAAACTTCATGGTTGGTTTTTCTTTTTAATAGACATTATTTTGACAGTTGGGAAAGAGAACGCACGAGTTCGGGAATGGTAAAAAAAAGCACGAGTATGTAATAGCCCACATCCCGAACGCTATACGTCCCTGCAATACGCCACTTTTTGAGCAACAGTATTAAAAAAATAGTCCTAGGAATAGAAGCAGGTGTTTCGAGTGCTAACTCACCCCATACAAGTACTGATGGAGCAGATGCAGCTCCTTCGCCTCGAACTGCGATAATGACCCGGTGCATATTTCTCCCAGTGTGTTGCCCTCGCCGGCCGGCACCCGCACGGGCGGCTCTGTTGGCTGGAGACAATGTCCACATTACGTCACACGTTCACCGTTTATCATGATTACCGATTAACATACCTATCTAACTACAACTTGCTGTGTAAAAAATTTCATGTTCTTCCACTTTATGAAAGAAGAAAAATTTCTGAATTAGCATTTTTATTTAAAATTGCAAACGGATCCAATGACATCCCTGAGCTGCTGAGCAAAATTGGGTTGCGTGTATGTTCTTCTTTTTTGCTTATGGCTCGTTTGTTGCACGTACCAATAACAAGATTACTCTTGTTACCTACAGACAAAATTCCTGCATGATTAGGGCGAGCCGCATGTATAATAAAACCTGCCAGGAAGTTGACATTGATCTTTTTAATACCTGTGTACCTAAATTAAAGAAGGCTCTGTGCAATCACTTCTTCGACAAAATAACATAGCCCTTGCCTTGTATACAAATATACAGAACGCGAAAGTAACACTGTCTGCTACCTAGAACCTACATAGTTAATTGGCCATCATCATGTTAAAAACTTTGTAACCATTGTGTCTAATTAGCTGTAAGTTTTCCAAAAATAATAAAATAAACAAAATAAAATAAGTTAGATTTCCTCCGGATTCTTCTGATTTCCAAAATCAGACCAATCCGGAGGAAATCAGGAGGAAATATGAGCAAAAGTCGCCGTCATAATAATTAAGTTAGTTGCTGACAACTGTGGGTGATAACCGCGTAACGGATGGCGCAGTATGAGTATATACCCGGGGACATGGTGAAGGTTGCGGGAATCCGCTTATGTCCGAGGCACAGGATCGGTCATTGCGGCGATGATGGGGGGGGATATCCACTTGTCCAGAGGTGGACGCGTTTTACCTGAATGACAAGGAGAACTGTAGATGTGTTACCTCTGGCGTGCACTTGCGCGGGCGCCACCGTCTGAGCTCGTGCGAACAGTTGAAGTTGGGCTTCTGCAGGAAGCCCACCAGCCGAGCCGACAGCTCCGATACTGAACCTGGACCAGTCAAATGTTCATTGAAAATGTAAAAAAACATAAATAAACCTGAGAGCCAGGTCACACAGTGCGGGAGCCTCACAAGGCTAACCGCGTTGCGGCAAAACGCGACTGTCGCGTTCAATCGTCGTAGTGCATACAGGGCGTTCGGGTTTTTCGAACAAATGATGGCGACGATCGCGTTTTAGCGCGCTTGTTTTTCGCGCGCTTATTTCGCCGGACACGGCCTAGCGGTCGTACGCGTAAAGTATGTGGAAATGCTACTGGCGCCAAACCCTCCACGACCGAGCGTTTGGTGTCCTCGTGAGGGGTGGTCTAAACGCCTCAACTACTCCATTCGGGAAAAACAGGCATGATAATATTATTTACCTATGAAATTGCCGTTTTGTATGAAAAAATTTAAACGAATTTTTTTCATGCATTTTTTATTTGTATTAATCGAAGTAATCACCCATACAATCAATGCATCTTTGCCAACGCAGTGGCAGTTTATTGATGCCCTTCTTAAAGAAATCAGCTGGACGGGAGGCAACAAATTCTTCAAAGGCATTTTGTACTGCTTCTCGGGTATTGAATTTTTTTCCCGCCAAGAAGTTATCCAAATTCTGGAAAAAGTAGTAGTCTGTAGGCGCAAGGTCTGGTGAGTAGGGCGGATGACGGAGAGCTTCCAACCCCAGTTCTTGCAACTTGGAGACCGTCTGCTGTGCAGTATGAAGTCGCGCGTTGTCGTGCAGGAGCAGCGGAGACGAGCGATTGACCAATGCTGGTTGTAGATGTGCCAGCTTCTCCATCATTGTGTTCAGTTCTTCACAGTACACATCTGAAGTAATGCTCACCCCGTTTGGTAAGAAGCTGTGATGAATCACACCGGCGCTAGACCACCAAACAGTGACCATCACTTTTCTAGGGGTAAGTTTTCGTTTATGGCATTGTTTAGGTGCTGAACCAGGATCCAACCAACTTGCTGAGCGCTTGCGGTTATCAAACAGAATCCATTTTTCATCGCAGGTAACAATGCGGTTCAAAATTCCTTCATTTGTGTGTCTGTTGAGCAGTGCAAGGCACGTCTCGACGCGTACTTCGCGCTGGCGATCATTGAGTTCGTGGGGCACCCATTTGTCAAGCTTTTTTACCTTGCCAATTTGACGCAAATGGACCAATATTGTTTTGACGCTAACGTCGAAAGCTGCTGCTAATTCAGCCGTAGATTGTGTATCATCAGCTTCCACAATCGCCTTTAATTCGTCATTGTCGACCAAAGTCTTCGGACGACCGCGAGGTTCATTTTTCAGGTCGAAATTTCCAGAACGGAAGCGAGCAAACCAATAACAAGTGGTGCGTTGGTTTGTAGTGTTAGCTCCGTAAACGTCGTTGATGTTGCGTGCCGCTTGTGCCGCGTTGCTGCCACACGGTACTCATATTCCATAACTACTCGAATTTTTAACGTATCCATGATGACGAAAAAGATTGAAATGCGATGAAAATGTAACACTAATCAATAAACAAATGACTACTTTTGGAAAAAAAAATCCTTGTTTTTAAAATAAAATTAATTTGAAATTAGAATTCTTAGCCAAACAAAAATTATTTTGATTTGAAATGGCCAGTACTGCAGAACGGCAATTTCATAGGTAAAGACCTAATATTATGGATCTTTTTTCTCACCTTTCTTGTCTAGATCAAAGATGTCGCACAGGGTCCGCAGCTGCTTCGGTTCCATCTTGGAGGTCTCCTCCAGCTTGGCTTTGTACTCTGACGAGCCAATGGACCACTCGTACCCGCAGAACATATAGACGTTGCGCTTTACGTTGCGGTCTAGACATGCTTGCTGACAGACAAATAAGAACATTAGATATTATTGTTAACATGTTGAGGAATTGAGGATACATGTGCGGGTACTTCATCGTCGACTGGACTCCGATGTGAACCCCTCCTACCGTTGGGAACCCGGAATTGGGAATGTAGCCTTACAGCAATATTTTTTTCAACCTAATTAATATAATTAATTAATAAGTACTGCAGAAGTGCAGACGCAATCATAATCGTGTAACTAAGTGATAACAATTATTTTCTGTAATTATTGTAGAAATTATCTACATGTTATTGAATTATCTACCTTAATTATTAGTGTATAAGTAAATTTTAACATAATAAAATAGATAACTATGTCACTATTAACTAAACACACACACACTTCCACACATCCACACAAACCACACACACCCACCCATTCACCCACACCCCGCACACCCATTTGTCAATGAACTGTAAGAGGAAGGCGTCTGTGTCTGTAACACAGTTTATACTAGCACAGACACAGACGTTCGCTCTGTCTCAAATAATTATATGATGGCGTTTGTCATTTTTTTTTGTTCTTTTTATTTTTATGTTTTGATTGAGATGGACGATTTGATTTGGCTTTTTGATAAAATAAAATAAAATAATGATTATTACAATTCTCAAAATATTGTTAAGAAATTAGTAGTCCTAATAGTAACTGTAAGAACTCATGCCGCCTGTGTACAGGTTTATCCTAGTACAAGCATCATACTCTTACCTACATTATTTCTAAGATTTAGATACAGTAGTATTTTACCAATTTTTATTTTTGAATATAATTCTATTCTAATTGTATTCTAAAAAAATGTTAAATTATTGCGTGGCAAAGAAATAAACCTGTATGTGCCCAACAAACACTATTGAATTAGGAAATTCCTGTAATGATAGTGATGATGAGTTAATAAATAAATAAATAAATTTTGATGGCCATTCGTTGCATGATGTAACAAACTTAAATAATGGTAGATTAAAAAATAATAGGTTAATTCAGCCGTAGATTGTGTATCATCAGCTTCCACAATCGCCTTTAATTCGTCATTGTCGACCAAAGTCTTCGGACGACCGCGAGGTTCATTTTACAGGTCGAAATTTCCAGAACGGAAGCGAGCAAACCAATAACAAGTGGTGCGTTGGTTTGTAGTGTTAGCTCCGTAAACGTCGTTGATGTTGCGTGCCGCTTGTGCCGCGTTGCTGCCACGACGGTACTCATATTCCATAATTACTCGAATTTATAACGTATCCATGATGACGAAAAAGATTGAAATGCGATGAAAATGTAACACTAATCAAAAAACAAATGACTACTTTTGGAAAAAAAAATCCATGTTTTTAAAATAAAATTAATTTGAAATTAGAATTCTTAGCCAAACAAAAATTATTTTGATTTGAAATGGCCAGTACTGCAGAACGGCAATTTCATAGGTAAAGACCTAATATTACGACAAATAAGACGCCATGACGCACAAAACTAAACAAAACATACTTCGACTAAGACATTATATACTGTACGGTTTTCACCATACGCCTTTTACTGATTGATAGGATATCAAATGAAACCATGGTATTTCACTTGATACGTGTATTGAGTCCACGGCCTTAACTAATGATAAAATGAGGTGCTGCTATGACGCGGTCCGAATGTGAACTGAAGTAATTATTAAATGTGTGGCGTAAACTGATGAATTTGCTGAATGTGCGGTTGCACCATAGAAATATAAAAAACAGAATATAATCTTACTTTTCACCTAAAGTGTGTTTTTTGTTTAGCGTTAAACAGTAAAAACACAACTTTAGGTATTTCTCAGGTTCCTCCGCCCATATGACCACAAAATTGCCACGAATGCATAAGTAAATAACTAAACTACACTTCTGGACACATCTATTGGCCCACCTTAGAGTTTAGGTTTCGATGGCCCCTACCGAAATATGATTGCTAGATTGAACAAAAACTGTTGATGCAGTTTTAAACCTGATACATTTTACCATCTTTTTCGATCGTATTGTTTTAAATTTGAATTCAGAATACCATACGACATGGAGCTACGCCTAACAAGTCGGATATGCGCCTTGTTAAAGGCAATTGATTTTTGAATAAAAAACATGTTTTATCAAATAAAGGTTTAATTTAATAACGCGTGTTGCCTCCATGGGCATCTACCACAGCTCTCATACGATTAGGCATAGAGTTTATCAACCGCTCTATGAAATTTTGAGGAATCATCTCCCATTCCTCTTCTATGGCAGTTTTCACCTCCTGCATCGTCTGGGCAACTGGCTGACGAGCCCTAACACGTCTTTTTAGCTCGTCCCACATGTGCTCAATGGGGTTCATGTCTGGGCTTCTGGCTGGCCAGTCCATAACTGTGATGTTCACATCCCGAAGATATTCCCTGACGATGCCGGCCGCATGGGCTCTTGCATTATCATGCATAAAAAGGAAATTTGGGCCCACATAGTCCGCGTATGGCATCACGTGAGGTTCTAAGCACTCACGAATGTACCTTTCAGCATTTAATGTTGGCAGCCGTGGTCCTGTAACAACCTCAAGTTGAGTTTTGCCGCTCGCGGATATACCGCCCCAGACAGTCCATGAGCCACTGCCATAAGCAACCCTCTCTTCAAAGCAGCATTGTGCGAAACGCTCTCCCTTACGTCGGTAGACCTTCTTCCTTCCATCATTGCCATGTAACACAATTTTAGACTCATCAGAAAAGAGTACACGGCTCCAATCTTGCTGTGTCCAATTTAAATGACTGCCTGCGAAATGCAGGCGCGCTGTTCGGTGGGCTCGCGTTAGTTTGGGGCCATTAGCTGGCTTGTGTGGTACCATATCGCGTTCTTTTAACCTTCTCCGAACAGTTCGAGCGCTCACAGATACTCCGTGGAAGTCGCGAAGTTGGTTTTGTATCTCAATGGAGGTAAGGTGACGTTTTCTCAAGCTGGTCGTCACGATGAATCGATCCTGCCTTTCAGTTGTGGCCCGAGATCGTGACCTTCCTTGGTGACGAACAAAGCCGCCAGTCTCTAGGTACCTCCGATAAACATTTCGGACCGCAGATCGACTTAAATTAAGTTGAGCACTCACGTTTCTTTGGCTGTGTCCGGCCTGAATAAGTGCCACAGCTTGGGCGGCAACTTCAGGTGAAGTATCCATAGATTATTGATAGAACCTCACCTTAATGTTAAGAATAAGTAATGTTTGTTGCAAAACAAAAGATATCAATCACTTTTTCAAGAATTAAATCCAAGTAAACCAATAAAACCAAGTTTTCTTAGTATTCGATTGTTTGATATCAACAAACAGGCACCAAATTGTCTTTTGTTTCTTTAAATTCTGTGTTCGAAATTCAAAAAAAGACTATTGAATGAAATTGTGAATGTGCTAGGTTCAAAACTGCATAAAAACTTTTTGCTCGACCTAATATAAAATTTTAGCTAGGACCAAACGAAACTGAAAATACAAGGTGGGCCAAAAGATGTGTCCAGAAGTGTATTATTTCAAAACCAATTTACTATTTTGAATTCTTTCATATATCTATGGGTTGCACCGTACTTATACTTATGGCTCAAAATGCTCTAAATGGTGTCTACTGTCACCCCCTTAAGGCTTTGCACCCAGCTTCGGAACACCCTGTATTTTAAGGAAAAAAACTTAAAAAAAATAACAAAAAAAAAAAAAAAGTCAGAAAGAACGCTAAGCGAAAACGAAGTAATTGCACGGGCGAGCGGTGCGATGCGACGGGGTGGGAAAGGGAGAACAAGAAATTTCACGCGGACGAAATCGCGGGCAGAAGATAGTAGTATTAAATAAAAATATGCGGTTGGTCCATGGATGGACCATCTTTCTTTACATACCAAACCCCTCCGTGCCTCGGAAAGCACGTTACAAAAACAAAAAAACGCAAGCACGACACGTAACGACACGATTTTGCAGTCACGAGTCACAACACAAAAGGAAAACATTTTTTTTTTAATTTTCTTGGCGTTATTTCCTGTAAGATTAATATATTTTTTCTTTCAACGTACACGTTCATTTTTTTGGTTCGAAATAAAAAAAAATAGTAAACAAAACACTGTGTGTGTCTAGTGGCCACAAGCGCTACTGCTGAGCATGTCCTAACCCTCCGGGGATTATCGGCGTATTGTTGTAATGTTAAAATAGTCCTAGGATTAAAAGCAGGTGTTTTGAGTGCTAACTTACCCCATACAAGTACTGATGGAGCATCTTATAGTACTGGACGCCCTTGTGCACCTTTAGCGTTGAGTGGTCCACGTTCCACATGCGGCCCAGCGGGATTCCCTCGCCCGCCGGCAGCGGTAAGGGCGGCTCTGTTGGCTAGAAACAAAATGTCCACATCAGTTCACAAATTCACCGTTCATCATGAAGCCAAACTTTGTGAATAATTTAAGTTCATAATTGGGCCCATTATTGTCAAAACAAACCTACCCAAAACCCATTCAGTAATTCAGCCAATTACGTCAAACTCATTCAATAGGTATACCAAAGAACATCCGACCTTGCTGGCATTCTCACAGAACATGTAACTTTAGGCATACCTATACCATCCGCTATTTTGAAAATACCAACAATTTTGACCGCCAATTAGGGAATGTGTCAATCGACACAGTATGTGATTACAAACAAAAGTATTCAGTGATAAATCTCGTAAGTGATACTTTGAGATACTTATTTGAGTTCAAAAATATAAAAATAAAACATGATAATTAATTATTTTATAAATTTAGTGGATATGTTATGGTAAGTGTGATTAATTGAAAATTATTAATTATCCATCATTATTTATAATAACCTCATGATTTGGTAAATGTGAATATCAAATTGAAATTCATTACTTTTAGCAGTTGTTACTAATAATTCACTACACTCGTCGGTAAAAATAATAAAATAAAATAAGAATCGAAGTTATTTGTCCAGTAGGTATTTATTTAGATAAAACATAGATAAGATAGATAGATAAAACATTTATTTGGTGCAAAAGATATAGCACAACACACAAAAGTACAATTAATTAAATTAATATAAAAACAAGATGCCAATAATGAAAACAAAAAACAAAAAAACAAAAGAAAAACGTACATATACAAAAAAAAAAAAAAGAAAAAAAAATTGAGACTATGACGTAAGTACTTTAAAACAAATTGACATCGAATTTACACAGTGCGGTGTGCGTCTCAAGGTTGCACCAAATGGGAGTCCAGCTCAGCATGTGTCAGACAATATACCTGACGCTGATATTCTGCTGGATCCCTGCAGTGACATACGGACGTCGAGCAGACGAGATTAATTGCTGTTGCAATAAAGAGTTATGCGCGGTGTTGCGGCGGCCTAAAGCCTTGGGGTGAAAATCGAAATTTTCTTAGTGGACTGTATGAGGGGCGGTTCGGTGACACAAGTAGGTGTTTTGGTGGTGTGGGAAAATGATGATGGTACCTGCCTGGTGAGCTATGGCGACACGACGAGAAGGGTTTCCTTAGCCACGTGGCTGGCGCGTCCAGGATATCACGTACGGACGAGAATCTGCACTTTCCACAACACACATACACGCACTTGCACTGTTCAATAGCAATCTTCGTTCTTCGCGGTGAAAATATGAGTCCTTTTTCGACTTGGGATTAATTTTACCCAACAGGCGTCGATGTTGATTGAGAACTGACGGATCTTCTTGGCGGCAGCGTATGCGCGCCATTGCGGATCTTCCTTCTCGCTCTCACTTAGGCATTATAAGGGTTGTGGAAGGGAGAAGGAAAGCGGAAGGAACTTTATGTTACACAGATACTAATTAATTAGAGTTGCCAGTAATTAGGCATGAAATATAAAATAAAGAAAGTAATGGCGTTAACATTCCTCGCGGCCTTAAAGGGTCACCTTTAAAGAGAATAATATAATAATATATACAGTGAAATTACACTTAAATCTAACTAAAGAGGGAATGGACTGAATAAGATATTACTGAGTAGGAATGGGGCATAAGCGGACCACAGGTCGCACAAGAATCCCATTAGAAGTGCGTACTGAAACGACTCGCGTGCTACCGTCTATAGACGTATGCAACTTCTCAATAACACCTAGAGGCCAGGATAGAGGAGGCGCATTATCATTAACTATCACTACTACAGTGCCTTCCTTAATCATGTCTCCATCAGGTTTATTCCATTTTAAGCGTGATTGTAAACTATGAAGATACTCGCTTCGCCATCTTTTCCAGTACGACTGGACTAATTTATCCATAAGAGAGTGTCTTTGAAGCAGGTGATCAGACAGTAAACCTACTTCCGCAGCGGGTAATGAGTTAAGCGGTACAGTATGTAAAAAATGCGAAGGGGTAAGAGCTTTAGGCTCTTCCGGATCAGCGCTAAGAACAGTAAGAGGTCTGGAGTTCAACAGGCACTCTATTTGAGAGAGAATTGTAACTAATTCTTCATAAGATAGGAGTTGTTGACCTATTGTCTTGAAAAGGTGAGTCTTCACGGCCTTCACCATGGACTCCCAACATCCACCAAAGTGCGGTGACGCGGGCGGAATAAAATGCCAATTAATGCGATGCTCAGCGAGCTCCTCTTCAAAGCGCGGGCGGTATTCTTTATTTATGAAATTATACAAGTCGCGTAAAAACGAATTAGCTCCTCGAAAATTGGTCGCGTTGTCCGAATACAAGCATTGTACCGGTCCACGGCGGGATAAAAACCGTTTCAACGCGGCTATGAACGACACAGTCGTAAGATCTGTAGCTAATTCAATATGAACAGCGCGAGTAGTCATACAGGTAAAGATACATAAATAACCCTTGCGACTCTTCGCACCTCGAGTGCGTACGGGCACATACTGTATAGGGCCAGCGTAATCACACCCTTATGAGAAAAAGCTTTGGTTGCAACATTTACTCTAGATTTAGGGAGATCGCCCATAATCGGCGGACCATGAGGTCGCGGTCTCCACCTGTGACATGCGTTACACTTGTGGATTCTATGACGAATAATGCGTCTAGCGGACAAAATCCAATACTTATGGCGCAATAACGACATAGTGAGTTCTGGACCTGCATGTAAATATTTTATATGATAATAGTCTACGAGGATTTCAACTATGCGATCATGACGGGGTAACACTACCGGGTGTTTAGTACTATAGGCCTCAGCCGAATGAGTTAATCGACCCCCAACGCGGATTAAATCATCACCATCTACAAATGGCTTGAGTTTAATAAGAGCGGGTGAACAAATTTTATTATTTTTTAACTCGGAATAATCATCCATGAAGTGTTTTCTTTGAACATGACGCAACAAAATGGTTTCAGCGAACTCGAGGTCGCTAGCGGTAACGGCGTCAGTCCGACGCGGGAGTTTTTTCATGAAGCGGTATATGAAAACAACAATACGCAGCAGCTTAGTCCACGACGACGTACGTTCTGCGAGTGCGAGTAGAAGCGAATTTTCCGGACTTGAATCCGCGACTATGGGATGCGCGTGGACCTTTTCTTCCGGAATGGGTTCCGAATTCAAGTCTGTAACCTTATGTATGGGCCATTCGGAAGGGTCGCGCTTAGCCCAAGCGGGTCCGTGCAACCATAATGGGTTCTCAATGAATTTGTCAGGTGTTAAACCACGTGACAAACAGTCCGCTGGGTTTTCAGTACCAGGTACGTGGTAGAAATGTTCCGCGGGGACGTTGTCTACGATGCGAACGACACGATTGGCCACAAACGTGTGCCAACGATGCGGAGAAGAATTTATCCAGCAAAGAGTCACCTTTGAATCGGTGAATGCGTAAATAGCGGTAACATTATAACGCGGATTATAAGTGTCATGAACACGGCGAAGAAGTTTAGCGAGGAGTTCGGCACCACAGAGCTCCAGTCGAGCGATAGTCAATGGTTTAACCGGCGATACCTTCGACTTGGCACAAACCAGCTGAACGATTACGTCATCGTTGCGAGTGACATGCGCATAGATGACAGCGCCGTAGGCGCTTTCGCTGGCGTCGGAAAATCCAATGAGGCGAAGAATACAATTTTCAAAAATACCTAAATGGCGCGGGATTTTAAAATCATTTAAAAGCGGCAGGGCAGAGCGAAAAGTTTGCCAAATATTTATAATGTGACGCGGGGGAGTGTCATCCCAATCGAGCTTCAGTAACCACAATTCTTTGATAAGTAGTTTAGCATAGAGAACTACAGGCGCGACAAGCCCCATGATGTCCCACAGTCTAGCTACGGCCGACAGAATAGCACGTTTAGTACACGTGTCTGGCGGTGCGGAAATATGTGAGTAACAAGACTGTGGAGGCTTATTACGACGTACAGGCAGCGCGGGCACAGTGCCCATGATGACGTAACCGAGTACCGTCTGCATGGCGGGCGGCGCGGAGGAGTTGCTGCTAACTACGCGGGGCAGCATAAGATGCGGGAAAAGCGAAGCCCCGATCAACACATCGATGCGACCGGGTTTGCCGAACGATTCGTCGGCGAGCGGTAAACCTTTTAAGTAAGGCAAGGCAGAAGTATCTACGGGAGCGGTAGGTAAATTATCGGTGATTGCATCGACAACTAGCGAATTAACGTTAAAAGTAACGTTCGGATTAAAACGGGAAAAGAAAGCGAATTGTACGGAACCCTTAACGGATTTTTCCGTACCACCGATACCCTTAACGGAAGGCGTATCAGATGAATGTCTAGTCAAACCTAATCGTTTGCAACATTCTGCGGTAATAAAATTAATTTGTGAGCCACTGTCTAATAGACAGCGAATAAAATGCTCCTTACCAAATGAATCTCGAACTATTACAGTAGCGGTTGACAACAAAATAGTAGTATTCGTATTACATTGCGGCTTTGATACGCGGGAGTTCGAGTCGTAAAAGATCGACGCAGCAATGGATGCATTACATTGCGGGGCGCTCTGAGCGGTGGCGGCGAGCGGCACGGCGGCGGCGGCGTGAGCATCTTGCTCGCTCGAAGCCGTGGAGTTTGAACCCGATTGTGTACGTGCGGTATCATCAACACCGTTCGATAATACAGTCGCGTGCGATTCGCGATTAAAGTGTAAAAGCGTATGATGTTTATTTTTACAAGATTTACATCTAGATTCAGACTGACAGACTCTGGCCTTATGTTTAATACTTAAACAGTTAGTACATGCATCGTTTTGCTTCACCGATTTGAAACGATCACTTGGTGTCATTTTAGAAAAGGCAGGACATTTAAATAAATGTTTATGAACAAAGCTATCACACAAACATTTTGCGAATTTATCAATTACAGTGTAAGATTGCGGTTGCGGAGTTTTAGACGTTTTTTTATTTACAGGATTGTTGTTAGACTGAGTGAAACTCAAGATGTTTAAAGCTTTAGTATTTTGTAAAATGCGAGATTGATTTTTAATGAACTGTACTAAATTGTCGAATTTAGGAATTTCGTCTTTTGAGTTCATTTCAAAAAGTCGAGCGGTTTCAGAATCAACCTTTTTTATAGCGACATGGAAAAAAATCAAATCTGATAAATCATTTATTTTAAGGTTTTTTAATGCGTTTGCGGCGGAAACAAAATTATCAGAAAAGGATTCGAAATTTTGAATAGATGCGGTATTAAAAGATTTATGTTCAAACATCCGATTAAGGTAACTAGAAGCTAATATACTTTTGTCTTCGTACTTGTTTATGAGTGAATTAAAAATTAATTGGTAGTTATCGCCATTAGGGCAAACTCCTGAGAACGCGGTTTGAGCCTTATCTTTCAATTTCCCCATCAAATAATATAATTTCTCCGAATCAGTCAATGTATTATTTTCGTGTACCGTGCTTTTAAAATTAGCATAGAACAGGGGCCAGTTACGAATATCGCCATCGAATGACATAATTTCAATGGGAGGTAAGCGAACTGTTTGCTTATTGACACCACTACCACTAGAAGTAGGAGCCGATGTGGCTGATGATTTTGAGTAATTTGAATAATTATATTTAACGCAGCAATATAATTCCTCAAAACTAATCCACGACTGATCATCAATATTATTTTCCGGGTCTTGTCTTAGAAGAAGCGAGTTATATTTATTAAATGCCTCGAGGAACTCGGTGCGCAACGCATCAACATTGACACACGCACACAAGAACTTCTCTATTGGTTCCATACCGGACTTCATTTTTTCCATTAAATCGTAAATGATTTGCATGCGGGCAAAAATCATATTACGACATGACAGTGCTATTTGAATCGCGGATTCTATCTGATCATCCGAATCAATGGTCACTTTCTTAGGCATTTTCGATATTTTTGTAGGTTTTTATAATAGCTAAAATAAATCGCAAACTTCAACGAGTTGCGCGCGGTGCGGGATTGGTAGGTGGTACCTACGAATTAGTACCGAACGATAGCGAAGCGAGCGAGCGGTAGATTTTGCTTCTACCTACGTATATTAAAATATTAAGTTGAGCGGGATGCGAAATACCTGTGAATGTACGCAATGACAAGTAGGTATTGTAATAAATGAATAAATTAAAGCGGTTTAGTATAAGAGTATAAGGAACGAAGATTGAAATGAAATATAGTTGCGGGATGATGATATACGGATATAATATTGATATCCGTTATCAAGAGAATAAAGAAAAATAGGTATCCGTGATCATGGGACCAAAACTGTTGGATATCTGTGATCGTAGGACCAAAAACTGTTGGATATCCGTGATCGTAGGACCGAAAAATGTCGGATATCCGGCTCGAAGGACCAAAAAATGTTGCGGCGGCCTAAAGCCTTGGGGTGAAAATCGAAATTTTCTTAGTGGACTGTATGAGGGGCGGTTCGGTGACACAAGTAGGTGTTTTGGTGGTGTGGGAAAATGATGATGGTACCTGCCTGGTGAGCTATGGCGACACGACGAGAAGGGTTTCCTTAGCCACGTGGCTGGCGCGTCCAGGATATCACGTACGGACGAGAATCTGCACTTTCCACAACACACATACACGCACTTGCACTGTTCAATAGCAATCTTCGTTCTTCGCGGTGAAAATATGAGTCCTTTTTCGACTTGGGATTAATTTTACCCAACAGGCGTCGATGTTGATTGAGAACTGACGGATCTTCTTGGCGGCAGCGTATGCGCGCCATTGCGGATCTTCCTTCTCGCTCTCACTTAGGCATTATAAGGGTTGTGGAAGGGAGAAGGAAAGCGGAAGGAACTTTATGTTACACAGATACTAATTAATTAGAGTTGCCAGTAATTAGGCATGAAATATAAAATAAAGAAAGTAATGGCGTTAACACGCGGAGTAAAATTGTGTAAGTACCCGACATTTTAATTATGTAAACATTTGCAGTAGCTTCGCATTGGGAAACATTGTTGTTCGTAGGTGTGTTGATTGTGTTTAGACTTAAGATATAGTATTTTATTAATTTATACACATATATATATAGTTTTATGTAGGTCCCAGACTGAGAGTTTGTCTCAAGACTGTACCCTCAACCAAGATATATCTGATATACTACAAGATCGATCTCAAATGGTACTGTCTGAGAATGTTAGTTGTCCATCTTTCAGTAGTCATGATTCTTATCATTCAGTTATGTTCTCAGATAGTATAGGAAGAGGTTTAGGAAAATTAATTAGTAACAACCTGGGTTATTCTAATCAAAATTATTGTATGCCAGGGTCAACCTTCAAACAAATAATGGCATTAGTAACGGGTAAGGCGTATAATCCTAAAACCAACATTACTGTATTTGTAGGTAATAGTAGTCGGGTCAGGAAAAATGAAATCACTGACTGTGTAACTGAGTTGTTAAAGTTAAATTGTAGAAAAATAATATTGTGTGCTTTCCCATATTTTGAAAAATTGACAAGTAGACAAAATAATTATATTCATATGCTTAATAAGCAAATGCAATTCTTAGTTAGTCATTATAGTGATAAGCTTGTGTTTTTTGACACCAATAATTTTTTGGAAACTTTAAAATCGACTAGGGATACTGTGTATCTGCCTGTTAGTTTTAGACACATAATAGCAAGGCTATTAGCTTTTTGTATAAACTCAGACATAAATAGTATGTCGAAGTCTTGTATTATTAACACCACAATGGTTAGTAATAATACTAATAATAAGGTGGTGAGCCTGAATAAATGTAGCTCAAATGCTATAAATATTTACACAAATTGTACGAAGGAGGTTCGATGTCCCACACTCACTAGAAGCTCATTGCCTGGTGATGATATTGAAGTCTTGTGGTTATCTCCGGATAGTAATTTAAACTAGTTTGTAAGACAACAGAAGGTACCAGTAAGAATATTCTTATACCTAACAACAACAAGGTGTCTTCTTGCTCTAAAATAAATAATTGTCGAAAAGGAGTTCAGCAGAATGCCTTGAAATTATTCCATCAAAATATTCAAGGTATTTCTTCCAAATTATTAGAAATTGAAATGTTTTTAGAAAAAACAAAGTTTGACATTGTTTGTTTTACTGAACATTGGTTAAAGGATTACCAAATGCTAATTAATTATGAGAACTATAGTGTGGGCAGTTGTTTTAGCCGTAGATCTATGCTGCGTGGAGGTTCTCTAATTTTGATAAAAAATTGTTTAAAATCTAAGCAACGTAATGATATAGTTGGTTTATCAGTGGAACATTGCGTCGAACTATCCTGTGTTGAGCTGGATAAGCATGTTGTAGTGTGCGTGTACAGACCCCCTAATTGTCAGATCTTTTCTTTATTTGAGTCAATAATGGAAGATGTACTAGCGAAACTTGCATCCGGTAATAAAGCTGCAATTTTTTGTGGTGATTTTAATATTAATATTCTGGAAAATAATTCAAATAGCAGTAGATTATTAAGCCTTTTTAAATCATTCAATTTATCTAATATTTTTACAGAACCGACTAGAGTAACTCTCACTTCTGCTACTTGTATTGATAATGTTTTCTGCGATTGTGATTATTTAGATAAAGCCATCGTAAATTATTTACCATCTGATCACAGTGGGCAAACAGTAACTTTTAAGTCTAAAACAACTTTGCAAAAAGTGCAAATACAATTTAGACCAATAACAGCTGGCAAATTAAATAGATTCAATAGTGCCCTAGGTAATAGGTTAAATGTTCTGGGCCATAATATGGACGGAGCAAATAAACTATATGAGGATTTCTTTTCAGTAGTGCTCACTGAATTCAATAAAACTTTTGAAAAGAAAACAAAAAATATTTTCCCTAACTTTTTATTTAGTGACTGGGCAACTAGAGGTATTAGGATAAGTAGGGAAAGATTATTCGAATTGTATGGCCTTAAGCCTTACATTAACACTGTGACGTTCAACAAGTATGTTGCTACATATTCCAAAATTTTTAGAAATACTTGCAAAATAGCTAAAGCCCTGTATATTAGTAACAAGATCAAATCAGCAGAAAATAAAGTAAAAGCAGTGTGGAAAGTTATAAATAATGAAACTAATAGGAAAAAAATACGAAACACGGATATTACATTGGAGGACTCGCGGACCGCGGTAGCGAGTGGACGTGCCTACGAAGCGAGCGCTCGCTAGTGCTGACTCACGCGCACGACTGTTTTAAGCCACCGTCATTTAATAAATGTGCGGAACGGAATTTGATTCTTTACTTTAGCGTGTAATGACTGTTTAGAGCTCTTACTTACTACTGCTACTATCAACCATTACCAAGATGTCAAATAAAACAAACACCAGTAATAGCGACAGCCAGATGGCAGTGAAGGTAACATGTTTTAAATGCAAGAAAAGTGTTAATAAAAAATCTACTGCGTTATGTTCCGTGTGCAATAATAGATTTGAACCGGATTGTGATGGATATCCTGAACAAACATATAAACTATTAAACCAAGAATCAAAAAAGAAATGGCGCTGCAAAAAATGTGAAAAAATTGGAGGTAAATATGAAAAGACTACCAATGACAACGATTCATCCAATATCACAACGAGAAAAAAACAAAATCCTTCTCTACTCACAGTCTCACCGAAACTGACTAAAAAATGCAACAAAGAGTGCCTAACAAATAATGCATCATTGATGGATTCTCAAATTCTTTCAGACCAAGAATCAACACAAGACTCACTAATCTCACCCAATAAACTATCGAGGAGCTTAGATGGTACAATATCGGACTTAACTTCCGTAACGGAGATAAAAGAAGTTTTAACACAGCGCACTTTTAAGCTTAATAGTACGGAACAGGAGCTGGATAACATGATATTGGAAAATAACAATCTTCATAAGCATATAGACAAACTGACCGCGGAAAATAATATATTAAAATCGTTGTGTAATTCATCATTGATAATAGAGAACTCTTCGGGCATGAAACAGAAAAAGTATCCTCAAACTCCTTTACAACAACATGAGTCTACACCAGTTTCATCGAAAAATAACTTAGATCCTTTACACATAATACGCCTGGAACAAAAAATAGAAAATTTGCAGCAGCAACTAAAAGATGCAGAACAGGATATTAAAAACCTCACACAAAAACTTACATCCCTAACTCATCGTCTGCATAATAATACCAATATTAACAATAATACTATGAGTACCTCTCAGTCAAAATTATATTCAGATCATCTACAGACTCAAGGTGACGAGCAAAATGATACGAGTACATCAAGAAGATGGAAACAAAAAAACAAACTATGTATTCTGAGCAACGATAAAAACATAGGATCATTAACGATAATTGAAGAAGTTTTCTCAAATGGCTTTGATTACTGCCATTACATTATGCCCTTTTGCAATATAGAGCATCTCCTGGAAAATTTGGAAAATAAACTGAAAGATTTTAACCTAAATGACTACTGCATTATTTTTATTGGAGGAAGCGATATCGGGGAACATGGTAACTATTTAAATATAATAAACTATATAAGACAATCGTTACAAAACCTTACCCATACCAATGTAGTTCTCTGTTTACCTACGTATATAGCTGGTGCTCCGATATATAACTTTAAAGTGGAAATATTCAACAACCTTCTATATACAGACCTACAGAACCACAAGTATGCATACTTCCTGGACAGCAATAGTGAATTATCTCATGAAATGTTTTCACACAAAAATGGCAAGATCAATAAATACGGAGTAAGAAAAATATACGATAGAATCAAGAGTAACATTTTGGTTGACCTAGACTTATACAATGAAAACGTAATACCTAACGTTTTAAAATGTCCGGAAAATCACTTAACACAATCTGATCAGTTTTTTCTATAATAATATTTCAATAATGCATCAGAATATCGCCGGACTAATAAATAAATGTGACCAATTATTACTGCATGTACATGAATTAACCGATACCATGGATGTAATTTGTGTTACTGAACACTTCATAGAAGCTGGGCATGAAGATATCTTATATGTTCCTAATTATAAGTTAGCAGCTTGCTACTCCAGAG
Source organism: Cosmia pyralina (assembly GCA_946251885.1). Lineage (NCBI taxonomy): Eukaryota > Metazoa > Arthropoda > Insecta > Lepidoptera > Noctuidae > Cosmia > Cosmia pyralina. Next base: position 12,217,984 of record OX276362.1, on the reverse strand, counting down.
ACACAAAAAGAGGAGGAACATGCATATTAGTAAAACACAACCATGAATATAAAGAGCTAGAAGATATCAAGAAATTATCAGTCCAAGGTGTATTTGAATGTTGCGCAATCGAGCTAACGCAGCATAGTATCATCATTGTGTGTATCTATAGAGTACCTAAATCTGGTAATCTTGATACATTTTATTTAAAATTAAATGTTATTCTATCAAAGATTTGTTATAAAACGCGCAGGAGTGTCATTATATGTGGTGACTTTAATATCAATACATTGAAAAATGATAGGAATTCTCTTGAATTTACAAATTATTTATTAAGCTACAACCTAAAATTGCAAATTCACCAACCAACCAGACTAAAAAGTAACACATGTATTGACAACTTTGCTCATAATTTACAACGAAAGTGTGTCCATCAAGTAGTAGATTTTAACATTTCAGATCATACAGCTCAAATTTTAAAAATTCCCGTAAGAAATACTTTTACATTAGACAGTTGGACTATTAAATTACGTGACTACAGCCATGATAACCTTTTAAAATTTAAATCTTGTATAGCTGCATTATCATTTGAGGATATTTATCATACAAGTGACCCCAATATGGCATACAATGACTTTATTGATTTGTTTAAACTGTTTTATGATTTATGTTTCCCCATAAAAAATATAAAAATTAAGTCAAAGATTGTTCCTGATTGGATAACGCCTGGCATAAAACGTTGCAGTAAAGTCAAACGCCGTTGTTTATGGCAATTAAGAAGAAATCCCAATAACAATAACTTAAATAAATATAGAAATTATTCGCGAAAACTTAAAAAAATTATAAATTTAACTCGAAAAGCTAAAAATAACCATAAAATTTTAACATCCACAAATAAATCAAGGGTCACGTGGAAAATCATAAAGGAGAATAAATATCGCTCACCCACTGAAAGCATTAATGAAATAAAGGAAAATGGTATTACATTAACAAATCCCAGTAAAATTGCAAATGCATTCAACGAGTATTTTGTAAATCAACCGCGAATACTTTCAAGCACCACAAAGTCTAAATATAACAAGTACCCAGACGTGGTCCATCCCTTGTTTAGTCAGTCCATGTTTTTAGCCCCTACCACCTCATACGAAGTACATCGTATTATTCTAGACTTAAAAAATAAAACTAGCGTCGGGTTTGACGACATTTCTACAAAAGTCTTAAAATTCGTGTCACAAATAATATCAGGTCATATTAGCCATATAATAAACTTATGTATTTCGTCTGGAATATTTCCTGAAAGATTAAAACTGACTATTATAAAACCGCTATTCAAAAAAGGAAATAAATGTCACATGTAAAATTATAGACCTATTGCGCTCATACCTGTTATATCAAAGATATTTGAAAAAGTAATCTACCGATCCTTACAGTCCTACCTAACTAAAAATAAAATTTTAGCAAAGGAACAGAAAGGATTCCGACAAAACATGACAGTGAATGTAGCAATTTATGATTTTCTTAATATTGTAGTGCCAGATATGGACAAAAGAACCGGAACCAGTGTAATATTTATGGATATGACGAAAGCGTTCGACCTAGTAGACCACGATATATTAATAAATAAGCTCAATATGTATGGAATAAGAGGAAATGTACTCTCGCTACTAAAATCCTACCTTAGTAATAGGAAACAATTCACAGAAATCAGACGAATTTGTAAAAAGACCAAGAAAGAAATTAAATATATATCTGAAGTATATACAAATTCTTATGGCGTGCCACAAGGCAGCGTGTTAGGCCCTCCGCTTTTCCTTGTGTATATAAATAACTTTCCTAGACACGTGAATCATCCGATGATTCTTTTTGCTGATGACAGTACATTAGTAGTAAGACAACTAGATGAGAATAACCGCGAGACAGAAATAAAAAATGCATTGAAACAATCGACTGAATGGCTTGACCAAAATAATCTTATCTTAAATTTAAATAAAACTAAAATTATAAATTTCCGACAAAGAACTGCTTCTACTGCGTCAGATATAATTTTTAATAAGGAAAAAATTGAAGCAGTTTCAAGCACTAAATTTCTAGGCCTAACAATTGACTACAAATTGAGTTGGAAAGAACATACAGCTCTACTAATGGCACGACTTAGTAAATATTCATTTGTTCTATATAAACTTAGCAAAGTAGCCAATAGATCAGCAGTCGTTGCCGCCTATTTTGGTTATGTTGATTCCATACTTCGCTATGGTATAATTTTTTGGGGCAACTCCTGTGAAAAAACCTCTGTTTTCAAGGCACAAAAACGTTGTTTAAGGTCCATATGCAGTTTGAAATCGATAGATAGTTGTAAGCCATATTTTATTGAGCTCAAAATATTAACATTACCATGTCTCTATATATATGAAACCGCAATTTTTGTAAAGAAAAATATTGAACTATTTCGCAAAAAAACAGAACATCATCCTAAATCAATAAGACAAGTTTATCGTCATGAATTGTACTTAAGGCCTTCAAAAACCGCCCTCATGCACAATAGCATACTGTGCATGGCACCTAAAATCTTTAACAAATTGCCTAATTCTATTAAAGATTATAATTTATTGCAGTTTAAACGAAAATTATATAATTTATTAATCCAAAAATGCTATTATTCAATTAGTGAATTTCTTTCTGACAAAAATATTTAATTGACAATTTGATTATTTATTTATCTGACATTACTTTATATAGCTTCATGTACTTTGCATAATAATATAATATATTTAAGTAATAATGAACGAATTTTCATAAAAAAGTGTAAGCCTAATGGGTAGTTTTTTGAGCACAATGTTGTATTTTATAAGACCATGTAACCTCACCAAAAAACACACTTAATAAATGATTTGATTTGATTTGATTTGAGACTTCTCATGGTGATATAAGCTCTAACTTAGAAGTAGCTCAAGAATTTGTACACTTCTTTACAAATATACCATCTAAAACGACGGAAGCTTTAAATTCCTCACCCGATGTCTCAATTGATTTATTAAGAGCGAACGTTCCAAGCTGCCCGGTTGAATTTCAATTTAAACATATAAACCCCATGGTAGTTAAAAAAGCTTTTCGGCACATTAAAATCAAATTGACCGAAGATCTATGGGGAATGTCTATCAAAGTTTGTACATCCATAATCGAGACTATAGCACCATACTTAGCATTAATATTTAATTTGTGTGTGGATGAAGGAGTCTTCCCGGATTTAATGAAATTTAGTAAGGTTATACCACTTTTTAAATCTGGGGACAGTAAACACACCAACAATTATAGACCAGTATCCGTGTTGCCGGTATTCAGCAAGGTATTCGAAAAGGTAATGCTTGATCAAATGCTTAATCATTTTAACACCAACCAAATCTTGCACGATCAGCAATTTGGTTTCACCAAAGGACGTTGCACGACTGACGCGGGTGCCACTTTATTAAAACACATATTTTCAGCGTGGGAGGAGGCCCAAGATGCCATAGGAATCTTTTGTGACCTCTCCAAGGCATTTGACTGCGTAAATCACGAAACCTTACTCTTGAAACTTGAGCATTATGGACTAGGTAAACTTGCGCTCAGTTTAGTAAAATCTTATTTAAATGATAGACAGCAACAAGTTCAAATAAATGGTGTCAATTCACTCGGTCTAAAAGTACAAATGGGTGTTCCACAGGGCTCGATATTGGGTCCTTTCCTCTTTTTAGTATATATTAATGATCTACCCCATTTATTAAAAAACCAACCACAAATGGTGTTATTTGCTGACGATACATCCTTAATTTTTAAGATAAATAGACGTGCATCAAATCTTGACGACGTAAATAACGCCCTACTGCAGATCCATAATTGGTTCACTGCTAATAATTTAGTATTAAATGGGAAAAAGACTAAATGTATAAGATTTGCTTTACCAAATGTTAAAAGTACTGATTGTGACATAGTATTGAATAAAGAGAAACTAGAATTCGTCGATAAAACTGTTTTCCTGGGGATCACGCTCGACTCAAGGCTGCAATGGGGTCCGCATTTAACATCTCTTGCAGGACGGCTAAGTTCAGCAGCATATGCGGTGAGAAAAATCCGTCAATTCACTGATGTAGACACCGCAAGGCTGGTCTATTTCAGTTACTTTCATAGTATTATGTCTTACGGTATTTTACTATGGGGACGGGCTGCAGACATAGAGTCTATTTTTATTCTGCAGAAAAGAGCCATCAGAGCAATATATGGCCTCCGCAGGCGCGATTCTCTAAGAGAACTGTTTAAAGATATTAACATCATGACGGTACCTTGTCAATATATCTACGAAAACATCATGTACGTAAGGAAAAATCTAAATCTTTTCGGTAAAAGAGGTGAAGGACACAATTATAGGACTAGAAATAGGGACCAATTAGTTCAACCAGGTTTCAGACTGGCTAAAGTAGACTCATCCTTCATGGGGTACTGTTTAAAATGTTATAATAAAATACCTCCCCACATACTCCAGCTGAATGAAAGGAAATTTAAATCTTGTATAAAACGCACACTATGCAGCCAGGCATATTATAAGTTGGGGGATTACATCGCTGACAAAAATGCTTGGCTGAATGCTTGTCCTGCTCCATAAGGACGCATTAATTAATTGATTAGCATTTGGATATATTGTTGGACCTGCTGAAGATTAAGATGAGAGAAAACTTTCTTTGCATTGTTTAGATTCAATCTCTTAGTATTATATAATTGCATAGCACGTGTGAGCACTATGTAGCTACTATTAAGCTACCTTTTACTGGGTACGTCTTTCACTGACTTGAGTGTGCCCTGGCGGTTGAGAGTATGTCATGCTCACTCAAATGTCTCGCTGATGGTGGCGTGTGTGTTGGATCATTAAGTTCCCTTCAAAATGGTTGAGCTAAATGGTGCTGATCCATGCGTCATGTTCGTGAACGGGCGCCGTCAGTTGGGACTGGTCGTCTCTTAGCTGCCATGGCTTATTTTTAATTTTAATATTTAATTTAGTTGTTTTAGTTATTATCTTTTTATTACGGACGCTTTTTAACGTGCACGTCTTTCTACATTGTTCTCACATGTATATTTTCAACTTGAACGATGTAACCAATATTTTGTAAAAATATTATGATTTAAAAGAGTGTCCGTGGAGTTTCTTGCCCGTTCTTCTCCATAGGGATCTACTACGCTTAGGAACGGGCAACTAGCTTCATCTTTCTGACTGACCGACCCATTGACAATTCAAAAGTGCCTGTAATTGGTTTATTTGAAATAAATGCTTTGAGTTTGAGTTTGAGTTAATGTGTAAATGAATAATATTATAATTATAGTGGCGCAGGTGCGAATAAAATATAACGATTTGGCTAAACTAAAATTAAATGTGTTTAAAATAAAAATAAAATATAGGTAAATGGCATATTGTGTGTGTTAGGTTTAATTATTTCCAACAAAATAGCCACAAGTAATCATTACCAAGTACCCCCCTCTGTTCACAGGTTGTGACCACCTAACACGCTAAACAGACAGATTGACTCGGGAAGGACACGACAGCCAGTTATATAATGGACGTGTTCGAAACAGTCATCCCTAGTTTTTTCTGCGAGGCGATAAGAAACTGCCGCAGTCGAACTCTGAAGGTACCAAGAAATTTAAGATTCCTTATCGGCGGGGGAATATTGTTCCAGCATTTAGATGCTGCATATCTAAAACTTCCCCTGAAAGCAGCTGTCTTGTGTGATTGAGTGGAGAGTTGCTGCGAGCACTGTCTACTTGCGCATTCTCTTCTGCTACCCATCCAACTCAATTTATTGTACAGGTAGGACGGCTGCTTGTGCTTTATAACTCCAAAAAGTAGGCATGCCAAGTGCAACTTACGACGTGACTTCATCTTGAGGATTGAATGGTTATTTAAAAATGGCGTTACGTAACTTCTTGGTGGAATTGAGAAGCAAAATCGAGCGCAGGCGTTTTGCACCCTCTGGATCAGTCGATCAGTTCCTGCTAGCAGTCGAGGGCCAATAACTACGTCCGCATAGTTGAGATTAGAGAGCACCAGAGACTCAACCAGCTGAATCCGCAGCTCCTCGGAAAGGTAAGGCCTTATTTTATAGAGGACCTTAAGCCGGTAAAAACAAGTGCGTACTAACTCTGATACGTGTGCCTCGTACCTCAACCCAGCGTCCATGTTCAGACCCAGATTACGTGCCTCACTGACTCGACTGACCGACTCACCCAGCAGGGTAACGTTGAGTGCCGCCGGCACTGTACTGATTTGGCTCCTGGTTCCAAACAACATATATTTAGTTTTAGTGGGGTTAAGTACCAAACCGTTGTTTTCAGCCCAACATGCTATCCTGTCAAGATCATCGTTTAGATCCTTTATCGCGATGTCATAGTCACTTGGCTTAAAGGAGATATATACTTGTACATATACTTAAATATACTTAAAGGAGATATATACTTGTATATATACTTGTGGAAGCGGATATAGTTATAGGTATTTAAATTAATTGTAGTTTTGTTTTGTTTTATTTTATTTTAATGAGGATTGTTACTAACATAGTTTTAGAAGTGTTACTAACAACAATATGAATCTTGTGTTCGGTTTAAATAACTAATAATAATAATAATTTATAACACCACAGTACTTACAAATACATAACTAAAAGAAACTTACATGCAAAATCGTTTATTCTTCGGTTTTGCTTAAATCAAACATGAAGTGATAAAATAAAAATTATAGGTACAATCATAGACTCCGTAAAATCAACATTAAAAATTAAAATCTTTCTTCTATTTCTTTGTTCAATAGGTATTTAACAAAAACAGGAGATATTATAAAGCTGAAGAGTTTGTTTGTTTGGTTGGTTGAATGCGCTAATCTCGGGAACTACTGTAGTGATATTCTGTAAACATCTCACCGTGATAACTTAGGTGAAGTGAGCGTGAAGTGAGCCGTCATTTCACCTGATGCTAGGGGTTGACACTATTGACAGCTCACTTTAAGATCACTTCACTCATGTTTTCACGGTGAGATATTTACAGAATAGCACTACTGGTTCGAATTGAAAAATTCTTTTAGTGTTGGATAGTGCGGGCAGGCGATGCAATGCGACGGGCGGGGTGGATCGGGGGAACAAGATATTTCACGCGGGCGAAGTCGCAGGCAGAAGCTAGTACTTACTTACTAAATAAACTTTGAAAATTATTCCATTTATCGGTACTAAGGTTACATTATTAATAATCACCGGTAAATGTGATTAATTTCTTACTTTTACCTAGACTTCGGTAATTATTAATAATGATAGACAATTATTAAAAATTTTCAATTAATCACACTTACCTGCATAGCCGATTTAAGGGTTGGACCTCATCTGGCAGCACGGAATCGCATTTGTTCCGCCTGTGCTACCACGTGCTGCAGTATGCTGCCGCATGCGAACGCGCGCTGTCGCATACCGCAGACAAAAAAGGCTGCACTGAGCTGACGAGCGGCCGCGTGCGCCATTGTACGATAGAGTGAGACAGCATGCGATAGCAAGTGATCGGCGGTGAAAGGATGCGTTAGCATGCTTTCGCGCGCTTCAGCGTTCCGGAGTCTCCCTGCCGACCATTGCATTTTGTCCGTGATGCCGATCGCCTCGAGGATTCCGCCGCGTGCTATCGCATTATGCTTTCTGTCTCGGTCTAGCAAATGGCAGTTCTAAGCGACAGAAAGAGAAAGGGCGACGGAAAAAGGCGATTCCGTGCTGCCAGATGAGGTCCAACCCTAAGGCGACGTTGTAGTAATTTTTAAGTTTTTTGAACCTATTTATTTCTAATTAACATACGGTCAAGCGCTGTCTAAAGACGGAAACGTAATTATTACTAATTGGCTCGATAAAAAAAAATCGCAAAGATGACTCTAAATCGATATTTCAAACGTATACATACCTATTTCTTAGTAAAAAATTGTATTACGAAACCATGTAAGTAATATACCAAAAGATAGGTTTTAATATTTTCTAGCGCTGGGTAAGATGAATTTTATCCGACTTCAAAAAAAGGAGGTTTCTCAATTCGACCGTTTAAATATTTTTTTAATGTTTGTTCGCGGATAACTTCGTCGATTATGAACCGATTTTGATGATTCTTTTTTTGTTGGAAAGGGGATATCCCAATGGTGATACCATGATAAGGAAACCAGGACATGATGATGGCATCCCAGAGAAATTGAGGGGAACCTTCAAATTTTATAGGCACACCTATTTAGGTATTTTTATGGTTAATTTCAGTGAACTTCAACCAAAATTATATGAAGTGTTGCATCCGAAAAGATTTAACGTAAATTGTAGTCCGTCTTTCACTGTACTACATTGCCACACTGTTCAGACTATAAAAAAAGAAATGTTAATTTGATAGTCTATGACATAGACATGACATAGACTCTATGTCAACTGTCAGCTGTCACCTCATTCGTTTTAGACTTCACTGCTTACTCCGTTCCATAATAATAAGGGGGTAATAGTTACATGGGTGAGTAGGGTGTTAAATCTCTTCGGATGCAACACTTCCTATAATTTTGGTTGAAGTTCACTTAAGGTAACTTCAATTAACCATAAATTATACTTTAGTGTTGCAACCTCGAGATTTAACGTACATTGATGTTTAGAGTAGGTATGTTTACTGTGGAATGGAAAAATCCTATACGTTCATGTTCACATGTGAGTACTTCGTAGATTTAGTAGACTCTAACATTATATCTATGGAGTACTTAGTTTGGTATTTGTTTTTTAAAACAAAAGAAATCCGGTCAGTATTCACAATCAGTTTTACGTATATTAAAAAACTAATACTTGAAAGCAAACAAATAACAAAGCGGATTATTAATAGAAGATCATTCTTGTAGACTTATGAATTGAATATGCCATCAGCAAAAACCTTGTCTTTTTCAGAATCAATCACACGTTGGTTGTAACATTTTGCAAAATGTATTGTGTTACCGTCCAGTCCAGCCAGTAGTCTTTTTTATTCTTTCCATTGAGATCTGAAAACCACTGACGTCGATGCATGCGTAGAGCACTACGCATGCATCGACGTCAGTGGCTTTATGTTGTGTTGCTTTTTTTTTATGTGCACTGCCTACAGCAGTAGGCAGTGCACATATTCATATCCACGCCACTATCACTAAGCGTTTCTTTGATCCAGCGGCTGATGGACTGAGAGGTACCAATTGTGTCGGTTTTTTAAAAGTTTGGATTGATTTAACACAATTATGAGTATTTCTAAGTAGCCAAATTTTTTCCCTGTTAGAAGCTAGGGTTTTTGCTGGACATAGAGATTGTTTATTATTATAGAAAGGTAAAATCAGGCGGGGATTTTTCTGTTCGGTGCTGAAGTTTTAATCATGTTTCAGTTACATGAATATCATTAACTTTGATCAAAGATAACGTTTGCATGCGTTGTCCCGTGGACAATGCAAGCAAAGTTACAAGTTTTTTAGAAATGTCTTTTTTAAGGGTTAGACTTTCATTGGGATATATAGTCTAGGACCAGATTAGGATGCCAAGTAGCACAATACTTAGGAAAAGTAGGCTTTATTTAATTTTAAAAACACCTTTAAAAAATCTACGAATATAATGATTTTCTATTTGACTTTTTGGTAAAATTAATTTTTAATGCAGAGCGAAAAGAATTTAACGTCCCATAACTTGCACCTTTGTTAAATTCCTCAGTTAAAAGGTTTAGGATATATATTATTGAGCTATCGAAGTAATCAATATTACTAGTTTTACAAATGGAATACTCGTACCAACGTTTAAGAGAACTCGTACCAGGATTTACGCACACATACTACGCATTACGCGCATTTACGGGCGCATGATATTATTAGACAAAGAATTAATCATAATTATTTACATTGCTTAATTGGAATTTTTCTCCTTATGTACGATTCCGTGACAATATTTCAGAATCAACTAGTTTACTGAATAACGGGAGCCATGGTTGGCTAGGCCATTATGGAACTATAATTATGCCAGTTGCTTTGTCGTTTATAATTTTCTTTAGGCATTTTATTATAAGAGCAAAATAATGGTGGAAAGGCATAGAAGAGATAATTGTTCCAAGGTACTGTATATGCGTCTATATCATCGGTGTCTAGGTCACGTTTCCAGGATAAATATTAAGTGCATTTTTTGTTAAGACGTGACGCAAACAAATGAATAAAAGGTTTACCGAACTTTTTCGTAATAGATTTAAATAATTATGAAGGGTCTCCCTTGTTTGACCAAAAGGAATTTGACAAATTTTCACTTCCCAAAAAATTTTTCGCATAATTTCATTTGCCAAATTATTACTTAGCAAAAAATCTATTCACAAAAAGTTGTAACGCAAACCTAATGTTTGGCAAATGAACGTTTAAACTATAACTTGTTTACCAACTAGTACTTCTAACATTTTTTATTTAGTCAAATATTTCATTTGGAATAACAGTTTTTATGCAAAATCAAATAAGCCAAATACTTATTTAGTATCGTCAGTTTTCAATTCACCCTTTCCTATTCAGTCAAACTTCAATGACAAAAATGTGAACTACTAAGTGGGCAGGAGGTAAATCATAAATGGCGCTCAATGTGTGCTCTTCTTTTTCTATATAATGTAGTCGTTCCTGGCACAGTAGGTAGTAGGTCACAGTTTTAACCTAACCTAACCTAACCATTTTTTTAAAATAAGTAATTAACCTAATCTAAATAATTCAGTTCCGGGTAACCTACTAAAAACAATCTCTTTTTTCTATTAATGCAAGTCGTGTCTGGCACTCGCCGGCCGCTACCGCGGCACCGCTCGCTTCGCTCGCTCGGCTCGTGCGTAGGAGGTCACAGTTTTAACCTAACCTAACCTAACCATTTTTTTTAAAATAATTAACCTACTCGTAACTACTTCCATAAATAAACTAATATCAAGTAACCATAAATTTGACTTGTTTCAGACAAATTCAAGCACAAAAACTTACAAAGAAGTACGCAAAAGACACCAAATTTAACCAGCAAGTCAAATGTCTAAAAATCTTATTTTTGTCTTAATATTTTTTGTCTTAACAAATCATTTCACCAAACGTTTATTGTCTGAAGATTGTTTGCTGTAATAAACCATTTGATTAAAGACCAAATTCCATAATGACATTATACTTAGTAATATTTTTTTTTTGAAACGTCTTGAAGGTCAAGGTCACATAAATATAAAAATTTTATTGTGTAACTAAGTTGGATTTTCTGAAACTACAATTTTTTTTCTCAAAAACTAGTTGTTTGCGCAGTGTAACATTTTGCGAAAGTGTTTTCCTCGAAGTCATCAACACTCTATAAAATTGTGAAGTTTCGGATGCGCGGGTGCTAAAGTACAGTGGAGCCTTATCTCCTTTATTTCATTTATATACATATAATTTACATTTTTAAATATTTTTATAAAAAACATTTAAAAATAGTAGCCCACCGGTATCGGGAACAGGGTCCTCCAAGCTCAAGGTCAGGGCTCCAGAGAGAGGAACCTCCTAACAATACGCACCGTGTCCAGGAGTACCGCTTTCTGAATCAGGCCCTTAATCCAGCTGCCCAACGAGAGCCTCCATAAGTGTTGGTCGAGGCTCTTGGCAATTAAGCTATTAGCTGATACGACTATCGGCACAATGATCGCTGAGCCCACATCCCACATGTCGACAACCTCGCGGGCCAAGTCAAGATAGGTACTTAATTTGTTTATTTTACTTTGTCGCGGACGCGGTCGAATGCGGACGCTTTATTTGCGATTTTTTATTAATTTTACTCATAAAAATGGTGTTGTAATTCATGGAATATTGACTCGTAATGTTTTAGTGCAACAAATAAACTAAGTGCTAAAGTGGAGTGAACTTTTTTCGCTGTTTTTATTCGAGAGTACAATATCGTGCGCGCGAGCAAGGCTGAGGTAAGCTCTTCCTCACCTCGGGGAAAAGAGACAGGCTGCGCGCGACAAATAATTCGTCCTTGTCGCGCTATAGCGAGATGTGGAGCGCTTGGCGTTGCACTCACACATCGACGTATTTTTGATTTATAACTGTTAACTGCAAAATAATGGCGAAGCAGTGCAGCGCTTGCAATTCTAATATTACAGATAGCTTCTTTATGGAATGCTCAAATGAAAAATGCAGGAGAGGGTATGATTTAAAGTGTCTCAAAATTACACTAGATGCTTTTAAGACATTTACCCTAGCATACAAGAAGAAATGGATATGTCCGGAGTGTGTTTGCTCAAATCCAAAACGCGGAAATATAGATACGCCGGTCAGAGCGGATACCATTAGATTACATGTAACCACGACACCTGACAATGTGAACACCAAGCGAGGGGGCCAGGCCCAATCTTCGCCGACAAGTTTGAGTGACGTGGATTCCGTGTTACTGGATGAACTAAGGCAGCTTAGGGTGGATATTATGGCCCGCCTAGACTGTCAAGCAAATGCGATTACGCTTATGCAAGGTCAATTTGCGCAAACGAAAAATGATCTTAACAGATTAGTTGATTTAATGACGGTGATAGAAGAAAAAGTCAATCTTAACTTGACTCAAAGTACCCAACCTCAGGTAACGTCCACCATCGCTCCACCTATGAAGGAGACATCGACGAGCTCTCACTCTTCATTTGCTGAAGCCGTTGGTCAAAATAATCCCATTAAAACTAAAAAAAAAAAATACGGGTAGGCAACCAACAGCCACAATGCAAAATGTAAGCATGCGTGGGGCCACGAAATCTACTGTCCTTGAAGCACAGACGAGTAATAATAGCCCACCAGATGCTATTGAACAGTTGGTAAATGAGGAAGAAACTGGGTGGACTACCGTACAATATAGAAAACCTAACCGTTTGCCAAAAAATGTGACAATTGGAAGTAATACGGAAATAAAGGGAATAATGGCTATGGAAAGAAAGAAATATCTACATGTATGGCGTTTGCATCCGGAAACCACGCTAGAAACTATGACTGATTACGTTAAAAATCTGTGCGGACCAGAGGCGGCTATGAAAATTAAGAAAATCAAACATCGCACAGCACGAGATTATTCGTCTTTTCTAATAGGTGTATCTGAAAAACACTATAACATGTTGTATAATGCGGAAGTATGGCCACTAAACGCGGAATTTAGTGAATGGATTTGGTTTCGTAAACAACCCAAGAGCCCGCTCCAATAGTAATGGTCTAATTGAAATATATTACCAAAATGTAAGGGGTCTTCGAACCAAGCTGGACAACTTCAGAAACAACCTAGTGTCGTCCAACTCGGACTTATTCGCTATTACTGAGTCAAGCTGCAGTGAGTCAATACAAGACGCGGAAATTGTTCCACTGGGATATAAAATATTAAGATGTGATCGAGCGGACGGTCGGAAGCACGGCGGCGCGCTGCTCGTGGCCACACACCGGTTCGAGCTGCGACAACTACCTTTGAACGCATCGATAGACACTTGTGTGTTCGAAATGGTTTGTGCGGCGGTACATTTAAATAAACGATTTTTGTTTGTTTGTTGTGTTATCTATATTCCGCCAGGGAGCTCGGAAAATGACTATTTGTTGTTATTTAGAATAATAGAAAGAATTTGTGATAAATATGGAGAAGTTATTGTGATCGGTGATTTTAACTTGTATTCATGTCCTGTTAATATTAGTAACTATTACGAATGTTTTTTGTCATATTGCGAGTTCACTCAAACTGACACAGTACCCAATTGCTTAGGTCGTCAGTTGGATTTGGTTCTAAGTGCGGGCATTACCGGAGGAGTGACGGTGGTGGCGGCGGACGAGGTGCTGGTGCCTGTCGATGCGTACCACCCGCCACTAGCGATTAGCGTGAGCCCCGCTCCCGCTCCCGCCCCCGCCCCCCCGACGACCCCCGCCGACGCCTGCGGTCCTAGTACCCACTATATTAGACCACAGTGGAATTGGAATAAGGCCGATTTTCAATTATTATATTTTAGGCTTACTTCCATTGACTGGAGTATAATGTATGGAATGCATGATTTGGAAGAGATGTTGAACTTCTTTTATGATAACATTAATTATATGATAGATGGGTGCGTGCCGCGAAAAAAACTTAGTAGTGGAAATTCGCGGTACGTATACCCAGTATGGTATACAAGCGATATAATAAAAAATATACAAATTAAAGCTAGACTTCATAAAAAATTCAAAAAATCTAAGTTGAACAGTGATTATCACGAATTTTCGGAGTGTAGAACTCGTGTGAAAAACTTAAACTGTGGGAGGATACTGGCGGAACCATTACTTCACATTTTCAATACATGTTTAGGACAAGCGACGTTCCCTCCTAGGTGGAAGATCACGCGCGTTATTCCGGTTCCTAAAGGAAAATCTGGTCCGGATATCAGTAACTATAGACCGGTAGCTGTACTATCGACGCCTGCTAAAGTACTGGAGTCGGCTATTCAGCGCTCCGTGCAGGGACAAGTGCGCCAGCGTCTATCAGATGCGCAACATGGGTTCCGGCCGGGATGCAGCACTGCCACTAACCTGCTCAACTTTATGGTGAAGGTAGTACCATCAGTAGACTCTGGAGTACAGGTAGATGCTGCGTACTTCGATTTTAAAAAGGCGTTCGATACGGTTGATAACGACGTCTTACTAAGGAAGCTTGCGAGAATTGGATGTACGCTGCCTCTGCTGCATTTCTTCGCTAGCTACATGAAGGATCGTCAGCAATATGTAGATTACAATGGCTGTGAATCTCTCCCGTATTACACTAGATCTGGCGTGAGCCAGGGCAGCAATGTAGGGCCTCTCGAATTTATTATAATGATAAATGACTTACCGGAGGTCGTCAGACATGGCACTTGTTCATTGTTTGCAGATGACCTGAAATTGCTGCTCGAGGTTAGGGATCACTCGGATTGTGAACGCCTGCAAGACGACATCAATCGAGTGGTCGAGTGGAGCATTGGCAACAAACTTCATTTTAATGTAGCCAAATGCTCGGTGATGTCTTTCACTCGCGCCCGGACTCCTTTGTATTATCAATACAAGGTAGAAGATGCGCCGATGCAACGAGTGTCGCAAATACGAGACTTAGGGGTAATCTTCACTCAGGAACTAACCTTCCGTGAGCATATCAATAAGATCTGTAAGAAGGCATACCGAAACCTAGGTTTCGTACTCAGGCAGGCTCAGGGGTTTACCAACATCACGACATTCAAGGTGTTGTATGACGCGCTAGTCAGATGTCACCTTGAACATAGTGCAGTCATATGGGCTCCTCACGAGGCGAAATATAGTGTCATGTTGGAACGTGTCCAAAATAAGTTCACTAGACACTTATATTTCAAGCTGTATGGGGTATATCCATTTTACCCATTAATGTACCCTACACTATTTGTACTGGGTATGGTGGGGTACAACGCGTTAAAGGTGCGACGGGACTTTGCAATCACAGCGTATGTAGTGAAGCTACTGCGTGGCGGGGTGCATAACCCGGGAGTGCTGCGGCACCTGGAACTTTGCGTGCCGGACCGGTACGTGTGGAGGCGGCGACGCCCGCCCCTGCTTGCTGTGCCTGCAGCCAGAACCAACTTACTGGCGAGGACTCCTCTCACTAGAGCCCTGCGTGTGGTGAACGAAGTTCACGAGAGGGTTGATGTATTGTGGTGCGGTTTGAGTGAATTCGCAAAAGCTGCATTATATGTTATATGTTATTGAGATGTAGGTTAAGATTTAGGATATAAGTAGTATGTAATTTTTTATAGGATGTAGATTAAGGATTTAGCATTTAAGGATGTTGCATGTCGGCCACTCTATCGCATTGGATCGCAGATCTGTAATGGTAGGTGTTGGTTAGATTTAAGTAAATAAATAAATAAATAAATAAAAATTTTGCCAAGTAAAAATTTGACCAAATGAAAATATGCGTACTAAAATCATTCGAAATATTGCAATGGTATAAAAAAAGGTTGCTAAAATTTGTTTGGGTAATGAAATTTTGTCAAAATCTTTTTGGCAAAACGGCAGGCACCCAATTATGAACCTAATTCCCATTCGGTATCAACATGAGAATACACAGATTATATGTTAGTATACCTACAAGCTTGGTCCACATCAGTGTTTTCTCTGGGTTTAATAAACAAAGCGTAAATAAATATTTGCTGCCACATTTGCCGAGAGATACGATTTAAATGAGGGAATTGTGTGCCACCCATTTTGTTGACATATACAATGGCAGTAGTATTATCTATTCTAAATAGAACATTTGTTTTGTTTTTACAGAAAGTTTTTAGATCCATAAACCCTGCCAGTAACTCAAGAAAGTTAATGGGCAGCCATCCTGAGAATGAAGAGTCAGTGAATATTTCCAATCAGAAGGAGTAAAAACATAAAGTTTGTTCATATTTCGGTGCGATATTTGACTCCACCAAATGAAGTCTTCTTGTAGAGAGGACTAACAGTCATTTTTGCATCATAGTTTGTCATTTGACTTCAAAAGTGCTAAATATTTCTCCCGCTCTAGTTGTTTGGTATGTACACCCAACCATACGCCATGGCTGGACACGATGCTGATAACGCACCGATTAGTTTTAACTGTAAACACATAGACTACGAGTTGATGAAAAATCCTAAGAATTTGCACATCTGTTTTTTTTCTAAATTGATAACTAAACCTAATTTATCAAATGTTTGTATTACTGAATTAACAGTCCTGAGTCGAAGTATCTCCTATACAAATTATATCATCTAAATAAGATACTACTGTAGGTATGGCCGTTGCGCCTCAAACAAGATAGAATAGGTTTGAGTAATTTTGTAAATACTAGTGGCGCCAGGCTGAGGCCGGTAAATGGTAAGCAATTGAATTAATTAAAAATTTTATTATAATAGAAACCCAAATATTTTTTATGTGAGATATGTATAGGCATTAGAAAATAAGATTCTTTTAGGTCTATGTTGCCATGAATGCATTATGTATTATTAAATTGGATACGGAACGTAAATCATCCATTTTAAAATGTCGGGTTGGTATGAAATTAATAAGGTTCTTTAAATCACACCAATATTACAAAGGCGAAAGTTTGTGAGTGTGTGTGCGCGTGCCTGCACGCCTGTTACCTCCGCACGCTCAAACGGCCGGACCGACCGGGATGTAGATAGCCTATACTCTAGACTAACACACAGGCTATCTTCTATCTCGGTCCACGCGGGCGAAACCGCGGGGCGTACCTAGTTTAAGATAAATCAATAACCGCCTGGACTCTTAGGCGTTAAGAATACCGACGAAATAAACTGTTGTTGTAGATCAGTACAATTAGAAATCGCCCTTAGGTCAATAAGTTTGGAAATTGCATATTCCATTTCTCCATGAGGAGATGGTGGGTTTTTTGGTTCACTGTTTTGAACCACTTTCCCAATAAACGGAATTTTATAACAATTAACATAACTTAATATGATAGGATCATCAGTTAACAGCATCTAATTTTTATAAAATATCTATTTCTACCGACGTGAGGTACCTCTAATGTCGGTTCTTCTTGTCGTACATCTTGTTGGCTCCCACCTGCCAACTGCATTGAGTTGAATAGTTGGTGCTCCTCGCCGAAGAAGTCGATGACTGCGGTTGGTGTCGACTTGTGGATGGCGCTGCAGTCGCATTGTTTGCTCGGCGAAGAGGACCCCGCACATTTCCCGCCTGAAAAACGGTTCTCCGGTTGCCTGTAGTATTGCTCGAGTCGGTTTCTTAATTTGTAGGCCCGTTCTCTCGATATCTTTGGAGTTTTTTTCACCAAGTTTGGTTTTAAATAAAAAATCACCTGTCTTGATCCCTTTGGTTATATTCCAAAAGTTTTTATTTAATAAAGGAATGACAAGTTTTCGTCTGTTCATGCGTAGATCAAGAAGCAATTGACTGATTTCTGATATACTTTTCAGAATATCAAATTTGTCTACAGATTGGGCCCGTATGAGGTCTTTTGTTACGAGGCCGGTGATTCCCGTACCAAGTTTATGGTCTTTATCTTATCCATCAAGCAGTATTCTTCCCTAACATTCAGCGACTTCATTGGGTATTTTTTCCCCCCGAGTACAGGATCCAATTCCTTTGCTTGACCAAGTAAGTCAAGAATTTCTGTAGACACATCCACAGTAAAAGTTTCCGTAATCGTAGTTTTCAACAGAACTTTGGTATGCATCATATGGTGATAAGCTTATAGATCCGCAATGATGGGCTTTTTTGTAAGTCGAAACAAAAAAGGAATGTTACTTTCGGGATAGTATCACGTACTACCTCATCAAGAAAGTACTTATTGTATTTCTGGATAACATTGCGTGTTTCCTCGCTAAGAAATACCATTTTGTAAACAGAATAACATCAGGTATTACAGAACTTTGGTATGCATCATATGGCGATAAGCTTATAGATCGCAATGCTGAGCTTTTTGAAAGTCGAAATAAAAAAAGAAATTTACTTTCAGGATAGTATCGCGTACTACCTCATCAAGAAAGTACTTACTGTATTTCTGGATAACATCGCGTGCTACCTCGCTTGGAAATACCATTTTGTAAATGGGATAACATCAGGTGTTATCTCATTAAGGGCACACTATTTGAATATTCCTGTTTTTAGAATCAATTTTAAATAGTCAAATTAGGGTATTTAGATCCTGAAAAAAAAATATGTCATAGATACATCCTTGCTTTAGGTAAATCTACGGTTCAAAACACGATAAATTGTAATTTGCTCGATAAAAAAAAATCCGAAATGGGGCCGATTTCAAAACTATTTTTTGTTTCATTTCCTAGTTATAGCACAAAATTATATGAAAATTGCATGTACCATGAGGTAATAGTATTTTAGAGGAAATTCTACGGTTGGATTTTTAAGTGTAATACATTTTTTCTAAATAAACACAAAAATAGTAAATCGGGCTAAATCGGCTCGCGCTCAGAGTCCTGCGGGACTTCATCAAGGTTGGACCTGTGTCAAATTTTTTAAAAATTCGCTCTCCCTGCAGTTGTTCAAAAAAAATCGAATAAATGAAGAACACATTAGATATGAAATTGCGATAGCTCAGAAAAAATATCTCGTAATTATATTATAGTTTTAATTCATAATATCGTTTTCGAAAATGTGATTATTTCTATGTGGTATGATGACGTTTAATTGTCATCTTACGATAGTGTTAAGACACATTGCAAATTATTATCGGTAAATTTATAGTCAAGCGCGAGTAGTTTATAATTTTTTATCGTAGTCCTTTATGAAGAAGTTTTAAAACACATTTTTCTAAGATTTTTTCATCAGATTCATCCATATTACTATTTTCACTCTTCATCGAACTGTCTTAGCTACCATACCCTACCATATCCTACAATAATCACACATAATATAAATACAATGTGTCCGGTTGTCGGTAAAACTAAATAACAATAAATAAAAAACAATAATAACAATAAATAACATAAATAAAACTTATCTGACGATTTAAAAATTTGCCCTTATAATAGTAGATTCGATAAATTATAGGTGTAGCAGTAGGTACGTCCCTTGATAATAAAGTACGGCAATTCTTCCTTCATATGTAGTTGTCGATATTTACTGATCTTCATGAGCAGTGGTCAACATCAAAAACAAAAGAATATGGTTACAGCATAAGCAAAATAGTACGACCATTTTTAGCCCATACTTAATAAAAATATTATTGTTTTTTTTTATTCAGTCACTAAAAGGGTTAAATAGGGGATGAAAGTTTTTATGGAAATTCACCATTTATGTCGATGGAATACCATCGGGCACACGGCTTGTCTACTTGATAAAATTCTTATATTCACTGACAGACAATGCACAGCCTAAACCGCTGGATCTAGAAGCATGAAATTTTGCAAAAGAGTTCTTTTTGTAACGAAAGTAATTAAATTTCTATTAAAATTGTAATTTAAAAAACCGTTGCAATTTTGAAATTTCACCTTAGTACCGCAAAATCATGTTTTTCACTAACTAGCCTCTGCCCGCGACTTCGTTCACAATATACTAAAACAACAGACACATTATAAAAAACTTTCCTGTACAGTAACTTAGTAGTTGTGGTATCAGCAGCCTAAATATACAGAGAGTTGTCCGTTTAAGGAGCATATAATTCCTAATGGCACAACACTGATACACTGAGTGATTCTTACAGATTGTTCCTGATGAACCCGGCTATCGCTAAAAAATATAACAGTGGATTGTTCACACTGGATTTCTCATTAATACTGTCAGCTAACCATTGATATTTATTTATATTATAAACATAGATGATATTAAGAGGAATAAACTTCATGTATTCTGTGTACGTTCTACGAACTATCAAATAACAGTATATCAAAATGAAAAAAAAAGAATCGAAAAAAATATCAACAGTTGAGAATCGAACTTTTGTGGTTTGCTTTGATGAAAGTTGACTAAAATAGACGTTCTTATGTTATTATGTCATGATTGACATCCTTCCGCTATGCCTTAACTCAAAGATTTAGCGCGATGATAATCATTTAAAGGTTAAATCTGTAACTATCTGCTATATGCACCGATATCGGCACGATAATTATCTACCAGCGAAGACAGTGCGGGGTGAGAGTAGCGGGCATTCTTTCACTTGAGCAAACTTTATCACACTGCCGACTTCGAGACGTCGATACTTATTAGTGTGCTTGTTTGTCGCGTCGCGATGGTCATCGATATTCACCAATATCATGGGGCCGGTAATAATTGTACCTATCGCTATCGAATCGTGTTGGTATCGTTATCTGATAATGTAAAAACAAAACGACATTTTATGTAATAATCTTAGTTTACGCCACCGTAGACACCATAAAAAGTAAACATAAGGAAAAAAATCGACCTAAGAAAAACTAATTAAGTTGATCAACTGCAAATATTTTACACTGTGGCATGGATTTTCTATGAAATCGTCGGCGGCGCGTCGTAAATAAACACGTCGCGCTGCATTTGGGGGAGGCGGAGGTAGCGTTTCAAAGGCCTACAGGCCCGAATAACCTGGCCTTAAGATTACAATATTTAAAAACATAATAGTCATAACTTTTGAAATAAGGACGCCATAAGTATGGCGTCTTACTTACTTCTTTGCGTTTTTCCCTTAATTTATTTTCGTAACGTTTGATCTTGCGTCTAAAATATTCATCATTACTTTCGTTTTTCCTTTTTCTCATGTCTAATTCTCGCTAAAATAACGCTTTTCACAATGAAACTAGAAAGATTTTTATGGATTTCAAATTAAATTGAAAAATTAACGGCGTAGCAATGCAACACACGAAGAACGAATGAGGTGACAGCTGACAATTGACATAGAGTCTATGTCATGTCTATGTCATAGACCATCAATTATTTTTTTTTTATATATTAATTGAACAGTGTGGGCAGTGTGGCTATGTAGTACAATGAAAGACGGACTACAATGTACGTTAAATCTCGAGGGTGCAACACTGAAGTATAATTTATAGTAACTCGTGCATTTGCTCCCGGAAAGCAACATTTGGTGAAGTGAAACTGATGAGAAAGACCACAGATGGCCATTGGAACTACTCAATAATACGTATTTCAATTTATCCTTGTCACAATACATATGTTGAAGTGGAGCTGATGGTGTCTTCACCATCAGTTCCACCTGGTTCCTTACTGGGAGTACTCTTCAACAATTAACGTCCATGTATCGGGAAAAGCAATATTTTGTAAAAGGTGATGAACAGTTGATATTAAGCTATTGTAACTTAGATAAATTACAGAGACTACTCACTAAAAAGTGAAACATAAAAAACTTTTTTACAAAAAAAAAACAACCGACTTCCAAAAAAATACTACAATGTGAAAAATAACTTTAATTTCGGAAGTTGGTGGCAAAAAACTAAAATACAGATCCAAAGACACCGATTTCCGAAGTTAAAGTTATTTTTCACTTTGTAGTACTTTTTTGGAAGTGGTTATTTATTTTTAGATAAATTCATAATTAGTAAATCAGGCTAAATCGGCTCGCGCTCAGTCACTCAGAATTCTGCGGGACGTCGTCGAGGGTGAACCTGTCAAAAATGTTTAAATTTTGCTCTCACTGCCGTTGTTCAAAAAAAAATCAAATACTTAAAAGAAGAACTCATTATAGAGCGAGTAGCTAGTACGAGTACCTATACTTACCTATAGTAAGATAAAAATTGAATCAATAGGTAGGTACTTACTTTTGTGGCAAGAAAGCTGTAGTCAGGGGCTTCATTTTGATACGTTTTCACATTTTGAGCTGTGAAAACTTTTGATTTATTAGGACGATGTCCTTCTGATTTCCTTTTTAAAAATGCCAGTGATTTGGTGTATGTATTTATTTGTGTAGGTATTATTTTTGATACTTATTTTTGATGCTTATTGTTGACCTGAGCATCGAATAGATGCACCATAGGCTTCTTGGCTTCTTTGTCCATGATAAATGCTGTAAGTAGACTAAAATCACTGATTCAGATACAAACTTGACGCCCTTTGTAGTTTTCCATTTGTAAAAATCCTCGTAGGCTTTCAAGTACGATTTCTTGGACTTTTCTGGGAGTAGATTGTTGGTAATGCCAATGGCTTCGGATTTAATGTACTCCGGAGTCAAATCACTATCGTCACTCGACATTTTTTGTGAGAATTTGTAGCTAGGAAGGATCGAAAATATTTTTGAAGCCATTCCTAGGAAACTTTTTGATAATATGGCTGGCGGTTTGCTGGGTTTTTGACTTAAGAGCGAGCACCCGGGTGGAGTTTAGTAGATAGGGTTTCAAATTGTTTATGGTTATTTTAGATAAACATGGCAAGTGGCAACTTCATAAATATTGTTGGGACATGTATAAAAAATGGTTTGAAGATTATCAGCTCTTTTCTAGTTGATGAATGGATGTGAACATCTTCCACAGGTCTGATCGAGTCGAAATTTGGTATTCTGTTATTTCAATGATATTAGAATAACATAGTAACCTTGAACTGATGCTGAAACATTACCTGGAATTTGCAGGATACCTAACTCCCTCACCAACTTACAGCAGAAGTATCGTGTTTGGGCTCATTAGCATACTAATGAGTTTCCTTGATTATGTTATAGATAGTACCGTCTCACAATCAGGGTCTGATGATGGAGTAGCAAAAAGAGATGATGGTAAATGAGGGAAAAATACGTACAGCTGCACAGATTTAAGGTGGATACGCCGCCGTTCAGCCCGCGAAATTCAAAATTTCTTGCGTTTTTTGCAATTCGCAGATCAGTGTAAGATCTTGATCAAAATATGATTCGCGACAGTAAAACAATGTATTTATTTAAATAATTTTAACCATAAAAATCATCAACACATCTCTCGAAGTTACATTTCCTCCGGATTCTTGTGCTTTCCGAAATCAGACCAATCCGGAGGAAATCAGGAGGAAGTTTGAGCAGTATGGGTATACCCGAGGACATGGTGAAGGTTGCGGGAATCCGCTTGATGTCCGAGGCACAGGATCGATCGTTGCGACGATGATGGGGGGATATCCACTTGTCCAATGGTGGACGCGTTATACCTGAATGACGGTGAGAAGAGAACTGTAGATGTTTTACCTTTGTCGTGCACTTTGACGGCAGCGGAGCGGCGTGCGCGGACCACCTACGGCGCGCGCCCCACACACTGAACATGTACGAACAGTTGAAGTTCGGCTTCTGCAGGAAGCCCACCAGCCGAGTCGACAGCGCCGATACTGAACCTGGACCGGTCAAACGTTCATTGAAAATGTAAAAAAAATAAATAAACCTGAGAGCCAGGCCACACAGTGCGGGAGCCTCACAAGGCTAACCCTACGTTGTAATACATGAAATGGTTGCGGCAAAACGCGTCTGTCACGTTCAGTCATCGTAGCTCTGATAGAGGGCGCGTTCGGGTTTTCCGAGCAAATGATGGCGACGATCGCGTTTTTGCGCGCTTATAAGTCAACGTTCGCACGGACGTAAAAATATCACAGCGATTTTGTTTTGCGCACTGGATTTTCAACGCTCTGCTTAGCGTCGAGAGTTGAAAATGCAACAGTGTGTTTTTTCGACGCGCTAGAATGCACTGTTGTTGTTAGGTTGGATTGTCAATGCTCGGCTCAACAACGAGAGTTGAAAATCCAATGCGCGATAAAATCCCGCCGCGATATATTTACGTCCGTGCGAATGTCGGCTAATAGGACACAGCCTAACGGTAGGACGCACAAAGTATGTGGAATGGAAATTCCACGGGCGTCAAATCCACCACAACCGAACGTTTGCGCATTTGGGGTGGCCTCGTGAGGGGTGGTCTAAATGCCTCAATCAACTCCATTCGGGAAATACAGGATTATATAATATATAATATTATGGATCTTTTTTCTCACCTTTCTTGTCTAGATCAAGCATCTCGCACATGGTCCGCAGCTGGTTAGCTTTCATCTTGGTGGTCTCCTCCAGCTTGGCATTGTATTCTGACGAGCCAATGGACCACTCGTACCCCTTAAACTTCTTGATGTTGCGCTTTACGTTGCGGTCCAGACATAATTGCTAACAGACAAATAAGTGCATTAGTATATTATTGTTAACATGTTGAGGATACCTGAGCACATGTGTGCGAATGAGGACTGGGATAACTATTACGCAGCCAAATCCAGCTACAAATGATGCATCAGTGGAGTACCACGGGAAGGTGCAAATTCTGTGGTAGCATTGAATCTTGTCAGCAAGCTAACAGTGTAAGGGAAGTACAGGCGCTACCCTCCGTGAGCCTGACAACACACACACTTCCTCGCCAGAAGAAACGAGAAGCGTCCTTGTTGAAACTCACTTCCTTGGATGTATCTTCACACAGGTAATCGACTGGCTAGATGTAATACTTTACGCACGCAGGGTTATCACATTGGAAAAACTCCAATGGGCCATTCGTAGTTTCCATCCTTTTAGGGCTGCTGGTCCTGGTGGAGTTTTCCCCGCCTTACTACAGTGGGGTGGAGCCTCTGTCGCAATAAGATTGGTGCGTTTAATGAGAGCGTGCCTGGCTTTCAGAAACGTTACTAATGGATGGATGGAAGTGAATGTAACTGTCATCCCTAAAAGCCAACAGCTAAGCCACCTGGCTTAGGGATGAATGTTACTGTAAGGGTGGCTACACAAACGCCTACTCCCATGTGACACTTTTCCTTATACGAGTTGTCAGCAGGTAGGTATCTAGGGGTTTGTAAATAATAAGAGCTCGATGATTAGGTACACTTATTATTATTATTGCCTAAACTTCAAGTCCTGATTGCAGAGAGTAGTAAAGGAGTAGGGAACACTGGTCTGAACCGGCTCCAAAGCGATGATGGTCCCGTCTCAGACTTTGCCAGCAACTGACGGCTTCAATTCCAGGTTCTGTATAAGTTGATAAACTACAGAGTAGGGCAGGCGTGAGTCACTCTGCAGCAGAGGATCTTCTCCAAGCGTCCACTTTGACGCTGGAACCACGACGTGGCGGAAAAGTTGTAGGGTAGACTAGATTCCCTAGAGGGATTTCGCGAAGTCAATCAATCTGCCTAACCTTTTCCCAACTATGTTGGGGTCGGCTTCCTTTTTTTTTAAAGGATTTTTTTTTAAAAGGAATTCCTATTTCGCGAAGTATTTAACAAAATTATTTAAGTGCAGTCGGAGCGAGCGACACAGCCGTCACCTCAGCACTCTCAATTTGATTAGTCCTTGTCTTTCCTAACCGAATCGCCACTCCTCCCGACGCTCGACAATGATCGTTTTAGAGATGCGCGAGCGCATAGAACGAAGACCCTAGGTTCCGTATAATATTATTTAATTTTAATGTTGTATATATTAGGTTGGGGAAAAAGTCTTTTCGCATTATAGTATGTATGAACTTAAAATAAAATCTCTTTGGCTATACTATTTGTATCTGGCTGGTTTTGGTATCATTGAAAGTTTAAATTTTAAAGAACATAATTCCAAATTCAAATTAGGAAAATGTGTGATTTTCATTTATTTTTCGTACTGTCAAGATGAGTGAATTTATTGAAGAAATTCGATACATTTTAAAATTTTACTACAAAAAAGGTAAAAATGCAACGAAAGCCGCGAAAAAAATTTGCGATGTTTATGGACCCAGTGCAGTGTCTGTGAGAGTAGCACAAATTTGGTTTAAGCGTTTTA
The DNA here is from genome assembly GCA_946251885.1 of Cosmia pyralina. Classification (NCBI taxonomy): domain Eukaryota; kingdom Metazoa; phylum Arthropoda; class Insecta; order Lepidoptera; family Noctuidae; genus Cosmia; species Cosmia pyralina. The sequence continues at coordinate 12,191,800 of OX276362.1, read as the reverse complement.
AATCCGGAAATTTTGATGTCAAAGATGCACGTCGCTCTGGTCGCCCTATTACGGATAAAATGGATCCCATTTTTGAAAAAGTGGAGCAAGATCGGCATATCAGTAGTTACGACGAAGCTGAAGAACTGGGAATTGACCACAAAACAGTTTTGGTGCATTTGAAAAAAACTGGGTACACAAAAAGCTCGATATTTTGGTACCTCACGAGCTTACTGAAAGAAACCTAATGAACCGTGTACTCATTTGTGATTCTTTATTACGATATAGTGAAACCGAATCATTTTTGAAGAAGCTGATAACTGGTGATGAAAAGTGGATCACGTACGACAAGAACGTGCGAAAAAGGTCGTGGTCAAAGGCTTCACAGACTGTGGCGAAACCCGGGTTAACTCGCAACAAGGTGATGCTGTGTGTGTGGTGGGATTGGAAGGGCATTATTCATTATGAGCTGTTACCATCCGGCAGGACCATCGATTCTGAACTCTACTGCGAACAACAGATGAGATTAAAGCAAGAAGTTGAGAGAAAGTGGCCGGAATTAATCAACAGAAGGGGTGTGGTTTTTCATCATGATAACGCTAGACCTCACACATCTTTAGCCACTCAGCAAAAATTAAGAGAGTTTGGTTGGGAGGTGTTAATGCATCCGCCGTATAGTCCTGACCTTGCACCTTCAGATTTCCACTTGTTTCGGTCTCTTCAGAATTCTTTAGGTAGTGTCAGGTTAACACCACGAGAGGACTGCCAAAACCACTTGTCGCAGTATTTTGATCAGAAGTCCCAAAATTTCTATAGCATTGGGATCATGTCCCTACCTACAAGATGGCAAAAAGTTATCGAACAAAATGGTACCTACATACTTTAGATAAATGTAAATAAAGTATATTAAAAAATGTTTTGAATTTTCTTAAAAAATGCGAAGAAACTTTTTCCCCGACCTATTGTGTTAGGTTTTTTTTTTTTTTTTTTTTTTTTTTTTGTGGATGGGAAATCATCAAATGACTTCTCCCGCTCCGGGCAGAGCGGGAGGGTGTGTCAGACTTTTACTGACTAAAACCCACCCGTGTTCCTTCAGTTGCCCGTGCCAGGGCCACGGTATCTCTTTCGAACTACCCGCGACCCCGGCGGCTTCGGCCCTATTGGACCCCGTCACTGCTGACATCTCTTTGAGGCGCGCGTGGAACACAACGCGCCGTCGACCCGGGCCTGGTCCTTACCGGACGGCGAGCTGCCCATTACTCGTCGTCCGCAAGCCCGCGCCTACGGTGGCCGGGAATCGGCGATAGATTCCCGCCGCCCAGGGCGTCTCCTGCGGCGGCTAGGGGCGCGAGGGCGCGGCTGTTGCCTCTCCCTCTCGCGTCCCGCCTCCTCCTTTGCGAGCATTACTGCTTCGCAGAAGGAGGTGACGGCCTCCCATGCACTCTCGCTCCGCACCATGGCCTGGACCAAGTTTGGACGCGAGAGATCGCCGCCGCCGATCGCCTCCGTGAGAACACGGCGGTGCTCCGCCCAAGCCGGGCAGACCTCCACTGTATGCTCCACCGTGTCCTCCGGGCGATCTACACAATGGTGACACCCGGGCGTTTCCTCCCGCCTTATCCGAAACAGGAACCTCCCGAAACAACCGTGTCCGGTGAGGACCTGCGTCAGGCGGAAGGTGAGGACGCCGTGGCGCCTCTCCAACCACTCCTCAAAGAGGGGACTTATCGCCGCAATTGTGGCGTGCCCAACGCTGGGTTGCGACAATCGCACTCTCCATGTCGCCATGAGATCCCGCCGGAGCTCTGTCCGCTGTACCGTGATTTCTCGCGGCAGCGGAGTTACGCCCCGGCGTTTTGCCTCCTCGCGCCACTCCCACACGTGCGCGAGGACTTTTGCCTCCAGATCCCATGGCGGTAATCCGGCAAGGAGGCTCGCCGCCTCACAGGAGACCGTGCGGTATCCCCGGACTAGCCGGATGGCCATGACCCTCTGGGACGCGTTCAACCGGCGGGCTGGTCGCAGCCTCAGGGAACGCGCCCACACCGGTGCCCCGTAAAGGGCCATGGACCGCACGACCCCCGCGTAAAGCCTCCGGCAGGAGGCGTTTGGACCCCCCAGATTGGGCAGGAGCCGCTTCAAGGCAGCCCCAGCCCGCTCCAGTCTGGGAGCCAAACGTCGGAAGTGCTCCACGAAGTTCCACCGGCTGTCGAGGACGAGTCCCAGGTACTTCATCGTCGACTCGACTGCGATGTGAACCCCTCCTACCGTTATTTGGGAACCCGACGGTGGCGCGTTCCGAGGACCATGAAAACACATGACCTCGGACTTGTGCAGGGCCACCTCGAGTCCCAACTGCCGGATCCTCTCTACGATTGTCGCAACCCCGCGTGTCGCTAGTTCGGCCGCCGCCTGGTGCGACCTCCCTTGCGCCAGGACCAGCGTGTCGTCAGCGTAACATACAACGCTGACGCCGCTAGGGAGGTCGGCGCGCAGCACCCAGTCGTACCCGATGTCCCACAGATGTGGCCCCAGGACAGATCCCTGTGGGACACCGCACGACATCTCTCGCCGGTTCCACTCTCCCTGATGACCGGGGTAGATGACGGTCCTGTCCGTCAAATAGGCCTTGACCACTCGACGGAGGTAGGTTGGCACCCGGTGATACCGGAGTGCCTCCCTGATGCAACTCCAGGGCATATTGAAGGCATTGGCGATGTCTAGAGACACCGCCAAGACGACCCCACCCCGGGCCACAGCATCCCCCGTCGTGAGGGCTTGCACGCGCTTGATGGCGTCCACCGTAGAGCGCCCCCTGCGGAAACCAAACTGGCTCTCCGCCAAATCCGGCCCCTCCTGCGCCAGCCACCCGACGAGGCGGTCTGCAATGACTCTTTCAAAGAGCTTGCCCACCTCGTCGAGCAGCACGATGGGCCGGTAAGCGGACGGAGAGTCCGCAGGGCGCCCCGGCTTCTTAATGAGGACCAGTTTCCCTGTCTTCCAACGAAGTGGGAACTGGCCCCTCTCCAAGCATGCGCTTAGGAGCCCCCCTAGTCGAGGCCCGAGAGCCCCAAAGGCCAGAACCCAGGCTCTTTCTGGCAAGCCGTCGGGTCCTGGGGCGGTATTTTTGGCACTCAGCCTACGTACCGCCACTCTCAGCTCTACCTCGGTCACTTCCGGAGCATCGTCGTCGTCGTCGGTGATGTGGTCCGCATCGGGCACCGCAGGAGGCGGAGCCATGGGCGGGGGAGTATGTTCCCCTCGCGAAGGGAACAGAGCGCTCACCACGTCCTCCACGAGCTGCGGCCGGAGACTCTGCGTCAGCGGGGGAGCCCATGGGCGGAGTTTATCCCGCACCATTTTGTAGGGGCGTCCCCACGGATCTCTGTTCAGAGTCCCCAGCGACTCCTCGCGAGCCAGGCCTCTGGCCCGCGAGATCTCCGCTCGGAGGGCAGTTTTCGCCGCTCTGTACCCCTCATACAGCTCCGCTTGAATGGCTTCCGTATCCGGAGGGCGAATACGGAGCCTGCGGTGCCTGGTGTACCGGTGCCGCGCAGCAACGCATGCCTCGCGCAGAGCCGTCAGCTCCGGCGACCACCAGTACACCTGGCGCCAGGCGCGTCCGGGCTGGACCCGGGGCATTGCCACGTCACATATTTCGGACATGGCCTCCCGGAACCACTCCGTCTCGTCATTGACGTCAGCAGGCCTGTCCGGTGGTGACACCCAGGCCTGCACGATTGAGGCTTCCAGGAAGAGCTCCCGGTCCAGCTGCTTCAGCGCCCACCGCGGACCACTCGGGGCCTGTCGGACCGGCGCGCTCGAGGTCTGGGCGGAGACATCAAACCGGATGTACCGGTGGTCGGAATAGGTCTCCACCCCCTCCATGACGCGCCAGTCAAGAACATGCGGCAACAGAGCGGGGCTAGCGAACGAAATGTCCACCACTGATTCGCCCCGCATCCGCACACACGTGGGGACAGAACCCCGATTTAGGACGACCAGGCCTGTCTCTAGAGCCCAGTCCTCCACCATCCTACCCCGTGTGTCCGTATACCGGGAACCCCAAGCCACATTCTTGGCGTTGAAGTCCCCGAGGACGAGCACGGGAAGGGAACGGAACCCGACGACGACGGTTTTCAATTCCGCAAGGGAGTTGTGGAACTCGGCGAGAGTTCGGCTCGGGGAGAAGTATACTCCTACCACGACAATCTCCCCGAACCGTGCTGCAACGCAACCCTGCCCTCTCTTCACAGCTTCGAGGGACAGGGTACCGGCGGCGGCCGACGAAATGAGGGTCACTGTGCCGCTCAGGTCCTCCACCCAGTAATCACTGGGCGGGACAAAATACGGCTCAGCGACCACGGCGATGTTAATCGACCACTGCGCCATGCTCTGTAGCAACAGATCCTGAGCTGGGGCGCAGTGGTTGATGTTCGCCTGGAGGAGGCGTAATGGAGCCATTACTGACATTCCATTTCACCCCCTCCCTGAGCCCCCTGAGTGGGCCCTGCCGCAGTGGGTACGGCGACGACGGCAGTGGAGGCGGCAACGGCGACGGCTGTGGCGGCGGCTGCGGCAGTGACGGCGGTGGCAGAAAGCTTGCCCCTGCTCCGGGCTTTAGTGGATGGACCACAGCCCTTGCTTCCAGCCCGGTGATCGGCCGGCTTGCCAGCTGCCGCACATAAATAGCAGTGCGGCGTGGCATTGCACGAGCCGGCCTTGTGACCGGGCTGACCACAACGGAAGCAATGACTGCTGCGGTCCACCTCCGAGGTGCATTTCACTCCGACGTGGTTGCCCACTTGACAACGGAAGCACCTCAGAGGTCTGGGTTCCAGCAATTTTACCCGCGTGGAATCCCAGCCCACCCGGAACCTTCGGCCCTCCCCAACTATTTTTTGGGCCGCCGACACGGGGCAGCTCACCGTAACGGCTCGCATCCCCGTGGAGTCAGGACGGGAACTCGCAACAAGGTGATGCTGTGTGTGTGGTGGGATTGGAAGGGCATTATTCATTATGAGCTGTTACCATCAGGCAGGACCATCGATTCTGAACTCTACTGCGAACAACAGATGAGATTAAAGCAAGAAGTTGAGAGAAAGCGGCCGGAATTAATCAACAGAAGGGGTGTGGTTTTTCATCATGATAACGCTAGACCTCACACATCTTTAGCCACTCAGCAAAAATTAAGAGAGTTTGGTTGGGAGGTGTTAATGCATCCGCCGTATAGTCCTGACCTTGCACCTTCAGATTTCCACTTGTTTCGGTCTCTTCAGAATTCTTTAGGCAGTGTTAGGTTAACATCACGAGAGGACTGCCAAAACCACTTGTCGCGGTATTTTGATCAGAAGTCCCAAAATTTCTATAGCAATGGGATCATGTCCCTACCTACAAGATGGCAAAAAGTTATCGAACAAAATGGTACCTACATACTTTAGATAAATGTAAATAAAGTATATTAAAAAATGTTTTGAATTTTCTTAAAAAATGCGAAGAAACTTTTTCCCCGACCTATTATGTGTTAGGTTTGCTTATAAATACTATACTAGGTTAGTTTTTTAAAGTTTTGTGTAAATAGTATAGTTTTAAGTGTACATAGGTTTGTTATTAATATATTAAGAGTTGTTATACTAAACTCTTTTAGATTGTCTGATTATCTGATTGTCTTGTTGATTGACTTGCAAGATGCAACGTTACACCCACCGACCAATCAATCTGACCTCCTTTCTACTAAAGACTCTGAAAAGGCTGTGTGATAGGGAGCTGAGGGACGGTGAAAACCATACCGCTCCATGGTAATCAACACGCATACAGCTCGAGTAAGTCGACCGAATCCGCTCTTCATCTAGTAGTCAGACATAGCGGAAGCAATTAATCAGAATGGCACTTTCAAGACATCGAAGGAGCCTTCAACAAAATTCACTTCTCCAGTATCAGCAGCGCCCTCTCTAGACAGAGTAGAACAGGTACTAACGGACTGAAGTACAAACATGTTAAGTAAAAGAGTGGTTCGCCTTGAGGGTGAGCAGCAGTTGACCATGATAGCCAACGGCTGCCCCAGGATAGGGGCTGTCACGTCTTCTATGAAATTTGGTAATTAATGACCTCATCACCAAACTCAACGCCAATCGCTATTACACAATAGGTAATGCAGAATTGCAGATGACCTCGCAATCCTTGTCTTCACGAGGTTACAGGAACGACCTGCAACCTCACTCAGCAAGCGTTACGAATTCTAGAAAGATGGTGCACGGCATTTGACCTATCAGTGAACCCCACTAAAACTGAACTAGACATGTTTACTCATAAACGAGCATTAGCGCTTACCGCGTACCAAAACTGTTCAATACAGAACTCAATTCACCAACGAAGTCAAGTTTCTCGGGGTCTTTCTAGACAGTAAGTTAAACTGGAGTAGTCATTTAGACAACAAACTAAACAGGTCTTGCATCACCTTCTGGCAGTGCAGGAAAATGATAGGTACGAAGTGTGGCCTATCCCCCAAAATTATACCATGGCTGTACACCGCAGTGATCCGCCCCATGATCACCACCACCGCTCCAGCAGTTCATACATCTGGAAGCAACTATAGCGGCGGTACGTCTTAAGACGAGTAGTGCTGCCGACTAGCGCCACTATTGAGAAAAAATCATATGCCAAAAACGGCCGTTTTTGGTTTTTGGTTTTCGGAGGCCTTCAACATACACATAGCCACACCATTGGGGGTCCTTAACACAGTGTTCCAGGCCGAAATCATGGGCATTTCTCTAGCTGCTTCAGCCATCATGGCCAGGGAAGTTAAGTACCACTCGATCCACATACTCTCAGACAGCATGGCTATCCTGCAAGCGATAAGCAGTGACATAGTTGACTGGGCTAATATACGATTGCCACCAGCGCCTCAAACAGGTGGGTAGACTTAATAACCATTCAATGGATCAAAGGACACAGCAGCTCGCAGTTCGCTAGGCAACGACGCAGCCGACGAACTTGCCAGAAGGGATTCGAGCATGGACCAGTGGGACCGGAACCCATCATGCCGCTCCCCTACGGGTACTTACGCAATCTGGTAAAAAAACGCACCAGGGACCAACATCCCAAACTATGGTCAGACCAAGGTGAGTGTAGGCAGGCTAAGAAAGCACTCCCTATGAAGGCCGCCTCACGAATAAGGTTATGCGAACATGAATCCATGTTCGCATAACTCGGCAAAATGTAGGGAGCGGCAGATTTTTTTTTCGCGATTTCAGGGTTGGTTCTATAATAAAAGTTATTTGTTATCATGAGTATAATCATGTGTTTAATTATCGGTCACTAATTACCAGTCACCCTATATATAAAAGCGAAAGGTCACTCATTCATTCATTCATTCACTCACTGATTAAACACGGAATCTCAAAAACTACTGAACCTACGAAGATGAAATTTGGCACAGATGTAGATTATGAGTAGGAGATGTCAGCTAAGAAAGGATTTTGTGAAACTCACCCCGTAAAGGGGTGAAATAGGGGGTGGAAGATTTTATGAAAAATTTTATTCCTTGGTTTTTTTTTTGGTGTCCTTCCTTTTTTATTTTATTTTAAACTTGAAACTTGGCACGAATATTTATCTAAGTAAATTATGATTTTTGTCATTTTTTGTTTTTCTAAACTACCCCCTAAAGGGGAATTGGGGGGGTATCAAAGTTAGTATGGAGGAATTTTAACGCGCGGTCCGATTAACTCGAAACTTAGTATTTATACTTGAGACCAAAAATGAAGAATAATGTGTATCAGGGTTTTTCGAAAATCTACCCCTAAGGAAGTGAAAAGGGGTCGTCAATTTTTAACCGACTTCTAAAAAAGGAGGAGGTTCTCAATTCGGATGTTTCTATTTTTTTTTTTTATGTTTGTTCGCGCATAACTCCGTCGCATGCCAACCGATTTGAAAAATTATTTTTTTGTTGGAAAGGGTATACTTCCCAAATGGTCCCATTTTTGTCACAATCCAGTTCTGATGATGGGATCCTGGAGAAATCGAAGGAACTCTTCAAATATTATAGGCACACCTATAGTGATTTGGGTATTTTTTATAGTAGCTCGTGTATTTGCTCTCGGAAAGCACCACTTGGTGAAGTGGAACTGATGATGAAGACCACAGATAGCTACCGGAATTACTCAATGATAAATATTTCACGGGTTGCGATTCGATTACTTTAATATGGTTGCTAAGCAATTTCCGCTCGTCACACAATGCGTGTGGTGAGTGGTTGTTGAGGAGTTCTCCTGGTTCTTACCAGCAGAACTCCTCAACAATTAACGTCCCAGCATCGGGAAAAGCAATATTTTGTAACATGTGATGAGCAATTGACATTGGACTATTGTAACTTATACAAATTATAAACAGACCCACTAAAAAGTGAAAAATAAAAACTTTTTTACAAAAAAATACAACCGACTTCCAAAAACAACACTACAAAGTGAAAAATAACTTTAATTTCGGAAGTCGGTGGCAAAAACAAAAATACATTTAATCAGACACCGACTTCCGAAATTAAATTATTTTTCACTTTGTAGTGTTGTTTTTGGAAGTCGGTTGTATTTTTTTGTAAAAAAGTTTTTACAGGGCAGGTTTTACTGCGGGGCTTGATTAACTCGAAAATTGGTGTAAATAATCTTTCAGTCATGTTACAGAAATATTACAAACGATTTTTTTAAATTCCACCCCTGTGGGGGTGACAACAGGGAATATAGTTTATATGAAAAATCTTATTCATTTGGTTAGTTAACTTGAAACTTGGCACAAATACTTGCCTAAGCAAATAATAAAATTGTCATTAATAGTTTTTTTAGAAGGGTGAAAGGGGAGGGGGTGGTAAGGAGAGAAAGGAGGAAGTGGAGGGTGTAGTGAGGGAGAGTGGGATAGGAGAGGGGGGAGGGTGAAGGGAGGAGTTAGTGAGGGTAGAGGGGAGCGGAAAGCGGTGAAGGTAGTGTGAGAGGGGGTGAGAGGGGAAGTTAGCGGGAAAGGTATGTGGTGAGGGGGTGAGAGGGGGAAGGGGATGAGGAGGGTCAGGGGAGGAGGGTGGGAGGTGGGTTCGAGGGAGAGAAGGTGCGGTGAGAGGGGGTTAAAGGGACTTTAACCTTAAAGTTGCTATTTGTATAGCCCTGGTTTATTGAAAAAACCCAGCCCGACAGAAATGACCGAAAAATAGAAAGTCGGAAACTCGGAACGGCACATAAAATAGGAGTAAAACTCCAGTCGTGCATCGGTGCTGACATGCACACTTTTTTTGTTTGTTTGAACGCGCTAATCTCTGGAACTACCAGTCGGACTTTAATTTTGCATTTGATAGCCCAATTCTTAAGGAAGGCTACGGGCATATTTAACATCATTCTAGAACTCTTAGGTGCCGAGCAAAAAGAAAAAAGTCAGAAAGAATGCTAAGCGAAAACCACGTCATAGCGCGGGCAGGCAATGCGATGCCATGGGGTGGGTCGGGGTAACAAGAAATTTCACGCGGACGAAGTCACGGGCAGAACCTATCTCATTATATAAAAAGAAAAGTCCTGACTGACTGACTCATTAACACCCAGCTCAAACCCTTCGACATATAAAGCTGAAATTTTGCACAGAGGCTCCCTTTATAATGTAGGAAGGATTTTTGTTCCCGTGGGAATATTTCCGACATTCACGCGGGTGAAGCCGCGGGCAAAAGCTACTATATACTAAAACCTTTCTGAAAGTATTATATGTAGATTACGTTAGTGAAAGAATCATCAAAATTAGTTCATTCGTTTTTTGAGAAAATCGCGGACATACATACATACTATGGGCCAAAGTTCCGCATGATCACCTCAAAGGCGATAATCGCATGCACGGCTCACGACTCGATCGCACAATGTTCGTTTGTCACTAGCTGCGCTCTCACAGGAATATTTTCTTAAGTGAGCATGCTTAAGTTTTATATAATAGTACATACGGGTCGAATACAGAACCTCCTTTTTTGAAGTTGGTTAAAAAACTTAACAAGTTAAGTTTTTTAAACTTAACAAGTTAAGTTTTTTATGATAGTTATTTTATTCGTTTTTGGGTTTTGAAGTCGGTTTTTACTTTTTTAAAATAAAGGAGAAAGAGCGAAATGGTCTATGAGCGGCCAGCAACGAGATAGGCATTAAATTAAAGTACTATTACTAAGGACTAACTCTATGAACGTAACATTGCAGCTCATTTAGAAAAAAAAATACATGTAGCTAAAATACTTAAATAATGAATGCAAGAAAATACAAACCCATTTTATAAAATACTCAGCGAATTATATGTTTGACAGATGCCGTAGTGTGTCACGTCGTCGAATGCCTGAGAATGTAAGGATTACTCTTCTGTTACATTTTAAATTATTCATACCGGACAGTGCCAGAATATGTGATGCACATTTAACATCGAATGATTGGGAGGAGCTCATTGATAGTCTTCTCAGACATGATTTTAACAACACTCATTTTGTGCAAATACTAGAGCTTTTGAAAAAAGCTGTTTTAAAAAAAAAATATTATGGACTTTGAAGATATCGAAAATATGGATCCTAATGGACTAAGCAGTTATGGGAGAACTTATCATACATACCTGACAGATATCTATAAGCTACAACTACGAATATTAAAAGTAATTACACCAAAACATATAAACAAGAAATTCAAAAACAGTGACGACGACCTCTATAAATATTGTAATGTTATGAATATGTTCAATAAAGTTGAATTTTTTACTCTTGCGGAAGTCAATAGACCTGAGCTGCTAACCGAAAAAACAAGACCTGACTTTTTGAGAACGATACCAATTAAAAGTAAATACATCCTACCAAAGTTCAATAACGTGTACGGCATGAGGATTGCAGAATATTTGGTACCATTTTGCCTTAATAAACTTCCATAGGACTTGCAAATGTTGTACAGGATGGGTTCGAAAAGTTATAAGTACAAATCCAAACGTTTTTTTACACAAAATTTCTCTTAATGCACCAATAAATTGTTATCATCATTATATAAATATTTTATGTATCATTGCAGTAATAAACATTTTTGTAAATTTAAATGAGCGGCTTGCCAGCACACAGATAAGCCCTGAGAGGTTTTCGTTGTGTGGCTAAAACCAATTGTACATAATTAATACGTGTATTGGAAATAAATAAATAAAATAAAATGAGATTCATATTCGATTGGGCGTTAGCAGAGATCAATTCAATTCAATCTTGGAACAAACGCCTTCTTTGAGTCAACGCCAAAACGAAACTAGCCATTTATTTAATGAAGTTGGCAGTTATTTAATGGAACTGGCAACGAGAGATTAGCCACGTTCATTAACATAAGTAGAAGGACTCTAGAAAGACATTTAAAAACCGCGTGTGATGTTATATCTCTGGATTTTAAGCTAAGACACCTGGGACTCGACCATTTAAATAGAAGAATGGTCGCTGAACGCAATCTTATTGTACCAAACGCGTTATTTGGAAATCTCGAGTCATCTCCAGAAGAAACAAACTCGGTAATAATCATGGATGGAACATATATTTATATACAGAAGAGCTCCAACTTTTCGTTCCAGCGAGAGACCTACAGTCTACACAAATACGAAAATCTATTAAAACCGTTCTTAATGGTGTGTTCCGATGGGCATATAATTGATGTTTGTGGGCCCTATGCTGCTACCGACTCAATGCCAGTATTTTGGAATGAAAAATAAATGACGAGGAAGGCACATTTCACTGGTTTTACCGGGCTGGCGATATATTCATTTTAGATCGTGGGGTCAGAGACGTCTGTGGCGCTTTGAAGCGATTTAACTACAGTGCCTATATGCCTGAAACCAAAGACCGCGGTGCAGACCAGCTTACTACTGAACAGGTCAATAGAACTAGGCTGGTCACTCTATGCCGCGGGGTAGTGGAAGTGGCAGGTTTATGCGAGACTTTAAATTGTTTAGGCAAGAATATTTTAATCGCGCCTTAAGTCACATGTTCGAGGACTTCCAAAACGCAGCGGCACTCATCAATGCATTTCAGACACCAATACAAGATAGTATTTATGCATCGTCGTTCGTGAATATAATTAATGAACGCTTTGAAATACCGAACCTCTTAGCGGACTATGTTATCCGTCATAACATAAATAGACAGAGGGCATCATTTAAAAGTTTCAGCAGCGATCAACCTATTTTTGAAGACTTCCCGGTTTTTTCTGAAGAAGACCTAATTCTGTTTGCACTTGGCACATACCAAATCAAGTTGGCTCGCAGCTACTACGCTGAAGACTTAGTTGAAGGCTTGTACAATATTGAAGTATACCGGGAGCGACAAATAAGTCAGCTCAGAGATTTTACTGAAGAAGATGACATTTGGTTATTACGTGTGCGTATACAATCTAGACAAGTAAGGTCCAGAATATATTATTCTTATATTGTAATTAACCGAGAAAGACAAAATAGAGAAGCAATTGCTCATTATTATTGCAGTTGTATGAGTAGAAGGCACACAATCAGTTGCTGCGCACACGTTATGTGTGTAGTGGTATCTGGTGTGTGTGGTGGTGGTGGTGGTTGTGGTATCTGGCATGGGCTAGACATCAAGACGAGGATATTTTAATACCGGCATCAGAACTCAGTGCTATTATTGAACATTAAATGTATTAATCTACAATAATGTACAGTATTTTTGGCGATGTTTTTTCATAGTAGTAAATGTATTTTTAATGAAGTCTAAAAGTCATTTTATTTTATTTCCTTAGTTTTAAGACTAAACCTTAGTTATAATATGCTAAATCACAGGCTGACATATCTTAAATAAAAATGTATTTAATTCCATTACTAATTACACCACAGATATACGAGGGGAGATCAAAACGTAGTGAGAACGACATACTCCTTGGTAAGAAAAAAAATAAATACTGGCAGGCATAGCTTATTTGTAATATTAATAAAGAAAAAAATCTTCGATTCTCTTTGTTTCTTTCTGAATGTAGTCATTTGTTTGCTTCGTGTCGGAACGTGTTCTCGAAAATGGAGAAAAGCGAATTGCGAGCCGTTATAAATACCTCTGTTTAAAAAATTTAACGACGCAAGAGATTCATTGCGATTTAGAGGCAACATTAGGAGAGTCTGCTCCGCCTTATTCCACTGTCGCAAGGTGAGCTTCTCAATTTCGAGTAGGGAGAACGAGCACGGAAGACGAACATCGTTGGGGCCGTCCATCGACGTCAGTCACCCAAGAAAATGTTGCGAAAGTCGAGAAAATTGTATTGAGCGAACGAAGAGTTACCATCCGATACTTAATTCAAGAAACGGGCATTTCATATGGAAGTATTAAATCCATATTGAAACAATCTTTGAATATGAGAAAAGTCTCCGCAAGATGGGTGCCGAGAATGTTAAGCGACAGTCAGAAACAAAATCGACTTGACATTTCGAAGACATTGTTGGACAAGTTTCAAGAAGATTCTGAAAACTTATTGACTCGTTTCGTAACAATAGACGAAACATGGGTCCATCATTTTGATCCCGAGACAAAACAGCAATCTTCGCAATGGAAACGGCCATCATCACCGACCCCGAAGAAGTTTCGTGCCGTGGCATCGGCTGGCAAGGTTATGGCCTCAATATTTTGGGACTCAGAAGGGATATTGTTGATTGATTACTTGGAGCGTGAAACCACTATTACAGGCCAATATTATGCAGCTTTAATTCCTAAGTTGAGGAATACCATCAAAGAGAAAAGGAGAGGGAAACTTCGAAGGGGCGTGCTGTTTCATCACGACAACGCACCCGCGCACAGGTCGGCAGTTGCGATAGCTGCCATTCAGCAAGCTGGCTTCAAATTGGTTAACTACCCGCCTTATTCACCAGATCTGGCGCCTAGCAATTTTTATCTGTTCCCCAAATTGAAAGAATACTTAAGGGGAAACAGGTACGAAGACGATAACGAGGTGATGGATGCCGTGGAGAGCTTTTTGCAGGACCAAGACAAAACTTTTTTTTTGAAAGGGATTGAAATCTTGGAAAAGCGCTGGACTCGGTGTGTAGAGAGACTCGGAGATTATGTAGAAAAATAAATTATTAAGTTATCAATAGTCATTATAATCTATCTCATTCTCACTACTTTTTGATCCCCCCTCGTAAAACTTCTTGAGGGTGGTTGTAGCGTGATAAACTGATAATACAACAAAAAAAAATTGTTCCTGGCCGCTGATAGACCAAGCGCCATATGATTTTGCCCATTCTCCTTTATTTTGGTTCGAAATGAACCCTTCAGTTATATATAATAAAAAAATTGTACATAAAACACTGTGTGTCTATAGTATAGTTAAAATCTCGCTGCAGACTCGGTCAAAAATCATTCGAGTGTTTCGCTCTCTTTCCCACTCACGGGCCTTATGGGTAGGCCACGCCCACACGTAGTCCTGTGCATTACTGCAGTCGATGAGTGATATCGATAGTTTTATATATTTATAAATGGGTGATAGAAATAAATACACATTTTTTTTTTATTTTATTACCAAATTTACTACAAAGCATATTAAATATATAAACAAAAGAACGTATATATATAAAACTAAAAATAGAAAATTAAAATTCTTCGTCGAATTCTGTTATCGATAATGGCCTTGAGCGCGCGCAACTAGCGCACATCCCTACTGCGATTATGATTTATGACCAAGTCTGCAGCGAGATTTTAACACACAAGCGCTACTGCTGAACATGATGTCCTGGGTTCAATTCCCAGGTCGGGCAAAGTTAATATCGGGTTTTCCATCAGGAATTTATCGGTAGCAGCCCGGAGTCTGGATTTGTGCCCGGTTGATGCAGTTGGTGGCAATAGGCTAGCACCTATTACATGGTACTTGAACATAACTGGCGAAATGTGGGTGTACTAAACCCTTCGGGGATTATCCGCGTGTTGTAAAACAGTCCTAGGATCAAAAGCACGTGTTTTGAGTCCTAACTCACCCCATACAAGTACCGATGGAGCAGCTTATGGTGCTGGATACCCTTGAAGTACGACAGCGATTTGTCCACGTTGTACATGCGGCCCAGCGGGAAGCCCTCGCCGGCCGGCACCCGCACGGGCGGTTCTGTTGGCTAGAAACAAAATGTCCACATCACGTCACAAATTCACCGTTCATCATGAAGCCAAACTTTGTGAATAATTTAAGTTCATAATTGGGCCCAATAATGTCAAAACAAACCTACCCAAAACTATTCAGTAATTCAGCCAATGACGGCAAACTCATTCAATATACCAAAGAGCATCCGACCTTGTTGCCTTGCCATACCCACAGAGCATGTAACTTTAGGCATACCTATACCATCCGCTATTTTGAAAAATAAACAATTTTGGCGGCCAATTTTTGAATGTGTCAATCGACAGAGTACGTGATTACAAACAAAAATATTCAGTGATGAATCTCGTGAGTGATATACTTTGAGACACTTATTTAAGTTCAAAAATATTAAAATAAAACATGAAAATTAATAATTATTATGAATTTAGGGGATATAATGAAAAATAATATTATGATATGTACCTATGCTGCATAGCCGATTTAAGGCGACGTTGTTTGTGAAATTTTAAGCAGAAAGGGACAACCAAGGTAGCTATAAATTTTTAAGACAAGTTTTGGAACCCACGCACATTTATTCAAACATATAATTGGATTGAAGGATTTCTGAAGAAACGCTATAATGTAAAGTTTTCCCATTCATATCAGTTGTTACTTACATCTGACTCCTCTCCCTCGCTTGCCGACTCGTTCTCGCTCTCGCTCTCTGACTTTTCACTTTCCTCTTCACTGGCAGACTTTGCTCGTCGGCCGCGACTTGGTTTACTTGGCTGCACAAAATAATGATAAATAATATTTATTAATAAAAATAATAACGTTTATTTTGGACTCAATAAAATATAGCCTAATACAGTTTTATGATACAATAATGTAAGTGAGTAGACGGCTAAAACTATATGACTCCTGCACCCTAATTGCGTAACACATTATCAATCGGAGTTGGTTTCATTTTGACAGTTCAACAACATTCATTGCGTTATTTACGTTGTCGAGCAGACAAATTTTTCGAACATATGAAGCAATGGATTAGCAATTTGTTTCAAAATGAAACCAACTCCAATCGATCATGTGTTACGCAATTAGGGTGCTGAATTCCAAATTAGGTACAATACAAGGCCTAAGCTGAGCTTTGCATTTGTGTGAGTGATCACCAAAATGGTACGAGAGCCCATGACCAAAATTTTTGTCTTATCGTTTTACGACCAAAACCGTATAAAATCACATGTAACGTGCAAAATGTCAGAAAACAAACTTTTTCGTAATAAAATTACAAAACCTGTGTAAATTTTTAATATCAGACATATTGTGATAAAACCATTTGCTTATTTTTTTTTTTGAGATAGCAGAAATGGACTCTCATAAACTGTGACGTTTCTGACCGGGTGCTGCCCACTGAGTCGGGTTCTGAATCCTCTAAACTAACGAAACGATGTGACATGTTTTTGGCCTATAGTACTAAAAGAACAGAAGCCGATTGCCAAAAAGCAGTGCTAACTTACGTCAATTTGTATGGAATAATTGTGTTTCCCATTACAGTCGCCAGACAGCGCTTATTCAGTTTCAGTACAAATTGGAGTAAGTTTATAAACTCGCACTAAAGCCATAGTTACCACTCGATCAGACATTCCCGCCAGGCGGCTACTTACCCGGCCGAGGATGCAAAACGACACGTTGTATATAATATATTTAGGTGATGTGTTTTTTTTAATAGGTAGGAAATTACACTATATTTAGGGCCCGATATTTAGGTGTTGTGTTTTTTTTAATAGTTATGTACTCTTCCTCCCTTTCTCCATCCCGATTTAGGGAAAGGTTCCCTGAATATCGCGTAGTGTAATAATAATAAGGCTTTGAGTCTTTTATTTCTAAATTCATTGAACTTAAAATAATATGGCCGGTATCTTAACATAATCTAAGTATCTATCTGTATAAATAAAAATGAATGGCTAAATGTGTTGCTAAGCTCAAAACTCGAGAACGGCTGGAACCAATTTGGCAATTTATTTTTTCAAATATTTGTTGAAGTCCGTGAATCAGAGTCGCAGTTCGAGTTGAGTATAAGAACCATCGCTCATATACGTAGGTACATTTTTAAGTTCGCGGAATGGAGGGTGAGAAGTGAAAATAAAAATACTAAATTATTTTTCTTTTTCAATATATTCACCTGCTACCCTTATACATTTTTCAGATCTTTCAATTAGCTTATGTATACCTTCATAAAAAAATGCTTTGTCTTTGCCCGAAAAATAAACTGAAACCGCGTCCTTCACTTCTTCATCAGTTGAAAATTTCTTCCCACGAAGTTCTTTTTTCAGTTTTGGGAAGAGGTAATAATCACTGGGAGCCAAGTCTGGGCTGTAGGGTGGATGGTCTAAAATATCGAAGCCCACCTTATGCAGGGCAGCCAACGCAACACGGCTCTTGTGAACAGGCGCGTTGTCGTGAGGAAGAAGGACACCTTTGGTCAATTTACCCCTCCTTTTTTCTTTAATGCTTTCTTTCAACCTCTCGAGGATAGAAGCATAGTATTCTCCGGTTATAGAAACGCCTTTATCTTTATAATCGGTCAACAGGATCCCTTTTGAATCCCAAAACACTGTTGCCATAATTTTTCCAGCCGATTGTGACACTAAACTTCTTGGGTGGTGGTGTGCCTTTTTTGTGCCACTGCATAGAGTCTTGTTTCGACTCAGGTTCATAATGATGAACCCAAGTTTCATCTCCAGTAACAATTCGACTTAATAGTCCATCCTTATCTTCGTTACAGAGGTCCAAAAACGTGCGAGAACACTCCACGCGGTGTTGTTTTTGAGGCGGCGTGAGCATTCTTGGCACCCATCTTGCAATGACCTTTGTCATGCCAAGATGATCGTGTAGAATTTTGAAAATTGTCGTATCCGTTACTCCAACCATTTCTGCAAGCTGTTTCTTCTTTAGTCTGGCATCTTGCAATATTATTTTTTCGCCTTTTTAATGATTTCCGGAGTAGTCACCTCGATCGACCGTCCGGGCCGTGGGTCGTCTTCAAGTGAGGTCCTGCCTTGTTTAAAGAGACTGTGCCACTTCTAAACCATGGTTTTACCCGGGCAAGAGTCCCCGTAAACGGATTCCATCTCTTCCAGTATATTTTGAACTGACTTTCCTTGCTTGGTAAGGAACTTTATTACGGCACGGTACTCGATTTTTTCCATAATTCACACTTTCTTCCCAATTGAGTTGTTTGCTTGACAATAGTTCAAAGACTAATGATCCAATTATAGTTATTTATATATGGCATCTCGCAGTTGACCACTAAGGGTCGAGACTGCTCAACCGGGCGTTTCCTGTGGGTTCTTTAAGCGAACTTAAAGCCCCCGGCCAGGCCTAAAAAAATGCCGGGAAATTACTAGTACCTGCTCAGAGATTGCAATTATACAGTAGAAATGCCAGTTGTATGACAATTAAAATTTATAATAAATTACCACCTGCCCTGAGAATGTTACCAATTAATAAGTTTAAATGTAAAATGTTTGCTTGGCTCTTAGACATGTGTTTTTATTCCGTCAATGAATTTTTAAATCATACTTTTTGATATTGTAATTAAGATCATAATAATGACAATAATTCTCAAATATTAATAATTATAATAAATAATAATAATTCTTGGACATTGTAATTTGTACTTTGACTTTGTATTTTGACATTATGATTTATTCTTTGACATTATTATTAATATTTTCGGCATTATGATTTATATTTTAGATTTAACTAATATATTAATATTTTGATTTGTTCAGATTTGCATGCCTACCTTATTAATTAACATTTCTACACCAGTAATGGTAGTATATGTGAAACAATGTACACTTCTGGACACATCTATTGGCCCACCTTAGAGTTTAGGTTTCGATGGCCCCTACCGAAATATGATTGCTAGATTGAACAAAAACTGTTGATGCAGTTTTAAACCTGGTACATTTTACCATCTTTTTCGATCGTATTGTTTTAAATTTGAATTCAGAATACCATACGACATGGAGCTACGCCTAACAAGTCGGATATGCGCCTTGTTAAAGGCAATTGATTTTTGAATAAAAAACATGTTTTATCAAATAAAGGTTTAATTTAATAACGCGTGTTGCCTCCATGGGCATCTACCACAGCTCTCATACGATTAGGCATAGAGTTTATCAACCGCTCTATGAAATTTTGAGGGATCATCTCCCATTCCTCTTCTATGGCAGTTTTCAACTCCTGCATCGTCTGGGCAACTGGCTGACGAGCCCTAACACGTCTTTTTAGCTCGTCCCACATGTGCTCAATGGGGTTCATGTCTGGGCTTCTGGCTGGCCAGTCCATAACTGTGATGTTCACATCCCGAAGATATTCCCTGACGATGCCGGCCGCATGGGCTCTTGCATTATCATGCATGAAAAGGAAATTTGGGCCCACATAGTCCGCGTATGGTATCACGTGAGGTTCTAAGCACTCACGAATGTACCTTTCAGCATTTAATGTTGGCAGCCCTGGTCCTGTAACAACATCAAGTTGAGTTTTGCCGCTCGCGGATATACCGCCCCAGACAGTCCATGAGCCACCGCCATAAGCAACCCTCTCTTCAAAGCAGCATTGTGCGAAACGCTCTCCCTTACGTCGGTAGACCTTCTTCCTTCCATCATTGCCATGTAACACAATTTTAGACTCATCAGAAAAGAGTACACGGCTCCAATCTTGCTGTGTCCAATTTAAATGACTGCGTGCGAAATGAAGGCGCGCTGTTCGGTGGGCTCGCGTTAGTTTGGGGCCATTAGCTGACTTGTGTGGTACCATATCGCGTTCTTTTAACCTTCTCCGAACAGTTCGAGCGCTCACAGATACTCCATGGAAGTGGCGAAGTTGGTTTTGTATCTCAATGGAGGTAAGGTGACGATTTCTCAAGCTGGTCGTCACGATGAATCGATCCTGCCTTTCAGTTGTGACCCGAGATCGTGGCCTTCCTTGGCGACGAACAAAGCCGCCAGTCTCTAGGTACCTCCGATAAACATTTCGGACCGCAGATCGACTTAAATTAAGTTGAGCACTCACGTTTCTTTGGCTGTGTCCGGTCTGAATAAGTGCCACAGCTTGGGCGGCGACTTCAGGTGAAGTATCCATAGATTATTGATAGAACCTCACCTTAATGTTAAGAATAAGTAATGTTTGTTGCAAAACCAAAGATATCAATCACTTTTTCAAGAATTAAATCCAAGTAAACCAATAAAACCAAGTTTTCTTAGTATTCGATTGTTTGATATCAAAAAACAGGCTCCAAATTGTCTTTTGTTTCTTTAAATTCTGTGTTCGAAATTCAAAAAAAGACTATTGAATGAAATTGTGAATGTGCCAGGTTCAAAACTGCATAAAAACTTTTTGCTCGACCTAATATAAAATTTTAGCTAGGACCAAACGAAACTGAAAATACAAGGTGGGCCAAAAGATGTGTCCAGAAGTGTATAATTTAAGATCTAAATGTACCATATACTGAGAAATAAATACTTTTATACTTTTATACTTTTTATACTTTTAAAACTAAGGTAAATTATTAGTCGACTGAGCGTCGCTAATAATAATATGACAGCCAGACGGGGCAGGCTGGATCATGACGGGGGGGAATGATCCAATTAAGATAAAACCTGGTATTTATACTACGAGGGGGCGTTTTTAAGTTCGCGGAATGGGGGGAGGGGATAACAATAGGTCATTATCAGGATGGCCACAACTTCAGCCACTCAATATTAGTATCAGGCGGACATCTTGGACTTGCTAAAACATTAGCAAAGTTCAGAGCAGGTTATTTTGTAAAGGATGCGGAGAAGGAAGTAGACAAGTACGTGAAGAGCTGTGTGCTGTGCCAGGAACGGAAGATGTCTAAGCAAGTGGCCCAACTGCAGCTAGTAGCAGTAACCCATTTGATGGAGAAAGTAGGAATCGATTTATTAGGTCCTTTTAAAAAATCGCTAAATTATAATAGGTATGCAGCCGTGTGTGTAGAGAATGCTTCAGGGTATGCGATTTGCAAGGCGATTCCCAGAGCGACTGCAGAGAGGATCAGTGAATTCTTGATTGAACATGTTTTCTGTGGTTTTGGTGGTGTTAAGGAAGTTATATATAAGATATTCCATATTTCAATGATTGAATGTCAGCCAGTATTATATTAACGAGGCTTGATCAAAGCATCAATCCTTTACATGAGCTACGCCCCCTTTGAATAAAAGTCTTGCAGTTGTCCACTTTTAAATAAGACTTCTATTCAGACCAAGACATTCGATCATACAAACCAAACCTACCTATCCCTAATATTATATAACCTACCTAACTCCAGGAAAGGGAAGACATCTGGGGAATTGCACTTATAGGTACAGGCTAAGCTCTGGACAAACGAATCGTAATAATCGAACACCAAGTTAAGTGTCAGTCAAGTTAACATTAAATTTACGCGTGCCAATGTGCACTCAAAAATAACACATTTATCCAGTCTGAGCCCCATCAAATAAAACCTGGAGGCAAAAGGATGACGTGCCCCCTGCGATAACAATATAATGTGACTATTCACATCAGCCCAGAAGGGGTTGAACAAACTAAAGAACACAACATCGTGATTCATTAATCCATCGGACTGTATTGAGCCAGAGGGAGGAATGTGTCAGGAAGTTAAAATTCTATCGCCGTACCTAATCTCACGATCAATCTCCAGCAAATTCTCAAAAAAATATCGCGTAAAGTCAACACTGAACCCTCACGTATTACTACTGGTCCATATTGTCCAAACAGTGGATTCTCAGATATAAACTGCACCAATTGTGTCAACTCAACACACTGCAAGGACTATGTTCCGTCAGCAAAGCTGGTTACAACTTATACCAAAGTTTCCCCCCTCTACTGATTCACAGTTTTTCAAAACAATTTACTACTCCTAATCTGTCATACTAAATGCTGGAGGCTGTTCAGGCTAATCTGCCCTATCGACCCGTGAAGAAGCGACGATATCGTTGGTTCTCTTCAATGAAGTGGGCAGCATTGTGGGTAGCGGTGTGGTGTGTGTGGTGCCCACACGCTGTTGGCTGCGTCCGATGTAGCGCACAAAATTTAAACACATTGTATAATATTAAAATTTTTAGCAAATACACCAAGCTAAAATAATGTAACATTAAATGAAGTTTACAACTATTTGACATTGATAAAGTTGAATATTTAAAAGAGAGAAAATCTATAAGGCAAAGGTAACAAATATTTACAACCTAATATGAAAGGGTTTCAATCTATTTACATGTACAATATCCCTAAATCTTCTATTATTTAACTTTTTAATAGCATAATTTACATTAGATAAGCGTCTTACTATCTGATAAGGTCCCTTATATAATCTACATAATTTTATGCTCTTATCAGTTACTCGCCTAGACGTATAAACCATAACCAATTGATTGGGTATAAAGCTTCTTAATTTAGCCTTTTTATCATACGTAGCTTACTGCTTTAATTGTGCTCTTTTTAACCGACTTCAAAAAGGAGGAGGTTATCAATTCGTCGGAACCTTTTTTTTTTTTTTTTTTTTTTTTTATTTTTTTTTTTTATGTATGTTCCCCGATTACTCGAAGATGGCTGGACCGATTTGGATTATTTTTTTTTTGTTTGAAAGGGTATACTTCCCAGGTGGTCCCATGATCATCAAGTCAGGATCTGATGATGGGATCCTGGAGAAATAGAGAAAACTCTTCCAATTTTATAGGCACACTTGAAGCGATTTGGATAGTTTTTGGAAGAGTACTTTCTTGGAGTGGTCCCATTTCAATTTGGTGAAGACCTGATGAAGAACTTCTGAGATAGGCAACGGAACTCCTCAATAAATGATAGCAAATGGACTGGGATTGCTGAAATCTCATGTCTGTTTGTTGTTCACACCAGTTCATAACATAACATCACGCCAGTACGCTGTGAAGGGGTAAGCACATGTGAACCACTAAAAAGTGAAAAATAAAAACTTTTTTACAAAAAAATACAACCGACTTCCAAAAACAACACTACAAAGTGAAAAATAACTTTAATTTCGGAAGTCGGTGGCAAAAACGAAAATACATATAATCAGACACCGACTTCCGAAATTAAAGTTATTTTTCACTTTGTAGTGTTGTTTTTGGAAGTCGGTTGTATTTTTTTGTAAAAAAGTTTTTATTATATTATTTATTTATTTATTCATTCATTATTTATTATTTTTATTTATTCCTTTATAATGTAGACAAGGAATAAGGATGGATTTTTGTTCGCGTGGGATATCTTCCGACATCCACGCAAACGAAACCGCGGGAAAAAGCTAGTTACTTATAAAATCTGTAACATATAACTGTTTTTGTCTGAAATAAATATAATAAATATGAAATAAGAGTAGGTATAATAATCGTACCTCTTTCTTAGGCTTGGGTTTGGACGCCTTTTCCTCCCCCTCTTGTTTCTCCCCCTGTTCTTCCTCCGCCTCTTCCTCCTCCCCTTCCCCCTCGTACTCGTCATCGTACTTAGCTTTCTTCGCCAGCTTCTTTACTCTGTAATGATTTACACATTACAATATTCGTTTACACTAGTTTCTCGACTCTGCAGGCGATTATCGTAATTATGATTTTACAATCACGTGAGAAACAAAAACTCTAATACGATTGATTATTATCATAGGAGGCTCGCCAGATAATTTTCTCGAACCGAGACGGACCACTCGAAATACGGTGTGATACTCCCTGGCCGCGCCAAAATGGAAAATTAAAAAAAACATGTTTGTAGATAAATTGTACCATTTATGTACTATACGGTATGAGTAATTAAAAAAATTTTACCTCAAAGAATAATGAAATACAATGAAGTTTTGGTGGCGCGGCCAGAGAGTAACTATTCGGCGCAGCCGGACATAGTAAACGCAAAAGAATTGTACGGAAATTGTTCTTTTCCGTACGCTGTATAGAGATTCGAAAATTAGATTACTTTAGAAATTATAGGCTTGCGTTGGTGGCGCGGCCATGGAGTATGCTCCCTGGCCGTGCCACCAAGATTTTTAAGGCGTACCGGGACATACTATACACCAAAGAATTGTACGGAAGTTGTTCTTTTCCGTACGCTATAAAGAGATTTGAAAATTTTATTACTTTAGAAACTATAGCCTTGCGTTGGTGCACGAATATATGCATAGCAAGAATAATTTACCTTCAAGAAGAAGATTGAAGATACTTGAAGAAATTGCTAGATACTTTTATTATGGAGTTTTTATTAGGTGCGTTCAGCAACGAACGTCGTAAACACTGTTACTTTTACATGTCATCTAAATTAAGAAAGAAAGAAAGAAAGAAAGAAAATACGTTTATTTGCGGTAAACATGACGCAAAGGACAACAAAATAAAATAGACAAAGTAAAAAGCAAGTTTTGGGGAAAATATGCGTCACATTGACTCAAAATTATTGATTACAATGTTTTTTAGCATTTCCTATAAATATTACATTTATTCTGACGCTCGAATTTCTAAAATTCGCAATTGAGAATCAAGCCCGGTTACTTGTAAAAAAAGCACCCCGTACTTTTATACTGAGCAACAGTGTTGCTGACAATGATCAAAAACAAAGGAATATTATGTGTCAAATCAAAGGATGTGCCAGTTTTTGTAATTTTCATTTGTTCATAAATTACAGAAAATTAAAAAAAAAATCCATTTCCTTTGATTTCACACATTATATTTGTTCGCAGAACTTGTTTCTTGGATACCAGCTACACTATCGGTTGGTTCATACTAACAATACAAATGTAAATGTAAATAATGTAATTACTCAAGATGCTATTTTTACAAAAGAAACCGGGTTCGGTTCCTGGCTCAGGCAGAAGCTTTTTAGCTTTTGCCTGAGCTAAGAATCGAACCCGGTTATAAAATGCTTATTTTGAAAAAAAAAAGTAATTAGAAAATTTAAAAAACCCTACTGCGGTAAAAAACTTAAGTTAAAAAAACTGAAAAGCTAAAAACAAGCCCATTTTAAATTAAATAAATGTTGGAAGCAGGAGAGACCCATACCATTTTTATTATATTTTTAAATGGGACCCGCCTGCTTCCAACATAAATGTTGTTTAATTTAAAATGAGCTTGTTTTTAGCTTTTCAGTTTTTTTACTTAAGTTTTTTTCCGCAGTCGGGTTTTTAATTTTTTTAATTACTTTTTTTTATTTTTTATTTATTGTAATCACCTTTTAAAACCCTTTATTTTAATACCCCACTCGACAGGTTTTGAGAAAAAAAAAAAATTAAGGCAATTTGGCGCCAAAACTCCGCCATTTTATTTTTTTTTAATTTTGATATACCCAGTGTCACTCTCACAGTAAATACGAATCTAACGACACCTCTCAAGCTAAAATCCACCGAGCCGTTCAGGCCGCAGAGCATGCCAAACAATTATACATACCATAGAAATATAACTTTATTATATCTATGATACATACCTACTCTCGAAAAACATAACCCTCCTTCTGGCGCAGTCGGGTAAAAAAGTTGGTCATATTAGTAGATCGAGCCCGTGCGAAGCCGGGGCGGGTCGCTAGTAAAGTGATATAATAGAGTTCGTAGGTACTGATTTATCCTTAAACAAAATTTCCTTTGTTACGTGTTTCTACCAACTGTAAAAAGTTTCGCTAATAGCCGCCGAAAACAATAAGAACCAATTTTGGTCATTGGCTTTTACAAAACGTGAATGTATCCACATCCACATTTGGTGGCCCTAAAAAAAAAGAAAGAAAAAAATTTATTTTATTTGAAAAACCTTTGTTATTTTGTCCTGCCTTCATATGTCCTTATTTTATTGAGTACTATACATTGAAAAACACTATTGCTCCTACTGATAGGTTATTGAACTTTAATAGTATGTGTCAGAATTGTGGGACCAAGCTAAGAATTTGAATGTTGAATATCTTAAAAAAATACTTAGAAGTTTTTTATATAAAGAAAGAAAGGAAGAAAAAATACATCTCTACACACATCATCTCATCATACATATCTTTGTCAGTTTTTAAATTGTTGGTCCTGCCATCCAAAAATATATTTATTTAATCGATTAATATTGTAACATTTCCCCACCTATACATATACGTAGTAAATACTAATTCCATGCATTTCCCTAACATTGTTCTGTTCCTTATTTTAATAATATTGACACTGGCCGAATGCAAACAAGGTGCTAAGCCAATACAAAAAAAAATAAAACATTATTGTTTTTATTAATAACTGGCTTATGGCCGCGGCTTCGCCCGCGTGGAGGTGGGAAATTATTCCACGGGAACGTATTACCCGGATAAAAATTATTCTATATCCCCATGTATCAAACTTCATCCAAATCCGTTCAGCCATCTTAGCGTAACAAACAAACTCACTTTCACATTTCATAATATTAGTTAAGATTTTTAATTTAATAATCCGATTGATAAAGGCGAAAGCGCCTGGGTAGCCCGTGAAATTCAAATTTTCTTACGTTTTATGCAATTTGCAAGTCAGTATTAGGTTGTGTGTTGATCAAAATATGAGTCACGACTGTAACAAGTATGTACACTTCTGGACACATCTTTTGGCCCACCTTGTATTTTCAGTTTCGTTTGGTCCTAGCTAAAATTTTATATTAGGTCGAGCAAAAAGTTTTTATGCAGTTTTGAACCTGGCACATTCACAATTTCATTCAATAGTCTTTCTTTGAATTTCGAACACAGAATTTAAAGAAACAAAAGACAATTTGGAGCCTGTTTGTTGATATCAAACAATCGAATACTAAGAAAACTTGGTTTTATTGGTTTACTTGGATTTAATTCTTGAAAAAGTGATTGATATCTTTGGTTTTGCAACAAACATTACTTATTCTTAACATTAAGGTGAGGTTCTATCAATAATCTATGGATACTTCACCTGAAGTCGCCGCCCAAGCTGTGGCACTTATTCAGGCCGGACACAGCCAAAGAAACGTGAGTGCTCAACTTAATTTAAGTCGGTTTTCGGTCCGAAATGTTTATCGGAGGTACCTAGAGACTGGCGGCTTTGTTCGTCGCCAAGGAAGGCCACGATCTCGGGTCACAACTGAAAGGCAGGATCGATTCATCGTGACGACCAGCTTGAGAAATCGTCACCTTACCTCCATTGAGATACAAAACCAACTTCGCGACTTCCACGGAGTATCTGTGAGCGCTCGAACTGTTCGGAGAAGGTTAAAAGAACGCGATATGGTACCACACAAGCCAGCTAATGGCCCCAAACTAACGCGAGCCCACCGAACAGCGCGCCTTCATTTCGCACGCAGTCATTTAAATTGGACACAGCAAGATTGGAGCCGTGTACTCTTTTCTGATGAGTCTAAAATTGTGTTACATGGCAATGATGGAAGGAAGAAGGTCTACCGACGTAAGGGAGAGCGTTTCGCACAATGCTGCTTTGAAGAGAGGGTTGCTTATGGCGGTGGCTCATGGACTGTCTGGGGCGGTATATCCGCGAGCGGCAAAACTCAACTTGAGGTTGTTACAGGACCACGGCTGCCAACATTAAATGCTGAAAGGTACATTCGTGACTGCTTAGAACCTCACGTGATACCATACGCGGACTATGTGGGCCCAAATTTCCTTTTTATGCATGATAATGCAAGAGCCCATGCGGCCGGCATCGTCAGGGAATATCTTCGGGATGTGAACATCACAGTTATGGACTGGCCAGCCAGAAGCCCAGACATGAACCCCATTGAGCACATGTGGGACGAGCTAAAAAGACGTGTTAGGGCTCGTCAGCCAGTTGCCCAGACGATGCAGGAGTTGAAAACTGCCATAGAAGAGGAATGGGAGATGATCCCTCAAAATTTCATAGAGCGGTTGATAAACTCTATGCCTAATCGTATGAGAGCTGTGGTAGATGCCCATGGAGGCAACACGCGTTATTAAATTAAACCTTTATTTGATAAAACATGTTTTTTATTCAAAAATGAATTGCCTTTAACAAGGCGCATATCCGACTTGCTAGGCGTAGCTCCATGTCGTATGGTATTCTGAATTCAAATTTAAAACAATACGATCGAAAAAGATGGTAAAATGTATCAGGTTTAAAACTGCATCAACAGTTTTTGTTCAATCTAGCAATCATATTTCGGTAGGGGCCATCGAAACCTAAACTCTAAGGTGGGCCAATAGATGTGTCCAGAAGTGTATTTACAGAGTTATTCCAACTTTTTTAAGACCAAGTAACCCTATTGAATGACTATTTCATGAAATGATTACATTTGAGAGCAATTCTAACTCATAGAGTTAGATATTGTATGGTTGATTGTAATGACAATCATTTTGTACTACGTCGTTTTGTTGTGTTTCTGTTGTGTGTTTTGTCATTTTGTTTTTTTTTTACTATGTAGTATTTAAGATGTGGATAAAGCCGTGAGCTACACATATGTATTTTTTTTTTTCTCACTACTTGTTTGTTATGATATTTGTGTAACTATTTGTTTTCCCGAAATAAATAAATAAATACCTGTTAGGGTTTCGAATCATATTTAGACAACCTACCACTGACCTGCAAATTGCAAAATCCTTTGAATTTCTCGTCATGTATAGTTATTAGTATTCTACGTGTATAATAATCTATGTTAAGGTTTAGACTTACAGCTAGTGTAACAAAATTTTAATCATCAACATCGGTTTGTTAATGTAAGTAGGTACCTGATATTTTTTATTATATTTAATTTTATAGTAAGATAAAGACATCAATAGATCAACATTTCAGTTTTTGAAATCATAACAATTATTGAGAGGATTGCTAAAAGAAAACCGGAGCAAATGATAAACTAAGTTATCCTACACAATTCAAAATGTTCTCAGCTTGCGCCTTCGGGATCTTCGCGCGTTTACATTAGAATATTCATAGCTAAGACAGGACAACGTCTGCTAGTATACTAATGTATATAAAATTTCACGTTATACTCACGTATTATTCAGTTAGGTTTTTTTTTTGGAATTCGCCTTTTTTAGGGTTCCGTAGTCAACAAGGAACCCCTATAGTTTCGCTATGTCCGTCTGTCCGTCCGCAGCTTAGCTCAGAGACGAAGAAGAAACTAGCAAAGCCGCGGGCGGAAGCCCGCGTGGTATATCGATAAAAAATATCTTGTCCTTTTCCGTGTCATGGTCTACCCGTGTGCCAAATTTCATTCAAATCCGTTCAGCCGTTTTAGCGTAAAAGCGTTAAAAACAAACAAACCAACATACAAATTCAGTTTCGCTTTTGCAATATTAGTAAGGATGCTAAACAGCAGTGTATTCAATATATATAATTTTGAGTCTCATGTTGACAGTCTAAGGACTTTCGTTGCTGACCGTACCTAAATTTGGACTTTTAATCGTATTCAGTAACTTGACAGTTCAAAGGAATATAATTTTCGTTGTTAAATTAATTATCGTTTATATTATGGTATAAACGAATATACTTAACGTGTTTCAATTAAAACTAAAAGCACATCTAGGTAGTTTCGCTAATTCCTTTTTTCACTTCATTTCTTTTTCATTTGTCAGGAATTTAAAGCGTAAATAAAATAAAATAAATAATTTTTTTATTAAACCATGCGTATACAAAAATAGTATGAACTCCTGTGTGATCCTTCTTCACCATGATAACACTTCAGCAGACTCCGCCAGACGGACAGTCGATTTATTGAGTACGGCAGGTGCACAGTTAATGAACAGTAGTGCTATTCTGTAAATATCTCACCGTGAAAACATGAGTGAAGTGATCTTAAAGTGAGCTGTCAATACTGTCAACCCCTAGCATCAGGTGGAATGACGGCTCAATTCACGCTCACTTCACTTGGGTTATCACGGTGAGATATTTACAGAATAGCACTACTGGTGCCTTGATATTTATTTATTTTCAAATCCAAAGTGACACTTTCGTCGCTTTGACATTATAAACCGAAGTGACTACATTCGAAAGGGCTGTGGTAGAGAACATTGGAGGAGTTTTATAGGATAGGTACCTACACCTTATCTAAGCGACACATTATTGTTTTCCGACATGCACGCGAACGAAGTCAGTGGGCACAGCTAGTACTAAATAAAAATGTTTTATTGACATAACAAAAGGTGTAAAGTCCTGCACCCTAATTGCGTAACACATTATCAATCGGAGTTGGTTTCATTTTGAAACAAATTGCTAGTCCATTGCTTCATATGTTCGAAAAATTTGTCTGCTCGACAACGTAAATAAAGCAAAAAATGTTGTTGAACTTTCAAAATGAAACCAACTCCGATTGATAATGTTTTACGCAATTAGGGTGCTGAGCTAGATTACGCACGGCTACAGATCAAGCTATACATTTCCAGTATAAGCTGATCTCACATTGTATAGGATTTCCTTACAATGAGAGGTCAGTGTAAACTGGAAATGTATAGCTTGATGTGTAGCCGTGTGTACCTGTGTTACAGGAGTCAGTGTCTGCACCCGTTTTTAGAACATGCAATTATTTATGCAATAAAATTAAAATTAGGGAATTTAGTGCATGCATGAACTTGTGTGGTGTGTGTGTTTTGTATGTAGTGTGTATACGACATACAGGGTAAATTTTTATTGACGATTATGTTTTTTCGGCAGAAAAGGAATGTGCCGATATATATTATTAGGTCCATGGCCGATATTGACTGCGGAAAGTTCTTGTAATTTAGGTTCAAACGGTTATGAATGATACAGAGTGAGTGGTACCTACTTTGACTTTTATTCTTTTTTATTATAGGTACTTTCTTTTTACAAAACAAAGACCTATTCATATACAATAAATTTTTTTGGTCTTCGGTTTTCGGCCGAAAAAAAAAATCAGGCTGAATTTCGTTTTTGTTTTGTCTAATCGCCATAGAAGAGGATATACTGAAAAAATAAATGTTATAAAATATAACCTACTTTTCTTCAGTTGCTCTCTTTGCTTCCTCCTGGTCTCCTTCTTCCACCTCGTCTCCTTCTTTCTCCTTCTCCTCTTCTTCCTCTCCCTCATCCTCCTCATCTTCCCCTTCAGTATCCTACGTGAAAAAAAATGTTGAAAAAAAATTGTTTTGAGTTGACTTTTGTTACTATTACGCTAGCTATGCTTGCCGGGGTTGGTCCGTGGATGGGTGACCATCTCTACATGCCAAGACTCCTCCGTGCCTCGGGCTGTTATTCGTGGATCTTGACAGGTCATCAGAAGCCCGAAAGTTAACCAGTCTTACCAAGGGGTATCGCATTAGTCAGGGTTGTGGAGGTTAGATAGGAGTCGCTTCATGTAAAATACTGGTATTGAATTGTACTTCTGTTTTGTAAATAAAATAAATCATTATTAATATACACGAACGTGTATTCAGAAAGTAACGAAAACTTTCGGTAAAGGGAGTACATAATAAGGATGAGTAGAAGCCCCTTTAGGTGCTGTTTAGTTTCATATCTTTTCGGTAGAGGGACTACATAATAAGGATGAGTAGAAGCCCCTTGAGGTGCTGTTTAGTTTCATATCTTTTCGGTAGAGGGACTACATAATAAGGATGAGTAGAAGCCCCTTTAGGTGCTGTTTAGTTTCATATCTTTTCGGTAGAGGGACTACATAATAAGGATGAGCAGAAGCCCCTTTAGGTGCTGTTTAGTTTCATATCTTTTCGGTAGAGGGAGTACATAATAAGGATGAGTAGAAGCCCCTTTAGGTGCTGTTTAGTTTCATATCTTTTCGCATGGGGTGGCACCACTGGCAGTGTAAACAATAGTTCCGTAATAAAAATTAAATAAAAATAGTGATATCGTCTAAATGTAACTAAAATAATTATGCGCAACGTATGTAGTTACAGAATTATAATCATCGAAATCACCAATACAACCCTCCAAGTTCATAAAGGCGTAGGAAGAAAAAAAAACAGAAAAAGTCATTCCTACAGTTTTATGAACTTAGAGCGTTGTATTGATGATTTTGATGATTATAATTCTGTAACTACATATGTCTTACAGCCGCGAATAATATTTTAATCAACATACAACCTAGCACTGGCCTGCAAATTGCAAGAAACGTAAGAAAATTTGAATTTCGCGGGTTGGTTGGAGCATTCACCTTAATAGAAGATTCCCTTTTTTCGCCTCCCCACACCGCTGCATATATCTCTGGCCCCGCGGCATCCACTGACGTCGTGTCGCAAGGAGTCGCTTTGTCTAGCTTGGAGAAAGTGAGACAGCTAGTACGCGTACGGTGTTAGTGTGACACAGACAGTTACGTGTAACGTCGCTCTATTATGAATAATAGGTACGAAGTGTTTATTGACTAGGAAGTGCGTTTGGATTTTTTCTTGCCACTTGGTATTGGTAAACAGTTGCAGTTATGTTATGACGCCAAGGACACTGTTACGTTGAGTCACGCGGTTGCACTGATACTGTTTGTTTACTTTTTTTTTAAGTTGGTTGAAAGTGGCGTATTAATTATTAGTAAAGGCACTCTTCGCCCCCGCTCTCACCCTTCCCCCTCTCCCTCTGACCCTCTCACCCCCCTGCCCTTTCCACCCCTCTCACCCTCCCCTATCATCCCCCTCACCATCCCCTCTCACCCGCTCCCCATCCCCCTCTCCATCTCACCCCCTCATCACATCATTTTCCCACTAACTTTCCTTTCTCCTTTCACCCCCTCTTCACCGCTTTCCCCTCCCACACTACCCTCGCCAACTCTTCCCCTCCCTCTCACCCCCCTCTCCATACCCTCCCCACTCACTACACCCTCCTATCCCTTTCCACCTCTCCCCGCTCTCCAAATAATCAGTAAAAAGTCTCAAGTCAATCTCTCTTCAATGAATCAGTGCTATATAAAAAGCAACTTTAAGGTGTAATGGCACTCATATACCCCCCCAATCATCCCCCTTTCACCCCTCCCCTCTCCCTCTAACCACCTCTCCTTCCCACCCCCTCTCACCCCTCTCATCCGCCACACTACCCCCTCTTACCCCCTCACTCTCCCCATCCCCCTCTCCCTCATACCCCCCTCATCACATCCCCTTCCCGCTAACCTCTCACACCCCCTTAACCGGTTTCCCCTCCCCCTCTACCCTCACCATTTTTTCCCGTCCCCCACTCCCACTCTTCATCTCCATCCCCCTCATTACACCTATCTATCCCTCTCCCCCTCCCTCCATCATCCTCTCCTTCTCCTTCCTCACCACCCCTCCCCTCCCTCTCCCCTTACCACACCCTCCCCATCCCCCTCATACCCCCCTCATCACATCCCCTTCCCGCTAACTTCCCCTCCCCCTCTCACACCCCCTTCACCGGTTTCCCCTCCCCCTCTACCCACACCAACTTCTCCCGTCCCCCACTCCCCATCTTCACCTCCATTCCCCTCGTTACATCTACCTATCCCTCTCCCCCTCCCTCCATCATCCTCCCCTTCTCTTTCCTCACATTCATTAGAATCAGCAATACAACTCCATAAGTTAGAATTTACCTCAAATCTCATGATTTCATAAAATCGCTAGATTTGAGGTCAATTCTAACTTATGGAATTGTATTGCTGATTCTAATGACTATAATTCTGTAAAGCCATATTAGCTACGGCCGCGTATCATATTGTAATCAACATACAACCTGACACTGACCTGCAAATTGCAAAAAACGTAAGAAATTCGCTGGCTACCTTAGCGCATCACCCACCCTTAAAGCCTCCGGCCAGGGCCGGCAGTCTCGACATTCGCTACGTTCTCATAGCGACTTGAAATCGCTCGCTAAGTCCTAATTACATGCTCTGTGGTCCTAATGAGCTCCCCTAGACGGGCAAATGGTAATAGTTCGGTTTTATCAAAGACAATTATTGGCCACTTCAAAATCTTCTTTAATAACGAGGAAAATTGGAGATCATGATTTAATAAAAATAATTGTTTTTCTTGAAAATTGGAAATTCATTACGTAAACCTTATCTTGAAAACATTATTTTTCATGGAAATTCATAGGAAGCCATAGTAACTTGTCAAATATCTATGGACATAAAAATTTGCCTCCTTGCAACACTAAGTCGGTGTCATAGACAACCAATAAGTACCTATATTACTACCCGATTTAAATTACTTTCAATACTATCTTTGATCCACTTCGCGTCCAAAATATTGTTTTGTTTTGTTCTTCAATAAGTAGGTACTATTTCTTATAAAATAAAATGACTGGAGGAAGAGAAGCAGATGCAGCTGCAGGCCCGGGTCCGAGCGGCGTCAAGTAAGTACCCGACCTCAAACTACAACACCTTTTTTCTAATCTAATTTGTCGGTTCATTATTGATCGCTTTTTCTATTGACTATTCTAGTCAAACCATAGCCAGTTGAACTCAATGAGTCAAATAATGTTAAGATTTTGAAAAATTGATTCTAGTTTATTTAAATATTTCAGGCGTAAGCGTTCACCGCGTGTTACGAGTGGCCAAACAGATGCGCTCTTATCATAAGGGTAAACTTATTTTTGAAAACGCTCAAATACATATTTTGATTGCCGCGTATCATATTATTATCAACATACAACATACTGACCTGCAAATTGCAAAAAATGGAAGAAAATTTGAATTTCGCGGGCTACTACTGCGCAATCACCTTAAAATTTGTGAACTTTATAATTAATAATAAAATTAATTATTGTTTTTCTTGAAAATTATAGTGAATATGTAAACCTTATCTTGGAAACACTATTTTTCATGGTTCAAGGTTCAAACTAATAAGTAACAATAACTTTAAATTGTTAAATAGGATCTCAGGATTTAGAAATTTGCCTCCTTGCAACATTACTGTTCTAATAGCAAGCAAGTATCACAGTCAATCTAAACGTGACATTGGCTAAATGCACAAACCGTGCGAAGCCAAAAGATAAAAAAAAAAAAAAATCACAGTCAATGTGTCAAGGTGAAATCTATAGTTTGATTAGTTGTCTTTGGAAACTATATATTTTGAATAGTATTATTTTCGTATTTTCCTAATAATTGTTTCATCAGTAACAAATAACTTGTCAGCAAATTATATTGCTCGGCTAACACATTTCTGGCTTAAGCGGCGACCTCACTGCATTTATAGTTTCTCATTATAGTACATAATAGCTGCGTAATGATACTTGGGGATTTGTACTACTGTTTAAATACTTTGGATATGGATTGGGATTCTACAAAAAGTTATCCCTAACAAGAGTGTCTGAAGACTGGGAGGCAGCATGAAGTAAGAAGCGGTCCACACCTCGGAAGGCCACATATCTTGGAGGAGATGTAATATATTGAAGGCACGACGTAGAAGAAAACATGTTGAAATAAATGAATAGTGAAAGTTTAAAATTTCATGTGAAAGATTTTTCAATAGGTATGCAACATGCCTCGTGTAAAGTGTCTAGAATGTGGAAACTAGGAGATGATTGTGATAATGGAGATTTAATAAAGTTGAAAACATGATTTGTGGTTGTCACTTATTTTTCAATAAAATAGAATAGAATATTTATTTACATTTGAAACTGAAATCAGTTTTTACAGTTGTGAGGAATCCATGTACATTCTAGCTAATATAGCATGCAAATTTAGTACATTTAAACAAATTACAAAAACTAAATTTCAATTAAGTTAACTTATCCGCTATGAAATCTTGTACAGAATAATAAAAAACTGTTAGCTGTTTTCTAAATTCCTACAAGGTAGGTCTTTATTATTGTTAGGTATTTTATTATAAATTACAGGTGCCATACAGATACCTAACTAATATTTTTTCTTGAGTATAGAAGTTGAGAATACCGTGCACAAAAATTTCTGATATTGAGATCTCATATCTGTACCACATTGTCTAGTTTAATTTGAGGTAGAAAATTAAAATGTTTATATATAGGTTTTACAAATGCGGCTACTTCCAGGTTGTAAAGTATCAAACAATGGTACCTAGGCATAAGGCAACCAATATTGTCAGCAGATTTACTCTTTTTGATAAATTATGCAGCTTATAAAAGAATTAATAAGTATAACAATTGTATGAAAAGTTAAGTAGGTAAGTATCAAATTATATTGACAGTAGTAAGTCTATACAAAACATTAGTGATGTGAGCACACTTAAATGTTATGAATGGCTTGAACCGCTACCTATGTACTTACACTTTTACAATAATGTCTTCTGGCTGTGACTTCCACATTAACTGGGTGTTAATTAAGATCCCTAAAAATTAACATTCACTTTTTCTACTTGACTAGTGTACTTAATTTACATTAATTACTCATGGATACCCGTTGGCAAAAGTGCATGATTTTGGTTTTTGGAGATTTATAATTAAATTATTAGGTACTTTCAATCCACTTTATTAAACTCCTGAGTGCATTGTTATTTTCATGTGGATAGGTATGCAACATGTGTCGTATAAACAGTGCCTAGATCTAGATTATTAGAATGTGTGAACTTAGGAGATGATTGTCATACTTTATAGAGATTAAATAAAGTTAAAACATGATTTAGGTAGTTACGGTTGTGTGTTATTTATTTATAAACGAAAAATAGCACGATTCTCACCCTTTAAAGAGATTAATATAATAAATGAACGAATGCTATGAATATCGGCGACGACGCTTTCGCACTTAGTATGTTGAGTATATTCCGAACCTATAAGTGGACGTAAAAGCCTCATCGGTACAAACCCATCTTCGAGCCCGATCCGTATAATTTATGTTTGTATTGACTTAAAAACCAAAACATTTGGTAAGTATAGTTTACAATTCGCTACCAACCGAATCACTTAGCGGGCTCTCAAAATTGGTCGCTGACTGTAGTCGTACACATTACGAAAATCATAGAGATTCGGTTAAATATAGATGACAATCGATAACTTTGAGTTTCAAGGCTACCAAATATCGTTACATCCGGATCGTTAGGACTTTGCTACTAACACGTGATTTTTGTGGTGGGTCGTAGTCAATTATTTTGACGACAAAACGCTGCAGTTTTCCATAAAACGAAAACCAGTCGTCAAAACGGTCCTCGTCGCAACTGCTTTGAAACTGAAAATGATTGTTTCATGCTTGTCAAACCATTTTGGCTATCTAGGGACCCCATTACGACTTAGCGAGCGATTTCAGTCGTTCAGGGGTCTCTACGAATGTCGAGACTACCGGCCCAGGGCAAGCTGTCTTACATCGGTGGCAATCTCAAGGCAAATGGCAAGGCTCTATTTATATGGCGAGTGCAAGTGTGTGTGTGTGTGTGTGTGTGTGTGTGTGTGTGTGTGTGTGTGTGTGTGTGTGTGTATGTGTGTGTGTGTGTGTGTGTGTGTGTGTGTGTGTGTGTGTGTGAGTGCTCTAGAAAGTTCGAGGGCATAATTCGAGAACATTCTAGTACTTACGGGAAAGATCTAGAATGCTGCAAAACGACACCATCTAGAATATTCTAGAAAACTGTCACGAATCGACGTATCGTGTAGTTCTGCTACTCGATAATAGATGGTGTTAGCGTTGTGGCGAACGCAAAGCTCCACATTTGGTTTCTGTTGGCAACACCAACAGAATGGACTATGTAGAAGGTTGTCAAATTTATGACACAGATAGACTGTTTTTCCCGCCAAGTTCGAGAGGTGTTCTCTCGCTGTTTGAGAAAGAATCTTATTGTTTTCTTGAC
The DNA here is from genome assembly GCA_946251885.1 of Cosmia pyralina. Classification (NCBI taxonomy): domain Eukaryota; kingdom Metazoa; phylum Arthropoda; class Insecta; order Lepidoptera; family Noctuidae; genus Cosmia; species Cosmia pyralina. The sequence continues at coordinate 12,154,097 of OX276362.1, read as the reverse complement.
AAAGTTTCTCCCCTGTTGTGAGTCGTGTATTATTATTATGTAAGTGATACTCAATAAACTATATGAAGAACGAGTCGGTGATATCGTATTATTAAACCTCCGACCCGTCAGCGTCTACGTAACAATACTTTTAAATATTTTTAAGTTGTTTTCCCATAATAATTTGTTATTTTCGAATACTAACGACCCGCCTCTGCTTCGCACGGTCTTTAGGAAATGACAAACCATATTAAAGTTTATGTATAGGTACTACATAATCCTTTCGGAACAAATTCGATAAATAATGGTGAAAACCGCATCAAAATTCGTTTCGTAGTTTAGAAGAACAAAGCCGTACTCTGCCAAACACGAAAAGCAACTTTAATTTATAATATTAAAATATATACTTATTTATGCATTCATTGTTACCTACCAGTTCACTGTTATTCATTCGTTTCTCCTCTTCCATGGCGTTAACTTTTCGTTCTAGTTCAGAAATTTTCGTTTTTAGGGTGTTACTTTCTTCAGTAATTGTTTTAAGTTTCTCGTCTAGTGCTCCCATCACATTCTTTGTTACTGAAGTTGTTATGAGTAGGGTTTGTGTTAGTAGTTCCATGTTTCTATCCATTTTAGTTTCTTTCAGTTTCTTTTTACTACGTTTTTGTCCTTCCTTATTATGGTAACACTGAATGTTGGTAATATATTGTAGTTGGCCACACTGTTACTGTCAATGTCACTTGGGCGAACTGTCAACGTCACTTGGGGCGTATTGGTTATGTTGGCACCACTTTTAACACTGTGCTGTCACTTGCTTGTCTAAGTAAGTATAGTATAGTCTATGGATAATGGATACCTATTTAGGGTGTAACTGGTGAATCACAATTTTAGGTTATATTTACGAATGATTATTGCAGTTTTATCTCGCAAAAGTGGAATCTGCACTGTGTACACTTCTTGGTCTTGTTGGTTGTTTGGAAGAGTTTGGGTGAAAACACGATTGTTTAGCACTTTTTATCACTGATATTCTATAAAATTCGCGGAGGTCGTTGACGTACGTATTTAGGTAAGTACTATACAGAAACAGGAACCGGAAAAGGAAATTATAGTAGACACAGGAATAGAAAATAGTTTATTTATTGTCAGACCAAATAAAAAACCGGCCAAGTGCGTGTTGGACGTTGCACATTTAGGGTTCTGTACCAGTTCTGATTTATCAATATAATTGGTAAATATACGTAATAATAAACATTAAGTATCACCAAACGTAAATTACAAAGTTAAAAAATTCTTCGGAACAAAATTTTGTAAAAAAAAGCTGACTGATGGCTTCTCATTCCTTTGTTTTCCAATATTTTTTTTAACAATAATACAGTATTTATTTACTCAACGAGCTCTAAACAACGATTATCCCACTCGAATATGGTAGGTCAAAAAATTCCCCCCCCCCTTGAAGACTAGCTGACGACGGACAGACGACGGCCATGTGGAGTGACAGCACTAATTGGCGGCACTACTCGCCTTAATTTTTTTTCTACACCCATCCTTAGCCGTGAAATACGCATTATAGTCAAAAACATCATTAGACCAATCAGAATTCTAGAGACAACTACTTACTGGCCGCACATTCGCTTTTTTTCTCTCGTATTTTTCGGTCTGTATTCACTACACAACTATATACGGAACACTCAGTCCATTCTATGTCTATGAAAGATTGCGTGCCGTGATGGAAACGAATGGCGGTTTATCTATAGTAGTTCTCAATTCTTATGTCGGAACCGATTGGTCGGGGACCCCGACTCGGTGTCGAGTTATCCTGGGGTTGAATTGTCGCGGGGTAGAGTTGTCTAGAATCGTTTACACACTGCCACCCGCAACGCGTGTGCTGGTGACTGGGAATGGTACCTATTTGTGCAATCACATTCCATTGTGATTATTTATAAACAGAATAGTCTGTGGAAGGGGAAGTGGAAATAAAACAATACATATCAATCATTTATTTACTTTATTATCCAATTGTCAAATAGGAAACCAGTCACTCGCTATCACTCCATATACTCCACTACTTCTCTACAGATCTCAGCCATTGACATATTTTTATAAAAATAATTTCTTTAATTAATATATGAGAATCATAGTAACAATGTGACTAATATAACTCCGTGTTACTGAACTGCTTCAAGAATCGACTGGAAAGATTAAATATCTCCAAGCTATTTGATACTGCTAGCTAGTTAGCTGCTAGTGTCTTTAACCAAATAATAATAACCCCACCGCCGTATCTCTACGTTGACGTCGTGGTGGGGCTTGCGCGCTCCGAACTCTGGGTCTGTGCCGGTGGAGTTTACTTTGCCGATACAGGTCTAGGGTGAGGAGCCAGACCAAGAGAGATACGTGAACCCGCAGGGCAGCATGTGGCGAGCTGTTGGGCAGTAGCGACCCCACAGACCCTATTTCCCGGGAGAAGTCTTGTTCTTCACCTCTGGCTTGCCTTTATTGGCCGGCTGGAGTGAACACTGACGGGAACAGAGCTCCCACCTCATTCTTGCCTTTATTGGCCGGCTTGAGTGGAGATTCGCAAGAGCAAACATGCTCGGAGGAAGGAAGTATTCTAGTAAGTGCTTGTAGGGATCTTAACCATCTTCCGGGCTCTAGGATTGTTCTGAGAGCCGTGGAATACCTCTCCACTCCTCAAGCTCCTCAGGACATGTTGCCCCTTGTCGCTACGTCACTATGTGCTAGCGACCGTTTCCGGGGGCCCATTATTGAGTGTGCAAGTCACCCCCTGCCAATTTATCTGTGTATATTATATAACATTGGTCAGGCAGGGGACATAGTTCTTCCATAGTTCAAGGTACCCAATCCATGTAGCCACCCAAACCCTTCAAACACTTCTTAAAGTACACTTAACCGACCCTAAAACGAATAGTTTTATCTTGCGATAGTGCCAAACTGCGAGAACACTTTTATCTTGCGATAGTGCCAACTGCGAGAACACTTTTACCATCTACGTCCGCGTTCAAATAATAAACTGACTTCCCCGAAACACCTTGTGAAACAAATGGTTAACGATTTAAAAAATTAGGAAACTAGAATGTTTTTAATATTTACCTCTCATTGTAGCGTACCTAATTTATTTGCGATAATGTACCAATACATTACTATAACTCAAGATAATTAACGCCAAAGACAATGTCGACCCCGATCCCAATACAAAAATAATTTTGGATTTTCCAACACTAGTATATAAATCCTTATTTTAATATGCGGATTATTACAAGTGTTATCAGTTATCACTACAGTGAATTAAATTTGGATGTTGTAAAGTAAATCAATCAATACATGGTGCCAATGTTCCTGAACTTTGCATCTTCTTCACTACATAGTATAAAACAATGTCGCTTCCCGCTGTCTGTCTATCCCTGTGTATGCTTAGATCTTTAAAACTACGCAACGGATTTTGATGCGGGTTTTTTATTAATAGATAGTGATTCAAGAGGAAGGTTTATATGTATAATAAACGTGGGCGAAGCCGCGGACAAAAGCTAGTAACATATAAAACAAAGTCGGGTTTGTTCGAACACTTTTAAATCGAGAACGGCTGGACCGATTTTCATGGTTTTTGATTTGTTGTATGTCTCCGTCCCGAATCAGAATGACTATAAAAAACATTGGAAAATTGACGAAAAAAAATATGAAGAAAATTCATTTTCTCATACATGAAATTTGGGCAGGGCAATTTCTGTCGGGAAACTGTCATTCTATAATTCCAAATTCAAATTAATTTTATAATCAGTTGTTCATTTGTATTCCTGCCGTTCGATTTATTTAAATTTTGACAGGACGTCTGACGGGTCAGCTATGTGGCATTCATTCTATAATAAAAATCAATTGCCACTTCAGAACGGATGCATCTATTTGGCTAATTCTTTTTTTGCTGTATAATTGTAATTGTCAGGACAAGGTTTGTATGAAAGAAACATCTACACAGTTTATTTTTACAGAGTTAGGTAATTTACTAACACCACTGTACTAAATATAACGAGATAACGATAACGAGATTTGATACAAGTAACAACCCACTATCCCAATATATTTGGGGTCAGCGCAACATGTCCCTTTCTTCCATACTTCTCTATTAGTCATCTCGGTAGTACCTTTCTAGCCATATCATCTTTACCCTTTCTAGCCATATCATCTTTCACACAGTCCATCCATCGTTTCTTTGGTCTTCCCCTACTCTTGTAGCCATCGACATTCATACTCGAAACAATTTTTTTTTTTTTTTCAAATTAATTAGCTCCAATTAATCTTTTTCATATTTTTTACTTTAAATTTATTCCTGTATTTTACTTTTGAGCAGAAAATCGTAGTTCAATTCTTTGAAGCTAAGTTTATTGATAACACAATAGAAATATATTTTTAATAATTACTATACAATTCAAAATAATCTCAGCTTGCCTTTGGGAACTTCGCGCGTTTACATTACAATATTCATAGCTAAGACAGGATAACGTCTGTCGGGTCAGCTAGTATGATTATAAAAGGGATTAACGTGACTTCTCAGCGTAATTGAACACGGTTCGAGCGTTAGGAATACACTTACATAAATGTAAGTACTTTAAAACCTAGAACTTTAAATATCTGTGCTTATATAGTTATACGGCGAGTTCGCCGTTCCTTTATAATCGAACCAAACGTAAAGCTGTTGTCCGACTGTCAGCTGCATTGCTTTGCATTCTTAAAGACACTGGAACAAAGAAAAATAATAAAAATAAATTTAAAATAATGCTAATGTCATGCATTCGCAAATAAAGTGTTCAAGAAATCATACAGTAGCGGTGGAATATAACTTTGTAAGTATACAAAAACTGAAATCCTGTAAACAAAGTAAATATACTGCTACAATGAGTAGCAAAATAAAAGCGATTGAAGAAACCCTTAAAAAGAACGGGGCGGCATGCAGTAGCCACGTTGTGCCGTGTACCGCGTGACAATCTAGAAGACCTCAGGGTACAAAAAAGATACGTGTAGTGCTCTTAACTTAAAATCTCTGAAAACAGTAAGCACTTGGAACAGCCCTCAAAACAGTCAACGTGGCTTCCCACAGAGCGCGATTTTACGGACGAACATGCACATTTGCAAAAGATTTTACACCGTATTTCTAACGAGGCAAAGTTCAGAATTGAAGGTTCATGGGAGACTTCGGTGTAAATCCTGCGATTTCGATCTTTATGATATTGGCAATATGGTGTAAAGTCGCTTCGACATCCGTGAACCCGTGCACCGTTGGTAGCCGGCTTTACAGAGTTGTAGATAATTGTCTGGTACTGACCGACTTGACTGTGGCCCTGATGAAATCCTTCTTGTGCGTGAGGTCGAAGTCTGGGTAGTGGCTGTACACCAGCTCGCACACCATCTTCATCGTTATCTGCTCCAGGTCGGCGACCTCCAGAATCTGCTTCACGTACTTCTTGATCTCGTCATCCTAAGAAAGAAAGAAAGAAAAATGCGTTTAATTGGCATTACAGCAAATTATAAATATAATAAAAAATTATTTATAAACTTTCAGCAAAGTTTATAAATAAAGGGGCCAGTGTGGGCTACGGCTTACAAATTAGCAGCGATCAATAAACTTTATTCTCAATATCTTATCTTTTATCTGGGTATCGTATTACCCAGTTAATGGGTTGTGGAGGTCAGATAGGCAGTCGCTCCATGTAAAATATTGGTATTCAGCTGCATCCGGTTAGACTGGAAGCCGACCCCAACATAGTTGGGAAAAGGCTAGGCAGATTGAAAAATTCTCAATATCTTAAGCTTCATTTAAAAAGCAGATTTTCGACCGTCGAGACGCGAATGTAGGCGGGTCGATTACACTCATCGTTTAAACGGGGGGCTGGTTACTACGGCAATGTGGTTAAAACTAGATGACTCTACACATCCCAGTCTTAGAAACAGATAGTCTAGTCTAGTATGACAAATATGAGTTAAGTACAGAGTGACACGCTACATGGCCGGACTTTTTCTAAAACTTCCTCCTTCATCACCACCATCGTTTTGACATAGCATTGGATGCCGTCACAGTATGTCTTTTTTTTCCTTGTTTTTGCATATTGGCACCATGCAAGTATTTTTGTAGGGTTGTAGGGTGTGGGGGGGGGGGGGGGTTCAAACCTTCAGAAATGTGAGAAACCAGAATCTCAATCCCGAGACAACGATTGTCACGCGTTTTATTTCTGATGATCATCATCGTCGGTTGCCTTTTAATTCAATTAGATGATAAATATAATAATACCTATTACGGTTATTTGCTTATTTTAAAACTAAGTTGTTATTTATTGTCCCCGGTCCAGAGCTCGACCCCTCTAGAGTACTCTGTACTTATAGTCTATTTCGCTTCTAAAGTAATTATACTCTATTTCGCGTAGGCATACTATATAATCAACAAAAGCAAACCTCTCCCTCAGCGTCTACCTATCCCAAGTGGGATGCTAAAATTTTCGAGGTCGCTTCGCTCGCATATGCATCCTACTTTCTCAAACTTTTCTGCATATGTCGATAAAGTTCAATCAAACATACAACTACGTATGAGAAATATAACATACAACGTAAGGAATAAAAACAAAATCCAGTTACAACCAGCGCACGCTCGCACTAATTATGGCAAAAAGACATTCAAACGCAGATTATACATCACAAAATTTACAATAACATAAATCGGAGTAAGCTAATAATTAGAATGTCTCCAGCACCCTAGAGGTAACCAATGTTGATAGCAATAATTATAATCACTTAAGTATCTCATTTTAAGCGAACTGTTATTTTTATAAATAAGTTCTTATGAGAAATAAAGTTCTTTAAACCCAAGTTACTTCTATTTTTGTAAGAACGGTCAAAGAAAATCTAACTTATTCGAAGCGGGGTGCTAAAAGTTGCGCGCTCGCTCTTGCATCCCACATCCCCTTCATTCTCAAACTTTTCTGCATAAGTCGATAAAGTTACTTTCTGTAGGAACGGTTAAAGAAAACTTAACTCATTCGGAGCAGGGTGCAGCGTGTAAATTTCGAGCTCGCTTCGCTTGCTTTTGCATATTATATTCTCCATAGCGGCCTCATCATCATAAAGTGGTGGCGGGAAGAGAGAAACAGGGCTTTATTGAAATTGATAATAACTATATGTATAAGCTATTCATCAATAATTTGAAGTCAGTATTAGAAGGTTAGACCTTCTAATAAATTCAGAAATTATTTTAAAAATATATGGTCCGCAAAAAGAACAAAAAATGATGTATTATTTAAAATCTGTACAAGTGTACAGATTTTAAATAATACAGCATTTTTTGTTCTTTCGGTTTTTTACCTTCTCTGAAATCAGAAATTATTTATTTCTACTAAAAAAAGTTGGCAACCCTAACACCCCCCCCCCCCCCCCCCCCCCCCGAAGTGAATTCCTGGCTACGACCCTGGTTGTATTGCAGTCCATTGGGATTTAGATTAGTGCATGGTTTGTCGCGTCATATTATCATCACACGATAATTCTGCGGTGCGGCTAGCGCGCCGCACCTTAAAGAAACCGTGCCGTGTAGAACCGGCCTAGTGAAACAAGAACTTACCGAAGGCGGCGCAGCTGGGATTTCATCAATTCCAAGTCCTTCCAATAACGTAATCATACGTTCCATCATCTCTGGTGTATACGGTTGGATGATTCCACCACGAGCGCCAGTTGCAGATTTCCTATCGGCTATAATGTGACCGAGATGACTTCTCGATACATACCAAAACTGAAAAATAAAAAACATTTTGACATAACTTTGTTGTAATGGTCTATCTATCGATCGATTAAACACTTGAGGTAACTCATCAACATTAAGCTATGCATCGCTGTGCTGTGCTGTTTTCTATATAGCCAGCAAAAAAATGTATTGTGCTATCAGCAGGGGTCACGCGATACATGCTAACTCGCACATCACACCTCGCGCAGTTCAGCGGTTTGTACAAAATACATAGCACGAGAAAATTAGCTTAGCTCAGCATAGCACATTACTGGACACTGGAAAGATACAGTTTGAGCAATTTTCAACAAGATGGCGCTGCGTAGTGCGGCTTTTAAGACATACTTACTTTTGCCCAAGAGTCACCGGATCTATTTGCGCCTCCCATCAAATTTAATTCATTCGCTATAGCTTCCCATTTCTGTGTCGTCTGAAGACCTTTGTGGGCTTTATTCGCCTGATCTACCCCTATCCCTAGAGCTATCGCTGGATTCTTCTCTAGAAATTTCACCAGCTTTTCCATCTGTGCTGTGGTTGGCTCCAAGTTCACAGTCTGAAAGTACAGTCACCGTATTACAAACCTTCACGCATGAGAAGCCAATACGTAGCTTTACGGAACATCGACGGAAATCATAAATGGTACAAGGGCCTACCCGATCTAATATCTAATTTAGATTACGAGGGCTGCACTAAAAGTATCGGGAATGGAATATTTCCATTGTTCCTATCATATTAAAATCATTTTAATTGAAAACTCCTTGGTTTTAAAAATCGAATACCATTTATTTATTTAAAAAAAGATTCTCGGTCTTGTCACAAGGTTTTGTCAAACTTGTTTAGTCGTTGAGAAAATGGAATTGACTCGAGAAAATTCAAGAGCAATGATTTATTATGACTTTCGAAGTGGTTTAACACAAAAACAGTGTGTTGACCGGATGATTTCTGCATTTGGTGATGAAGCCCCATCCAAAACCACAATTTATCGCTGGTTTGCTGAATTTCAACGTGGACGTGTCAAGCTCAGTGATGATCCCCGTCAAGGTCGTCCAAAAACTGCAGTCACCCAAGAAAACGTTGATGCTGTGCGTAAGCTGATTGAGGAAGATCGACATGTGACATACCGCGAAATTCAGGCAACTTTAGACATTGGCATGAGTCAAATACAAATAATCTTGCATGAACAATTAGGTGTAAAAAAGTTGTTTTCACGATGGATACCGCATTCGCTCTGTGAAGAGCAAAAAGCGGCTCGCGTTACTTGGTGCGTCAGAACTCTCGAAAGATTCCACGCAGGATCCTCAAATGCTGTATACAACATCGTCTCAGGTGACGAATCCTGGATATACGCGTACGAACTCGAAACAAAAAACCAGTCACGAGTTTGGGTGTTCGAAAATGAGTTAATGCCAACAAAAATTGTTCGTTCACGGAGTGTTTCAAAAAAAATGGTGGCCACGTTTGTCTCCAAAACCGGCCATGTTGCGACTATTCCTCTTGAGGGACAAAGAACGGTTAATGCAGAATGGTATGCTAGCATTTGTTTGCCACAGGTCGTTTCTGAACTCCGTAAAGAGAACTGCAACCGCCGCATCATCCTCCATCACGACAATGCGAGTTCTCACACCGCGCACAGAACAAAAGAGTTTTTAGAGCAAGAAATCATATAATTATTAGACCATCCGCCGTACAGCCCCGACCTAAGCCCTAATGATTTCTATACTTTCCCTAAAATAAAGAATAAATTGCGTGGTCAGAGATTTTCATCACCTGAAGAAGCTGTGGACGCCTACAAAACGGCCATTTTGGAGACCCGAACTTCCGAATGGAATGGTTGCTTCAATGATTGGTTCCATCGTATGGAAAAATGTATCAAATTTCGCGGAGAATACTTCGAAAAGCAATAAATACATTTTTAAATAGTAATGTTGTGTCATTTCCTTGATTCCCAAAATTTTCAGTGCCGCCCTCGTAGTACATGGTTTGTCGCGGTATATTATCATCACACGATTATTCTGCGATGTGGCTAGCGCGCTGCACCTTAAAGAAACCGTGCCGTGTACAACCGGCCTAGTGAAACAATAACTTACCGAAGGCGGCGCAGCTGGGATTTCATCAATTCCAAGTCCTTCCAATAAAATAGTCATTCGTTCCATTATCTCTGGTGTATACGGTTGGATGATTCCGCCGGGAGCACCAGTTGCAGATTTCCTCTCGGCTATAATGTGACTGAGATGACTTCTTGATTCATCCCATAACTGAGAAAAAAAACATTTCGATAAAACTTTCTTGTAAGTAATAGTTTATCTATACTACACCTACAAGGGGTACCAGAAAGGTGTGGTACAGACCATCAACCACCAACCAACAACCAACCAACCACCAACTTTCTCCGTGGGACCAATATCGTATTCGCGAAAAAATTATCTACTGTCCCATATAAAACTTCAATACTTACTCGGTCCAAATGTATGGAACAGCTGATTATTTTTTCGCCATTACGATGTTGGTCCCATGGAGAAAGTTGAGTTGTTCAGTTTGATGGTCTGTACTACACATTTAAATTTGACCACACCTTTCTGGTATACGCTGCGTATAAACATCAATGTTAGTTCGTTTGTCACTCGAATGCCATTCGATCGATCATCAACATTAAGCTATGCTGCGCTGTGCTGTGCTGTTTTCTTTTAGCCAACAAAAAAAACGTTTTGTGCTAAGCTTTGTTTAAGGAACAGGAGAGGTCACAGCGTCTTTCCAATTTATACAAGGCCAAAACACAGCCTTGGGAAACTGCTCGCGTATACATTGTAATGCTATTTTTAACCGACTTCAAAAAAGGAGTTCTGTATTTTTATCCGCGATTTTCTCAAAAACTGATAAACCAATTTCGATGATTATTTCACTATCGTGAGCTACATACTTTCAGGAAGGTTTTAGTATATAATACATTATATAACTATTCTTATGTACGAAGTTATATGCATAAATGTATTGTACCTCCGGCATTTCTAAGCCGATTTTCATGATTCTTCTTTTCGGTATTGGTCTTACTTATGTATTTATATATGTATATGATGTATGTATATTCAACTAAAAATGGAAAAATAAATTTACTTTAAAAAAAGTAAAAATCGACTTCAAAAACCAAAAACGAATAAAATAAATTTCATAAAAACCTTCAGCTTCTGAAGTCGGTGACAACAATTTTTCAATGCACCTTAGCTTGGCACCGACTTCAGAAGCTGTAAGTTTTTTATGAAAGTTATTTTATTCGTTTTTTTACTCAGAACAAAACTAGCATTGTTTTCCACGTAGAACAAGTCTGTAGCCTTCGTTTCTGGATATTGTTGCGATTTAAAAAAATCGGGTGCTAACAACCTTTTCAAGTTGCATTATTTTTACGACTATAACATACCACCGATTCGTTGCGGATAGCACGACAGGCGTGCCATTCAATTTTTTCCATATGGCGTGATACGAGTGTCGTCATTTTTAAATTCCTTATAACTGTACTATTTACGATTAAAAAATAGGTCAAGAGCGAGTCGCACTCGCGCACCGAGGGTTCCGTTCCGATTTCTGAAGATGAGTGCTATTAAAGACATCGTTTTATTTTTCCTGTAATATTTACATAAACTTCTATCACATAGAATAATTTCAGATTATTCTCTAAGAAAACTTTGGAGAAAAGGGGAACGGTATTGTTTTTACATTTTTCATCAAAAGTCGAAAACTATGCGGCCTAAAAAAAAATGTTTGAGAATGTGCAAACAGCGCTCTTTCATATGATACCCCACAAACCTTAGTCGCCCCAGTTCGAATTTTTGAGACCCCCTTTCAATCCCTGTTGCAAAAAAAAAAACAAAAAATATTTTCATTTCTTTCTTATTTGCAAAATAGTTTGGCAAACGTCATCTAAAACGGTTCCAAACAAGTTGATAGCATTAGTAGTTTTTGAGATATCCAGCTGTGACAGACGGACGGACAGACAGACTGAGTCGCACCATAAGGGTTCCTTTTTACCATTTTGGTACGGGACCCTAATAAAATCATAACCCTTCCTTTTGGCTTTGCCGTAGTCGGGTAAAAACAGCCATCTGAGGGATTGGCTGATTTTCTTTTATTGTTCATGGTTGTTAGTAGGTTAAGTAACACCATTATTATAATTTTGGTTAGAAAACCAAAATACGAAGAGTAAGTACTAAAATTAAATATTTTCAAGCATCATGTAATTGTCATAAGCGCCATCTACATTAGGTAATGAAAGCACAATTTGCTTGTCACATCACAGGCAAAATTTTTCAATCAGTAGCAACTACATGGCCGCCAAATTGTCGATTTATACTACAATAATAATAAATTGCTGTACGCATTATTATAAAAATTTAACTTAATGCCGATTGAAAATGTTAAGATGAGATATTACTTTCTTCATTTCAAAACACCTCTATTATGTTTCTTTCAAAACACAATAATACTCGTAGAAGAAAGCATCTCAATTATTGCCTTATATACTATAAATAGTTAAGATATACGTACTTACATTCCCTTTTAGTTACCTGTGTTCTTTCAACATGTAAGAAATCTTGCGGTGACTATGGTCTTAGCGAGCTAGAGTTGTCACTGTCAAGTGTCATTCATAGCGTCTAAATTTTTGCCGCCAATGTATACGTAAAATATTTTCGCTCGATAATTTTTATCGAAAATGAGTAAAGTTTCAGTTAAAACTTTATTAAAAGTGAATAAGAATAGTGCTTGTGGTAAGTGATATATAGTGTTACGCTGATCGTGAGTCAGCGAAGTGCCGAAGTGGAGATCGATACCTCAGAATATATACATGGTCGCCAGTGCCTTTGGAGAGCAACCGTTTGTATTTCGATTCTCCTAAGTGCTGTAATGGGGAAGAACGCTCTTCCCACCGGCTAAAACCAGGGTAATGAGATCAAAATGATTTCCTGTAAGACCGACCTACTCTATGCACTTACCTACAACCGAATGAGTACTAAGAGTAGCCAAGTAAGTGTTAAGTTTCTGCTAACATGACACAATTTCCACATTATATCACCAAACCTTACTAAGACGACCCACTGATCTTACTCAGACACATTATCAATAAACTTCTAACCTGCTTCTTGCTATTATTTACATTAGAAGCGCATTGTTGTTTTCTAAACAACCCGGTTGTGTCTAACTAAATAGACAGAAATATTACAACTTAAAGATTTCAGTGCAAATTATGATAATTAGGTAGTAATTCCTAAAGCAAATGCAGAATGTCTAGAGGAGCTAAAGCTATTCAAGCAGTTTTTGACATTCAACCATGAAAAGTTATAATCCGTTATAAGAAAACCTTACATTTATGCTCACTCACCCCATGTGTTTCACACAGTGCATTAGAAGTAAATGAGTACTTATGCCACTCAACAAAACTAAATCCTACTATTTAGCCCCCGCGGAGGGAGTTTTGGCTGGGATTTCTAATGTAGGTCTAGAGCAGGCAGAGCTAGCTGCTAAAGTAAGGTCTACAGGGACTTGTTATTTGGGCAGCAACCTACCCACTACAATTGTATCCTACTTTCCCTTTCGGAAGTCCAAACACTCCCATCGAGAAGTGTATTTAAATTACAATTTTATTGTTTATGCTTGCAGGTGGTATGCAATTGTTACTTTCATTGTAACAAAAGATAAGTTAGTTTTTTAAATCACTTTAAAATAATTATTTGTATATATTTACTATTTCTGGTTAAGCTGTGTACTTTTTAAGTGACAAACTCACCACACTAATAAAATAAAGTTCTTTTGTAATATGTTATTAATGCATAAGTTGTTGGAGTACCTATATATAAATAAATAAATTAATTAAAGAGGTTCAGCACCTCTTATGAACTCTAATCTGCAATTAGAACATTAAAATACTACTAAATAAAGTTTACATCAAGTTTTATAGGTACTTAACTAATAAGCAGTACTAAATAAAAAAAAATAAAAAAATATAATTTAAAATGGTATACTGTATATTTTTTCTATATTTTGTAATAATTATGGAAATCTTATAATTATGAGCAGGATCATAAGTGCTCTATCAAAATTAGAAATGGAACAAATATAGCCACCAAACAATTTAAAACTGACAAGATATTATTTAGAGCAGGAATAGTTCTTTGATTATTTTAAAAACATGATAAATTGGATCATAGCAACAATAACTAGGCCAAGATTCATAATTTTGACAAGATTCAGGCTGCCTAAGGAACCATGTAAAAGCTTGGGAATGAAAGACTGCAAACCTGTTTCTGTTCCTGAAGATCATAACAGGAAATGAAATACTGAAAATATTAACATTCAATACAATTCTACTTTGAGCTATATATATTAAGTAATAAAGCTACTAGTTAAAATAATTAATACAAATTAAATCTATAATAGTCTATGCAGAAATCTAAGATTATGATCATAATCAAATAGCCTATTGTTTACACTCTGTTATTACTAAAAAGTAAGACGGAATCAATGATATGTTAATGAAGGGAAATTGTTCACACGAGTTGACAGAACACCCTTTTGACATTTCTTCAGTGCCCTGGTTATGTGAAGCGGTGGGCAACTGAATGACAGAGAATTTGAGAGCCTGTGGTATCTGCATTCTTGTTTATTTAGTTTAGATAATTTCCTACTGGTCCACTAGGAAAAGATGCATTTTTGATTTCTGTCCCGGAGACTCTGGGTCCTAACAAAGCTTGGGTGACGAGTGAATTTCCTAAGTCAATTCTAAACCTCAATCAGGAGCTACAATAGGTAGGCCTTCTTTTGAGCACTGCTACCAATCACAAGGCCCGGCCTGCAGGCAAGGTTGAAAGGAAGATAATAATATCAACACTTTGTTCCCTGAAACAAGTTCATAGTTCATTAACACAAAAATGTTGTTATCCCTGTATGGGAATGCTTGTTGCCAGACAAATATTTGAGAAGGGCAGACCAGGACAAATGGAAAAAGGTTGCCCCGCTGGTTTGCATAGAGTTAATGTGGTGGCCAGAGGCTACTGATAGACCACAGCTCAGTTCACTTACACAGGGGTAGAGTAACCCACTTCCTGTCCACACTTTCCGTGGAGGAAGGGTAAGGAGCCTACATGAACGGGCTAATATATTCATGCAAAGGGAGTCCAAAGGATGTCTTTAAAATATCGCTTTTAGTGATAAGACTGCCCATTGTGTCACCCTAGTGGTAAGGTGTACATAATAAAGAATATTCTATTATATCCTACTCTAGTCAGGAACTTGACCAAACCAGAAGAAATTGTACTTGAACTTGCGAGAGATGTTTGCCATATATGCAGTATTGCCAAAAAGCCAGTTTTCAGAGTGCACATATTAGATTCAGAGTTCAATCCGACAACAGACCATTTGTCGCACATTTAAGATGAGCGAGGGATACGTCCCCTAGCGTTTCTGAACCTAATTTGCAAGATGGAAGTTAGCAGATTAGCTGAACACTCTGTTAGCGGTTTACCTCCCGGGGAGGTTAAAAGTGTAACAACGGGTTAGCCGACCGCTTATCTAGGAACAGACCAGCAGAAGTGGCTCCTGTTGCTCCAGGCCCCAGGCCTCGGAGGCCATGTTACAAAGTGGGGCGTCTCCGGCGTCGACGTTTTCACGTCAGATAAGTCGGCCGTTTGTGCGACAGTACGTCATATGGGACTCAAATAATGGCTTGGCAAGCTTCTGCGATGCTTTCAGTCAGAGGTGACAGCATCAACTAGCATGGGTTTTTCTTCGCCCGACTTAAGAGAGAGTGCTCAGTCATGTGAACTCGGAAATGGGACGGGGACGTACTATGTAGAAATCGCCCCATACTGAACCCAGTGTGACTGGCTCCCGTATTTGGAGACGAGGCCTCGGAGAGTCAGTACCAGTATAAGATCTATGTAAGATCGTCTTAGACCTGATAAGCTGCAACTCCTACCCTGGAAAGTTGGGGGGGATGGGAGCAATCAGGTTGCAAGGCTTGGTAGACAAGAACCTTGCTAAAGTGTAATTGGAGATAATCTACAGTAATTACTTATAAAGCTCCTATTCAGAGGTGAATGTCATAGTGTAGAGTGCATGGCATTAGTCCTAAATAATCTGATCCCAATTTATTTATATTTACGCTGAAAGCACATAATTATGGTACCAACCAACAGATGTTAGATCTAAACAGTTTTGTGTCCATTGTTTCAAAAGCATTATCCTTAGCTAAACCACTACCCAGAAAGTCATGAAATGAAATTAATTCCAGAATGATGAGGCTGCCAGAAGAGTTTTACATACTCTAATATTGTAAGTCACAGCTTTTAAATGTTGAATAACAGTGCGACCAAGGTGTGGTTCAATCAAGAAGTTTATTTAAAATCTACCATAATCGTTGTTGATTTTGATTTACAATAACGTGTGTGGCTAAGCTTGCTTGAAATATTTTTAAACAGACTAAGTTACGAAAAGCCTTCTGGAGGTACATAAAGTAGTCTGTGGTAGCCTTCGGGAGGCTGACTGGAGAATAGTTCATCAAATGAAATCAAACTGGAAGAGCCACTAGGCTTACAGAATTATTACTTTTGTAAAGTAGTAAAGGAGATGGTTACCTCTCAAGATAATTTAGAATGCCCAGCCTATAAGATTCCCACTTTTGGGACAAAGGTCACCTCTCTGTGAGAGAATAGGGTTTATCATTATGATAATTATTAATTCCCTATGAAAATATTTATAATATTTATTAAATATATTTGTGTAGAAGTACATGATTCACATTTCAAGACATTTTAATTGATAAATGAAGAGACTTATACTAGAATTCCTTCTTAGATCATTTACATGTGTCTACTACTTAGACTAATCTGTTGACCAAAGTACTTAGTGTAAAGAAGGGTCCTAAATATATTTTAGTTTCAATGGAATTTTAACTGTGTCATGCATGAATGACATTGATTTTGTTTTTCCACATCTTTATAAAATTATGAGATTCAGAAATATTTGTTGATTGATCTCATAACTTCCAAGTACTCATATCCAACATTACCTAACTTGTGTTAATTAAGTATATGAGTGATCCAATTATCCTTTAGTAATGAGATTATGATTTTAATTCAGTTTTAGATCTTATTGATTTTGGATTATCATTAAAGCTTGATAATTCATGTTCACCTTAAATAAGGTACTTAAATAGATTTGATTCAACTGTCGACCAACCTCATAGAGGTTGGTAACAACAATATAGTGATTAAATTGTGTCTCATAGCATGACAGTTGAACGTTTCTATAACATTTCATGGGATTTGTTCATTTTTGCAGTTTCTAGGATAAATAGATGGAAAACTCTTAATTATTTATTTGAATATTTAATGAATACCTACAGACCGAAATATTCGATCATTCCATTATAATATTATAATTCACATAGCGTCTACATCCTTCAGGTATTCTTTCACCAGCAGATATCAAACAGGTCTTCTACGAGTATTATTGTGTTTTGAAAGAAACATAATAGAAATGTTTTGCATTAAAACAAAACAGTTATTATGTTATGAAAAACACAATAATACTCGAGTAAGGCGCTTGCTGTTGAATTTTGAAGACTTCTATGAATGACACTTGACAGTGACAACTCTAGCTCGCTAAGACCATAGTCACCGCAAGATTTCTTACATGTTGAAAGAACACAGGTAACTAAAAGGGAATGTAAGTACGTATATCTTAACTATTTATAGTATATAAGGCAATAATTGAGATGCTTTCTTCTACGAGTATTATTGTGTTTTTCATAACATAATAACTGTTTTGTTTTAATGCAAAACATTTCTATTGTGTTTTGTTATCTCGATGAGATATAATAAGAGATGGTTTGAAATGCCATAACAACAACAACACTTAATGGCACCACACTAGCTACATGTTTGTTGTACTCATACCTACTAAACAATTGAATGACTAGTCTGTTCTCCGACTGACAAAATTAAGCACTTGTTTTTATTTCCGAGAATACCTACAATAATTTGAGGTTGGTTACGGTGAAGTAGAGTTATGTACGTATTGTCAGAAAATTTAATTTAAGTACTTATTTCTTATGTACCTTTTAAAAATAGTACAAAAGGTTTACAACATCTGAATAAAAAAATCACTTGCCATCCATTTTTAGTAAAACACGTAGTTAGTCACTTCAAAACCACTTTATACAACATAACCTGCCGTTTACATCCGATGTTTGATGTCAACTGAACTTAATCAAGACAAAACGAGTAAAAAAAGCACAAAAAGGGCATTTTGTTTGCACATGGCTGATGGCCCAATGGGCGTGTCATAAACTTCTATGGCTTCTTGACACGACACTCGTGTCACGAAATATTTGCCGCCACAGATAGAAGTGTTCGCAAATGGGCGTCGCAACGAATCGGTTAATACGCAATTAGTTGCACACCGGTGTGCAACTAATTGAGGTTGATTGTGCGAGCACACTCGCACATCACACCTCGCGAAGCTCAGCGGTTTGTACAAAATACATAACAGGAGCAAGTTAGCTTAGCTCAGCACAGTACAGCTCACGAGAAATTTTCAAAAAGATGGCGCTGTGTAGCGCGCTAAGCTTCAGTTATTATATGATAAATTATAATTTTAGTGAAGCAAGTCCGAACAATAATGTTCACTTAGACAGCATACTTACTTTTGCCCAAGAGTCGCCGGATCTATTTGCGCCTCCCATCAAATTTAGTTCATTTGCTATTGCTTCCCATTTCTGGGTCGTCTGAAGACCTTTGTGGGCATTATTCGCCTGATCTGTCCCTGTAACTATCTCTGGATTCTCCTCTAGAAATTTCACCAGTTTTTCCATCTGTGCCATGGTAGGCTCCAAGTTCCCAGTCTGAAAGTACAGTCTCCGTATTACAAACTTTCACGCATGATAAGCCAACATTCCCTTTACGAAACACCGATGGAAATCATAAATGGTGCAAGGGCCTCCCCCGATCTAGCATAAATTCATTCATAATTATATAGAGAACTTCTCTGTCCGGGGCACGTGTGATACCTTTAATATAAATTGATATATTTTAAATCCTCAGCTCTATGCTATCCGCCGAGGCAGTACGGAGTGATGACGTGTTACGGTGTGCTTAATGGTTGCAGGAACGCGAGCTAGGGTTTCCTAAGATCGCGGTAGCCGCTAAGCGGCTGTCAAGAATATGATGGACCGGGACAACAATTGCGGGCGCTATGTCACCGCATCACCGGTGATCACCGCAGTATTATTAAACCATAGCTGTGAATGTAGCTGTAATCGAGTTGCAGACATAAGCCGTTTATGCTAATACCAAGGTTGTTGGGAGAAACTATTGTTTTCTCCTCTTGATGAACAGATCCAGAAAAAAACTTTTTACAAAAATAATACAACCGACTCCCAAAACACACAACACTACAAAGTGAAAAATAACTTTAATTTCGGAAGACGGTGTCTTTGTTTTTTTTTTTAGTTTCATTTTTTGCCACCGACTTCCGAAATTAAAGTTATTTTTCAATTTGTAGTGTTGTGTGTTTTGAGAGTCGGTTGTATTTTTTTTGTAAAAAGTTTTTATTTTTCACTTTTTAGTGGTGCCAACCCCACACATCGAATACCACTCTGCAAAATAAACTAGAGCAGCATTCACATAGACTATGTGGGAAAAATACGTATTAAATGATTAAAGCTAACTCAAAAGCCACTCATCAGAACTTGAAGATATTTATATGCAACCATCTCAAATAAAAACTTTACAAAAAGGCAAATATACGTCGCGCTAGGCCGTGTCCAGAAGTTTGGAAGGCGTATTTTATGTTGACGGAGATACTTAACGAGGCTACGAAATCTGACTTTTGACAATCGAGGCCACAGATAACCTAAGTACAACTCAAGTAGCGCAATTTGAAGCGGCATATAATTACCATTAAAACCATTTATAGCCAGAGTGCACCTCATGACAATTCCAATAAGCCCAAACACGGCTAGAATACATTGTTTTGTTACTGAGTTCCGATGCCTACATTCCGGCTTCTTCATCAGATCGGTTCGATGGTACCATTTTCATCAGAACCATTTATTTAAAGCTTCGTCATAGTCGCTTAACTGTCTTAATCGAGATATCTTATCGCCACCCGTGAAATACTTATTATCATTGAGAAGTTTCCGTGGCCATCTGTGGTCTTCTTCATCAGTTCCAGTTCACCAGATGCTACTTTCTGAATGCAAATGCTTGATTTGTTGATGAAAATACCAAAATCGCTATATATATGCCTATAATTTTTGAAGAGTTCCCTCAATTCCTCCTGGATCCCATCATCAGAACTGGATTTTGATAAAAATGGGACCAATCTGGAAGTCATTCAATAAAATCATTTCAAATAAAAAAAGAATTTTCCAAATCGGTTCATAAATGATGGAGTTCTGAGGTAACAAATATAAAAAAAAAATACAACCGAATTGAGAACCTCCTCCTTTTTTTGAAGTCGGTTGAAAGTAGAGGGTAGAGGACGGAGTGACGGACTCAGACAAATAGAGGATGTAAAATATATGCAAATTCATGCGAAGCAAACACAACCCGGTTCGCACGCTCGCAATGCTGGATTACATTGTCAAAAAACCGACAGGGCCCGGATCGGCCGCTCTACGGAGCGTGCGCTACATTGCGTGTGCTCGAATCGCGCGCGGCACGTCCGCACCAACCACGCTTTTGGATCGCGCTCCTGCCGCCTCCGATCAGGGGGCCAACCACCACTTCTTAAAGCAGTATTATTTTAATGTTACTTCAGTGTGAGAAAGAGATGGAGCTATACAGGACGTCTAGCTCCATCTCTTTCCCACACTCATGTAAGATTAAAATAATACTGCTTTAAGAGGTGGTGGTCTAGCTCCAGAGGGCACTGGACCGTCTGGTGTGGACCCAGCTAATGGCGCCTCAGTTTTTTGGTGCGCTCGATGTGGACAATTGTGTGTGGATTGGGCGATCGTCAGCTAATTCCTTGTAAAGCTGAGCCCATATTCCAATCGGTTTCTATATATCTTTCTCACCCAGAACAGTCTTTTAAATCTTTATTTTTGTGATCTTTTGCGTAAATATTTAATGAACAGAATATAAGTCACAGTTGCCACTACAGTCTGACGCTCCACATCGAGCGTGTTCGTTTTACTTAGACTAAGATCTAGTTAAAACGCGGATTCCTAAAACGGATGCGAAAGAATCTCCGATCCACGATCAGCACTCCATGACCGTGGATCCTGCCCTCTGGTTACGGGTAATGTTCAGGATTGCGGGTTTTACAGCACGATTGAAAAATTAAAACGTAAAAAAAGATCATGGATCCATCATGATTCCAGTGTGAGAGAGAGACGGAGCTATATACGACCTAGAGCACCATCCTTTTTTCTCAACGGAATCATGATGGATCCATGATCTTTTTTCACGTCATAGTAATGGTGTGTCAAATGTGGCGAAGGCCACAAAACAGTAGTGCTATTCTGTAAACATCTCACCGTGATAACTTAAGTGAAGTGAGCGTGAAGTGAGTCGTCATTCCACCAGATGCTAGGGGTTGACACTATTGACAGTTCACTTTAAGATCACTTCACCTAAGTTTTCACGGTGAGATTTTTACAGAATAGACCGGCAGCAGAGTGCCCAAAAAAGTCCGCAACACTGCTAAGTGTGCTTTGTGTTCATGCGATCATCCCGCAAACTACAAAGGGTGCCAGGTCTACAAAGAGATCCTGACTAGAAAAACCACCAGACCAAGTCCCAATCACACAGCAAACAGCGAGCACAAAATAAAACATCCCCTCTTGAATTTGACTTCAACAACAAACCGAAACAACCCACAAATAAATGTGATAATAGATCCTACTTTGATGTTACCTCCAATCGTAGAAATACCGATCGAGCAGATGATCCAGATCCTCTCTTTCTCAACAATCTTCAATCGAGGCTATTTTAACAAAACAATCTGAGAAGATACGACTCACTCTTCAACAAATAGGAACATAGATAAACCTATTGACAACCGTAATATCCAAAATGAATTTCAAAATGCATCCTTGCGCATCGCAACTTGGAACATTAACGGCTTGTCACCCAACACACTAGAACTTGAAGCAATCCTCTACAAAAATAAACTAGATATAATACCAGGATCTCTATAGAGCAGTGGTGGCCCAGTGGTAACAGCCGCGACTTACGAGTTGTAGGTGGTAGCTTCGACCCCGGACAGACGCTTTACTTTGTGTAAATTATTTCATCACCACTGCTCACAAAACGGTGAAGGAAAACATCGTGAGGAAACCGACATGTCCTAGAACCAAAAATTCGAAGATATGTGACAACTACCAACCCGCACTGGGCCCGTTGGTGGATTACGGCCCACATCCTCTCACGAGCGCTGGCCTGTGACCCAGTGTGAACATTATAGGCTGATTATGTATGCATGTTATATATCAGGGGGTCTATGCCCTAAGCACGAGGCCCGTAGTTTCGGCCTTCGTTACGTGCGTTTCCTACTCCGTATCAACTACGGATGGATGATTGGTTCGGGGCCCGAATGAAATATGAATGACAACACGATTTGACAGTTGTCCCTACTCCCGATGTACTTTTACCCGTCCGAAAAATTTAAATTTTACACTTGTTTTGATGGATCGTTATGTCAGACGGACGGACTGACGAACGGACGGACGAACGGACAGACTTAGGGAGTAGAGCAACAACAAGAAGTTCGTTTTGCCTTTGGGGCTATAAAATCTATGCTAAGTATATACAGGGTGTCCAAGAACCTGGCGTCCAACTGGATTCCCACGATGCCCCAAGTTCTAACAGTACTCAGAAAAATATTTTAAAAAATCCACCCCATGTACTTACAGAATTATACTGATTTCAAAAAAAAAGGGGAAATGAGCACCCTGTGACATACTTTTGAATGCTGTGACTGCTAATGCTGATAATTTCGATATTTCTTGGAGGTTTTGTAATCTAGGGTATTGCTGTGTCTAAATAGAATGTAAAAATAAAGTACTTATTGTACCATTTTAAAATAAAATATTATTTTAACTAAAGGTGATATGGAAAACTATTGAATTTCGCAACTTTGACCGACTGTAGTGTAAAAAAAATGTACCAAAATAGTATGGCAAGTGACGTCAAATTTTGACGCGTTTATTCCTCTTTTTAAAAAGGTATAATACTTACACATTAATTTGAAAAAAAAAAATTTGATAATATTTTTACTCAACAACCCAATTTTTACGAAGTGCCTACCTACTAACGGTAACTGTCGGACCCTTTCTTATCTTAGAAACTGTTATGTTACTACTATTATTTACTTCGGTTCCAAGAGTGAGCAAGAAGGAAATACACACAGGTAGATGGGTTCCCAGTAGAATAAAAGCAAAGAATGTTAGTTTAAAGATATTTTATTACAATAAATGTTCAAAATGTTGACCACCCGCGGCAATACAAGCTCTCACTCTCCTTAAAAAGGACCGCTTTATGTTTCGCGAGTAACTTTTTTGACGTATCACCTGCACTGCTTGTGTTATCTTCTCACGAAGGTCAGCGATGTCATTAATGGGCTTCGCATAAACGAGCTCCTTCATAGTTCCCCAGAAAAAAAAATCCAGCGGATTAAGTCAGGTGAGCGGGCTGGCCACGGGATTGTTCCTGATCGCCCAATCCACCTGTTCGGGTATTGCTCGTCCAAAAACTCTCTAACGGATACGCGAAAATGTGCTGGACAGCCGTCGTGTTGGAACCACATATCTGGTGGGGTCTCTTCTAGTAAGTTTGGCAAATCATTTTGAAGAAAATTTAAATATGATTCGCCAGTCAAATTCTCGGGCATCTCAAATGGACCAATAATATTCCCACAGAGAATACCGGTCCACATGAATACATCCACATCTTCTCGCATCAAGTGCGGATTTTCCACATGCCACTCGTGCAAGTTGTGTAGGTTCATGTAGCCATCCTTCTTAAATGTTGATTCATCTGACCACAAAATTTTGTCGATAAAGTTTTCGTCTTCTCGATGTTTTTGCAGGATTGTTTCACAAAACGCGACTCGGCTCGGATAGTCTCGAGGTAAAAGACTTTGCACTCGCTGTACGTGGTACGGATGATATTCTTCTTTTTGGAGAATACTGTGTGCTGTGCTCTTCGGTATCCCCGTATCAGCTTCTATTCCTCGCACAGAGATGCTTGGATTTGCCGACACCGCCTCTAAAACTTCATCGCGTATGAAGTCATTTACGGGTCGTCCTTCACCAGCTACTTGATTGGGGAACCGCCCGTCACATAGTGATCTGTGCACATTAATGAAAACTCGATGGTCGGGATATCGCGTAGCCCTCGGATACCTTTCTCTGTAAAGTCTCGCTGCAGCTCGTCCATTACCTCTACATTCTCCATAAATGTAGTGCATATTTGCGTATTCTTGCGGAGTGTAGGTCGCCATGGTAGCACACACAAAACACAAACTGTCCAAACACAGGCAAAGGTCGTCGTAAAGAGTTCGTTTCAAAGTCCAGAGCACAAAGAGTAATCGAGTCCAATAAACAAAGCTTTAAATCGTAGTACGTGATCAATGGTAACAATAAGAGAGAGGTGCGTAGTAACGGCAGGAGGCAGTGACGCGTACTGACCGTACTGTTATCCTAAATAGCACGATCCCAGATAGCGTCACTATCTATCTCACTCGCACCTCTAACCTTTTTCTCCCTCACTCTTACCTGAATAATGGGGTACCATAAAGAAGAACCAGCAAATCGCAAAGATAGTTTCTGTCTTGCTCCCTCCTGTTGTAATAACGAATCACTATGGTGAGATGCATGCACATACCGTCCCTTACGGTCTAACCTGTTTTTTGAGAGGCCTGTTGTTATTTTTATGAGCATACAATAGTAATTCTTTAGAGGTTAGATTCAATTCGTCGTAAATTTTTCTTTCTAAGAATTCTGTTAGACATCGTAAAAATTGGGTTGTTGAG
This sequence comes from Cosmia pyralina, assembly GCA_946251885.1. Lineage (NCBI taxonomy): Eukaryota > Metazoa > Arthropoda > Insecta > Lepidoptera > Noctuidae > Cosmia > Cosmia pyralina. The sequence continues at coordinate 12,129,322 of OX276362.1, read as the reverse complement.
TAAAAATATTATCAAAAATTTTTTTTTTCAAATTAATGTGTAAGTATTATACCTTTTTAAAAAGATGAATAAACGCGTCAAAATTTGACGTCACTTGCCATACTATTTTGGTACATTTTTTTTACACTACAGTCGGTCAAAGTTGCGAAATTCAATAGTTTTCCATATCACCTTTAGTTAAAATAATATTTTATTTTAAAATGGTACAATAAGTACATTATTTTTACATTCTATTTAGACACAGCAATACCCTAGATTACAAAACCTCCAAGAAATATCGAAATTATCAGCATTAGCAGTCACAGCATTCAAAAGTATGTCACAGGGTGCTCATTTCCCCTTTTTTTTTGAAATCAGTATAATTCTGTAAGTACATGGGGTGGATTTTTTAAAATATTTTTCTGAGTACTGTTAGAACTTGGGGCATCGTGGGAATCCAGTTGGACGCCAGGTTCTTGGACACCCTGTATAATAGGTTGGGGAAAAAGTTTCTTCGCATTTTTGAAGAAAATTCAAAACATTTTTTAATATACATTATTTACATTTATCTAAAGTATGTAGGTACCATTTTGTTCGATAACTTTTTGCTATCTTCTAGGTAGGGACATGATCCCATTGCTATAGAAATTTTCGGACTTCTGATCAAAATACCGCGACAAGTGGTTTTGGCAGTCCTCTCGTGATGTTAACCTGACACTGCCTAAAGAATTTTGAAGAGACCGAAACGGGTGGAAATCTGAAGGTCTAAGGCCAGGACTATACGGCGGATGCATTAACACCTCCCAGCCAAACTCTCTTAATTTTTGCTGAGTGGCTAAAGATGTGTGAGGTCTAGCGTTATCATGATGAAAAATCACACCCCTTCTGTTGATTAATTCCGGCCGCTTTCTCTCAACTTCTTGCTTTAATCTCATCAGTTGTTCGCAGTAGAGTTCAGAATCGATGGTCCTGCCTGGTGGTAACAGCTCATAATGAATAATGCCCTTCCAATCCAACCACACACACAGCATCACCTTGTTGCGAGTTAACCCGGGTTTCGCCACAGTCTGTGAAGCCTGACCGGCCTCTGACCACGACCTTTTTCGCACGTTCTTGTCGTACGTGATCCACTTTTCATCACCAGTTATCAGCTTCTTCAAAAATGGTTCGGTTTCATTACGTCGTAATAAAGAATCACAAATGAGTACACGATTCATTAGGTTTCTTTCAGTGAGCTCGTGAGGTACCCAAATATCGAGCTTTTTTGTGTACCCAGTTTTTTTCAAATGCGCCAAAACTATTTTGTGGTCAATTCCCAGTTCTTCAGCTACGTCGTAACTACTGATATGCCGATCTTGCTCTACTTTTTCAAAAATGGCATCCATTTTATCCGTAATAGGGCGACCAGAGCGACGTGCATCTTTGACATCAAAATTTCCGGATTGAAAACGCTTAAACCAAATTTGTGCTACTCTCACAGACATTGCACTGGGTCCATAAACATCGCAAATTTTTTTCGCAGCTTGCGCTGCATTTTTACCTTTTTTGTAGTAAAATTTTAAAAAGTATCGAATTTCTTCATTAGATTCACTCATCTTGACAGTACGAAAAACAAATGAAAATCACACATTTTCCTAATTTGAATTTGGAATTATGTTCTATAAAATTTAAACTTTCAATGATACCAAAACCAGCCAGATACAAATAGTATAGCCAAAGAGATTTTATTTTAAGTTCATACATACTATAATGCGAAAAGACTTTTTCCCCAACCTAATACATCGTTACACGAGGCAACAGGGACTAGTGTGAATCTTTGGGTTCATTCGGTAAAACCACGCTGGGGTCGGTGCATTTCATTAATTCATAACAAAATCGCAAGTTATAGCTATTAATTCGCCGTAGCATCGCGTTTTAGCGACTGCGCGTTTACGCACGGCGTGTGTTGTATTGCAGTCAATTGAGATTTAGATTAGTGTACCTACGGATTGCCTCGTCACATTATCATCACACGATTATTATGCGGTGATGTAATTATTATTATATTGGAATATTATCATAACTTTTGAAGCACCTATTTATAAAATTAAGTTGATAATTTTATTGAAGCATAGATGAATGAATTTGAATGTGACCTATCTGATAAAGTTCAACAATTATTACCTATATGTAAGTTGCGGACGGTCCCGGCTATCATTCGAAAATCTTTGACAGTCGTTACGGGTCGTCAGAAGCCCGAAAGTCTGACAATCAGTCTTACCAAAGGGGTATCGTAATACCCAGTAACTGGGTTGTGGAGGTCAGTTAGGCAGTCGCTCTATGTAAAATACTGGTATTCAGCTGCATCCGGTTAGACTAGAAGCCACCTCAATATAGTTGGGAAAAAGGCTTGAGAGAGATTATTCTGCGATGCGGCTAGTACGCCGTACCGTAAAGAAAACGTGCCGTGTACGACCTAGTGAAACAAACTTACCGAAGGCGACTCAGCTGGGATTCCTTCATTTCCGGGTCCTTCCAATAAAATAATCATTCGTTCCATCATCTCTGGTGATATCTGGTGGTGGTGGATTATTCCACCACGAGCGCCAGTACCAGATTTCCTATCGGCTATAATGTGATTGAGTTGATTTCTCAGTTCATCCCAAACCTGAAAAAAAACATTTTGACAAAAGTTTATGGTAATTGTCTATTACATTGGTGGTTATAAACTGTGCGGTTTTCTATTTAGTCAACAAAAAAAATGTTGTGCTATGCTTTGTTTAAAGAACAGAAAGGGTCACGCGATATGTGCTTACTCGCACATCACAATCACACCTCGCACAGTTCAGCAGTTTGTACAAAATACATAGCACGAGAAAGTTAGGCACAGCACAGCGCAGCAGAGCATAGCACATTACTAGACACTGTTCAGCTAATATATTAGGTCTTTACCTATGAAATTGCCGTTCTGCAGTACTGGCCATTTCAAATCAAAATAATTTTTGTTTGGCTAAGAATTCTAATTTCAAATTAATTTTATTTTAAAAACATGGATTTTTTTTCCAAAAGTAGTCATTTGTTTATTGATTAGTGTTACATTTTCATCGCATTTCAATATTTTTCGTCATCATGGATACGTTAAAAATTCGAGTAATTATGGAATATGAGTACCGTCGTGGCAGTAACGCGGCACAAGCGCCACGCAACATCAACGACGTTTACGGAGCTAACACTACAAACCAACGCACCACTTGTTATTGGTTTGCTCGCTTCCGTTCTGGAAATTTCGACCTGAAAAATGAACCTCGCGGTCGTCCGAAGACTTTGGTCGACAATGACGAATTAAAGGCGATTGTGGAAGCTGATGATACACAATCTACGGCTGAATTAGCAGCAACTTCCGACTTTAGCGTCAAAACAATATTGGTCCATTTGCGTCAAATTGGCAAGGTAAAAAAGCTTGACAAATGGGTGCCCCACGAACTCAATGATCGCCAGCGCGAAGTACGCGTCGAGACGTGACTTGCACTGCTCAACAGACACACAAATGAAGGATTTTGAACCGCATTGTTACCTGCGATGAAAAATGGATTCTGTTTGATAACCGCAAGCGCTCAGCAAGTTGGTTGGATCCTGGTTCAGCACCTAAACAATGCCCTAAACGAAAACTTACCCCTAGAAAAGTGATGGTCACTGTTTGGTGGTCTAGCGCCGGTGTGATTCATCACAGCTTCTTACCAAACGGGGTGAGCATTACTTCAGATGTGTACTGTGAAGAACTGAACACAATGATGGAAAAGCTGGCACATCTCCAACCAGCATTGGTCAATCGCTCGTCTCCGCTGCTCCTGCACGACAACGCGCGACCTCATACTGCACAGCAGACGGTCTCCAAGTTGCAAGAACTGGGGTTGGAAGCTCTCCGTCATCCGCCCTACTCACCAGACCTTGCGCCTACAGACTACTACTTTTTCCAGAATTTGGATAACTTCTTGGCGGGAAAAAAATTCAATAGCCGAGAGGCAGTACAAAATGCCTTTGAAGAATTTGTTGCCTCCCGTCCAGCTGATTTCTTTAAGAAGGGCATCAATAAACTGCCACTGCGTTGGCAAAGATGCATTGATTGCATGGGTGATTACTTCGATTAATACAAATAAAAAATGCATGAAAAAAATTCGTTTAAATTTTTTCATACAAAACGGCAATTGCATAGGTAAAGACCTATTATGATAAAATTATAAGTTATAATTTTAGTGAAACAAGGCCGAACAATAATGTTCACTTGGACAGCATACTTACTTTTGCCCAAGAGTCGCCGGACCTATTTGCGCCTCCCATCAAATTTAATTCATTTGCTATAGCTTCCCATTTCTGGGTCGTCTGAAGACCTTTGTGGGCATTATTCACCTGATAGCGATAGCTACAGAGGTGGATTGTCTCTGTAGCTATCGCTGGATTCTCCTCTAGAAATTTCACCAACTTTTCCATCTGTGCTGTGGTTGGCTCCAGCTTTACAATCTGAAAGTACAGTCACCGTATTACCAACTTTTACGCATGATAAGTCAACACGTACCTTTACGGAACACCAACGGCAATCATAAATGGTGCAAGGGCCCGCCCGTTCTAACGTAATTTCTTATAGAAAATTAAATTCGTTTTTAAATGTACAGTCAACAACAAAAGTCGATTAACACTTGCAGTTTTGAAATCTTAATTATTAAGCCAAATATTTAATTCAAATCGGAACAGTAGTATTAAAATTTTTGAGAACATTAACTCTTAACAGTTAAACGAAAAAAAAACAGTTTATTGAATCATTTTGTGTTAATTTAGATGATGTCAGAAAGTAGCAATGTTAACCAACTTCTGTTGCTGACAGTACCTATAGAAAACAAATACAGAACTTGTCTGTCCGACTCCGGGGCAGGTGTAGGCAGGTGTGGGGCTTTATTACAGGTACAGTGGGCTGCATCAATTGGGTACCCCAGTTGTATTAGAATTTTAATACTTCTGGGGTACCCAATTGCTGAAGCCCACTGTACCTACATTGATCCTCAAACATTTTTTTTTTAAGTCCTCAACCCTATGATCCCCCGTTGTGCTATCCGCCAAGGCTGTACGGAGTGATCACACGTTTCAGCTTTTGTCCACAGCCACCATCAACGGGACGTCAACGAGAAGAGAAACGAGATTATTCGAACCGAACGAGACGTCCCGTTGACGGACGCGGCCATAATAAATGTAGGTATGTATCGCTACTTCGGCGCCACGTCATCTCGTTCTCGTTGACGTGGTGGTTACTGGGGAACAAATGGCCTTATGTTGTGCCTAATGGTTGTAGGACGCGAGCTTGGGTTTCCTAAGGGCAATACTTAGCGCACTAGCGGCCAGGTCGCAGCGGCCAGCGAGACAAGATAAGTACAATAGTATTGAATCGCCATGGGGCACGCGCACCTGGCTAGCTGACCCCGGAGCGCGTGCTCCATGGCTATTTCATACTAATGTAGGTATCTATCTCACTGGCCGCTAGTGCGCTATTGCCCTAAGACAGCGATGGACGCCAAATAACGGCCGCAGTGGCTGTCATGAAAATGATGAACCGGAACGACAAAATGCGGACGCTATGTGGCGTTCACCGCAGTCTTAGGAAACCCTAGCTTTTGATGTCGAGTTGCAGACATAAGCCCGTTATGCTAATACCAAGGTTGGTGGGAGAAACTATTGTTTTCTCCTTACTTGCCACAGACGTTGTTACGATTGTCCACACTATTATGTATACTAATCTGCCCCCAACAGAGTTTGGTTTTTATAAATAGTACTCGTCGCCACTAGTAAATAAATCGACGTGCGTTCAAACCGAGCCGTATATTGAACTGCTGATTGGCGCTTACTTGCAATTACCCACATATGTAACACCATGCATGACGGAGTCCGACCTTGTCCGTCCCAGAGAAAGAAAGTACCTACTCATAGTAAAAGAAATGCACAGCACATGCATGCGAAGCGAAGACAATCCAGCGCGCACGCTCATTGCGAGCTGAATCTCTACTCTACTAAGTAGTAGGTACCTAAGTATAATGACATCGACACAGGAGTGTGATTTGTTTGCCGCGAGATGGATAGAAGTTTTTTTTTGTGCCAATAATTATTATTTGTTAATTTTGTAGGTAGGTATATCATTTCTTATTGTAAGTACCTATGTCTGTTTTTAATTGAGTTTAAACTGTGCAATAACTTGGATTTATGTCTGTAATGTTGTGCAAATCTTCCCCAAATTTATAAAATAAAAATCCCGAAAACAGTTATAATAAAAATGTAAGTACTCAATCTAGTACTGACCGACATGACTGTGGCTTTGATGAAGTCCTTCTTGTGTGCCAAGTCAAACTCTGGGTAGTGGCTGCACACCTGATTGTACACCATCTTCATCGTTATCTGCTCCAGGTTAGCGCCGCGCAAGATCTGATCCACGTACTCTTTGATCTCATCGTTCTACAGATAAGGTGTGTGCTTAATATAATACATTTTAGATGTAATGTAATACTCGTGTGTAAAGATATTCGCCCATTTCCCATACCAAGACCGTCAATGATTGGCACATGCAAAAAAAAATCTGCTAATTAATGTGTAGCTGACAACTGGTGGACTGTTATATCCTGAGGTACTATCCATTGGTTCTATCACTAACCTAAATGACATAAATGTATGTACCTCTTTTTTATTTTATTTTTTTGTAAACAGGAGTCAAGGGTTTAAGCTGAAAACCAGCGCTTAGCAACTCGCTAGAGGACCTACGCATGATGCTGACGCTTAAACCTTTTGCTTCCAGTCTTATAGTATTGTGTATGTACCACTTCTAGTAGCTGTAATTTTTTATTTATTTATATTTTTTTATAAGCCTTTATTGCTAACATATTTCCGTAATTCATAATTTCTACAATACATTTAATTATTTAATAATCTCATAGTATAAATATATATTCTTATTGGGCGTTAGCGTGTCTTTGCGACACGAAGGCCTCCTCCAGCTCTTTCCTGTCTACTCTTGTTTGAGTTCTTCTGTGCCACAGTGAAAGAAGACCAGTACCCTTCAGTAATCAAAATACCTAAGGAAAAACCAAATAATATCTACATAGCCACCATAAACACAATTTCATCAAGGACAACAGAAGTAGCTGTAATACTGGAGACTATAAAAGTTTATTCTAGGTCTTAGTTCTAGGTATTCTATTCTAAAATGTTTTCTGTGCCACATGTTTAGTATGATACAGTTTAAGGGAGACTAATCACTACTAAGCTATGCTGCGCTGTGCTGTACATAGCTAAGTTTCTCATGCTATATTTTTTAACTAAAATTATTGTTATTAGCTAAATAGAGCATATCACAGTGCAGCATAGGTAATATTAGCTGATATCCACAACTTCACGTCAATGCGCGTGTTTTGAGCACACACACACACAGCGCAGCATAGCATAATTTTGATTAATTATTGATCATAATGGGCAAAATTCTGGTGCTAACAAAAGATGTAACAAGTTGTTACATCTTTCATCGATAGTTGTTACTAACCAATCAACGTCAGCATTTTGAAAAAACCATTTTTGCAGTAGTAACAGATTTTCTGTTTGTGCCCCACAGAAGCTAGCACAATATATTTTTAATCCAGACAGAATTACTGTGACCCTGTCTTGTTTGTATGGTACTTAATAATTCTATTAATTTTGTTTCTAATAATAATATCATAAATTATCATTCATATACATACCGTGGGTGGTTGCCTGTGCGTCATGTTTGATGATGCACTTGCTGGACTCCTCAATGCTCCGTCTTGGCTAGTAGACCCGCTGCTTAGCCAACGGATGCCTTCTTAGCTATGCATGTAACATAACATGAACATAAATGATAGCCTGAAAAATCATATGGTCAGCCTGAATACAGAAAAAACTTTGAAATGGATTTTTAATTTGAAATAGTCTTTAGTAAATAGTAAATAGTTTAAAATAGTGTAGTAAATAGTAATTCTTTAGTAAATAGTTTAGCACAACAAGAACTCAAAATTGTTATTATAATAATTAGAAACCAAAACCATTATTAATTAAGAGTTCTTTTTGGCAACAAATTTCAACATGAGTTGGAACATAAAGATCTCTATCAGAGTTTTGCCCCCATTGTCTACATTCTTAAATCACCCCATTTAAGGATTACAATACACATGCTTTTCCAAGAAGGCTTGCATCCTAAATTTTGGCAGAATAACTACCTACCCAACTAACTCCCTGCAGGCCTAGCCGAGTGCAGGAAGTCTGGAAATTGGTCTTGTGTTCAATTTTAAGGAAACTAAAATGTGTTAGCTGTAATACTCTGCGACTTTGACCCATATTCTTTTATTAGAATTTATTCAGTCTTAACAAAAATAAAATAAAGATATTATGATCAGTGGGTCGTCTTAGGGGCGGAGTTAAATAACTACCTACTTTATTGCAGGCATTACAATTTCCCTTGCAACAAGCAAGAATAAACTTTTCAAAAGCCCTACATTTACGAAACTGAAGGTTTCTTATTTTATTTTCTTTTAGCCTTTAGCTTTTATCGGTCTTATATTAACTTACCGGTTGTTGTGGAAAACGCAGACGCTGCGGCCAGCAAACTCTTCGAGTCCTGAAACCTGCGCAGCCTACGCTATAAAAGCAGTAGAAAAATTGATTCGAGTGTTTGCTTCACCCGCGTAGAGGCTGGAAAATATCCCACGGTAACGTACTACATGGATAGAGTATCCTATGTCCTAATCCTGATCATGGTCTATCCATGTGGGAAATTTAATCCAAATCCGTTTAGACGTTTCAGCGTAAAGCGTACCTAACAAACCAACTCACTTTCGCATTTATAATATTAGTTAGGATATAAAATAATCATTCAATGGTAAGATGTCGCAGTTTGTGGCGTTATTATACACTTCACGTAGTACTTACTCTTTCTTTGCTCTTATTTAATAATAGCTGCTCTGTTACTTTGCTCAATGCAGTTACGCCATACCCTACCACAACAAACTTTATTGCATTGCACAGCTTTGTTGTGACTTGTGGCGTACCTATCGTTTTTTGAATTTCGCTATGAGCCACAGACTACAAAATACTACAGATAGAGTCAAGCTCGAATCTACCACAGAGCACTTTACAGTCCTACCAACTTATCTGTGAACTGAGAGGACGGCACCGTCGATTCAGTGTTGCTACCTAATATAAGGTGCCCAAAAATCAGTGTTTTCAAGAAGGAAATTTCACATTAGACAATCGTTTAATAAGAATAGTTTTTACAAATTGAAAACAATGATACTTATATAGGGTTACTGGTAATTCGACGTATATCCGTCAGGGGCTGATAAGGGGGCCAAAATGCAACAAATTGAACCTCCCATATGTATGGCCGAAATTCAATAGTTTTCGAGATATTTGAATTTTTTAGTTTCGATATTTACCCAAAATATGACATTTAATTCCAAATAAAAAAAAAATACACTTCTGGACACATCTATTGGCCCACCTTAGAGTTTAGGTTTCGATGGCCCCTACCGAAATATGATTGCTAGATTGAACAAAAACTGTTGATGCAGTTTTAAACCTGATACATTTTACCATCTTTTTCGATCGTATTGTTTTAAATTTGAATTCAGAATACCATACGACATGGAGCTACGCCTAACAAGTCGGATATGCGCCTTGTTAAAGGCAATTGATTTTTGAATAAAAAACATGTTTTATCAAATAAAGGTTTAATTTAATAACGCGTGTTGCCTCCATGGGCATCTACTACAGCTCTCATACGATTAGGCATAGAGTTTATCAACCGCTCTATGAAATTTTGAGGAATCATCTCCCATTCCTCTTCTATGGCAGTTTTCAACTCCTGCATCGTCTGGGCAACTGGCTGACGAGCCCTAACACGTCTTTTTAGCTCGTCCCACATGTGCTCAATGGGGTTCATGTCTGGGCTTCTGGCTGGCCAGTCCATAACTGTGATGTTCACATCCCGAAGATATTCCCTGACGATGCCGGCCGCATGGTCTCTTGCATTATCATGCATAAAAAGGAAATTTGGGCCCACATAGTCCGCGTATGTTATCACGTGAGGTTCTAAGCACTCACGAATGTACCTTTCAGCATTTAATGTTCGCAGCCGTGGTCCTGTAACAACCTCAAGTTGAGTTTTGCCGCTCGCGGATATACCGCCCCAGACAGTCCATGAGCCACCGCCATAAGCAACCCTCTCTTCAAAGCAGCATTGTGCGAAACGCTCTCCCTTACGTCGGTAGACCTTCTTCCTTCCATCATTGCCATGTAACACAATTTTAGACTCATCAGAAAAGAGTACACGGCTCCAATCTTGCTGTGTCCAATTTAAATGACTGCGTGCGAAATGAAGGCGCGCTGTTCGGTGGGCTCGCGTTAGTTTGGGGCCATTAGCTGGCTTGTGTGGTACCATATCGCGTTCTTTTAACCTTCTCCGAACAGTTCGAGCGCTCACAGATACTCCGTGGAAGTCGCGAAGTTGGTTTTGTATCTCAATGGAGGTAAGGTGACGATTTCTCAAGCTGGTCGTCACGATGAATCGATCCTGCCTTTCAGTTGTGACCCGAGATCGTGGCCTTCCTTGGCGACGAACAAAGCCGCCAGTCGCTAGGTACCTCCGATAAACATTTCGGACCGCAGATCGACTTAAATTAAGTTGAGCACTCACGTTTCTTTGGCTGTGTCCGGCCTGAATAAGTGCCACAGCTTGGGCGGCGACTTCAGGTGAAGTATCCATAGATTATTGATAGAACCTCACCTTAATGTTAAGAATAAGTAATGTTTGTTGCAAAACCAAAGATGTCAATCACTTTTTCAAGAATTAAATCCAAGTAAACCAATAAAACCAAGTTTTCTTAGTATTCGATTGTTTGATATCAACAAACAGGCTCCAAATTGTCTTTTGTTTCTTTAAATTCTTTGTTCGAAATTCAAAAAAAGACTATTGAATGAAATTGTGAATGTGCCAGGTTCAAAACTGCATAAAAACTTTTTGCTCGACCTAATATAAAATTTTAGCTAGGACCAAACGAAACTGAAAATACAAGGTGGGCCAAAAGATGTGTCCAGAAGTGTACATATTTGAATGGGTACCTACCATTAAAAGTGATGTTGTAGCTGGCACTTCAATTAAGCTATGGACGTAATTAAAACTACTTAATTTAACAAAATAATTAAAATAATGAGCGATATAAGAATAATAACTTACCAATATTTTAATTTTGCGCTTCAAAAATGTTGTCTCGTCACAAAAATTTCTATGACATTAATCATAGATATATGAAAGAAGTTTTTTATATTTCTATGACATTAATCGTACAAATAACTAAAACAACTTGCCTATTCTGTAAGCTTTCCAAAAAGGTATAAAAGTCAATTTTAAAATACATAATTCGTGGCTTGGCATGTGTTTGAATCGGCGCGGCGGCGCGCGGTGCGGGGAGAGAAATCATCTGTGTTTTTAGTTTATGATCCTCGCTAAAACAACCGATTTTACTGGCGAAATTCTTCGTGATGGGGCGGGGGAGTACACGGCGTCTGCTGCGCTCGCGTCGTCGCCTTCCTTAGTAAGTTTCGACTCTACGCCGCGCAAGCACGTGTTGTTATCTTGCTATTAACCAATCTCTTATCGCGTTAATTTGTTATCGATCATTATTGTTAATTCTTGTTTCTCTTGTTATTCTTTTTGTTATCATTGTTATTTCGGATAACATGGCTTCGTATTCTAATAACGAATAAGCAGACATAATGTTTTGTTATGGTTTTGCCGATGGAAACGCGGCTGCGGCTCGGCGAGAATACCAACGCCGCTTTCCCGATCGTCGACTTCCCCACGTTACTGTTTTCGGGAGCACCTATCGACGATTGTCTGAAACTGGCAGTGTTCAGAGAGCACAAGTCAACGCTGGCAGACCTCGACGGTACACGGCTGACGAAGAGGACACCATTCTTCAGTGTTTTATTGATGACCCAAACATCTCACGGACGCGAGAGGGAGAGGCAACAGCCGCGCCCTCGCGCCCCTAGCCGCCGCAGGGTCTCCTGCGGCGCTAGGCTAGCTAGGCTAGGGCTAGGGCTAGGGCGTCTGCCCTGGGCGGCGGGAATCTATCGCCGATTCCCAGCCACCGTAGGCGCAGGCTTGCGGACGACGAGTAATGGGCAGCTCGCCGTCCGGTAAGGACCAGGCCCGGGTCGACGGCGCGTTGTGTTCCACGCGCGCCTCAAAGAGATGTCAGCAGTGACGGGGTCCAATAGGGCCGAAGCCGCCGGGGTCGCGGGTAGTTCGAAAGAGATACCGTGGCCCTGGCACGGGCAACTGAAGGAACACGGGTGGGTTTTAGTCAGTAAAAGTCGAAGTCAGTAAAAAAAAAAAAAAAAAAAGTCAGTAAAAGACACACCCTCCCGCTCTGCCCGGAGCGGGAGAAGACATTTGATGATTTCCCATCCACAAAAAAAAAAAGCTGGGGACATGCTCTCTAGAGCGGCCACCTATGAACCCTTATAACTTTTGAACCATCCGACATATTCCGATAATTGGCGGCAAATTTCGACTAATTAGCGTCAATTTTTTTGTTATCAAAATTAAAATCCCTGATGGTGGCCATTACATGCCAGTGTCAGTCACACCTATGTGCGTGTGATTGTGCATTCACATTCCATGGTGGTTACTTATAAACAGGCCCCTAATTCACTACGATTCCTTACTTCGAAACCACGTCAATTACCCGAGATAATCACGTCTGCTACTAACTTATTCTCTATGATACAATGAACGAAATCACTTCTGAGATGGGTTTCTACAAGACACGATATTGACGTGGTTTGTACGTGGTAAGATATACCTAAGCGGGGAATTATACAGAATTGGGGCCCGCAATAGACTGCGGAAGGGGAAATGGAAATAAAACAATACATGTCAAACTTTTATTTACTTTATTATCTATTATCCAATTGTAAAAGGGGGAACCAGTCACTCGCTATCACTCTACTTCGCTACAGATCTCGGCCATTTACACGTTTATAAAGAAACATCAACCGAAATAAGGTTAAAAATTCACAAATACACATTTAATGTTGATTATCCTAACTTATAAGTAAGAGGCTCGAGCGCGCGGGGAGACGGCAATCACTGAACGGAACTGAACATAGGACTCGCACAACCCTAAGCAATACAATGCTGGTTAAGGTCTAGGGTTGCTCATCATCACCAATGCGGTTTACGAATAGAGATTATCGAATATAGACAAAAACAGGTCACCTCTATGAGTGAACGCATTGCGCCGCGTCGCCGCTCGGCCGAACCCACACCTACGTTAGCTTCACCCACGGGACTTGGCGACATCGGCCACAAGTTACATTCAAACAATACCAAATGCTTAGCAGCACCTAAACTTATAAGAAGCGGTTGATCCTTCGACAAAAAACATACACTATTTCCGTGTAACGAGATAAATGCCTGTCTACATGTAAGCTAAGCTCGGATTGACACAAGAAACATTGATATGAATTCAAAAACGTTAATGATTAATATATTTAATACGCGTTCCTATTATTGCGCTAAAGGGATCAGACCGGGTTGGGAGTGTCGCGTGTCGGGACACAACAGCGGGGAGTGTGTCGTGATTATCTCGCCAAATAACTGCACCTGGCCGCGTACATGAACACATTTATGTACTGAACGTTACGCTAACTTATCGAAACAAATTAATATACAACGCGGGACGCGCGTGCACACACGCAGCACACAGTGAGACCACGCCTTTACATGGAGTTATTGCAGTACACGTAGTTTCTTTAATTAATATATGAGAATCATAGTAACAATGCGACTAATATAACTCCATGTAGTATTATAATAACATGTCAAACATTTCACATGCATCATCCCCAAAAATCCTGTGTAATATTTACACTTCTTAAAGTACACTTAACCGACCCTAAAACGAATAGTTTTATCTTGCGATAGTGCCAAACTGCGAGAACACTTTTACCATCTACGTCCGCGTTCAAATAATAAACTGACTTCCCCGAAATACCTTGTGAAACAAATAGTTAACCATTTCAAAAATTAGGAAACACAATAGAATGTTTGTAATATTTACCTCTCATTGTAGCGTACCTAATTTATTTGCGATAATGTACCAATACATTACTATAACTCAAGATAATTAACGCCAAAGACAATGTCGTCCCCGATCCCAATAAAAAAATAATTTTGGATTTTCCAACACTAGTATATAAATCCTTATTTTAATATGCGGATTATTACAAGTGTTATCACTATTATGAATTAATTTTGGATTTTGTAAAGTAAATCAATCAACACATGGTGCCAATGTTCCTGAACTTTGTACACATTATTACAAAAGGGATTAACGTGACTTCTCAGCGTAACTGAACACGGCTCGAGCGTTAGGAATACACTTACATAAATGTACTTTAAAACCTAGAACTTTAAAAAATCTGTGCTTATATAAGTCTCCGTTCGCTTTATAATCGAACCATACGTCATAAAGCTGTTGTCCGACTGTCAGCTGTTTTGCTTCAAAGCAAGTCACAATATGAAAAATAAAACAACATATTCAAATATAAACTTATTAATTTAAACGCTAACGGTCGTGCTACAGCTTGATGTTACATTATTCATTCACTTATGTAACTGATTATGAGAAAAAATAAGCAGTTTATTATCGAACTATAACTTATAACGTAGAAAATAACTCTAGAGAATAATGGAAATACATCAATTACAAGCTAACACCGAGCCGCATTCTTCATAATAACATAATCAACAAACGTGATCGTAATTACTAATACAGGCACAATTAAAATAAAACGACTTACAAATCCTAGAGCTGTTTAACTTGGGTAATCCTTACTCTTAATGGGAATTATTCCTACAACATAAAATTACATAGGCCCACGCAGCTTCGCCGGCGAAACAAACAAATGTATCTACTTGGAGTAACATAAGGGTGTCTGCGGGGTGCGGTGTACAGCCTGGCGAGCCGGGGGCATTAGTCTAAGTATGTTAAAGTGGTGCTTACTCGACTATGTATGTTTGCGGCCGAATAGTCACCTGCTCACGATGATATGAGCTGCAAAGAAAGTATGCGTGTTAGTCGTTTATTACTCGTGGTCCCTGCCGTAGACCCTGGAAGGAACCACTGGGAATCTCGTTACCCGTGGTCCCTCCGGGAAACACAATGCTCTCGAATTAAAATGGTAGTCTCGAAAATATGATTCGCGACAATAACAAATAGTTAATTTATGTAGATTTACCATTGTTTGGTCTGATTTTCGAAATCAGACTAAAATCTAAATCTAAAGAGGTGTATTGATGATTCCTAAATACATACATATTTTCGTGACTACCATTTTAATTCGGCAGCATTGCAGCATTGCATTTTTCGTAGGGACCACAGGTACCAAAATTCTCCGTAGTCCCTTCCAGGGACTACCGCAGGGACCACGGGTAAAACGGGTGTTGGTAACAACACTTATCAAATGGCAGCTGATGATATCCTGAAAAGTTTGCAAGACCTCGTCATGGCTGTCGTGTCCGCCTACTCAGTTATCAACCGGTCAAGTTTACGTTCAAGTTCAAAAGACCATAACCAAGTCGCGAAAACAAATCTTGTATCAATTCAGATGCATTTACATAATTGAGGTTCGAATTAACAAAAGTTTAAATGGAAATGACCATGGGAAAAACAATAACAGCAAATAAAATACACAGTTAAGGATAATGCCAAATGGATGTAACACGTATTACAAATCAGGAATAAACAAAGACTACATCTCATAAGTACTTTCAGGCGAAAGCCTTATAAAATATGTATGACAGACAAAATCTTGTCTATGAAGGGACTTGTTTTTTGTAGAAATAATATTTTTAACCATGTTCCTTACATCCAAACACAAAAAACACAAAAAAAACTACATGCAAAAATAAGAAATAAGCAAAGAAATCTACCTTGTAAAGTAAAGCGGGTGTTTATCCGTTCCAGTTCATATTATTTTTTATTATTCATAATATATTATTATTGTAATAATATATAGCTATGTTCTTTTATAATCTATAGGTATACTATGTAGACATCTACACTCCGCTCTTAACTCCTATCATCTTAAATACACTGGAACAAAGAAAAATAATAAAAATAAATTAAAAATAATGCTAATGTCATGCTTTCGCAAATAAAATGTTCAAGAAATCATGCAATGGCAGTGGGATATAACTTTGTAAGTATACTGAAACTGAAATCCTGTGAACAAAACAAAAAATACTGCTACAGTGAGTAGCAAAATAAAATCGATTGAAGAAACCCTTAAAAAGAACGGGGCGGCATGCAGTAGCCACGTTGTGCCGTGTACCGCGTGACAATCTAGAAGACCTCAGGGTACAAAAAAGATACGTGTAGTGCTCTTAACTTAAAATCTCTGAAAACAGTAAACACTTGGAACAGCCCTCCAAACAGTCAGCGTGGCTTCCCACAGAGCGTGATTTTACGGACGAACATGCACGTTCATAAACGATTTTACATCGTATTTCTAACAAGGCAAAGTTCTAAATTGAAGGTTTATTCTACTTCAGTGTAAATCCTGCGATTTCGATCTTTATGTTGGCAACATGGTGTCAAGTCGCTTCGACATCCGTGAAACCGTGCACCGTTGGGAGCCGACTTTATACAGTGTTGTAGATAATTTAGCTGGTACTGACCGACTTGACTGTGGCCTTGATGAAGTCCTTCTTGTGCGCGAGGTCGAAGTCTGGGTAGTGGCTATACACCTGCTTGCACACCGTCTTCATCGTTATTTGCTCCAGGTTAGCGCCCTCCAAAATCTGCTTCACATACTTCTTGATCTCGTCATCCTAAGACAGAGGAAGATGTGAATTAGGCTACTAGCTGTAATACTGGAAAAAACAAACTTTTATTCTATTCTATACTAGCTGACCCGACAGACGTTGTCCTATCTTGGCTATGAATATTCTTATGTAAACGCGTGAAGTTAAAATGTTTATTCTGAAATTTTCCAATTTTCTGCAAAATTTTCTTAATTTTTTTTTTTTTCATAATAACCTCCTGGCAAACATAAACACAACAAAAAAAGAATTAGCGAAACTGTTCCATCTGTTCACGCGTGATGCGATGACCAAGGGAAATAGGGATTCATTCTTATATATATATGTCGGAGGAAGTAAACGGAAAGTTGATTGCTGGTCGCATACGAAAAGATAAGATTGATTGCTAATTAAACGATCCATTGTTAATTAAAAATAACTTGTTCAGTCTTAATTTAATTTGATTTATTGCATTTTAATGTTGTGTAAAATCTAACAAACTTATTAAAAGTCACTGCATTGAATAACGTCCAATCAGAGCAGAGGATAGACCTAGAGTGGGGTCGAGGCGCCATCTTGCCGTTCGCCGGGTGGAGCATGCATTCTTGTAATGGTGGTTGATCGAGGTGGATCACAAGTGGTGAAGTTAGATCGGTGCCGCGAACCTGCTGCTCCTTTATAGTTAAATAGTGATTTAAATAGTAGAGCCATAATAAAATCGTGAGTGTGTGTGAGTAAATAGTGTTTTGTGCTCGCATATCCCAATGACGCCCACTAGACCCAACGTGAATACTAAAAACGATGTCGAGGAGGATGGTGTTTCTCCGACATATAGATAGATGTTCATACTTATCTCTCCTTGTAAGGGTGTTTGTAGATAGTGCAAATAACTTGAACATGGGGGTTTATTTATAAACATTAAGTAACGATTAGCGACTGTTCAACCATACATTTTTGCGTTTAAACATATTATCTTAACTTTCAGCAACTTTTATAAAAATGAAGGCGCCAGTGTGGGCTATGGCTTAAGGACGCTGTTACAAATGGGTAGTCAAATCAATACTTTTTTACACAAAAGTATGTTTATTAAACAAAATGTTTTACATTCTTTAAATGTTTTTAGGCCAAATTGTTGATAGATGTGCAAGGTAAGATTAACTATAAATATAATTTTAGATAGTACAGTTTCTCAATAAATGTACCGGAGTGAATTTTTTTACTTCAGTACGTTTATTGAGAAAATGTACCTATTTAAAATTATATTTATAGTTCAGAATCGTACCATGCACATCTATCAACAATTTGACCAAAAAACATTTTAAGAATGCAAAGCATTTTATTTAACTTTTGTGCAAAAAAAGTAATGATTTGACTACCCAATTAAAAAAGGAGATTTGCTCGACCGTCGAGAGGAGAATGTCCACGCGCCACTGGTAGTGGTAGGCGGGTATCGCCAGGCGCTTTATCGCACATCGTTTACACTAAACATGTAAACGATGCTTGTTTACCACAGGAGTGTGGTTGAAACTCGATGACTCCACACATCAGTTTTAGAATTCGACGGTCACACAAGTTTAGTATGAGTTACAGAGGTGACACGCTACATGGCCCGATTTTTTCTAAAACTTCCTCTGTCATCGTCACCGTAAGTCGTTTAGACATAGAATGCGATGTGTTTATTACGTGATAAATACTCACAGTGGGCGGCCGCTTGGCCTTCTTGTCTGCGGGCGTGTCGGACTCATCACCGCTCTCTTCCTCATCACTGGCCTCATCCTCGTCTTCCTCCTCACTGCCCTCGCCGGATTCCTCGTCTGAAGATGCCTTCTTGCTCTTCTTGGCTGGTCGGCCCGCAGCCTTGGCGGCCGGTGCCTTCTTCTTAGCTGGGTGAATAAATTTAGAATTAGGGAAATGCAAATGACCGTGAAACATCCTTTAGAATAGAAAATTATAATGAAAATTCAATATTTTAAATTAATTTGTTCAATAAAACGTAACCGAAAATTCCGAGATGGGGTGCAAAAAATTTCGAGCTCACTCCGCTCGCTCTTTTATCCTACATTTTTCTTTTTCTTGCTTTTCGTAAATAGCATACTGAGGAGATGAAAATACACCTCCCTGAAAAAAATAATCCTACTGGGTGCGAGGACCATGTTTGGAGCATTCTGAATTGTCAAAGAAATTGGTCATTCAGAAAGATGCAAGCTAGTTGCCCATTCTAAAGCGTATTAGGTTCCTATGGAGAATAACGGACAAGAAACTCCATAGACACTCTTTTAGATTGTATTGATACAAAATATTATTTACTTCATTAATTTTGAATTTATAATTATATGTGAGAACGATGTAAAAAGACATGCACGTTAAAAGCGTTCAGAGCAAAAGCAAATAGAAACCAAAAAAATAAAATTATAAAATGAAATATGCTAAGAGATGACCAGCCGCCCGTTCACGAGCATGACGCATGGATCAGCGCCATTCAGCTCACTTAGAAGTGTAACATACCGGGTGGCGTGGGTGCTTTCCGCTTGACGGGCGTGGCCTTAGCGGCGGCGTTCTTAGCGACGGCTCCTTTGCGGCCCCCCTTAGCAACCGGCGGCGCTGGCCTACCGCGCTTGGACTTGGGCTCCTGCTACAAAACATTTTTATTTTATTTTAAAGTTATTTAAATTTAAACAAATATCAACTTTATATCGAAATCAACATAACTCTGAGGGTTATGTTGATTTCAGAATGACTAGTAGGTACAGTCAGTCAAAAGATGTCATCGTCAAGAATTAATTTAATTAATTAATTACAATTTGTTTTCCATCAGTGTATAAATACAATTATGTATGTATGTGTTTATATACATAGATACGATACTATGGAACAAAGATTGTCGATATTTAAATCTTTTTGACGACTGTTCTATCGAAATTTTGAATGGAAAGGGACAACCCAAGGTTATCTATAAACTTTAAAGACAAGTTTTGCAATCCATGCACATTCAAACATATAATTGGCTGTCATGGATTTCTGAAGAATATGACTTAAAATACTGGCATAATGTAAAGTTTTCCCATTCTTATCAGGTGTTACTTACATCAGACTCCTCTCCCTCGCTTGCCGACTCGTTCTCGCTCTCGCTCTCTGACTTTTCACTTTCCTCTTCACTGTCAGACTTTGCTCGTCGGCCGCGACTTGGTTTACTTGGCTACATAATATAATGATAAACAATAGTCAATAAGTCTCTTTTCTTTCATTCATCAGCGGTCAAACATCCCCCAGGCACAGTTAATTGTGTCTGGGGGATGTTTGGCAAACACAATTAACTGTGTGTGTTTGACCGCTACGATTGATCTGGCTGCTTACAAATAGTATTGAAATAGTTCCCCGAGTATCATTACATATAAATTAGGACTAAAACTGTAAGTAAGATGACGTCATTTTTTGAGAGCTTTGAAGCGTCTGGCGGAAAGGACCGCCGACAGCAAGTGTATGACAGTATTGATTAATAATTATTAACAATATTCTGTAAAACATATAAAAATCAGCAGTCAGACTTTCAGTCAGATTTCTTTATTAACTGTTAGTTTAAATATTAATGTATAATGTCGCAGATGGATTGTAGACTCTGCTGTTTTACAAAACCGCTAGTTGTTTTACGTAACATATAAAACAACTGAACAACGTTCAGCTGGATTGTCGTTGCATTACGTTTTACAATACTGCTATCCACGTTTAACCGTATTGCAGAATATCTGCAGTCACATAAAGCGTTTGGTGTGGCTTCTATACATCCGTCTGTGGAGTTTTGCTAGTTTATTTATTTATTTATTTATTTATTGTTAATTTATTTTAGTTAATTTAATTTCACCCTGTACAATTGTCAGAGAAAGTGTTTTTGGCATTTTGCATCTGGGATTTCTCAGTAGCAGCCCAGTCTGGATTTGCGCCCGGTTGATGGCTATTGGCTCGCCCGCTATTACATGGGACTCAAAGATAACTGGCGAAATGTGGGTGTACTGTAGAAGTTTGATGCTTTGGTCAAACCTCGACAATATTATACTGGCTGACATTCAATTATTCAAACATCGAATTACTCTAGAAATACTCTCGTTTTTCTTTGTAGGGCGACAGTTAGATTTTAGCTAGGGCTTGGATAAGCAGTGTGAATTGTAATTAAATTGATTCTTTTAGGGCTGATTGTTCAATAGTCAGATAATTTTTATTTGAGGAATAAATAAGGCCGTTTGATAGCTTTTGTACTGAAAATATGTCAAACTGTCACATTTATTCTTCAGGTAAAAGTTATCTGCCTATTGAAAAATCAGCCCTTAATATAGCGGACTTCAGCCCCATTCCACCTGTGTACTGCTTTGTTATTTTATTAGCTAGCCTCCCACTGTGAGGTTCGAGCCCTCACAGTACTATAGGTACATCTCTGGCTAACCCTTTGGTAAATACAGGCGTGATGTTATGTAAATAAGTGTTTATCCAGTAAAATATGAGTATTTTTGTCTGCGTGTGTACGTACCCGTCCCTTTTTGCCCTTGGGCTTGCGGCCGCGCTTGCTGGCGGCCGGCTTGGCGGACGAGCGGCGGCGGCCGGACGACTTGCGCTTGCGGCCCGGCCCGGCCGCGCTCTCGCCCGCCTCCGGGTCGAAGTCCGAGTCCGCTTCTTCCGACCCGCTCGGGTTGAATGACCCCTGCGCAATACAAACAATGTGTCAATACCACTGGGACTAACATAGACACTGTTTAAGCTTATTTTAACCGAAAACACGTTGGTTTTCAGCTCACAGTATCGAGTCTAGACAATCTGTTTGATTGATTTTAAATCATTTCTCTGAGATTTACCAGAAAAAAATAACATCCCCACTTTACGTGTATAGAAGGTAAACTAAAGAAATTTTTTTTCATGATTTTATCTTGCCACTTTGTCGGCGTGATGAATATGTATATCCCTGCCAAATTATAGCTTTCTAGTACTAAGTCTCTGAGCTAAGGTGCGGATGGACAGACGGACGGACAAAGCGAAATTATAAGGGTTCCTTGTTGACTATAGAACCCTAAAAAGGGGGACGATATGAGCAAAAAGATGAGCAACACAGCCTGAATGACTGCTATTGGCTTTTTATAATTATATTTAAATCCTTAATTTGGTGTGTACGCTTTACTTACATCTGAATCTTCTGAGCCATCTTTGGCTGGTTTGGGTCCCTTTACTTTTGCTTCTTGGTCAGTTTCATATTCTTCCTCAGAGTAGCCTATGAACAAAAAAAAAAAAAAACAAATCAATAACAAGCGGTGGACGCGATTTACTTAAATGACGGAGAGAACTGTAGATGTGTTACCTCTGTTGTGCACCTTGACGGCAGCGGAGCGGCGTGGGCGGCCGCCGGGAGTGGCGGGCGGCGCGGCGGGCGGTGCGCGCGCCACGCCGCGTGCGTGCGGGCTGTTGGGGCCCGGCTGCTGCAGGAAGCCCACTAGCCGAGCCGACAGTTCGGATGCTGAACCTGGACCGGAGAAACGATCATTAAAAATGTAAAAAAAAAAAAAAAAAAAAAAAAACCCTTAGAGCCAGGCCACACAGTGAGGGAGCCTCACACGGCTAACCCCGTGTCCTAATATAATATAAGCGATGTTTGCAGCAATACACGACTGTCGCGTTCAGTCCTCGTAGCACCGACAGAGGGCGCGTTCGGGTTTCTGAACAAATGATCGCGACGAACGCGTTTGGCGCGCTTGTAATAGGCACGGCCTAACGGTCGGTCACGTAAAGTATGTGGAAATGCCACGGGCATCACACCGACCGAGCGTTTGCCCACTTGAGGCGGCTTCGTGAGGGGTGGTCTAAACGCCTCAACTCCATTCGGGAAATACAGGCATAATAATATTATGGATCTTTTTTCTCACCTTTCTTGTCTAGATCAAGCATCTCGCACATGGTCCGCAGTTGCTTGGGTTCCATCTTGGTGGTCTCCTCCAGCTTGGCTTTGTACTCTGACGAGCCAATGGACCACTCGTACCCCTTGAACTTCTTGACGTTGCGCTTTACGTTGCGGTCTAGACATGATTGCTGACAGACAAATAAGAACATTAGTATATTACTGACAACATTTTGAGGATACCTGTGTCCTAGAAGAACCAAAATGTATAATACGTTATTCACCATGAAGCAGTGATGGAACCATTGAACGCCATTAGGCGCTTTTATAATGTACCACGTATCGACACGATTTTGCCGATACGGCACAATTTTTTTTTAACGTTCAGGACGTTATTTCCAATTAGATCAATATATTTTGTTATTTCTGCATGCACTAGTTTTTTGGTTCGAAGTGAACGATGTCCACTAACTTCAAATAAAAAATTGTGTAAATAAAACACTGCCTCATTGGTCTAGTGATCACAATCACAAGCGCTACTGCTGAGCTCATATGAGGTCCTGGGTTCGATTCCCAGGTCGGGCTAAATGTTATAGAGACATGAGGAACAGGGTGTAAAGTTCACCCATGCTCTTTAGAAAAGCGAGGACCCTCTGACCAAACGGGTGTCGTGTCTGGTGGGCCAAACGATTGATGTCGGGACGTTGTTAAATTATTATGCTAGTCATGCGGTAAACTCTGCTTGCGCGATGCAGGCTTTTGCGTGACCTGTGTGATGCGTAGTTCGTATGTGGCGACTTAGATGCCGCCACAGTTTTATGGGGTTTTCCATCAGGAATTTATCAGCAGCAGCCCGAGTCTGGATTTGGGCTCGGTTGATGCATTTGATGGCAATAGGCCCCTATTACATGGAACTTAAACATAACTGGCGAAATGTGAGAGTACTATAGGTACACCTCCGCCTTATCCTTCGGGGATTATCCGCCTGTTGTTGTAATGTTAAAACAGTCCTAGGATTAAAAGCAGGTGTTTTGAGTGCTAACTCACCCCATACAAGTACTGATGGAGTAGCTTCTGGTCCTGCGTCTTGAACCGCGAAAGTGATACCTCCACGTTGCCGATGTGGCCCAACGGGATGCCCTTGCCGGCCGGCAGCGGCACGGGCGGCTCTGTTGGCTAGAGACAAAATGTCCACATCACGTCACAAGTTCACCATTCATCATGATTCCAAACTTTGGGAATAATTTAAATTTATAATTGGGCCCAACAATGTCAAAACAAACCTATCCCAAAACTACTCAGTAATTCACCTAATGACGTCAAAATCATTCAATATAATTTTTTAAATTTGGTATGATACCAGCAAAAATGTATATGCAATATGTATCCAAAAATTATAGTTATCATCATGGGAGACGACTCTTACAGACAGAATTAGACCACCCTTGCTCAAGGTTAAGAGACATGGAAAAAATGCAGTCTTACTTCTATTATACTACTATCGTAACTAATATAAATGTGAAAGTGAGTTTGTTTGTTTGTTACGCTTTCACGCTAAAACGTCTGAACGCATTTGGATGAAATTTGGCACATGGATAGACCTTAACCTGGAGAAAATATGAATTTTAAAAGTATAATAATCGTACCTCTTTCTTAGGCTTGGGTTTGGGCGCCTCCTGCTCTTCTTCCTCCTCCTCCTCCTCTTCTTCTTCCTCCCCCTCCTCTTCGTCCTCGCCTTCGTCATCGTCCTTAGCTTTCTTCGCCGGCTTCTTTACTCTGTAATAATTTACACATTCCAATCTTCCAAAAGTTTTGAGTATGAATGTGGGTGGCTATAAGAGTAGGAGAAGACCAAAGAAACGAAGGATGGACTGTGTGAAACATGATATGGCTAGAAAGGGGTGACTACCGAGATAACCACTAATAAGAGAGGTATATAAAAAGAAGACTTGTTGCGCCGATCCCAAATAAATTGGGGAGTAAAGGCTCGTTACACTGTAGTTTCTCGATGGAGTCTCGATTCTGCAGGAGATTATCGTACTCATGTGTTGACAATCAAATGAGAAACAAACTATAATACGAATATGTAATAAGAGACTCGCCAAACAATTTTCTCGAACCGAGATTGACCACTCGAAATACGTCACTGTAAATTTTGAAAGACGAGGCGATTTCTGCTTTTATCTTTTTCATTTCCTTTCAAAAATCGCCTACCCAAAACGAGAATGTGTTCTCGTATAGTTGACGTAATGAAGACGTTTTGTAACGTCATTAGAGGCCGACCAAAAACGAAAAAACTATGAATTGAATATTCGATTATTGATTGATAATAAATGTAAAAGAAATACAGGGTCCATCTTTTACCCATTTTACCATGGATTTCTCTGAATAACAAAATTGTAAAGGACTGACACTTATTCAGCTCAATTCAGCTTTTTCCACAGGAAAAAAAAAACAGTTTTGTGTGGAACGATGCGGAAAGCTGAACGCATCTCCATACAAAGGAATCTGTAAATATTATTTTTCGTACCTATACAGTTTTTGGCCGAAAACAAATCCACCTTAAGGAGGATGCACTGTGGTAGCCCGCGAAATTCAAATTTTCTTGCATTTTATGCAATTTGCAGGTCCGTGTCAGGTTGTATCTTGATCAAAATATGATACGCGGCAATAAAACATGTATTTGCATAATTTTAACCATAAAAATCATCAATACATCTCTCCAAGTTAGATTTCGTGCAGATTCATTGAACAAACAAAATCTAACTTAGCGATATTTATTGATGATTTTTATGGTTAAAATTATGCAAATACATGTTTTATTGCCGCGTATCATATTTTGATCAAGATACAACCTGACACGGACCTGCAAATTGCATAAAACGCAAGAAAATTTGAATTTCGCGGACACTACCACAGCGGATTCTCCTTAATTTCGTTTTCGTTTTCTCTAATCGTCATCTGAAAACGATTAAACTGAAAAAAAAAAAACTAATAAAATGGAACCTACTTTTCTTTAGTTGGCTTCTTTACTTCCACCTCGTCGCCATCGTCTCCTTCCTCCTCCTCCTCGTCTTCTTCCTCTTCCTCATCCTCCTCATCTTCCTCTTCAGTATCCTATGAATTAAATATTGTTTCGAGTTGACTTTGTTAAGTACTAAAAGTAAAAAGATCTCAAAATAAATCATTATTATTGTACACGAAAGTGTATTTATTCAGAAATTAACGAGTGTCGGTAAAGGGACTGTATATGGATAAGTCGAATACAGTTGTTATGCTGTACAGTTCCATCTTTCTTTCGCATTGGAACAATTATTATAACTAGGACACTTCAGATTTGACATACGGCGGCGGCGCACGGTGGGCTGAAAATCGGCTTTCATAGACTTGGGGATTTCCATTTGCAAGTGCCGGATTTTTTGCCGGATATCACTTCTATTAGTCATTACTATATACAAAAATTACACCCGAGTTAATTCTGCTCAAAAACTAAGGAATTTTTTTTTTTTTTCGAAAAATTTGTATGAAGCTAACTAGTATGAAAAATCTAATTATCTCTTAAACGGAAAGTTAAACAGAAATATCCTTACAGGTGATTATAGTGCTAATTATTTATGATTTTTTTGTTGCCAATTTGCTGAAAAATATTATGCCGTTTTTCTTTTTTTAAAATCGACAAAATATTTTTATTTATTTTTACATATGAAACAATTGCTTTTAGTGTTTATGTTGAAAAACACAGGCTTATAACAACACGTAACATAAAATAGCATCACCCCATATATATTCGAAGGAGTAGGCAGAGGTTTACCTATAGTACACCCACACGTATACAACTATGTTTGAGCTAGATATTTATCAACATAAAATGAGTTTTAAAACTTTGCATATAACAAAAATACCAAATTACAAATTGTTGTCTTCTAATGAGTCTGAAAAAAGTAATTAAGTAATTACGCTGATTTAATATTCTAATAAGTTTTAATAGGTGATTTAATCATTTGCAATATCTCACAACAATGCCAACTAATGACTACATTCAGTTGTATCCCGCATAGGCGATTGCCTTTCTGCCGAAGATCGTGTAACTCTCAAAGAATTTTGTCGAGATTTACGCGAGCCGCTATGTAAATAGGTGGCAGAAATCCAACCGATTCCTTGATAATTTCAGAAACTGTACGCAAATTGGTTGGAAGCAAATCTAGATTGGCAGAGTTGTGTGCAAACTTTAGTTAATCAAGAACCAACTGTTGATGAGATACCAAGAGCTCCCTCAGTCTCTCAAGAAAAAAGTCGTCCGTTGGAACAATGACAAATAGGTCCCGAAAACCATTCGAAGATCTGGGAAGTAAACAGAAAAAGAAGATCTGATGATCATACAGGTGAAGATTCCAGTGAATTGGTATATGCAGCTGCAGCACGTTTAAAAGAAGAAGGCCATGGAGATATCGCATCTGTGATCGAATATATGATGAAAAATCCTGAAGCAGCCGTTAAAATTAATGAAACGCTTATGATACCAGCGAAATAGACATATTTACGTCAGAAAAAGCGATTTTTGTAACAAAGTATATGTAAAATAAAGAATAATCAGCAATTTTTTTATATTTTTCTAATATATTTTTGTATTTTTAATATTTGGGTCATAAACTCATAACATATCGATGTTCTTAATTAACTTAGACACTAAAAGGAACCGTTTCATATGTAAAAATAAATAAAAATATTTTGACGATTTTTTTTAAAAAAAAAACGGCATAATACTTTTCGGCAAATCGGCAACAAAAAAATCACAAATAATTAGCACTATAATCACCTGTCAGGATATTCCTATTTAACTTTCAGTTTAAGAGATAATTAGATTTTTCATACTAGCTTCATACAAATTTTTCGTTAAAAAATTATAATTTCTGCGTTTTTGAGCAGAATTAACTGGGGTGTCATTTTTGTATATAGTAATGACTAATAGAAGCAATATCCGGCGAAAAATCCGGCACTTGCAAATTGGTCCCTAAGTCTATGAAAGCCGATTTTCAGCCCACCGTGCGGCGGGGTAATTGTGTACCTAACACACAGTAGGAGTGAGTTTCATTTTGACAGTTCAACAACATTCACTGCGTTGTTGAGCAGACAAGTTTTTCGAACATTATGAAGCAATGGATTAGCAATATCCTTCAAAACAATTTTGTGATTGATATATTCCGAGAGCTGATGAACAATTTTGGATAGGTTCTTGAGGCAATGTGAAAAATTTTGTAATTTTCCTTGAAAGACCCCTGAATATTAAAGTGGAAGTCTGGCTGAAGGGTAGCGGCCCTTTACCGACCCTTGAATTTTTTCACAAGGGATTTTTTTTTATTACAAAAATGTTTTGTTTGTTTGGGATTATTTGTTTTTAAGTTCTTGTATTACTCTCTCATAATCTCAGTGCCTCAAAAATATTTTTAGGATTTGTTTAAAAATCATTTTGCAAGCGTCTGGTTAACTTTTAAACCCGACTAAATGATCTGCCTTTTTTATTTTTCAATTCCTAATATCAAACTTAAAGATATAAAAATTTTAAAATGCCTCCAAAACATTTTTTTCTTCTCCCTTCTAAAAAAATTGAGTCGGTAAAGGGCCGTGACCCTTCAGCCAGACGTCCCCTTTAATATTCAGGGGTCCTTCAAGGCTAATTACAAAATATTTCAGTGCCTCAAGAACCTACCCAAAATTATTGTTCATCAGCTCTCGGACTAAATAGTGTGTTACGCAATTAGGGTGCTGATCCAGGTAAGTCAATTGACCCACTAGATTTTGTTGACAATATGATTTATTTTATTACTATTTGGCGAAATAATATTAACAAATCTCGACATAGTTTTGGACAAATTTGGACATCTTTATTAATAAGCTACGGAATGTTCTTACCTCCTTCTTAGCCTTCTTTTTAGGAGCGGCCTTCTTAGCACCTTTGTCGTTAGTCTTTACATCATCTTTTTCATCCTCATCATGCGCCTCACCATTTTCTTCCTAAAACAAAACGATGCATTTAAAATAATCTACCTACCTGCAAACCTGCTTGCTTGTATAAGGATCAAATAGGGCCTACAAAAGTATTTTCTTTTTTAAATAAAACGTTGGGCACTAGCCGTTACTCTTGCATCTTGAATACGATTACTAAAACGTAAGTATTTCTAATTTACAGGTGCAAAGAACATACAAAGGAATCTATAAATAAGGAAAACACATCCTCTCTGCATTCATCCTATAATTATCACCTCTCGCGACTAATGAAAATTGATGATATTTATATCAAAATAAATCATTGTGTGAGGGACGCGTCCTTGACTTCCGAGGTCGCGTTATTTTTAGCCTCACAGATACGATTCTGAAACAGGTGTAACAATCTGACTTTCTTTTTGAGTATTGACAATAACTGAATTGTGTAGTGGAAGAAAACCCGCATGTTGTGGTGCAATTGATTGAAGGAAAATATACTTTTTGGCGAAAACGACATTAGTATACCTACATATAAATAAAACCATGGAACGTGAATGAATGAATTCATCAAGCCAAACTAGTTTTCGTCGTGTTTTTTCATAGGCGTTAATTTTAGTTATAAATATCAGCGCCGTAAAAATATCAATTGTAAGTAGGTACCAGTTTTTAAACACGCTTTTCATTCTTACGTTGTACTTACTGTATCGCATTTAATCAATTGAAATAACAAGGGTTCACCGAGTGTATTGAAAGCACAAGTTGACCACTACATCGCATGCGACCTATTTTCATATGGTAGAAAACGTCGGTCCCGGCTGCCATTCGTGGATCTTTGACTGTCGTCACGGGTCACCCTAAGCCCGAAAGTCTGACAACCAGTCTTAACAAGGGGTATCGTATTACCCAGTAACTGGGTTGTAGAGGTCAGATAGGAAACTGGACTGAACTTTTGACCGCGGCCATGACCGACAAGTAGTGGCAAGTAGCCTACTGAGCTTATATAGGTTCACGAACTGCCTATATACCGAAAAAGTTTGACTATGAAAAGCACGTGATTCAAAATTAATTACGACGCAATTTGTCTCCTGTGTGCAAACTTGCTAAACTCGTCAGGTCGTATCGTCGGTCGTCGGGCGTTTATTTCTGAAAATATTCGAATTCCAAGGCCATAAAGCATTTATTAGGTCATCTTTAAATTATTAGGTACTTAATCACTTTATCAGAATACAAGTTAATTTACGTAATTAAATCACGACATCCGTGTTCGTCACGCTCTCGTCGTTAACTGGGTAAGCAGCACGCGAGATGCGTCCATATAGTCATAATAACAGCTTGTTTAAGGTGATACGTAAAAAGCGAACTGGGCGGGAATAAGAAAGTGACAGAGTCAATTACTTCCACATGCGAAAAAAAGAGAGCGCAACGATGCACTGGACCCAAAATAAAAGCGCCAAACTAAATAAAAATTGTTTAAAAATAAATTAAGCTATCTATCAAAATTATTTTCAGTCAGATTTTTTTTTAATTAACTAATGCGCACATTTTGAATGCAATTTTGCAATTAAATTACTTGGGATTTTACAAAATTAAAAACAAAAAATATGTACAAGTATATAAAAAAGGAGGATTTGGGATTTTAGAATTACAGAAAAAAATATAATAAAAAAGTAGAGGTCTTTTCGGAATTAAATTCTATCGCAGAAATTGAACCCTATCGCGTTTTCCTTCAGTCAAAGTATTAATCTAATAGTCATTAAACATAATTATATCCAAAAATTAAATCCATACATGCTGCAATAGTGAAATAAATGGTTACGAAAAAGCCTCCAATTTATTTTGGTATCGCCTTAAGTCATAACTTGCAAGTACTATCGACAAACCGTAACTTTTAAGGTGTAAAGGAAAGATGTAACCTTTACACCTTAAAAGTTACTTTTTGTATAATGTCACTGTATAATTATGAACTTCGAGAGTTTATAATGTAACTTGTGAAATTGTAAACTGTCGATAAATTGTGACTCCATGCTGCTTATAATAGAACGTATTAATTTTCGATAGTTTATAACGTATTCATGTCCATACTATTTACCGACAGGGTTGACTATCCGTTCTTCCCATCTTTTTACTGTTTTCATTATGCCACTGTAATACTTTTGTAATTCTATGGTAAATTGTTCTTGATCAACAATAACTGGTATTACAGCGTTTTGTAGAAGACCATTTTCAATATCCAACATGGTAGCAAATTGGATACTTATAGTTTCACAAATTAAAAATTATTAAAACGAAAAGTACTGTTATTTATCATTGAAACTTCACTTTTGTTTGTTTAATCGTAGTTCATTATTATACTAATATAACTTTTTCAACACCAAAACTATTGAAAACTACAAAGATTTATTTGTTTGTTTATATTCGGCGACTAACGAACTAAACGAACGACAGTGAATGACAGATGACGGTGAATGAAAGATAGCGGCGCGAGGCAAATGACGTTCAACCAGTCAGCACGCAAGGTGCGTTCCGTCGCATTCAAATAAGATGCCAGTTTACAATTTGATGGTTTGACATGGAAGATTTTAAACTGACGAAAATTAACACGTTATATTGTAAGCAGTATGGTACAATCGCAATTTATCGAGAGTTTACCCACGAGTTAGATCATAAACTAACCAAGTTCATAATTATCCGGTAACATATACTTACACTGATTCACTTTGCCCCTATGGTCCCTTATTTTTCCTACAATATTGCAGCTTGCAAGCAAAGTTGTTTCGAAATTGGAAAGGCCTGGCTTTTGTCGATAGTACACACGGCTACACATCAAGCTATACATTTCCAATTTACACTGACATCTCATTATAAGGAAATCCTATACAATGCGAGATCAGCTTATACTGGAAATGCTTATGCTTATCTGGAGCTTGATCTGTAGCCATGCATACCTACCGCCTCAATCAACGTTTCCCTCAAAAAATACTTCTCACACTCATTAATTTTGTTTGACATTATTTACTCCATCATGCCAATCAGCAATCATCATCAGCCTACAGCAATCCTGTCTATATGACAGAATATTATAATGAACGTTGCCTCGCTGGAAACACATTCACAAATCGCCAGTGAGATAACGTTCTTAGCAAGAGGAGCACTCATTTAAAAACGTTTATGACATTACAATCGTTCTTAGATTGTAATGTACTGTACAGAGTACACCTGTGAAACAGATCCATCCGGTTTAATTTACAAAGGCTACGCATTTCAACCCCAGATTCGTAGTGAGATACTGTGGGCGACCCTTATCTGCATACATTAATGCACTTACAAAGACCTTGACCTAACCCCGGTGTTAAGCAGTTCTTTTTGTCTGTGTTTGTTGTTTTTCGTGCTCTGGACAAACCTATAGGCACTGTTTACCAACCAACTGACATTATTATTGTATGGGCAAATTGCTGACAGTTATGGCTGGTTTACACAGTGCGAGCTGCTGACTAGAGCTGCTCGCACTTGTTCTCGCATGTCAGTAGCTCGGCTTGCCTTGGCTGTTTACACAGTGCGAGTTGCTGCACTGCAGCTACTCGGTAGGCAGACTCGCACACTAGTTCGCACTATGTAAACTAGCCATTAATATTTTAAGTTCGACTAACTTTAGTTCAAAAAACTGCCATTACACAGATAGGCTAAAATTCAATCGATTTTTGAATCGAAAACCCCTTAAAGGCTTTCTGCACCCCATGTGTGCATAAGGAAAAACCCCTTTAAATAATAGGTATATAAGCTTATATATTATATATATAAACGTAAAAAAACCTCATCCGATGGAAAAAAAAAAACATCCTACGTAGTTGTGAACCTATGGGGTTCGCAACTAACCCCCCCCTCCCCCTGGGGGTTTTGGGTAAAACCCAAAACCAAACCACACACCAGACATTAAATTAGTATCTAACTGCACTTGAAGAGTTAAAAATGTTGGTACAAGCACAATTACTATCACCTATTGATATAAATACAGTCTTAAAAATAAGTAAATATTATGTGCAAACGTGTATTTTAAAACTGTTCCAATTTACGTTACGTTTACTCCGCGCGTTTGTGTTAGGCCATAAGGTTGTAAAGGTGGACAAAACTCAAACTATAAAACATAGGTGCCATTAGTACTAAAACAAGTCAGTTATAGCTATTATCATCATCATCTGTGTAGCATTTTCCCAACTATATTTGGGTCGGCTTCCAGTCTAACCTGATGCAGCTGAATACCACTATTTTACGTGGAGCGACTGCCTATCTGACCTCCACAACCCAGTTACTGGGTAATACGATACCGCTTAGTAAGACTGGTTGTTAGACTTTCTGGCTCCTGACGACCTTTAACGACTGACAAAGGTCCACAAATGACAGCCGGGACCCAATGACAATATGCTTTCCGAGACACGGAGGGGTCTTGGTATGTGAAGATCCCCATCCACAGCACACCAAGCGTAGCTTAACCTGCTCGACAGACCCGTGCGGCTGTTATTAGCCACAAGCTATTATCATCGTCATTCAGCCGAAAGGCACTCACTGCTCGACATGGGCTACCCCCAGGCGTCGCCACATCGACCGCTCATACTTAAAGCTCTTTTAATTGTTATTTATTTCACTGACCTTTTTAGAATCTGCATCAGCCTTCACATCCCTCTTGACGTCCTTAGAGCCATCTCCTGCGCCATCATCGTCCTTGCCGTTAGCCGTTGTTGATTTTGAGTCGCCTGTTCGCAACAAAAAATAATATATTTTACAAACACTTCGATAAGTAGTTACAAGGATCTGTATGATGTTTTGAGGACTTGTGTGCTATGTGATTCTGGAATCAAATTGATTATCATAATCTATGATTGTTCCCGAGTTTCGAAGCTTTATTCAGAGAAATAGGGAGCGGCATTGACAAATCGCGCATTGTTTGAGTATTATTGGTTGGGTGGCTTTTGATATACTTAACAAGAAAAAAGGAAAGCAAAAAAGAAAAAAAAATAACCCATGAGCCCCAAGATTACTATATTATACCTAATTTCGCCCATATTAAATTATTGTGTTTTTAATCATAGCAACGATTAAGAACCGATCCATTTTGTTGGCTCCTTAGACATCAAAAAATGTAAGCAATGATAACAAAACGATATCGTTCAGTGACATTGCGGTAAAGTTGTAAAGCGATAACTTTGACGATGATAACGAACCATTGCATAAGACTCCATTATTGATAATTTCCGGACTTCCATCACACGCAATGGACTAACTTTAAAATATTATTTAATTTTCCATAATCTTCATCCTATGCACGTAAAGGTAGGTAACCAGCGACGACCACCACTTGCCAAAGATAAACGCTATCGATTTAATCTTTAGAATACTAAAATTTACACAAATAATACTAGTTGAGATAATGAGTTTGCGAATATAACCGCCCGTAGAAACAGTATTTTCTTAAGGCGACGATAAGCGACTTGTAATGATTTAAACTAAAGATCACGTCTAAACAAGTAGTGTTAATGATTAGGAATAAATGTAACTGCCTAACGTGGATAAAAAACTGAGAATCACGCAAACACTATCAAGGAGCGCTGTCCCAAATTAGACGCATTGTTAATTTATTACACATAAAACAATTGGTATTACATGAAAAAATGTATAAACAATTAAATTATCTTTATAATGGTGAAGGTTTCATAAAAATATAATAATGGCCGAGTCCTATTACTGAGTGAAAGTACGACGCGTTGCGTGAGCTCAGCACAGAACACGCAAGCTATTCACAAGGCCGCTGGCAGTTATCTGCGACTTAAGCTGGGTTTCCATTGCACCGCGCATCTCATTTTTGTTTGCATAAAACGGTCACCAGAACAAAGCACAGATGCGCGGAACAGTTGGTGCGCATAGAGGATAAGTTTTGTTTCTGGCTTTTTAATAATGGCTTGTTTACACAGTGCGAGCTAGCGTGCGAATCGGCCTGCCGAGTAGCTGCAGTGCAGCAACTCGCACTGTGTGGACGTAACATACGAGCAACTCGCAATTGCGAGTTGGAGAGTAGCTCGCAGCCGAGTAACTTTTTTTGCTTTCGTGCTAACTAGCATGCGAGTCGGCCTACTGAGTAGCTGCAATGCAGCAACTCACACTATGTAAACAGCCAAGTCAAGCCGAGCTACTAACATGCGAATACACAGTGGAAGCATCTGTCTAGTCAGCAGCTCGCACTGTGTGAACAGCCAAGGCAAGCCGAGCTACTGGCATGCGAGTACACAGTGCGAGCAGCCGTCTACTGTCTAGTCACCAGCTCGCACTGTGTAGGTACACCAACCAGTCATTATGGCTAGTTTACACAGTGCGAGCTAGCGTGCGAGTCGGCCTACCGAGTAGCTGCAGTGCAGCAACTCGCAGTGTGTGTACGTATCATACGAGTTACTCGCACTTGCGAGATGGACAGTAGCTCGCAGCCGAGTAACTTCAACATGTTTTTTTTTTTCACTCACCTGCTTTTTTTTTTTTTTTTTTTTTTTTTTTTTGTGGATGGGAAATCATCAAATGACTTCTCCCGCTCCGGGCAGAGCGGGAGGGCGTGTCAGACTTTTACTGACTAAAACCCACCCGTGTTCCTTCAGTTGCCCGTGCCAGGGCCACGGTATCTCTTTCGAACTACCCGCGACCCCGGCGGCTTCGGCCCTATTGGACCCCGTCACTGCTGACATCTCTTTGAGGCGCGCGTGGAACACAACGCGCCGTCGACCCGGGCCTGGTCCTTACCGGACGGCGAGCTGCCCATTACTCGTCGTCCGCAAGCCCGCGCCTACGGTGTTCACTCACCTGCTCGCCTCGCAACCCATGCGAGTGCTGGGGGTTATCACTCGCATGGCATTAATCCCTAGGGTATAAATTAATGACATAATCTCCATAATCTTGCCGCTTAGCGAACTGATTACCGAACATATTAATGGTATCACTGTTTTAGTGAATGTAAAAGAAAGCTTACTTGTAAGGTTTAATTCAATGAAAATGGCAGATTGAGGCGACTTTCCTTTGCGTCTCGACTTTGCAATATTTAATTATTATCCATTTCTTGTGACACCGTTCACAGTTCATAAAGGCATGGGTCGATAAGTGCATGAAGGTCGAGACTTGAGTTCTCATTTTTTTTTAATTATAGCATAAATCGTAGCGTTGTATCAAGAAGTTTAACAGGCGTGTCAATGCCCTTTGGTTCTAAACTCACAACAAATCGATTTGACTGTACAAACCGATCTTTGCGGACATTGAATTATGAATGAGTGATCCATTTCTCTCATGCTTATTAGGTATAGGCTACACCGTTGCGCCAAGAACTCAAGATACCGGTATTCTAATTCAGACGTAGCGCCTTATGATACAATACTTCCTCTCCTCATGATCTTTTATTTACCTATTCTTAAAGTTAATTTTGAAATTGCTACCTGCCAACGGCCTTACCTACTGAGGTAAATTAGGTTAGTTGACTTGACAGTAAGAAAAATACCTTATGAATCATATTATGTAGAATGGTTCTGAGCTAAAAGTATCAAAATTCTACTTAGTTTTGTAAATTAATTATTATTTTTAACCGACGATAAAAAGGAGGAGGTTCTCAATTCGACACGTATATATTTTTTTTATGCATGACCCCCACGCATTACTTTTTACAGACGTCCGATTTGAAAAAAAATTGTTTTATTTGAGGGTATACCTCAAAGTTGGTCCCATAACTCCCACATAAAATTAATAAACTTTGCTTGGGTAGTTTTTGAGTTAGCTTCAATAATACGTATTTTTTCCCAACTTTTATGTTGATGATGTTCTAGTTTATTTGACAGACAGTGGTATTAGAATTTGAGTGGGGTAAATACCACAACTAAAAAGTGAAAAAAAAAAAAAAACTTTTTACAAAAAAAATACAACCGACTTCCAAAATCAAAACTACAAAATGAAAAATAACTTTAATTTCGGAAGTCGGTGACAAAAATTAAAATACATTTAACCAGACACCGAATTCCTAAATAAAGTTATTTTTCACTTTGTAGTGTTGTTTTGGAAGTCGGTTGTATTTTTTTGTAAAAAGTTTTTTTGAGAAAATTTTCTTAAAAATATAGCCTTTGGTCATGTGACATTGAACACATCACACACATTACAACACGACATTCGCGACATTGTTTCAGGGTTTCTACCTCAGGAGATTTTTTAGAAAAAGTAATTAACATAGCAGTAGTAGTAGATAAAATACGATTGAAATGTATGATTTTAAGACATCAAACGAGCTATTGAGTGTCCGTCCCGCTTGCGTTTTATGAAATCGATATTAATCGATTTGATTCGACAGTAATAATCGAAGATATCGATTACTTAATTTTTTTTAGATTCATAAGTACCTAATAAAATCTTACAAATAAATAATCGATTATTTGAATCGATATCGAACATCATAAGGGAAATGCAAAAGCAGAGGGTGGAAACATTATTTGTTTTTACTTGTTTGACAACAGACAATCTGTCACAGATATCACAGAATTGACGACTAAGGCCGGAGGTTCACCAACTTTTAAAAACTTTTTTACAAAAAAATACAACCGACTTCCAAAAACAACACTACAAAGTGAAAAATAACTTTAATTTCGAAAGTCGGTGTCTAGTTAAATGTATTTTCGTTTTTTGCCACCGACTTTCGAAATGAAAGTTATTTTTCACTTTGTAGTGTTGTTTTTGGAAGTCGGTTGTATTTTTTTGTAAAAAAGTTTTTAAACTAGAACATCATCCATATAAAAGTGAGGAAAAATACGTATTATTGAAGCTAACTCAAAAACTACCAAAGCAAAGTTAATCAATTTTATATGGGACCAACTGTGATAATAACCTCTCGAATAAAACAAAAAAAATCCAAATCGGTCCAGCCATCTTCGAGTAATCGGGGAACATACAATTGAGAACCTCCTCCTTTTTGAAGTCGGTTAAAAACTGCTGTTCAGTTAATCAGTTCTGTCCTTGGGAAATTTGACACAAACCAGCGGTTTAAATGTTGGTTTATTGGTTTTAATTAGTGGTTTGAATTTTGGTGAACACAGGCTTATAAAGATGGTGGGTCACATCACTCAAGCCGCCATTACTGTGCCCCGTTTTGAGTATGAAAATTGAGTTTTATACTTAAAAGAAAAAATTGTATTGTTAATGTTATTGTTGTTGTTATTTTGATGAAATATTAATGTTTTAAGGAAAATAGACCACAAGGAACATTTTTAATAGGTTTCCTAAAAACTGCCAACTAGCCTATTGTTGCAAATTCGTTTAGGAAAACATTTTTACAATACTTTCTTTTTACGTGCCTTATTTGCTTCGCTTCGTTACTCTGGTAATCTTTGGTTTCTTAATAATATTACCAGAGATAGGAAGATGGAATGGAAGATTTTTTTTTCCATCCCTCCCGCGTCCGCGTAGCGCCTATCTGACCGTCCCCTAAACTGTAACGACCTGCACCCTAATTGCGTAACACATTATCAATCGGAGTTGGTTTCATTTTGACAGTTCAACAACATTCATTGCGTTATTTACGTTGTTGAGCAGACATTTTTTTCGACCTTATGAAGCAATGGATTAGCAATTTGTTTCATAATTAAACCAACTCCGATCTATAATGTATTACGCAATTAGGGTGCAGTTTGCGCAATTTATCATAACGCGTACTACCTACCACAACATTGAATAGATAGCTCAATAACATTTATGAGAGTTATTTCTCGTAAATATTAATAATTAAAAAAAAAAACGATTGATTTTTGATTGATAAGTAATAACATTTACGAGAAATCACTTTCTTGATTTTGAATTACCAGACAATAGCGAAGGCGGATTGGCGAAATGTTCG
The DNA here is from genome assembly GCA_946251885.1 of Cosmia pyralina. Taxonomy (NCBI): domain Eukaryota; kingdom Metazoa; phylum Arthropoda; class Insecta; order Lepidoptera; family Noctuidae; genus Cosmia; species Cosmia pyralina. The sequence goes on along the minus strand of OX276362.1, from coordinate 12,090,703 downwards.
AATATGTCCTCAGGCTAAGTTCGATTCCTGCACTGGACCCAAAATTCATTTCATACTAGCAACTCGCCCCGGCTTCACACGGGTGGTAGCAGAGCATATAATACGCCTAAATTTTTTTGAAGTGAAAACTTCTTTAGGCACGTTGAGCGTTTTTATGGTAGGGGAAAATCTTATGAGTTCGCGTCACGCATTACGCGTCACGCGACTTGCTAATGTGACGTGTTGTGCTGTCAAATTTTTACTACTGTCGAGTCCCCATGGCTATGTTTTTTTTTTTTTTCTGTCGTAGTGTCGTATCAGCCTGTTGCGTCGAGGGTGAGGGTTAGATTTAAATGTAACTGATGTTCATCCTACTTAGAGTATTTTACGTCATTATATTTCAGCCAATTTACACAAAACCTTAACGAATTTTACACCTCACCCTTCCTCATGAATCACTCTGTCTATTGGTGAAAATCGTAAGTGCACTGATGTTTGGTCCAAGACCAAGACTCGAGAGTCTTTAGTCACAGACGACTTAAATAAATTAGCAAAACCAACAACTTGAAAGTAGCGACACACTACAAATAAAATGATTTTGTTCTAAGCCGGTATGCATTACAAATCTGGCCAGAATAATCAAAAGAACTATTTTAGAAGACCTCTGATTTCTCAACATCACAACAGTTAAGGAGGTCAACATAATTTTGTAGACGAGTGTGACTCAGACTATCCACCTAGCCTGAATCCGTAATTACAAATATCATCGGCTAGCATAACAGCGTAGACTTTATCTTACGTAGTAGAATTGATACCCAGTACCCGGTAGTAGGTACTACCGGGTACCGGTTTCAACAGTTTAGTTTTCAACATTCTTAATATTTTTTTATCGATGTATTAATATGCGCGACTTCGCAGACAGAGAAACCCTAATTTGTTGCATTGGCTTATTGTTCCGGAAATGTTTAAATTTAAATACTATTTGAATGAGTTGCGTCTTCGAGCATCTCGGCTCTCAAATGTGTGTTAAGAATCAAAGAAGATAACGGTTCTGTGTAATTCATACTTTCTATTCTTACACGTCTCCAAGTGCCTGTATGCTTTGACTATGGTACTAACTAAGTAAGATGTTAACACATTTTTTATTTTTGAGTATTCAAATTATAGATTCTTCACTGCACTTACATTGAATTAATTAGATAAGGTCCAAGTTGACAAATAAGTTTTTATCCCAGTCTGCATACCACAAACCATGTGTACAGAAAAAAAACTGTCTAGGAGAGCGGCCATTACACAACAGGTTTTCATTGCGCGGGAAAGCCATGTTTATTTCATAAATAAACATACAGACAGACACGTTAGGAATTCAAATAGTAGTGCCTAGATTTATCAAAACCAGTTTCAGAACAAGCAGAGTTCCTTTTCACTGACGAATATTTCTATCTTCAGGGCTTTTTGTCTAACAATGTGGGCAGAACTAATTGGCGCATGTATTGATAGATTTATTTTGGGCTTAGCCATAGAAATATAAAAAACAGGAGAAGTGGCATGGGGGCGTGTTTGTGTCCACGCGTTATGCGCACGCTGTGCCTTTACTCGCCAAATGGCCGTCTCCGCGAACTAGTACGCTTTCGACCGTGGTCACGATAAATTATAAAAATGCCGTGTTGTTCAGTGGTTTCCTGCAAAAACCGAAGTGATATTAAAAACTTTGTATCTCACGGAATCACTTACCATATGTAAGAAAAAGTATTTTACTGTATTTATCTTTAAAATCATAAAAAACAACAAACCGTAAAATATTTCTTGCTTTTACTACGTTATTTTTGTTTTCAAATATCGCAGCGGCTGTACTATTTTTGCAGCAAATACATGGCTCCTTAACCACTACCTTAAGTATGTCGCTAAGCGACTGGACAAGCAATGTAAAAATAACAAAACGATACTTTATTTACGCGGAGCGTCGCATAGTACAGCCGCTGTGTCTTGCGGCGAGATAGTGATGAGGTTAAGATCCACTAAAGTAGGCTATCGATAATAATGTCGATTGCCCAACGAATATTATATAGCTATTATAGTTTATTTTTCAATTTGTCAACCGTTTTAGCCCGGTTGGAACACTTGAAAAGATGACGTTTAAGTACGGTTGGAAAACCTTTGAGAATGTAAAATAATCTTTTTTACTGTTTTTGATTATTTTACCTAGTTGAGAAATGCATAACCAACGGTCGTAAAGTAAGTTTATTAATGTTTAGGTGGAGTGTTTTTGGGTTTAAATTATCGCATCTTCGTGCTATTTCCTTACTTTTTTTTGGTTTTGGTATTTTACTTCCGCTAAAGTCTTTAACTATGCACCACAAGATTCGAATTCGTTGTAGTAATCGGTATGGTTCAGATAAAATATTAGTGATTTTTGCTTAAAATAAGTCAACATATTCATGCTATTTATTTGTTATGCATGAGTATGGCATGTGTTTGTTTTCATATATTTAACTATTTCTTAACTAAAGGTTTTTTTAAAAAAACAAAAGCCTATTCGCCTGTTGCCTGCTACCTGCTTACTCATCGTGAGGTTAAGAAGTATAGACCGCGCGGAACTAGTTGACCGCGCCTTAGGTATGTGAGCGGTGGGATGGAGGAGCGGGGGCGCATTACTCAGTACGTGCGTTGCGAACCGCCGCCTCACCCCTGTCTCAGCGGCCAACTAGTTCCTAGACTATAGACTATAGCTTAAGATACTTATTATGTAAATGATAAATAAGTTCTTATAGTACCTTTTTAGCTTCCCAAAAGATACAAATACAAAAAAAGAATGGATTGATGCCACAGGAAGGCCACCTAATTGGTTCCCAACAAATTATAGCACCATATGCTCAATTCACTTTAAGGCAGAAATGTTCCAGTCTCTAAAGAAAACTCGCAGGCTTTTTGAATGAGCAATCCCAAAATTAAGAGTACGTCAAGTACTGAACAAATACCTCCACTTTACAGGTCAGTGAGTAAACACATCATAACAGGGTTCAACAATTCCTATGGTTTCACAGCCTAAACCAACTTAACCGGATTGTTTTAATTTATCGATTCGTGTTTTTTTTTTAATATACATTTTTTTTAATTTAAAATATATAATACTTTCTGGACATATCATTTTTTATTTTATTTTCAGGACCCCAAATTTTTCTTGTACTAATAAATGGAAGTATCGATAACTTTCCGATTTTTTCAATCACTAGCGTATATGTAAAATAAATTGCTTTTTGCACAACACAATAATAGCGCCAGATGTTTTTGTGTGAGTAAGTTGTACGGTGCATGGTAAATGCACGCTGTGTGTGACGAGTTAAGGTTTATAATTGATTGTGTAGTATGTTCTGTTTTATGAATTGCAAGTGTGTGCGCGACTTTGTATCTATTGCTTTTATTGAACTACATGTGTAGTAGTGGCGCGGTGGTGGGGCCAACCTAGCGACATCGGGTTCTGATACATTTTCAACTACCGGGCATATCTCCTTCTTTCATATATCTATGGGCTTAGCAATACAATCCATTAATTAATAGTTGTAAAATATGCCTAAAATACCTGGCAAAAACCCGAGGTGATGTACGCACAAGCAACGGCGCCATTTAAACCACAGTAAGTGCTATGCACGGAAATCGATAATGACGAGTGACGAGGTTGCAAGTTTACTAGCAACGCTTTTGACAAATTATTCAGTTTCTAGTTGGATAACATCACTCGGTTTGTGGGATTTGTAGTTGTTTTTAAGTAAAATACGTTTTTTGTATAAATTTTGGCAATTAATGGTTAGGGTCTCCACTGACTATAGTTTTCTCGGCACTTTGGTTACAAAAATACAGCCAGAATCCATGGGATTGGTTGTATCATTACCCGACTACGGCGAAGCAAAAAGAAGGGTTATGATTTTGACCGGTATGTATGTTCATCTGTTCCCTCATAACTTCTAAACTTCTTATCAAATGAGGTATCGTTGGAAGCGTCTTGATTGTCCACTGGTTATAGGCTATGTGACGTCACAGCAAATTGAATATGGTGCCCTCTAGAGGACAGTCATGAAAAAATTTTTTTTAATGATGCCATGTTGGGTATCAAATGAAAGGGCTTAATTAGGACATTTAAAATATATATATTTGTTAGCTATTGCTCGCGGCTTTGCTTGCATGCACCCGATAATTGAGAATAATTTCTATAAGCACGCCTCAGATGTGAGCCAAACATATTTTCTCTCCAAATAATAATTATTCTTCTTTAAAAATGTAGTGTCACTGCAAATACTTTATCACGAAATTATAACCCCAAAATAATTTATTAACTTACTTAAATAAAAAGTAAGTAAACTAAAACCCGACTACTGAAAAATCACGCAATAAAAAGTATGAAACAAGAAAATATTCTCATCTGAAATTAGAAAAAGACAGACAAATTAAAAATTCGGAGTCACACGTCATGTTAAAATAAATCGAACAGATTATGTGTGACTCCGGATTTTTAATTTGTCTGTCTTTTCTAATTTCAGATGAGAATATTTTCTCGTTTCGTACTTTTTAGAGCGTGATTTTTCAGACTTTTTTTTAATTACAGCAGTTGATGTCCTATCGCCAAAGAATAGTAATAACAACTAAAATACTATATCGGTAAACTGTTAAGATAGGTAAACTATCAATTGTCATTATTACCAAGGGATAGTGGGAAATGGGTTCTTGAGGGTCAACACGTCAAGATTTCCGTAATAGCGGAAAATTATTAATGCATACAGAAGTGCACAAGGCGCGCTGTCTTCATTATTGCTTTGATACGGAGTCTGTCTGATGATTTTAACAGATTTTTCTTTAGTGTTAAATACAAGGTTATCTTTTATTTTCTTTCGAGGACATGCTAGTAGTAAACGTAGTTATTTCTTTTCCCATGAGTCCAATTATAAGACGAAAGTTTTGCTGTACATAAACAATAACCTGTAGATTTTTTTAAATAAAGCTGTCTGCGAACGAATGAATTTGGGTTATCTTACAGGTTCGCGGCACCGCGACATGCTAGGTATGCATAATTTTATGTTTAAGTTTTCTCTTCTCTCGGCAGTCCCCATCCCCATGACTGACCAATTTTTTTTTTATTAATTCCATTTAGTTTGAATAACGTTATGTAGCTGATATAAATCTAAGAAGTCGACTTTTCAATTTTATTTAACAGCCTTTTTATAAGTTTTATTCATTTTTAAAACGACACTTACCCGATTGTGCTCCAAGGGATAAAAAAGGATTTGCGAGAGTTGCGGTAAAATATGACAACGAAATACACACGAATTATTGACAAACAAAGTGAAATTGAAAATTATCGATTGTCTGGTGTCGAGTGTAAAACCTGCACTACACTCTCACAAGTCACGAAGTTACTTCAACGAAGTACTGGTCCAAATTGACTGAAGTCTGAAGTACGTGTCTATACACTCGTGCAAAGAACTACAGAACGCTTCGAGTCCTTTGACTCGGGCGCAAAAACCGAAAACGATCGTAAGTCGCCTGAGGCGAGCCAAGGTTGCACAACGCGAACCGAAGTGCCGTTCTACACTCTCGTATTCGCTTAGCTTCGATCAACTTCGCGAGTAGTGTAGCGCAGGCCTAAAACCTGCACTACTTACACTACTCGCGAAGTGTAGAAGGCAACTTCGGTTCGCATCGTGCAACCTTGGCTCGCCTCGAGCGACTTCAGTTCGTTGTCAGTTTTTGCGCCCGAGTCAAAGTAGACGAAGCCCCCTGTAGTTCTTTTGCACGAGTGTATGATCACGTTATCACGTACTTCGGACTTTCGGTCAATTTCGACCAGTAGTTACTTCGTCGAAGTAATTTCACGCACAAATAGTGTGTGCAGGCTATAAAGCAACTTGCAATGTTAAAAATAGTTCCTACCTACCTATATTTAAATGCCATCTTCCTATATCTTATCGATCGGATTGATTTAAATATAAGGAAAGTAGAAAATTGTTAAAGTTTTCAGCACGATAAGATTCTGTCATTCGTTTTTTAGCGTGCAGGCGACATTATTGATCAGCAAAGTCTATCAAGTCTGTGGGCACCATTTCTTTTTACCGGACTGTGGCGGAGCCCATGAGGACTCTAATTGCGTAACACACTATCAAACGGAATCTGAATAATTTTGAAGCAAATTGCTAATCCATTGCTTCATATGCAAGAATAATTTGTCTGCTCGACAACGTTTAAAGAAATTAATGTTGTTGAACTGTCAAAAAGAAAATGTGTTTTTTTTACTTAGGGAGTCCACTACCGCCATTGCCGCGACATTTGTGGGAACTATTTTTTCACAAAGTTAACAAGCAAAAGATGACGAAATCTGCGTTAAAAGGTTAGTTGCCATGTAGATGAACACCAACTTCTAAACACATTGTCCAGACTGGGGGACTAGTGCAACTCACCCTTTGAGTCCTGGGAGGACTCATCTTCTGTTGTATGACCGTCGCCTGTCCCTGACTTCTTGTCTTCATCCTGCACAGAAATAAGTTGATGTTGATAGTTTTTGTCTATTTTCAATACATTTTGGAAAATACATGCAAGCATGACTTAAAATATTCTAATTTTTTTTATAGTTCATTATGTAGTCGATACACATACATATTTTTTCTTCAATATTTCTAAAATTTAAATGTTGTGAAAAATCTGTTATCATTTTATTATTCTTTGCTGGTCACTTTTTATACAAATATACCTGTTATTTATTCCTAGTAACAAATTGGTTGTATCACTTAACGTCCAAGTGCACAGCAATTTAGATAATCAATAATTACTATTCAGTTAGTTAGTTAAACATAATTTACTTCACAATACAAGTAAATACATACATTTTCACAAATTGTAATAATACTGAACAAAAAAAAATATTTAGACTACATTGCACATCCATTGAATGTTCTGTCAACGGTGATAAGGTTGTCCAAGCAAGTACCTACAACAATGAACAACCAAGTATTTTAGTGAACATTTTCATAGTAGATGGACAAATCTTTGTATGTAAGCATAACTTCAACACATTCATGAAACTTTATAAATCTGCTCTAATAACAAAACTAATTAATTCCAAGATGAAGGTTCTGTATTGTGAAATTAAATAACATTTTACACAAAAGCAATGAACAGATTGTGTCAATTTTTACTCTAACCTGTGCAACATAGTATTGTTGTTTGAAATGTCAACATATTAAATAAAAATAAAAATTTTGCAACCATGCATTGCAAAATCTGCATGTTGAACACCGTTCTATTGGTGAAGTCGGCGTCACCTCCGCGCGCCGTCATTCAATTATCAACCTTAAGTTAATAGACGCAAGTCACAAATTTCAATGATTCTCTTCTAGCACCACAGTAAAACGTATACAGCCGTGTACATACAATATCTATGCATGGATTACTAGTACCATTATGAGGAATATTCTATATCTCTCCAGTCAAATCCGATGCACATTTTAAGAATTTCATGATTATTTATTTGCGTTCGCGCCATAAACGTGTACTATCACGAAAATGTACCGGAAAAAAAAACTAAAGAGGTCAGCAATAAAGGCCCCCGAAAGGATACTTATGTTTTATTTACATCGCCCGCCGAGTTCCGAGCGTAAATAATGAGTCGCGAGGCCGCGGCTCAGTGGAACAACAACATATCACACTGCCTCTAAAATTGAATAATCGCAAGAAACCAAATATCAAGGTCATGCGGATTTCATATCAATGTCATATAACATCGTGCACATTAACAAAGGCCCTGCAACGAAATGCAAAGGGGCGGGGGTGGCCAAAATATGCGAAATCCTGAAAAATATCCCATTATAATCAGTTTCGATAACTGATCAAGATGGCATTCACAGTTTTTATTGCGAAATATTGACTCGTATCACAACCCTCCGTGGCGTAGTTCCCGCTTTTAGCGGGAAGCAATCGTTCTGTCAGCCATGTTGAGACGCAGGCAAACATTAGTGATATAACACGGAAATAACACCACTACACAACTCAAATCCATCTTATTAGACGCGCACTATTATAGAGAAAATTAAAACATAGACATATTTCACAACTATACCTGATTATCACTGATTTTCGCTTTATCGGTATCACCCGACATTTTTCCTACGAAGAAATTGAAAGCGAATTCCAAGCGTCTTCAAACACCGGACAACACAAATGCACGCACCCATAACATAGAAAAAAAAGTTAGAACGTTTTGTTATTTTCGGTGCATCAACCTTTATTTAGATCTAAAAACTCGAAAAAGGATTATTTTAGTCATTTGGGCTATAAATGATTAAAGAAAATATTTAATTATCATTCTGTTTTGATTCTGTTTTATAATTTATTGCCTAAAAATACAGAAGTTTCATCTCAAAATTTTATCAATGTTTCCCCGAGTGTATTTCATGAAAGTAATAAAAGAGAAAAGATTAAATGTTTTTATTGGGTACATTATCACTAAAATAAGATTGTATAATATTAAAGCTGTTATTAGTAGTAGTTATTAGAGCCACCATCCGATTATAAATTAAAATGTAAACTAGTATTGTATTTGTGAAGGAAATATTATACTTTAAACTTTAACAGGTACTTCAAGGAATAATTTTTATAAGAAAATAACTGGAAAAGTTTGTTAGCGGCCACAGATTTTTTAATTTATTCTTTAAATATTCGTGTTTTAACAAATAAATCCTCTTTATACTCGTTTTAACAAAATAGCAATAACCAAACGGATTTTCAACCAAAGACAACAATTTTGACTTTTCTTAAAACTCAACTGTATTATTCCTGTGAATATTTCAGAATGAAAAATAGCACAATCGTTGTTATATTTTAGCTCGTTATGTTTCAGTTATATTTGGGAACTCATTAGATCATTCAAGTTGGTAGATAAATTCACTAAATACAAAAAGAAATAAAATTGGTAAGCGACATTTAAAACATCTCTCATTTTGTCTATGGTCCGCGTCGTCTCGCAACGAACTTGCGTTGCGAGAGAAACCTTTCATAAAGTTTTTGGGTCATTTTGATCCTTTTTAATGGCTGCGGTATTACGCGGTTGAATGTGAAATTGGGTTCAAATATGAGTGATTATTCTTCTATGGCTACGCTTCAAAACAATAGCCAAACGGCGGGATTTGCGGCTGCTGTACAACGTGCTAGATTGGTAAGCGCATCTTCTCTTTACAAAAATCGCGTCTATTGACATTTGCGTGTTATTTACCGTTAAAATATTGTGTTTATACCTTCAACATGGAAATTATCATTCATTAGAAGTAATTTTTATTCCAACCCGCCCTTTTCTCTTCATACCATCGATGTTCCATGAAGGATCATTGGTAAGATGCTTATACCTAACCTACTTATTGATTGTAATTTTTCGTGGTGATAAATGAGTACTTTAAGCAAATACATTGCAGCTGTTAAGTTTTGATATCTGCCCTTGCGGCTCGGATGATTTTGGCTGGCGTATACGACAAACGATTCCGTCATGGCAATACTGCGTTGTGGCACATGACTATAGGCGCGAATGCATCAGACAACAAACTAAATTCTGAACATGCTATGAGTGATTCGTGAAATAGGCTTTTGACGAGGACCATTCCACAATATCAATGGCCAATGAATAAGCTAATCTTAAAATATTGTCTTTAACAGTTGGATCAATACAGGTTTAGTAACAAAGACAATTTATTATTACAAATCAATAATGCTACCGTTTCCTCACTATGCATAGGAATATTCTAGATGTTTCAGTATATTTTCACTACCAAATTCAAATTATTATAATCAAGTGTTAATTAATGTTTATAAATAATCAGTCAGATAGACATCATAAGGGTGGATCAACAGAAGTTTGGTCAGTGACTTTATGTGGAGGGAAACAATTCATCATCATCTTCCTTTCTTTATCCTATAATTGGATACAATTGTACATATCACACACTACTCATACACACTGATTAATGCTGATAAAGAATTATAAAATGTGGCTTAAATGTAGCTATAAGAAAATATTTGTACACCAGAAAAGATAGAATGTATGAGACCATGACAATTGTACTACCTTATTGTGCTATATTCTTACAAATAAACTGTTCTTTCTTTCTTAGTGAGTTACCAATTCAGTTAAAACAGAAGTCCTTGAAACAAACTTAACTTCGTGGTCATTATCATACCAAATTGCTGTTTAAATACCTAATGTGTAATGTAAAACATAACCGTCAAAAACATTATTCTAGTCATTAATCGGTGAAATCATAGTTTGTAATTACTATAAAATACAACAGACTTCCAAAAACAACACTACGAAGTGAAAAATAACTTTAATTTCGGAATTTGGTGTCTGGTTAAATGTATTTTCGTTTTTTGCCACCAACTTCCGAAATTAAAGTTATTTTTCACTTTGTAGTTTTGTTTTTGGAAGTAGGTTGTATTTTTTGTAAAAAAAGTTTTTATTTTTCACTTTTTAGTTGTGGTACCTACCCCACACAAATTCTAATACCACTACCTGCAAACGCAACTAGAACATCATCCATATAAAAGTGGGGAAAAAGTATGTAGAAGCTAACTCAAAAACTACCAAAGCAAAGTTAATCAATTTTATATGGGACCAACTTTGAAAAAAACATTTTTTTTTTCAAATTGGACCAACCCTTTCGAAAAAAACATTTTTTTTTTCAAATTGGACCACTCTGTAAAAAGTTATGCGTAGTCATACATAAAAAAAAAAAAAACACACCATGTCGAATTGAGAACCTCATCCTTTTTTGTTTGTCGGTTAAAAAAGGAGACTCATTGTTATGAACAAAAGTTTCAACAATTTCTTTGCAAGTTTATGATCACTTACTAATTATTAATTATTATTGTACTTAAAACTCATAGTAATGTTGATGACTGCATTAGTTTACAAATTACTTCAAATCAAATCATTAATTCCATTGCAAACATGGTTAAAGTTAGATGTTTTGCATATTTCCTCATTGTTCTCCATGCTCTGCTGTCACATGGGTTTGCAAACATTCATACAACAATAGTTTTAACAATATATTTTTGGAATTAAGATTACATTTTAGTCCATAAACTTGGAAGAAGCAGCTTAGATTTCATATAAAAACTTGGATCTAGAATTTTGTCTATGGAATAAAATGTAATGTAAAAAAAGCAGAATATTTTTTTTACTACTTATTGCAAACGCTGAAGATAAAAATTCAAAACATTAAAAAGGTTACATTCATCAATAATCTCTATAGGTTGCTGCTAAGCTCGAAGGAGGCGGAAGCAAGAGGCCATTGGAGGAGGGTCCAGAACCGAATGCGAAGAAATTAGCTTCAGTAGAAGTACCGTATCAACAATCACAACCACAAATGAGGTAAATAATGATACTCTTCTGGTGAAGGTCTGATGAAAATTTCAAAGTAAGAATGGTTTCTAAATCTCTCTTTCCATTTATTGATTGTGTTTTAATTAGAAAAACGTGTCATGCAGACTAAGGTTTTGAAGTAAAGAACATGAACCACACTTTTTTACAGATATACAGTCAGCATAAAAAGTAGATTAGGACTGCACAGTTTCAGGAAAGGTGTATGAAGGAAACCTTTAAATGCTTTGTTGCAAGTTATGATAGAATCCTTTTTAAATGTTGCTTCACAAATGAGGATCATAAAATTGTTTCCTGTGCAAGAAAAATTAAAAACTCTACTTATTATGCAGACTCTACAGCTATGTAAACAAACACTTGTCATCTTTTCAGGAAAAATTTTAGGTAATTTAATTTCGCCATGGCTAACAAGAATTTTTTTAGTATTTTGTTGACTAAATTTAAGAAATTGATTAAATCCTAGAACTTAAATTTCATGAAACGTTTCCATAGATTCTTTTGCCATAAGAATGTTAGTGTCTATTTTTATTTTTTTTTTTTTAAATTTAAATTTTGTTTTTTCGCAAGTCGCGTGTGTCGACCCGCCCTCGTGTCTCGTGCCACATATACAAAAAAAACACGTGTTTTAGCAGTATACGTACGATTCACACCTGTAATATTGCGTCAAAGAAACATCCACTCGCACTCATAAAAACCTGGTGCTATGGGCTCACGTACGTGGTTTGAAGGTCTATAAAGAGTACTCTAGTACTCTACTTATTTTTTAGGTTATCTTTTTTTTTTTAATAGCAAATTGAAGCCACGCTGGTTTTGTATGTCATGCTTACAAAAAATGTACTTAGTCAGAAATAAAGTGTATAATTTTTAAAACCCAAGTATCGAAAAACATTTTTTGTTTTTAAATAGTCTTGTTTATAGGGATGAATTCGGAGGAACTCCAGCAAGTTGCAGTTCGACCAAATCGTCAAAACCTTTATAGAATGTACTGAAGAAATAAATTGATTAGTTTATGTATTTCCTTTACACCTTAACATATTTACCTTATCTACATGCCAAGCTCGTGATGACGAAGTTTTCTAAAGTAAGGCGAAAGAGCCAGGCTAGCCTGCGAAATTGAAACGTTTTTTTTACACACTTAATTATTTTTATTAACTTATAATTTGATACTGACCTGCAAGTTGCAAAAAAACGTAAGAAAAATTTAATGTCGCGGGCTACCTTAATGCGTTCCCCAAGGACGCTGTTACAAATGGGTAGTGAAATCATTACTTTTATACACAAAAGCATGTTTATTAAATAAAATGCTTTACATTCTTAAAATGTTTTTTGGCCGTATTGTTGATAGATGTGCATGGTACGATTCTGAACTATAAATATAATTTTAGATAGGTACAGTTTCTCAATAAATGTACCAAAGTCAAAATTTCACTGCGTTACATTTATTGAGAAACTGTACCTATCTAAAATTATATTTATAGTTCAGAATCGTACCATGCACATCTATCAACAATTCGGCCAAAAAACATTTTAAGAATGCAAAGCATTTTATTTAATTAACATACTTTAGTGTAAAAAAGTAATGATTTGACTACCCATTTGTAACAGCGTCCTTAAGGAGGATGCGCCGTGGTAGCCCGCGAAATTCAAATTTTCTTGCGTTTTATGCAATTGCAAGTCCGCGTCAGGTTGTATCTTGATCAAAATATGCATCTATATAAGTTAGAATTCGTGCAGAGTCGTTACATTTCGTTCTTTCGACGAATCTGCACGAAATCTAACTTAGAGATGTTTTGATGATTTTCATGGTAAAATTAAAATTATATAAATACATATGTTTTATTCCCGCGTATCATATTTTGATCAAGATATAACCTGACACGAACCTGTGAATTGCAAAAAACCCAAAAAAAAATAAATTTCGCGGGCTACCACAGCGCATCCCCCTTAATATCTACTTCGTTTGTTCGTAGTGGACCGAGTGCCGCCCCGGCCGCAAGCCGCGCCGCCCCACCCGCACCCGCCCCAGCGCCGCCCCCGCCCCCGAGCGCGCCATCCAACCTCATGCCCGACCAGACGCTCAACGAGTACATTCGGGTGCCCGACAAGATGGTCGGACTTAGTAAGTATCGACACCACCTACTACTGCAATAAAAAGGAAGCAGAAAGAAAGAAATTGCGTAAATTTCCACAAACTTAAATCATAACTGCCTATTTTACAATTATTAAAATAAAAGTAATTGCTAATACCAAAAAAGCCTCAGTGCAGTATAAAGTTAGATGGCAACACTGATTTTAGCTGAAACCTATGGGTACCCAGTGTCATGTAGTCACACCCTTTAGCTGCAGTACAGCAAAAAACATTCTGTAGGAATGGAAATGACAAACATAACAAAAAATCACACTTGTAGGGAGCGGTGTATATGACACACTCACTTCGTCAGATATATTTAAGTCCAATGTAATAGGGGGCGAGTTTTAGTTAGTAAAATGGCTCAAGTGCAGACACCAGGCTACCACAGGGCAATTCCTATTGGAAAAACCAATAATACTAAAGCAATTAGTTGTGCTTGACACCACCAGACTTAAGCAGTGTTGAGTGCTTGAAGTTAAGAGACATTTAAATGTCAAAAAATTGTGGATTAAGCAGACGCTAATCATTACTTGATTTGAATAAACGTTTATAAATATTTAATGCCAAAATTAAATGCCATGTGCTTTGTCCACAGTAATAGGCCGTGGTGGAGAGCAGATCACGCGTCTGCAAGCTGAGTCAGGCTGCAAGATACAGATGGCGCCTGATTCGGGCGGCCAGCCAGACAGACTGTGCACCCTCACTGGGTCGCGGGAGGCTATCTCGAGGGCCAAGTAAGGACTAATACTAGCTACAGAACGCGGCCATTAAGAAAACAGAATTTATTGGAAAGTTTCGGCTTAGTTCCTAGAGCGTTGTCTCTGTCACTCAAACATGTGAACATCCCCATTTCCCTTCTTAATGGCCCGTACTGTAGATGACCTGATCCCACCATCTCCTTTTTCCCTGACCGCCCAACAGCAAAGACAGGATTATGTTTTTATTCAAATCAAATCATTCATTCATTTCATTTATTTCAGATAAATTACAATCACACACACACACACAGTTATTGTAATCATCCATACATGTTTTTTTAAAAATAATATAATACGAACACAGGAAACAGACATAGACACAAAACAATATAAACTACTACTACTATATTGTCGGACTGAACAAATTTTTAGGGGTTGGTTAGGTTTAAATGGAAATAACACAATTGATTGAAAACTACGCAAATTTTATTCCAACAACCCCAATTATATTTTTTTATATTCTTACCAATTTGACACCAACTGTCACACAATAAAAAAAAGTAAATACATAAAAAAAAGGTTAAAGTACCTCTTGAGGATGCTGTTACAAGTGGTTAGTCAAATCATCCATAAATTACGTTTTTTTTTTAAATCTTAACACAGACTTTCAGACACATTCCAGGATATAGTCTGCTCTTGGTACCTGTAGACAAATAAATTTATTGATAAGTTATTTTGTAAGGTATTGTACAGCCTAACAAAAAGAATTTGCCTTGAAAATAAACACAGACAAGTCGAAAGCCTTATTTAATTTACTTACGGATCACCAACCTAATAAGGTTAGGGAAAACATCCTGAAGAATCAACACTAATTTGACTTAGTGTGGAGGTATGAGGCTTATTTCAACGATTTTATGTGTCGACCCTAAAGTGGCTGTTATAGGTAAAATAACTGTGAACGGTCTTTATCTTTCTGACGTAGGGAGCTCGTGAACCAGATAGTGAACCACCGCGGCCGCGAGAACGCGCCGCAGCACCCCGGCGAGAGCCAGGGGGGCGGCGGCGGTGGCGGGGGAGGCATGCCCCCTATGCCGCGGGGCGGAGGCGGCGGCGGAGGAGGCTCCATCACGGTATGTACCACTCTAAAGCCTGCACTACACTACTCGAATAGATCGAAGTTACGCGAATACGAGAGTTTAGAAGAGCACTTCGGTTCACTTCTTGCAACCTCGGCTCGCCTCTGGCGACTTCCGATCGTTGTCGGTTTTTGCGCCGGAGTCAAAGGACTCGAAGCGACTCCTGTAGTTCTTTACACGAGTGTAGTCACGTACTTCGGACTTCGGTCAGCTTCGGCAAGTACTCCGTCGAAGCAACTTCGCGAGTAGTGTAGTGCAGGCTTACCATACACACACGTGCGGTGGAGGTACAACTACTGTTGCAAAGTCGACATTATTACACACCGAGAATTTATAGTTTTGAAGCTGAAAACCAGAGATTCTGGTCATCTCTATGTTAGGATGCGCTTATTAACGTTAATTAGGCAATGTTATAAGTACCAGACTGAATTTAGTAGATTGGTGATTGTAGTGGCTTACCTAACGGAGATGGTGTGTGGTCATGGTTAGTAATCATTTAAATAAGTGAAATACTGACTTACTAGACTGGAAAATAAGTACAACTCTCAATAAAAATCTTATGTATTAAGGCGCTACCCCGACCAAACCACCTTGAGCGTTAGGTCCTTCCCCCAGCCGCGCCGTTCAGTCTCGCTCTGTCCCACTCCCTGCGCACGCCCCTTTATCATAGAATTCACAAAATTTTTGGAATTATTTTAATAAAAAAAAAGAATACTTGGAGATCTTTTGAAATAAAATTAAACGTGAATTATTTATGTATGCTGTTACAAATGGGTAGTCAAATCATTACTTTTTTACACAAAAGTATGTTTATTAAATAAAATGCTTTGTATTCTTAAAATGTGTTTTGGCCGAATTGTTGATATATGTGCATGGTACGATTCTGAACTATAAATATAATTTTAGACAGGTACAGTTTCTCAATAAATGTACCGCAGTAAAAATTTTGACTTCGCTAAATTTTTTGAGAAAATTGATTTATCTAAAATTATATTTATAGTTCAGAATCGTACCATGCACATCTATCAACAATTCGGCCAAAAAACATTTTAAGAATGCAAAGCATTTTATTTAATAAACGTACTTTTGTGTACAAAAGTAATGATTTGACTACCCATTTGTATTGTAACAGCGTCCTTAAGTAGATTTTTAAATTATCTATCCATTAGTGTAATCCTCAAATGATTACAACGTCATCTTTAAAAAAAAAAATGCATGCAATCAATAATTTTAGTCACTTTTTTACAAGGACATTTTAAATGTATTTATAACACATACAAACAAATAAGAATGTGCAATGTGATGATATGATATCGAACATTAATAATTGTTTTTAGATGTAGTTTATAACTCTTAATTATTAATGAGTTAATAGCCTCTGAATAACGCACTAACGCAAGGTTTTGCTAGGTGTAGCGCCTTAATAGTAACATTTACTAACAAGTTTTTCAGAAGTGTAATAGCAGAATATTATAACACATCTCGGCGATAAAACCGTGATTTATGTATGTAATCTGTACATTTGTCACGACTTCGCACCCAATCTGCTGGGTCGACCCATACTATCATTCTTTACGGTCGGTCATTGTACTTTGTATTACATTATATTGTACTTTTGCCATAAGTGGGAAGTCGCGACTTATAGCAGTCTCAATATTAACATACTTTTTGTTTCTAAGTTAGTCATGATTGTTTTTTTTTTTTTGTATCATAAAGTGACAATGAAAATGATGGGCTGGTTACAGAAAAATTCTTCATAGTCTTTCTCCCAATTATTACAAGTTTATTCAAATCTCATTTAAGAAAATATATGTATATTGGTTTTTAAAGTATGTACTATCAAAACGCCAGGCCTTTCAAATTTCGAAACAATTTTGCTAAGGACCAGGACCAGGGTAAATCAGTGTATACAAAAATCAACTTTATGGTTCCAGTGATTACTATGCTGACTGCACTACCAGCCTTGCTGTCTCGATCTTTCGCGATTAGCTCTTATCTACATGATTGTAAGGTAGACTGGTAGACAACGTCTCATGGCGTTAAGTTCGCTACATGCACCATCGACAAACGCCACCAGGCCTATACAATTTTATTTGCAAATGTTTTGTGCTGTTCAGATTTTCTTTTGTTGGACGAGAACAAAGGACCATAGGAGCAGGATTTCTTCAATGAATCAGTGTATACAAAAACCAACTTTAAGATGCAAAGGCGTCCGTTTTGTCGATAGTACCTACCACCTTTTTTTTTTACAAAATTTGTAGAAAACTATTATTTAATAATAGTTCAACAGCAGTCTTGATCAGGCACTGGATGTTAAGCTAAATAAAGGCAATGTCCCGCTGTATAGAGAATGTTGGTCGACCGGTAGGATCCACTCACACAAGAAGTAGTTATTCCAACTTATCTGAATCCGCAGGGCAACCTACCCATCGGACGATCGGATTGGGTGCAAAATTGTGACGTAAGTATCCATTTTAGTATTATTAATATTTCATTATTCATTTTATAAATCACCTGAGTAATGTAGTTATTGTAGCATAAAAGTCACCTTCATTTAGTAGTTAAATTTCCAATATGCATGTTTTGTAAAAGTATTCTGCATTTCATAATGTATAAAATGTGCTTGTTGTAGTTTAGTGATGTACTACATAAATATTTTATTTAAAAAAAAATTAAACATGTCACTAATAAGAAATTCTGAAAATGACATCAGATTGCTCAAAATTATAGTAAGTAACAATTAGATACCAGAAATATTTAGCAGTAGAATAGACTAGATAGATGTTATTCAACATTACACAAATGCAAGATTTGTACATATTTTCATTGCACGTGCACATCAATGGCAAAAACGTATCTGGCAGATAATCCTTTTAATTTATCTTTTAGATAGTGCCTAACGGTACACTGAGAAACAGGCATTTACTATTTAATTCTACAGCAGGAGGAAATTATGCTGCCGGGTCCCAAAGTGGGCCTGATCATCGGCAAGAACGGCAAGACGATCAAACAGCTACAGGAACAGTCTGGAGCTAAGATGGTGGTCATTCAAGATGGACCTAACACAGAATATGTAAGTAAAGAAAGTCTTTATCACAGGATATTGTTTTGCTGTTGTAAAATTCTTTCTGGGGAAGACTTTCCCTACTGTATCCATCTGTATACTTACCAGCCTATAATATTCTCATTGCTGGGACACTGGCTTCATCTCTATGATAGGAAGTAGGCTTTAATCCATCACTCTGGCACATCGTGGGTTGGTGGATGTCACATGTCTAATAACAGTAGGGGTATAAACATATCAATACCAACATCCAAAAACTGAAAGATTTTAGGGTTCCGTACCTCAAAAGAAAAAATGGAACCCTTTTAGGATCACTTCGTTGTCCATTTGTCAGTCTGTCAAGACCCTTTTTCTCAGGAACGCGTGGAGGTATCAAGTTGAAATTAATATCATATACGTAAATCTATGGTCTCTTGGACCTCTACAAAAATCAAGCTTCTAAGTCAACACAGTAAAAAAATACGCCCATTAGTCACATATGTTGATACTCACAAGTAAATCAAAACCTATAGGGTACTTCCCGTAGACCTAGAATCATGAAATTTGGCATGAAGCAAGGTCTCACAGCACAAATAAAGGAAAAAGTCTGAAAATCGTTAATTTGTAATTTTATCACTTAAAAAAAAATTTTGGCAGTTCCTACTATGTTAAGTTTGTTTTTGGGATAAATTATTTTCAACTACGGAACCCTTCATTGTGCGTTGGCTGACACGCACTTGGCCGGTTTTTTATTTCTCGACAAATTTCCATCGAATTATGCAAAAATTACAGCATCAAATCGCACCTTTTATTCCTTTACTGCTAACAGGGACGGTAGTAGTATGCATAAATGATATATAACAATATAAAATATTATATTCAGGAAAAGCCGCTGCGTATATCAGGCGACCCAGCTAAAGTGGAGCACGCCAAGCAGCTGGTGTACGAGCTATTAGCGGACAAGGACATGCAACAGGGCGGCGGGCCCAGGCAGCCGCAGTACGACGACCAGTACCCGGGACACGACCAGGGCAACGGACTCGCTACCAACTCCACTGAGGTAAGAGGGGTCAAGATATTGTTTATTGTTAATTAATACGGTAACACCAATTACATTAATTAACATAGTTTCAAACAGATACACACACAAAAAAAAAATACTAACATGTAAAAGAGGATACTCTAGCATACTTTCTCCCGCTAAACATCAGACATACACGCATAATTCTACTCCATTTATCAGCAAATAGATCACATTCAGGATTGGTGGTCAGGAGAGCGTTAAGCATTCTTAAAGTCCGACACACCGGGGACTCAGCTCTGGCGACAGTTTTAGAAGACGGCGGCGCAAACAGATTGCGTCGACGGCTTTGGCGATGTCCGATGTATTTGTCGGGAACAAATAGCCGACAGAAAAGATCGTGGAGTTCAGGATTGTCAATGCGTCCTCTAAGAGTTTTACAGGCTACTGTGAGCTGTAAAAAGCCTCGTCTAACCTCCAACGAGTTGAAGCCCAAAACTCCTAGGAGGTAATTAGTAGGGTACATGAAAGGAAAGAAGTGGTACATTTTTTATACAGAAATCTCAAAAGATATGCAGGAAAAGAGATGAAAATATGTTATTGTATCTGTTCATAAAGGCAAACACAGTCAGAAAAAAGCTTTCTTTCCAGGATAATATTAGAAAATTAAAATATGTATTTAAAAGAGTTTGAAAGCTATTTATTTTGTCCTTTATAGGTCTTAAGCGTTTAAGATCTTAAAGATACATAGACTCTCAAAAATTATTCTGTCAAGCTGTTTGGAAATCCTGCTATGATTCTGTGTCATATTAAAATGATTTTAGACCTTCGGAAAATAATCATTCATTACAGTTCACTCCAAATACCTGAATAATTGTGTAATAAAACTATCTGTTGCTCGCGTCTTCGCCAGCGTGGAGGTCAAAAATTATCCCATAGGAACGTACTACCAGGATAAAAGCATCCTATGTCCTAATACAGGTCATGGTCTACCCATGTGCCAAATTTCATCCAAATCCGTTGAAACATTTTAGTGTGAAAGCGTAACACACAAACAAACTCACTTTCGCATTTATAATATTAGTTACGATAAGCAGTAACATTAACTAAACGTCTTATTTATCAGGTACTAGTACCAAAAGTAGCGGTAGGCATCGTAATTGGTCGCGGCGGAGACATGATCAAGAAGATCCAGGCTGAGACTGGATGCAGGGTGCAGTTCCACCAGGAGAGAGACGACGGACCCGGGGACAAGAGGTAATGTATTTTAAATTAAAATCATTTATTTATAAAACGGGCACATTTACAATGAATTCCTTAACAATTAAAATAGAGACTGAAGCACAGGTTCAACATAGTTCAGGCAAATAAGCAACTGTGCTTGCTTATTTGCTTGAATTAGGTTGAACATGTGCTTCAGCCTCGAAAGTGCATAAATATTAATGTAATAGTTAGGAAACGGCTAGGCAGATGATGATGAATATGACAAGGTTTTAAGTATGTTTATGGTTTTCGTAAGTAGACCGTACATCCCATTATTAGTTTCCCACCATAGAAAGGTTTTCTTAAATATACAAATGTGATACAGATGTTACCTGCAAGGCAAGCCGCACCAGGTTGAGCAAGCCAGGCAAATGATTGAAGACCTCATCTCAAGTGTAAATGTGAGTATACAATTATGTGATTTTGTGAAGAAACGGTAATGAAAATAATGTTCTAAATTTTCTGTTAACAACATGATTTAAATATTGCAAGTCAACTGCTAAGAGTTGTTACAATGTAGTGGTCATAACTGCATTAAAACAAGCTGCTAAAGTTCAAGTTTGGTAAATTACATTCAAACTTGCAATTGGCAACTTGGGAGAAGTCTATGTCTGGCAGGCAAGAAGACGTTAACATAATTAGTCTGCATTCGAATATTTCATACCAACCAGCTTTGCATATAATTGTCCTTGAGTGAATTCTGCAAAACGGCAAGCGTAGAATAGCATAGCATGCAAAGCTCTCCAGCTAGATGGACAGACTGGGTGCAGAAGGCGGAGAACCGGGTGATGCAACAGCTAATACCTATGTCCAGCAGTGGACTGCTGCATCTGCTGCAGTGGCTGATCAGCATTGTAAGCATGTAATACTGTGATAATGTACAGAGACGTGAGCAGGAAGTGCGGACGGGGCGCGGGCGCGGCGGCTCCGGGCAACGCAACGGGGAGCGCGGCGGCGGAGACTACTCGCAGTGGCAGGACGCGCAGGAGATCAGGGTCACCTTCACCGTGTCCAACGTCAAGTGCGGACTTATCATCGGCAGAGGTATGTCACATGTAGTACACAACTATTTGTTTAGGAGTTGGTCCAGGGAAGCACCAATATTGTATTTGTTCTACTAAAATGTAACACTATTTTTTTTTCAATTGCTAAGAGGGATGTGTGGTGTTACGCGAAGTATATAAGAGCAAGTCTGAAAGTGACACTGGTGGCTAAACAGATGTGTGGTTGTCATGGTATGGGCTTGTGATGCCGAGGAATGAAAATGTCGTAAGGAAAGTTGAGTATGAATGTGGCTGGCTAGACGAGTCTGGGAACACGAGTTGTGACGGTAAGATGATATGACGAGAAAGTGGGTGACTACGGAGATTTCGACTAATAGACAAGACAGTATGGAAGAAAAAGAAATGTTGCGCCGACCACAAGTAAATTGGGATAAGGTCAGGAGAATGATGATATGATGACGTTATAAAATAAAAGCTGTAGAAGAGGTCTTTGAATAGGCGCTTATCAAGGGAGAAGCGTTAGTGTATTTAGGTTTTAAGGGTATGAGAATAAAGGCTCCATTTCAAAGCATGTATGTACATAAAAAGTGTAAATAAGCAATAACAGATAAACTTATACTTTGTTTAGGCGGCGAAGTAATAAAGCAGATTAACGCAGCGTCGGGCGCACACTGCGAGCTGGACAGACGCGCGCAAGGCTCGGACCGCAACAACCGCACCTTCTACATACGAGGACACCCCGAGGCCGTGGAGCACTGCAAACGGATCATCATGGAGAAAGTTGGCATGGTATGTACAATTTGAATTCAGGATCTCGGATAATTAATGAGTTTTGGGAATACAATATCATACATGAAAAAGTTCAAATTCATTTTTTTAATACAAACTGTCAATTAAAACTACATACTCACGTCTTTTCTTTATGGGGGTAGGCAGAAACTACTGAAGACCACCTGCTACAATCCTGGCGTTAGTTTCAGTATGTATGTTAATAAAAAATCAACTTGATTATATACTGCTAAAATAAATAGTTGATACATGTAATTTATTCAACTGGATATCCAAGTATACATCACCCAAAATTATTGTCCCATTGCAGTGCAAAAGCCTGTTATAATTATATAATATAGAGATGTCTCAGGGGTTACTGGCTATTTCAGACCTATATTTTATGACAAGTCCAGGTTTCCTTACGTTTTTGTTTTCCTTAATAGTTTGTGACTAGCACTTCCCGCGCGGCTTCGCCCGTGTGGATGTCGGAAACTATGCCACGGGAACGTGCTACCGGGAAATCCTTCCTTATTCCTTGTCTACATTATAAAAGGAACCTCTGCAAAATTTAAGCGTTCTAGGTTCAAATGTTTGGGCTGGGCGTTGATGAGTCAGTCTTTTCTTTTTATTTATACAGATAGATGTTAAAGATAAACTAACATTGATACTTGCCCCGTTATGGTAATAGTCGGCTAAAAGGTGAAAATTATCCTGGTTTGAAGTGGTTTCTTAACGTAAGCTCTCAACCCTTTAGCCAGTGAACTTCATCAACGAAGGCAACGGCGGTAACGGCGGCAATGGCAATGGGAATGGTAACGGTGGCAATGGCGGCGAGTACTACGGGGGAGGCGCTGGAGGGGCAGGTGGCCCGCCGGCCTGGGGATACAACCCGCACTGGCACCAGCCGCAGCAGCAACAGGGCCCGCAGGTAAATAACTAGTAGTTCATATAAAATTGACCTTTGGGTTTTTAGCTCTTTCACGGTTAGTTGGTCACGAAAGTGACGAGTTACTAGTTATGGAATAAAGGGGGTCAATTGTTGGGAGATGTTTCATAATACTGTAGCAAAGGTTACAGATAAAGGCTCCCGTAGACAAGCGCGACTCTAGTAAACAATTCTTCATGGAAATTGTTCTAATAGAGACGCTTCGCGCTGTCGCGTCGCGCCTATCTGCGGGAGCCTTAATTCCTCATAAAACAAAAGCATAAAATCTGGCTAGAGTCCAAACCTAACAGCAAGATACACATTTAGTATTTGCAATGTTTTAGAGCACTTTTCATTTTGTTAGCAAAAGAAGCATGAAAAGAAAATATCCATAACTCCAAAGTTTACAGTTGACCTAGAAAATATTCATATAATTGTATTCTGGTAGAGCTGGTCCACCCTGAAATGACGTGGCCCACCACTTACATTTGTAGCCGTACACTACGGTAAATGCGGTAGTGGGGCGCGTCATTTCAGAGTGGACAAGCTCTAATGGGCTCTTTATAAAGCATACTTTTATGTCTTCGTTGCGTAGCAACAGGTCCAGATCAACCCGGCGACTGGACAACCAGACTACTCTCAACAATGGATTGACTACTACCGCTCCTTGGGACTGATGCGCGAGGCCGACGCCATCGAGGCACAGGCCAAAGTGCAGGTGCAGGGCATGGATGGTGAGCAATCGTTCTAATTTTATTTTTCTTGGTAAAAAAGTGGTGGAGTGCGGTCGGGGCAGGCCTATGATCCAGTAGTATCGTAACTAATATTCTAAATGCGAAAGTGAGTTTGTTTGTTACGCTTTCACGCTAAAACGGCTGAACGGATTTGGCACATGGGTAGACCATGACCTGGATTAGGATACTTTTTATCCCGGTAGTACGCCCGTGGGATAATTTCCGACATTCACGCGGTTGAAGCCGCGGGCAAAAGCTAGTGATGAATAAATTAAGAAATTCATTGGGATGAGAAAAAATTCTGTATTTATTTTTGTGTTATTATGATCTTTAATAGTTTGGCTAAGGAGCATTTATTGATTCTTACAATCGTCTTCTTATTACTTTTTTATTTGACTGACTGGTAAGAGATTTGGTTCAACACAAGGTTGAATTTTATTGGCAAACTTGTTAGACTTCATAAGGTTTTGATATTTAACGAAGTTACATAGTAATGTGTAGGCTACTTTAAACTGTGTAATAGTCGTGTGACCCAAGTATCTTATAAAATGTACAATCTGTGTCGTTAGGCGGCGGTGGCGGCGGCGGCGTCACCCCGCCGGCGGCCGCGCCCCCAGGTGGCGCCCCCGGCGCGGCCCCTGCGGCCCCGCCCGGAGCGTCGCAGCCCGACTACAGCGTACAGTGGGCCGAGTACTACCGCAGCATCGGCAAGCTGAAGGAGGCCGAGGCTATCGAGACACAAATCAAACTCAAGGTTACTACATTACTTTGTACATTGCTATAAGAGTCTTTTGGCGCCTGAATGACATTGAAAGGGGGCGTTGTGGGTAAACATTATTAGAAATTGTCACAAAAATCGTATTGACAAAGCAAGACGGCGGCGTTAGTTTTGATTTTAGCCGTGCGCCAAAGGAACCTTGTGGCGCTATAAACAGAAAATGACGCATGTGACAGGTTCATGCGTTGATTGAAAAAGAGGGAGACCAAAAATATGGGATGGTTTGTCTTTGTGTAAGGAATGTTATAAATTAAAAGGAAGAGCTAAGAGAGAAGAAAGGGTATAATCTATAAATAGGACCTAATACCATCATTAATATGTCATTTTTATTATAATTTGTTTATCAATGTGGAATTTAAAATGCTCGTGTGGTGTGCAGGCATCGGGTGGCGGCGGCGGTGGCAGTTCGACGCCGGGCGCGGGCGGGCCGGGAGGACCGGGCGGGCCAGGAGGGCCAGGCGGGCCGGGCTCGGCGCCGGGTGGCGCGGGCGGCTCGGGCGGCCAGTACGCGCAGTATGGCGTGTACGCGCCACAGGTCTACCCCGCCTACCAGCCCTACCCCTACCCGGGCCAGCCCAACACCGAACACCACCAATAGGCCGTAAGTACCAGTCCCACACCTCAGACTAAATAAAAAACCAAGACATCGGGCTGTCAATAGTGACGTGAGGCTGGTTTCATAAACGTGTGCACTTAGTGTAGTTTAGTTGTAGATTGTTATAAATGTGTGCGTGTGAGCATATATGCACAGAGCGAGGAGTAGTTTTGCACATGCTTTATTGTATTGTTTGCAGTGCTATGTCTTGATTTTTTTATTTAGTCTGAGCCCCCACACTACTAGTACACAGCCATACACGCATGTACTGACAGTGCTTACTTACTCCAAGGACACATCTATGGAAAATACCACACTCATCATCATCTAACCTGCCTTTTCCCAACAAAGTTACGGTCAGCTTCCAGTCGTAACCGGATGCAGCTGAATACCAGTATTTTTCATGAAGCAGCTATCTATCTGACCTCCACAACACAGTTACTGGATAACACCATATCTCTTGCTAAGACTGGAAGCCCACACACGCACACACCAAGTAGACTTACCGTGCTTACTCCAATGACACAGCTAAGAAAAATACGCGACGGAAAGTTCGACGTGCTTATGTCTGCAATTACCTATAATATGATCGTGTGAATTATGACGTACAAATGCGAAACCATTGCAACTACCGCTTTTGGAAACGCGGCCTGATGCATCCGGCCGAAATTATAGAGTCAAAAACTTGTCTATTCCGGTGGCTGAAAATGCAACTAAAGAGTCTTGTAATCCTCGTCGCAGTCGTCGCCAATATTATGTCTTCAATAAAACACCAAATATCGTTATTTGTGTATTGAGCTAAGTAGCCTAGACATACAAGTGAGTAAATCATAAGGGTAGGGTAGGAACAATAACTATGATTGAGGGTAGACTTAAAACCTAATAAACCCAAACATATACACTATGAATTATGTAGGTACTTATATACAACAACAACGTTTACCAAAAGCAACGCCGTCTGTACGTCGCGTAATTTGCATAGAAAACATAAGTATGCAGAACTTCTTTCGCGTAATTTCGGCTGGTGTGTCTTATATATGTACTTTTGTATGATGCCAGCTGTCGAACAGTATTTCATGTACGATACTACTATACCCGATCTATGTACTATTGGTTGTGTACTTTAAGTTGTGTGCTTAGGATAACTTGTTCTTATGATACTACATGATACGTGATTATGTTCATATTTGCCTGTTTTTTTTATTATTATTATTTTTGGTTTATTCTATGACATGTCGTATGCTCTCAACTGCCTTGATTATATTTTAATGGACCCGATTTTTTCTTCTTTTTTGATATAAAAATAGCTATTGTAAAGCCATATTATGTATGGTTTGTTTATTTTAAAAAACGTTTACATAATACTGAAAATGCCGTAAATAAATGAAACCTCAACTAAAAAAATATTAGGATGAATTAAAGTAATGCAAATTATGTACTTACTATGTATTTATTTTATGTAGCTTATTATTGCTTACCATAGATTGGCGTTTTACTATAGACAATTGAAACAACATGTTAGCAATTTATTTAAGTTGTTCCAACTGTCACAATGACCCTGAATTGTATGATATTGACGTGTTATTTTAATTTGAACAGTATTACCTACATCCAGCATGTTATGGTATATTTTGTGTACTTTTATCATAGGTGATTGGTTTATTTTTACATTGCAAATTAATCTTTATTTTACAGGCATTTTCCGTTATATATCACGAACATATTGACGAAATGCATGTCTTAATTTATGATATTCTATTTCAGTTTGCATGTCATACAAACAATGTAAATTTATAATATGCTATATTGACGTGTCTAGTAGTTATCTGTGAGATGTGTTGAACACCAACTATTTAGTGTGTGTAGTGTTGCAGATGTAGGCCAGTTCCGGGGTTGCCTGCTCGTGAGCGCAAAGTCGACAATTTGTTACGTAGCAAGTGTTGCCATGTTCGTTTGTTTGTGTGATTGCAGAGCGCCGACGGAGGGCCAGGAGACCAGTCGCCGCCTGACTCCCCCTATTACATTCTAACGAAATAGTTATTATCTTGGGAAATGAACGCATCCTACAACTACAGCAACGCCTAGCTTCTAACTACCTACAATAAATAACTTGCAGTTAGTGCGCGTCTCTAGATCTGAGTCGACCTCTCCCCACACACACAGCTCTCGAGCTCGAGTCACATGTTCAAACTGTATGATCTGATTATTATTTTAAAGCTTTTAATTGTTATTTATAATTGTAAATAAATACATGCAGATAAATTGAGCACTTGGCACTCATTTAGACGTCTACTCACATCTAGAGTCGTCCTGAAGAGACAGTACATAGGCACATATCACATATTTATTTCTTGTGGGTAACTAACACTTGAACATTGTCAACAAAACGTATGTGATGAGATTATACGAACACTATATTATTTAAACTTACGAACGGCTGTGTGGTTTATTATACTTTGAACTGTGTTATATCATGTTCTTTTTATACTGAATTGTTATGATTGTTTATGTGCCAATATTGATCATTTGACATGCCAGTCTGTCCAGGTATAAGTTAGAAAGCCACACTGCTTTAAAAGATGTAACAGAATGATCCGACCTACCACGGAGCTCTAGAGAGAATGAGCGAAAGCGGACACCACGCCGCGAGGAGCCGAGGTAAATGCACTGTGCTGAGTGACTAGTTGACACGCAAACTGTCTTACAAATACTTGTGTAATATCCACGTGAATTTGGAGATCACCAATTTATTTTTCCACAAAAATCAGTAAGAAATCATGAGAATAGAACTCCCAATTCATGTCATGAACAGTACCTATGTTTAGCATAAGTGAGGTTATAATGTTGGGCGCCACATCTCTCTGGACAGCTTGTAGGTTGTAATGCTGGTATCAGTGATGTACGTTATATAGCCTCGGTTTAATTAGGTGTTAGTCTATATGAGAAATAAATGAGATAAAGGTAATGTAATACTATCTACATTCCTCTCGACACTGTTCACTTATAGTTCGACGCGGCTCACGCTCGACTTGACACGGAGGGCGCAAGCCCCCTCAGACTTGTATTAATTTTTAAGCATATAAAGTGTATATTGATTCACTAGTGTGTTCATTTTATTTATAATCATGGTTTCTGTCCACAGTCCCTGGAGGTAAGTGACCCTAACTCTAACAATATAAATCGTTGTGCTTTATACTCTTTCTCACGATATTCTGAGGTTTTTACGTGTCTGTTGGCATTGATTTATTTGGTGAATTTTATTATTTCTGATATATTATTCGTGAAGTTGTTTAGTAATTATATTAGGATCCCTGATTTACTATTTTACAGTCACACGATATTT
The DNA here is from genome assembly GCA_946251885.1 of Cosmia pyralina. Taxonomy (NCBI): domain Eukaryota; kingdom Metazoa; phylum Arthropoda; class Insecta; order Lepidoptera; family Noctuidae; genus Cosmia; species Cosmia pyralina. The sequence continues at coordinate 12,061,872 of OX276362.1, read as the reverse complement.
GGCGAATGGTGAAACGTTTAATAGGTCAGATTCATTTGAATGACGTCGAAGAACTGTAACCTAAAATAAATAATACTATCGTTTAAAGATTTGGCCTTTCTGAATGTTTGCCACACGTCAAAAATCACATTGTTCTTCAGGCGTGTATTTGAGTTATCATGTTATTTTCTATTTTACTAGGTGTAATTCTTACGTTGACATCTCGTAGATACTAATTTCATGGTTCACTGTTTTATATCGTATTCGTTTTATGATGTTTGCATATTTTAAATGTGCTTTTCACAGAATCGCATATCCAGAGATATGACATCACTTTTCTTACAAATACTGACGAGCATTCTTCACCACAAAGGCGGGGCGTCCTGTACATGCTAACCAATATTTTTTTAAACATTGATAATGTTTTTGCGTTACATATTGTAACATTTCCATGTGTCTCTATATGCCCTCTATCTTATACTTGTATTTTTACATCGCTGTGTACTTGCTATGTTGATTTTGATTATTATCTTGTGTGTATGCTGTATTTGCATCTCATCATGTGATTGTCTCACTACCCTCATTGTTGTCGATCTGTTAAAGGTGGGAGAAGTACTGCCACTCGTTAATATCATTGAAACTGACACAAAAATGATACAAATAATGTTGGAATATGGCGGAACGAGCACGAATGCTGAGATAAAGGTGGTATTACTGAGATTGTCTTGGTAAGTTTTACTATAGATGAAAGGATGAAATTAACTCTTGATTACCTGGTTACTCTCAAACGTCATGCCAAGCACAGTTAGAGTAGACGAAAATATTGAACATAATACACAGCAGATCCATGAGGACAATGCCCATGGAAAATCTTGTTATAGTATCACGTACTGAGGGTAACCCCACTATGAAAACTGCATATGTATTTTGATTAGTGTTTAGTGTCATAATGACAAATTTTAAAGATCTCGGATACATTGAATGGGTTAGTTCTGTCTGGCGAATGCGATTTCTAAGGAAAGTACAAAGGAACATCAATAATTTGGCTTAGGGTCACTTTCGGCTGCAAAAAATTTTTGTCAAAATTTTATATTGGTCTTAAGAACTTCGTTCTACATAAACATTTGAACACGGTGTATTCATACATATATGTGTATTCATTGAAATTTACTCTGCACACTGTAGATAGCTGGCTAATGCTTGCTTTCTGAGGTATTTTAACAGTAGTTTTTCTATTTGATAGTTTTTGGTTCGAAATCTCGTGTTTGGACACTGGAAGAAATTGCTAACTTTGACGAACCAATAGCCATTGAAAATTTATCTGAAGACCTCAAAAACCGGGCAAATAGTGTGCAGTTGAATTATTTATAAAGCGTTCGAACGCACTTAACAATGCCAATACATTTTAGCCATTTTATAACAACAATCCAAAGACGATTACCATATATTTTATAATTTAGAAACAGTAGTTTTATTGATCGAATATGGTAAAGTGCGTTCACCGCTTTACGTTTTGGACAAATCGTGTCTAGTCATAATCGATGATTTTTTATTTTTATATTAGTTAGTATCTATGTTCAACCATTTCATATTGCATTTTAGTTTCGTAGCCATCGTAATAAAACAACAGTTTATTCCAAATTATTTTTATTTTCATGTTACATCTTCTTTACTTACATAATTATGAATTTGATTACGTTATATTGGTTTTCACAGCGGCGAGTTAGGGGTGATACAATAAATTATATTAAAACTATGTTTTGTTTTATTTCACAATAGATATGAGCGAACATAGTTATTATTAGGACCTGTCTTGCATTCACTAGATAGGTACTGATTTAGGTAGGTATACCTAATTTAAGTTAAAGCTTTACGATAACACTATGAAGGTCTAAGTAGTTATGGATACACATGCCTACATCACATCACATACACACCACATATATAAATAGGTAGAGATAAACCCATTCTAAAAATGAACGCCCCTCTACAGCGGTTACGCTCACATGTAAAGAAGTGTATAGACGCAATACACATAATATTGGTCTTTTTCATTGGTTGCTCCCCAGCGAGTACTGTCAACAAATAAACTAAGTAGGTACATACCTTACAGACTAACACATAAAAATGTACACAGTAACACAGATGGTACCGTTTGCATAAAAAAAAAATCTGTGTTGCCAGACTTGCCTAAACGTCAAACGGCGGGATTTGTCGGCCAACGAACTCGCGGTTGCGAACGTGTCGTTCCATACAAAGCGCATGCTCCCCGTCGTACAATTTTATCTGTGATGGGTTATTGGTTGGAAATGAAAGAAAATATTTAAGATGACTGCAGATTTAATACACGAGAGCGGAACAGTGTTACATCGACGAGAGGTTACAATCAAGGGGACGACAAGTTCATTTGACAGATGTGTTTTTGACAACTGACTCATAGTACAGAGACAGCGTTTAGTTTACAATCCTCAATAATCTGGACTGAACGCACGATTAGTTGACCTCTTAAGTGCGGCGACGAGTCCATGTTGACAGTAAAGTCACCGCACGCACACAAGTAAAGTGTTGCAATAAGTATTTCCTCTCACACATTGAAATAATCATATTTTGTGGATGGGAGTTCATTTGGTTCATCTCTAGGTACAATTTGAATAGATTTATTCATACACCTCATGGTGTTTAATTCGTTCATGACCTCATGTTATAAGTTCTATAGGTATCTACTTCGAAGAAAGTGAACTCTGCACACAATAGCTTCACATACCACAGCTTTGAATTGAATGGTCATTAGAATTTATTTTTATATTCAACCATATTATATTATCTAATGCTAAAATCTTGAAGTTGGCAGTGTAAGTATCAATAGTTCATCGTACGTCAGAACCTCTGCCGCTGATTGCCGTCAGTTTCATCGCCTGATGTGCACGAGTTGAGCGATGCTGTTGATGCACTGGACGTTCTGATGAGCTGCGAGAGCCGTGACAGTGGCGCTGTGGCCCAGGGTTGGAGTGGACTACTTGCCTCGATGACTGGCGAAGGAGATACCCTGCGAAAAAGTAGATACCCCAGATATGGCTAGACCTAGATAACGCAAGAGCAACTACTTCGCGTGTACAGAGTACAAAATACTTAGTCGACGTTCGCACGGACGTAAACATATCGCGGCGATTTTTATTCACGCACTGGATCAACGCTCTGCGCCGAGAGTGCAAAATCCAACAGTGTTTTTTCGACGCGCTGGACTGTTATTGTTAAGTTGGATTCTCAACGCTCGGCTCAACAACGAGAGTTGAAAATCCAGTGCGCGATAAAATCCCGCCGCGATTTTATTACGCCCGTGGGAATTGGGGCTTAGCCGCCACTTTCGCGCTCAATCTGCATCGGCGTGCCGCACTAGTCGGACGTCGCGTCGCGTCGGATAAAAAATGTAGAATGCCCGATTGCGCTGTTATAAATTGTAAAAATACAAATCAGGATAAAAAAAAAAAGTAAACGTTTCCTTCCACCGCCACCGGTAAGTCATTTTGTGATTATAGCAAATACTGCACACTAAGGAACTGTTAACGTAATCGTTTAGGTATTATAACGGAAAATAGACGGTCCTACTTTAGATTTTTTTTTCTATCGTATTTTTTTCCAAGTATGTAATCATGTTTTGGTTTTAGTACCTACAGCAGTAGATATAGTCTAAAAATACATACGGAAAATCCAAATGGTTTAACCTTATACATTTGGTTTTATAGGAATTTTAAAAACACGAACTTAACGGCTCTCGGCCATCTGATAGCTTACATAGGATCTCTACCTGCAAAGCCATAGGCAAATCTGTCTGTATACCTACGTAAAAGGTCTACTTCATTAAGATGATAACTTACCTATTTCGTCTGTGACGAGCTGTTTTCGGTCTCCGAGTCTTCACGTGTTTGTTCGATGACTGAGCTGGCGCAGCACTTTCGACGTCAACTCCACTGCCAGCCCCTATTAAAATAATATGAGCTTTGGTAAATTAAATGAGTATAATAGTGGTGTCGATTCAGATCTTTTCGGTATGTAACGAATCGAATAGATTTGGCACCGAAGGGGTGTTAAAAATCTCCGTTCCTAGATCATTTAGGGAAATTCACAAGCCAAATGGATAGATGTCCGTAAGGATTGAGGAGCCACATCAGATTTTTAAAATCCGATCTCACCATTATTTAGCAGCAATGTAGCTGATTTTGCAGCACGAATTCTAGATTTAGCAGCAAAATATATCACTAGTTATATTTAATGCAAAAGTGGCTCCTCAATCTAAACGTCTGACATAGAAATACACTGCTGGCGAATTAAAGTGGTAGGTAGGTAAAATATGATTCGCGACAATAATAAAAAAAAATAAGTATGTAGATTTGCCGTCGTTTGGTCTGATGTCCAAAATCTAACTTGGAGAGGTGTATTGATGTTTCTAATGGTTGTAATTATGTAAATACATAATTGTTATTGTCGCGAATCATACTTTCGAGACTATCATTTTAATTCGGCATCATTGTATTTTTCGGAGGGACCACGCGGGTAATAAACGGCAAAAACATGTTCATGTAGATAAGAACTGCAGCAACGCTTGTGAATAAGCGTGTTACCGACTGCTAGCAGAGCTTGCCACAAATGCTAGGTACTTACTACTTTGATGAAAGTTGTGATAGTTATGTTTGTTATACGTACCAACTATAAACATTGAATGCTCCACATGGCCTGGCGCCGGTAAACCGGTGGCAGACAGGATGCAAAGAGGCCGTGCTGCTCTGATTCGAGCAACGTCTGCAATAGCTCTGGTGAACAAAGAACTTTGAAATTGGGTAACTAATCTACCAAACAAACAGGTAGAGGCAATTCTAATGGAATGGCTCATATCATATAAATGTCATGATACAATGGGTTTTTATATAACTAGAAAGACGAGACATGAATCGCGATTTGGATTTCAACGACATGTGATTTGTCGATTCCTCTACGTCTTCGTCTCGGTGGAAACGAACCCTAATCTGAAGACGAAATGCGGTAGCCAGCCTGACTGCCCTAGATACGCTGAATTTACGTCCTACATTATCGGTACTCCACGAATAAGGGCTAAATAGTTTAATAATTATTAAATTGCAAGGGTTCCACAAACGCTAGGTCCAGTATCTCTATGTAGTCCATGGCAAACGCTTATCTGTGCGAAGCCATAAAAAAACCCTTATCTGTGCACAAGCCAAGATAAGAGATAACTTAATTGAAATCGAATTCGCGCAAATAGATTTTTTCAAATGTTTCACCAGATCGAATTTTCTATCCTCAACTCTGCATTAGGTTTTAAAAGCCTAGCATAAAAATAATGGTTTTGGTAGAACACACCAGAATCTAAATTTTATATTTCACCTAGCAACCCTATAATAAATTGAACCGGAACATGATGTCAAAGTCGATCAACAGCTGTTGTTCTTGTCTTGTCAAGCCATGCCAACAAGCTTTTACATAGGTACTTCAAGTTGTCAAATGATCAAATCAGTTTTTCTGGTCAGTAAATAATTTTGCAAAACTGATCAAGTGATCATGAAGGAGGAAGGTTCAACATCGACAGCTAGTAATTTATCCCTCAGCCGTGAGACTCGTGCCATTGAAGAAAACTTTATAGAAACTTATAAGAATTTACCTGTACTTTGGGACACCGACCATAAACATAACACAAATAAATATAAACGAAATGAAGCACTAGACGTCCTGTTACGAATAATAAAAAGATGGAATCAGTCCGCGACTCGCATGAATGTCCGGCAGAAAATAAACATACTAAGGTCTACTTATAGGAAAGACAGGCGAAAATATTTAGCATCTAAATGTATTGGGCCGAATGGTGAGGTAATTTACGAATATGAACCTAGAAATTGGAAGTTCCACGCACTGAAATTTCTTGAAAAAAATGGTGATAACAACGATAACGCTGAAATCAGTGAAATCAATATGGATGACAATAACATTGATGTAAGTTTCTCAAATTAAATGAAATGAAATTTTATTTGCAAGAATTGTAGTACATTACAGATGGTCGGTTTTTTAAAAGTTTCTAATACAATTCGCTAAAACTAGCATGCAAACTAATTAATAAATTAAGCTAATAAAATTAAAACATTAATCATAGTTATTAAATTAAAATAATAATGTCACTCATTTAGCAAATTATAAAAAAAAATGAAATAAATTAATTATTAAAATGTCAGTGTCACTCTTTAAAATTTAGGTACTCCTTCACAGAATAGAATGATTGTTCTACTGTAACAGTGTCTCCAAGACGTTGAAATAGTTTGGAGTGCATTTTAACAAATTTACAGCATTCAAATATGTACATACCGGGAACAGTAAATATTTTTAAATCTTTAAGAGGTTTACATGATGTCAATGGTGCCTGTTCTATCCATAGCTCACATATTTGACCTTGATCACATAATTTGGTCCATTGGACAAACTTCATTTTATTTTGACTTGATGGCATTATGTAGGTATGTGAGTATGCAACGACTGATCCAACAAAACTTGTTTTTTTTTACTGCAACAAAAGAAATGAGCCTACTTTTTTTTTAATGTATGACCTCGCTTAAGTATAAACAGAGTAGGCACCAAGTCCGATTTTGACGAATAATTTTTATTTTTATAGGATGAATCCGGTAATGAGTCAGCATCAGAAAATGGGGAGCCTTTATCCCACACTAGTGATGTCTTAGCATCGTTATCTGAAGATGAACCACCAAGAAAGAGATTTAAATCCAAAAAGAGTAATAAGTTTGTGAAGGTAGAAATAGAAGATGAATATTATGAACAAAATGATAATTTATTAGACAGAGAACTGGAAGCTATTGGAGCTAATGTGACTTGTAAGCTAAAGAGAATGGATTCACTGCAAAGATATCATGCTGAACTGTTGATAAACAAAGTTCTTATAACTGGCTTGAAGAACAATTTGTCTGATGATACAGACTTGACTGATGTGTATAGACCATAATATTTTTTTTAAGTACATTTATTAGTTACAAGCTTTTGTAAATACCTAAGTACCTAATATTCACATTTACCAAATCATGACGAAATTATTAATAATGATGGATAATAAAACCAATTACTTTTAATATATACATAACATAAAAATAACAAAATTATATCCTAACATAACTAAAACTATTAAAAAACTAAAATATGGCATCAAAAAATTCCTCCGCATCGCTGTTGACTGGTAAAGTACCCAAGAGACTGGCGGCATTGCCACGTTGTATGGCAATGCTAAGCCTCTGGCCAAGGTAAAAGCCAGCCCTTGGGTCATGGGAAGTGTCAACCAGCCCTTGGAGATTTCGTTGAATAAACCATGAGCACTCGGACCCCACGGCCCAAGGGTTATAGTTAGTAGGTACCTAATTATGTTTTAAATTGAATAATTCTATAATAGATTATTAATCAAACTACTACCTATTTATTACCTAAACAAACAGAGTAGGCAGTAGTAGGTATAAGTAGGCAGTTAGCTTTTATTAATTAATTTTAATGATAGGTACCTACCTACATACATAAATGATTACAATATAAATGGTGCCTTAAACTTACGAGTTATTCCCAGAGCTAGGGTGATCTTCCCAAGGCACGTCACTCTCCACAGCACTGCTTTCAGATGCCACTAAGTACATAGACCTACAAAAGATAGCCAGTATAGATAAAAAGTCACAACTAATTGATGGACCTAGAAACATAGGTAAGTACCTATATTATAATGTCCCCTATAAGTGCTTAGGCACCCGGTTTCTGAATAGAAACAACAACATGTCAAATCTAAACTCATGTCAAGTGATTTTATTGGTTGTTTTTTAGCCAGCCCATCACAGCATTAACAGGTTCGTAGCACATTTTTGTGTTTGATTTTTGTTTTTGTTGATTATCCTATCAAAAACCCCAGTAGTTCCATCTTGTTTTGCAGATAGGTACACAATAATGATCATAGGCGGCGATGGCACCACATTTACTACTAGTACCTAGTTCTGCGAAAAGGTAGGTAGACCGCCCGAGCACAACCTTTTTTGGAACAATAATTAATATACTTACCACTAAAGTTTAGGAGCCTCGTTTTAGAGAATTCTGATAATTATTTTCAGAATTCTCTTGTTTTGTGACAATAAGAATGTAGTCCCAGGTGCTTCATCAATCCTTACCTAGTCCTTAAAGGACCGATTCCACTGGTAGAAATCTAAAAGTGAGCAATTTACTGCATTTTGAGGAGCTATTCTTCTCATCACACCGAAGATCCTCATCAGATCTTCACCAAATTTTTTTTTTTACCTTACAAATACTTAAAAAAACAACCATCAAAATTGGACCTCATCAGCCCCCTTTTGGAGGAAGTACCTACCCTAATGGGCATGTAATGAGGAGAGACGAAACGCATGTGACTAAAAGAGTGATGAATATACATGTTGATGGATGAAGAGGCAGAGGAACGCCACAGAAAAGATGGATGGATTGTGTGAGGAAATATGATATGAAACAGAAGGGAGTGAATGATAGCGTGACGGTTGACAGAGGAGAATGGAAGAAGAAAACGTGTTGCGCCGACCCCAAGTAATATGGGATAAGGGCAGGAAGACGATGATGACCTACCCCTCCAATCAAAAATGCCCGAAGACAAAAAAAAAATGTATAAAGTATACTTAAATACATACCAAGTTTCGTCCAAATCGGTTGTAAAATACGACCACTAACCCTAATTGCGTAACACACACACTATCAAACGGAATCTGAATCATTTTGAAGCAAATTGCTAATCCAATGCTTCATAAGTTCAAAAAATTTGTCTACTCGACAACGTAATTGACGCCACGAATGTTGTTGAACTGTTAAAATGAAACCGATTCCGATTGATAGTGTGTTACGCAGTTATGGTGCTTTAGAGGAGTAGGCATGGGCGTACCCAGCTTTTGGCCTTTGCGGGGGCAAATCAGATTTTTTAAATCCGGGTCACATGCCGCATGTTTTTTTTTTCGCCTCATCAGTCTGCTCAGTAACCTCGGCAAAATCTATGAGAGACCTATTTATAAGCGCCTCAGAGATTATGCCGAGACAAAGGGCCTAATTCCTATCGAGCAGTTTGGTTTTCGAACCCATCACTTGCGTACAACAGGTCGACCACATCAACGAACACATAAGCGTTGGTTTCCAACGTGGTTCGATGACGGGTGCTGTTTTCTTCGATAATAGCGAAACCGTTTGACAAAGTCTAGCACATCGGTTTATTTACATATAATTATAAGCTTTACAAACTTGTTGTGCCAGACCGTCTCGTGCTCATCTTACAAGACTTTTTGTCCTACCGCACTTTTCACTATCGTATCGAAGGAGCGCTATCTCTCCCCACCCCATTCGCGCAGGTGTCCCTCAGGGCTGCTTTCTCCACTCATTTCCACGTTATTTACCAGTGATATCCCGAAAAGTAAAAAGGCGCAGTTGATTCTGTTCGCAGACGATACGGCCATTTACTATTAATTCCAGCGAACGCCAAGACCCGATATCTCCACTCCAAACCACAGTCGATAAACTCGGCTCGTGGATTCGATAGCGGAGAATCGAAGTCAATCCCGACAAAATTCAAGCAGCTCTCTTCTTATTGATACTGCGTCTCAATCGATCTCCCCCACCGACCGATCATCATGTTTGGCAAGCCGATACCTTCAGAGAAGCGAGCCAAATTTCTAGGTGTGACCCTCGATGAGCACCTCTGAGCACATAAAGCAGTCTCTTTCTGAATGCACGTAGCAAATTGTCACTTAAGTGCAAGTTGCGCATCTATACAGCGTGCATTCTCCCAATCATGACTTATGCGGGTTCAGGTCTCGACACATCCATTAGATGCAGACCTTACGAAATCGTTTCCTCCGAACGGCTACGGGATCCCCATGGTTCGTTCGGAATGAAATCCACCACCTAGACCTTAAAATCCCATCTATCCATCAATTCTTGAAACGCAATTCCAAGCGTTTCTTCGATACCCCCGCGAAACATCGCAACCCTTCTGTTTGTCGAATCCGCTAGTTATATCCCCTCTAAAATCAGTAAAGGCCGCCGTCCAAGGCATGTTCTCACTGACCCCGATGACCATATAACCCTCCTCCAGGAGAAAAGTCGGACCACCAGTACAGTTTACAAACACAAATCTACATTCCGAACTCGCCGCCGAGGTCCCTTACGACGACGACCCTCACGTAATTCCCCCCGACCCTTGATAAGTGAAGAAGTGCCAGCTGGTGGCGTAGCTGAGCCTGTAGCAGATAATAATTATGCAGATATGATCCAGCCTGCCCCTCCTTGCTGTACTCCCGCCAGCGACGCCCTTTTTTTTATCGTGGAAAAATGCTCTTGCATACTGCACTACCACGGTGACATAGTGGTTATGTGGGACTAACCCACTAAAACTCCACGGTGTCCTCCTCTGCCGCTTACGGCGGGAACACGGGCACGCGTTAGCACTCATCAGTGAACCTGCCACGGCTGTCCGTCACCGGACCGTCCTCTGGGGAGTACGGCGAGTACTGTACTCCCCAGAGGACGGTCCGGTGCACCAGAACACATTGCACGCCGTGACCACCACAGGAACTAACCAGCACATGGGTGCCAGACGACCCCGTGTCTGGGCATCCTTGGTTCCCCTGCGACGGGTCAGGTCATTGGCCCCGCCGCCTGCTAATTTTCGGCCGCAGAGGATATGAGAGCGGCCAACGTCATACCGACACTTCTCCCCTACGGCCCCACCGCGTCCACCATCAGACGGTGGCGACCCTGTCAAGGCCGCGAAAGATAGATGAGCGGCGCACCGCAATACCGGTACTCCTCTCCCGCCGCGATGCCTACCATACGACATCGCGGCCCGCCTCAGTTGCGATGTCGCCCCCAGCGGCACCGCAACCTACTTGTTGGCCGCTACGCCGTTGGCTTACCTGGAAAAGCCCTGACGAGCGGCCCCTCCTCGGGTTCCTCTTCGCTTCACCGTGGGCGACCAAGCCACGGCTACTGAGCCTCCCCGCCTCGACAACGCAGGAACCCACCGGGGGGCCCAGCGACGCCCTAAGCCGAGTTTCTTACACCACAGAGGGTGCCCTTAGCATGCAGTCGCTTAATTCATAGACTAATAAAGCGAGGTTTATGGCCGCGCAGCGCGATTTTTTCTAAAATTAATGCATAATATATTGTACTGTATTGTAAAGTAAGTACACGATGACCACGACAACAACGTGACGTGACTCTAACATAACTTTTTTCGACTACATTAATTAGGCACACAAAACCCAGGGAGGGCAGCTGCCCCCCCCCCCCCCTCCCCTGCCCCCCTGGGTGCGCCCATGGGAGTAGGTAGATACCAACAAACTGATAGACGAAAGCAAAATTTGCCAGACTTGAAGCAGAGCTGCTTCGCTCGCTCGGTCGTTCAGGCAGCCCGCCCGCCTGCTTGTTAGCCACCTTATAATAACATTAGCTTTTGCCCGCGACTTCGTCCGCGTGAAATTTCTTGCTCCCCCGGCCCACCCGGCGCATTGCATCGCATTGCCTGCCCGCGCTACTACTTCGTTTGCGCTTAGCGTTCTTTCTGACTTTTTTTCTTTTTGCTCAGCTAGCTCCTTAGGGCCCTAGCGTGATGTTAAATAGCCTATAGCCTTCCTCAAGAATTGGGCTATAAAATGCAAAAAGATTTTGTCAAATCCGACTGGGGTAGTTCCAGAGATTAGCACGTTCAAACAAACTAACAAAAAACAAATTCTTCCGCTTTATTCCACCGACAATATTGAAATACTAAATCGAAAGGGTCATCAATCCGCTGAAAATCTCGCAATTCAGAAAAATTACGTAGGTATTTGCACAACGCGATTTATAAAATCTAGGATAAAACGTCCGCACTAAGCATGTTTATGCTCGAGTGGAATGAAAGTTATTTTGCGTTTTAGTAAATATTATCTCCGAAACTATTAGGTCTTTACCTATGAAATTGCCGTTCTGCAGTACTGGCCATTTCAAATCAAAATATTTTTTGTTTGGCTAAGAATTCTAATTTCAAATTAATTTTATTTTAAAAACATGGATTTTTTTTTCCAAAAGTAGTCATTTGTTTATTGATTAGTGTTACATTTTCATCGCATTTCAATCTTTTTCGTCATCATGGATACGTTAAAAATTCGAGTAATTATGGAATATGAGTACCGTCGTGGCAGCAACGCGGCACAAGCGGCACGCAACATCAACGACGTTTACGGAGCTAACACTACAAACCAACGCACCACTTGTTATTGGTTTGCTCGCTTCCGTTCTGGAAATTTCGACCTGAAAAATGAACCTCGCGGTCGTCCGAAGACTTTGGTCGACAATGACGTATTAAAGGCGATTGTGGAAGCTGATGATACACAATCTACGGCTGAATTAGCAGCAGCTTTCGACGTTAGCGTCAAAACAATATTGGTCCATTTGCGTCAAATTGGCAAGGTAAAAAAGCTTGACAAATGGGTGCCCCACGAACTCAATGATCGCCAGCGCGAAGTACGCGTCGAGACGTGCCTTGCACTGCTCAACTGACACACAAATGAAGGAATTTTGAACCGCATTGTTACCTGCGATGAAAAATGGATTCTGTTTGATAACCGCAAGCGCTCAGCAAGTTGGTTGGATCCTGGTTCAGCACCTAAACAATGCCCTAAACGAAAACTTACCCCTAGAAAAGTGATGGTCACTGTTTGGTGGTCTAGCGCCGGTGTGATTCATCACAGCTTCTTACCAAACGGGGTGAGCATTACTTCAGATGTGTACTGTGAAGAACTGAACACAATGATGGAGAAGGTGGCACATCTCCAACCAGCATTGGTCAATCGCTCGTCTCCGCTGCTCCTGCATGACAACGCGCGACCTCATACTGCACAGCAGACGGTCTCCAAGTTGCAAGAACTGGGGTTGGAAGCTCTCCGTCATCCGCCCTACTCACCAGATCTTGCGCCTACAGACTACTACTTTTTCCAGAATTTGGATAACTTCTTGGCGGGAGAAAAATTCAATACCCGAGAGGCAGTACAAAATGCCTCTGAAGAATTTGTTGCCTCCCGTCCAGCTGATTTCTTTAAGAAGGGCATCAATAAACTGCCACTGCGTTGGCAAAGATGCATTGATTGCATGGGTGATTACTTCGATTAATACAAATAAAAAATGCATGAAAAAAATTCGTTTAAATTTTTTCATACAAAACGGCAAATTCATAGGTAAAGACCTATTATATGACCAATTAACATACTGTAAAGGCCAAATATTATATCTATGATGTCCTTGTGATCATAAAATAATTTATTTTGTTATGGATTAATGTTTTGTTTTTTAAATAATCATCCGAACGCAAGTATGTCGAAAAAATACTTTTTTAAAACAATAAGAAAAGTATAGAAGATAAAATAAAAAAGATAGAAATATGGACTTTTTTGTAGAATTATTTAAGACGGACTGGTTGCCATACATTCATTGTTTTTAATTTTAAACAACTGTTTAGGCAGCGCATGCAAACAATTCTGTTATAAGAGGTATTTCATTCCGACTTGCTAGACAAAAATTGTGATAGCTCGGCTAATATGCATGGCATAAATATTATTTATAACCTAAAACACTCAAAAATAATATAGCTTTCTACCAGTGCAAACAATTATAGAATTGGAATAAAAATTATAATTTAGAATTGGATCATTATTTTCGGAGATTGGATCGAATCGAACCTCTTTGTAATATTAGCTTATAGATAAAAATAGATTAGTGGTGTCCACAGAACAGATAAAAGAGGTCCTCCACCTCTTTTATCTGTACTGAGGCGGTGTCAATACCTGGCAGGTACATAAAGATGAGGTGGCGGCGGAGGGGCCCGGCGCGACGCGGATCGAGCGCGGCGAGCTCGCGACGCGCGACCCAGTAACACTGATTCTGGCACGTCACATAGTATTAATTTAGTGTTTAAGCGGGCGCTTTTGCTTGTGTGAGCGGATAAATAATGGTTAAAGAAATTTATTTCTCAACAAGAAATTACAAAGTTTGAAAAAAGAAACGAACTAAAAAAAACAACTAAGTAAAAAATAATACAAAAATAAAAACTTTTTTACAAAAAAATACAACCGACTTCTAAAAACAACACTACAAAGTGAAAAATAACTTTAAGTTCGGAAGTCGGTGTCTGATTAAATGTATTTTCGTTTTTGCCACCGACTTCTGAAATTAAAGTTATTTTTCACTTTGTAGTGTTGTTTTTAGAAGTCGGTTGTATTTTTTTGTAAAAAAGTTTTTATTTTTCACTTTTTAGTGGTTCACATGTGCACAGCGTACTGGCGTGATGTTATGTTATTAACTGGTGTGAACAACAAACAGACATGAGATTTCAGCAATCCCAGTCCATTTGCTATCATTTATTGAGGAGTTCCGTTACCTATCTCAGAAGTTCTTCATCAGATCTTCACCAAATTGAAATGGGACCACTCCAAGAAAGTACTCTTCCAAAAACTATCCAAATCGCTTCAAGTGTGCCTATAAAATTGGAAGAGTTCTCTCTATTTCTCCAGGATCCCATCATCAAATCCTGACTTGATGATCATGGGACCACCTGGGAAGTATACCCTTTCAAACAAAAAAAAAATAATCCAAATCGGTCCAGCCATCTTCGAGTAATCGGGGAACATACATAAAAAAAAAAATAAAAAAAAAAAAATAAAAAAAAAAAAGGTTCCGACGAATTGATAACCTCCTCCTTTTTGAAGTCGGTTAATAACACATAAGATAAGTGGTAATGATAACTTCACGCTAAAAAAAAAACCCTAACAAAAATAAATAATTAATTAAGTAACTTATTTGTCAGTTACCCTGTAGAGGGTCGAAATAAAACGGTGTAGTTATAAATCCATTTATAGATTTGTTGACTGAATAGCAATTAATTAAGCGAACTTCATTAGGTACACTATGGTAAATTTGGCCATCAGCTTACGGCATTTGGGCACCAGTGTAAGTATGACATTTGGGCAATCATATTTTAAAGTAGGTAGTATTTGAAAATTTAGCATAATTTTTTTACTAGGCTATTTCATTTGGTTAATGACTTGCGTCGTTATGGTACCTGATATAGGATCACTGTCGCTGTTCTCGTTCCTCTCGCGTTTCCAAGCGGTGTCGGTGGTGGTAGTGGGTGCGTCGGCTGCCACTCCAAACAATCCCGACACCGCGCCAGCCACCACGCGCCGCGCTGACCGCGCTGCCGTCTGACAACATGTAACGACCATCAATTTCACTATACCTATTACCTAACGCCTAAATCGAACTATCAGATGCGACTGATGACACTTAAGGCGCTTCCCTGACCAAACGACCTTGAGAGTTCAGTCCTTCTCTGTCCTGCCGCTCAGCCTCGCTCTGTCCCGCTCCCTGCACACGCCCCTTTATCAAAGAACTCACACAATTTGAGAAAAATACATAAAGAGCACAAAGGTAGTGCTTATTTTATGATAGACATCTTCTAGTAGATCTGACTGATACTCAAAATAAATCTGTCAATTCCCAACAATTTTAGGGTCGGCTACCAGTCTAACCGGATGCAGCTGAATACCAGTATTTTACGGGACACCACACCTGACTGATAAATGCACCTATTATAACACCTACAAAAGAAAACTATCAGTACGTCGTGTTTTTTGAGCGTACAAACGTCAG
Organism: Cosmia pyralina; assembly: GCA_946251885.1. Lineage (NCBI taxonomy): Eukaryota > Metazoa > Arthropoda > Insecta > Lepidoptera > Noctuidae > Cosmia > Cosmia pyralina. The sequence goes on along the minus strand of OX276362.1, from coordinate 12,046,143 downwards.
ACGAAAATCTGACTGAGGACAAAATTATAATGACTCGCAAACTCACAGAAACATTGATGTCAATCTCTGGCACGTCGTCCAGATCCGCAGCTTTCTCGGCGAGAGCCTTGAGTTCAGATATGTCCGGCGTCGGGTCTGCAGCCAGCTTGATCAGCTCGAACAAATAGTCACGGAATACCTCGTCAGAAACTAAAGACACAAAATTTTCGATTTATTTGACGTCCGCTTTTTTTAAACCATATTTAAAAGCAAAATGTAGGTATGAAAAACTTACCGGGCTTCTGAATTTGTATTTCAATCATTTGCTGTATCCCTGGGCCATACATCTGTCCATATATCGGATACATTAATCCCGGCTGACCGTATGCCATCGGTCCTTGAATTAACGTTACTGGCATTTGACCACCAGGAACTTGCATTTGTCCACCGAAGAGCTGAATTTGGCCACTCGCCATTGGGATTTGGCCATTTTGCATTTGAGTACCCGTTAGTGGCATTTGGCCACCAGTGTACGGGACTGGGCCTCCTGGTAGTGGCATTTGAGTACCAGCGTAAGGTATCTGGCCACCTGGCAGTGGTATTTGGGCACCAGTAAATGGCATTTGGCCACCTGGTAGCGGTATTTGAGAACCTGCGTGAGGCATTTGACCTCCTGGTGGTAGTGGCATTTGGCTACTGACGTATGGCATTTGGCCATTTGGTAGTGGTATTTGGCTACTAGCGTAAGGCATTTGTCCACCTGGCAGTGGCATCTGGCTACTAGCGTAAGGCATTTGCGCACCTGGTAATGGCATTTGAGAACCGGGTAGGTGCGATTGGACGCCAGAGTATGACACTTGAGTTCCCATGATTATTTGGGCACCAGTGACTGGCATCTGGGCAGTAGTTGGTAAAGCACCGATTGGCATCGCCGGCATTGACCCAGCAACTGAAGTTTCCAAACTTGTCTTGTTTTGAGGAAAAGATGGAGGCACACTGAGTTGGTTAGGAGTTGAAAGCAATGGTTGAGTTGAAATCACAGAGGTTGGTATTAGTGGCGACTTTCCATTGACTAGTAAATCTGGAGTCGGCTGCTTATATTCTTGACCTATAACAAGAAGAACGCATTATGTAACTGGTATTTTCAATTAATACAATATGTAGGTACTTGGTTGACATCCCAGTTAAAATTCATTCGTACCGGTGGTTCCAGTAGTCCCTAGGTTCATTTCCTGTGTGAATGCCATGACGTTGAGGGCTGAAGACAGAGCGGGGGCCACTCCGCCGCCCTCACCTCCTACCTGTGGAACTAGAGCGCCGCTCGCGGACGTCACGCAGTCCGGTGGTGGCGCCGCGGTCCGACGACTGTAGGGACACAGATATAAATAAATACTTAAATAAAATCTTTAGTGCAGACCACATGATCCATAAGAAAAACATAATCCTACTGATATTATAAATGTGAAAGTTTGTGAAGATGTTTGGATGTTTGTCAATCACGCAAAACCGACTGAACGGATTTGGATGAAATTTGGCACACAGATAGTTTATAACCTGGATTAATACATAGGATACTTTTTATACCGGTATTAAGTTCCCGTGGGATAATTTCCGACATCCACGCGGGCGAAGCCGCGGGCAATGGCTAGTTTAAAATAAATCATAAGCAGGTAAAAAAAAACCAGCCAAGTGCATGTCGGACCACGCACAATGAAGGGTTCCGTAGTTGGGATGAATTTATCTTAAGAACAAACTTAACATTGTAGTTGAAAAACATGTTCTCCCATACATTCCAACTGTAAATGTAAGTTTGTACTCACAATATTGATAGATTTACCATGTTATTTTAAGACCACAGACTTCTTATAGGTTTTCCTGTAGTCTACAAATAAAGATCTATTTTCTGTATTTTTTTCAAAATTTTTGGCTCGGTAGTTTCGGAGATAAAAGGGGGAAATGGTCAATTTTCGTCTATTTTCTTAAATAACTTTAAAACAATTTATTTTAAAATTATAAAAAAATATATATTTGAGACCCTCATAGTAAGCCTTTTCATTTGACATGCCACATGGTGAAACCAGCAAAACTTTTTTTTTAATTTTCTTATTTGCCCCCCAAAAGTGACCTCTATGTATATTCAAAATTCATTTATTTACTTTACCCATAGAAATATAAAAAACAGACTTTACCCGTCCGTGTTTGAGTCACAGAAATTCATGTGTACCAAATTTCAACTTAATCGGTCCATTAGATTCGGCAAATTGGCTGTGACAAACGGACAGACAAAGTCAAACTCAAAACTCAAAGCATTTATTTCAAATAAACCAATTACAGGCACTTTTGAATTGTCAACAGACAGACAGACACACGAGTGATCCTATAAGGGTTCCGTTTTTTCCTTTTGAGGTACGGAACCCTAAAAATGCAATAAAATGGCACAATATACAGGGTTATTGGTAAAACACCAGCACCTCTTAAGGAGTCATTTTACCATCATTATTAACAACTTTATTTCTGGTGTTCTCATAGTATAAATGCGTTTACGAAAAACCGAATCGGGCACCCCGACTCCACGTAGTCTTTTGGCTGCTACCTCTAGAGTCTATAAAAATCCGGAGGCGCGAAGCTGCTCATGTGAGCATGGGTATCTCTGTATATCCTTTGTTAGGTAAGGGCCCTTCGCCCTTGCGTAACAAAGGATTTTAAGGTTGCACTTCCCGCAGAAGACATTGCAGAAGCAGATGGCCCTATTGTATAAATGGCCTAAGCATCAGCCAGCGTATAGATTGTAACGAATCTACTAACCTAATGAAATAAAAGGGGAATAGACACGTAAACAAAATATAATTTAGGAAAATAAGATAAAAATACAAATTATATTAAAAACCGGCCAAGTGCGTGTCGGACCACGCACAATGAAGGGTTCCGTAGTTGGGATGAATAATCTTAAGAACAAACTTAACGTTGTAGTTGAAAAACATGTTCTCCCATACATTCCAACTGTAAATGTAAGTTTGTACTCACAATATTGATAGATTTACCATGTGTTATTTTAAGACCACAGACTTCTTATAGGTTTTCCTGTAATCTACAGGTAAAGATCTATTTTCTGTATTTTTTTTCAAATTTTAGGCTCAGTAGTTTCGGAGATAAGGGGGGGAATGGTCAATTTTCATCTATTTTCTTAAATAACTTTAAAACAATTTATTTTAAAATTATAAAAAGAATATATTTGAGACCCTCATAGTAAGCCCTTTCATTTGACATGCGACATGGTGTAGTTTGCAAAACTTTTTTTTTTAATTTTCTTATTTGCCCCCCCAAAAGTGACCTCTATATTCAAAATTCATTTATTTACTTCACCCGTCCGTGTTTGAGTCACAGAAATTCATATGTGTACCAAATTTCAACTTAATCGGTCCATTAGATTCGGAGCAAATTGGCTGTGACAAACGAACAGACAGACAGACATACACACGAGTGATCCTATAAGGGTTCCGTTTTTTCCTTTTGAGGTACGGAACCCTAAAAATAGCCTCCTTACCTAACATACTCAGATTTTTAGTAACACATAACCCTCCTTTTGGGCTTCGCTGCAGTCTGTTAAAAAGTAGGTACGGCACCAGGCCAGGTCAGATGTCAGGCCTCGTCAGCTCTGAGGCCTGATAATTCCAAAAACACGGGTCGGTATCGTCAGCACAGAGACCCCGACTCAATCAGTAGGTATATTAGGTTGGGGAAAAAGTCTTTTCGCATTAAAGTATGTATGAACTTATAATAAAATCTCTTTGGCTATACTATTTGTATCTGGCTGGTTTTGGTATCATTGAAAGTTTAAATTTTAAAGAACATAATTCCAAATTCAAATTAGGAAAATGTGTGATTTTCATTTGTTTTTCGTACTGTCATGATGAGTGAATCTAATGAAGAAATGCGATACATTTTAAAATTTTACTACAAAAAAGGTAAAACTGCAACGAAAGCCGCGAAAAAAAATTGCGATATTTATGGACCCAGTGCAGTGTCTGTGAGAGTAGCACAAATTTGGTTTAAGCGTTTTCAATCCGGAAATTTTGATGTCAAAGATGCACGTCGCTCTGGTCGCCCTATTACGGATAAAATGGATGCCATTTTTGAAAAAGTGGAGCAAGATCGGCATATCAGTAGTTACGACGTAGCTGAAGAACTGGGAATTGACCACAAAACAGTTTTGGCGCATTTGAAAAAAACTGGGTACACATAAAAACTCGATATTTGGGTACCTCACGAGCTCACTGAAAGAAATCTAATGAACCATGTACTCATTTGTGATTCTTTATTACGACGTAATGAAATCGAACCATTTTTGAAGAAGCTGATAACTGGTGATGAAAAATGGATCACGTACGACAAGAACGTGCGAAAAATGTCGTGGTCAAAGGCCGGTCAGGCTTAACAGACTGTGGCGAAACCCGGGTTAACTCGCAACAAGGTCATGCTGTGTGTGTGGTGGGATTGGAAGGGCATTATTCATTATGAGCTGTTACCACCAGGCAGGACCATCAATTCTGAACTCTACTGCGAACAACTGATGAGATTAAAGCAAGAAGTTGAGAGAAAGTGGCCGGAATTAATCAACAGAAGGGGTGTGGTATTTCATCATGATAACGCTAGACCTCACACATCTTTAGCCACTCAGCAAAAATTAAGAGAGTTTGGCTGTGAGGTGTTAATGTATCCGCCGTATAGTCCTGACCTTGCACCTTCAGATTTCCACCTGTTTCGGTCTCTTCAGAATTCTTTAGGCAGTGTCAGGTTAACATCAAGAGAGGACTGCCAAAACCACTGGTCGCGGTATTTTGATCAGAAGTCCCAAAATTTCTATAGCAATGGGATCATGTCCCTACCTACAAGATGGCAAAAAGTTATCGAACAAAATGGTACCTACATACTTTAGATAAATGTAAATAATGTATATTAAAAAATGTTTTGAATCTTCTTAAAAAATGCGAAGAAACTTTTTCCCCAACCTATTAGTTTGACTTCTTGACGTAGAGATGTTTCCCTCTCGGAATTCAGGATCGAAAGAAGCCCGGGGTATGTGGTAGTCATCTATATATAAAAAATGAATCCCTTGGTCCCTTGGTCCCTTGGCCTTCCTTGGTCATCGCATCACGCGTGAACGGATGGAACAATTTCGCTAATTCTTTTTTTGTTGTGTTTATGATTGTCAGGAGAAGGTTCTTATGAAAAAAAAATTAAGAAAATTGGAAAATTTCAGAAAAAACATTTTAACTTCACGCGTTTACATTAGAATATTCATAGCCAAGACTGGACAACGTCTGTCGGGTCAGCTAGTCGCTTTAATATAAAAAAAGTACTCTGTGTAAAGACTCGTCTCCACGCCACGTTTTCCACCACGTCTGTTGTATTCTCTTCGTTTTTTTTTTTAGAGTTTTCCAGTTTTTTTCAGAGTTGAAGTATTTCTTTCAAAAATGTCACTTGTCAGTAATCGAAACGGCCAGAAATATCAGTATTCATTCAAGAACCTCTTCGATGAATTCTGAGAGCGTGTCAATTATTTTTATAAATCTAATTTAGGATACAGTTAGACTAAGCTACTAGAAACTCTATGAGAGAAAATTTAGAAGAAAAAGTAATGATAGCTTGACAGCCTGACATAAGTGTCATCATAACATAAATTAAGGAAATTAAAGAAAACAAATCGTTTTAGACCGATTCGCAAAAATACTAATGCAAAATCAATAACGGAGTATTATATTAGGTTGGGGAAAAAGTCTTTTCGCATTATAGTATGTATGAACTTAAAATAAAATCTCTTTGGCTATACTATTTGTATCTGGCTGGTTTTGGTATCATTGAAAGTTTTTTAAAGTACATAATTCCAAATTCAAATTAGGAAAATGTGTGATTTTAATTTGTTTTTCGTACTGTTAAGATGAGTGAATCTAATGAAGAAATTCGATACATTTTAAAATTTTACTACAAAAAAGGTAAAAATGCAACGCAGGCCGTGAAAAAAATTTGCGATATTTATGGACCCAGTGCAGTGTCTGTGAGAGTAGCACAAATTTGGTTTAAGCGTTTTCAATCCGGATATTTTGATGTCAAAGATGCACGTGGCTCTGGTCGCCCTATTACGGATTAAATGGATGCCAATTTTGAAAAAGTGGAGCAAGATCGGCCATATCAGTAGTTACGACGTAGCTGAAGAACTGGGAATTGACCACAAAGCAGTTTTGGCGCATTTGAAAAAAACTGGGTACACAAAAAAGCTCTATATTTGGGTACCTCACGAGCTCACTGAAAGAAACCTAATGAACCGTGTACTCATTTGTGATTCTTTATTACGATGTAATGAAACCGAACCATTTTTGAAGAAGCTGATGAAAAGTGGATCACGTACGACAAGAACGTGCGACAAAAAGGTCGTGGTCAAAGGCCGGTCAGGCTTCACAGACTGTGGCAAAACCTGGGTTAACACGCAACAAGGTGATGCTGTGTATGTGGTGGGATTGGAAGGGCATTATTCATTATGAGCTGTTACAACCAGGCAGGACCATCGATTCTGAACTCTACTGCGAACGACTGATGAGATTAAAGCAAGAAGTTGAGAGAAAGCGGCCGGAATTATCAACAGAAGGGGTGTGGTTTTTCATCATGATAACGCTAGACCTCACACATCTTTAGCTTTAAAAATAAAGAGAGTTTGGCTGAGAGGTGTTAATGCATCCGCCGTATAGTCCTGACCTTGCACCTGTTTCGGTCTCTTCAAAATTCTTTAGGTAGTGTCAGGTTAACATCACGAGAGGACTGCCAAAACCACTTGTCGCGGTATTTTGATCAGAAGTCCCAAAATTTCTATAGCAATGGGATCATGTCCCTACCTACAAGATGGCAAAAAGTTATCGAACAAAATGGTACCTACATACTTTAGATAAATGTAAACAATGTACCTATATTAAAAAATGTTTTGAATTTTCTTATAAAAAATGCGAAGAAACTTTTTCCCCAACCTATTATATACATATAATAATGTATGTAAAGTGTAAGTAAATGATGTAAAATGTCTGTAGTACGTAGATACTATAAGATATAATAGAGAAAAGCCAGCCAGTACATTAAATGTTGTAAGTATTAGACGTATCAGCTGAATATCATTCAGGCCGCTAGTTGAACGGCGTCTGTTAGTGAAAAGGCTAGGCGGTTGACTAAACGGATAATTAAACCTTGACTGCGAGATTATACATAAACTCGCCCCTTTACTACCTCCTTGCATACGCGGCTATTCCCAACCACCGTTTGTAAGTCGTGGTAGCATAAGCAAGCTCCCTGGACATGAATGATGCAATTCTGCTTTTTGAATGGCATTGAACGTTGCCAACTAGCATTTGCATGCCATAAAACCTCCATCAATTACTTGGCAAAATACGCAAAAGTTTTAATACGGGTGTAGTGTGTCGTACGTACCGTTGTACGACGTACTGTCATGACGTATGCACATGTCCTATTCATGATTGATTGTTATTTTTATCAATTTAAAAACAGCAATTTGGTTATTTAAATCCTTACCCCATTGGTGCTTTGGTCGGTGTAGATATGGACACCCTGCCCCACATCAGTCGACGTAACTCTTCACCGCTGATGCCGCGGCGACGCAGTTCAGCTATTGTCACCTTGCCGACGCGCTGTCGGATTTAGGTAAGTTAGTACAAAAACGTTTTTAAAATAATTATGGTTTCCCAGATTAAGGGAAAGGAAAGGATAGGCACTATGGGCCAAAGTTCCGCATGATCATCTCAAAGGCGATAATCGCATGCACGGCTAACGATTCGATCGCACAATGTTCTTTTGTCACTAGCTGCGCTCTCACAGGAATATGTTCTTAAGTGAGCATGCTGTTTTGTCCATAGTACCTAATGAGTTTTTTTTTTATACTACGATTTAGTCAGTGTTATCCTTCGACAAATATTGATTTATCGTAATAAGTGTAATAAGTACCTACATAATACCTAACGTAATCTTAATTATCATTAATTTATCATCATACTATTAAACCCAAACATCATAAATTTTGACAGTTCAAGACTGTCAGTAAAAACAGATGATATCGATTATTAAAATTTCACATCCCTAATTTAAATTTAAATACCATTAAATTTATATACTTACCTTTAAAATCTTTGATATTATTTGCTTAGTTTATTTGAATACATGTAAAAGGAATGACAGCAAATAAATTAAATGAAAGACAGTAGGTACATTATTTTATAGATTACTAAGTAATTTACAAATTTTGTAGGTACTTCCCGGCCTCCGCTACCTCCGAACACTGTAGGTGTAGAGAGGCATTTTCTTTACTTCCGGTAAAGAAAAAGCTCTACAGTCTCTACGAATTTCGTACATTTCATTTCATTTATTATTTCTTTCGAATTATTAGATCATTGATATAGAAAAAAACAATGGCTATACATATTTATATGAGCCTACCTACTTACATTTATTTTACAAAATTATATCAGATTTTCTGATGGCTTTCTTTATTAGAAAGCCTTAAATCAGTAAAACATTTAACTGTCTCCGAGTCAGGCCATAGGATAAGGTTTTTACCCAGAAAAAAAAAACGTGGGTTCGGGGGACCCCCGTCAGGAACGAAGTTCCTTATTATTACAAACGAGTGCGTGTACGCTCGCACGCCATACACACACTCGGTTATTATAGTAAGAGACAGAGAGAAAGCTGTATGGAGAGGCACATAGAAATATCTATGGAGGGGCATTACACTTGTTCGTTACGTGACGATTTCTACCAGTCAACACCTACCGCCTTCGTTCCAAAATTGTTCCTCACCTTCCAATTAGTCAGCGCGCCCTTCCTCTGCTTAGCCCTCGTCTTGGCCGCACTCTTGATGACCATGACGGCTCTGACCTCGTATCTAGGGTCGTCAGATGGTCCCAAACCTATCGAGTACTCTTGTAGGTACTTGTGGGCGTCTTCTTGGGCCACTGACCGCTCTAGTGATACGACTATTTTTGCCCACTGAAAGAATTTATTAAAAATAAAATTATATAGCTTTTCTTTTTTTTAATGATTATCTAAATAATATTATACTGTGGAACGCCATCGCCAGTCGTGTACCTACTCGTGAGCCCTACTGATACAGCCTTTTGAAAGACCATACTTTTTAGAGATGTCTGGATGTCTGTATCTATCTATCTATGTCTATATCTGGATCATCTTTAAAGGATCATGGCTGTGATGGCTGACTTTTCCCGCTAGTACTTAATACGCCTATAATGTTGCCACGGCTGGGGCAGAGGCCTCCTCTCTGTGAGAGGGTGTGGGCCGTAATCCACCACGCGGGCCCAGTGCGGGTTGGTAGATGTCACATGTCTTCGTATTTTAGGTTCTAGGACATGCCGGTTTCCTCACGATGTTTTCCTTCATCGTTTTGAGAGCACTGGTGATGAAATAATTTACACAATGTAAAGTGCCTGCTTGGGATCGAACCAACTTACAACTCGTAAGTCGCGGCCGTTACCACTGGGCCACCACTGCTCAGCTGCTCCCGCTAGTGAAAATTACAAATGTTAAAATGTATAGTGTATGTATAATGTATGTGTATGTTATTATGTACCTATAGGTATAAATGTTAAGGACATTTATACCTATACATAATAGGGTAACTGTTAATTAGTGACCGATCCTCATGATAACAAATAAAAACTAGGGACCAAACCTGAAATCGAAAAAAAGTCAGTATTTCCTACATTTATGTTTGCATAACTCGTCAAAATGGCTGATTTCTTTTCATAATGACCTACAGCAAAATCGTTTAGGTAGGTACGTCAGCGTCGAAAATATCGGGACGAACAGACTGTTCAAAATGATCTAAACAATTAAGAAAATTAAGCTTTATCTTAATTTGATAAAGTTCTTGTCAGGATGACAGTTGTCGTGTACTCTCTTCTTTCTGAAACATTCCTTGTGTCATTGAGTTAATATTTTATTTTCGTAGTTGTTTAGATCATTTTGAACAGTCTGTTCGTCTCGATCATAGAGATATAAAACATGGTGTCCTTATGATGGCGTTACCTGCTTCACCCATTCCTTCTCCGACTGTTCGATGACGTGCGCGTAAGTGTTGCCCATCATAGCTATCAACATGTTTAGTAGTAGGATCGGCACAAACACCATGAATATGGCAAACACTGTCTTTGATAGATTCGGGTACGTTGTCATGCTGAGGTCTGTGTACTGAAAAACATTATTGTTGAATGGCGAGAGAGAGAATTACCTAATCATAAACATAACATTTATTATACCTACCTACATCACACCTGTTTTCATCGAAGGGTTAAGTTTAGTTTACCTGTAATTATAGTACACCCACATTTCGCCAGTTATAAAGTCCTATGTAAGTAGTAATAGGAGAAATCATAAACTTAATGGCCTAATTATCTGCGTGCGCGTGATCAAGCGGCGCGGCCGCTGTACTGCAGGGAGGGAGGGAGGGAGGGGATGGGAGATTACAATTACGCGCCACGAAAGATGAGACTTGACACACCACGTGGTTTACGAGACCATTAGGGTTGCCATTCCCAAATTTTGAAAACCAGGATTAGAAAGTGAAAATACCAGGACATTTCGGATTAAAAACAGGACGCAGTACTCGTATAAGAGCAGTGGTTAATAGCAACACGCAATGAAAACAGGGTCAATGAAACAAATATGTTTTACTCTATTTAAACAACTTTTAAAATTTATAATAAGAAATACGTATAATAAGTACGGCCGCCGGCCGGCAGATAAAAGTAAGGTTGAATGAAGGCAGTAGTAGCGCGTGAAATTTAAAATAAGAACATGATTTTAAATTCCACGCGCTACTACGGCTGCTGCGCTACTGATGCTTTAAAAAACCCAGGACGCTACTTTTTTTTTTTTTTTTTTTTCTTTTGGCTTCGCACGGTTTGTGCATTTAGCCAATGTCACGTTTAGTTCATAGGTCAAGGTAGGGAAACGAAAATATTATAATGATTTTTAAACGGGATTTAGGATAGGATGAATATATAGGATCAGTATAATAACGGTGATAAAATAATGATAATGATCAAATTACAACGACGAAAATTTACAACTTAATATTATTTAAAATAATGAATGAGACTATACATTTATATACAGGGAAGCTATTTGTACAAAGTAAAGAAAGTATTGAGGTAGGAAAAGGAGTATTGAGGGACAAGAGGTTACTGAAAAAAGAAGAACGGTCATATAAAGGACAGGAGAAAAAAATGTGGTTTAGGTCGCCTACGTCTGTGCCACACAAGCACATGGGGTCGTCGATGATATGAAGTTTGGCAAGATGGGCTGGAGAACAAACATGACCCAGTCTCATCCGTATTAATACAGAGGTCTCCATCTTGCCAAACTTTGCCCTGCCAAACCACGGTTTTTCCGGAACATCGGGTTGAATTAATGAAAAATAACGACCCTTAGACTTGCTTCCGATATCCCAAGCTGCCCTCCAGGTGTCCCAAAGAAAAGTCTTTGGTAGGATCATAAGATCAGTGCTGAAATTTGTATAAGGAGCTAAGTCCCCACACTGCACCGCATCACCGGCGAGTGTATTAGCCACTTCATTGCCATGGATTCCAGCATGAGCCGGAATCCACGCAAATTCCAAAGTATTACCTTCAGAGATGGTTCTGAACGCAAATTCTCTTATTAAATAAATGATTGGCAACTGCGATTTGTGTTCGAAAGGGGATTTGTTGATGGCTAGAAGAGCACTTTGGGAATCTGTAAAAATTATAGTTTTTTTGAGCTTAAAAACACGAGTATATTCGATGGCTTTTAAAATACCGAAACATTCCCCCGTAAAAACCGAAGTCTCCTGAGGCAGTTTTATTTTTTGTACGATGTTGTATTGAGAATGGTAAGTACCTATCCCAACACAACCCATCGGAGAACGCTTGGCAGCATCCGTAAATATATGGTGATATTCTAAGTGATCAGCAAGGAAATTGTTAAAACTTTTAGGACAATCGGGATCTAATTTATTACGTACACAGTTAAATTTAATGATGGGGCTGAATTGTAAACTCTCATATCTACAGTTAAATATGGGAAGTTTATTGGAACGGTGAATAGGAGAAGAAAGTGAAAGGAATTTTTTATAGCTTATAACTAAACAAGGCGCACGTTTATGGGACCAGTAATCTGAAGATTCAATCTGCAACACTAAAGAGTCTAGTTTAGGAATGAGAGGATGAGTTGAGAACTGAAGAATCCGGAACAAATATTTGTCTGATAAGAATTGTCTTCTAAGATGTAAAGGAGCTTCCCCACATTCAACTTGGAGAGCATTAATAGGACTAGACTTCATGGCACCCGAAATAATGCGTAATGCTTTAGACTGAATACGATCCAATTTTTTAAAAGCCATGATACTACCAGGTTCTAAAACGAACAATCCATAATCCAGAGTGCTTCTGATAATTGCGTTGTAAATAAGTTTCAACGAAAACGGATGTGCACCCCACCACACACCAGAGAGGCATCTAAGCATGTTTAGGTGATTTTCACATTTGTTGACAATATAATCACAATGAGGAACACTACTTAATTTACAATCAAGTATTATACCTAGATATCTGAATTTATCTATAACTGGAATAGGTATATCCTTATAAAAGAGGTTAACTAAGGGAATATTTCTCTTCCTGGTGAATAAAACAGCCGCGCTTTTAGACGTGGATAAATCCAAACCGTTTAGATGTAACCATAACTCCAAATTAGATAAAGCAGAATTGATGGCACAGCGAGCTTGTTCAACAGATTGGCTTGAAGAATATAATAATAAGTCATCGGCATATTGAAGAACTTTAACATGGTTAGTAATTAAAGACGAGTCTAGATCAAAAGTGTAAATATTGTATAAAAGGGGACTGAGCACAGAACCCTGTGGCAGACCCCTCCATACAAGATGAGATACCTCGTGATCTCCTATTATCATGTTAACAGAGCGTTCAGTCAGGATATTAATAATAAAATTCGACAAAATCAATGGAACCTGCAAGGCTTTTAATTTATTTAGTAAAACTGATAATACAACATTATCATAAGCTGCATTAATATCAAGGAAAACTGCAATGGTGGAATGGTTATTAGAGAAGGATAATCGAATATCCGATGTTAAAATACTTAAACAATCAGTTGTACTTTTACCTTTTCTAAAACCATATTGTGATTCTGCCAAAAGACTGTTACTTTCCACATACCATTCTAGGCGATTTTTAACTAAGTGCTCCGCTAATTTCATCAGGATTGATGACAAGACTATGGGACGGTATGAAGAAACGTCAGATGGAGTTTTATTTGGTTTAAGGAATGGCAACACCATTTGACGTTTCCATTCAACAGGGATGTTTCCTGAATTCATGATAGAATTAATAAGCTTTAAATAATAAATGAGGACGTCATCATTTATATTAGCAAAAAAGGAATACGGTATGCCATCAATGCCCGGTGCAGAATCCTTAGTTTTATGAATAACACCTTTTAATTCAGTGAGAGTGAATGGAAGATTTAGTGTCGTATGAGTATCTTGGATATTGGATACGAGAGGCAGGCTAAGGTTAATAACCTCATCCGGTACCCATGGCGGTGCTAATTTATCTAAAAATTCACTGGCTAAAGAATCAGGAATGGGACAAGGGTTGTTATAAATGGACCTAAATCTACGAATATTGCGCCAGACAGTGGTAGGGTGAGTATTTGGAGAAATTGATGAGCAAAAATTACGCCAAGACTCAAATTTTTTCTTCTTAAAAAGTTTACAAGTTACATTAATTAAGTTGGTGACTATTTCAAAATTAATATCAGACATATCAAGGTTATAATTGTATTCAGCCTCTTTCCGTTTTTTAACCAATTCAGTGCACTCTGAATCCCACCATGGAGGGGAAGGAATTGTACTAATATTGTTATTTTTTTCAGGAAAAACTTCATCTGCCGCTGCGATTAATATAAGTGCTAAAGCTTCAGCACAACTATTTTCATTGCCATCAGAGATAACAGGCAAAGAGCAAAGCTTACTGTCAACAATGTTCCTAAATTTGTCCCAGTCATTATTATTTCTATTAGGTAGTTTATGTTTTAAGTTTGATCTCCTTAATGGTGCATTTGGTTTTGAAAGAGGATAAGAAATAACTATTGGAAAATGATCACTGCCATAAGTAGAGGTCAAAGTATGCCAAGTTAATGAAGAGGCTAAGTTTGGAGAACAGATAGAAAGGTCGATTGCACTTTGGTTCTGAGTGGGATCTGAGCGACGTGTGGCAGCTCCCGAGTTCAAGATGCATAAGTTATGTAAGTCTATTATATCAAGTAATTCATCGCCATAACAATTAGAAGTTGAACAACCCCATGATTGGTGATGGCAATTAAAGTCCCCCAATATTAAGAAAGGTTTTGGAAGAGAAGAAAAGAGATTATTCATCTCCTGAAGGACAGAAGAGGAAGGGTGAGGAATGTAAATAGAAACAAGACAAGTGTGATGCACTTTAATAGCTACAATTGAGATTTCCTCACTATGAGGAGGTAATGTAATGATAGAAAAAGGTATAGAATTCTTGATGAGTATAGCTACTCCACCATACCCATCAGATCTATCCTCTCTAATGGTTAAATAACCGTTGATTTTAAAACTATGATTAGATTTGAGCCAAGTCTCTGCAAAGGCAAAGACAAATGGCTCATATTTGTTTAAAAGATATATAACATCACTCTTTTTGTTTACTAGACTGCGGCAGTTCCACTGGATTATTTTGGATGTGTTGTCCATTATGACTGGATTGAGATACATTGAAAGACGGGGCAACGTTGGACGGTGAAATGTTGAACTGAGAAAGAAGATTGTGTAATGCAGAAAGAAAATCATTTATGGAAAAATTTGTGTCGTTTTTTCCATTATTATTAGAAAGAGCACAACCATTTGATGGTTGGGGAATGTCATAATCTTTAATAATGGCATTGTGAGCCTCTTTATTATATCCTTGTACAGATTTGGGAGGGGAGCGTGGTTTGAGGAAGACAGTCTTTTTATAGCTACTTGAAGCAGGCATTCTATTAGGTGAAGAGATTGATGGGGTATGTGCAAAGTTTTTGGAAGGAGAAGATAAAAGTGTATCAGCATATGATTTAGTTACTGGTGGATATAGTTTTTCCGCTTCAGCATAAGATACTGAACTTTGTGCCATGTATGTTTTAATTAATTTTTGCCTAGAAAATTCTGGGCAAGACTTATTCGTAGCATAGTGAAAACCAGAGCAAAGGCAACACGATGCACTTTCTTGTTCTCTTTCACAACTGTCCCCAGTGTGGCCTTGGCCACATTTATAACAACGAGGCTTGGACCTACACTGAATTTTAGTATGACCAAAACGACAGCAATTAAAACACTGTACAGTAGGGAAAATATATAAATCTACAGGTAATGCATTATAGCACATAAAAATTCTCTTTGGTAGAACCTGCCCATCAAATGTAACAACTATGGATTGGGATGGTTTCCAAATTGTTGTACCATCAACAGTGGTTTTAAAATTGAGGCGTCTGACTTTTAAGATTGGCCCGCAACCTATAGGTACTGTTATGTTATCAATAACCTCCTCCGGAGACCATTCCGCAGGAACACCACGCACTAAACCCATTCTAGTAACATTAAAAGTAGGTATAAAAGCTTTGTAATTATATGTTTCAAGACTATTGTGTGTAATAAAGGAATTTGCGTTCAGAAAATTCGAAAACGATAAAGAAATTTTATTGCGTCCAATTTTTTTGACACTCCCGTTGATAATGTTTTGGAAGGCATTATGTTTTAGGAACTTGCCAAAAGTGATTGGGTGCAGTGTCGATCCATCATCTGGTGAAATAATATTTTTTTGTACATGAATGACAAAAGGCGCGCTGTCCGTTTTGTCGTATGTTTTCCGACCTATCTGAGATTGAACAACTGAGGGCAGAGTAGAGATATCGGGCATTTTGTTAGAAGTATTAGTTGTTTCCTTAGGGACGATTATTTCAGAGCAGCTAGGCTCTGATGCAGTAGGTTCTAGAGTAGAGTCCATGCAACCACAACCCGAAGACGCTGAACCGTGGTTTTTCCGGATACGGCGACGCTTATTACAGTGCTTGCACACATGAACACGGCTTCTTTTCAAATGTCGAGCTGAAGACGACCCATCGGTATCCATGCCCGATTCATTGGAAATAGTAACAAAATTGCCTGCCGGGGGCACATCCCCCGGATCAGGCGGGTCTTTCATTATCAGTTCAAATAGCTAAAAAAACTTACCACTACCGATGAAAATATATAACACTAAAATTAAACTACAAGTAAAAGAGAATAGAACACTAAAACTACGACTACTGATCTTATATTTAGGGTTTTTAAATTTATAAATATTATATCAAAAAAGACGCGTCCGCCAAGTACGAAGTTTCCCGCGCTTTTTTCAGGACGCTACTTAAAAACTATCCAGGACACCCCAAGACGGTTGGCAACACTATCATAAAGTTAAGTTAAGGAAGAAGTGTTTTTTTTTTATATTTCTATGACCACCCATACGACTCGAATTATTTCAATAGCGGCTCGGCCGTGCCTCGTCCGCCTGTCGGCCGGCTGATTTTCGCGGTCTGGCCGCGCGTCCGCGCCGCTTCACCTGTTTGTTTAGGCCCTTCTAGGTGTTTCTTAGTAAAACTGGACTATTTAACTCACACTGTAATCTCCTAACGTAATCTGGAACAGTGCCATCCAAGTGCTAGGATAGCTGGAAAACAATGTGGACTGCACGTTTGGGAACCCTGCAACCAAATTGAAAGTGTTGGTATGTAGTACTTATTACGGCATTATCAAATTAAATATGCACGTATCGCGCCGTTTTAGCACAGTATAATATAGATACAGTAGTTTATCTTCATAAAAAAAAAAACAGCCGAAACGTCGCGCTTCGAAATCTCAGTCAGTCTTAGTTACGTTAGTTCAAGCGCTCGGCACGCACGGAGAGCGGACACAGTCACGTTAGTCACAGAACACTATTACTCCAAGTCCTGGCGGACCGCACGGACGGTCACGAATTTATCTACCAAGCGGCCGTAGGTAATTAATTCAAGGTCACTGTCCAGATAATGCATACTGTATCATTATTATACTTACTGTGGTTTTAGCCTTGACTGTGACAACGAGTCATCTTACTTCTTACTTTTAGGTAAGTACTATCACACTTATATCACACTAATAATAGGTCTTTACCTATGAAATTGCCGTTTTGTATGAAAAAATTTAAACGAATTTTTTTCATGCATTTTTTATTTGTAATAATCGAAGTAATCACCCATGCAATCAATGCATCTTTGCCAACGCAGTGGCAGTTTATTGATGCCCTACTTAAAGAAATCAGCTGGACGGGAGGCAAAAAATTCTTCAAAGGCATTTTGTACTGCCTCTCGGGTATTGAATTTTTTTCCCGCCAAGAAGTTATCCAAATTCTGGAAAAAGTAGTAGTCTGTAGGCGCAAAGTCTGGTGAGTAGGGCGGATGACGGAGAGCTTCCAACCCCAGTTCTTGCAACTTGGAGACCGTCTGCTGTGCAGTATGAGGTCGCGCGTTGTCGTGCAGGAGCAGCGGAGACGAGCGATTGACCAATGCTGGTTGGAGATGTGCCATCTTCTCCATCATTGTGTTCAGTTCTTCACAGTACACATCTGAAGTAATGCTCACCCCGTTTGGTAAGAAGCTGTGATGAATCACACCGGCGCTAGACCACCAAACAGTGACCATCACTTTTCTAGGGGTAAGTTTCCGTTTAGGGCATTGTTTAGGTGCTGAACCAGGATCCAACCAACTTGCTGAGCGCTTGCGGTTATCAAACAGAATCCATTTTTCATCGCAGGTAACAATGCGGTTCAAAATTCCTTCATTTGTGTGTCTGTTGAGCAGTGCAAGGCACGTCTCGACGCGTACTTCGCGCTGGCGATCATTGAGTTCGTGGGGCACCCATTTGTCAAGCTTTTTTACCTTGCCAATTTGACGCAAATGGACCAATATTGTTTTGACGCTAACGTCGAAAGCTGCTGCTAATTCAGCCGTAGATTGTGTATCATCAGCTTCCACAATCGCCTTTAATTCGTCATTGTCGACCAAAGTCTTCGGACGACCGCGAGGTTCATTTTTCAGGTCGAAATTTCCAGAACGGAAGCGAGCAAACCAATAACAAGTGGTGCGTTGGTTTGTAGTGTTAGCTCCGTAAACGTCGTTGATGTTGCGTGCCGCTTGTGCCGCGTTGCTGCCACGACGGTACTCATATTCCATAATTACTCGAATTTTTAACGTATCCATGATGACGAAAAAGATTGAAATGCGATGAATATGTAACACTAATCAATAAACAAATTACTACTTTTGGAAAAAAAAATCCATGTTTTTGAAATAAAATTAATTTCAAATTAGAATTCTTAGCCAAACAAAAATTATTTTGATTTGAAATGGCCAGTACTGCAGAACGGCAATTTCATAGGTAAAGACCTAATATTATAAAGGCGAAAGTTTGTGAGTGTGTGTGTGTGCGTGTGTTACTTCTTCACGCGTAAACGGCTGGACCGATTTGGATGAAATTTGGTATGTCGATAGCATAGATATAAGAAAGAAGTCAGAAAGAACCCTAAGCAAAAACGAAGTAATAGCACGGGCGGGTGGTGCGATGCGACGGGTTGGGTCGGCGGGGGAACAAGAAATTTCACGCGGACGAAGTCGCGGGCAGAAGCTAGTGTGCTTTATAAAGGACGAAAGTAAGTTGGTATCAAGAAGAACACTAGTTTTAAAAAATTACAAAAATCTAAACAAATGAATAAAGGATGACAAATTGTGGTGTGATGATACCTTTGTATAAAAAGTAGAATGACTGCGAGAACCCGAACAGCACGATGGTGTAGATGATGCCAAAGGTGAACATGTCGCCCGTGATCATGCTGTAGATCATGGTCACGAATGGACCCGTCAGCTTTACCGCACTGCCGATAAAAAAAAACATAGGTAGCATCAGGCTTGTCTGTAGGTATTCCCCGGAGGAATGAACAGCTTGAACGCCAAAAACCCGATTCCAGTGCCGCGGGGCAATTGCGTACCACACTATCAATCGGAATCGGTTTCATTTTGACAGTTGACCAACATGCAGACGTCGTCGAGCAGACACATTTTTCGAACATTATGAAGCAATGGATTAGCAATTTGCATCAAAATGATTCAGATTCCGATTAATAGTGTATTACGCAATTAGGGTGATGTTGCTGCAAATCATAGTTCACAAGCAATCTTACAGGCTTATAATCTTCCACCATCCGTTGGGGCATCTCGCAAATCTCGCCATGAAAACTTAGGTGAAATGAGCTCGAAGACAGTTATCATGCCACCCGGGACCTTCAAAGGAATTTACGAAAAAGCCAACAGTCGAGTGGAGGATCTGGTGCTCGCATCGAGCGGCTCGGCTCGCTGCTCTGACTACCTACTGTAACGCGTTTCAAAAACTCGATACATTACAAACAAACGTTACAAGTCAGTCTCCGCCTTTGTTTCTAAGGTGAGACAGAAAAAGTAGCAGGGCAGGTCGAGTAAAAAAAATTATTTTAGTGAAGTTTTACTAACTTAGGTACTTACTTTTTGGTTAGTAGCTGACAGCTGTGTCCTCGGCACTGCTCGTGTCAACTTTTATGTAAGTACCAAAACCTTACTAGAAATCTATAAGTCTAAAATCTCACGGTAGGTACTTAAATGCGATCACCGGTTCTTGATTTATAAGCGCACTTACGGACAGGCAGACAAGGTTGCATTTTGTAACCATGTTAGATAGGGCTTACCCAGCGAAGAACATTAGCAGAAACCAGAAGCCTGGCAGTAGAAAGATCAGTAGCGCTTCCTCTAGCATCGGTTGTCGCATCAGCCGCGCCGGTATACATGCTAACAATAGCAGGTTTGAAATCAGGAAGATGAATTTCGCTGGCTCGTGGATCTGGGGAATAGGGAAAAATATTTATCCAGCAATCGACATCCAGTGGGGTTTGTCACGTTAGCTGCATGTACGGTTAATTTGTTTGCCAGACAACGCATCAGTCAGTGGATGATCGCGCTTACATTTTAAAAGCTTTCATTTATTTTCACTTGTATTGTATGTAAGTCCTGGAGTATTGCATGTTAAATTTGACCCACTTCCCGGTGTTAGATTAAGCTGAAAGGCATACGTATGTAAAATCGGTGACAATGCAATATTTTGGTACCATCGAGCTGATCTTATGATGGAGCCGGAAGATGGCCACAGGAAATCAGTAATAAATTGACGCAACCCTATCGAGTTTCGTTTTGACAAGGACTCTGGTCCTAGATGAATTCCAGACTAATAAAAGCTTGATTTTTAAAAAGCATTTTAAATAATATACTTGATAATACAAAGCCAAGAAAAGTAGGGTACACGTGCGTAGCTGAGCCGAGGGCTGCTGTGCTATCGAGTTTCGTTTTGACAAGGACTCTGGTCCTAGATGAATTCCAGACTAATAAAAGCTTGATTTTTAAAAAGCATTTTAAATAACATACTTGATAATACAAAGCCAAGCAAAGTAGGGAACACGTGCGTAGCTGAGCCGAGGGCTGCTGTGCATACGGTAACGTATGAGCTGAGAAAGTAAAAAAAAAACTCACCAACTGTTTAAAATAAGCCACCAGCCCCTGATTCTTCAACTCATCTCCCTGCTGCAATATAATATAGCACAGGGTACTGGCCAAAGTCCCCAGTTCACTTGCTAGCCGGATGCCACTCCTCGCATCAGCGATCTCGAGACCCCAGTCGGGATGAGCATCGGCCTCAGCACTGCTATGACGAAGGTATACGGAGAGGGACAGGAGAAGGAGATGTAGCATTAGGATTAGGAGACGTTTCAGGAATTTGTTCTGTAATGACAAGACCTATAAGTCCATTTTTTTATTCAATAAAGCTCGTTAGGCAGGTCTGGTTACTCTATGTAGTACCAAACGCATGCATTGCAAACAGGGCGCATTGACTGTCGCATTTCTCAAAGACTAAAATGCACGCGGATAATAGGCATGCAGCTGAATGACACACACAGCGATGACAAGTTTTGAACCTTTCAATCAATCAATCAACTCAGCCTATCGCAGTCCACTGCTGGACATAGGCCTCTCCCAGGCTGCGCCACAACACCCTGTCCTCCGCTTTCCGCATCCAGTATGTCCCAGCCACTTTCTTCAGGTCGTCAGTCCATCCAGCTGGGGGGCGTCCCACACTACGCTTGCCGACACGTGGTCTCCACTCCAGAACTCGTCTGCTCCACGAATCTATCGAAGGACCGATTGCCAATCGGTCCTTCGATAAACATGGCCAGCCCACTGCCACTTCAGTTTGCTTACTCTGAAAGCTATGTCGGTTACTCCGGTTCTTTTCCGGATAACTTCATTCCTGATTTTATCCTTCAAAAAAACTCCGAGCAAAGCCCGCTCCATAGCGCGCTGAGCGACCTTGAATTTGTGGACCAGCCCGAATGAGTGTCCACGTTTCAGCACCTTTTGAAACTTTGCTTAATGATAAATTCCTCCTACAATGCATATTTTAAAAAGTAAATACCTATGCATAGGCCTTTGCCCTGCATTGGGACATTACAGTTAAATTAGATTAGTTAGTAAGTATAGCTTGTCCACGCTGAAATGACACGCCCCACTACCGCATTTACCGCAGTGTACAATGCGTACCACGCATTGATATAAAAACTAAAAATATATTATTAAATCAATGGTGCCACGAAAGGCGAGACTTGTCGAGCGCAGTACCGCGCCTCCCGCGTTCTTTCCGCCGTCCCGATGACGTCTCAGACCTCATACCGCTAAAGAGACACAGAAATCAGAATTATGATCTACTGCGCAAGTCAAACTACAGTAGGCGCGCGATCTGAGTGCAGTCGGGGTATGAGGAGCGGAGCGGGTGCAGAGCTTATTTTATAAAGAGTTACATTTTTGCAATGTCATGAGTTTTTATTTTTCAATAAGCCATGTGGCTTTCTTGAAGTGAAAAGTTCTTGAGGCGCGTTGAGCGATTTTTGGTAGGAGAAAATCTTACGGGACACCGCGACACCTAAAGTAGGCGCGCGATCTGAGTGCAGTCGGGGTATGAGGAGCGGGGCGGGTGCAACTCCCCCCACCCGCGCGTCGACACCTCGCCGCGGCCGCCTGTAGTTTAGTGCTGTGCTGACCTTGATGTCTCTCGCTCGCGCGCTTATCGATAGCGTTTTACTCAAAGGGATGGATTAATGGAAGATACCGTAGACCGATTTGTCATTGCGGTCGGCGGTGACAGTGATGATAGTTTACAATAATAAACCTGTTTGATTAAGATTTCCGGCTTTCCCACAGTTTTCTCAAAGTAGGGAATATATGCATGATATTTTCTTTTTTTTTATACCATATCTTGTAATAAAAATATCTAGCGCAAATATAATAAAGAAAATGTGTTCAAATACTAACAGATACAAGCAGTTTGAACGTCTTACGGTGTCAAAGAAAAATATCGAACTCCGTTCATTGTCGCTAATTAGGTCACATCACTAGCGCATTCCTCAGAACTGCACTCAGATCGCGCGCCTACTGTACGTGGTGTGTCAAGTCTCATCTTTCGTGGCACGCATTGTACCTATGTATAGATACTTTAAGTAGCGGGGCGCGTCATTTCAGAGTGGTAAGAACATAATACGCACTCGAGCAAATGTCTTCCACTTTTCTTCGAGTAGCCTCTGAATGATGCCGCCGTCCAACATATTGAGATGCTCTTGTTTCGTACCATTCAGGATTATGAACAACGCGGAGTTCCAATCTATAATATTCATACTGTTATTTAATCACCATTGTATTTAGCTGTAAGTCTTCCAAAGTCTTTAATTAAATAAGAGTAGGTACATTTCGGTGTTTAAGGGGGATGCGCGATGCGCTAAGGTAGCCCGCGAAATTCAAATTTTCTTAAGTTTTGCAATTTCCAGGTCGTGTCATGTTTTAAGTTGATTATATGAGACGCGGCCGTAGCTAATATGGTTTTACAGAATTATAATCATTAGAATCAGCAATACGACTCCATAAGTTAAGCAAGTAGATTGCAAATGTATAAAAATAGCCCAGAATACCGTAGCATTCAAATATAATTATAATAAATTGCCCGAAAGTATACGGTCAACCAAAACACTAAGTGTATTCAAAGCTAGGCTAAAGTCATTACTCATAGAAAAATGTTTTTATAGTATACAAGAATTTATGGATGATAAAAACCCTTAGAATATGTTAATTATATTTTATTTTTTTATTGTTTGTTCGATGTTAAGCTAGATAAAAGTTTAATTAATAATATACAAAGTAAATGTATGTTTGTGAAAGTTCCTAAACTTTATATAATTATGTGATAATAGGTACCTACTAGATAATAATAGATTACCTACAGATTATAATTATACTACTAAATGTAATAATAACAGAATATAATGATAATATAGGTAATACAATACAATTTAATATAAATATTTAATAATGTAATAAAATTCTAGACTTAATGTAAACATTTATATTTAATAATGTTCTAAATAATAATGTTACAGACACAATATTCTCGTTTTAAGTTGTCTTGCCGCGCCCCAACGGGGTTATTATGTACTCATTAGTTGTAAGCAAAGCCTGTAACTGTGTGTACATTGTGCAATAAATAAATAATGATATTATAATAAAAAATTTAATATAATATCATTGGTGCTAACTGTTTATTACTTTTTTACAACACCAACCGAAGGCGGGGAGCAACATCCAAGAGGGGGCGGGGGGAGGGCGAGTCTAGCGAGGCGCAGCCGCGCGCCGAATGACGGCGACGCGGCCGACGTCGAAAGTCGAATGTCGATCACAGAATCACTTGGATAGAACTTAGAAGTTACATGCCCCTTGGATAGAACGACCGACCGCGAGCGCACGCACACGCGTCACATACATACCTACCCATGCGTTGCCTGCGCGAATCAATATTGTAACTTTTACCTTTGATCTAAAATCATAAATAGACATCTCAAATTAGTTCCCTGTGCCGTAATTGAAGAGCTCCTAAAACCATACATCACCAGCAACGCTGTCATTCAGATTTGATTACTTTTATTCCGCTGTCAATGGAGTTCCTTGCTGAAAAATTTTTCCCGCAACCGTGCATGCGTACGTTTTTTCAGTTACATCATGCAAATTGCAAAAAAACGTAAATAAGAAAATTCGAATTTCGCGGGCTACCTTTGCGCATCCACATGAAATCAGACGAATCCGGAGGAAATCTAACTTAGAGAGATGTATCGATAATTTTTATTGTTATAATTATGTAAATACATATTTGTTATTGTCGCGAATCATATTTTAATCAAGATACAACCTTACAGTGACCTGCAAATTGCAAAAAAAAATATGAAAATTTGAATTTCGCGGGCTACCACAGCGGATCATCCTTAATAGCGGCTATAATATCTGTACTCTGTGGTCACAATGATCACAACATTGAATGTGAGTGGAGTACCTAATTAGTTAGCAAATGTGCATTCACTAACTAATTACCTAGGTAGGTACCTAAAATCATACTATATCTCTCGCGGGCGGGGAGGGGCGATGCTACGCGGAGAGCGGCCGATGAAAACGAAACTGTTGGTTGGTTTGGTTTGGCATGGTTTTCGCGCTGTTGCCAGCTTATTGTAGGCGCTTGTGACGCGGTTCCCCCGCTCTCCTCCACGTTCCCCGTCGCCTGCCTGACGTCGGCTAGCAGCGAGCGCATGCCTCACGTAATCACACGTTTCCCCCCCGCTCTTCACCGCTGGGCGCTCACAGCACACAGTCTGCCGCGCGGCGGTGTCTCTCCGAACTCTCGTATTATTGTAAAATAACGTGGTTTCGAGCAAGGAATTAATTGCTTTGCCTAACTTCAGGAACTTAGGTGAGTCTATTATAAAAAGTTTTGAATTATGTACTTTGCAATGAATTGAATTTTCTACTTACGGTTCATTGTCTAAATACCTACACATTTAGATAGCATCGTTATAAATAAGTATTTACACCAGTCTAGTTACGATATTATTACTTACCTACTTCGTTGGTCAACGCGAGTGTTTTCGCAGAATAATCGGGGGCAAGGTTGCGGGGGGAAGTGGGCGGAGCTTATTGTCTCATAGTCCTCAAGCTGCCGATATAATATAATTGCCGGTAGCCCGCGACATTTAAATTTTCTTACGTTTTTGCAATTTTCAGGTCAGTGTTATATTGTATGTTGATCAAAATATGATTCGCGACGATAACAAATATTAAGGAGGTATTTACATAATATAACCATAAGAATCATCAATACGTCTCTCTAAGTTAGATTTGTTCTAAAATGTAATGATTTACGAAATCATGACATTTTAGATTAGACTATATAGGTACTTAGATATATTTTGATCAAGATACAACCATTGCCATTGCAAATTGCAAAAAAACGTAAGAAAATTAGAATTTCGCGGGGTACCTACCTTTGCGCATCGGGCTTTCACTTTATTTCGAAGATGATTTATTTTAATTAATTAGATAGTTAAGTTTTTTTTATACAGTTTGGTGGTCCACAAATTAAAGATGGCGATGTTCTTAAAATTACCAGTTGTTTTTTATAAGATTTTTTCGGGTTTGCTATATTGATTATTATGCCGAAAGTTACGCTTAATAATAACAAATCTATCGTGCATTGTAGGTTTACTAAGCGTGTTAGTTGCCTAATAAATAAAAATTAAAAAAAAACTCACTTGTCCTGCCATCAGGCAGCAAGGTATCCAGAGCATTCAGCGGATAGGCAGAGCAGGTGATGTTGGAGTACCGCCAGAACTCCTTCGCAGACAGTTCCAACATCTCCCGGAAGACGGACGCTCGGCCCAGCTGGCAGGCCAGTGTTAGTGGTGTGAAACCCGCCAGGTTCATACGACCGTTGCTGGCAGGGACCTTCGGGTGTCGGAGTGCGTAGCCGAACATGTCCTTGTTTGAGGACACAGTGAGTATAAAGTTATTGTTTTTTTTTATAGGAAATTTAAAATGAACATTTTAACATAAACATAATACCTAGGTGTTACGCGCCTGTTTTTTCGCGAAGTGTTTGTCAAAGGGGAATAGCCATAGAAATATAAAAAAATACAACCGACTTCCAAAAACAACACTACAAAGTGAAAAATAACTTTAATTTCGGAAGTCGGTGTCTAGTTAAATGTATTTTCGTTTTTTGCCACCGACTTCCGAAATTAAAAAGTTATTTCTCACTTTGTAGTGTTGTTTTTGGAAGTCGGTTGTATTTTTTTTTTTAAGTTTTTATTTTTCACTTTTCAGTTGTGGTACCTACCCCACACAAATCTAATACCACTACCTGCAAAACAAACTAGAACATCATCCATATAAAAGTGGGGAAAAAATACGTATTAATGAAGCTAACTCAAAATCTACCGAAGCAAAGTTAATGAATTTTATATGGGACCAACTGTAATGTATACCCTCTCGAATAAAACAAAAAAATCCAAATCGGTCTAGCCATCTTCGAGTAATCGGGGAACATACATAAAAAATAAATAAAAAAAAGTTCCGACGAATTGAGAACCTCCTCCTTTTTGAAGTCGGTTAAAAACAGGGAATAGCAAAAAAAAAGTCTATAAAGCTCATTCGCTCACACTGCAACCAAAACTCACCAGTTTATCACAAACGACCACCATATGCAGTATCATATTCCCAAACGAGTCCTGTGCGTCTGGGTCAGCTCCAGAGTCACAAAGCAGGTTGTATACTCCCTCATTGGCACAGCAAGCCGCCCACGCTAATGGGGACTCGCCTAAGTACGCCAAACCTTCATAGTTTGTCTGCCTCGAGGGAGGCACGCGTTGTTGGTCGCGGGGGAGGAAGAAACTGCCTGTTGGCAAAGCATGTAATAAAAACTTAACAGCTTCTGAAGTCGGTGCCAGGCTAAGGTGCATTGAAGATCTGAAGACACCGACTTCATAAGCTGTTAAAAGAAAGTTAAGTATTTTATTCGTTTTAGGTTTTTGAAATCGGTTTCTACTTTTTTAAAAGTAAGTACTTACTTAAATTTATTTTGCCATTTTTAATTGAATATACATGAGTAGGTAAAGCCCAAGACAAACGAAAAGAAGCATCATCAACATCTGCTTAGAAATGCCGGAGATACAGTGCATTTATGCATATAACTTCGTACATAAGAATAATTGCCTAATGTATTATTTATATACTAAAACCTTCCTGAAAGTATTTAGATCACGTTAGTGAAATAATCATCAAAATTGTTTCATTAGTTTTTGAGAAAATCGCGGACATAGAAACATACATACATACGTACGGGTCGAATACAGAACCTCCGTTTTTGAAGTCGGCTAAAAATAGACTAACAGTGCTGTGTGGCACAGTTATAGGGCGGGCAGAGTTGTGGGCACAGCATATACCCGCAACTGTTCGCTCTTTATGATTTTAATAAAAAAGTCAAGTATGAATCTGATAAGTATAACAAAAGAACCTCCTTTTTTGAAGTCGGTTAAAAATAGCTCGGTTTAAAAGCTATGGTAACGTAGGATATTCTGATCCTCTTAAAAATAAAGACTAAAAAACTTTTTTACAAAAAAATACAACCGACTTCCAAAAACAACACTACAAAGTGAAAAATAACTTTAATTTCGGAAGTCGGTGTCTAGTTAAATGTATTTTCGTTTTTTGCCACCGACTTCCGAAATTAAAAAGTTATTTCTCACTTTGTAGTGTTGTTTTTGGAAGTCGGTTGTATTTTTTTTTTTAAGTTTTTATTTTTCACTTTTCAGTTGTGGTACCTACCCCACACAAATCTAATACCACTACCTGCAAAACAAACTAGAACATCATCCATATAAAAGTGGGGAAAAAATACGTATTATTGAAGCTAACTCAAAAACTACCAAAGCAAAGTTAATCAATTTTATATGGGACCAACTGTGATGTATACCCTCTCGAATAAAACAAACAAAATCCAAATCGGTCTAGCTATCTTCGAGTAATCGGGGAACATACCGAATTGAGAACCTCCACCTTTTTGAAGTCTGTTAAAAATTACTAAAATAGTCAGGTAGCTTGAGGGTCTTGTGGCTAAGTAATAACAGCCGCTACGCTTGCTGCGGTTGGTCCGTGCCATGCCAACCCAGACCATCTTTACATATTGTTAACCGACTTCAAAAAGGAGGAGGTTCTCATTTCGTCGGAACCTTCTTTTTTTTTATTTTTTGTTTATGTATGTTCCCCGATTACTCGAAGATGCCTGGATCGATTTTAATTTTTTTTATTTTATTCGAGAGGGTATACATCACAGTTGGTCCCATATAAAATTGATTAACTTTGCTTTGGTAGTTTTTGAGTTAGCTTCAATAATACGTATTTTTTCCACACTTTTATATGGATGATGTTCTAGTTTGTTTTGCAGGTAGTGGTATTAGAATTTGTGTGGGGTAGGTACACAACTAAAAAGTGAAAAATAAAAACTTTTTTACAAAAAAATACAACCGACTTCCAAAAACAACACTACAAAGTGAAAAATAACTTTAATTTCGGAAGTCGGTGGCAAAAAACGAAAATACATTTAACTAGACACCGACTTCCGAAATTAAAGTTATTTTTCACTTTGTAGTGTTGTTTTTGGAAGTCGGTTGTGTTTTTTTGTAAAAAAGTTTTTTGTTATTACCCCTCCGTGCCTCGAAAAGCACCTTTGACAGTCGTTACGGGTCGTCAGAAGCCCGAGTCTGACAGCAACTAGTCTTATCAAGGGGTATCGTATTCGTATTACCCAATAACTGGGTTGTGGAGGTCAGATATGCAGTTGCTCCATGTAAAATACTGGTATTCAGCTGCATCCTGCATACTGGAAGGCGACCCCAACATAGTTGGGAAAAGGCGAGGCAGATTTATTGGAACTTACCGATAGCTCTCTGGTTGACGTCGGCGCCCGCTTCCACTAAGTCTTGAACCAGCTCGTTGTTGCTGTAAGCTATAGCCAGGTGCAGAGAACTGGCCCCTTCAACATAAAGATGAACAATATTCCACTACTGGTTAAAGAAATAAAATCTTTGTAGGAATGGATGGTGATCGAGATGTGATTGATCAATGTTAGCAATCTGCCTCTACGTTTTGCGAATCATTTTAACTGTATAGGTATTTCTACCAAATGTACGACCTTGCCGCTATCAGCGGTAGCAATGGCGGTAGCTTAGCGTGGGGCGGCGAGCATAGGTACTAAAATGTATGAAGCCGTTGCTTATTATTATGTACTAGCTTATGCCCGCGGCTTCACTCGCGTTAAATTAGAATTTGCAAATCAATTCTGGTTGTACTCTGCTTGTAATATTAAAATTCAATCATGATTCGAAAGACATGTGGCGCCATCTATTATCATAAGAACGTTATTGTTGTTTTCCTCGTGAAGAGTACTTTTTTTCGGGATGAAAGGTACCTTATGTCCGTTTCTGTACACCTGACAACGTATATGCAAAATTTCAGAATGAGTGGTTCAGTGGTTTAGGCGTGAAAAGGTAAACAAACAAACTTAATTTCGCATATTAAAGTTAGGATAATATTAGGTCTTTACCTATGAAATTGCCGTTCTGCAGTACTGGCCATTTCAAATCAAAATAATTTTTGTTTGGCTAAGAATTCTAATTTCAAATTAATTTTATTTTAAAAACATGGATTTTTTTTTCCAAAAGTAGTCATTTGTTTATTGATTAGTGTTACATTTTCATCGCATTTCAATATTTTTCGTCATCATGGGATACGTTAAAAATTCGAGTAATTATGGAATATGAGTACCGTCGTGGCAGCAACGCGGCACAAGCGGCACGCAACATCAACGACGTTTACGGAGCTAACACTACAAACCAACGCACCACTTGTTATTGGTTTGCTCGCTTCCGTTCTGGAAATTTCGACCTGAAAAATGAACCTCGCGGTCGTCCGAAGACTTTGGTCGACAATGACGAATTAAAGGCGATTGTGTAAGCTGATGATACACAATCTACGGCTGAATTAGCAGCAGCTTTCGACGTTAGCGTCAAAACAATATTGGTCCATTTGCGTCAAATTGGCAAGGTAAAATAGCTTGACAAATGGGTGCCCCACGAACTCACTGATCGCCAGCGCGAAGTACGCGTCGAGACGTGCCTTGCACTGCTCAACAGACACACAAATGAAGGAATTTTGAACCGCATTGTTACCTGCGATGAAAATTGGATTCTGTTTGATAACCGCAAGCGCTCAGCAAGTTGGTTGGATCCTGGTTCAGCACCTAAACAATGCCCTAAACGAAAACTTACCCCTAGAAAAGTGATGGTCACTGTTTGGTGGTCTAGCGCCGGTGTGATTCATCACAGCTTCTTACCAAACGGGGTGAGCATTACTTCAGATATGTACTGTGAAGAACTGAACACAATGATGGAGAAGCTGGCACATCTCCAACCAGCATTGGTCAATCGCTCGTCTCCGCTGCTCCTGCACGACAACGCGCGACCTCATACTGCACAGCAGACGGTCGCCAAGTTGCAAGAACTGGGGTTGGAAGCTCTCCGTCATCCGCCCTACTCACCAGACCTTGCGCCTACAGACTACTACTTTTTCCAGAATTTGGATAACTTCTTGGCGGGAAAAAAATTCAATACCCGAGAGGCAG
Source organism: Cosmia pyralina (assembly GCA_946251885.1). NCBI lineage: Eukaryota > Metazoa > Arthropoda > Insecta > Lepidoptera > Noctuidae > Cosmia > Cosmia pyralina. The sequence continues at coordinate 12,015,347 of OX276362.1, read as the reverse complement.
TACAAAATGCCTTTGAAGAATTTGTTGCCTCCCGTCCAGCTGATTTCTTTAAGAAGGGCATCAATAAACTGCCACTGCGTTGGCAAAGATGCATTGATTGCATGGGTGATCACTTCGATTAATACAAATAAAAAATGCATGAAAAAAAATCGTTTAAATTTTTTCATACAAAACGGCAATTTCATAGGTAAAGACCTACACTTCTGGACACATCTATTGGCCCACCTTAGAGTTTAGGTTTCGATGGCCCCTACCGAAATATGATTGCTAGATTGAACAAAAACTGTTGATGCAGTTTTAAACCTGATACATTTTACCATCTTTTTCGATCGTATTGTTTTAAATTTGAATTCAGAATACCATACGACATGGAGCTACGCCTAACAAGTCGGATATGCGCCTTGTTAAAGGCAATTGATTTTTGAATAAAAAACATGTTTTATCAAATAAAGGTTTAATTTAATAACGCGTGTTGCCTCCATGGGCATCTACCACAGCTCTCATACGATTAGGCATAGAGTTTATCAACCGCTCTATGAAATTTTGAGGGATCAACTCCCATTCCTCTTCTATGGCAGTTTTCAACTCCTGCATCGTCTGGGCAACTGGCTGACGAGCCCTAACACGTCTTTTTAGCTCGTCCCACATGTGCTCAATGGGGTTCATGTCTGGGCTTCTGGCTGGCCAGTCCATAACTGTGATGTTCACATCCCGAAGATTTCCCTGACGATGCCGGCCGCATGGGCTCTTGCATTATCATGCATAAAATGGAAATTTGGGCCCACATAGTCCGCGTATGGTATCACGTGAGGTTCTAAGCACTCACGAATGTACCTTTCAGCATTTAATGTTGGCAGCCGTGGTCCTGTAACAACCTCAAGTTGAGTTTTGCCGCTCGCGGATATACCGCCCCAGACAGTCCATGAGCCACCGCCATAAGCAACCCTCTCTTCAAAGCAGCATTGTGCGAAACGCTCTCCCTTACGTCGGTAGACCTTCTTCCTTCCATCATTGCCATGTAACACAATTTTAGACTCATCAGAAAAGAGTACACGGCTCCAATATTGCTGTGTCCAATTTAAATGACTGCGTGCGAAATGAAGGCGCGCTGTTCGGTGGGCTCGCGTTAGTTTGGGGCCATTAGCTGGCTTGGTGGTACCATATCGCGTTCTTTTAACCTTCTCCGAACAGTTCGAGCGCTCACAGATACTCCGTGGAAGTCGCGAAGTTGGTTTTGTATCTCAATGGAGGTAAGGTGACGATTTCTCAAGCTGGTCGTCACGATGAATCGATCCTGCCTTTCAGTTGTGACCCGAGATCGTGGCCTTCCTTGGCGACGAACAAAGCCGCCAGTCTCTAGGTACCTCCGATAAACATTTCGGACCGCAGATCGACTTAAATTAAGTTGAGCACTCACGTTTCTTTGGCTGTGTCCGGCCTGAATAAGTGCCACAGCTTGGGCGGCGACTTCAGGTGAAGTATCCATAGATTATTGATAGAACCTCACCTTAATGTTAAGAATAAGTAATGTTTGTTGCAAAACCAAAGATATCAATCACTTTTTCAAGAATTAAATCCAAGTAAACCAATAAAACCAAGTTTTCTTAGTATTCGATTGTTTGATATCAACAAACAGGCTCCAAATTGTCTTTTGTTTCTTTAAATTCTGTGTTCGAAATTCAAAAAAAGACTATTGAATGAAATTGTGAATGTGCCAGGTTCAAAACTGCATAAAAACTTTTTGCTCGACCTAATATAAAATTTTAGCTAGGACCAAACGAAACTGAAAATACAAGGTGGGCCAAAAGATGTGTCCAGAAGTGTATTATGTTCTGCTCGCTCTGCCCCATGCGACCTATAGGATTTTTTGAATTAATTATTCGACAGACCGCGGCGGACGCACTGCTTAGTGGTAATCACAGAAAAGATATTATATTTACCTATCAGTAGTGCTATTCTGTAAATATCTCACCGTGAAAACATAAGTGAAGTGATCTTAAAGTGAGCTGTCAATAGTGTCAACCCCTAGCATTAGGTGGAATGACGGCTCATTTCACGCTCACTTCACCTGAGTTATCACGGTGAGATGTTTACAGAATAGCACTACTGTTCTGTGGTGGTAATAATGTACTTGCCTAAATACTCCTCCCCTTCGACGACATCTAGTGATAGTTTCGGAAAGCATTTCACTAGTGTTCTTGCTAGTCTTGTGTGAATCTGGAATTGAAAAACCATCGTTTGTATTCATTATTCTTACGGCGTAAATAAAATAATAAAATAAATAAACCATTTATTTCACGCGACACAGGCCCATAGACAAATACCTACCTTAACATAAACATAGGTACGTAAAGCAAAGCATAGGACATCTACTTTTGCCAACGTTCACCTGGCTTAATTTCTACGTTCAAATAACTAACATACCCCTAAATACAATTCAACAGTATATAGTACATACATACGTAAATAAAAGACGGCACTGGTCGCAAGCGCAACTAAGGGTGGGAAGGTTTTTCTGTTAGAAAAATTTAGCCCACGTTTGCACGGACGTAAAAAATCGCGGCGGGATAAAATCACGTGCCGCGGTGGGTATGAAACACACAGAAAGCGGTACATCTGTGCACACGGCCGCAATTTTTCCCGCCGCAATTTTTGATCGCGCGGTGTTCGTTTTTCAGAAGTTCCCACGGACGCTATAAATTGCGCGCGTTGATCAGTCAGTACGGGGTGGCGATGGCGCGGCGGCGCGGGCGAAAGCGGCGCGCCAGCTGACCGGCTCGTAGAGTGCGGACGTGCTGCATAGGTACTCAAGGCCGTGGCGCACAGCGATGCTGAGATGAAGAACGCGTAGGTAGGTTACATACAGGATGTTAAAGAAATTGCGTGCCATAGCTTAGGGGTAGGTTCAGTATCGATAAAGGAACCCAGGAAAAATAAAAACATAAAAAAATATTGCAAGATCAACCTAATTTAGTACCTACTAACTTAAAAGTAGCAATCGTTTAGCACGCGGGCTAGCAAAAAGGGCGTGTCGTTTTTTTTCTAGTCCGTGTCGTTTAGAATTCAAATTATTTTATTAACATAATATCGGATATTTGCTCGTTATTTTGTTTTAGAACACCTCCGATGTTTCCAATTCCAATATTAGGTATCTACCTACCATGGAATCCTAAAGTAGTTCTGGGCATATAATGTATATGGGTGGAGTTTATCATAAAGAAAGTAAGTACCTAATCTAAACGGATTTAATTTGAGAAAATACAATATAATAAACATTCTAAATAGTTGATAAAATTGTTAAAAAATTTCAGGACAATTATGTCCATAAATCATTTGTATGGGTGTCAAAAATTGTCCTTTTAAATAAACAAATTCAAGGGATGCATCCAAAATTTTATTTGGTTCTGTTGTGGTGTCCTGGCCTCACAAATAGCTGCCGCTAATCATTATACGGAACCCATCGTACGTCGCACTGCACGAAGAATCAGTTCGAAGTGGTTTTCTAACAATCGTTCGTACACTCGTGAGAAAAAATCGCGCTAGGCGTTTTTATTCCGCCGCGATTTTATTACGCCCGTGGGAACTTGGGCTTACAGTGGTAGACTGTAAGCCTACGTCCGATCAACTTAATAATATAAAATAAATATAGGATTTAGAGCAGTCTTACCTTAGTATCACAAATAATGAGCACATGAAGGAGCGACTCCCCCAGAGCGCCTCTGTAGCACATCTGCCAGCAAGCGGTGTGGTCCTCCCATTTAGCGAGCGGGTCGTGAGGTGAGAGCGAGGCTTCTATTGGTAACACCACCTGGGGGTTTCCATACGCTCATAAACTCAATATCAATATTCAACTTACAACGCTCAGCCAAACGTTGATAATGCAACAGCACGCTTTTATTTTGGGCATTCGTTTAGGTGTCGCCTAGTCTTCGTGAAGACGGGCAATAGAATGAAGTGTCAAGCCCCAAGCGATGTTGATTCATCGATTATTTTTCACTGATATTAATTATTGTGAAAAAGAAAAATGACGAAAGATGTCAAGTGATATTCTTTGATGAGATTCTTTGATAGGTATACATGCATGCACGTTTGGTAATTACAACATGATTGTGATGTATAATACCACAGTTTATAATCACATAGGCTGGATAAATAAACCAACTACTAGTAAATAGCAAGTAATTATTTACATACTTTCTCAGGAGTAAAATATTACGCATAAAAATAACGGAATATCTCACTTGCTAATTACACAACTAAATGAGATGTAAATCTAGGAATATCAAACTGCTCGTCGGGAATGATGCCTTTGTCTCGGCTTAGTCTCTGAGGCGCTTATAAATAAGTCTCTCATAGATTTTGCCTTTGCGTTTTTAGAGGGCTCGCTCTTAGGCTTGCCGGGCTTAGGGATACCGATAACGGCCGTAGCCTGTTTCCAGGCTTGGGGGTAGACATTATTTCTCATGGCACCATTGAAGATGTGGTCATAAGCATATCAAATGGGCAGGGAAAAGTTGGAACACCGTATTGGTGATTCCATCTGAACCAGGGGCTTTACGGGGTTTTAAACCCTTGATTATCTCGTGCACCTCGTCTGGAGTGACGGGAGGCAGAGGATAATCAGGTTCCTCAACGGGAGGGAGGGACGCTCTACGTTCGACTTCCGCGTCGACCTCAGAGAGGTGAGCTTGGTCTAATGGTTGAGAGCTGGGTGAGCATTGGGCCTCAAGATTGTCGGCAAAGCATTCAGTCTTGTCGATATCATCGAAAGCGATGGTATTGTCTGGGCGGACTAGTTGGGGCATAGGGACTATTTCTGAGGATCTGAGTTTCCTCTGGGGATCTGAGTTTCCTCTGGAAATCCCAGAAAGCAAGGTGGGTTGGTTCAAGCTTGCTCAACATCTTGTCCCAGCCGGCGGAACGCAGTTCCTCTATGCGTATCTTTACAGATTTCTACAAATAGAGCATATGGAATTTGTTCAAGCGGCAGGGAAAGCTGCTGTAGGCACGGACAGCCGCGTTCTTCTCATTCAACAGCTCACGCACATCGTCAGGCAGCTTCCAGCGATGGTCATCCACCGCTGGAACCTCCCTTGAACAATCGTTCAGGACTGATTGTAAGTGTTCCGTGAATGAGTCGATCGCAGCTGTCGTGTCAGCGAGAGAGTCAAACTGGTCGGGAATGGAGTCTTAAGTGATGTGGAGATGTCGAGGATTTCAGACATTCGCTTACTTTCCTCCAGTCCGTCACTTTTCGGGTGGGAAGAGGTTGAGAGGGATCGCGGCGACCTATGCGGGGAATGACTCCCCGCATAGTATATAACCCATATTATTTCCCCGCGTACTGTAAATACTAAATACATACGAGAATGAGTGACAACTGTCAAACTTTGGCGCCATTTACATTCGATTACGTTTCGTTAAAAACTTTTTTACAAAAAAATACAACCGACTTCCAAAAACAACACTACAAAGTGAAAAATAACTTTAATTTCGGAAGTCGGTGTCTGGTTAAATGTATTTTCGTTTTATGCCACCGACTTCCGAAATTAAAGTTATTTTTCACTTTTTAGTGTTGTTTTTGCAAGTCGGTTGTATTTTTTTGTAAAAAAGTTTTTATTTTTCACTTTTTAGTTGTGGTACCTACCCCACACAAATTCTAATACAAATAATTCTAATGCAAAACAAACTAGAACATCATCCATATAAAAGTGGGGAAAAAATACGTATTATTGAAGCTAACTCAAAAACTACCAAAGCAAAGTTAATCAATTTTATATGGGACCAACTGAAAAAAACCAAAAAAATACAAATCGGTCCAGCCATCTTCGAGAAGGTTCCAACGAATTGAGAACTTCCTCCTTTTTGAAGTCGGTTAAAAAAGATCATACAAGAGTACAAATTAAACTTTTAATTTTATGAATTATATTATTATTTGCTTCATAATTGAATACATTACGGTAGCAGCTATTTAAAAATGAATTAAAGTTATAATCAAGTAGTTGTTACGGGATAACGATAGGTACCAATGATCAGGCATTTATAAGATATGGTGAAATCATTGATTTATTCATAAATTAATGGGTGGAATAAAAAAACTCGCAAAATGTGGGTGCACCTCTGCCTAATAAAGCCTTCGGGGAATACAGGTGTGATGTTACGAGTTTATAGACAGTACCGTTCCTACAGTTAGTTAAATCATACAGTGTGACATCACTGACCTGCTCCTGGTCCCTGAACTTCCACCGTAGGTACTCCGCGCGGTTGATGACCCTGCCCCTCCCACCCGCATACATGTATGCCGCAAACTCGTTCCTGATCAACTTCTCGGCCGCCAGCATTCCGCCTTTAGTGTACGCCTCAAGCAGTAGACCGCCTTGAATAAAAAAGAGTTAATTTTTAAATGACGAGGAAAAGAGCAAGCAAATATTAAAATACTAGGTGTGAAAACCTACTAAAGGGTCGTTGTACTCATCATTATGAATAACTTACGGAGGCACAAAGGCAAATATGCTGCTAAAAAAAACAGCTGATCAGAGATGATAAGGCTAGAAATAGGGTGACTACCGAGATGTCGACTATTAGAGAAGTATGGACAAAACCAAAACCTGACCCCGACTAAGTACTGAAAAATCACACTGTAAAAAATATGAAACAAGAAAATAATTATTTTCATCTGAAATTTGAAAAAGACAGACAAATTAAAAATCCGGAGTCACACGACGGGATTTTTAATTTGTCTGTCTTTTTTAAACTTCAGATGATAATATTTTCTTGTTTCAGACTTTTTAGAGCGTGATTTTTCAGTAGTCGGGTTTTAATTTATGAACTTGGGTAATTTTTATTTAAATTATTTTGGGGTTATAATTTCGTGATAAATTATTTGCAGAGCCATGGCAGAGCCGCTTGACATTTTTAAAAGAAGATATATAGGTACTTATGTATTTTGGGTAGATTTGGAGAGAAAATAATATGTTTGGCTCACATCAGGTGTGATTTTATAAATTATTCCCAGTTATCGGGTGCATGCAAGCAAAGCAGCGAGCAACAGCTAACAATATAATATTTTTTAAATTTGAAATGCATTTGATTTGTACCTACCCAACATGGCATCATATTTTTTTTTTTAGTTTATGACTTTGTCCTCTAGAAGGCCTCATAATCAATCACATAACCGACACCACCACCCGCCCTACGCCCCGTACGCGCGCTTGATCGTCGGCGTCACCAGCGGACGATCAAGACCATCCTCAAGAGGTCCTCTTTATCTGTTCTGTGATCAAGAACTCAAGACCATAGAAATATATTGCTTAGCTGTAGTCGGGTAAAAAGACATGTTGGGTTGTCTATCATCACAAGTCAGGTCGACCGAGCTGTTCTCGGGTGAAAATTTTGGAGAAGACGTTTTTAATTTTTTTATTTCCCAGATAACTAAGAGACCTAGCTAGATGGATTTTTCGCTCCCGCCGCGTAAACCCTTATAAATATTGTAAGTTTCATCGAAATCGTTAGAGCCGTTTTCGAGAACGTGATTACAAATAACGTGATATACATAATAATACAAATATAACGTATCCATGATCTTCGTTTCCGTCAGATTTTAAATTCACCTTATTCACAAAAAGAAATAAGTACTTATTTCTACTTACTTATTTTGAATTATTAGTAAGTGATTAGTTTCAAGTTTATACAATACGTATCGTGGAGAAATGCTCATGCATACTGCACTACCACGGGGAGATAGTGCAGTTATGTGGGACTCTAACCCACTAAAACTCCACGGTGTCCTCCTCTGCCGCTTAATGGCGGGAACACGGGCACGCGTTAGCACTCATCCGCGAGCCCGCCACGGCTGTCCGTCACCGGACCCTCCTCTGGGGAGTACCTACTCCCCATCACCGGCGCACCAGAACACCTTGCACGCCGAGACCACCCGTGGGACCAAACCAGCACATGGACGCCAGACGACCCCGTGCCTGGGCACCCTTGGTCCCCCTGCGACGGGTCAGGTCATTGGCCCCGCCGCCTGCCAAATTTCGGCCGCAGAGGATAGGGAGAGCGGCCAACGTCATACCGACACTCCTCCTCCCCTGCGGCCCCACCGCGTCCGCCATCAAACGGTGGCGGCCCCGTCAAGGCCGCGGAAGGTAGGGAGAGCGGCGCACCGCAATACCGGCACTCCTCTCCCGCCGCGGCCTCCAACCCTCAGCCGCTATGCCTCCAAAAAGACACCGCGGCCCGCCTCAGTTGCGGTGTCGCCCAAGCGGCCACCGCAACCTACCCGTTGGCCGCTACGTCGTCGGCTTATCAGGAAAAGCCCTGACGAGCGGCCCCTCCTCGGGTTCCTCTTCGCTTCACCGTGGGTGACCAAGCCACGGCTACTGAGCCCCCCCGCCTCGACAATGCGGGAACCCACCGGGGGGGATACAATACGTACCTAACCTAACTATAACAAAAAAACACTTACTAGAAAAATGTAACATATTAAAATTAAATAATACTAGTTAATTCAAGTTGATCTATTGCATTAATAGAAATATAAAAAACATATATCTATGATTGCATTGCTCTATTCTGTGACGCAACTTAGTAGGTATCTACTCAAGTTCATTGAACTCATGAGCGGTGCGCTTGGCGCGCGCGTCTTCCGCGCATCGTAACGCTATCGCTACTACGTATTACGTATCGCTACTCCTTGCGGGGGCTGCGGTAAACGTTATCCCCGCCTTAATAATACCTATAGGATGTCCATGCATGACCCATACCATATTATTTTGAATGTGTACACTACATAGAAATATAAGAAACACTTCTTTCATATATCTATGGTACACTACCTAGCCAGCTATCACATTAGTGACTTTTGAGTAAGAAGAACCATGTTACTACATTTACCTACATAACCGAATTAGTATTAGTAAGTTTTACACATACCTAAGTAGATACACCAATGATAAAGTAATGTATCGATAAAATACTCACCCTTTTTATAATCTGCAAGTTTATAAAGCACTGTATGGTCTTCGCTGCTAGGCTGCGATATGACTCTGTCGAGGACTGAACCCCCGGCCTGCACGCCACCCGCCGATATCAGTTTACTGAGCGCTTCGCCCATTATCTAATTCCTTGAAAATTAGATAGTAGGTACCTCATATTACAAACTAATAAAATTAAATAGTCTTAAAATCATATTATGTTCAGGTGTAACAAAAAAGCCATTCCTTGAAAATTTAAGTTTTTCTGAGTTGTTAATCTGTTAGTCGACGTACGCACGGACGTAAAAATATCGCAGCGATTTTATTTCGCGCACTGGATTTTCCATGCTCTGCTTAGCGCCGAGAGTTGAAAATCCAACAGTGTGTTTTTCGACGCGCTAGAATGTTGTTGTTAAATTGGATTCTCAACGCTCGGCTCAACAACGAGAGTTGAAAATCCAGTGCGCGATAAAATCCCGCCGCGATATTTTTACGAGATAATTATTACCTATACCGGTACCACCCTAATTGCGTAACACACTATTAATCAGAATTTATGATTTTAAAACAAATTAAAAAAAAAATGAAATCCACAGCTTCCTAAATGTTCGAAAAATTTGTCTGCTTCAACAATGTAAATAACTACAGATCAAAATTAAATAACGCAATGATTGCTGAATTGTCAAAATGAAACCGATTCCGATTGGTAGTGTGTTACGGAATTAAATTAGCTAGCGAAACTCCGCACGACATAATGGACATCGCATCGATATTATAAAACATGATGACCGGTAAGTTAGGTTAAAGAAGGTCTTACATACTGCGTGTATCAGAAACTAGCTTCTGCCCGCGACTTCGTCCGCGTTTCTTGTCCACCCCCGAACCACCCCATCGCATCGCATCGCCTGCCCGCGCTGTTACCTACTTAGTTTGCGCTTAACGAATCTTTCTGACTTTTTTTCTTTTTGCTCAGCTCCTAAGGGCCCTAGCGTGATGTTAAATAGCCATCAAGAATTGGGTTATAAAGTGTTATACTTATAACATAATATTATAAGGTAGGTACTTACTCGATAAAATATACCACGATGACAATAATAATTCTACTCAATTTCTTCATAGCTTGAATGTCATACATATTAGCACTTTCTGTCAGTAAATTAACCATACGTAGGTAGTTGAGTTAATTAATTAGATAATTATGTATGTCACAGTTCACCATCTTATTTTCGTATCGGCACATAAAATACTACCCACCTCCTTAGTTCATTTCGATTTTGACCCCATTGTTACGGGTCGCGCGCGACTCGCGGCGCTATAGAATTAGGTCAAGTTACAATCATTTTATTGTTGTTTTTTTGTAATACAACTTCCTGTAAGAAGTTTCTGTAGGGTTCGAACAGGACTTTTTTTAAACAAATGAATTTATGTCTTTTGTCCAAAATAATAACAAAAGAGTAACAGCACAACACAACACAGCGCTGCTGGTAATAATTGAACTCAATTTATACACTTTGGATGTATTATAAATATTATTTGATTCTTTAGTAAGTTGTAAGGTTCTATAATTGTTCTCTTCATTATTTTGAATAATAAACACAACTTAAAAACAATTTAATTCGAACTAGATCTCCGGATAGGTACAGTAATTTCGAGGAAATAAACAATCGCCGTCGTCATGGCAACGCTGTGGCAGTGTGGCAACGCCAATATGGCTGCCTGCTCAAAAAACCGGCCAAGTGCGAGTCGGACCACGCACTGTAAAGAGTTCCGTAGTTGGGATGAATATTTTCGCATGCGCGGTACCTATAAGTATTTCATAGTATTTTCCGAAAAACTATGTATTACAAAGTTATTTCTGCGGTTGAAACCGAAAATTTATCCACAAACTATTGACATAATATAGCAAAGTTACATAGAAACATCGTAATCGTTTTAATTATGGGATCCAACAATACCCGCTTAGGTGCCCCTCGATCCTCTCAAAGGTAAAGTTATAGTAGGTACCTCTAACTATCTAATATAAAGGGTCAAATTAAATTAGGTAGCGAAACTCCGCAGACATGTTAGGTAAGTGGTATCGATATCTAAACACGACAAAATAAAAATAAAAAACATTAAGGGTACTTATGATTTTTTTTTGGGTCATGTACTCATGACCGCTGGTTGTGTTGTTAGTTGAAGTGTGAGTTGATAAAATCTGTTTTATCGTGTTGACTGTTTGAGATATCTATAGCGTTACCCTTACGTCTTTCAAATTTATACAAAAAAAGAAACTGATTTATTAGCTTCACCTGTACCTATGTATGTTTGTGTCACGGAATCTTTGAACTCGATTTTTACCTACTTTAAATGGTCAGATTAATTCGAAATTTTGCACACTTATCAGGGCCCGATGACAATACAATGATTTAAAAATTTTGTCTCATTATCCTGATCAGGATCATCGGAATTAACGATTCCCTTCCAGAGAGATAGCCTGAGAAACGGCTACCATATCCTATATAAATATAAAATTAAATATAATACCTATATATAAATATAATAACTATATAATATTAAATATAATATATAAATATAATAATTACTTATAGAATAAATTTTAATTGGGAAATTCGACAAAAACATTGAAAAATAAACTATGGTTTAAAAAAAACTAAGAAATACGCTTTAATACCATTAAAATGAACTAAAAAGTAAAAATAAATTTTTCAATTTAAGAATAAAGTGATAAACGAGAAAATTAATGTCACTAAAAAAAAGCGTGGGGTGCTTTGTGCGACACATTCTTACACTAACTCTGTAATTAGAAATAGTAACTTAACTTGGTAAAAAATAAATAAATAAAAATAAAAAATGCATTTCGAATTAGAAATAGTAAGATATTTTGGTAATAAATATATACTAAATAAAAATACAACAATTAATATCGAGCACCCCACGCTTTTTTTTACAATGACATTAATTTTCTCGTTAATCACTTTTTTCTTATATTGAAAAATTTATTTTTTACTTTTTAGTTCAGTTTAATGGTATTAAAACGTGTTTTTTAGTTAACTGATATTTTAAGTGACTACACTATCGGCGGTTGAGGTTATCAACCGCTGAAAAGTCACTTAAAATCGATCCAAGAAAAAAACATGATTAAGAACTTAAATTAATTTCTTCTTTTTTTTATCATGTTTAAAAAACGATACCCCATCACGTCCGCGGGGTTTCGCTAGCTAATGTAATTTGACCCTGTACCTATAAGCAGTTTTTTACTTTTCAACACATTTGCTGTCGCAACTTACGGTCTTACTTTTCACCACAAAACAGATAAAATCTGTTCTGTGCTTTTCACAATAGGCATCCAAAAATAACGGTTTAGCTTGGGGGAGAACGTGACTAACACAATTGACTAGGTACCTACCTACTTTTCAAAATTTTGCAAACGGATCTCTGAATCGAGTAAATGTACATCATATTACAGTTTACTTCCCCAAATCCTTCATTTTTGCTATCCAACGATACCAGTCCCACACAAATCACAATGGACGTCACTGGACGAGTAAAAAAAAACATGTCAGCTTAGGCCAGCTTCATCCTGTAAGTTTTCACAACTTTGTTTGATTACTGTCTACGTACCTATGTACCATGCGAAATTATAGCATTTTAGTCCTAAGGGTCTCTTAGTTAAACCGCGGACAGACAGACGAACTTGGCGATACTCTAGAGGGGTTCCTTGGGTTCCGTTTTAGAGGCAGTAAGTAAGTGTAAGTACCTATGTGTGAAAACGTTAGTAGGTAAACCCTAAGTCATCAATTCAGATAATTTTAGTAAACAAAGAAATGTCACTGTCAAAATGACAGGACAGTGCTGCAAAACAATTTATCAAAAACAAGGAAATACAAAAACAAGGAAATATAACAACTAACAACAAAATGAAACACTTAACACGATGATAACAAAGCACAATTAACAAACACGCAGCGAATAATATGATCGGAGAAAAGAACACGAACGTATTGAAAAGACGCGAGTTTGCAAATTATGTCAAATGAAATTTGAGAATGTTGGGAACTCCTGTAGTGTTACCAGTATCATAATATTTTTTATACCACAAAATTTTCTTTTTTTAATAACTTTGTTTAAAACCGAAAACTTATAAAAATTAACACGGTATGATAATTGTTTAATTATTATTTCTAAAATAAGTACATAAAAGCCAATATAGCCTTGTTTTCCGCCATTTTATGTGAATTACCATTATGACGATATTTTTTTGATCTGTTATCACCTTTGTTTACATAAATTATCTGAATTGATGACTTAGGGTATAGGTGCGTAGAAAAATGGAAACCTCTCGTCTCATCCTAATCTTTAGAATCTCAAGTAGATAGGTACTTATATAAGTGGTATTTTTTGTGAGATGTATGTAGACGTAAACTCCTCTTTTTATGAAGTCGGTAAACAAAATTACTTGACAGTAAAGAAAAATGATTTTGTGGATTTTGTATACTTAGATTAATTTTGCAGTTTAAATAAAAAGGTAAGTACTTACTTACTCATTTTATTTTGTTATGTAATACTTATAATGATGATGATAAAATGATAACAGACAGGCTCGACTGTCCATCTGTTGACTTGCATGTCACATACAGTCGTCGATAACGAATTTAAATGTTGAATAGTGTGGTGGTTATTGTTTTGTTTTGTATTGTATTTGTACCTAAGTACTGTAATGTTAATGTATTGTCTGATGGGAGTGTAAGGTAGGTATATTAATAATATGGTGTATGAGCCATGTAACTTGATTAAATAAATGAATCAATAATAATAATAAAATACTTATAAACTAATAACGGCTAGATAATAATTGTAGATTAAAAATTATTTTTTTATTTGCGATGATGAGTATAAAGGTTTCAGGCGGGAAGTCGCGCCACGCACGGTAATATTATTACCTATCTACATAGGTACTCTGGTAGGTATGATTTACTTCCCCCCTCCCCCCTGGGCACCTCAGTTCCAGTTCAGTCGGCCGCCCGGCCGGCTCGCCCGCTCGCCTGGCATGTCGGAGGCCGAACGGCGAGCAGGAAGTCCCCCTTCCTCTTCTTACCCCTCTGCTAAGCGACGAGTATCTCAGATCGGAACTATTCGGAAGTTCGCGAAGGTTCGGAACGAACGCCAGTGACGGCGCGGCGCGCGGCTGCCACCGCCGCCGCTTTGAGAACTCGAGACACAGCCCCGCGGTCCCGCCCCCATTTTAATCCCCGCGCCGCCGCGCGAGCCTCGCGTTGTTATCACGAACGTTGTTTTAGTGCGGAATTTAGCAAATGATTCTAGACTTTCGTAATATTTCGTGATAAATAGGCACGTTCACGTTTTATGATCCTGAGTGCCTCGAGTGTTAAAAAAGTCAACATTTTGTAATGGATACGGATACGGTAGGTATTGTATTGATTGTTAGGTCAATTTTCTTCCTTTTTTAATATTTAGTTATATAAATATACTTAATATTGTAAAGGTTCACCTAACCTAAAAATACACCAGTACAGTACGCCCCGAATATTTATCGTACATTCCACGATAGACCTTCCTCCATACGCGGGCGGGTGGCGATGGCGGTGGCGCTATAGTCGTACTCATGGGTTGAATTGAAATGTTGCCAACTCCTAAATTATGTAACAGAGAATTACAAAAAGTAATAAAACATTATATCGACTTCAAAAAATTAACTCAAAATTATGAAATAACTTTCGTAAGTGTCTTGGGATCTGTATTTTTGTTTTTTGGCACCGAAATTTATTTTAGTTTTAAGTAAAAACTGGACAATATTTGTTTGTAATAATTAGTTAATAGTTTTGTTGTAAATATTGCAGTTTCACTATAATTTGACCCAGGTTTTGAGATGTTTTCCCTTTGACACCACACCCGTAGCTCGTATCAATAAGTCACACTGACACGTATTAGTCCATACCTTGAAAACTACTGAACCGATTTCCTCCTTTTTTTTGAAGTCTGTTAAGAAGTATATTTCTTTCCATAAATATAATTATGAAAGAAGTTTTTATATTTCTATGTTTCATTCTCTCCATCGTATGAGTTCTTTGTGGTAGGAGTTGACTGGTAGAAATCGTCACGTAAGGAAAAAGCATTGTGTATGCCCCCCCCATACGAATTTATCACTCTCCGTCTCTTTCTATCATATACGAGTGTGTTTCTGCGTGCGGAACTTCGTTCGTGATAGAGGGCCCCCGACCGCACACGTTTTTTATTTATTGAAAATAGTTTAAATCATTGTAATGTTCACAAACCACTTTTTATTTTTTTTTTTTTTTTTGTTAACCTACCTTAAAAAGGAGAATCAATATGACTAATTATTTATTTTGAACAAATATGTCCTCCTTGGGTGATAGGTGGGTAGTGGGTACTTAAGATACTAAGAAACCTTACTGGCAATTGTTCCCGGTAGAGGGCACCATTGCATTAGATACCAAAAACGTTATAATAAAAAGCTAGTAGCAAGTAATTTTAAATGCATTTTATGAAACCGTAATATCGCATTATGTAATGAAACGTGTAATGATAGTTATAAGGGGGATAAATAAATAAAGTAAATAGAAAAACATGAAACTTGGCCTCTTCTGTCATCTATGGTTATAAAAAAAACGATAGGTAGTCTAGGTGACTGATAATGAGAAATCCGGTGTGTTTACAATCTACTGATATATTATTTTAGTGATAGCCGGTCGTCAGGAATAATGTGAAATAATGCATGTTAGTGAAGCAGTGTTGTGCCCATAGATATATGAAAGAAGGAGATATGCCCGGTAGTTGAAAATGTATCAGAACCCGATGTCGCTAGGTTGGCCCCACCACCGCGCCACTACTACACATGTAGTTCAATAAAAGCAATAGATACAAAGTCGCGCACACACTTGCAATTCATAAATCAGAACATACTACACAATCAATTATGAACCTTAACTCGTCACACACAGCGTGCATTTACCATGCACCGTACAACTTACTCACACAAAAACATCTGGCGCTATTATTGTGTTCTGCAAAAAGCAATTTATTTTACATATACGCTAGTGATTGACTAAATCGGAAAGTTATCGATACTTCCATTTATTAGTACAAGAAAAATTTGGGGTCCTGAAAATAAAATAAAAAATGATATGTCCAGAAAGTATTATATATTTTAAATAAAAAAAAATGTATATTAAAAAAAAAACACGAATCGATAAATTAAAACAATCCGGTTAAGTTGGTTTAGGCTGTGAAACCATAGGAATTGTTGAACCCTGTTATGATGTGTTTACTCACTGACCTGTAAAGTGGAGGTATTTGTTCAGTACTTGACGTACTCTTAATTTTGGGATTGCTCATTCAAAAAGCCTGCGAGTTTTCTTTAGAGACTGGAACATTTCTGCCTTAAAGTGAATTGAGCATATGGTGCTATAATTTGTTGGGAACCAATTAGGTGGCCCTCCTGTGGCATCAATCCATTCTTTTTTTGTATTTGTATCTTTTGGGAAGCTAAAAAGGTACTATAAGAACTTATTTATCATTTACATAATAAGTATCTTAAGCTATAGTCTATAGTCTAGGAACTAGTTGGCCGCTGAGACAGGGGTGAGGCGGCGGTTCGCAACGCACGTACTGAGTAATGCGCCCCCGCTCCTCCATCCCACCGCTCACATACCTAAGGCGCGGTCAACTAGTTCCGCGCGGTCTATACTTCTTAACCTCACGATGAGTAAGGAGGTAGCAGGCAACAGGCGAATAGGCTTTTGTTTTTTAAAAAAAACCCTTAGTTAAGAAATAGTTAAATATATGAAAACAAACACATGCCATACTCATGCATAACAAATAAATAGCATGAATATGTTGACTTATTTTAAGCAAAAATCACTAATATTTTATCTGAACCATACCGATTACTACAACGAATTCGAATCTTGTGGTGCATAGTTAAAGACTTTAGCGGAAGTAAAATACCAAAACCAAAAAAAAGTAAGGAAATAGCACGAAGATGCGATAATTTAAACCCAAAAACACTCCACCTAAACATTAATAAACTTACTTTACGACCGTTGGTTATGCATTTCTCAACTAGGTAAAATAATCAAAAACAGTAAAAAAGATTATTTTACATTCTCAAAGGTTTTCCAACCGTACTTAAACGTCATCTTTTCAAGTGTTCCAACCGGGCTAAAACGGTTGACAAATTGAAAAATAAACTATAATAGCAATATAATATTCAGTTTTTTGGCTTGTGGGTAGTTGTAAGAGTTACACAAAGAAAAATTTGCTCTTATTTGTAATTTTAATATAATTTAATAGAAACATTATTTATAATTATTTATGCTATATTTTAAAAGTTCATAGTTACTACCTGCTGGTGTAGTGTTATCTCCTCACAACTTTTCTCTTACATTATTCTACTATTCACTTCACTTAACACAATGGATTCACTTGCAAGCACTCTGAGTGAATTAAAGGAGTTGTTTCACACAAAGATGTCTGCCTTTGAAGATGAACTACAGAAGGCCCCTTCATCACCTGTCACAACTTCTAGCCTGGCTGCGGAGTTCACAATGTTCCGGACATTCATTACGCAAGCTCTCAACAGTGTTCAGCAACAGGTGGAGCTACTAGCTCGTGGTGTCGACCAAATTGAGATGCGGGGACGCAGGAAGATTTTGCTGTTGCATGGTGTTGATGAGGTGCAGAAGGAGGACACCGCCAAGGTGATCACTGAGGTGATCTGTAGCAAATTGCAGCTGAGTGACTTCACTATTGCAGACATTAGCCGATGTCACAGGATGGGACGAGCCGTAGCTAATAAAACCAGGCCTATCTTGTTCAAGCTTGGCAATCTTGCAGTTCGGGATAGGATTTGGTTTTCCAAAGCCAAATTAAAGGCTACAGGCGTCACAATGTCCGAGTTCCTAACAAAGGGGCGGCATGATGTGTTCTTGGCTGCGAGGGAAAGATGCGGTGTTTCCAAGAGCTGGACTAAGGCAGGCTGCGTGTATGTCCTCGGTCCCAATGATTCACGGCATCGGGTTGAGTCCCTCGCTGAATTGGATAAGATTGCGCCGA
Source organism: Cosmia pyralina (assembly GCA_946251885.1). Taxonomy (NCBI): domain Eukaryota; kingdom Metazoa; phylum Arthropoda; class Insecta; order Lepidoptera; family Noctuidae; genus Cosmia; species Cosmia pyralina. Next base: position 11,997,276 of record OX276362.1, on the reverse strand, counting down.
ATCCCAGTCAGCCCGAGCAGAGTGATCCAGTATCGGCTGTGCCGGCCTCTGTCCCGGTCGCTGCTGCTGCGAAGACCGCTAGGTTGAAGCGTGCTACTGCTTTGAAGAAGTGATTTCCTGATGTTTTTATTCAAAGTCCGGGTAATTTCATGTTTTGTTGTTTTTTTTTATGTACCTTCAGATAATTTTTAATGTATTTTCAATTTTATTTTCTTGAATGCTTGTCTGAAACGAATGTCAGTGTCACAATGTTGTTACTGTCAGTGTCAGACTGTCATCAGTCACTTCATGTCCGTTTCATTTGGTGCGTTCCGTTTTTAGTGACGGTGCACTGGCGGACTGCTTGGCACGTCTTAATAATATTATTTTTTGTTTTTTTTTTTATTTTTAATATTTTGTTTTTATTTAGTTTTCTTGTCTCCTGAAATGTTTCAAATTTTTATTTTGTATTACCCGGACTGCGTGTAAGTTTTATTTAGGTATTTTGAGTTAATAGCGCTACCGGCAGGTGGACTATTTATACGGTTAATTTCTTTTTTAATTGTATTATTAGAATTATTTTAAGTATATTTATATTATTATTATTATTTTTTTTATATATTATTTGAGGTAATTATTTATATGTCTATTGATGAAAGCAGTGATAATAGTAGTTTTTTCTCTATAACAAGCAACGACGACAGTTTCGTGAGTATTCCTTCTCTTGCAGACAGTCTTACAGCGCAGTTTTCTGATGTTCCTAAGAATTTTAATGTTGTACATATTAACGCTCAGAGCATTCCGGCTCATTTCCACGATATGCTGGCAAGCTTTGATTGTAAGAACGTACATGCTATTCTTATTTCAGAGTCATGGCTTAAACCTTGTCTTCCTTCAACAAGTTACTCTCTTCCTGGCTTCCAGCTTATAAGAAACGACCGGTCGGTTGGTGGTGGTGGTGGTGTTGCCATATATCTCCGTACGCATATTCCCTACTCTGTTGTTGATGTGTCAGCACAGCCGCCGCCATCCAGTGCTGGTGAACATCTCTTCCTTGAAGTCGAACTACACCATTCAAAGTTACTTCTTGGCGTCTATTATTGTCCCTCTCTACGCGTTAATTTCTTTTCATCTTTTGAAAATCTCTTAGAAAAGCTGATTCCTTCTTACAGTCATAGTATAATCATGGGTGACTTTAATACTTGTCTTCTGAAAAAAGACCATCGCTCTTCTTCTCTGACTAATATTTTGGCTTCCAGTAATCTTTTCATTCTTCCATTGAATGCCACTCACCATTTTCCTAACTCTACTCCTTCACTACTTGACTTGATTTCTGTCTCTTCTCTTGATCATGTCGCTAAGCATGGCCAATGTTCAGCCGATGCCTTTTCCTATCATGACCTGATTTTTCTGTCATACAAAATTCGGCCGCCTAAGGCCAAGGCTAAGATTCTCATGCAACGCAATTTTGGTGGAATGAACCTTGACAGTCTTTGTAAGGATGCCAGCGGTATAGATTGGTCTGCTCTGTTTGCCTCTGCATCAGTCGATGAGCAAGTTAATATTTTTACGATTAAACTTATTGAGCTTTACGATCATCATGCACCTGTTCGAGCAGTTAAGGTTAGGCATTTGCCGGCGCCGTGGCTCACAAATGAGATTAAAACGCTAATGCACAAGAAAGTGACGGCAAAGTCTAAGTTCAAGCGTAGGGCTAATGACGCTAACAGGGAAAGATACCTCTCAATCCGTAATCACTGCAATAAGGTGTGTAGGAATGCTAATCGCCGCCACATTCATTCTTCTGTCCAAAATGGGGACCCATCCAAAGTTTGGAAATTTCTTAGATCATTGGGGGTCGGTAAAACTCGAGAAGAGACAATCCCAAAAGACATAGACATTGAGGCAATGAATAATCATTTTACTGCGTCGTCCAATTTTGATAGGACAATAAAATTTAACACACTGAATTATCTCTCTTCACTTCCGACTCCCAGTTATTCTCCATTTGTTTTTGGTCAGTTCTCCGCATGTGATGTTAAGAAAAGCATATTATCGATTACTTCAAATGCAGTAGGAAGTGACTGTATCAGCCGTAATATGTTAGTCCCTGTGCTGGATGTTATCCTTCCCGTCATTTGTCACATCCTCAATTTTTCTGCATCTAGTGGTGTCTTTCCATGCTCATGGAAAGATGCTCAAATAATTCCTTTACCTAAAAAGTCTAATCCCACATCATTTTCTGAATACCGTCCTATATCCGTCTTGCCGTTCCTATCCAAAGTCCTTGAACGGTTAATTCACGATCAAATAAGCACTTTCCTCTCTAAAAATAATCTCCTCAACCCCTTCCAGTCTGGCTTCCGTCCTGGTCATAGCACCACCACTGCGCTTCTGAACATTACGGATGATATAAGGTCAGCCATGGAACAAGGTAATCTTACGGTCCTAGCTTTGCTAGATTTCAGTAATGCCTTTAATACTGTTGATTTTGATGTTTTGCTTGGCATTTTATGCTCTCTTAACATATCTCCATCGGTAATTGACTGGTTTCGTACTTACCTGTTCGGTCGCCGGCAACGTATTTGCATTGGAGAGATCTTGTCTTCCTGGTGTAATATTTCTGCCGGTGTACCTCAGGGTGGCGTTCTATCCCCTTTACTTTTCGCAGTTTTCATTAACTCAATTTCCGACGAAATTATTTCTTCCTACCATCTTTATGCAGATGATTTACAAATTTACTCGCGAGCCCCTCTTGGAAATCTGTCTGAGGCTATCTTAATGATTAATAGTGATCTGGCCCGTATATGCGAGTGGAGCAAGAGGTATGGACTTATGGTCAACCCCATAAAGACGCAGGTTGTGGTGGTAGGCAGTTCTAGGACGGTCTCAAGGATCGACTGGATGACTCTTCCCCAGGTTTCTTTTGACAATTCAGTTATTCCGTTCAGTGAGAAAGTTAAAAACTTGGGGATATTCATAGATAAGAATTTCTCTTGGACTGCGCAGCTGCGGGAAGTTAGCCGCAGGCTATTTGCATCTGCTGCATCTTTGAAGAGATTACGTAATTTTCTACCGACTGCCACCAAGATTGCGCTTGCACAATCGCTTCTTCTTCCCATCCTTGACTATGCTGATGCCAGCTATCTTGACCTTACCCAAGACCAACTCGATAAACTTGAGCGGCTTCAAAATGTTTGTATAAGGTTCATATTCGGTTTGCGCAAATATGACCATGTTTCTGAATTTCGTGTGAAGCTCAAGTGGTTACCAATTCGCCATCGCCGGAATGCTCATATCCTTTCCCTTTTGTATAATGTGCTCTTTTCCCCTACCACCCCTCTCTATCTCAAGAAACGTTTCCAGTTTCTTTGCGACTCCCACACGAAATTTTTAAGGTCATCTGATAATTTAAAGCTCAAAATGCCTATGCATTCCACAACTTTCCTCGATAAATCCTTTACTGTCCAGGCTGCTCGTTTGTGGAATGCATTGCCAGTTCAAATAAAACGCGCGCAGTCGTTACCTATGTTTAAAAGGCTCGTAAAGGAACATTATTTGTCGTTGTGATCGTGTTCACGTAACTGTAAATATCTTTAGTCTTCATTTGTTTTCGTTGCTTATATTTAGTATGTATGTATTTATGTATCTATTATTTAGGTTATGTATGTATCTATTTTAGTATAATATTGTAAGTAGGCATTTATTATTTGCACCAAAGACAGCCCCATTTCATATCCAGGCAAATCACTGTCCATTCTATGGTTGCCTGGAAGAGATTGCAGAAAGCGATAAGGCCGCCCATTGTATATTTTGTAGTTTGTGTCTTTTTTTTTTGTTATGTATTTTTGTGGTGTACAATAAAGTATATATAAATAAATAAATAAATAAATAAATATTCGTTGGGCAATCGACATTATTATCGATAGCCTACTTTAGTGGATCTTAACCTCATCACTATCTCGCCGCAAGACACAGCGGCTGTACTATGCGACGCTCCGCGTAAATAAAGTATCGTTTTGTTATTTTTACATTGCTTGTCCAGTCGCTTAGCGACATACTTAAGGTAGTGGTTAAGGAGCCATGTATTTGCTGCAAAAATAGTACAGCCGCTGCGATATTTGAAAACAAAAATAACGTAGTAAAAGCAAGAAATATTTTACGGTTTGTTGTTTTTTATGATTTTAAAGATAAATACAGTAAAATACTTTTTCTTACATATGGTAAGTGATTCCGTGAGATACAAAGTTTTTAATATCACTTCGGTTTTTGCAGGAAACCACTGAACAACACGGCATTTTTATAATTTATCGTGACCACGGTCGAAAGCGTACTAGTTCGCGGAGACGGCCATTTGGCGAGTAAAGGCACAGCGTGCGCATAACGCGTGGACACAAACACGCCCCCATGCCACTTCTCCTGTTTTATATATTTCTATGGTTGTGCCATTAGGTAGTATACTATGTATATATTGTAGCGTAAAAAATGAAACAAAATGTTTCTGCCATAATAAAACGTAAAATTTATTTGTTTTTAAATCGAAAAAAAAAACAATTTATATAAAAAAACAACAAGTTAAAAATAAAAAGATTACATACCGAGTTTTAAAGGACAATATACGAGATAGAAATTTAAATTTGAATTTCGGGAAATTAACGTAACTTTAACCAAAAATAAAATGGCGACCTAAACCGGAAAAATTGCAATTCCCTGGTAGGATAGACTTAAGATAAAACGGTAAGTTACACGCACAATATAAATAACTAAGCTCGTGAAGTTTAATTTATCATAAGTTAGTAGGAAACGCGAAAAAATAAAATTTTAGAAATTTAATCGAATTTAGTTAGCTGTCAGTCCTGGAGATCCGTGATGCACGATGGTGGATGGTTCTCCTGCCGTAAGGACGCGATGGATGTGTTTTTGGAATATACTGAACTCTTCAGTTGAGGGTCTAGCCCCCAAGGGAAAACCAGAGCTATCTGGCTTGGTGTACTCTATTAAAAAAGAAATGGAATTTTAAAGTACCAAGAAAAAATAACGCTGATAAAATAGGAATCGGTAACAACAAAAAAAAAAAACATACCAATATCGCTATGCGCGATCACATAGGTTTCGTCTCTCTCTCTTTAAAATTGATGTACCTCCCTCCATAGGGAAAAAATCTACAGAAGAGAAAAAAAAACAAAAATACCATAATTATACCATATATACCAACAAACTATAGAATCCCAGAAAAACATTAAATACCTACGAATATGAAGCAATACGAATCTTATTATGGCTTAACAAATAAAACTGAACGTGCAGCCTCCAGTCCATCCAGATACAAGCGACAACGAGAAATCTCACTTTAGCCACTGGCTCAAAGATGAAGATTTTTTTTAAATTATAACATTTAAATTTGACAAAAAATATGGACGGCTTCCTTCAGGAAAATAAAACTCGGTAATGAATCTGAAAAATCTTTGACAGGCACAAGAAAAAAAACATCCGTCATCCGAATTCAAAAACTAAAAGAAAAAATGTGAAAAATAGCATGCCAAGATTTGGTTCATAAAAAGGTTCATAAACTTTTTTAAATAACGAGGTTTTAATGTAATAAAAAAATATGTAGTGTTTGTAACACTATAATATGCAGGAACGAAGGCGTCCATTAATTCACTGAACGATTAACTCGGCAAGCAATTGTAAATTCCAACGTTGCAAGCACTTTACAGTCACAAAACATTAAAGGTTGTGTTCTCATCGTTTTAGAGCCGAAGCAAAGACCAGCTGGCTGAATACGTATGGTTTCCTGGTTAGTTTAGGTTAGGGGGTATTCACGGAAATTTTCCGTATTTAAACATAACCTCATGCATGTATTTTGCTTTTTATTTATTCATACTTTATGCACCTTTTCTACCAGCCAACAATTGGGTGATCCAGTGGTAAGTGCAATAGTGAGAATTGAGGAATACATATTTACCTATTTAATTAAAATGAAACTTATTATAACTATAAATATACATATACATATATTGTAGGCGCGCGATCTGAGTGCAGTCGGGGTATGAGGAGCGGGGCGGGTGCAACTCCCCCCGCCCGTCGACACCTCGCCGCGGCCGCCTGTAGTTTAGTGCTGTGCTGACCTTAATGTCTCTCGCTCGCGCGCTTATCGATAGCGTTTTACTCAAAGGGATGGATTAATGGAAGATACCGTAGACCGGTTTGTCATTGAGGTCGGCGATGACAGTGATGATAGTTTACAATAATAAACTTGTTTGATTAAGATTTCCGGCTTTCCCACAGTTTTCTTAAAGTAGGGAATATATGCATGATATTTTCTTTTTTTTTATACCATAGCTTGTAACAAAAATATCTAGCGCAAATATAATAAATAAAATGTGTTAAAATACTAACAGATACAAGCAGTTTGAACGTCCACTTTTAAGGTGTCAAAGAAAAATATCGAACTCCGTTCATTGTCGCTAATTAGGTCACATCACTAGCGCATTCCTCAGAACTGCACTCAGATCGCGCGCCTACTGTACAGGTAATACACTCGCACAACACAACTAATTATTTTTTTGTCGTAAGTCATTATGAAGCTCATCAAAGGATTTCATTACCATCCTGTAAAATTTTAAGAATTCCTCTGGGTGAGCTCGTAATTTTGCTCTTTTCAGATAGAATTGACTTTCTTTTATTCTCCGAGTATTTAGTGCGTGCACCCAATACGTTCCTCTTCTTCTTGTTTAGCGCCAGTAAAATTGCAATAGCAATCAATTCGTCGTCGTCCATGTTTTAGCACGTTTACGTGCTTTTCACGAATGCGTTACTCTACGTACAGTACAGTCGATTTATCTTCGCAAGCCCGAACTTTGCACAGAAGGCTGCTTAGTAAGATTTTTAGGAACCAAATGGTGACATGAGGCGAGTGTGTGTGAGAGAACATGCGCGAAAGTTCTTAGTGCCCATGTTCAGACTTGCCAAGATATTTCGGCTGTAGTAACATCAAATCTGTATTCCTGATCAGGTACGTATGCGGCCAGCCTAAGAATGAAGGATTTTTACAGGTCTGAGCACGATTCTGTGGGTCAGAGTATAAACCTAAACCTAATGTAAAAACACAATATTTTTAGTGCTATTTTACGTTAAAATTATATTGTAAAGTAGTTCAATATCACAAAAACAAATGTTTTTTTCCTTGTGGAATTAATTTAAACTAAAGGATGAAATAAAGCTGAATTCTTCTTGAAAAATGTTGCTGCGCGCTTTGGCAGTTAGCTTTGTTTACATCATGTCAAAGTGGCGCCAGCTGTTGTCCCAGTTTTGCGTAATATTCCTTATTAAAAAAAAAAACTCTGGTCAACGTCTCCGAGAGTTTTATTTCGACAATCATATTATTTGAGGTTATATTGCATATTGAGGTTATATTATTTGAGGTTATATGCATAGTTAACATAATTTATGTAGGTATTATCAAGTTTTACCTACTTTATAACTTAATAGCTTTTGCCCGCGGCTTCGCCCGCGTGGAGGTCGGAAGTCATCCCACGGGAACGTACTACCGAGATAAAAAGTATCCTATGTCTTAATCCTGGTCATGGTCTACCCATGTGCCAAATTTCATTCCAAATCACTTTCGCATTTATAATATTAGTTAGGATTTCTTGTATGTCTGCAACTACAAGCAAAAAGTAGATACGGTGGAATCGAATCAACCAACAGTAGTAACATTTTGAAAATGAATGGCCGCTGCGCCCGCCCGCCGGCTCGGTGGATTGAGCGGGCGGTGGCGGCGGGGAGCTGCAGTCTGCAGTCCCTTCCCGCCACCCGCTCACTTGGATCTGAATTTTAATTAAGCGAATACTTCTTCCTTACTTCGTACGCAAAATTAATTTAAATTGTCATTGTGTTATAATGGTTTTGCTGTCGCGGCGGGCAACACAAATACCAGCCGCGCGTAGTTTGATGACCACTCTGGTCAACAATATAATATTTTGTTTATTTTTCTGTTGGATTGGTTTGGCTACTTATTATTTATTATTATTAATAGGGGTTTTACTGGAAAATCTTAGGTTTTACGGTAGTCTATAGAAACATTGCATGTAGGTATATTATAAATAGGTAAATATATAAATTAATTAGGTGGTACATTTCTAAGCCAACAAACGATATACCTACCTAATTTTCTGTGACTGAATTATCTTAATCCTATTTCGTCGCTAAAACAACTAGTAGGATGTCTATTATAATATTTATAATAGGTACTTACATGTTTTCTGTTTTAGGTAATGATGGACTTCAGCGATGGAGCTTCGGGAAGCTTAGACGAAGAGGAACCTGAACTAAAATTTCAGCATGAAATACGCAATCCAATTGTTTATACGACGAAACTAGATGAAATGAAGATATTCAGGGACGACACAACCGACATGCGCGTTGACACCATCATCAATTCAATAATCAAAGAGAGTAAACCAAAGATAAATTGGAAAAGAAAATGTACTCACACAATACATTCTCAATATTCATACGAAGATTTATCTTGTTATATAAATACTTTCAATAGAAAAGTTGTTCGAATAGCTGAAGATAACAACAATTTGTTATCCATGTGCAAACCCGTGAAAGTTGTGCTTGAAGACATTAAATATACTTTACTGCGTACACAAAGTACCGAAAGCAGGAATTCAGAAATTGTGGAAAAAATATATCCCATAGTCAGTAATATACCATTACGAACATACAGCCGATCACGTAAGCTGCAAGTGCAAAGTAGAATAATATATGATCTGCAACATAAAGAAGCCGACATGTATTCTCTAGATAAATCCTATTTCATTAAGAAATATACCAAGTTTCGTATGGATAAAAGTAATTCTAATATTTTCAATTCACTGAGAATGGATAAAAATGTTTCGCATGTTTCCTGCTGTTGCTGGTATGACAGAGAAAAGAGTTTAGCGATGTTTCCTCGTGAAACACTGAGGTTCATGAGAAAACCACACAAATGTGCAATTAATCTTTGCCGTTGCTGCTGTAGAAACAAATCTAACACACAACTCATATCATCAGTAAGGCCAAGTTCATTGAAGCCTTTAGAATCACCCAGCACTTGGTTAAAGAGAACGACAGAAGTACATGCATCACTACCACTTTCAGATAAATCAAGAAAAACACTACTTTCGAAATCGATGAGTGCTGTTCCAAAACTCGAACAAAGTTATAGTCATGTGATAGGGAACCAAGATACATTGCCATTTTTACATTCAACAAATATTGATTTTGGAGGAGAATATTATGCAATCGGAGCAGATGGCCAGATTAAATTATATTTAAAAAACACTGGAAACGACCGAACATTTTCAAATCTTAGATTGAAAACAGGAAACAATATCGTGGGTAGTATTTGTTGTTGGTATAAACGCGAAGAATTTGCTGGTCGTTTGCTAGCACTTGGCGCTTTACCCAATACTGTAAACTATATAAGGAGTGCCCACTCATGTTCTTCGACAAATTGCAGTTGCTGTTGCAAGCCTTCAAATACTAAGAAACCCAAACTTACAGTTTTAAATAAATCTGCAAGGCACACTAATGATTTGGTCAGCAAAAAAGTTAATATCACAGTAAGATTTTCAGGAGACGTAGAGGAACCTGTTAATCCCAGAAATACAAATAATTTCGTTTCATTTAATTTGTCCCTATCGGCATTAGAAATGTTAGCAAAGGATAAAAAAACTGAACCCTTAAATAAAGATGCTTTTGATTTACTAATGCCAGAAAGCACGACATTTGACAAAAAAGATAGTTCTGTTCGGGTGCATGTTGGCAAAATACCTAAACACAGAACTGTTATTGAATGTACCCATTTAAAAAAAATTACCACAAAGGAACTGAGAATGTTAGATATAATTTTTTGTGCTGTGAATAAAACCATAAAACAACCAAAGGAAGAGAAAAAAACTAGAAATTATCGAGTGTGGAGAAATTATTCAAGCTGTACTTATCACACAATATATCCATTATTATTAAATGCGCAATTAAGTGTTACATCAGATTTAAGGAGCAATCGTTTTTTGCCTTCATTAAGAGCCCACCTTGAGAAGTGTACTTTGCCCATAATGAGAAATATAAGTGTGTGGTTAGACACTGAGGCGAGTCTAGCGAACACCAGAACATTATCAGCAGAATCTAAGGCTATCTTAAATAAAAAGAAAACAAAAAGAACAGTTAACACAAATAAAAGAAAACGAGGCAAGTAAATACTGCTGTTATCTGCTTCACTTGTACTTGTGGTTTAATGAATTCGTTCATTAAAGCTTACACGACAGGAGCATTTAACGTAGGCACACGCATATGTGACCAAATTTGAAAGCTTTATGTATTAAAAATTTAGACTGTACAGCATTCCGCCAGTCTGTTCCGGCGCCTCCGCAATTATGACGATGATGTCATTAGGTAAAGCAAAGATGTACGATGCTCGCCGTTGCCCTCATCTGATTTGTTTGGCTGTTTGGGACTTGGGTTAACTTATTGGTTAAAGCTCCGTTCGGTCGTCAGGACATCGGCTGTCGTTAGTCAGACAGGGAGCCGATAACTCCGTGGAAGTGGCGAAGTTTTGGGCCAACAAAATATCAATAACTATCGCGCCAACGACACGAAAAGAAGACTAAAGCGTGTATCTGTGGTGCACATTATGGGAGAACTGGTTGCCGAAATCCCAGATAGTAGGGGAATTCGGAACATTTAAACTACTTACGATGAATTTACGTGCGCATTTCGTTTAATTTCCCTCAGACTTTGTCCATAGACCTCTTCATAATAAATAATGTTGATGTTAATACATACGAGGGCGGGTCAATAAGTCCGTGACTTTTTAAATGAAACACAAATTTTTAGATAAAAAGTTATTTTATTTTTCAACGTAGTCTCCTTTGAGCTCTATACACTTAGCCCAACGTTTCTCCAATTTTTTTATCCCTTCCGAAAAATATGATTTGTCGAGGTCTTTAAAATAGGCATTTGTTTGTGAGATGACTTCGTCGTTGGAGGCAAATCTCTTTCCACCGAGCCATTTCTTTAAGTTTGGGAACAAGAAGTAGTCACACGGGGCTAGATCGGGAGAATAGGCCGGATGAGGGAGCAATTCGTAGCCCAATTCATGGATTTTTGCCATAGAAACTGCACATGTGTGCACCCGTGCATTGTCCTGATGGAAAAGGACTTTTTTCTTGGCCAAGTGCGGTCGCTTTTCTTTCAATGCCTCATCGAATCGACCCAATAAGTTGCTGTAATATTCGCCATTGATTGTTTTTCCTTTTTGAAGGTAGTCAATGTGGATAATACCGCGTGCATCCCAAAAAACAGTCGCCATGACTTTGTTGGCTGACAAACCCACCTTTGCCTTCTTTGGCGCCGATTCACCCCGAGAAACCCACTGTTTTGACTGCTGTTTGGTCTCCGGTGTGTTGTGGTGGATCCACGTTTCGTCCACGGTTACGAAACGGCGCAAAAACTCGTTCATATTGCGATTGAACAACGCCAAACATTCCTGCGAAATTGTCACACGTTTGCGTTTGTGGTCGATTGTGAGCAAACGCGGCACCCATCTTGCGGAAAGCTTTCTCATACCCAAATGATCGTTTAAAATTGAAACCACTGAGCCATGCGAGATGCCTATGGCTTCCACAATCTCTCTCACTTTTAATCGCCGATCGGCTAAAACCATATCGTGGATTTTTTCAACTGTTTCGGATGTGGAGACCTCAACTGGGCGTCCAGAACGTTCGGCATTTTCCGTGCTGGTACGGCCACATCGGAATTCAGTAAACCACTTTTTTACCATGGAAATGGATGGTGCAGAGTCCCCATAATATTTATCAAGCTTAGCCTTGGTTTGCGTAATGGATTTTTTCCGCAAAAAATAATGCTTAATGAGCACACGAAATTCACTTTTTTCCATTTTCTTCTCAGTCAACGCGGTAGTCTGATATTAACGGCTGTCAAAAACAAACTAAATGTCACAGCTTGTTCAATTTTTGACAGGAGTCATCTGACAGATGACTGTTGACGGGAGCAGTGTTGCCATTTCAATTAAGAGACGGAAAAATCAAAAAGTCACGGACTTATTGACCCGCCCTCGTATTAACTATGCTAGAGCTGCTAGACTTAAATCACATTAGAAATGTGAACAATTCAATGTTATTCTTGTATAATAGTTACGCTCACTGTGATTTAGTATAATGATATAAGATTATTTTTTGTTTGAAACTATAGGTATAGTCATTTAATAAGCTTACTGCTTCCAATACTTGTAATCATCATTATTATGTCAGTCCAGCAGACGACGTCTTAACGTCTGCTGGACTGGTGGCTTTCCCCATCTGCATTGCCCACAGCGACTGGTCTTGCGCTTCTCGCATTCTATTACCTTAACCAGCGTGTGGCCTACCTACCCACGCTGCACTTTCCGTAACCACGTCTAGATTTTTTTATATTGTTAAAGCCTCTACGAGTATAGCATTTGGCCCGAACAAAATAAGGAGAGCAGTTTTTGTTATTTTATTATAAGTACCACACACACACAGTAAGTAGGTACTCACATCACTTTTAATACAGAGTTAATAATCGGAATGGATGTATTTTTTAACCTTTTGAACGCCACGGTCGTGTATAGCCGACAAATGAAAACGTGCCCAAAACGCCACCGTCGTGTATAGACGACAAGAAAACGACATTTTTAAAGTACAAAATAAATATACAAAATTAAGTTTTCTGTGTTTTTTTTCCTATTATTTAAAACTACATTAATGAAATATTGGGGAAAAAGTTTCTTCGCATTTTTTAAGAAAATTCAAAACATTTTTTAATATACATTATTTACATTTATCTAAAGTATGTAGGTACCATTTTGTTCGATAACTTTTTGCCATCTTGTAGGTAGGGACATGATCCCATTGCTATAGAAATTTTGGGACTTCTGATCAAAATACCGCGACAAGTGGTTTTGGCAGTCCTCGCGTGAAGTTAACCTGATACTGCCTAAAGAATTCTGAAGAGACCGAAACAGGTGGAAATCTGAAGGTGCAAGGTCAGGACTATACGGCGGATGCATTAACACCTCCCAGTCAAACTCTTTAAATTTTTGCTGAGTGGCTAAAGATGTGTGAGATCTAGCGTTATCATGATGAAAAACCACACCCCTTCTGTTGATTAATTCCGGCCGCTTTCTCTCAACTTCTTGCTTTAATCTCATCAGTTGTTCGCAGTAGAGCTTCGATCAATAATAGTACTAGATTCCCGATAAGCGCTTCAAAAACGGCCCGAAAAATAAAAACACAAATACTTTTGTGATCTTATTTCAAACATCGACTGTTCGGGAACAGGGAAATGCATGGAGTAGTATTGTTACTTTATATGTTGTTTTTGTTTGTAGATTTCCTAGTGACCCATTTCGCAATGCAGAATGGGTATCTATTGTCGCGAAAGAAAGAGGAGAAGAAATATATAAACCTTGTAAAAATTCAACAATTTGTTTTAATATTTTTATTAAAATAATTAATTATCAAATTAATAATCAAAATTAAAATAACTATTGTACTAATTTACTCCTTCTACTTTTAAAAATCGGTCAAAAATATTTGCTACCATATAAAACGAACCTTGGCCTAAAAAATATATTATTATTCTGCTACTCTACATCTTTCAATACTTACTGTGTTCTGAGCATTGAAATGTAAATACCAAGAACTATGTCTAGTTCCAAAATAGAGTAAGCACAAAATTTTCAACAAAATGTTTTTAACCTTATTGCTTAAGTTTTAAGTTTCACTTTAGAATAAATATTTTTGTACTTGTTATAAAAATGACCTTTTATTTTCAAGCGACATTTTTAATTTATTGCTTTTACCTTTCTCCGATGATAGAAGGACTTAAATATAAATATTTTGCAATCGTAATTAAACTTTATGTTTGATTGTTAAGGTTTATAATGAATTGAAGTTGTAAATATTATAAAACTTTTTTCTATATTTCGTAGTAACAAATGTAAATGTTTATGTGTGTGTAAACGTGGCCACTACAGCGACTTATTTTTGTTCCTGATCCTGTATCTAGTGCTATTATTGATCGAAGCAGTAGAGTTCAAAATCGATGGTCCTGCCTGGTAGTAACAGCTCATAATGAATAATGCCCTTCCAATCCCACCACACACACAGCATCACCTTGTTGCGAGTTAACCCGGGTTTCGCCACAGTCTGTGAAGCCTGACGGCCTTTGACCACGACCTTTTTGCACGTTCTTGTCGTACGTGATCCACTTTTCATCACCAGATATCAGCTTCTTCAAAAATGGTTCGGTTTCATTACGTCGTAATAAAGAATCACAAATGAGTACACGGTTCATTAGGTTTCTTTCAGTGAGCTCGTGAGGTACCCAAATATCGAGCTTTTTTGTGTACCCAGTTTTTTCAAATGCGCCAAAACTGTTTTGTGGTCAATTCCCAGTTCTTCAGCTACGTCGTAACTACCGATATGCCGATCTCGCTCCACTTTTTCAAAAATGGCATCCAATTTATCCGTAATAGGGCGACCAGAGCGACGTGCATCTATGACATCAAAATTTCCGGATTGAAAACGCTTAAACCAAATTTGTGCTACTCTCACAGACACTGCACTGGGTCCATAAACAACGCAAATTTTTTTCGCGGCTTGCGTTGCATTTTTACCTTTTTTGTAGTAAAATTTTAAAATGTATCGAATTTCTTCACTAAATTCACTCATCTTGACAGTACGAAAAACAAATGAAAATCACACATTTTCCTAATTTGAATTTGGAATTATGTTCTTTAAAATTTAAACTTTCAATGATACCAAAACCAGCCAGATACAAATAGTATAGCCAAAGAGATTTTATTTTATGTTCAGACATACTATAATGCGAAAAGACTTTTTCCACAACCTAATATTTATTGGTTACATTTCACTAGAAAAAACAATCATTAAAAATTGTTAATCGAAATCCGTAAAAAAGTGTTCTTCCTCACGCCACAGTCGGCAAGACACGACAGCTAGTGATGGGTAAGTAAGGTAACTTAAATTTTAAATATTAGGATTAGGATGGCAACCAGTCAGCTATCGTTCAAAATGAAGGCTCGTGAACATATTCGTATAAAGTTGGCAGAATCACTTCAGCGCTGATTCTTGCTGGATTCTTTTTCTCCTCTACCTATCGTTATTTCTCTTGACAAAGTTTATTCTGTTTATATGTATGTATATATGTATTTATTTATTAGTATTTATTCTTTTTCGAGTTATCTATCCCTTATGCTGCACCTGCCATGTTTTTTCTCTGCATCACCCTAAGGTTGACTGGTAGAAAATGCCTCAGGCATTAAGTCCGCCTTTGTACAGTATTTTTTACTTGTGCATAAAGTTTTAATAAATAAATAAATATATGAAATATTTTATTAAAAGTAGCTTACTATTACTTTGACAATTATTTTTTAAT
Organism: Cosmia pyralina; assembly: GCA_946251885.1. Classification (NCBI taxonomy): domain Eukaryota; kingdom Metazoa; phylum Arthropoda; class Insecta; order Lepidoptera; family Noctuidae; genus Cosmia; species Cosmia pyralina. Next base: position 11,981,805 of record OX276362.1, on the reverse strand, counting down.
GACAATTAATCGTATCTGAACATTCCTAATGCATAATTTTTATAGAATTGTGTAAAACATCCTAATTGATATCTATCGATTGATAATTTACTGTCCACTCTCGCGCATCCCTACGCAAAAGTGCATAGTGACCTGTACGCCACAGTCGGCAATAGACGTCAAGCGGTGACGTCATTAGCGCTACAGGAGACTGCTAGTGATTTCCTACACTTATTATTATGATCGGTGGTAATAGTTAAATAATAATAAATTGTTATAAATACTATACGATTATTATTTATTATGGCCCACAATGTCACATCCCTACTCGCATGCGAGGAAGTTGTCAAAAGTCTTGCCAGCCACGCCACAGTCGGCTCTTCCCGACAGCGGATGACGTCATGAACGAGCTTAGTGCTGTACCTTAATTATTATTTGATTTATTCGTTTGTAGTTCTGTCTGCTTTTAGGTTGTTTAGAACTTTGTAACCGGTGTTTAATGATAGTATGATACTAAATAGGGTAAAATAAATAAAAGAATAATGCAACGAGTAATATTTTATTTAAAAATATGGAACGAAAAGCAATGATTAAAAATGTCGTTTTCTTGTCGTCTATACACGACGGTGGCGTTTTGGGCACGTTTTCATTTGTCGGCTATACACGACCGTGGCGTTCAAAAGGTAGGTTTTCGATAACTTGTCGACAAGATGTTGGAATCCCTATTTTTTTTGTAGGTATTTTCGCTGAATTTGTGGCTTGGTGTGGAAGGGGCGCCGATGCGTTTACGCTCTGGCGTTCAAAAGGTTAATAAAGCTGAGCTGTTTCATATCCATGTATTTTATTATTTCTTAATTTAAAACCTTCCACGATTCAGGTTCTACCCCGTAACGCCCCGACATGAAAATCTCTCATTTTAAAACTCCAACCCCCAAGATTTAAATCGCTAGCACTTGTCACGCAAAAGTGCCTATAGGGGAAAGCCGGGTGGATTCGTACACTTTTAACTTCGAGCCCTATAGCAGAAAAACTAAACGCTATTTGAAAACAATTTGAGCATTGCTAGATTGCTTATATATTTGCCTACAATGTTCCCTTAGACGGCTTGTTCATAGAAAGAAGCGTTGCCAAGCAATGACGATTTAAAAAAAAAAGGAAACCGTACGAATGTACAGAGGCCAGCACATCAAGCTACCAAAATCTGTCAAATTTCTTTGATAGATTTTCAACTTTACCTCAAAGAAATAAGGTTCATATTCAATTGGGAAAATTTGACAGATTGGGGTAGCTTGATGTGCTGGCCTCTGTACCCCACTCACGAGGGTGTTAGGGTACCTTGGTACATTGTGGGGTGCCTCCGTAAATCATGATTAATAATGCTATTTATAGAAAACGTAACGTTTATTGAAATCAAAATTTCACAGAATCAGCCTTGGGTGTTTAAGTACTTAATAATAAGATAGTTTTAAATACAATTAGTTAACCTCTTTGTTTTAATATTATTTAACTTCTTAAGTCCTTTAAGAACTAATCTACATTACCATTTACCATTAGGGTAACAAGAGTCATAATATTTTTTATGAATCTACTTATTGCACATTGAGTACATAGACAGATCCTTTTGAAAGCTAAATATATTAGCTGTTCTTGCTGTAGAAGCAAATTTGGGTTCCAGCAATATATATTCTATGTCTAAATTGAAACAGTACATTCGTACAGTACGAATCCACCCCGTTCATACCTGTACGAAGCTACCCCAACCAAGAAATTCGACTGATATATTGAAAAAAAAATAACTGCTAAAATTATCTTCAAGTAAATGTCGAAATAATAAACTTAAATATGTACCCAAACACCACAAATAATCAGTTTAACCTTTTAACCGCCTACGTCGGATTAATCCGACAAATATTTTCGGGCCCATTTCGCCAGAGTCGTATATTTACGACCAAAATATCACTGCTCGTTTAATCAGCTTTTTTATTTAATTAAGCTGTATTCTATCAAAAATATGTTTATATTAGGTAAATAGTTAATAAGTAATCATTTACAGTTTAATACACTTTAGACTCTTAATTAGAAGTCCTAAAAATAATGTCCAAAGTTAGATTAATTACTAACATTATTTTTTGAAAATTGTATTGATGTGCAACGCCCATGACGACAAAATCCGACATGAGGGACGAGACATATGCCAAGATTTACCGATACAAAAATAAACATAAATCAAAATATTTCTCGTTATACTGACTATTTAACTTTAAAACAAATACAGCAATTGTTAATAAAACATTTTTTTACAAATATTTGTATTTCATTTAATTCCTTTAAAATTAAGTAAATTTACTTATGAAATGTCAGCGATTGAATTGATGGTTCCCATCCCTAGCCTACATGTTCTGAAACTTACTTTGTTAGTACGCCCTGCGCTACGGTCGGATAAAGACGACCGCTTCTTACGTCATAAACGAGTGCCGACTTCTGGAATTTTCCATCAATGTTGTGCTAGTGCATGAAGTTTTACGTTCGTATGTCGATAAATGTACATGATAGAAATTTATCATGACGACTACTGAAGAGTTAATACGAATTCTAGAAGGCGATGAAAATGAAGAATTTTTATCAGACGCAGAGTTTGACATTGATGTAGAGGTAATTTTTATTTTTATTACATATCTAGTTATATGTATTTTAATTTATTGTGTAGTATGGTGGTGATGTCTGAATGGAAATTTTAAACTTAATTAGAGAGAGTGAGATGGCGAGAGCAAATGCAAATGTCGTTATTAAAACGAAATATCGACATCGCAAAGTTAAGTATTGCACATCCCTCTTTCTTGTAGGTATTTAATTTTCGATTCACTGTGCCGGGCGCTGGGGACACGCCAACTGTTTTGAAGTCGGGCGGTTAAAAGGTTAATAATGGCAGCAAAACTTATAGAAGATAAACACGTTTAAAGTTGCATAGAAAAATTATTTACGCGAAGCGAAAACACGTAACGTCCTGTCACATCAAAGCCGGCGGCCGCTCTGGCGAGCCACTCCGCTGTTAGATTATGCGTGTGAGTGGGCATCACACATACAGATACGAAGGCGCCACTATGTTGCGTATTCGAATTATGGCCGTTGCACGAATGCTCCCGGTGTACGAATCCCCCCACTTTCCCCTACCTACTAAGAAGAGTGAGCTCACAAAATGGATGGGGGATGCGCAAGGCAGCCCGCGAAATTCAAATGTTCTTACGTTTTTTGTAATTTGCAGGTCAATGTCAGGTTGTATGACGATTAAAATATTATGATTCGAGCCCGTAACTAATATGGCTTTACAGAATTATAATCATTAGAATCAGCAATAAAACCTGAGGCTACCGAGCGCGCAGTGGCGCCCTCATCGTTTGTTTGGTTATTTCTTTTATTTTAGAATGAAAATGCAGAAAATAAGCTGGATAAGTTGTGCTCCCTATGACTATACGTTATTATTATTACAAATAGTAGCTTTATATTGTTAAGTTTTATTATAATCGTTAAAACGGGGCTTAGTGGCCACTATTTTCCGTTTTAACGATTATAATAAAAGTTAACAATATAAAGCTACTATTTATAATAATAATAATAACGTATTCTTCTTATATTCTTTTATTGTAATTTAAAAACATTAGCAGAATCTAAGCAATCAGGTGGCATAATGTTCAATTCAAATCTGGTCACACTGATTGGTTGCGACAGTTTGCGATTGTTGCATCTCTCTGTGCGTGTGCTATTACATGGCTATTACTTTGTATTAGTGTATTATCCTTATCATTATAAAGTGCTCTGTGGTATTATCTATGGCGTGTGCTGTGCTCCGCTAGGAGTGTACACTCCTACCAACTTATCTGTGAAATGGCGAAAATTGGAACTACGGCTGTCATGTTGAAATGTTTTCGCTTGTGCCGACGCATGTCATTCGAGTGTGTCGACGCATCGACGGTGGCGTCCTCTTTCAGTTCACAGATAAGCTGGTAGGACTGTACTCTGCTCTGTGAGTCTGTGCAATACTACTTCGTCTGTGCTGTGCCGCCGCAGCAGTGCTGGCAACCCGTACGATAATTATGGGGGCGTACGATAATTAGCCTGTGATACAATACGATAGCGCAGCTATACTCTAAGTGTGTTCCGCGGAACCCTAGGGTTCCGCGATACCTCTGTAGGGGTTCCTCAAGAATTTAGAAAAAAAATCAAAACACCTCTCTCTGGTCGAACGTTTTTTGCATAAACATATGTTACAATAGCTGGTATAATATCTCATAAGTTTGGTATCAACATGTATACTTGTATACTTGTGAGCGCGCAGTACCTTTGATAAAAGTGTGAAATCAATGTCTGTTTATTTGTGTGTACATAAATGGTTAAATAAATAAATAAATAAATAGAAGTGCGATGGCTGTCTCGGGGTAAAACTTTAACAAGGCTATTTGAACTTAGAGCCGAGTTACAACTGTTTCTTTCAGCAGATACTTCTTTTAATTTGAAGGACCGTTTGTATGATAAAACTTGGTTGTTCCGATTGTCTTTTATGGCAAATATCTTTCAAAAACTAAACGAATTGAATTTATCATCGCAAGGTAAACAGACAACAGTGTTTCAGGCCTATAACAAAATAACTGCCTTCAAAAGATAATTAGATTTTTGGATTATTTGCGTTGGTAAGAAAGAAATAGAAAGCTTTACGTCACTCAGTGAGTTTGTTAGCGATAACGACTCAAAAATGTTTCAAGATGATGTGTTCGAAGAATTGGTCCAATATCTCAGTTCGATGCGCGCATCTTTTGAAAAGAATTTTCAAAACAGAACAGAACACAACAGAACACAAAAATGAAACTGAATTCATGGATTCATAATCCTTTATTATCCAACTTGGAAAAGCCCGAAAGTATGTCAAACGAGATATATGAATCTCATCAGACACAAGTATGGAGTCACTGTTCAAAACGACGCCTCTCAACGATTTTTGGTGCAGAATCCGTTATGAATATCCAATGCTTGGCAAAATGGCTCTGAATATTCTTCTCCCGTTCCCAACAACAAAAACAACAACGTGCGAAACAGGATTCTCAACCTATGCAGCCACGAAAACAAAATATCGCAATAGACTGGACGCCGAACCTGATATGAGACTTCAACTGTCTTCTATCAAACCTGATATCAACCAATTGATTAAAAATAAAAAACAGTTCCATACCTCCCATCAGTTAGATTTTTTCTTATTTAATATCTTCTATTGTTGTACTTGCCACGGGTCGATCCATCAGGTTAAGCTACGCTTGCCGGGGTCGGTCCGTGGATGAATGACCATATTTACATACTGAGACTCCTCCGTGCCTCGGAAAGCACGTTAAGCCGTTGGTCCCGGCTGTCATTCGTGGATCTTTGACAGTCGTTACGGGTCGTCAGTAGCCCGAAAGTCTGACAACCAGTCTTACCAAGGGGTATCGTATTACCCAGTTAATGGGTTGTGGAGGTCAGATAGGCAGTCGCTCCATGTAAAATACTGGTATTCAGCTGCATCCGGTTAGACTGGAAGCCGACCCCAACATAGTTGGGAAAAGGCTAGGCAGATTGATTGATTGTTGTACTTGCCATGTGGTAAAGTAAGTAATAATTAGTACTGTTACATTGTACTTTTATTATGCTTCTTAATAAAGAATACACTTTTAAAAACTATTGTTTTATTGTAGGGTTCCATCAAGTATTTTGCTTCCCAAAAGGGTTCCGTCACCAAAAAAGTTTGAGAACCACTGCGATAGCGTATGTCTAAAGTACGTTGAATGTACGATAATTTGAACGAAGTTCCTTATCGCGCGTTGTGAAAGGGGGCTAGACGGAAAAAATTCTCACGAAAAGTTGTAACGACACTTTTTGCTATTGTAAGCTGTGCGACGTGCGCATGTTTCTCTGTTATTACAATTCCTTCACTAATTAATCGAAAGGAACTTCGTTCCATCCGGGTGTCCCTTGACACCTCTCAACTTTTTTTTGAGATTTTAATAAAAATGACTATAATGAGATGAGATTTCCATAAATAACAAACTTCTTGTTACGTTAATTTAAGATAAATAGAAGACCAAACAATAATTGTGTATCTGGTGTTTTATGAATGTCCCCGCTCCCCACTACCTATGTCGTGAACTCATGACGAGGGATATTGTCCTGTTCAAATTGTCATGACATGCACTGTTCACTTAAAAATACCGCGACCCGCTACATTTGGCGTCGGGGATAATTTACAACAGTGCAATTTATTTAATTTTCACACTTTGTTTACGTCAAGAAGAAAATCATCACTACTCAAACCTATGAGAAAACAGGTACGTTTTGTGCTGCTAGTCACTAGCATTGACTGTAGTATCTATATAATTCATTTTCATTTTTTAGCATTTATAATCAATCTGTTAGGTATTATAATCAATAAGCGAGATGATGGGTCAGAATGAAAAGAAATTTACCAAAAAAATATTGTTTTACGGGTTTTTAAAGCTCCGTACCTCAAAAGGAAAAAACGGAACCCTTATAGGATCACTTCGTAGTCCATCTGTCTGTCTGTCTGTCTGTCTGTCTGTCTGTCAGTCAATCTGTCAAGACCCTTTTTCTCAGAAACGCGTAGAGGTATCGAACTGAAATTAATATCAAATGCGTAGGTCTATGTTCCCTTGGAGCTCTAAAAAAGTCAAGCTTCTAAGCCAACGCAACAAAAAAAATACAGCCATATATGCAACATATTTTGATACTCGCAAGTAAATTAAAACCTATAGGGTACCTACTTCCCGTTGACCCTAGAATCATGAAATTTGGCAAAAAGCAAGGTCTCACAGCACGAGTAAAGGAAAAAGTCCGAAAATAGTTAATTTGTAATTTTATCACATAAAAAATGTTTTTTTGGATTTACAAACTTAAATTTTCAGTTGGAGAATAGACCGTGACGTATATCAATGTATGGGAGAACAAGTTTTTCAACTACAATGTTACGTTTGTTTTTGGGATAAGTTCCTTTCAACTACGGAACCCTTCATTGTGCGTGGTCCGACACGCACTTGGCCGGTTTTTCTTATTAAGTCCGATTGTACATACACACAGCTACAGATCAAGCTATCCATATCCAGTATAAGCTGATCTCGCATTGTATAGGATTTCCTTACAATGAGAGGTCAGTATAAACTGGAAATTATAGCTTGATGTGTAGCCGTGTGTACGATAATTTCGACGAGTAAATACGATAATTTAAACTTTTGGAGTTGGCATCACTGCGTGCGCCGCAGCACCTTCGTCTGTGGTTAGGAGAGAAGAGTGAGTTTGTTTCGTGCAAGTTCATCTCATCTCTGACTTGTTTAGAGTTATCTGTGGAGTTATCTGTGAAGTTCAATACTTCGTCTGTGGTGAAGTTCATCTGCCTGTGACTATTGACTTGACGAAATTGTAACTATCGATTATCGTCAAAGAGTATAATAATAATAATAACGGGAGATTATAGTACTTCAAGGAAAATGACTGTTAAAGAAGGAGAACCTACATACATCGGACCGTTCAAAATGTCGAAGCTGAGCCCAGTCTTAGCGACCAATTATTACGAGCATCTTATTCACGACAGTAAGTTTATCCCACAAATAATTTACCTATTTATTATCTAGCTGTGCGATGTTAATTATTACTAGTTGTTGCTCGCGGTTTGACTCTCATCGAAAACTAATCCATGAACCTGGATAAAAATCTTGTTTAAAATTTTAAATGTACTTAATTGTAATTTTCCGGTTAGACTGGAGCCGACCCCAACATAGTTGGGAAAAGGCTAGGCAGATTGATTGATTGGAATTATATTAATTTAGCCTTTATTGTCGAACTGTAGGACAAACGCAAACGCCTCCCTTTTCTTTTCCAGCTCGGCAAATCCATAGGTTAAAAAGGCTAGGCAGATGATGATGATTAGTTTCTTTTGTTATAGTTAAATGTAAACATATAACGTCGATTTATTGTAGGAGCTAAATGAAACGGTAGATATCAATGTATCAAATTGTAAGACCTTCAAAAATTAAACCGTGTGCGGGCGTGTTAAGAAGCATGGAAGGTATCTTTAAAGTATTTGTTACTTTTCTAGAGAGCAACAACAACTTCGTGCAGGCATGGGACCTGATGATGGGCGTTCATAACTTGTCTGCCACCATTGCTACGCTGAAGAAGGCACTGGACAAGAAGAATGGTATTGAGGAGAAAGGTAATTTATTTTTATAATTACTGTTACACTATAGCTTCATTTACACGGCGCAAATTTATTGCCTGTGGCATACCATAAAATTGAGGGGCAAAAACCTGACACCGTCTAAACAACACATACAATTAAGTCGCATGCGATTTTATTGAATGTCAAAACTTGTATTCAATTGTTTTGTATGCCATTTTATGGAATCGCACGCATGTGTACACTTCCATGCAATTCTTGATTGGCAATAAAATTGAATGTGCTATATGGCATGTGATTATTGCCCTTGAACATTCTAGAAACTTGCACCATTTAAATGGAGCTTTATGTTATGTGTGCAAGACAGAGAAAAAGGTGGTTAGCTACTTGGAAAATCGTAAATGACACCCTGAAGCAGGGTGAAGTTATATTTGCCAGGATGTGAGGATTGTACTGAAAAAATGGGCTGCAGGAAACCTCTGTATGCGAGAAACACAGAACAGCACATAACACACTATCAAATGGAATCAGTTTCATTATGACAGTTCAACAACATTCAATGCGTTATTTACATTGCCGAGCAGACAAATTTTTGGAAAATTTGAAGCAATGGATTAGCAATTTGCTTCAAAATGATTTAGATTTCGATTGTTAGTGTGTTATGCAATTAGGGTGCCGGTTAAATTGGTAGTGCTTGGTGGAGGCCTATGTCCAGCAGTAGACGTCTTTTGGCTGTTAACAATATTTGCCCTTTCAGTAACCATTTCCTTTTGATTCTGATTGTACCAACATATAATTATTTTTTGTTTCAGAATATGATACCAAAGACTTGTACCACATGCAAATTGATGCATAAAAAATCAATATAAAGACATTAACATTTTCAGTATTATAATTATAACCAAAGTAATGATGTAATGTCAATATTTAACCACTAAATGTTAGTTTTATAACTGTTCCAACAGAAACCTTTTGTAGTGCCATTTAATCTTGACGAGGTCTGATTTTTTTTTATGACTGTATGAGTAAAATAATATTATATACCTAGTTGAAAGTTAAATGGGTAAGGGTTAGGGTATTATGGTTAGACAACAGAATGGCAGCAAAGCTGTTGAAGACCTTTGTTAGTCCTATGATCAACGGAATTGCAGGTTCTTTCCATTTCTTACCTCAGTATTGCAGAAGATGCGAGTCTCTTCATCACTAAAGGCTGGATTTTATGAAATGTCTCAAGTGATAACAACAAGAATACAGGGAAAATTAGTAGACTGGGAGCTTGAGTGATATGTATCTTATATTATAATTAAAACATTCCCAAAACATTTAGTTTCCTAAGTTTATCATAAGAATATGTGTTGTATTGTTTCTAGTCATAATCAAAAAGCGTATGTTTTAAGTTTATGTTGCTGCAGTAGAATAGAAATGATGTATCTTTGGAATACAATTGACCGCTGAATTTGTGTTTTATTTACATGTAGACCGGAATAAAAAGTAGCTTATGTGTAAATCCAGGGTATCAGCTACCTCCATACCAAATTTTATCAAAGTTGTTCCAGCCGTTTGAGCGTGAAGAAATAACAAACACAAACTTTCACCTTTATAATATTAGTGTGATAGGATTTTAAAAGTAACTGCTTATAGGTAAGTACAGAATGGTTTAAAAGTTAATTTTTAGGTCATGGTTCTGTACCCGAAGGGTGCCAAACGGAACCCTATTACAAGCCGCTGTCCGTCCGTCCGTCAGCGGGCTGTATCTCATGAACTGGAATAGGTAGAAAAATTTCACATATTATGCTATTTTTACAAACAAAAAACGGTCAAGAGCGACTCGGACTCGCGCACCGAGTGATCCGTACTATTAAATACTTATGTAATTTTTATTGATGTCTGAAAAAGTGCTATTTAGAGACATCGTTTTATTTTCCTGTAATCTTTACATAAACTTCTATCACATAGAATAATTTCAGATATTTTTCTCTATGCAAACTTCGGAGATAAGGGAACGGTATTTTTTTTACCTTTTTCATCAAAAGTCGAAAACTACGCGGCCTAAAAAAAAGTGTTGAGAATGTGCAAACAGCGCTCTTTCCCCACGTGCCCTAGTAGCCCCACTTCGAATTTTTTGAAAGGGTTTTTTTTCCGACCTCCACACGGGCGAAGCCGCTGGCAATAGCTAGTATTATAATACAAAAATACTAGGTTTGCATGAATTCAATATTTATTACGTAAGTAGGTACTAGCTTTTGCCCGTGTGGATGTCGTAAAATATCCCATGAGAACATACAATAGGTACCTACATGTGGAGAACATAGGGCCGTCCTATATAACTGCAAACCCAGGGACCATTTTGGTTACCCATTGAAAGGGTTTTTCCAAGCAGAGTTAATCCAAAAACCCATACGATATTGATAACCCTTGTGAATGGCTTTAGAGGACCATCTTGTTTATCCATTGAAAGGTAAGTATTTCGATAGGGTTTTTCTAAGCAGTTAAACAAAAACCCATACCTACGATGTGGAACGGCTTATATTAAGCCATTCAAAAGGGTTAATTCAACTCTCTTTAAAACTACAACAGTGTAACATTCCGACTCGGAGCAATGTAATTATGATCTCTCAATGATGGGCATAGGTACATTGCAAATTGCTAATATGGTTACCCGTACAAATAGGATAAAGGTAACTTCATAAAAGGCTTACCGGGCTTACCCCTTCGAAAGACTTAGGTAGCCCGCGAAATTAAAATTTTCTTACGTTCTTTACAATTTGCAGGTTGTACCTATGTTGATTAAAAAATATGATACGCGGGTGTAACTAACATGGCTTTAGAGAATTATAATCAGCAATACAAATCCATAAGTTAGAATTGACCTCATGATTTCATGAAATCGCTAGATTGGCACTGACCTGCAAATTCCCCCTTAAGGGGGTTGCGCTAAGGTAGCCCGCCTACCTCTTACCTATTAATAAGATTCTGTTCACGTAAGTAAGTAAATAGGTAGGTACTAAGACAAAAATAGTTTACCTAATACTGTTTTTATCATTACGGTTGGCAAGTGGCAACCCTACCCTAGTAGGTAGGTAGGTACCTTCTACTGCGCTGAGCGCAATTACAGTTGTCACGGCTCGCAATGCCATGAGTCATACGTCAGTTAGTTTCTGCTCGATTGCTCGCACGTTGTGGAGTACCTATTAGGTAAACGTTGCGTAACATATTTCAAAAACGGATAGAAATGCCTCATTGTGCTGTGATTTGGTGTAATAACCAAAGTAAAAACGTAAATAAACAAAATTCTGGCGTTTCATATCACAAGTAAGTAAACTAATGTTTAGCTTTTTTATAAAACGCTAAACATTCTCGAGTTATGCTGGAACACAAAACTTCAGTCGTGGGCTGTACTAGTCTGTCTGTAGAGTCAAAACTACTCCAATTTTCTTCTTTTTAATGCCGCGGCCACATTAACGTCAACGTCAATGCCCATCATCGCCTTAAATAAGTATCGCGGTAGTTAAATTCGGTCAAATTATCGCGGTAAATGGTGGCTACACCTACGGCTAACGCCCTTCAACGCGATAATCAACGGCAATCCCGTTAATGTGGCCGTGACATAAACGCGGATGGCAGCGCTCACTCTGTTTGTGTCGTGAAATAGTGAGGGACGACTTGTTTGGCGTCGCGTCTGTCGTTGTGTCGATAATGCATTTTGTAGGTAATGATGCGATCATAATCTCATAGTACAAGAATTATGTTTCGCAGCTAAAAGTAACTTAACTTAGAAATTATGCTTTCTAATAGGTACAAATTGTTCCTTTTAGGTTTCCTAATAATCCTTATGTAAAAGATAAATGGATAAGAGCGACGGGCAAGTGCAACTGGTGTCCTCAAAAACACGATACCATTTGCTCTGAGCATTTCGAGGATGACAGTTTCATAAAAAAGAGTTCCAAAACTTATTTACTTTTTGATGCCATTCCAACATTGCAACTTCACCCTATTTTTGACGAGGTAGTGTATTGATTTTATTATTGGGATAAAATATGAAGAGTGGGTTGCGTCTGACACTCTGGTAAATATTATGTACTTTTCAGATCAATTCACTCACAAATAGCAATAATATTCACAACACTGGTGATCTATCACCTCCAAAACATAGCAAGAAAAAGGACCCTCCTGATCCAACACCAACAAAACGTAGAAAGAAAGAAGACCCGCCTGATCTAGCGCCAGCAATTTGTATAGAAGAAGAGAATCCACTTGCTCCAGTGCCAGCAATTCGTATAAAGGAAGATGACCCGCCTGATCTAGCGCCAGCAATTCGTATAAAGGAGGAGGACCCACCTGATCGAGCGCCAGCAATTCGTATAAAGGAGGAGGACCCGCCTGATCGAGTGCCAACAATTCGTATAAAGGAGGAGGATCTGCCTGATCAAGCGTCAGCAATCCGTTTAAAGGAAGAGGACCCTCTGGCTCTGATCGAGGTGTTTAGTACTATTACTACACAATTATATATTTTTCTGGAATATTACTTTAAACTAACTAACACTTCATGTTGTCTGTAATGTTTTCAGATCACTGTGGAAAAGTCACATGTAGAACCAGCCAATGAAACCCAAGCCCCACGTGAAGCGTATTATGCACCAAATCCCCAAGACTCGCGTCAAACACGTCACTTAAAATTGTCTCTGATGAGAGCTCAAGATACCATTAAAAGACAAAGACTTCAAGTAAAGCGAATCAGAGAAAGCAATAGAAGGTTAACAAAAAAAGTTGCTAAATTGGAAAGTATTATAAAAATGTCTACGAGAACAACCTGACTGATGAGGATATTTAATCAAGTTTGAAACTTAGAAAGTACCTATTTACAACGTTAGAAAAATTACAAATAACAATTTTTCCGAAACCGCTTTTAGAATCCGCTGTTTTACAAAACCGCTAGTTAGAGTAGGCGCGCACATACTACCTTGTGGAACTTCGCGTGTAATAAATTCTTCGGAACTTGCCTAACTGTTTATCTTAACGTGTACGGTTTTTAAGGTAGTCTTCGCAAAGCTTTAATTGCATTCCCCATAAACTGTTGCTCTCCATTCTGCACTATAAGGATAAGATGGAGAGAATAAAAGGACGCGCGCGCGTGTCGCTTGACGCAAGACGCATCACCAGAGGCCGTGAACGGGACCTTAGCGTATCATCCGAGACCGTGAACGGCACCAGCAACAGTTTCATAAACTAAGTAGGTAGTGTAGCTACCTATACCTGATAAATGTAAAGGGTGATGTATTTACCTACCTAGCTACCTTCCCATATTTTGGGACCCACTTGAAATGCGAATTGACACAACATAACATTACATCGACACGCCTGTATTCCCCGAAGGTTTAGTCAAAGGTGTACGTACCTATAGTATCTACACCAGCATTTTACCAGTCATGTTTAACTCTTAAAATGTCGATTGCACACCATGTGTACAGATAACAATAGAATTTCAATTGTGTCTGCTAATTAGCGCGCGACGGGTTAAGGCGAAAGCGCCAGGGTAGCCCGCGAAATTCAAAATTTCTTACGTTTTTTGCCATTTGCAAGTCAGTATTAGGTTGTATGTTGATCAAAAATTGGATCCGCGACCGTAACAAGTATGTATTTACAGAATTATAATCATTAAAGTCATCAATACAACTCTTTAAGACAGGTAATCCTGTTGAATGACTATTTCATGAAATCTTGACATTTGAGGATTGTACTAACTTAAGGAGTTGTATTACTGATTCTCATGATTATAATTCTGTAAATACATATTTGTTACGGTAGCGAATCATAATTTAATCAACATACAACCTAAGACTGACTTACAAATTGCAAAAAACGTAAGAAAATTTGAATTTCGCGGGCTGTCCTCATGTAATAGGGGGCGAGCCTATGAGAATGAGGGTTTTCTGAAATGGCGTTCACTAGGTGGCAGCACTGAGACGTCAGGTCCGGGCAGCTATCAAAAGTGTAGAGCGCCTACATTTTCTTTAGTCGTGAGCTCGTGACTGAACGATGTACGAATTAATGAAACGAATTATGAACGTCATCAATCATCCTACATTTTTTATTCATTGTCGAAATGGAAGACCTCTTGTCAAAGTTGCGCCAACTGGTGGCGTGAATTTTTATGATTTTGGTACTTACCTAATAATGAAAAAAATATAGCTATAGTACATAGGTACTTTTATTATGAAACCTACACCCTAATTGCGTAATACATTATCAATCGAAGTTGGTTTAATTTTGACAGTTCAACAACATTCATTATAAAAATAAATATAAATAAATAAATATAAATATATATATATATATATATGTTACGCAATTAGGGTGCAGGTATGAAAATATCAATAAAAAATATCGACTTGTACCGCATCACTGCGGATGACACAAGCAAGGCCGCGGTACGGCAGGCAGGAGGCAGTCATTCAGCACCCTAATTGCGTAACATATTATCGATCGGAGTTGGTTTCATTTTGAAACAAATTGCTAATCCATTGCTTCATATGTTCGAAAAATTTGTCTGCTCGACAACGTAAATAACGCAATGAATGTTGTTGAACTGTCAAAATGAAACCAACTCAGATTGATAATGTGTTACGTTATTGATAATGTTGTTATGTTATAAGCAATAGTAATAATAAATAGTGTTAAATAAGCAAGAGATTATTAGTGTTAATAAGTTGTGTAGTGTTTAATATGCATTAAAAATTTGTATTATGTGTGAATTATTTGTATAAAAAAAAAAACAAATAGAATAAACTGAATAATGAATGTTTCCTTTGTGTAAAATTTGCTATCTCCAGTATTTAAAGTATTTTCCCTCCAGGTGAGGTTAAAAAATTCCCTGTATAATTTGACTTTGTTAAATTTTCCGATTGTTAATTTTATTTTCGTTAATAGGTATTTATTGTTGATCTTGCAGGCCAGCTGATTGTGCCGTTTTTACCAATCTAGTTATTGAAATGTTTATTAACATAGGCAGTGGTCGTCATTTTAATAAATAATTGATGTCAAAGATAAATGTTAATTGTTAGTTGATTAGGTAATAGGTATAACATAAGTACCTAATCTGATGGACCTTTGAGTAAAAGTGCTTTATCTTGTCCTATTGAATATAAAGTTTAGATTTCATGGTTTTCCTTTCATTTAATTTATCATGTTTGTTAGAGAAATTTGATCCTTATGATTGATCCTATTTGATGCCATAAAAGTAAAGGATGTTATTTTTTCGGATTTTAGTCGGTTCGATTCCTGAGTGTGGCAAGCGAATTTTCCAAAGTCTTTGAATGCAGATGTGTTTAAAAATAAAGGAATGTTTCCTTTGTGTAAAATTTGCTATCTCCAGTATTTAGAGTACTTTCCCTCCAGGTGTGCTTAAACAATTCCACCCCGTATAAATTTGGTTAGACTCCAAAAACTGCCAGGTTGCGGACTGGCAGACCATTTAATTTTTAAAGTGCATCATTTTAGCTACTAGGAGAACTTGGTTTCATCCTGTAATTCGATGAGGTAAAATAGACCACCCGATGTGTCCTTAAAAATGGTTGGACTGTGAAACCCTCCAACACCACGCTTGGCAGACATAGTTTTTTAGACTCTATTAATAGACACTAAAACCAACGAAAAGGTTTCATTCAGTAACCACATGAGGTAAAATGATGGTCCAAAGTGGGTAGCATAACTTCTCACTGCCACGGATCCTCCAAGCTGAGCCTCGGCAGACCAAACTTTTTCCTAGGTACCTATTTTAGGTCTACTTTTCGTGGAATGTGGTATTTTCCAGTAACTCGATGGGGTAAGTAATCGTGCGGTGGCCGCCCGGACTATCTGGTTAATTTTAAAATAGTGTAAAAATTAATGAATCGCTTGAAAAGAAAAAATCTCTGGTTTAAAACGTTTTGAACTGTTTGTTTTATAAAATTAAAAAAAAAAAAACAGAGCCTAGACAAATGGCATTCGCTTCGGAGCGATTCTTATTTCTACAATCGCTACAGCTTCAAAGTGACATGATCACGTGACATTTCGATAGCTTATATCAACCCTGTACGCACGGCTACAGATCAAGCCATACATTTCCAGTATATGCTGATCTCGCATTGTATAGGATTTTCTCACAGTGAGAGGTCAGTGTAAACTGGAAATGTATAGCTTGATGTGTAGCCGTGTGTACCTAGATCTTTTAGTACCTATCTAAGTACCTACCCTGGTTTCGATTTCTGTATGTCTAAACCTAGAGGGCGTAAGCAGAGCAGACAACTAAACTAAAGACTGCTGCCGGCTGCGCGCCTGCGCGGTCGTATCTACGGCGGCGGCGCGCGCAGTTTCATTCATTTTATTGATTAGGTAGGTACTTTAGAGCGAGATAGCAACAGAACGCTACCACCGCGACCTTCGAGGTCCGCGACCGCGACCTAATAGGCTGGTTTCACACAGCAATACACCGCACGTTTTTTACAATATTCGACGACGCGCCACTACTTATTCGGTAACATTTTTCCCGCTAAAAACGTCCAGTATAATGCCGTGTGAAACTAGCCTTAGTTTATAATATATTAGTACGTATAAGTGTAGGCATAACAGTTAATATAAACTAGGTAATAAGTTTGTTACTCAATCAAGCAAAAACGGTGAATGATGTAATGTAGATAGGATACTTTTTATCCACGGGAACGTACTAACGTTCCCGTGGGATAACTTCTACGCGGGCGAAGCCGTGGGTAAAAGCTAGTCTATAATCAAAATAATAATATTAAGTACCTACACATTACCTAGGTACCGACGCCAGCAGGTCAAGCCACCCGAAACTGTCAAATTTTCCCAATCAACCTTGAACCCTAATACTTTAGTGATAACGATGAAAATCTTTTAAACCGTTGACAATTTAAAAGTGCCTGTAATTGGTTTATTTGAAGTAAATGCTTTGAGTTTGATCTAAACAACTATGAACAAAGAAACCT
Source organism: Cosmia pyralina (assembly GCA_946251885.1). Classification (NCBI taxonomy): domain Eukaryota; kingdom Metazoa; phylum Arthropoda; class Insecta; order Lepidoptera; family Noctuidae; genus Cosmia; species Cosmia pyralina. Next base: position 11,964,633 of record OX276362.1, on the reverse strand, counting down.
CTTTATCTGTTCTGTGGTTAAGGGGATACATCGATAAATTTTGTGTTTTTTAAAATTCCTATAAAACCAAATGTAAGTATATTAAGGTTGGATTTTCCATACTTACTTATGTGTTACCTATTTGACTATAATTATTGTCTACTGCTGTAGGTACTCACAGAACAGTTATAAGAGGTTTATGTTCTGTGGCTGTGCTAAACCAAAAAAACTTTTTTACAAAAAAATACAACCGACTTCCAAAAACAACACTACAAAGTGAAAAATAACTGTAATTTCGGAATTCGGTGTCTAGTTAAATGTATTTTCGTTTTTTGCCACCGACTTCCGAAATTAAAGTTATTTTTCACTTTGTAGTGTTGTTTTTGGAAGTCGGTTGTATTTTTTTGTAAAAAAGTTTTTATTTTTCACTTTTTAGTTGTGTAGGTACCTACCCCACACAAATTCTAATACCACTATCTGCAAAACAAACTAGAACACCATCCATATAAAAGTGGGGAAAAAATATGTATTATTGAAGCTAACTCAAAAACTACCCAAGCAAAGTTGATCAATTTTATATGGGACCAACTGTGATGTATACCCTCTCGAATAAAACAAAATAAAAATCCAAATCGGTCCAGCCATCTTTGAGTAATCGGGCAACATACATAAAAAAAAAATGTTCCGACGAATTGAGAACCTCCTCCTTTTTGAAGTCGGTTAAAAATTCCAAAGTAGTACTAGCATCGTCTATTTTCTGTTATATACCTACAACTATACGTAAACAGTTCCTTATTGTGCAGTAAAATGTGCTTTAAATCGAAGGTATTTAAACATGTTAAGAAGTAAGAACTTATTAAGCTAGAAATGTATGCATTTTGTCCTAAATCTACATTTAGTTCCGGTGCGCGTGAGTCTTCTTCTCGCGCGTCAAATTATACAGCCATTTTCCACTTATATTACGTTAGTAGTATTAAATACTCTGTGCTTACAAACTGACTCAGGGGAGCTCGTGACTAAGTAATAACAGCCGCACGGCTCGATCCATCAGGTTAAGCTACGCTTGCCGGGGTTGGTCAGTGGATGGGTGACCATCTTTACATACCGAGACTCCTCCGTGTCTCGGAAAGCACGGTAAGCCGTTGGTCCCGGCTGTCATTCGTCGATCTATGACAGTCGTTACGGGTCGTCAGAAGCCCGAAAGTCTGACAACCAGTCTTATCAAGGGGTATCGTATTACCCAGTTACTGGGTTGTGGAGGTCAGATAGGCAATCGCTCCATGTAAAATACTGGTATTCAGCTGCATCCGGTTAGATTGGAAGCCGACCCCAACATAGTTGGGAAAAGGCTAGGCAGATTGACTTGACACTGACTCAGCTTCTATCTATGATCTGAGCACACCGAGATAGACCACGGCTCGATGTATCCTCTTAAAACATTGAAAAAACATTTCCTATAAAAATCGAATTTTTGGGGAGGTTGTCTAGGCAACTCGGCCGATGATAAAAACATGCTTGAACAATGATGATACATACCTACACTAAAAATTACGTCACAAACTTATTTATGAATAACCGTTGGATAATTTTCTGCATGAAGGTCAAAGAATGTAAGTACAAAAGCATTCATACAGGTAAAAGTAAACTTTATCTTAAAGGAGCAAAGCTTATAGTCGTGTGCACAGAAACACACTATCGCCCCTACAAGTACAAACAAGTTACAGCTGGCGGGTACGGTTTCATAAACAACACTCGTGCGATACGATAATTAAAACATTTTAGGCACTGAACTTTTCGTAAATATGAAAATGTGGAAGTTAAGTTCCGTGCCTCGGAAAGCAGTTGGTCCCGGCTGTCATTCGTGGATCTTTGACAGTCGTTACGGACTTACGGGTCGTCAGAAGCCCGAAAGTCTGACAACCAGTCTTACCAAGGGGTATCATAATACCTAGTTACTGGGTTGTGGAGGTCAGATAGGCAGTAGCTCCATGTAAAATACTGAGATTCAGCTGCATCTGGTCAGACTGGAAGCCGACCCCAACATAGTTGGAATAAGGCTAGGCAGATGATGAAATACTTAAGTACCTATGTAACCGGCGAAACGTGGGTGTAGTTACGTACAACTCTGCCTAACCTTTAGGGGAAAACGGGTGTGATGTTATGTAAATTTGCAAGGTAAAAACTTTTAGGCAATAGTTCTGTGACTTTCAAATGTAAATAAATTAAACAGGTAGGCCTGACTTATAACAATGGAAACAAGCTTACAAGCCGCTACGCGCTCAATTTTTTCATGTCAGCCCCTACTATGCGCGCAAAATACACTAATCGAGTTTTGATCGAAAACCAGTCGTGTTTTAATATCGAAGTTGTATAAAGACGCACTTTATTATTGAATTATTATTTTGGTTTATTTTATTTCAGTCCTACAATTTTCGTAGATAACACTGAATGTTTTATTATTGGTTCGATTTACTTACCCGCCCTTTCTCGTCAATAACTATTGGTTCATTATTTACCTACTTATTATTCTTGTTGTTCTCACTAAAAATAAAGGTACTTAGTAGGGGTTCATATCTGCTATGATTACGAGTTTCATGTTAGCACTCGGAGCGTTTTGTAATGCTTGAGAAAAATATACAGTTATAGACACGTCTGCCTGGGCAAGTTCTGGTTTATCTGTTAATTTCTGTGATCTAGGGTCAATAAACTCACTTGGTAACAATAAATGAACTAAACACTCTCTAAACATACCTACATTTGTCTCTGCAAACCGTTTTCTATTCTGTTAATGACATAACGTCGGTAACCTACATTCGTAGTAAATTCTTCACGCCTATATAATTTTGCTAACGGAGTAAGCAGACAAACTCCAAGATCTCAGTTAGAATTAAAAGCCACTGTGCATTAGTGCCACAATAAATAATTAATAATGCTTGTTTTAAATTAACGCGGTTCATTAAAGAATTTTCCGTCACTCCGCACTCCGCCGCCATACGTCCTACTCGTTTGAAGTCCACATTCAAAGTGGCTCGTGGTTTCGAAATGTTGTTATCTCGCTCACGCAACACCCTTGTCTCAAAATCCCGCTATGATGCGCGACAAGGATAGAAAGACAGTCTATTTGTGTCGCACACGTTGTACAAGCTTCCCGTGGATTCGGCGCGGTCGGTCTTTATTGAACGATGCGCGTTTTCGCCATTTTGTTTTGAAACGTTGACGTGTTCGCAAGTGTAAAAAAATGTGTATTGTGAAAGGAAACTATAACTTGATATTATACTAGTGAACATGTTTAGTTGATTTTAATGTGATTAATAACTTGTGTTCCGGGTTTCCTGTACTCAATGGGTAATTTACATTTTGATGTTTCATATGTCTAGAGTGTAGGTTGCTCTTGCTCCGGAATGTTCATTTGCGAGGTTGCAATAGAACTATGCAGACGTGTCATCCGCTGATATCATAAAGTCGTTTTACTGGTCTTAATCTGGCATTGTATATGATATTCAATTACGTTTTATTGCACTAGTGATTTTTATTTTTATAAATACAAAAATTTTAACAAATAGAAAAATAAAGTATTAATAAGTAAGTAACACACCATTAAAAACATAACCCTTCCTTGGCAGTTGGGTATAAATAGCCGATCGTTGATCATCGCCAAGGAAGTAAAAAATATTTTACAAAAATAAAGAGGTCAATAAAATTTATCAAATAAATTACTTTACACAAAGATTACAAATAATATTTTTATACGTATTTGCAGCTGGAAGTTAGCTTGATTTTTTTGACCAAATAAAAAAATATTTTGACCACCCACCTAATTATTGCGAGTCAAGAAGGAACTTGAGAAATTCTTTTATTTAGTATGTACTACACTACATTATACAAATAACATAACGTAAATATTTGAGTATTTCCGATTCAGCTATCATAGGCCGCGGTCGTGCTGCCAGTTGAAAAAATGAATTACGGATGATTTTGTTTTTAATTTTTGGAAGTACCTATTTGGGAAGCGTTTCGTTATTCATTAAACAATCACAAATCAAACGATACTCGCGCATATTATACGTACCGGGCTGTGCGGGACCAATTTAATTTGTGTAAAACATCGTGTTTTCAAATGTTCACGCGTGGAATAAAAAGAAAAGCGTTACCTATAGCTACCTAGTAAAAGTACCTACTGGCCATAAAACTAATAAAAATATTTAATAAAAAAAAATGTAAATAAATATGAATTTAATTGAAATCCAATAGGATTGAATTCGATAGAATACGATGAATATAATTAAAATGCTGACGTCAAATTTTGTAGTATATTAATGTACTCGTACTAGATGGCGCTAACCTAAATGCCCGCGTGTGTGACGCCGCGGCCGCGCCCGCGCCGGTGTATTAGTTCATTTCAAGCAGAAGCACTATTTGTTTATGTATTTTAAAACAAAAATCGGTCACAACCTGTTTTTTAAAAGCAATAAAAAAATCATTCAAAATTGATAATTGTAAATAGTTGCGAACTTTTTTTTTATATTAAATAAATAATAATAATTATAGTGTCACAAACATATCTGGCCCGGTGGCCAAAAGAGGAACTAACGACGCCATTTTGAAATTAACCAAAGTAGTATTAATTTTACTTATGTACCTACTTGTATTTTTAATTATTTATTATTGTACACACAGCAGGTCAAGTTACTACAAGCCGTCAAATTTTCTCATTTGATTTTGAACTTATCCTTCAAGAAGGTTAAAGTCATTTGGTGGGACTGTATAGTATTTTCAAAGCCATTGCTTTTACATAAAGTAGACGGCGAATAAAAGAAAAAATATAGTAGGTAGGTATGTAGTTATGTTACATAAATATTTTATTTTTTAAATGCATATTTTTTTACTTTTAGCCTTTAATAACGGGTTTTTTTATAGGTATAAATGTGTCATCAATTCATCCTATTATAGCTAATAATAATTATAAGTTTAACACTAAGTTTATCAAATCTCGCCATTTTATAATGAAATAAAAATATAGGTACTAGGTAATTAATAGTTTCGCCTACCTACTATTTTTTTTTTTGTAATATTGTACCTACAGCCTATCAGGAACATAATCCTTTCTTGGCAGTCGGGTAAAAACAGGAAATGAGGAAAATGTATTAAATTTTATATTATGTAGTTTGATATATTAATTTTCCATATTCGTTTACCAAAATTCGTTAGCTAAGTCCTAACTCAAAATCATACATACTACAGTGTTGACAAAATGTTTTCGCGGCCTAATTTAATCGGCGAATTTAATCAAGTTCATCTCAATTTTTAGGGTTCCGCAGCCAAGTGGCAAAAACAGAACCCTTATAATTTCGTCATGATCGTTTCTCTGTCCGTTCGTCCAGATTTTACACAGCCATTTTACTCGGAGACTACTTGCATTTTGCAGTATATCGATGAAAATTGGCAAAAGGTATATTATAAACTAAAAACAATAATAAAGTAGAGCCACAAGACAAACCGGCCAAGTGCGTGTCGGACCACGCACAATAAAGGGTTCCGTAGTTGGGATGAACTTATCCCAAGAACAAACTTAACATTGTAGTTGAAAAACATGTTCTGCCATACATTCCAACTGTAAATGTAAGTTTGTACTCACAATATTGAGAGATTCACCATGTTATTTTAAGACAACAGACTTCTTACAGGTTTTCCTGTAATCTACAGGTAAAGAACTATTTACTATATATTTTTTTAAATTTTAGTTTCAATAGTTTCGGAGATAAAGGGATAAATTTATAAATTAATTTTAAATATTAATAATATAATAATAATATTAATAATATTAATATTAATTTTTAATTATTTGATAAATTTTCGTCTATTTTCTTAATTACTTTAAAACAATTTATTTTAAAATTAAAAAATATATATATTTGAGACCCTCATAGTAAGCCCTTTCATGTAATATGTCACACCTGACACGGTATAGTTTACAAAACTTTTTGAATATGGGGGTCACTTTTGGGGGGCAAATAAGAAAATTTAATAATAAAGTTTTGCAAACTGTACCATGTGCCATATCAAATGAAATGGCCGTCTCAAGTAGTTTTAATAATTTATAATTTTAAAATACAAAGTTTTAAAATTATCGAAGAAAATAGATTAAAATTGACCATTAAAATACTTACTTACCCTTATCTGTTTTTGCCCAATTAATAAATAGGTTTGTAAGTACCTATATTGTCACTAACCAAAATATGGATATACCTTGTCCGAAATAAATATTTTGAATTGAATTATCTCCGAAATTACCGAGCCTAAAATTTTGAACAAAAAATATAGAAAATAGTTATATAATTAAAATTATAGATTACAGGAAAATCAATAAGAAGTCTGGGTCTTAAAATAATACGGTAAATCTTTCAATATTGTGCGTTTTACATTAACGCAGTTGGAATGTATGGGAGAACATGTTTTTCACCTACAATGTTAAGTTTGCTCTTGGGATAAATTCATGCCATCTACGGAACTCTTCATTGTGCGTAGTCCGACACGCACTTGGCCGGTTTTATTTCTCGATTCAACATGAATATTGAATCCACTGTCCCAAGCTTAGTCAGATGAGCTGTCAAGTAGGTCTAGCATGTTAAGTTTTGTATGCTCTTCATTGCAAAAACTGAACAGCCTGTACGCACGGCTACAGATCAAGCTTACATTTCCAGTATAAGTTAATCTCGCATCGGATTTCCTTACAATGAGAGGTCAGTGTAAACTGGAAATATATAGCTTGATGTGTAGCCGTGTGTACAAGGGACAAAACGTGCGATCGCGATATGGATAATATACTTAGTTTAATACGAGTACATCTACCAATCAATCTGCCTAGCCTTTTCCCATGTTGGGGTCGGCTTCCAGTCTAACCGGATGCAGCTGAATACCAGTATTTTACATGGAGCAACTGCCTATCTGACCTCCACAACCCATTAACTGGGTATTACCTTGGTAAGACTGGTTGTCAGACTTTCGGGCTTCTGACGACCCGTAACGACTGTCAAAGATCCACGAATGACAGCCGGGACCAACGGCTTAACGTGCTTTCCGAGGCACGGAGGAGTCTCGGTATGTATAGATGGTCACCCATCCACGGACCGACCCCGGCAAGCGTAGCTTAACCTGATGGATCGACCCGTACGGCTGTTATTACTTAGCCACGAGCTCCTCTACCGCAATCAATAATTTCGTACGAATTCTGTTCCATTTTTGAATTTGCTATTCGGACATCGTAAAATAGGCCCTAAGCGTTATAATAATACATATATTATCTTCAGTGTGTGTGACTCCCTATATTAAAAAAAAAAAAAAAGTTTATTGCATATTAAAAAACGTACACGGAAATGAACTCTTGACTTCCAAACTAAGTAGGACTTGTATTATGGAAGTAGTGGGTAGTGGTGGTGGGTGGGTAGTGGGTTAGTGGTGTAAGTATTATGGTATTGTAATGTACATTGAAAATTCTGGCTGAAAATATTTTTAGCCGTGTCTCCTGCGCGTCTTTTTGCGATACATTGATACATTACACAACAATATCGTAAGAAAGAGGCGTGGTTTTACACGTTTGTGTAAGCAGACACGATGTTTTTGTTTTCCGAGCTGCATGGAAAACATTCCAAACGCGGGGGAAGAGGGGAAGGGTTTGTTTAATTTCCAACTGCCGCGCGCACCGCGCACATTTGTCAAACTGATAGCGAATTCACGACATCTAAGTAAACCAACAATTAGTACTCTTTCCGCGTCAATGTTGTTCTAAAAAAGTTTAAGTTTTTTAGCTTAGTATTTTGTATTTATTTGTATAGTTAGTTAGTTAGTCATTTACTTTAGTACCTAGTTAAATAGTGTCAACTTGTATATTTTTTATAAACCACAAAAATAAATAAATAATTTTTATATGTTCTAGCTTAGTTAACTAGTATAAACACTGCAATGGCTACGTCGTCGTCGGTCAATTCTTAAAAAAAGTCTTTATCACTAAAAAAAAAAAATGTGTCGGCAATCTGTGGGGTTGGATCGTTTTAATCTTGTAGACCTCTGTTTAAGAAATTCGGATTAGGTAGGTACACTCCTACCAACTTATCTGTGAAATGGCGAAAATTGGAACTACGGCCGTCATGTTGAAATGTCTTCGTTTGTGCCGACGCATGTCATTCGATTGTGTCGACGCATCGACGGTGTCGTCCTCTTTCAGTTCACAGATAAGTTGGTAGGACTGTAACTTTAGTCAAACCTTAGCATGATACTGAGGCCTCTGCCTCGAATTTCGCGGGCAGCGGGGCGGCGGCGGCGGCGCGTCTCGCATTGTCCCGCCCCGCTTCCGCGCCGCTGTTTTCGAGGTCCGGTCCATTTGTTTTTATTGGTTTTTATGCATAAAATCCTGCCGCTCCCGCGCCGGCGCCGCTGCCGCCCCGCTGCCCGCGAAATTCGAGGCCGAGGCCTGACAGACATTCTATCATTCAAACATCGAATTACTTTTGAAGAAAAGGGAAACTCGCATTTGTTCAAGGGTGACAGTCTGATTCTAGCTAGGGCTTCGCGTAGGCAGTGTTTATCTACTGAGTTTTTACAATATATTAACGGCGTAAGCCTTTCGTCTTCCGGCCTTGCTCTTCTTATTTCTGTAGTTACCCCTGTGAGGGCCTGAGAGGTCCGGGTCCTGACAGTACTAACTCTACCTAGTACGTAGTAGTAGTAGTAGTTACGTTACGCCCGTGAACATGCACAATGGGGAGACGAAGAATGGGCAAGAGTCATGTTTTCTGACGAATCCAGATTTATGCTGTATGCACATGATGGGTGGCGAAGAGTCTACCGATGGCCAGGGGTACGATTTATTCCAGCTTGTTTTGAGAAAAAAGTGCCATTCGGCGGTGGATCTTTTATGGTTTGGGCTGGAATCTCTTGAGAGTCGCGCGGAGTTAGTGCTGATAGAAAATGGTACGCTAACTAATGCACGATATGTGGAAGAAATTCTTAATGAGCATGTCGGCCCATATTTAATTAATATGGGTAAAAATTCAATATTCATGCATGACAACACCAGGCTGCATACTACTCAAATTGTAGATGAGTAGGTATTTGCAGGACGTTGGCAGCAATCTCATGGACTGGCGCGCGAGAAGCCCGGACCTGAATCCAATTGAACAAGCTTTCGGCGAGCTTCGGAGCTTGGGAACCCCGCCCCAGCCACACTTCGAGACCTGAAATGTGTTAGTGGGATAATGGACCAATATCACACGAGAAATGCCCGATCGCCTGGCAGCTGTGAGAAGAGCCCGTGGAGTAATACTGATATTTTTGACGTAACTGTACTAAAAATATCATGTTAACATACTTTTGAAGCTCTATCGATCTGTCTAATCGACGTAATGATATCTTCTACCGTTTACTAGTTATTACAATGGCGTATAATATGCTCTTTTGCGAAAAATAAATCTTACTAAGTGATGTATTTCACTTAGGACTATTAGAAGGATTTTTGCTAGTTAATTAATCACATCTGTGACGTAACTGAAGATTTTCGTACTGACCCGTATTCTTTGTCCACGAGTGTAATTTTTGATTTTACGTTTCGAGTACCTACTTACCTAATAAGTGTCTTTGGATATAATTTTATTTTAGGATATTTTTTTTGCATGCTGAAGTAAAGTAAGCAAAATATGTAGAACCATTTATATTTAAGACCTTTTATCTACTTTATTTTAGGCCAAATATTTATATTATATTCTGTTCATCCTATCAATCCTAAGACAAAACATTGATATGTCCACACCTATTGCAGTTAGCGGAATTGTTTATTACACAGTGTAATTACACATTTTTATTTAAATGTAATATAAACATAACCTAAAAATAACAAAATTATAACTAAAACTATTAAAAAACTAAAATATGGCATCGAAAAATTCCTCCGCATCGTTGTCGACTGGTAAAGTACCCAAGAGACTGGTGGCATTGCCATTGATTTGTTGTTTACAATGTTATATATAGAATTTTTGCATTATTTTCTTTCTGATTAAGTAGGTACACTAGTGGTAGGTAATCATAGTGACCAGCTCAGTGGAGAATATTTAGCCCAAACATCTTATTCTCCTATACCAAATTAAATGGAGAAGTAAATAAACAGATAAAACTTTGTTTACTTGTGATTAAAAAAGAATTTGAATTTGACTTGTAGAAGTTGCAGCTATACCTATTTACTTACTATTAATTAATTAATTTCGAATGTTTTGATGCCAAATGTGCTGTATAGCTGTAAGTACCTACTTACACTTTTTTTTAAAAAGAAAATTCGTTAGTAGTTGCAAAAAAAAACAATTTTTTTTTCGAGGCTATTTTAGCGAAACGAAAAAAAGTTGCGAAAAACGAAAGAAAATTACTACAACGAAACAAACGCAACGAAGCAAATTGCAAACGAAGTAAATCCTACTACTTACTACAAACGAAAAAAGTTACTACGAAATAAACACTACTACAAACGAAAAAGTTCTTACCAACGAAATTAACGATAGGTACAGACGCGAGACGCCAGCACATCAAGCTACTACCAACTGTCAAATTTCTTTTCCACGGGCGTAATAAAATCGCGGCGGGATTATATCGCGCACTGGATTTTCAACTCTCGTTGTTGAGCCGAGCGTTGAATCTTACTTAACAATAACAAAGTACATTCTAGCGCGTCCAAAAAACACACTGTTGAATTTTGCACTCTCGGCGCTAAGCAGAGCGTTGAAAATCCAGTGCGCGAAAAAAAATCGCCGCGATATTTTTACGTCCGTGCGAACGTCGACTAATAGATTTTCATCTTTATCGCTGTTGCATTAGGTTCAAGGTTGATTGGGAAAATTTTACAGTTTCGGGTGGCTTGAACTGCTGGTCAAAAAATTTGCCTAGCCTTTTCCCAACTATGTTGGGGTCGGCTTCCAGTCTAACCGGACGCAACTGAATACTACTGCTGGAGTTTGTACAAATTATACTTTTATTCATACCGGGCAAGACTTAACTTACTTATCTCACTTTGTTGTATAATAGGTCTTTACCTATGAAATTGCCGTTTTGTATGAAAAAATTTAAACTAATTTTTTTCATGCATTTTTTATTTGTATTAATCGAAGTAATCACCCATGCAATCAATGCATCTTTGCCAACGCAGTGGCAGTTTATTGATGCCCTTCTTAAAGAAATCAGCTGGACGGGAGGCAACAAATTCTTCAAAGGCATTTTGTACTGCCTCTCGGGTATTGAATTTTTTTCCCGCCAAGAAGTTATCCAAATTCTGGAAAAAGTAGTAGTCTGTAGGCTCAAGGTCTGGTGAGTAGGGCGGATGACGGAGAGCTTCCAACCCCAGTTCTTGCAACTTGGAGACCGTCTGCTGTGCAGTATGAGGTCGCGCGTTGTCGTGCAGGAGCAATGGAGACGAGCGATTGACCAATGCTGGTTGGAGATGTGCCAGCTTCTCCATCATTGTGTTCAGTTCTTCACAGTACACATCTGAAGTAATGCTCACCCCGTTTGGTAAGAAGCTGTGATGAATTACACCGGCGCTAGACCACCAAACAGTGACCATCACTTTTCTAGGGGTAAGTTTTCGTTTAGGGCATTGTTTAGGTGCTGAACCAGGATCAAACCAACTTGCTGAGCGCTTGCGGTTATCAAACAGAATCCATTTTTCATCGCAGGTAACAATGCGGTTCAAAATTCCTTCATTTGTGTGTCTGTTGAGCAGCGCAAGACACGTCTAGACGCGTACTTCGCGCTGGCGATCATTGAGTTCGTGGGGCACCCATTTGTCAAGCTTTTTTACCTTGCCAATTTGACGCAAATGGACCAATATTGTTTTGACGCTAACGTCGAAAGCTGCTGCTAATTCAGCCGTAGATTGTGTATCATCAGCTTCCACAATCGCCTTTAATTCGTCATTGTCGACCAAAGTCTTCGGACGACCGCGAGGTTCATTTTTCAGGTCGAAATTTCCAGAACGGAAGCGAGCAAACCAATAACAAGTGGTGCGTTGGTTTGTAGTGTTAGCTCCGTAAACGTCGTTGATGTTGCGTGCCGCTTGTGCCGCGTTGCTGCCACGACGGTACTCATATTCCATAATTACTCGAATTTTTAACGTATCCATGATGACGAAAAAGATTGAAATGCGATGAAAATGTAACACTAATCAATAAACAAATGACTACTTTTGGAAAAAAAAATCCATGTTTTTAAAATAAAATTAATTTGAAATTAGAATTCTTAGCCAAACAAAAATTATTTTGATTTGAAATGGCCAGTACTGCAGAACGGCAATTTCATAGGTAAAGACCTAATATTTTTTGATGATTACGGAAATTGTTGTTGGCGTTGAGCGTTTGTTTTTGGTATTTTTTTCGCACTCTGTTGTTGTTGTTTTTTGACTTTTTTTCTCTTTCGATACTCTTTTTGACGCTGAGCATTACGATTTCACTTGTCTCTCTGTAATGTTTATGTACGTTTACATAGTAAAAGCTCGAATCAGCCAAAGTCAAAAGTCAAATAAAATGGGAGAGTGCGCTGACTCCTGACATACAGGTACACCTAGTTCAGGAATCAGAGGCTTCAAACAAGTTTATGTAACCATCTATGTCAATAAAGAATTATGAATCACATGTAGGTACAACCGCAGAAATATGCGGTAAACCACTTTTCGACCTTAGTACTAAGAAACATCATCCCACACCAAACCACAAACCTCCTCAAACCCAAAACCATCCTCATTAAACTTATGTAATCAGTAAATACTTGAATCAAGATATACAAAATCGGTCCAGCCGTTTCGGAGATTAGCCGGAACAGACAGACAAAAATTAAAAAAAAAAACATTATTAGTACCTACCGCATAGGTGCGGGGTATACTTTCATATGCATTTAGTAAAAAGATGTAATTTTGACATTAGAAACAGACACTTCAATTTTATTTATTTGTAATGTTAGGAACGTAAATAAATTTATGAATATGAATTTTTCCAAGGCCTGAAAATAGTCGAAGATAATTTTTTTTTCGTAGGTATTAGAGCTCTTCAGTTCTTTGCCACAGCAATTATAAAAATACATGCTCCTTCTTTACAGATAAACCTTCACGAAGTAAGGCTGGGGTAGAATTAGACAAGTTTAAGAGACGTCTGATCCGAGCGGTCGCGCGTTTGCTAGTTCACGAAAAGAAAGCAGAGGAAGAAATATGGAAAGAATTGAGGAAAGAGACTGGTTGCGACTGCGAATTATTATGGTAAGTTTCGCCAAGCTAGCACACGCTAATAGATTGTCCTGTCACATAGTGAAACATGCCCAAAACTACACCTCGCTCTGTGCATACACGGTCACACGCGCACATTAACACCAAACTACAATTAAACTACTCCTCATTACCATAGACGTATAAAAAAAGGCAGACAGATTCTCGCTAACAGAAAACTGTCTATCGGAGTAAGCCAGCTCGGCACGCACACATTCCCACATCAGTTAACAGGGGTGCGCTACTGGACAGCGAGTAGCGCACTTCAAAGCTGCCATAAAGTTTGACGCCTACTGTAACTTCAGCGGGGGTGAGGGGTGCGCTACTGGACAGCGAGTAGCGCACTTCAAAGCTGCCATAAAGTTTGACGCGTACTGTAACTTCAGCGGGGGTGAGGGGTGCGCTACTGGACAGCGAGTAGCGCACTTCAAAGCTGCCATAAAGTTTGACGCGTACTGTAACTTCAGCGGGGGTGAGGGGTGCGCTACTGGACAGCGAGTAGCGCACTTCAGAGCCGCCAAAATGTTTGACGCGTACTGTAACTTTAGCGGGGGTGAGGGGTGCGCTACTGGACAGCGAGTAGAAAGAAAGAAAGAAAAATATTTTATTTCGGGCACGCACAGGAAATATAGTTAAAAAGGAGCATATAAAAGTAACAAAATTGACTTTAAAAGACAAATAAACCAAAAAAAAAAAAAGAAATCAGACACGACGCGTACTGTAACTTCAGCGGGGGTGAGGGGTTCGGTACTGCGCACCGAGTAGCGCACTTCAGAGCCGCCATAAAGTTTGACGCGTACTGTAACTTCAGCGAGGGTGAGGATCGTTCATCATTCAGTTACGACTAAAGAAAATATAGGCGCTTTGACACTTGACATTTGCCCGGACATGACGTCTCATTGCTGCCACCGAGTGAATGTCATTTCAGAAAACCCTCATAAGTATCATGCTGGCTGGCTGCCACTGCTGGCTGCATGCTATTAATTATGCTATGATATGTTTGACCCAATGAGGCTGGCATAGTCACCCAGAGCCAATTTTTTAGAGATTGATTTTTTTTTGCTTCGAGAAATGCTCACGCATACTGCAGTACCACGGGGAGATAGTGCAGTTATGTGGGACTCTAACCCACTCCACGGTGTCCTCCGCTGCCGCTAATGGTGGGACCACGGGCACGCGTTAGCACTCACCGCGAACCCGCCACGGCTGCCGTCACCGGACCCTCCTCTAGGGGAAATTGATAAAAAAACACAATTATTATAAAGTCTCAGAAAACAATGCCTGTATGTAATTACCATATATTTTGTACTCAGGACGCGAATGCGAGCCCTAACATTAAAGAAGCTGGACCGTCTCTTAGCAGCCAACGACTGCATGGATGCCGTACCCAAAGCAGCCCGGATGTCGCTCACAGACTGGCTGCTATTCGACCTGGTACTCGTGCACCAGAAAATAGACCTTATTGGCCAGGTAATTATGTTCATTACTGTATGAAAAGAAGGAGAGAAGTGTTTTGTCTCTAAATAGTCCTTACCACTTCCTTAGACGTTGTTCCCAATACTGGTGGGCTACAAAATAATAACCCCCTTATTCATAAAAAATAACTAAAACGCTCTTTAGAGCGTTTTAGTTATTTACCTATCTATTTACCTATCTATTACCTATCTATTTTACCTATCTATTTAAGGTGACTGGTAATTAGTGACCGATACTTAAACACCTGATTGTGCTCATGATAACGAACAACTTTTGCTAGGGGACTAAACCTGAAATCGCGAAAAAAAAATCAGCTGCCCACATTTTGACGATCAATGCCAACATAAATGTAGGGACAGCAGATATTTTTTTCGGTATTTCAGGTTTGGTCCCATAGTAAAAGTTGTTCGTTATCATGAGTATAATCATGTGTTTAAGTATCGGTCACTAATTTACAGTCACCCTTTAAATATAAAAATTATTTGCTGTTTGTTTGTCTCGCAGAACGGCTGGGCCAATTTAAATCTTTTTTTTGTTTTATTCTCCTCTTTAATGGGGTGGTTTAAAAGAAAAAAAAAATAGGAAAAAAAAAAGAAATTGAAATTTTGACAGGACAACGTCTGGTGGGTCAGCTAGTTTTATATAGAAGTGTTTTGTCAATTTCTTTCGAATTATGATTTGAGTTCGAAAGAAGACATAACACTTCTCTAACTAAAATAGGTTTATAGACGTAGTTTTTTATGAATAAGATGAGGATAAAATTTAAGAGAATATAATATATTTTATTTAAGCTTGGTATGTGAAGAATATCTGTTAAATAAATAAATAAAAGGTTTATTCACAATTAAGATACAGAAACACACTTAAAATGTACATTACATTACAGTTCATATAATGCAAAATCTGTATAAAAGCATATAAACCCTGTCTCATAGACTAGGATAGCCTGTATTCTAAAAGACAGTGTTCGGCCAAACAATTGTTTTTAAATAATTAATAGAGAAATGAACGGTGTTGATGCTAATAAGCTTCAGTAATTTTGTTATGTGTAGTGAAAGAAAAATTATGTATGTATGGTGTGTGTTATGTACGTATTTATGGTGTGTGTAATGTTATGTATGTATGATGTGTGTTATGTATGTGGGAGTTAAATGGAATGTAGTGTTACGTTTGAGTTTATAATTGGGGAATATAAGAGCCTAACTGTGTACGTTTTAGAGTAAAGGCTGGTAAGACTGCTACTGCCTAGGTGTTAGATTACTAGGTGATGTATGTAAGCAAAGACTCCGTGTAGGCATAGGCATGTTACATTACAATTTTAAAATTATCCATGTAAATGAATTAGTTATTTTAGATAGGTAGGTAGGTACTTAAATGAGATAATTTAACTGTGTCTCATAACATGATAGTTGAAGCAAAGTATAATAATGATACAGTAGTTTATCAACATAGAAAACGGCCAAAACGACGCGCTTCGAAATCTCAGTCAGTCTCAGTTACGCAACAGTTCGAGCGCGCGGCAGTTACGCACGGACGGACACGTATTTTCTACCGAGCAGCCGTAGGTAATTAATTCAAGGTCACTGCCCAGATAAACTACTGTAACTTTATTACTCTGTGGTTGAAGGTACGCCGTAGGTAAATATATTGCTTGCTTAAGCACCCTAATGTGTTCAGTTGGAGTTGGTTTCATTTTGACAGTTCAACAACATTCATTGCGTTATTTACGTTGTCGAGCAGACAAATTTTTCGAACATATGAAGCAATGGATTAGCAAATTTGTTTTAAAATGAAACCAACTCCTATCGATAATGTGTTATGCAATTATGGTGCTGGCTGTTGTATTTACGTTTCATAACCAACGAAATTGGAAGGTTTGTAATTTTGATTAATTATACATAAAAGGTGTTAAAAAATTAACTGTAGGTTAATGAACTATACGGAGAGCTTTAGACTATCAACTGAATAACTTTTACTATGGGACCAACTCTGAAATCGCGAAAAAAAAAAATCTTCTGTTCCATACTATAGTTTAATACCTACCTAGTTTTCTAAACTCTATGGGACAGCTGTTTTTTTTCGCGATTTCCAAGTTGGTTCCATAATAAAAGTTATTCTAAAGCACTTCTTAAAGTTTGTAGGTACAGATCATTTTTTAACACTTTATATTGTCTTGTGCAATTTCAGAACAATTCAAAAGATAAGGAAGATCGACCAGTGTTGGTTGAGCTTTTCGAGCTGGTGAAAAAGTTCAATCTCGAGGGTCTGAGCGGTGAGACGTTGGTTGACGCCTGGTCAATGGCTACCTTGTATTATAATAAGAAGTAAGTTTTATATAAAAAAGTACCTAATTTTAAAAAAATTAAATCGATTTCAAAAAGAAATTAACTCAAATTTATGAAATAACTTTAATTTCGGAAGTCGGTGTCTTGGGATCTGTATCTATTTCATTTAGTTTTTTGTCATCGACTTCCGAAATTAAAGTTGTTTCATAATTTCGAGTAAATTTCTTTTTGAAGTCGATTTTTTTTCTATTAGGAGGTCGTGCCTACGAAATTTGCCGATTTCACTGATTTACTTACGTGATTTTACAGACCAACTTTTAGATACATATTTGTAGGTAACAACAAAAACAGATATAAAATAGGTAGGCACCGACAAAAATTAGTTTCCACTTTTTTTAGATAGGTACAGTCAACAAAAGAGATATCTAGGCAGGGTAGAGTAACATATTTGTATGTGAATTGCTTCATGTTCAAATTTATATATATATTACTTTGTTTTGCAATACTCCTACATTGTATATTGTATATACACAAAATTGTATATTGTCACGAAATTGAACATAAAGTAATTCACATACATATATGTTAGTATACCCTGCCTAGATATCTCTTTTGTTGACTGTACATACATTAAACCCCCGTTCGCACGGGCGTAATAAAATCGCGGCGGGATTTTATAGCGCACTGGATTTTCAACTCTCGTTGTTGAGCCGAGAGTTGAGAATCCAACTTAACAATAACAGAGTACATTCTAGCGCGTCGAAAAAACACACTCTTTGATTTTGCACTCTCGGCGCTAAGCAGAGCGTTGAAAATCCAGTGCGCTATAAAATCCCGCCGCGATTTTATTACGCCCGTGCGAACGGGGGTTAACTCACGCCTTCTTCCCATGGGGTAGGCAGAAACATCAGAACGCCACTTGTTACGGTCCTTACATACTACTTTTAGATAGGTTCGTTTTATTTATTAAACTTTGTGCACTACAAAGGTGTAAAAAAAAAGTTTATTTTCTCCACCACCTAATGAAAAATTAGTACAATACATAATTTTCAATACACTTACTCAAAAACTGGTTCATATCGCACTGCGATTAGGTTCACAATGCAATGTATTTCACACGCGTACGATTTTTCATTTTCCAACACGTGTGCGGGAATAAAAATTGCTACAGATAACTTATACCTGTACTTAGTCCAAATTGGTTCAATGCACACCGTCTCGTGCCAGTTTCATTTTGGCACTTGCCGCTGCCAAGTGCCAAAATGAAACTGGCGCAAGACGGTCCTCTCTATTCGGAGGTGAATGTTTTTTTTTTTTAATCTCGGCAAAGAGCGTCTTTACGGCGTTAATATTTTTTTTAATATTTAAATAATGTTTGTTTGTCATCAAAAACCATGATTATTACAATAAAAAAAACCTTTATGAACAAATTAACATTTATTTGTGTTCCAAATTCAAAAATATTTGAATTTTCTATTTTTCAAATTAGGCTGTTTATCGGCGGCTTTATACCTTTGCTTCTCCTTCAACCTAGCGAAAGCAAAGCGCGGAAAAAAAGAAAATTTAAATCATAATTTCCTAATAATTCATGACAAAAATCTTTTTCGTTATTTTATTTTATTTCTTCAAAAGTGTATTGAAAAACGTCGTTTGATACACGTGGACATTTGTTATTGCAGTTCTCGGCTTAAAAATAACCTCGCCTACGGCTCGGGTGTTAATTCCGCCTCGAATGCTATAACAAACATTCTCCACTTGTATCAAAATGTACTATTGTACACAAAATACATTGATGTTGTCGACACTGGAGTCTGCACTAGGAATACCTGTGTTCGAGGTCTCCAGGCCTCTAAACTACACGGACAAGTCACAGTAATACAAATAGATGAAAAAGTTGGGATGGAAGATAAAAAAACAAATTTAGGCAAGGCAAAACAAATAATTAATTAGACAGCAAAGTAGGTTGTCTTGGTGTGGGTGTGTGTGAGTATGTAGTGAGTGTGTGGTATTCAAAACTGGTCTCCTACCTAAAATGGTATATAATGAATGATATGCAAAGACGCAGAGGTAGGTACAGACGCCAGCAGGTCAAGCCACCCGAAACTGTCAAATTTTCCCAATCAACCTTGAACCTAACGCTTATGCGATAAAGATGAAAATCTATTAAAGAAATTTGACAGATTGTAGTAGCTTGATGTGCTGGCGTCTGTACTACAACGGCGGATTTAATACAACCGTTAATTTTT
Source organism: Cosmia pyralina (assembly GCA_946251885.1). Classification (NCBI taxonomy): domain Eukaryota; kingdom Metazoa; phylum Arthropoda; class Insecta; order Lepidoptera; family Noctuidae; genus Cosmia; species Cosmia pyralina. The sequence goes on along the minus strand of OX276362.1, from coordinate 11,945,362 downwards.
TATTTCTTTGCAGAGGTCACCACTGCTCTCCGATGCTGTTGCAGCGTCGTTGGTACCAGCTGAAGGAGCTCACCAGGTTACAGTTCTATGACTTCTGGTACGCGTACCGCGGGAACCTCACGAGGGTCAACTTTGCCGAGCCCTATAGGCCGTCACCCTTGCAAACTGAGATTGCTAAAACGTATGTATTTTCTCAACCTTATCTTTGGCTTGAACGAGGGGCTCGTGGCTAAGTAATAACAGCCGCACGGGTCGATCGAAGGTTAAGCTACGCTTGCCGCGGTCAGTTTGCGGATGGATGACCATTCATTACAATCATATCGGGATCCCTCCGTGCCTCGGAAACCACGTTAAGCCGTTGGTCCCGGCTGTCAGTCGTGCATCTTTGACAGTCGTTACGGGTCGTCAGAAGCTCGAAAGTTGGACAGCAAGTCTTAACACTGTATATCATGTTACCTAGTAACTCGGTTGTGGAGGACAGATAGGCAGCCGCTCCATATAAATTCAGATGTATCCGGTTAGACTGGAAGCCGGCCCCGACATAGTTGGGACAAAAGGCTAGGCAGAGGACGAAGAAATCATCTGACAGGTGTTTTACAATCGTGTTAATAACCTTGTCAGAATTCGGGTGTAAGTCAATTTCTAAGACATATATTTACAATAGTGCTCTAACATAAATCTCGAAGCAAAACTAAATCAATGTTGTAATTTAAATAATTACTTTTCAGTTTTAAACTACTGGTAACTCAGCCGTTCCTCGAGTGGGAAGAATTAGTAAAACAAAGGCTGGTCACATTGCCCGATGAATTTGTAAGTAAAAATAAAAATAAATTATTTATAATAATATAGGTACCACCAGCAAAACAGAGCTAACAAAAACTTATTTTTTAAATCTATGTAACATTTCGTCACTGTGTGCCTATAAAGTTATCAATTTATCATGTATGCAATAATAATAATTAATTCGTACTGCACGGGTTGGATCAAGGTGGCCCTGGAAAAGTATACTTGGAAGGATTTGGGGGAGGCCTTTGCCTCAGCATTGGAACAGTGCAGGCTAATAAAAATAAAAAAAATAATGGTTATGTACTTATTTTTTTAGCTGACTGTGCCTTGCACACGTATATTATCAACTAAAAACTGTTTATAGTGTCTTAAATAAGCTAAGAAGGGCTCGTGGCTAAGTAATAACAGCCGCAAGGGTCGAGCAAAGGTTAAGCTACGCTTGCCCAGGTCGGTATGTGGATGGGTGACCAGTCGTATAATTACCGAGACTCCTCCATACCTCGGAACGCACGTTAAGCCGTTGGTTGCGACTTGTCATTCGTGGATCTTTGACAGAAGCCCGAAAGTCTGACAAGCAGACTTACCAAGGGGTATTGTGTTTCCCAATTACTGTGTTGTGGACGTCAGATAGGCGCTTCGTGTAAAATACCTACTGATATTCTTTTATCCGGTTAGAATGGAAATCGATCCCAACACAGTTGGGAAAAGGCTAGGCAGATTATTTTTTTGAAGTTAACAATCAAAGTTATACAGTACAAATTATTTTAATTCTGGTTTAATTTCTAGAAAATATCAGTCTTTAAAATAAATGTAGTACAACCAGCTATATAAATATCCTTTTTTTCGTTATATTCCGTGTTTGCCTTCGTTTTTTTTCCACCTTTTATGAAAAATCCGGCCAAGTGCGTGTCGGATCACGCATAATGAAGGGTTCCGTAGTTGAAAAGACTTTGTCCCAAAAACAAACTTAACATTGTAATACTTACCAAAGAAAAAAATTTATGTGGTGAAATTACAAATTAACAATTTTTGGACTTTTTCCTTTACTTGTGCTGTGATACCTTGCTTCTTGCCAAATTTCATTATTCTAGGTCAACTGGAAGTACCTTATAGGCAAGTTTTGCGAGTATCATATTAATATGTCGCAAAAATGGCCGTATTTTTTTATTGCGTAGGCTTAGAAGCTTGACTGTTTTAGAACTCCAAGAGACCATAGACCTACGTATTTGATATTAATTTCAACTAGATACCTCCACGTGTTCCTGAGAAAAAGGGTCGTGACAAACAGACAGACAACAAAGTGATTCTATAAGGGTTCCTTTTTTACCTTTTGAGGTACGAACCCTAAAAATAGATACAAGAATGAGGTTTGCTCATTATAAATATTGTTCTGCAGTGTTTCTTTGGTTTCCTAGGAAAGCGGTTCCGTCATATTATACCGGCCCCGGCCGTCATGAAAATCTGTCATTTTCAAACCGGGAGGGGTTGGAAAATGACAGATTTTCATCCCCAGAGATTTAAATCGCTAGATTTGCCCTCATCGTACTTAGTCACGTGAAAAAGTGTCCATATTGATAAGAGTGAGCTCACACATTTGTTAAATAGCGTTTCCGTGACAATCAAGTCAAGTCAGTGCATCATTGTGTCAGAGGTGTCAAACCGAAAGAGAAACGCGGCTAATTTATGACGTGGTAGGGCGAATCTAACGACTTAAATCTTAGCTGCTGTCATCATTTTAATGATGTTAAGTGCGACCAGCGCTCTTGTAGGAAACCGTAGCTTAAGCCATTGTTAACATATTTCAGGAAAGGAAAATGAAAGAAAGATCTGCTATAAAGAGACCTGTACCGGAACCAACTGAAGGTGAGTCGAATCAAATCAATATGACGCACTTTAAACACAGTGAAACTGGGACCTATTTCACAAAAAAAAATATTACGTCTATAAAGCTTTGCATCCTAATTGCGTAACCCACTTACAGTAGGAATCGGTTTAATTTTGACAGTTAAACAATATTCATTGCATTTTTTACGTTGTTGAGCAGACAAATTTTTCCAACATAAGAAGCAATGGATGAGCAATTTTATGCTTCAAAATCATTCAGATTGTGATTGAGTGTGTTACGCAATTAGGATGCTGGTCACACTGAATGATGAGGTAGTCACGCAACTATTCGCATCAGTTTGAACAACTATGCAAGTTAATATACCGCGCATGATTCAAGTTTCGCCAAAGCTTAATATTGTAATATGCCTTTTCCAGTCAAACACTTTTTTGTATTGTTCATTCATTCGTATTGTCTCTGAATTTTGACTCCATCTAACTCCCTATTTTTAATCCTCAGATGTACCAGATTTAGTGATGATAGAACCAAGAATAGAAACAATAGATCTCAGACTAGAACCAGACGATAACGCGACAGAAGATAATAAGCAAGAAGAAGAAGAAGTAGATGTAGTGGTACCACCCTTAGTAAGGATAAAGCAGGAACCTCAAGATGACATGGAAGTTAACGAAACACAGATACAACCTCCAAAGAAATCCATATACGAAGTGGTTTTAGAATCAACGTGTTTAGAAAATGAACGATTGGACAGCATGGACGCTGGAGACTTCGTCCTTGAAAATGATGACATTGATAATGAAGAAATTGAAGAAACTGAAGAAGCAGTCAGAAACGAGGAAGAATCAGTGTTGCCACAAATAGGTAGCGTTTTTGGTAATGTCAGTGATACCAGCATACTCGCTAACATAGACGAGGATAGAGTCTATGGTAACGCTGAAAATACAGAAGTCCGTGGTAATGTGGACAATACTAATGTAATTAACGTTGACGACACTAATGTCTGTAACGATAAAAACACCGGTGTTAGTGACACAATAGTACGTGCTGATGTTGAAGATAGTGCCCGCGGTAACGATAAAGACACAGATGATTGCGATATTGTTGACGATGACAGTGCACGCTGTAACGAAAAAGAAAGCGGTGCTTGCGATAGTATTGACGAAAATAGTGCCCGAAATGACGATGCAGTTATCGAAGTCAGTAGCGATGATAAAGAAGCCGATATTTGTGATAATGCCGAAACTGTCAGCGAGAATGTTGGTGAGACAAGTCCAGATGGTGATGTAGCTGATGAGATAAATGAAATCAGTGATGATGACGATATCTCTGCTAATGTTGATGCTACCAATGATATCGGCAACGTTTATGAAACCAGTGTAATCGGTAACGTTGAAGAAACCAGCAGAACCGGTAATGTTGAAGAAACCAATGTTTTCGGTAATGTTACCTGCAACGTAGTTGAGACCGTAACCGATACCGTCGAAGTTATTGGTGACACAGATAAAACCAATGTAAACTGTGAAGCGGAAGTTATCAGTACTGAAGCTGAGACTAGTGTAAGCGGTAACGTCGAAGTTACCGGTAACGTTTACGACACCAGTGTGAACGCTAATGTCGAAGATACATGTGAACTCGTAGCCAGTGAAAATGTAGCCGCTTTAAATCCTCGAACCGTTTATCCTGCAACCTTTGCCGCTTTAATTGCTAAAGTACCTAATTCTACAGTTACCAATACAGCAGAAGGAAGTAAAGACATAGAAATAATAGATACTACTCCAGATCCAGTTGTAATCACTGATTCAGACGAAGATGATGATAATATTGTAGATGACCTCGTTATTAATAAAACCGTACCTAAAGATACAAAAGAACAACCAATGGATGTAGATTCAACACCTGAAGTTCTGAAAATTTCACTGACTGAGCCTTTAACAGTAAAAAACGTAATTGATGTTGCTGTAAACGCTGAATATAGTGTTGAGAAAAAAGTGGAGATAGATAATAAACCGCATGTAAAAAGTTTCAAGTTCGGGGAACTGTCCAATGATATTAGTTTTGCGGATGAAGGGATTGAGTTCGTTGACGATGGCATTGTTTATGTTGATGAAGATAGTCATACTGGTGAGTGGCTTTTTATTATTTAAAACTAGCTGACCGAGACGTTGTCCTGTCCAAACAGTAGTACATACAAAAAAAAAACATAGGAAAAAAGAGTTTCAGCTTTACCCATTTTTTCCATTTTTCCGGGAAACTTTCCAATTTGTCTTTCCCTAAAGACCTTAATCGGACTATTAGAAACATTAAAAAAAAAAAACAAGCCAAATGATTACGCCTTCTCAAGTGATTCGCTTACCAACCAAAAGCATTTTATTTTTATTTAAATACTCGTAATTAGATACTTATCCCTATTGAGGGAATAATAGTCTCGGTAATTTCTTGTTGTTAATTAAGGGAATATGTCAGCATTTTTCCGATATGGCATTTTGATGCAGTTCGATAGAGATCTATTGTAGGAATCAAGAAAAGGAATAAATACGTAGGTACATTTTTAAGTTCGCGGAATGGAGGGTGAGAAGTGAAAATAAAAATACTAAATTATTTTTCTTTTTCAATATATTCACCTGCTACCCTTATACATTTTGCAGATCTTTCAATTAGCTTATGTATACCTTCATAAAAAAATGCTTTGTCTTTGTCCGAAAAATAAGCTGAAACCGCGTCCTTCACTTCTTCATCAGTTGAAAATTTCTTCCCACGAAGTTCTTTTTTCAGTTTTGGGAAGAGGTAATAATCACTGGGAGCCAAGTCTGGGCTGTAGGGTGGATGGTCTAAAATATCGAAGCCCACCTTATGCAGGGCAGCCAACGCAACACGGCTCTTGTGAACAGGCGCGTTGTCGTGAAGAAGAAGGACACCTTTGGTCAATTTACCCCTCCTTTTTTCTTTAATGCTTTCTTTCAACCTCTCGAGGATAGAAGCATAGTATTCTCCGGTTATAGAAACGCCTTTATCTTTATAATCGGTCAACAGGATCCCTTCTGAATCCCAAAACACTTGCCATGATTTTTCCAGCCGATTGTGACACTTTAATCTTCTTGGGTGGTGGTGTGCCTTTTTTGTGCCACTGCATAGAGTCTTGTTTCGACTCAGGTTCATAATGATGAACCCAAGTTTCATCTCCAGTAACAATTCGAATTAATAGTCCATCCTTATCTTCTTACAGAGGTTCATAAACGTGCGAGAACACTCCACGCGGTGTTGTTTTTGAGGCGGCGTGAGCATTCTTGACACCCATCTTGCACTGACCTTTGTCATGCCAAGATGATCGTGTAGAATTTTGAAAATTGTCGTATCCGATACTCCAACCATTTCTGCAAGCTGTTTCTTCTTTAGTCTGGCATCTTCCAATATTATTTTTTCGACTTTTTTAATGATTTCCGGAGTAGTCACCTCGATCGACCGTCCGGGCCGTGGGTCGTCTTCAAGTGAGGTCCTGCCTTGTCTAAAGAGACTGTACCACTTGTAAACCATGATTTTACCCGGGCAAGAGTCCCCGTAAACGGATTCCATATCTTCCAGTATATTTTGAACTAACTTTCCTTGCTTGGTAAGGAACTTTATTACGGCACGGTACTCGATTTTTTCCATAATTCACACTTTCTTCCCAATTGAGTTGTTTGCTTGACGATAGTTCAAAGACTAATGATCCAATTATTATTATTTTTTTTTTTTTTTTGGAATTGCATCTCGTAGTGTGACCATGAGAGGTCTCGACTACTTAACCGGACTTTCCTGTGGGTGCCTTTAAGCGAGCTCAAAAGCCTCCAGCCAGGGGCATAAAATACTAACTAAACTTATCAACTAAACGACTGCGCACTAAGGGCACCCCCTGTGGGGTACGGACCTCAGCTTAGGGAGTCGTTGTCATTGACAATAGATAAACAAGGCAAAGCAATAGGCTGGATCAAGTTAGGGGAATTATTATTATCAGGGGAGTTTAAAGCTACAGGCTCAGCTACGCCACCAGCTGGCTCGATTAAACCGATCAAGGGACATGAATTTACATTTACATTTACGTTAGATGGTCTTAAACGCGGTGGGCCTCGGCGGCGAGGCCGGAATGTAGATTTGTGTTTGTGCTTATGGACGGTGCTAGTTTCCCTACTACTTTCCTGGAGGAGGGTGATAGGGTCATCGGGCTCAGTGAGGGCATGTCGCGGACGGCGGACTACTGATTCTACTGGGGACATAGCTAGCGGACTCGACAACCAAGGGGTTGCGATGTTTCACGGCGGAATCACGGTGCCACGCAAAAATAACTTTTATGGCAGGCGTACCGCTTCTTTTCTAATACCCAGTTTACTGAACCAAATACCTGTAGACATTAGAGACTCAATGAATATTAAAAATATAAAGCGTAAGCTTAAAGAGCATTGCATCGACTCGATTATAACTTAACTACACTTCTGGACACATCTTTTGGCCCACCTTGTATTTTCAGTTTCGTTTGGTCCTAGCTAAAATTTTATATTAGGTCGAGCAAAAAGTTTTTATGCAGTTTTGAACCTGGCACATTCACAATTTCATTCAATAGTCTTTTTTTGAATTTCGAACACAGAATTTAAAGAAACAAAAGACAATTTGGAGCCTGTTTGTTGATATCAAACAATCGAATACTAAGAAAACTTGGTTTTATTGGTTTACTGGGATTTAATTCTTGAAAAAGTGATTGATATCTTTGGTTTTGCAACAAACATTACTTATTCTTAACATTAAGGTGAGGTTCTATCAATAATCTATGGATACTTCACCTGAAGTCGCCGCCCAAGCTGTGGCACTTATTCAGGCCGGACACAGCCAAAGAAACGTGAGTGCTCAACTTAATTTAAGTCGATCTGCGGTCCGAAATGTTCATCGGAGGTACCTAGAGACTGGCAGCTTTGTTCGTCACCAAGGAAGGCCACGATCTCGGGTCACAACTGAAAGGCAGGATCGATTCATCGTGACGACCAGCTTGAGAAATCGTCACCTTACCTCCATTGAGATACAAAACCAACTTCGCGACTTCCACGGAGTATCTGTGAGCGCTCGAACTGTTCGGAGAAGGTTAAAAGAACGCGATATGGTACCACACAAGCCAGCTAATGGCCCCAAACTAACGCGAGCCCACCGAACAGCGCGCCTTCATTTCGCACGCAGTCATTTAAATTGGACACAGCAAGATTGGAACCGTGTACTCTTTTCTGATGAGTCTAAAATTGTGTTACATGGCAATGATGGAAGGAAGAAGGTCTACCGACGTAAGGGAGAGCGTTTCGCACAATGCTGCTTTGAAGAGAGGGTTACTTATGGCGGTGGCTCATGGACTGTCTGGGGCGGTATATCCGCGAGCGGCAAAACTCAACTTGAGGTTGTTACAGGACCACGGCTGCCAACATTAAATGCTGAAAGGTACATTTGTGACTGCTTAGAACCTCACGTGATACCATACGCGGACTATGTGGGCCCAAATTTCCTTTTTATGCATGATAATGCAAGAGCCCATGCGGCCGGCATCGTCAGGGAATATCTTTGGGATGTGAACATCACAGTTATGGACTGGCCAGCCAGAAGCCCAGACATGAACACCATTGAGCACATGTGGGACGAGCTAAAAAGACGTGTTAGGGCTCGTCAGCCAGTTGCCCAGACGATGCAGGAGTTGAAAACTGCCATAGAAGAGGAATGGGAGATGATCCCTCAAAATTTCATAGAGCGGTTAATAAACTCTATGCCTAATCGTATGAGAGCTGTGGTAGATGCCCATGGAGGCAACACGCGTTATTAAATTAAACATTTATTTGATAAAACATGTTTTTTATTCAAAAATCAATTGCCTTTAACAAGGCGGTTATCCGACTTGTTAGGCGTAGCTCCATGTCGTATGGTATTCTGAATTCAAATTTAAAACAATACGATCGAAAAAGATGGTAAAATGTATCCGGTTTAAAACTGCATCAACAGTTTTTGTTCAATCTAGCAATCATATTTCGGTAGGGGCCATCGAAACCTAAACTCTAAGGTGGGCCAATAGATGTGTCCAGAAGTGTAGTTGAGTTGTAGTCGAGTTGATGTAGTGCTGTTAAACAGCTGTTAATAGCGCGTTGATCAATCTCAGGCCATGGCACGCTAGGACAGACCCCAGAGGTCTAATTGTGTGCTTTGCTATTACACCTAGTTAAGGAACTTGTAATTTATAAAATAAAAAAAAAATAAAAAAAATCAAAGAAACGCTTGGAAAGGCGTTTCAAGTACTGACGGATGGTCGGGACTTTAAGATCTAAGTGAAGGTTTTCGTTCCGAACGAACCAAGAGGCTCCCGTTACCTTTCGGAGGAAACGGTTCTGAAGGGTCTGCATCCTATGGATGAAGCGGGGCTTTGCGTGCGCAAAGACTGGGCCCGCATAAGTCATGATAGGTCGAATGCACGCTGTGTAAATACGCAACTTGCACTTAAGGGACAATTTGCTGCGTGCATTCAGAACGGAGTGTAAACGGCTGAGAGCAAAGTAGGCCCGCGAACAAACCTGCTTTATGTGCTCTGAAAATGTTAATTGACTATCGAGCGTCACACCTACATATTTGGCTCGCTTTTCCCAAGGGATCTGCTTGCCAAACATGGTGATCGGCCGAGATGGGGCGGTGAGCCGATTACGCCGTCTCGTAAAGAGAATGGCTTGGCTTTTATCGGGATTGACTTCGATTCTCCACTTTTGAAACCACTTGCCGAGGGCATCGACTGCGGTTTGGAGAGTGCGAGCAATCGAGTCAGGGCGAATTCCCTTGGAGAAAATGGCCGTATCGTCTGCGAACAGCGCCAACTGCGCCTTTTTACTCTTCGGGATATCGCTGGCAAAGAGGATGAAGATAAGGGGGGAAAGCACAGAGCCTTGAGGGACTCCTGCGCGAATAGGGTGGGGAGAGGAAAGCGCTCCTTCGATACGATAGCGAAAGGTGCGGTTTGATAAAAAGTCTCGTAAGATGAGCACGAGACGTTCTGGCACACCGAGTTGGTAAAGCTTATATAATAAGCTGTTGTGCCAGACTTTGTCAAAGGCTTTCGCTATATCGAAGAAGACAGCACCAGTCATCGCACCGCGTTGGAACCCAACGCTGATGTGCTCGACAATACGGTGGACCTGTTGCACGCAATAGTGCTGGGTTCGAAAACCGAATTGCTCGTCGGGAATGAGACCCTTTGTCTCGGTAAAATCTCTGAGACGCTTATAAATAAGCCTCTCATAGATTTTGCCGAAGACGTTGAGCAGACTGTTAGGCCGGTAGCTAGAGGGCTCGCTCTTAGGCTTGCCGGGCTTAGGGATACCGATAACGGTAGCCTGTTTCCAGGCGAGAGGAAATATATTATTACTCATGGCACCATTGAAGATGATGGTCATGAGCATAATATCCTATAATGATCCAATTAAGATAAAACCTGGTATTTATACTGATATTGAGTGGCTGAAGTTGTGGCGAACCCGATAATGACTTATTATTATCCCCTCCCCCCCATTCCGCGAACTTAAAAACGCCCCCTCGTAAGTTTATTTGGCCGTCCAGTGTAGGCACTCGCTTTTTTCGTTTATTTACGAAAAGGATTATGTTACTGACTTATTTTTTTTTTGTAACTTCAACAATGGCAACACTATTTTTGTCAACCAAGTGTCTAAAAGTTACTGGACTATGTAGTTACGTACCTACTTAAAATGATAAAATAATTAAATTTACTTGTGTGCCAAGCCCAGTCTATTGGACTCGTCAAACTGAATCATATGAGCCCAAACTCGAGGGGTTCAGTAGTAGCCACTGAAGAGTTCCACTATCCACCTCATCACATCAGCTCCTAGATACTTGTAGAAGTCCTAAGTTGCTAAAAATATGTACGCGACGAATTGAGGACCTCCTCCTTTTATTGAAGTCGGTTAAAAAAGACAAATAATCTCAAATTTTGCATAAACTGTTTATCCAAACTAATATTGTAATTGCGAAAGTGAGTTGTAGCTTGAACAGGTATTTATTTCAGAGACACATGTAGGAAGATACAGAGACACTGAGATAATTAACTAGCTGATTTCCGCGCTTGGGGTGCGGGCGTGTGTCGCGTCGTTTTTAGGGAGAGAGCCAGAGGGGTATGAGGCGCGGGTGGCAGGACGCGGCTTTCGGTTGGTAGTTGGCGGCGCACTCACCGTACCGCCAACTTAACGGCGCATATTTAATAATAGTAAGGGACGTTCGGAAATGGCCCGCGCTACAGAGTTTATTTGTTTTGTCAGGGCCACACCAACGGGAAATGCCGTTGATTATCGCGATGATAGACGTCGGCCGTAGGTGTAGCCACAACTTATAGCGGTAATTGACATTGACAACGGCATTTACATTGCCGTTTGACGTGGCAATAATTCGGGTGGTGACGTGCAAGTGTGGCCACTCAATTTATCGCGATAATTATAGCAATAATTACCGTATTGTTTATGGCGATGATGGGCATTGAAGTTGACCGTTGGTGTGGCCCCAGCATTACGCTATCACTCTAAAACGGCTGAACGGATTTGAATAAAATTTGGCATGTGGGTAGACCATAGCCACCTGGATTAGGACATAGGATACATTTTATCCCGGTAATATGTTCCCGTGGGATAATTTCTAACTAAAGCTAGTAATTGTATAGGTATATTACTTGTCTAAATTAAAAAATAATATAGCTGTCGCAAAGAAAATTGTAGAATTAACAGTATTTTATACCTGGGGCCGTACTATGACGTGAAAAGAGATCATGGATCCATCATGGTTCCGTTGAGAAAAAAGGATGGTGCTATAGGTCTTATATAGCTCCGTCTCTCTCTCACACTGGAACCATGATGGATCCATGACCTTTATCACGTCATAGTACGGCCCCTGCATTAAAATTAGGGATGCTAGACTTATTCTCTTTGGTAACTAACCGATTCACTTTTAGATGAGTTCCGACAGTCAACTGACCTGGAAAATAATTTCATTAGAATTATGATCCATTTTTAAATTTATTTGGCAGATAGTGCGTATATATTGACTCTAACCCCGCGTCCTAACCAAAATAATCGGTCGCGCGAATACGCGATCATCGCGTTCATATTATGTCACTTTTTGTTCGGAAAACCGGAACCTGAACGCGTTGACACAGGGCGGGCTCTGTCGCCGCGACCACACGTTCAGATTCGCCGAACAAAATGAACGCGACGGTCGCGTCTTCGCATGGCGATGGTGTTGGTTAGGATGCGGCCGAAAGCTTCGTGTCTACAAGAAGCAGCCACAATGAACTATATCGTTCGCGATCATTTTAGTGTATTTTTTTTGTCATAATAGAAAAAATGTAACATTAATTCGTCAATATGCAATGGTACCTTGGAGCTAAATAATTTTTGATGTTAACAAACTTTTATCATTATTACAGAAACAAAAATGAAATGTGAAGAAGAATGCGAAGATGACGACACTCCAAAAATAGATGCAAAGCTGCTGATGTGCCCCATCGTATACACAACCAGGTTAGATGACATGAGCATGTTCCACACACCGATAGACCATATATACATTAATGATAAACAATTATTAGACAAAGTCTCTAAGAAAAGCAAGCCAATTAAAAAGGAACCAGAAAATGAAAGCAAGGAAACAATTGAAAATGTAACGGTAAACTATTGTGGTGAAAACATTGAAAGTGTAACAGTAAATGATAGTTTAAAAACAATTGAATATGTCCAAAAAAATGTTGATGAAAATGTTTTAGTCAATGATAGTATTATAATTAAAAAAGAACCGGAAAATGTTATAAGTGAAACAATTGAATATGTCCAAAAAAATGTCGATGAAAATGTTTTAGTCAAAGATAGCAGTATTCTAATTACAAAAGAACCGGAAAATATTAAAAGTGAAACAATTGAAGATGTCCCAAAAGATAATATTGTACCAATTGAAGATGTAATAAAACAGAATAATATTGTACCCGTTGAAGATACACCAGAAAATGACAATGATGTAACATCTGATGACGATGACTATGAGGAAAATGTAATAGATGAAAGCCAAAAAGTCAAACCAACTAGCTATTTATTACAAAAACCACGAAGTCGCAAATACCATCCTATACAGTTGTGTAAAAACCCCGACTTTAACACTAGACTAAAGAGGTTAAGCGTACGATTCTTTGGCTCACCGCGTAACCGTGTACTGATCAAATCTTGCAAGCCCTTGACTATTGACCTAAGTAAAGCTTTCGAATCTAAACTTGTCTCCGGAACGCTATATCTTAAACCTGTTGATCACAACGTTGTAACGGAAGTTATAGATGATATAGAAAGCCACAACGTTTCAGTAGTCCCCTCGGCCATGCCCGCTCAAAGCCTTATAGATAACTCGAAAGTTGCAGATATTCTTCCTATGTTGCGACGATGTTTGGAAGCCTCGAAACAACCTGAAGATGTAGGTCCAACGAGTGAGAGAAATAAAATAATAAACCTACCAGATATCTCAGAGATACGTCGCATTAACCAACGACTTCTTACTGCGGAAGTAACACCTATCCAAGTTCAAAATAATCGGCTACAAGTACCAGTTACTATTGTCACATCTTCTAACATGCCGATTTACCCTGCTCAAAAAACCAGAACGATCGCGGGAACTGACACAGATTTACGATCGATAGTATCAGAAGCGACCGATGCTAGAGGTCCTCCTAAATTACTTGACATTACAGACGACTCGCCTGCTAAAAAGACCACTGAATATTATTCTGGAAAATATGGTGATGGCTTCAGAATTCGGCCAGTATTACCTGGCCGACCACCGAGAATGATGAATGGGAAAAGATTTATTCTGCCAAAGCCGGCGCCATGGAAGCCGAGGCAATTCAGACCTGAAATACCCTGGCGCCCTAAAGATTACGAGGCAAACATTAATTTCAAAAAGGAGACACTTTTAACTTTAGATACTCTAAACAAAATGTTATTTCTATTAACTGATAAACTAGAACCGGATGTAGTTGTTGCGAAAAAGCCGAAGCCTAAAGTGAAGCGCAAAAACAGCGATCAGCAGACGAAACAACGAGGACGGCCGAGGTTAAATCCTGATGATTCCCGTTACATGGTACTACTTAAGAAAGCAGATGAAGAAGACGACGAGCTAAATAGCTCTTCGGAAGCTTCAAAGTGCCAGAAGCCCAAAATTAATATAAAATCTGCGACTAACTACCCACCTGAGAAAGATAAAACTGTTGTTGCAGAAACTGAACAGCCTAAAAAGAAGACTAAATATTGTTGTTGGGCTCGACAAAGAATGCTACAGATGTTATTTAGTAGGAAAAGTATACCGCAGCACGGTTGTCGGAAAGTATGTGCGTGTTGTTGTAGCAACTTGTTAAGAGATTTTGTTTTGCAGGACCAGAAAATAAAAAACACAGAATTGGAATCAATCAAAGCAACACCATGTCTAGATGAAGTAAGCGTGGTAAGTGAACGGACTATTAGCTCGGAATCTTCTAAAGCTGGCGTCGAAAATTCTGTTCAAACTCCAATGGAAATTCTAGCTCAAGTTCCTGATGTAGAAGCAGTCCACGATCCTGATGTAGAAATAGTCCACGATCCTGATCTAGAAATAGTCCACGATCCTGATGTAGAAATAGTCCAAGATTCTGGTTCGGGAACGGTCTCAGTTCCTGAAAATATACCAGTTATAGATGTAGATGCCACTAATACCGAATCGACTACTAATACTACTACTACTACTACTACTAATAATACTACTACTACTACCACTACTACTACCACTACTACTACTACTACTACTGAAAATGAACCTATAGATATTGAGGCTATGGATACAGAAGGCGATATTCCTGTACCAGCTTGTGAAGTATCTGTTACAACTACTGAAGAAGTGGAGAAACTGACGGGGCGGGGACTGGAGGTTCCTGTCAACGTAACTGCTAAGCGTAGACCTGAGGCTGTTTCAGTTTTAAAAAATCAAAACTTTATATCATGTGTGACACCAGAAGTAGGTAAGCCGGAGCATCAATACATACATTATATTAGTTCTGACAATCAATCTGGAGGTGTTATACTTAATGCGATAAAGCCTCCCAGTACAGAAATTACCCAGACAATCACTCAACCACCTAGTTTAAAAAAAATGTTGGCGGCTAAAAAGTCTAAGGCGCCGAATAGATTTAAAACAAATATGCCTCTGCCGCCAATCTTGAGTAAACCTTTCGTGCCACCAGCACATTTCAAAGAAAAGTTGATATTCTTAAGCAGCAAACATATTTCCGAAAAGCCGGCAAAAAGTCCAGTATATTTGGGGAAGAACAAAATATTGCTGACCACGATAAAGTTTCCACCTAATTTGAAATTATTCGAGGAGGCAAAAAAAGCTTTACGCCACTCACTTAATTTACCGAACGGTGTGCGATTAATATTGTTGTCTAATGGGTCAATGGCGTGCAAAATAGACCAAAACGTGCCGGTAGACGCAACAGAGCTGACTGTTATGCCAGCGATCATTGCAGCCATCCAGGCACGAATGGACACAATAGCCGCTCAGGAGGAAGCATTAAAGAAACAAACAGGTGTCAACGAAAGCGAAGTTGTTGATCTTATTGACGATGACGATGAATCTGCACCTAATGTTAACGACAATGAAAATAATGAAACCCCATTAGTGACCGAAACTAAACAGACGAAACAAACTACTGAGGAAAGTGTAACAATAAATAGTAACGACTCCCCTGATGTTAGTCATAATCCACAAATGAATACTCTACAAGAGAATGTGCATCAAAATGAAACGCTTTCAGCATCGACAGAACAAGTACAAGATCAGCCAGACTCAGCAAGTCAGACAGTAAGTGCTGAGAAAGATGATCAGCCTAAACCTTCAAGCCAGACTGGAAGTACTGATGTACTTGACGTATCATCAGAACAAGCACAAAATCAGTCTGACCCAACAAGTCAGATAGTAAGTGCTGAAAAAGATGATCAGCCTAAACCCTCAAGCCAGACTGGAAGTACTGATGTACTTGAGGTAACATCAGAACAAGCACAAAATCAGTCTGACCCAACAAGTCAGATAGTAAGTGCTGAAACAGATGATCAGCCTAAACCCTCAAGCCAGACTGGAAGTACTGATGTACTTGAGGTAACATCAGAACAAGCACAAAATCAGTCTGACCCAACAAGTCAGACAGTAAGTGCTGAAAAAGATGATCAGCCTAAACCTTCAAGCCAAACTGGAAGCACTGATGTACACGAAGTAACATCAGAACAAGCACAAAATCAGTCTGACCCAACAAGTCAGACAGTAAGCACTGTAAAAGATGATCAATCTAAACCGTCAAGCCAGACTGACGTACACAAAGTATCAGCAAAAGCACAAGATCAGTCTGAGCCATCAGGTCAGAACGTTAGTGTCGAAGTACAAGACCACCTTGAAACAGCAACACAAAACGTTAATTCTGAAACACCCAAAGAAAGTGCACCTAGTAAGCCTAAAACTAAAAATATACTATCGGACTTGATGGAAATGTCCGGCATATTTGATGAAGACATGACATCTGAAATAGAAGAAACACATGCTGCGCAATCGGCTGAGCAGGTTGTATTGACGCAAGCCTCCTTGGTAGCATCCGAGGTTGAGGAATCACCTGCACAGGAGGCTGTGCAACCACCAGCATTAGCGTCCGCCTCCGCGGGGACAAATGTAGTGCAGCCAATTCTGATACCAGCAAACTTCAACAGTGCCAATCCTCTAGCTCCGAAATTACAATCACCTCTTGGCGAGCTGTCACCAATCACTTCGTTGTACGAACTAAAATACGCGTGCGCTAATAAAGGAGCATTCTTTAAATTAGATTTCGACAGTGGATTCCTTGTACCCATAAATGTTTGCATGAAACCGACAGTACAAAAACCAATGCAGCCACCAACGGGATCGACACCAAACATTGCCCCGAAATCAGTGATCGATCTAACTGAGGATGATGATAAACCAGAACAGACAAATACAGAATCAGATACCTCACCCAGCAAAAGGTCGCTTTTACTCGTCAATCATTTACCAGGTGACGGTTTTAATGGCCCAGTTAAACCGGTGAAAATGTTCAAAGCTCTGAAACCTAGTATTTTACAACGATTAAACCAAAATAAAATGCATCTAGAAGGGAAGAACCCTTTGTTGCATAAGAGTGTCGACCACAGAATAAAGCGGAAACAATTTTTGAGGAAAATTAATTTGAACGCTGACTCAGACGCTGTTTCAGTCTACGTACAGCCAGTTGACCCCGTGTCTGTGAGGCGATACGTTAGGAGAATTAAGGTGAAGCGAAATTCTATCAATTCGTATAAAGTTACGGATGAAGCGGATGAGGCGACTCCAACGACATCACGCAAAGTACCTTACAAAGAATTTGCTACTACTATTTCGTCCGATGATAATTCTTCTGACGATGAACCGCTAGCTAAGATAGCGAAAAGGAAACATGAAAATGTGAATGCGCCCGTACAAAACAAGAATGCGCCCGAACAAAACAAGAATGCGCCCGAACAAAACAAGAATGCGCCCGAATCGGTTACAAAGTGCATTGAACTAGAATTACCAGCGGCTGACGTACAACCGGAAGCGCCTGTTGAAAAGCAAACTGAATCGGAATTACCAGCGGCTGACGCTGAAACTTTTTATACGAGTGATGATGACAATGATTCAATAAACCTAGAAGCGCCATTTGGGTTCGAGAGTAACGAAGAGGATGAGGGTGATTGTATATTAGGTGTTTGATTGTTAGTCTTGCACCCTAAATTGGGCGAAGTATTTCTTAACCTACAGCTTGCTTATGGCGGTATCCTATTCCTACTTATCCTACTGATATTATAAATGTGAAAGTTTGTATGTTTGTTACTCAATCACGCAAAAACGGCTGAACGAATTTGCATGAAATTTGGCTCACAGACAGTTTAGGATTAACACATAGGGTAGGTACTTTTTTATCCGGTAGTAGTACGTCCCGTGGGATAATTTCTGACCTCCCGACAGCTAGTTAATCAATAAAACATAACAAGATGACAGGGTTTTGCCTAGACTTGAACAAAAATAATTCTTGATCATTATTATTTTATAAACCTGGCATATTTATTTGCTTAGCGATTTTTTTATTTGACTGTAGGATATAGTGTTTGTCTTCATCTTTTGTTGTATTTTCAAGAATCAAACTATTTCAGTTCTATGAAAAGTACCTAAGCAATAATGTAGCTCAACGAGTTTTTTATTTACTTTGAAATTGGACGTGTACTTTTACGATACCTACAAGACATTTTTGTTACCGTACTGCTAGGACATAGGCCTCCTCTCGGTGAGAGGGAGTGGGCCATAATCCACCACGCAGGCCCAGTGCGGTTTGGTGGATTTCACAAGTCTTCGAATTTTTAGTTCTAGGACATGCCGGTTTCCTCACGATGTTTCCCTTCACCGTTTTGAGAGTAGTAATAATGTAAGTAGTTCTGTTCAATGCTTTCACGTTTTTTTTTATTTATTAAAATGTTAAACTAAGCCAATACTGCATCGCCTATATTGACCGCACCACTTTTAAATAAAGCTAAAATTATTTTTACTTTGATATGGAAATTAATGTAAGAACACAAGGTTCTGAAAGGATTTACACAATTAGATGTGTAATAGGCTTTTCAGAAAATAAAAGTAAATAAGTAAGTAAAAGTAGAATAAATATGATATTTTACTAATAAAATAACTTACAAGATTAATATATAAGTAGGTACAATTCATTCCTGTGCATATTTTCTATGAAAATATTGGACAGTCTTCTTGATCATTGAAACATTACAGTTTGTGTTGTTATTATTATGTGTGTACGATATTTCCTAGTTAAGTAAGATTTGACTTAAGTTAAGTAAGACTTGGTATTCATCCTATCTTAAAAGCTAAGTAAATAATGTGATAAACGACCTACTTACTTATGAGCGAGTTTTTAAGTTAGGTTTTTGTTTGAGGCTTCCGCCATTATACATCACCGTACACCTAGACGCAATGAAGGTGTTAGTTCGATTAATTTAGTAGGGTACCTATTCAGAGCCACCTGGCAGAATTTCAGCCCAGAGAAATGGTGCGGTTCAAATGTAATTGAGCAATTCTTCGCAATTTAATACACTTACAATCTTGGAATTGATGAAAATTGCTCGGTGTTGCCGAGATTTCATAGTCATGTCATTGGCAAAAACTACGCAACTTAGTTGCCCGTTTATCAGATGTTAAGGAATTTGATAACTTATGCCGTGATATGATAGCTGTGAAATGCAAACCTCTGAATTGGTTTAATTTACTGAAAGTTTTGGTGAATTTACTGGAAGTTAATAGTTAAGTTAAAAAGCTGTTTAAGTAAATAAACTTTTCATATTTAGTTTACAGAATGAGGTGTTTTTTTTTTAGATTCTATTAACGTAAGTGTAAAGTTATTAATAATGAAACAGTATTGTATATTTAGACTTTTTTGAATATCAATTTTATCCTGATGTAGGTATGCCTGATGTTCAATCTGTGCGATGTAATCCATGGATCTTCTGTGATATTATTTTAGGGTAGACGTGGTGGTAGGTAGGTACTATGGCTATCTAGTACTAATGTTATAATATAAGGTGTTTTGAACCTCGAGTTAGAAATAAATATTCTTGTTGATTGCTCAGTGTGGGAATAATAGTGCGCGCGTGAGTGCTAGTCACCGCTTGAAGTATGAGCGGTGAGACGGGGGCGGGCGCGAATGACAAGACTGGCAGACTTGAGTCAGCTTGACCTTTGTCTACCTCCCCTGTCTCGCCGCTCACATACCTCAGGTGGTGACTAGCACTTGCGCGCGTACTTTAATCAAAAGCCGGAAGGCGCCCTCATATATGAACGCTGCGAACGCTTTCTATTATGTTGAGGGGTAATTCGATATGGTTGAAACCTGATATTTTCTGGCAAATCTGTGTTAATTTGATTCCTGGTTCCTGGGATTTGGTTTCGGTATATAAATTAATTATTAAAATAGTCGGCGCTATCGACTTCTAAATGTAAGAATAGGGATGATGCCTGGGAAAAATAAAGAAGTTCTATTTAGTCCGTCAATCAGATCGTCGTTCATCATCATCATTTCAGCCGAAAGACGTCCACTGCTGGACAAGGCCTCTCCAAGCACCCCAGTCAGATAATAAAAAATATTAGACACGTATTTTTTGCTATACTTACCTATTGCTATACTTACTATATTAATAAAAAAATACTTATATAAAACGCGCTAGTTTGGCAGTGGGGGCTCGCTACGTCACAACTTTACCTAACAAACTACGTATAAAATCTAGCAAGGAGTGACGTCATGCCACATTTTAACTCAATGTGTCGTCGTAATCTTTTGATTACGTAGGTACAGTCAGCTAAAGAGATATCTAGGCAGGGTAGAGTAACATATTTGTATGTGAATTGCTTCGTGTTAAATTTCGTGACAATCTACAATTTTGTGTTGGTGTGTTACAATGTAGGAGTATTGCAAAAACAAAGTAATATATATAAAATGGAACATGAAGCAATTCACATACAAATATGTTAGTATACCCTGCCTAGATATCTCTTTTGTTGACTGTACATAATAAAAGAAAAAATATTTTTTAATTATCTACATGAGGGACAAACAAAATTTTTCGTCATCATCCCTATTGCACTGCGGGTCCGCGAAGCCGACCTGTCAAGGCGTTAAGTTTCTACGTGAGCCCAAGATATTGTTCAATTTAATACTTAAGTTAACAAACAGGAAAGTAGCAAGTTTGTGCTGGGTATTTTTTTACTTACATGATAGATATTACTTAGATAGTAAATAAATTAAGGGCCAGAAAAGAAAAACGGTTGAGTATCGCCAATAAAAACAGGCAGGCCTGATCTTTACTGCATCACAATTTAATCCAGCGATTTATTAAATGTCTTTAAAATGGTTTTAATTTTGTGTGTTAATAAATAATTATGGAAATAATATCTGTGTTTTAGTACATTTTCTTGAATTTTATAAAGTGTTATTGAACTCATCATTATGAACAAATTTTACTAAGGGTCAGAATCTGAAATCGCGAAAAAAAATCAGCTGTTCCCTACATCTTATATGTTCACGTAGCTCGTCAAAATGTAGGGAACAGCTGTTTTTTGCAATTACTGGTTTCGTCCTTCAGTAAACCCCCGTTCGCACGGGCGTAATAAAATCGTGGCGGGATTTTATAGCGCACTGGATTTCCAACGCTCTGCTTAGCGCCGAGAGTGCAAAATCCAATAGTGTTTTTTCGACGCGCTAGAATGTACTCTGTTATTGTTAAGTTGGATTCTCAACGTTCGGCTCAACAACGAGAGTTGAAAATCCAGTGCCCTGTAAAATCCCGCCGCGATTTTATTACGCCCTTGCGAACGGGACCCCCGTTATAAAAGTATAATAATGAGTACAATGAGCATAATGATGAGTACAATGCCCCCTTAAGTGGTTTTGTGTTATATCAACATCTT
The DNA here is from genome assembly GCA_946251885.1 of Cosmia pyralina. Classification (NCBI taxonomy): domain Eukaryota; kingdom Metazoa; phylum Arthropoda; class Insecta; order Lepidoptera; family Noctuidae; genus Cosmia; species Cosmia pyralina. Next base: position 11,924,139 of record OX276362.1, on the reverse strand, counting down.
GTATACTATAGGTACATACAGGGTCAAATTAAATTACCTAGCGAAACTCCGCAGACGTGATAGGTATCGATGTCTAAACATGATAAAACAAAAAAAAAAATATTTTAATGATGATTTTTTTTGTGGTCGTCAACCGCTGGTTGTGTAGTAACTTAAAAAATCAGTTTTTCTTTTTAGTAAACTTCACGATGTTGGTAAGGATTGAGGAGCCACATCAGATTTTTAAAATCTGATCTCACCATTATTTAGCAGCAATGTAGCTGACTTTCGGTGTAAGATAGTGAGTGTAGATTGAGGAGCCATACTAAAACGATTGTGTTTTCTTTAATTTTAGCGCTACAGAAGCTAAAATTTTAGACAGTAATATGCACAATTGCTACTAAATGATACAAAATTTTCAAAAATATTCATCTATTACTTAACGATTTCCAGGTGGCTCCTCAATTCAGACGTTACGACGAGATTCAGAGATTGAGGAGCCACTTTTGCATTAAATATAACTAGTGATATATTTTGCTGCTAAATCTAGAATTCGTGCTGCAAAATCAGTTACATTTCTGCTAAATAATGGTGAGAACAGATTTTAAAAATCGGATGTGGCTCCTCAATCCTTACGGACATAACTTCACAGACTTGATGGGTATCGATATCTCAATACGATAAAATAATTTTTTATCAACTCACACTACAAATAACAACAATACCAGTTTTCATTGGCCGCAAAAAAATCATCATATTATCTTTTATTTTTTTATTATATCATGTTTAGATATCGATACCAATCGCGTCTGCAGTTTCGCTAGCTAATTTAATTTGACCCTGCATAGCTTAATAAGACTTTCCTGAAAAACCTGGAAAAAGAATGATCAAAAATGTCCTAGAAGCGTTTGCAGGTGCCCTTAGTTATACTAGCACCCTTCAAACTGCAACACAGCAACGCTGCTGGGTGGCTGAAGTGTGGTGGTGAAATGAAGTTTATTTCTGTAAGTAGATCTTTAAGACACGACATTTTTTTTTTAAACTTGGACTTTCCTGGCTGACGGATCCCCGAGAAGAAATGCCGAAACAAACTCAAGAGGTCATGGTTTCTTTTAAAGTCCAAACATTATATTTTTTATATTAAGTATTTGAGTAACCATGCAGGGCCATGTAAGGCCTTTTATTTTGAAGAAAGCCATTGCAGCTTTGAGTTGACCTGTCCCGACAGACCGCATGCATGCATGAGTTATCGTGTACCTCAATTATATTTTAGAGAGCTCGACCAATCTACTAGACATTTGCGTAGGTCACATAAAAATACTCAAATCTGCCAGACAGTTATGAGAACCAAGAAGACATGTGACATATAAAGTCCCAAGGCTAGACAGAATACATGGGACATCGGTAGACTGGGAGGGGCTTTTGGCTAAGTAATAACAGCCGCACGGGTCGATCGATCAGGTTAAGCTACGCTTGCCGCGGTCGGGTGACCATCTTTACATACCAAGACCTCTTCGTGACTCGCGGAAAACACGTTAAGCCGTCGGTCCCGGCTGTCATTCGTGGATCTTTGACAGTAGTTACGGGTCGTCGGTAAACCCGAAAGTCTGACAATCAGTCTTACCAACTGGATTGTGAAGGTCAGATAGGCTGCATGTAAAATATTGGTATTCAACTGCATCCGGTTAGACTGGAAGCCGACCCCAACAAACAACACAACAGCAAAGGCTAGGCAGGTGATGTATTCTCTTTAGCCTGCAGACTTCTCTGGACAATTTAAGCTAGTAATACCTACAGTTCAATCATATCTTTATTTTATCACTTCAGCATCATTATTTCTGACAAAAGACTACCACTTCTGGACATTTACCTCCCCATTATCACATCAGCTGATTCTATGCCTCTCGCTTCCAGCGAATTCCGGCGCGACCTTCTCCAGGATTTTTATCGCTTCGTGGAAATTAAAAAGGCCACATAAAATTGAACATACTATATTTAATAAATAAATATTAATATTTTATCTCATAGCTACACCGAATGAGTCAACCACAGCTTTCTCAATCTCCTTGTGGACTTGATTGACCTCTGCTTGAGTAAGGGTTCGCTCTAAATGCCTGTATACTATGCTGTAACACAGACTGTGCTTCTTTGACTTGGGGTGAACAAACTTGTCTTTGAGTCTCACCTGAAAAATAAATAGAAAGTTTTTTTAAAGGATTTGCCATTTTTCATTTTAGTTTCTTTATGGATTCAGCAGGGCAGTCCTTCTGAGTGCAATATTTTTTTCTAAGTATGAAGCTTACTAGCTCTGCAAAAAAAAAAAAAGAAAAAAAAAATGAGGTTCTCTGAGATAATTTTTTAAAGATATTGGTATTCTCACGGTGGCATCATAGTTCATCTTCGCCAACATCTTATACCTATTATTAGGCAAAATATACATTTATACATTAAAAACAGTGATATTCACAATATTAACACCAGAAATAAGGCCAAATTACGTGCTCCGTTTCACCGGCTTCATAAGGTTCATAACACATTTGTTGGGCTTGGTATAACCTTTTATAACAAACTACCCTCTTTTTTGCTCTTGACTTTTAAAGCTATAGTAAAATCCAACCTTTGTTCAAAGGCATAGTATTCTATCAACGACTGTGATTGTTTAACAATAAGAATCACTGATTAACTCAAGATAATGATGATATTTTTAATGAAATGTTGGTTATTTAATTTAATTTAATTTATTGTTACCGAATTATTGACATACCTATAATTTATTCATTTAGTGATATTGGTACATTTCTGATGCATAATCAGTTTTTATATGAATTTAGTGTTTTTATTTTATTTTTTTATTTATCATCACTGTAATTTTCAACACAATTTTTTTTTTGTTATGAAATAAATGACTTATATAATTGTTTATTTTATTTGACAAATAATTTAATTTAATACAATGTAAATTATTTTGCATACTATTTTAAAGAAACGAGTTTTTTTAACTGAACAGTCAGTTGTGCTGCTGGGGAGTTTATTGTGCCACTTCTTACCAGCTAAAGCACTAGGAAGTGGTGAAGGGCGGGCGTTTTGTGGGACTATCTTATGTATTTTTAATGTTTGAAAAGTGCCGATTCTCAGCCTAGTCAGCCTAGTTTGAAAAAATGACTTTTGATTTTGAAAAGCCTATGGGTATCTTAAATGGTGAGTAAGCACACTAAACTGTTTTGTTAAGTCTGCATACCATGGTGGTCATCTAATTTAAAATTTGTACACGCCTCCACTGCTTGTTGCATACACATTTCAAATGTTTGTACAGAAATTTTAGTGGAGGGGCCAATGATGTATAACGGTCATCATTGGGAGGGGCATGCATTTTCAGATTAGACAATCTCTACTGCAATGAAGTTCAATCTATATGCTGATTCAATCACGGCGGTAACCATAGGTCGTAACAGCCATTGGGAGACTTATGTAGTAAAAAAGAAGAGACAAGTAAACAAGAACGAATCTATGCATTAATATTTTTTTGAGCAATAATGCTTTTGGTCCCTTTGTTTTTTAAATATGCTGAGAGAGGAGCCTTTTTGGTCTCTCATGGGCTTTGTTCACGATTATTTGTCAGTTTTTTATGTCCCTGTGCGTGTCCCAAAAAAATTTTTTTCTTTCTTATTTGGAAATTAATGACAATGCTGCTAAATATAAATTATCAGTTTTTGACCCTAAAAACAGTCGGAACTCAACATATTTGTTGATGTCTATTTCAACTGATTACAAGGGTAGGTAAAAATAATAACAAACCTGCTCAATAATATCGCCTCCAATATCTCTAACTAGATCATAGAAGTCATTGCTCATGAATGTATCGATTGTCAAGTTCTCAGGCAACCAAAATGACATGTCATTTGTACACTGGGGATATGACGATACAGGCTTATATGCAATTGATGCGTTCAAGTCAACATTCTCAAACTGTGTCAAAAACCCTGAGTCCGTACTCCACATTAACCGAATATCAGGGATTTTGTATAATGCCATTGCCAGTCTCTCTAAGCCAAGACCAAAAGCGTATGCTATGGTATTTGAAGGTCCTGCATTGACTAGAATCTCGTTTCTAACTATACCGCAGCCTAATATTTCCATCCACTTGTTTTCATAAAAAATTTCAAGCTCCCATGACGGGTGAGTGAAGGGAAAATACTCTTCAACCCATCGGTATTTTATGCTGTCACCAAATAACACTTTTGTTAGACCAATGAGGTGTGTTTTCAATTGAGTCTCCATTAATTTTGTAGCTTCTAAAGTATGGCAGCTCTGTTTCATCGGGTCATCAATGGAGTTAGTGAAGGCATGCGGATTGTTTTTATCATATTTTGGCTCAAATATTTCTAGGTCTGGTTGCCCAGGGAACAGTTGCTCTTTACGCTGTGATCGTACTGCATCTACCTGAAATGGAAAAAGATGATCATGTAATACAGAGCAGTTTTTAGTAAAACACTTACTAAAAATTATGCTACTAAATATGTCTTTGATGAGCTTCCTATATGAGAAAACTAATCAGCAGCATTTAAAGGTAGAAATTCGCAACAGGGCATTATTAGTCCAGAAGTTGCTTCTAAGAATAACAAATATACTTATCCTATAAGCTAAGTAATAACAGCCGCACGGGTCGATCCATCAGGTTAAGCTACGCTTGCCGGGGTTGGTCCGGGATGGGTGATCATCTTTACATACCGAGACTCCTCCGTGCCTCGGAAAGCATGTTAAGCCGTTGGTCCCGGCTGTCATTCGTGGATCTTTGACAGTCGTAACGGGTCATCAGAAGCCCGAAAGTCTGACAACCAGTCTTACCAAGGGGTATCGTATTACCCAGTTACTGGGTTGTGGAGGTCAGATAGGCAGTCGCTCCATGTAAAATAATGGTATTCAGCTGCATCCGGTTAGACTGGAAGCCGACCCCAACATAGTTGGGAAAAGGCTAGGCAGAACTTATCCTTAAGTATATATAGCCCGCCTAGAACCTCATAACTAAGGCTGAGACATTCCAGTATTCCAACATTATTTGAAGAATAAAAATCTATGAAAAATAATTGTATACTACTTACTTGGTGAAATACAGGAAAATGCGTAGAATCAATTTCATCTCTCCTATAAACATCTCCGATCATAAGGAAATTGTCCAGACCAGACCGTAATAGTTCACTTTGGTGGGCAGTCATGTGAGCCCTAAGAAGATTACCCCTGTTGATGTAGTAGCAGTCAGACTTAGCCCTACTCGGGTGATCAGAAGGAATCAGCAAATCATCAAAGTTTTGCTTCGTTGTGACAATAGGAGAGAAGTTGTCGTAAATGCTAAACGCCGGGTGCCCTCTATGAGTGAACGAGGAGTAAAAATAATTCACGATTCTTTGCCTTACGATTGAAAGTGGGTTATTTTTTTGTAAGTGCAGGTTCTTACCCAAATATGATATAATTTTAGGTGTAACATTAGTGTAATCGTCTGTTCTGAATTCTTTGCCTTTTATTTGCACTGAAGCAACAGATTTTGCAGCTGTACTGTATTTATATTTTGATAAAACCGCTAAAAGAGTGCGGTTTGTTTTTATAAATAATTTCGTCATAATTCTTGTGTTAACTTGCTAGAAAATAACATAAACTATAGAAATCGTGATGACTATTTCATTCGTCACTATTGTGTAATTATTTCACGTATTTTATCCAAGTTTATAATTAAAATATATTTTAGGAGAATAAATTGTTGAAATCCACCAAAATTCACCGATCGTAATTCCAGGTTAACAATTTCAATTCAAATTTATATTGCGCACTTGCTCTATTACAAGTAATTAAAAGGGGATAGCAGTATAAATATGAAACAAGTAAAAACTTTATAGCTTGGAACGTGATTGTGTCTACTTATTTTGAGTTTTTGACATCTGATGATCTGACATTAAAAAAATTGATTGAAGAGAACAGCGCCACCGATTTGAATTTACACTGTAGAAAATTATAATTCAGTCTGTATTCAGTCATCATTTGAGTTGAATTTTTATTAATTATTAGATTCAGATTTTTTAAAATCAGACAAACATGTCTTTGTCTTTGATTTTCGTGAAACTAAATCCAAACTTACAAAATAAATTGCAGCTCTAAAGTTGACATTGGCTAAATGCACAAACCGTGCGAAGCCAAAAAAAAAAAAAAAAAATTGCAGCTGATAATGTCAAACTGACAGCGACATTTTACATAACCTAAATTTAAGCTTGTTGTTACGTGCTTTGAAACACAGTATTTTTATGATTATTGACATAAACACGTAATTTTAAAGAACGGAATCTCACTTCTTTATTAGTGTGTACCTTAATACATAATGTTTCGTAAGAGGCTCTTGCATATCGCTCAGTTCAGTGCTATCGGCCTGACCGGATTTTTTGTGGGACAAAATACTGAAAAATTCAGTAATTTTCTTTGGAATGACTCAATTATTGTTGATGGCAAACGCCTGAAGAGCATGCCGGGCCTGCCAGTTTTCGGCACAGTGTCGGCTGCCACTCCATACACGGAAACCGGTGGCACTAAAGATCGGGTAAGATTTTGGTTGGAAAAGCTTTATTTATTTTAGCACACAAACGTACGTAGTTAGATTATGTTGCGTCAGCTTGCAGTCTAACCAGACAATGATAGATTACAGTATTAAAAAAAAATATAAAAGTAATATTATTTACTAGCTGTTGCTCACGACTTCGTCTACGATCCAGGATGAAAAGCAGCCTATGTCCTTTTCCAAGTCCCAGGCTACCTATCTGTCAAATTTCATAACAATCCGTTTTGCTGTTTTTGAGTAACAAACATCAGATTTTCAGATTTTTAGTAGGATTGTTGCTACAGGTACAGTCAACAAAAGAGATATCTAGGCAGGGTATACTAACATATTTATATGTGAATTGATTCGTGTTCAATTTTATATAGGTATATTACTTTGTTTTTGCAATACTCCTACATTGTAACACACCAACACAACATTGTATATTTTCATGAAATTGAACATGAAGCAATTCACATACAGACATGTTAGTATACCCTGCCTAGATATCTCTTTTGGTGACTGTACCTATCTAAGTTTAAAATTGGTCAACATTAAGTGAAGTGTCTCTACAAGATACCCCTAGCTGTGTTACATATTCACTGAGTGAGCCAGCCATGCCTGAGAAAAGGCTATCTGTTTTGAAAATGTTAATGATACCTAATAATATTATTATCATTAACATATTCAACACAAAAAAGTTTTATAAACATTAACACTATGACTTAAAAATTTCTAGGTATCACAAATAATGAAATATGGCTTCCCCAGTTTGGACAATGTTCGTTCATATGATGACTTCATACTATCTTACGACCGCCGCAACAGAGTGCCAAACTGGGTGTTTGAGCATATCACACAAGAACACATTGCTAAGAACGACCAGGTGGACCGAAGCAAATGTGATTTCAAACCTGATGAGAGTATACATCCATTCTTTAGGTAAGAAACTCCCTTATTATCTACTCTAATATTTCTGTTGTGATTGTAAACACAAGTACCCAGGCTAGTAAAATTATTTATTACTTCAGCAATATTCCAGCAGTGTTTTGCTACATACCATCATCATCACCACTATCCTCAAAAACAGTGAAGAAAAACATTGTGAGGAAACATTATGTCCTAGAACCAAAAATTTGAAGATATGTGACATCTACCATCCCGCATTGGGCCCGCGTGGTAGATTACACTCTTTCACACCAAGAGGAGGCCTGTGTCCCAGCAGTGGGAACATTATAGGCTGATTATGCTATACTTATTATGGATGCAACATGCTGCGCGCAGGCCTGCTGGGTTTTTGTTTACAAAATTTTAAAAGATGCTCCGCAGCTTCTACATACTGTGCCAGCGTGGGTGGCCTGTTTATGATGACGGCGGTATATACGTGTGGCATAGTGTGACGGAGCTTGAGGTTGTCCATTTTCTTTGTTTCAACATTGGTTTTGAATGGTTCCAGGTCACAGAACACAGATTATAAAGGCTCAGGGTTCGACCGCGGCCACATGGCGGCCGCTGGTAACCACCGCCTCTCTCAGAAACATGTTGATCAGACATTCTTTCTCACCAACATGGCTCCTCAGGTAAATTATTAAACCTGCTTCGCACTGGTTTTACTACAAGTATATAAGTTTTAAATGAATCTATACTATCTATACTAAAGCTGAAGAGTTTGATTGAACATGCTTATCTCTGAAAATGCCAGTAGAATTTGAAAAATTCTTTTTGCATTTGATAGCCCAATTCTTGAGGAAGGTAATAGGCTATTTAACATCACGTTACGATCCTTAGGAGTGGAGGAAATTTACCTTGTTATTGTTTACAGGTAGGAGAAGGCTTCAACAGAAATGCGTGGAATAATTTGGAGAGGCATGTGCGCAAACTTACAAAAGTTTATAAAAATGTGTACTGCTGCACTGGACCTCTATACTTACCCAGGTAATTACGTTATTGTGACGTCACACTTTTGGAATAATTTGAAAGACTATTTGAAACAAATAAATCTTGCCCCATGTCAGGAATCTCTTCTGTCATCATTCTCCTGTCCTTATCCCAATCTATTTGGTGTCGGCGCAACATGTCCTTTTTTTCCATACTTCTCTATTAGTCGTCATCTCGGTAGTCACCCCCTTTCTAGCCATGTCATCTTTCACACAGTCCATCTATCGTTTCTTTGACTTTCCCCTACTCTTATAGCCATCGACATTCATACTCAAAACTTTCCTCACGACATTTTCGTCACTTCTCTGCATCACATGCCCATACCATGACAGCCGATTTCCGCACAACTTTTCAGTCACCGGTGTCACTTTCACTTCCTCTTATGTACTCATTTCTTATTCTATCTCTTCTGTGTGCAGCTAAAAATGTGCTAACAGTCAAGCACCCAATTTTGAACAACATCAACCAATACACAAATGGAGGTGTCATAATTAGGGTTCTTTTTTTTTTTATAAAAGAGAGTAGTGGGCCACCAGTGTTGATCGTGGATTCGAGCCCAAGCAGGGACTTTACTGAACAGAACTACTTACATTATTACTACTCTCAATACCGTGAAGGAAAACATCGTGAAGAAACAACGGCATGTCTTAGAACCAAAAATTCGAAGACAGTGACAACCAACCAGCACTCGGTCTGGGTGGTGGATTACGGCCCACTCCGTGTCACAGAAAGAGGAGGTCTGTGTCCCAGCAGTGGGAACACTGTAGGCTGATTATGCTTATGTTAAAAGTGAAGAATATCCCAAGTATGCATATTTTTAAACAATGTCGCTATTCCGTTTTTAGGAGAGAATCGGACGGCAAGTGTTACGTCCGCTACCAAGTGATCGGCGCCAACACAGTGGCGGTCCCCACCCATTTTTACAAGGTGGTAGTGGGGGAGGCGAAAGACGGGTCCCTTGACATGGAGGCCTACGTCATGCCCAACCAGAAGATACCTGATGAGACGCCTGTGGCGGCTTTTATGGTAAGTATCCTACAGTATACCCCGTACCAAAATGGTAAAACGGAACCCTTATTGTGTGACTCAGTCTGTCTGTCACAGCTGGATATCTCAAGAACTACTAATGCTATCAACTTGAAATTTGGAACAGTTTTAGATGACGTTTGCCCAACTATTTTGAAAATAAGAAAGAAATAAAAAAAAAAAAATTTTTGCAACAGGGACTGAAAGGGGTCTTAAAAACTCGAAGTGGGGCTACTGGGGCATGTGAGGTATCATATGAAAAAACGCTGTTTACACATTCTCAAACATTTTTTTTAAATTTTTTAGGCCGCATAGTTGTCGACTTTCGATGAAAATTAAAAAAAAAAAATACCGTCCCCCCTTATCTCCGAAGTTTGCATAGAGAAAAATCTGAAATTGATAGAAGTTTATGTATGTAAAGATTACAGTAAAAATAAAACGATTTTTCTAAATGGCACACTTTTTAAAAAATCGGAATGGAACCTTCGGTGCGCGAGTTCGACTCGCTCTTGACCAGTTTTTTTTATGCTTGTGTAACCAAGTGTATATAAAAACACGCTGTGACTGTGTGTAAGCGCCGGAGCTCTAGGTACCGTCGGAGACAATGACGAAGTCGGAAGTGAGCGTGTGCGTGTATGTGTTATGTGCTGACGCTACTTGTCTTGACGCACACGTTCACAGCGCGTTTGTACACTTGGGAAACACAAGTAATGCGTGTGTTACTTCGTGTACTATGTCGTAACATTGGATGGTTAGATTTAATGCTAACTAAATACACTTCGCTTCTACAATGAATACAAAAAAAAAGCGGCCAAATGCGTGTCACTCTCACACACGAACCGCCGCGCAACTTAGGTACATTTATTTTATTTTTATTATTTGTTGAAATTTCAAGTGTCATACAGCCCCGAGCCCTTACCCTTTAGGTACGGAACCCAAAAACACATGACAATCGAATAAGTGGTTCCTAAGTTATAAACGTACTATTTATGTCCGTTATACCTACATGTTTTGTAATGAAATGTTACATCTACTTTTTAATTCGAAAAACAAAACTTTTTAAATTTGGCTCAGATATAATCAAATTAGGTAAGCTTTTTAAGCTAGTGTAGTTCTCGCCGCCAGCGCGGCATGCGTATAAGATCAGCACCCTAATTGCGTAACACATTATCAATCGGAGTTGGTTTCATTTTGACAGTTCAACAACATTCATTGCGTTATTTACGTTGTCAAGCGGACAAATTTTTCGAACATATGAAGCAATGGACTAGCAATTTGTTTCAAAATTATTCAAATTCCGTTTGATAATGTGTTACGCAATTAAGGTGCTGTATATGAACGTAAACGAAACGAGGAGCTCGTGGCTAAGTAATAAGAGCCGCACGGGTCGATCCATCAGGTTAAGCTACGCTTGCCGGGGTTGGTCCGTGGATGGATGACCATCTTTACATACCGAGACTCCTCCGTGCCTCGGAAAGCACGTTAAGCCGTTGGTCCCGGCTGTCATTCGTGGATCTGACAGTCGTTACGGGTCGTCAGAAGTCCGAAAGTCTGACAATCAGTCTTACCAAGGGGTATCATATTACCCAGTTAATGGTTGTGGGGGTCAGATAGGCAGTCGCTCCATGTAAAATAATGGTATTCAGCTGCATCCGGTTAGACTGGAAGCCGACCCCAACATAGTTGGGAAAAGGCTAGGCAGATTGATATGAACGTAAACGAAACAAAAGGAGTAGGTATGTAAGGGTCGTAGCAGGTGGCGTTCTGTTGTTTCTGCCTACCCCCATGGGAAGAAGGCGTGAGTTTAGAGTTACATATACTTATTGTTGTTACAGGTACCACCAGAGTCAATCGAAAAGGCAGCAGGTCTGTTGTTCTTTGATAAGTTACATAGAAGTAAACTGAATAGAATAAACGGTAAAAAAATGTAATTATATTTATTTTAAAATGTTATTTTATTTCAGAAAATATTTTATTAACTTGTTTCCAATGTGATTTCAGATTTATTAAGTTAATTATGTTGAAATTGTAAATAGTTGTTATTGTAAATAAATGTACCTAGTTACTTACCTAATTTTTATTGAACTACTACCTACTTCTAACTAAGATATTCCATGCTTAAAAATCTAGTAAAAGTAGGAATCAAAGAAGTAATAACTAAAGTTAATTAACTAATAACAGAAGTTAATTTGATGATTATCAGTAAGTTGAAGCAATGTATGTGACGAAAAACAATAACACTTAAGTTCAAACTATTGTCCAGATCTCCCCCTTCACATGGGAACTTTGATTAGACTGGCAATAATAAAAATATCGTTTTTATTTTTGTGGAGCAAAAGTATTCTCTAAGCTGCCAGAAATTAAAAATGTACTTAAACAAAATAATTATTATTACTAGGCTAGCACACAAATTTTATTTTTAAATAAACGATAAATTTATTTATTTATTTATGTTAATACGGTTTGGGGACCAATTACATTAACACATACAACAATATAACATAATCATAAAAAAGACAACAACAAAAAAAAAAATAGAACAAAGATTATAAACAAAACACAAGTTTTGAATTTATGTGCTCTCACAAAAGTGAAGACAAGCGCACAAAACAGTTTTGAGATCATCTGCAAATAGGTCACAGTTCGAGTTGGCTTCCATGACGTTATTAAGCGCAGTCAGGGCGCGAGGAACAGGGGATGAGGCGCGGGCCACTGTTCGAGATGTGGGCACGGCTAGTAGACGGTGTTTTCTACCACGGAGATAGTTGCTTGGAACGTAAAGGCGAATCAGCTCATTATTCATCGTACAGTCGCTAGAGCAGAGTCGCCGGTGTGTCGGACTCTGGAAGCCCTCAATGCCCTCCTGGCAGTCAATCCTGATTGTGATCTGTTTGCCGATGAATGGAGAGAGATAAAGCGAGTGTGTCTAAAGTTTTGCAAGAGAAAGTATGAGAGAATTTCCACTGTTATTTATTAAGTATGTAGTAGATATTACAATATTAGTATTGTATTTCTAGGTTAATTATTGTAATTGGTGTATAACCGTTTTAATTAACTATAAATAAATAAATAAATAAATTATGGAGATCAGGAGCATCTGTTATCCCACGACATATTTTAAGCATGATGTACAACTGATCATAGGCTCTTCTAGTTTGTAACATATGAAATCCTAGAGATCCTACGAGAAATTTTGTTGGATATAAAAATGGATAAAATACGACGTGAATTCGTAATTCAATAAAATTAGAAGAAATATGTTAGCCTATCTCAGCTGCTCAACACACTATAAACATTCGGCAATCGAATGAATAGGATCTAGTCGGTAGGTAGCTGGGTAAAGCTCACAAAGCCCAGCCTGAACACTACCTGATAAAAATAACATAAACAACTCTAGCGTGTACAAGATGTACGTGCGCCCAATATTCAGAAATAACCTTGTTTTTATAACCTCCGACGGAAACAGAGGGGTGTTAGAAGTTTAACATGTGTATCTGTTTGCGCAGATTGCAGATTTGTCTCTCTGCGACATCGTAACTCCCAAACGGATGGACCGATTTCGATGCGATTTTATTTTTGACGAGTAGTACGTACTTACTAAGTAAAGTTAATGTATCGTGATACCCAGTAACTGAGCTGTGGAGGTCAGATAAGCAGTCGCTCCATGAAAACTGGTAACTGGTATTCAGCTATATCCGGTTAGACTGGAATCCGAACCCAACATAATAGCGTCGCCTTAGAGTGAAAACCTCACAACACACATCCTGATCTGACTAATTTGTTCATTCGATACTCGTAGCGCCATCTATGATTGATATTAATTAATAAAAAAACATAAAAGACGCCGTACAAAAATTTTACAGCACGCAGTTTTTTCTTCCTCATGAAAAGTTACTTCTTTTACAGTTACGAGGTTTCCACTCTAAGGCGTCGATAGGGAAAAGGCTATAGGGCTTAGGCAGATGATGATGAGAAGTATTACGATAATTGGTCATCCATAATGTGTTATCTTTAGGTTGTAACAAAATAAAACGTTAGCATGTATAAAACGTGTGTATATTAGGTAGTAACATGACGGTACTATCATAGTAAATTATAGAGGGACATTTATCTCGAGGTTAGTCTTCATCTTCGTCCGACGCGCCGTTCTGTTGTGGTTCGTCGTCCATGCGTACGTCGCCCATACCTGCAAAAATAAAAACATTAATTACTATCTTTCTGGCTAAATGTGGGGCTCTTGGTGATCTTGGGGTCGAAATCGGTTTCCCAGGGGTCGACATAAATGAAAACCGATTTTGGGGGTCGACGAAGTCTAAAAATCGACCCCTATTAATTAACACAAGTTCATATGTGAAACTTTCAAGATACTGTATGTTGTGTTACGTGTACCAACTTGTTATAAAAATTACTAATATCACAGTCTACAGTCTTCCGACGAAGCCCGAGCTGTTTACGAAGTTCGACGAACTACGTAAGCAGCTCGGGCTTCGTCGGACGACTGTATGGTGCATAGACTGTGCTAATATTATAGTAGGAAGTATCATTGTTGTACTTCGAAAAACCGCCACAAGTCGATAAGCGTGCACAAGTTTGTACAAAAAGAAAAACTCGGGAAGTCAATAAGCGTGGACAAGTTCATGCAAGATAATGTGTTCGAGTGTACAAGTCTTACAGACACGTTTTGACTTGAGAGAAACTAGAGATAGGGTTTTTAGTAATTTGGCTATGTGGGTCTGAGGCATCAGTTAATTTTGGAAAAGGGGTCTCTTGCCCAAAATAGTTTGGGAAACCCTGATTTAGATGATAACAACCGCTAGAGCCGATCGAGGGTTAAGCTACGTTTGCCGCGGTCGGTTCGTGGATGGGTGACCAATCCATCGAGACCCTCGGGAAAGCGCGCTAAGGTAGCCCGAGAAATTCAAATTTTCCTGGGTTTTTTGAAATTTGTAGGTCAGTGTAAGGTTGTATCTTGATCAAAATATGATTCACGACATAAATATGCATTTACATTATTTTAACCATAAAAATCGTCAATGTGTCTCTAAGTTAGATTTCCTCCGGATTGGTCTGATTTCGGAAATCAGATGAATCCGGAGGAAATCCACGCGGGCGAAGCCGCGGGCAACAGCTATTTCACACAATTTTTACTATTCACATTTTTTTTTTTATAAGCATTATTTAAAAAAAATGCTAAAATACTCCTTTAACTAACTACTATGCACGAGCATACGCGAAATTGTTAGTGAGGCATGTTAGCAATGGCACAGGTGTAAAACGAGCTTATACGCTTCGGAAATGCGCCCAATTTGTAATTGCTCTTATTATTTTTATGGAAAATGCAGTCAGCATTAGTTTGAAATCGCCAACCCATCTTGCGCAAGCATGCTCAAGACGGGTTGGCGGTTTCAGACTTATATTAACTACTGACCCGACAGACGGCATGTCTAAATTGAAAGAATTCATACAAAAAAGGACATTCAGTTGTTCCCGAAAATTGAAAACTTTCCGGGAAACTTTTCAAATTTTTCTTTCTTTTATTTAAAGTAGGTAAGTACATAAGAATTGAAAAGTCATATTGGTACTTGCCCGGTTTTGAAACCATAATCTCGTACATGAGAGGCGAGGCCTTAACCACTGGCCCATCATGATTATAATAATTTACAAAGGTAATAAAACAGGTACATACCCTGGTCCTCGTCCTCCTCGGCGGAGTCGCCGGCCACCTCTGCGTTCTCGGCCTCCGCACGCTCCATCTGCCGCGCGAGCTCGGCCTCGTCCGTCGCCGTCACCACCTTAGGCTGTAATACACAACGAGGACGTTAATATCATAATAATATAAGAATGGATTTTAGAAACATAGTGAAACATAGTGTTGCTAGGAAAAAAAACTATAAATATAATTTTAGATAGGTAGTTTCTCAATAAATGTACAGAAGTGAAAATTTTGACTTTTGTACATTTATTGAGAAAATCTACCTATCGAAAATTATATTTATAATTCAGAATCGTATCATGCACATCTATCAACAATTCGACCAAAAAAAATTGTAACAATGCAAAGCATTTTATTTAATAAACATACTTTTGTGTAAAAAAGTAATGATTTGACTACCCATTTGTAACAGCGTCCTTAATTAGAAAGCTATATTCAATCAAGAGCTAATATTACTAATATTGGGCGTGGGGTTCTGGGTTAGATTTAGGAACTAGGTCTAACAAAGTAATATTGGGTTTTCCCAACGCAATAATACTTTTTACTATAGTTCGCGCGAAGTGCTAGTCACAGCCTGAGGTATGGGGGAGGTAGACAAAGGCCAAGCTAACTCAGTCTGCCAACCTTGTCAATCGCGCCCTCTTCAGTCTCACCGCTCACATACCTCAGGCGGTGACTAGCACTTGCGCGCATACTATAGCAGCCCGGAGACTTGATTTGTGCCCGTTTACACATCCATACTTTTAGCAAAGAATACCATGCTTACAATGCTTTTATTTACCCCACTTACACAATATGCAACATAATAATTATAATGTTATATATTTTTAATGTCATTCCATGTGAATAATAACTTTTATTATTATGCATCGTACTTACCGCCATCTGCACATTGAATACTCCTCCCGCGGTGTCTATGGTCTCCTTAATTTTGTCGATGGCATCTTGCAATGCTTTGAGACCGTCTGTTTTCTCAGGCGTTGATGTGGTCATTACTGAGAAAACATGATTAAAATGATGTTATTATTTTGAGCTGCTCCAGCCAATGAATGACTACTACTGAAATCCTGTCTGATAGATTGCTAAATTAGATTATTCAAAGGGTTCAGGGAATATTGCCATAAATTTAACACTTGGCAAACGGAATAGTGCATTGTTGCAGTATCCAACATATTGTGATAATGCTGCATCTAATACACAACTAGATAATGCACATAGCATTAAGGCATTTATCACACCGGACACCTTGTGCAGTGATGCGGTTTTTAACGCAGGAGAATTTCCGCACGG
The DNA here is from genome assembly GCA_946251885.1 of Cosmia pyralina. Classification (NCBI taxonomy): domain Eukaryota; kingdom Metazoa; phylum Arthropoda; class Insecta; order Lepidoptera; family Noctuidae; genus Cosmia; species Cosmia pyralina. The sequence goes on along the minus strand of OX276362.1, from coordinate 11,907,616 downwards.
AGATGCGAGTCAGTCTGTACGGTTTTTGTATACAAATCAAGATTCTATAATCAAAGTTAAAAACTGCAGCACCGCACACCGGAGCGGTATCCGGTGCATTGTGATAACAGCCTTACTATTTATCGAAAACTGATTATCATCTCCAATGCTCTAACAGAAGTAGCTTGATTGTTGCTAAAAACTAATGAACTGTTAAACTACAGTATGACATTAGTAAGTATTCAGAGTTAATAAATAATAATTTCAACTCACCATACAAAGGTGGCGCAATAAGATTAATCTTGATGGGCAGGTCCACAGTCGACAGCGCAAGTCCTGCTTTCAAGGCAGCACGTACAGCGTCTATGCCTTCATAGCCATAGCACGCGCACTCTATGTCCGCGCGGATCTTCACCGCTTGTGACGTCAGCTTCCGTTTGATGTTCGCTAGGAGGACCTCCTTAGTGTTCTCGTCGAGGCCACACTCATTTAGCACTGAGGGGTCACTGGAAGATTTATTGGAATATGTTTATTTATTAAAATCTAAGAAAAACCACTGCTCGATGTTGATCAAGCAGTGGTTAAGGCGACGATAACCGACTTTTAATGATTGTAATCTGAAAATCAGTCTAAATGAGTACTGTTAATGATTTGAGAAAAAAATATTATTATGTTAAATTAGAGCATTTTCTTAATAACTTAATATGTGATCTAAAATCATGTTTATATTATATAGTGTAATTAATTTGTAAAGTTATGTTATGTAACGCAGATAAAAACTAAGAATCACGCAAAAACTATCAATCGTATTTTTAATACGTGTTTTAAAATAATACCTTTTGTTTTACGTGTAATAAATTAATAATGCGTCTAGTTTGGGATAGCGCTCCTTGATGGCCGAGTCTAATTACTTACTGGGTGAACGAACTACGCGTTGCTGTGCACAGAACAGAACACGCAAGCTAACCACACTTCAAGGCCATTGGCATATATCTGCATCTTAATGAAAACACTCCGATTTCCATAGCAAATGGAATATTTCTTATGGAAATCAGAGTATTTTAATTGCGGCAGAGAATATGTTCAAGAAAAACAGTATTATGTTGCAGATAAAGCTATGGGAGATAACTTTGCTCAGCAAATGTTATGTCTATGCCAGCAATAGGATACCATCAGAAAGGTAGGGGATTATCTGAAATATTTGTGAATAAAATAATGAAAGCAATGGAAAATGGAGAAGTTACATACTTTTGAAATTATTCTTCTACCTTAGTTACGTAAAACAATCATTGTAATGAATGGAGCAAAGTTACTTGTTCGACTTCTTTAGCAAGTTCTTTGGTATTGGTGCCGATTCTCTTGTCACAAATGCCACTAAACTAGACTAAAAATCACTATAATTTAGTTTATTCCTGTCAAACGACGATTTCCCATTCTGAAATTGACTAAAGTGACACAAGTTAACTATATTTTAGTTTGACAGGACTAAGATTGTACGGAGTTATTAGTTTAGTGAAAATGGCGATTTTGCTATTCTGAATTTCACTGTTTTCACCTAAAATTTTAATTGTGAAACTAAATCAGACTATTTTTAATCGCGATTAAAAAGGTGAAGAATAAAATTAGTTATCATGAACTAGAATTCACACCAACACCTTGACTTTAAGTGCAAAAACAGTACTGTATTTTTTTGTTTTGTTTTGCTTATATCTCGAAAACGGTGTGTCCTATCGTAAAAATAATGAAAATTTGGCCCCCCTTTGTAACACCCTTAAACCCCTAAACCTCAACATATAGGTACCAAAAAAAAATTCCATAAAAAACACGTTGAGCTACCCCCTCCCTGCTCGTTAACAAAATATGACAAGTTTTGTCACTTTTCATAGTGATTTCGTTAGTTCCAATTAAAGCCACCGGGTCATATACTACGGGCACTATACCACGCGGAGTCACGATTGTCATTATAGTTGTGTCAAAATAGTTTTTTAATTTAGAGGTTTTTTTTTGCAGAATAGCTCTAAGATTCTCATAGCCAAAAGTAAGGAATTTTAGTGATAGTTTAGTTCGGTGTACAAGAGAATCGTCACCAGTGTTCATTGAATCGTTGAGCTACTTAACTTTCAAGTTGAGCTGCACTTTTACTGACAAATGCATGCACTGACTTGAATGTCCACTCAATCTGTGTGGATCTATCCTCAAAAGACCATTTCAGAAATCTACAAGGTCTTCACATGATCAGACCAAGATTATGTCTGGACTTTAAGAGACCGTGATCACCGAGTTTGTTTCGGCCTTTTTAACCGACTTCAAAAAAGGAGGTTCTGTATTTGATCCGTATGTATATAAATACATACGGATCACACAACACGATACATAAGTATGTTATCCGCGATTTTCTCAAAAACTAATGAACCAATTTAGATTATTCTTTCACTACCGTATTCTGCATACTTTCAGGAAGGTTTTAGTATATAATACATTAGGTAAGTATTCTTATGTACGAAGTTATATGCATAAATGTACTGTATCTCCGACATTAAGCGGATTTTGTGATGATTCTTCTTTTCGTTCGTCTTGGACTCATGTAATTGTCATAAATGTATATTGAACAAAAAATGGAAAAATAAATTTACTTTGAAGTAAAAACCGACTTCAAAACCTAAAACTAATAAAATAACTTTCTTATAAAACTTAACAGCTTCTGAAGTCGGTGTCTTCCATTTTTCAATGCACCTTAGCTTGACACCGACTTCAGAACTGTTTTTTATGAAAGTTATTTTATTTGTTTTATGTTGGTGAAGTCAGTTTTTACTTTTTTTAAAGTAAATTTATTTCTCACAGTCATTTTTTTATGAAAGTTATTTTATTTGTTTTATGTTGGTGAAGTCAGTTTTTACTTTTTTTAAGGTAAATTTATTTCTCATAGTCATATAGGAAACAACATCATCTAATTTAATTAAAAATATGATTGACGTGTAAGTGTTAATGCAAACCTACGTATAGAAATAAAATCTTTTATTATTACAGTGGAATTCCTGTGTTGTGACGTCAGATAACTGCAGTACTGTCTCTATTTAGCATAGACTTCGACCCCTATTACATGGTACGTAACCATAACTGGTGAAATGTGGGTGTACTATAGCCACACTTCTGCCTAACCCGAGAAGACAGGCGTGAAGTTATGTTACAACTTCGGCAGTTTTAGAGTTATTTTAAACGATTTTTGCTGTTGCTGATTTTTGAAGTGAAAACTTCTATAGACGCATTGAGCGATTTTTGGTAGGGAGATATCTTATGGGTTTGCATCACGTCACGCTGTCAAGATTTTATTTCTGTCGACAGTCCCCTTAGCTGACTAGGTTTTTTTGTTTCGAAAAATTTTATTAACAAAAACTTAGCTAATATTATGATTGAAATTATTTTATTAGAATTTCCTTGAAACCTTGATCTACTTTTTTATACAGTACTTAATACGTATTCAATCAGAATTTGCATGAAATTGTGTGCCAGACAAGTTTACCCAGGACTTAACCAATATGTCATTAATCTAATAAGGAAAAATGTTAATGAAAGCAAGTAATATTGTAGTTAATCTACTCACACTGCAGCCTGTTTAAAGAAGTCGTAAGCTGAAGCCTTCTTCTTGTATTTCTCTTCAAACAGCCACGCTGTCCTCTTGTAAAGCTCCTCCAGCTGTTCAGAGCTCTCATAGTGCAGGAGTTCAGCCACGTGACGCAGGATTGAGTTCACTGCCTTTGCTTTAGCGTACCTCTCGGTACATTTGTCTATATCCTCTGCAGATACACGACGTTTTGACAAGTCTATGTAACCTGGAAAATTAGGTAAAACAGAGAAGGATTTAGTGTAATGATTTTACAATAAAAATAAAGTGATGCTTTTAAAACTTGCTAAGTACAGGGGAAGAATCATTCAGTTTGATCATGAAATAACCATGTCTAATAAATAAATTATAACAGTAAGAATTGTACATTGACATTATTATATTGAAATCAATTAGTTATAGTTTAAACAGCAAAGCTATGAACTTTGTACAGGTAGCAAACTTGTAAAAGTAACTTTGCAATGATTGTATTGTATTTCAACTGCTTCAACTTGCATTAGACCATATGAGACCATACTCTTGACATTTACAGGATAATTTGCTGTGTAAAACATTAAGACTATTAATTAAGTAAAGTATTAACAAAAAAGTAGGTACCTTTTTCTTTGTCCACTCTGATGACGACGACGGGCTCAGTCTTGCCGACTCTGATCAATTTGTTGATGGATCTGATACGACGTCTGGACAACTCGGACAGCAAGATCATGCCCTCAATGTTGTTGTACTCCAGCAGGTGGACGTACGCGCCCATCTCCGCGATGGACCTCACGTTCACCATCACCACATCTTCCACCTCCGGATACTTTTCTTGGTAAAACCGACACGAAAGAGGCATCTGAAAAGAGTTTTTAATTCATAACCTATACATTCCATTTTTTAAGGGTTCTCATAACAGGAAAGCCTCAGTCGGCTTATTTTAATACCTTGTTTGTGTTTTATTAGTTATTTTGCTAATAATTTTGGGAAATAACTAAAAGAATGATGAAATACAGCACTTGTTCACGTTGACGACTGAAGACAACTTTTACGTTTCGTTTTGACAAGCAAAAGACTCGGGTCTTTATGATGAATTGATGACAAAGTTACAATTTTAGTTAAAAGTTAATAATGCATATAAACTTTTAGGAATCTTGTAAATCGATATATCATGGTTATTTTGTAAGAGCACAGTAATAAAATTAAGATAAAATAGAAAAGGTATTTCCAATTCCTTCAGAAAAGAAATAAAATATCTTTATGCGTAATGGAATGTAGTGAATGTTGCCTGTCTGTAAATAAAAGACTTATGCTAGATACACACACGCCGCCGACGCGACGCGACGTAAGCCAGCGATTCTCATCATCTGCCTAGCCTTTTCCCAACGATGTTGGGGTCGGCCTCCAGTCTAACCGGATGCAGTTGAATACCAGTATTTTACATAGAGCGACTGCCTGTCTGACCTCCACAACCCAGTTACTGGGTAATACGATTCCCCTTGGTAAGACTGGTTGTCATCTTTCGGGCTTCTGACGATCCGTAACGACTGTCAAAGATCAACGCACAGGATCCACGAATGACAGCCGGGACTAACAGCATAACATGCTTTCCGAGGCGCGGAGGAGTCTCGTAATGTAAAGATGGTCACCCATCCACGGACAACCCCGGCAAGCGTAGCTTAACCTGATTGATCGACCCGTGTAGCTGTTATTACTTAGCCACAAGCTCCTTAAGCCAGCTTTAGGGCGTGAAATAAGTTCAAAATTATATTACTTATGATTATGTATGTACTTTTAATTTTAACTAAAACACAGAACATCAAAAAACCCAAACCGGCCGTTGCGCCGACATAGTATGTAACTATGTAGAGCATAAAAATGTGTCTGGATTTAACTAGCAGTAACAGTCGACAGATGGCGGTATATGTAGCGTGTTTGTAGCTGAACCTGTGGCTGAACTCCTGAAGTGCCGAGTGAGACTGCTAGCTAGCAGAAACGTTGAAAATCCAACCGCTTTGCGAAGACTTGTAAAAATTATACGAGTAAGCACAAAAAAAAACAGGATATGTGTGGCGCTATTAGACTCAGGAAATTTAGTATCTTTAGGTACTTATTATTACATAGATTGACACACGTTTAGCTCCCAACAAGTACTATGTATTTAATCTATGAGTAACTCCATACATTAGAGGGTTTGGTTACTGTTGACATTATAATAATTAAACTAGGTCGGTCCAGTAATCAACTATAAGGAGGGCGGACATTAAAGTGAACAATGCTAACCCTGGGCCGGTAGTCTCGACATTCGTAGAGACCCCTGAACGACTGAAATCGCTCGCTAAGTCGTAATGGGGTCCCTAGATAGCCAAAATGGTTTGACAAGCATGAAACAATCATTTTCAGTATCAAAGCAGTTGCGACGAGGACCGTTTTGACGACTGATTTTCGTTTTATGGAAAACTGCAGCGTTTCGTCGTCAAAATAATTGACTACGACCCACCACAAAAATCACGTGTTAGTAGCAAAGTCCTAACGATCCGGATGTAACGATATTTGGTAGCCTTGAAACTCAAAGTTATCGATTGTCATCTATATTTAACCGAATCTCTATGATTTTCGTAATGTGTACGACTACAGTTAGCGACCAATTTTGAGAGCCCGCTAAGTGATTCGGTTGGTAGCGAATTGTAAACTATAGGTACTTACCAAATGTTTTGGTTTTTAAGTCAATACAAACATAAATTATACGGATCGGGCTCGAAGATGGGTTTGTACCGATGAGGCTTTTACGTTCACTTATAGGTTCGGAATATACTCAACATACTAAGTGCGAAAGCGTCGCCGATATTCATAGCATTCGTTCATTTATTATATTAATCTCTTTAAAGGGTGAGAATCGTGCTATTTTTCGTGTATAAATAAATAACACACAACCGTACCTAAATCATGTTTTAACTTTATTTAATCTCTATAAAGTATGACAATCATCTTCTAAGTTCACACATTCTAATAATCTAGATCTAGGCACTGTTTATACGACACATGTTGCATACCTATCCACATGAAAATAACAATGCACTCAGGAGTTTAATAAAGTGGATTGAAAGTAATAATTTAATTATAAATCTCCAAAAACCAAAATCATGCACTTGCCAACGGGTATCCATGAGTAATTAATGTAAATTAAGTACACTAGTCAAGTAGAAAAAGTGAATGTTAATTTTTAGGGATCTTAATTAACACCCAGTTAATGTGGAAGTCACAGCCAGAGGACATTATTGTAAAAGTGTAAGTAGGTACATAGCGGTTCAAGCCATTCATAACATTTAAGTGTGCTCACATCTCTAATGTTTTGTTTAGACTTACTACTGTCAATATAATTTGATACTTACCTACTTAACTTTTCATACAATTGTTATACTTATTTATTCTTTTATAAGCTGCATAATTTATCAAAAAGAGTAAATCTGCCGGCAATATTGGTTGCCTTATGCCTAGGTACCATTGTTTGATACTTTACAACCTGGAAGTAGCCGCATTTGTAAAACCTATAAACATTTTAATTTTCTACCTCAAATTAAACTAGACAATGTGGTTCTGTACCACATTGTCTAGTTTCATTGTTTAGTAGTTTTGTTTGAGATCTCAATATCAGAAATTTTTGTGCACGGTATTCTCAACTTCTATACTCAAGAAAAAATATTAGTTAGGTATCTGTATGGCACCTGTAATTTATAATAAAATACCTAACAATAATAAAGACCTACCTTGTAGGAATTTAGAAAACAGCTAACAGTTTTTATTATTCTGTACAAGATTTCATAGCGGATAAGTTAACTTAATTGAAATTTAGTTTTTGTAATTTGTTTAAATGTACTAAATTTGCATGCTATATTAGCTAGAATGTACATGGATTCCTCACAACTGTAAAAACTGATTTCAGTTTCAAATGTAAATAAATATTGTATTCTATTTTATTGAAAAATAAATGACAGCCACAAATCATGTTTTCAACTTTATTAAATCTCCATTATCACAATCATCTCCTAGTTTACACATTCTAGACACTTTACACGAGGCATGTTGCATACCTATTGAAAAATCTTTCACATGAAATTTTAAACTTTCACTATTCATTTATTTCAACATGTTTTCTTCTACGTCGTGCCTTCAATATATTACATCTCCTCCAAGCTATGTGGCCTTCTGAGGTGTGGACCGCTTCTTACTTCATGCTGCCTCCCAGTCTTCAGACACCCTTGTTAGGGATAACTTTCTGTAGAATCCCAATCCATACAAATCCCCAAGTATCATTACGCAGCTATTATGTACTATAATGAGAAACTATAAATGCAGTGAGGTCGCCGCTTAAGCCAGAAATGTGTTAGCCGAGCAATATAATTTGCTGACAAGTTATTTGTTACTAATGAAACAATTATTAGGAAAATACGAAAATAATACTATTCAAAATATTGAGTTTCCAAAGACAACTAATCAAACTATAGATTTCATCTTGACATATTGACTGTGATACTTGCTTGCTATTAGAATAGTAATGTTGCAAGGAGGCAAATTTCTAAATCCTTAGATATTTAACAATTTAAAGTTATTGCTACTTATTAGTTTGAACCTTGAACCATGAAAAATAGTGTTTCCAAGATAAGGTTTACATATTCACTATAATTTTCAAGAAAAACAATAATTAATTTTATTATTAATTATAAAGTTCTCAAATTTTAAGGTGATTGAGCAGTAGTAGCCCGCGAAATTCAAATTTTCTTCCGTTTTTTGCAATTTGCAGGTCAGTATGTTGTATGTTGATAATAATATGATACGCGGCAATCAGAATATGTATTTGAGCGTTTTCAAACATAAGTTTACCCTTCACTTTTGGGCTGTCCCAGTGTCCCCTGTGTTTGATTCAAACGATATACCATTTTTAACTACAAGGTGGCAGTTTTTGGCCCCACTTAATTTACTCGATGTTTCAAGCGATTTTGAAAATTTTTTGTACTAGGGTAGCATGGGTTTTTTGTCATCGTTTGAAATACTCTAGTCGCCGATCGTCGCAGGTAGTTTTTAATTCAAGTTTTATGCGGACGAGTACTTCGACGCCTAAGTGTCCTTTTGTTTTGTATTTATTTGTATAGTTAGTTAGTTAGTCATTTACGTTAAAAAATATTTCTACTGTTTGATAAGTTTGTTGAATAAATAATTTAGGAAAGTTTTATGCTCATTTCATTATAATTTGATTTACAAGGTGCCAGCCGGAAATGTCGGTTTGACCACGACTAAAACTGCCATTTCATTATCTACAAAGACTATTTTAGTTTTTGAAATGGTTACAGCATGCTTTACGTACACCGATCGCCACATAAAAAATCTAGTTCAGGTTAATTTTCATAATTTAACTAATTTCAGATGATGAACGTTATATACATTTGATAATAAACGTAGGTAAATGTGTACACACGACTACACATCAAGCTAAACTTTCCAGTTTACACAGACCTCTCATTATAAGGAAATCCTACACAATGTGAGATCAGCTTATAATGGAAATGTATAGCTTGATCTGTAGCCGTAAGTACGTCAAAATTTAATTTTGAATATAAAATGGGAAGATCGGTCACGTCCGTTTGATAACATTTTGCTCCGTGACCATTATATCACAATAAGGCCAAGACTACATGTAGGGCTTTTATTTAATTAATATTTAATTTTATTTCATCTTTTTTATTTTATATGATTTTTAATGCATGTGTGTTTGGCAATGGGTATTATTAACCTGATATAAATGAATTTATTTATTTATCCAACCAACTTCAGTTACTACATCAACTTAAATATGGTTAACCTCGGAATGAAAGATAAACCACATGACTATATGACGTTTTCATAAATAAATACTCGTTTGACAATAAAAGAAATAATTTTAAAACTAATTAAGTAAAAAAAGGTTAAAAAAAGTTGTGTTTTATATTATAAATTTATAATTGAAGAAAAATGTTACATTGTTACAATTCAATGTTGGATAATACTGAAAAAAAAATTGCCTAAACTTATGAATAACTATTCGTAGTACCTCTCAGTTTTGGTTTAAATTAATGTTTCTCGTAGGTACCATCACAATATAAATATGGATAGTAGGGAAACTACGTACAAAGGGTCGAAACGGCACACCCACACAGACAAGCGCATTGACGAGGCCACAAAGCGATAGTCGCGGTGCTCTGTCGCGGGTGCCGTGTCGAGTAGGGATGAACATCGCTCATAAAAAACATCGATACTAATATCGATGTTTTTCATGAGCAATGTGCATCCCTACTCATCAATATTTTCAAAAGTAAAACATCGATTTTAAAAACATCGAAATTGAGAATATGAACGATATACCTATCGATTTTTTCGATGTTTTTTATCACCATTTAAATCTCTAATAAAAAAATAGAAATCGGCAGAAATGTTACTTTAAGTAATATATATAGATTATATCTTTAAACTGACAAAAAATACAATAAATTACAACAACAACTAACTCGGCAATATAACATAAAAGCTCACTTTTTAAACTAAAACAATGAATTAAGCTATAATTATAATATTGAAATAATAGGTACACACGGCTGCACACAACCTCCTTCCAGCCCGCGTCAAAATTATCCCGGCCCTGCAGGTCGATAAATTTGCGGGTATGGCCGGGCCTCTAAAACGGATAAGAGCGCATCTGTTTGGCCACTCGTAACACGCGGTGAACGCTTACGCCTGAAATATTTAAATAAACTAGAACCAATTTTTCAAAATCTTAACATTATTTGACTCATTGAGTTCAACTGGCTATGGTTTGACTAGAATAGTCAATAGAAAAAGCGATCAATAATGAACCGACAAATTAGATTAGAAAAAAGGTGTTGTAGTTTGAGGTCGGGTACTTACTTGACGCCGCTCGGACCCGGGCCTGCAGCTGCATCTGCTTCTCTTCCTCCAGTCATTTTATTTTATAAGAAATAGTACCTACTTATTGAAGAACAAAACAAAACAATATTTTGAACGCGAAGTGGATCAAAGATAGTATTGAAAGTACCTAATTTAAATCGGGTAGATATACGAGTAGGTACTTATTGGTTGTCTATGACACCGACTTAGTGTTGCAAGGAGGCAAATTTTTATGTCCATAGATATTTGACAAGTTACTATGGCTTCCTATGAATTTCCATGAAAAATAATGTTTTCAAGATAAGGTTTACGGTAATGAATTTCCAATTTTCAAGAAAAACAATTATTTTTATTAAATCATGATCTCCAATTTTCCTCGTTATTAAAGAAGATTTTGAAGTGGCCAATAATTGTCTTTGATAAAACCGAACTATTACCATTTGCCCGTCTAGGGGAGCTCATTAGGACCACAGAGCATGTAATTAGGACTTAGCGAGCGATTTCAAGTCGCTATGAGAACGTAGCGAATGTCGAGACTGCCGGCCCTGGCCTGTAACTTTGCTCTGTAAAATTGGTTTGGGCTAAATATCATATACCTACTATTCTGAGCTTTTGGTATAGCACACCACTAAGCACAGCGTGATTGAATCAGCTACTGCAATCAGGCACAATCGAGTTTATCTTGACGTTTAAAAACTTCGAAGGAAGCAGGTTTTTGTACGGCATCAAAGCTTCTTTCTCAACTGAACACGAAGATATTGGCTAGATGCGATCAAATACTTTTGGAAGGCCATTGCGTTTATTTTTTCAGTTTATTTTTTTGTAAATTAAATGGCATTATTCAATACTACTTCGTCTGAGGTGCCATTATTCATAATTTTTCGAAGACATCAGCCTGAAATATTTTAAATTGTTTAAATTACTAAGCGAAACCTTTTTATCTGAATTTATATTGCAACAAACATTTAGGATTTTCGAAGTTTTTATGGTAGGCACCTCGGTTTAACTATTGGTTTAACCAAAGTTGTAAGGCAGCAAATCATTACGATATCTACAATAAATTATATCATTCTTCCATGCAGTTCATAAGTTAGCAACATATTTAACAGTTAATTAGAGACTGGTGGTGTGTGGTGTGGCGTGCGTTTATCTTTCTGCCCATTAAAACCTATTAACGAATGAAATCTATCGCATTCCTGGTTGGCATGCACTGGTTCCAGGAAGATGGGCAAGATGGCCTATTTAAAGATTCTCAGAGCCTTGACAGTGTGATTTAATTGAAATAATTAAAGCATTATTGTGTCATCGCTTTGTCGCAGATGGGTTTTTCATGAATGAATTCTGCTTGGTGTTGGATAACTATATAGCAATAGGTAATTAGAAGTCAATCAACTCAGCCTATCGTAGTCCACTGCTGAACAAAGGCCTTTCCCAGGCTGCGCCACAACTCTCTGTACTCCGCCTTCCGCATCCAGTCTGTCCCAGCCACCTTTATAAGGTCGTCGGTCAATCTAGCTGGAGGGCGACCCAGACTACGCTTGCCGATACGCTGTCTCCATTCCAGGACTGGTCTGCTCAGCTGCGATGCTACACTTCAGTTTGCAAACTAAATCGGTAACTCTGGTTCTTTTCCGGATAACTTAATTTCTGATTTTATCTTTCAAAGAAACTTCGAGCATAGCCCGCTCCGCTGCTGAGTGACCTTGAATTTGTGAACGATATTTCAGAAGTGAGCTGGTTTAACTTTATTTTTGTTTAAAAAAACTCCCGAAGTGGTCTTGCCCTGAAGCTCCTTACAAACTCAAAATTGAGTGGGGCTCAGCAGGTTTGGGTTATACCTACCTACTATGATTAGGATAGAATCTACGGTTTTTTTATTTTGTTATTAACCTATTTTGTAAGAATGGGAAATATCTCACTGTGCGCAACAATGATTTTATAATTTTGGACTCTCAAAGAGCCTAGAACCTGTGCTAGAACCAATTATCTGTTATCTAGAGTCTAGATTCTACAAACGGCGGTAAAATTTAAATTCCTATTTAGAATCCGTTGCCCTGTAGGTACCTACTGATTCAAACAAACAGCAGCTCATTAGTTTAATAAAGTTACGAGCTCTTAAAATCGCACGGAAACAAAGAAAGGATCGAGTATCAGGCGCCATGAGTCTTCATTAAGAACTACCGTTGAGGTCGCAGGGACGGGACGTCCTGTTTGACCAATTGGTGCAATTTTATTTAAGAACTGAATTTTAATTAATGCAGATTGATTAGGCCAGGAGACATGTTACCTTGATATCCCAAAATCCAATCAAATATAAATACGATGATGGATTCCATATTTTTTTTCGTAGGTCAGTTATGTCGATCCAAATCAGCGGTAGACTCACAAAAGAAAGAAAGAAAGAAAAAGTATTTACCTATTGTGACTCGCACAGGAAGATCACCAACTAAACTACAGACACAAACATAAAAAAAAAACAAAAAAAAGAAGATAACTATATAAAAAGAAAGTAAAAACAAAAACAATAAGAGCAGAAAGGCCAGAAAGGAAAGAACAGAAGAACATAGAAGGCCTGCATGCGCTGGTCTACCTAATACTTTTTTTTATCCAGCCTTATCGAGATTTCTTGATTTTGACAGCTGAAAAAAAATTGGCGGGAATGTTTCCAGAATTTTGGATTTGGTGGTCTTACTATCGCAATCTTCCTGTTAATTATAATTTTAACCCTTAAGTAGTGGACGTACAGACACCAGCACATCAAGCTACATCTGTCAAATTTCTTTAATTGATTTTCATCCTTATCGCTGAAGTATCTGGTTGTATCAAGGTTGATTGGGAAAATTTGACTGTTTCGGGTGGCTCGACCTGCTGGCGTCTGTACGTTGTGTTGGCCAGGCTTCGCTCACCTGGAGGTTGGAAATTATCCCACCAGAACGTACAGAGGCAGCACGTGAAGTTACCCCAATCTGTCAAATTTCTATAATGGATTTTCAACTTTATACCAAAGGAATAAGGATCATATTCAATTTGGGAAAATTTGACAGATTGGTATCCCAATCTGTCAAATTTTTGATGCTTGATGTGCTGGCCTCCGTACAAACGGGATAAAGTATCCTATGTCCTAATCCAGGTCATGGTCTACTTACTCATGTGCTAAATTTCATCCAAATCCGTTCAGCCGTTTTAACGTGAAAGTGTAACAAACAAACAAACTCACTTTCGCATTTATAATATTAGTTAGGATAGGTTAATGCAGTAAGAAAAGGTAAACAACTTTTTATGGGGTGTTCATCTTATCTCGTCCATTGCATTTCGTCTGTCATATTAAGGACTTTGATTGAACCAATTTCGGCCATACATTGTAGAATCGTGAAGTTATGCATTTTATAGTCAATTGCGGTTCCTTACTGATGTCAGGAACGAATTAATTGATACATAGAGTACGCTGCTAAATCTCAGCCGTGCTCAGCAGTTCAGTCAGTAAGAGCTCGATAAGACGTAGCGGTTGGGTCGCGCGGATCGGCGCGCGCGCTCGGAATGCGCGAGAGTTCGTTGTTTTAAGTAATATGGCGGTTTTTAGGTAAGCTTTTCTTTTTTATTCATAAAGATATTAATTATTAGTGTATATATGTATTAGATAATTATTTATTAAACATTTTACTGTCCAAAAACAAAAAGGACAAACATTATGATAGATAGATATTTTGTTTTAAAGTTCCCGTTGAGTTACCTTCTATTTTCTACAGGGTTCTATTTAATTGTGTTTATATTTTTGTGAATAGGTTTTATTTTTCTTTTCTGCTAAATATAAAACACTTCATTTTAAGCCTAGCATGTTTTATTGCATAATACATTAGGAATAAAAAGCTTAATTTTGGATTTTGGATAGCAGCCTGTAAATAGTGAAGTGCTGTGCATTGAATGCACCTTAAACTGTACTTTATAGGCTATATTTTTCAAAATCAAGCACTTTCACGGATTAAGCTACGGTTTCCTAGAAGAGCGGTCACCGCGCTTTACGATGGCTGTCATGAAAATGATGGCAGTTTCAAAGATTTAAATCGTTAGATTCGCCCTACCTCATCAAAAGATAGTCGTGTTTATGTTTCGGTTTGACACCTCTGACACACAATGACGCAGTGATTTGACTTACTTGTCATGGAAACGTTATTGTGAGCTCACTCTTCTCAGTATGGAGTATGGACACTTTTTTGCGTGACTAAGTGTACGGTGAGGGCTAATCTAGCGATTTAAATCTTTGGGGGCGGGGTTTGAAAATGACAGATTTACATGACGCCCGTTACGGCCGCTTTCCTTGGAAACCGTAGCTTAAGTTGTGATGCAGAACCTTAACAAACTGCAAAATTAAATTAAATTAAATTTATTTCGGACAACATTGATCCATATTGTGTTAGTATTACAAAGACTTATATTCTAGTGTTAGTAGCACAGATAATAAATTAGGTAATAAAAAAAAAAACTAATGCACACTCCATGCAGAGGATGACCAGGCAAGAAAACATGTTTCCTACCTGTAGTGCTATTCTGTAAATGAATGAAGAAAACATGAGTAAAGTGATCTTAAAGTGAGCTGTCAATAGTGTCAACCCCTAGCATCAGGTGGCATGACGGCTCACTTCACGCTCACTTCACCTGAGTTATCACGGTGAGATGTTTACAGAATAGCACTACGGATCAACTTCCGCATGAAATGCCTAATATTAGGAGTATAACTCTCCGCCGCAGCTCTCAGGATATAGTTGCGACTACCTCGCACTATGCTCAGCAGCAACGCGGTCATATATATAGCTATAGGTAGATAGGAATGTTTATGTACCAACTGTGTGTGTGGAATGTGTATGTGTGTGTATGACTTAGTTCCCGTTAAGATATGTAGATAGTGTTTCGAATCTGTATGCTTCGAAATGGCACAAGAGGGCTCTCTTCTCCCGTTATTATTATTATAAGTACTCTTTGGACGCAGTTTCTGCAAAAGCAAAGCAATTTAATAAATATGACAGTTTGACATATTTTCTATACGAAAGCTGTCAAATTGAAATTTTTATTCTTCAGCTATGATGAACTATTGAAAAATTTGCCCTAAATGTTTTATTACATCCTCTTTTTTAGGGGGCAGAATAATTATCTTTACAAACGCTGTAACTTCCTTTCTTGCAAGAATCCTTCTAAAATAGAACTGCACTATGAACTGCCAAACTCATCTGTATAATTTTATAACTCCTTTAGACATTAGACAAACATACAAGGACTAATACGATGATGAATGTCGTTAGCGGCACACTCCGCTATACGAAACTAATTAATTAAATGATTGTATCACATCGCCGAATCATGCGCTCGTAAAAATAAGTACAATAAATTATAGTAACGTTTGCATTTCATCATGTTTGTGAGTACCTAATTCAGACGTATGAGTTCAAGATTAATCAAGATGCCTTGTGATTGTCATCATGATTCGTGGTTTTCGGTATAAAGATCGCTAATGTTAGTTAGGAAGATGCTGTTCTCACACCCAGTCTGGGAGATAGGGTGCGTAAAAAAAAATTGTGCCGGTAAAAAAACCCTATAGGTAGGGCCTCCCCTAATAGGGTGTGTCTCATAGGTAGGTACAGACGCCAGATCCACAATCTTCTAATTTTAGGGTCTCTCGGGAAATGGTGGACTCCAATTTCGGAGTAGATATGTAGGAACATAACAACGTGTCATTTTTGCAAAAATAAAATAAAATCACCTCACGCCTTATATTATTAATTAGCTTGTGTTGGGAACTAGCTACGACAGCGCCATTTTGACATTTGCTTTTCCCATTGCCTATAATCATAATGGCGTGTCAGTAGTGAAAAAAAAATTCAATATAATAGGAGAATCACGACTCACGACTTGTCATTACCAAATACGAATATTTTTTTCAATGTAGAGTCGGTGAGAAGCCTGCGGAAAATTATAATGACGCCTTTCAATGGGGTTGTTTCCTGCAAGCTGCCCGGTGGTCGCCGCATATAGGGCAAAGTACTTCGGTAACCTAGGTACCCTCTGTGAGGTTGTCAGTAATATCAAGGCGCTGCTGGTCTTCTTTAAGGAGCTGGGGTGGATCGAATAATCGATTTTCCCACCCATATGCAAAATACGCGCATTGTCGTGGAGTTGCGGATACCAGCCCGTATTACCTATTACCTATTTCCCGGAAGCTTCGTCGCAAGAGAGTGCTGTGTGTTTGTCACTTGTCAAAAACATCTTGAAGACAAAGTGACTAATGACAAGTGACAAGAAAAAACACTTAGCGCCATCTCGCAGCAAAGTTTTCAGCAAGGAACTCCATTGGCAGCTGAATGAAAGTAACAAACACTTAGCGCAATCTACGCGGGACTTATTTGGCAGTTTTCTTCCCCATTAGGAGATTACAAAACTTTAAAATTCACCAAAATTAAATGATGATCGGTCATCCTGCCACAGTGACTTAGGCGCCCGGCAGTCTTGAAACTACTTAATTTACTGGCGAAGATGCCAAAAAGTTTGCACATTTTCTACACAAGTCAATAATGTTATACATTGACCCACTCATGAGTCTTGACGTCACATAACCGTTAAAGAACCCATCAAATTGGCTCGCTGACCACTCATTGACTGTTGAAGGTCAAATGAAGTGACTGTGGACACAGTTCAATTATTTGTTGACCTGAGTGTATCGAGATTCGATGCCCAAAGTAGGACACGACTGATGGTCTAATATATTTGATGCATCGGCAGTTTGGCGGCAGGGTTGGCAGGTCAATGTTAGGTCGGCAAGATGGTAGAAGTATCCAGATTATTCCTGACCTTAAGGAAATCAAGTTGCGTTTTAATGTCGTTTGTTGAAATATCAATAAAGTCTAAAGTCCCATTTACACGGTCCAAGTTCTTGCCTGTGGCATACTTTCAATAAAATTGAAGCAATAAATGACTTGAATCGTCTAAACTAGATACTGTTTAGGTTTGCCTCAGGCAATTAAGTGAATTAAGTCGCACCGTGTAAATATGGCTTATTGTCTGGATGTGGAAAAACCTAGTGCAGGGTAGGCGAACCAATGGCACGCGTGCCATTGATGGCACGCGACACAATATTTTGGGCACGTCGCCGATCTCAAAACATGTGGTAAAAAATGTGTTAAGTAGGTATTTTATGATTTGAAATGGAGTTGATTGATTTCCAATCTAGTTCAATATGGATTCAAAAATTTATTGAAACAAGGAAAGAGTTGGAATTAATTGAAACTGAAAGATTGACAAATAATTTTAGTAAAAATGCTAATAACAAAATTCTGGAAACATGGAATGCGTTACCAGACACATTTAACTGTTTGAAGAAGCTGGCTCATGCTATTTTAACAATGTTTTCATCTACCTATGCCTGTGAGTCATTATTTTCAGAGATGAATAACATTAAAAACTCGGTTATAAACCGTTTGACAGATGAATCCAGTTCAGCATGCATTTTGCTAAAAGTAACATCTTACAACCCTAAAATTAATTATTTGTTATCTAACCTGCAGCAACAGAAGTCACACTAATTTTACAGTAATTTAATTTATGCGTGTAATAAAAACATTCCAAAATGTACCTCTTTTGTTTAATTTATTTAATAAAGAGTTTTGATAGTATTTATTATTATTATTTTCCAAATAATCAGAAAGTCAAAATTATTTGATGGCACGTCAATGACCCCATTAAACATATTTTAGAAAAAATGGCACGTTGATGCATAAAGGTTCGCCTACCCTGACCTAGTGTAATCTACTTATAGTAAACCGATTAACGCCAGCCACATGGGTACAGTCGGAATTCCGTTTCGAAATAATGGATTCGGAATTTTTGAAGGCAGCAAATCCATACAAATTCAAGGATCTATCACACACACACGTAACTTCACGTAAGTACCTACGTAGTTCTCCATTCGAAATTTTCTGCCTTCGTATATTTATTTTGTATGGATTTGCTGCCTTCCAAATTCCGAATCGATATTTCGAAACGGAATTCTGATACGGAATTCCGACTATTTGCGGCCGGCCTAAACAAAGTCCTCAAGTCAAAGTCAAGTCCTTTTTTCTCTTTTTTTGCACGGCTTGATAATGAAAGGACTTTATCATTTCTCATGGCAGCACGAGCCCCCGGGTCGACGGCGCGTTGTGCTCCACGCGTGCCTCAAAGAGATGTCAGCAGTGACGGGGTCAATTGGGCCGATGCCGCCGGGGTCGCGGGTAGTTCGAAAGAGATACCGTGGCCCTGGCACGGGCAGTTGAAGGAGCATGGGTGGGTTTTAGTCAGTAAAAGTCTGACACGCCCTCCCGCTCTGGCCAGAGCGGGAGAAGTCATTTGATGATTTCCCATCCACAAAAAAAAAAAAAAAAATGGCAGCACGAGCCATATTCTCAAATCGAGGGTTAAATAGCTATAAAAGGTAATTTTTGGAGGGGGAGAATCTCGTCCAAAAGCACACAATGTTTGAACAAAAAAACTCTTTATATATTTTTTTATTATATATCACAATTTTTGGTAGTGATTTAATGTTATTTTATTTCGTTTCAGGTTTACTGTTTTCATCATCGTGATATCATTATACCCGACCAGCAATGGACAGACAGGTGAGTAAGACAATATGTAAAAGTCACAAAAAATATCTATACCTACTTACAAATAAATAAAATTAAAGTACCTGCTTGCAAGGTGAAAATAACAGCTTTTTACTAAATGCTTTGGAAAGTATATAATAGTACCTACAGTACTTAACAAAAAAACAATTTTAAAAATTTTAAGTCTGTCTGTCTGTTTGGTCCGTCTAATCTCCCAAAAGGCTGGACCGATTTTGACGGGACTTTCACTGGCAGATAGCTGATATTTTATGGGTAACTTAGGCTACTTTTAATTTATAATAATAATTAGGGTTCCAAATAAAAAAACTAAATCTATGAAATTGCGAACAAAATCCGATTCAAATACTTAGGGACGTAATGACATCCACGCGGGCGAAGCCGCGGGCAACACATAGTTGGTAAGTAAGTAAATGAATTCTTTTTTTGCTTAAATGAAACCATAGCGATGTATTTATATCAACTTAATGATCTTAGAAGGAAGAAAGAAAAAAAAACAATTTAGCAATATATTTTCGTCTCCCTTAATCATTGATAGTTTACATCCCATATCTAAGGCTACACTAAAAAACACTTTACATTGACAGAATTGACCAAATTGGTCTGAACTAATTCTGTCAATACCAAATGGTTTCCAATTCACATTTTGATGCACTGATTTAAGATAATTTATGACTAGGATCGTACGTATTTAATGTTACAAACATTATTGTCATTGGGAAAGCATATCAATTTCAGCCACTGAGCAGTATTTCTTAGTTTATGACTACAGAACCGAATGTTGCCTTTTAAATATTATATTTATGGAAATATTTTTTTATTATGTTATTTTTATCTCAATAAATGCTGCACCGTTTGACGTCATCACGTCAATGCCAGCTGTAGCTAAAAACCAGCGCTGGGGCTCCGTCCCCCATAGGATCGCAGCATTGTGCTGAGTGATTGCCGTTTTGCGTGGATGTGACGCATATTTTCCCCCAACTGTGTGATCGTTCTTTGCGTCATGTTTACCACAGATAAACGTATTTTCTTTCTTTTCTTGAGGTTACTCCTCGAACGAGCGGCTTTTGCAACTTACTCATTTGTACCAATAAGTAACTTTGTTGATTTGGTTTGAAAAGTAGATATGCTGGATACCAGTGTAGGTTTAACTCGTCCTAAACGGCTGGTGAACCGGAACGCGTGGTTGCGCCGACAGAGGCGCCTTGCAGTATTCCAAAAAAAAAGTGGCATATGAACGCGACGATCGATTTCGTTAGGTCACCGCCTTAGACATAAAATACATTTCAGCCTGTATCTACATTCTAGAGCAGGAATCACCAATGGGGAGATACACTGCCAATTTATCCCGCTAGGAGTCGCATCGTCGCTGGTATTGTTTACCTGTCAAACACCATATTTTTTTAGGGTGAGAGTGCGTTTAGACTAATTGCGGGTCCATTTTTACAAATAATCGCGGTCCGTTTGTTAGACGATTACTCAAATATTGTACAGATGCCAGCACATCAAGCTACCCGAATCTGTCAAATTTTCCCAATTGAATATGAACCTTATTCCTATGTGGTAAAGTTGAAAATCTATCAAAGATATTTGACAGATTGGGGTAGCTTGATCTGCTGGCCTATGTTCAAAGTTAAAGTTAGTTAAGTTAGTTATGTGTTCGTTTCAAAGTTAAATTTCTTAGTTCTGGGTACTTATTCTGGGTATTACCACACACAAATTTTATCCAAAATTCTTGGCAAAGAACTTCCGTATTTTTATGTTTTAAAACAGAATTTTCTTGACAATCAATCATTTCCATTTGTGAAGTATCTTTGTTAAAAAAATTAAATTAGGTAGGTACTTAGGTACTAAAAATTTTTATTTTAATATCTTTAGATTTAGTTTTAGTTATAAATTTTGCTGTTCAAAATAGGTCGGCGGTCTGGATCCGGAGCCGTTTGATGACTCCGTTCTAGAGAATAGAGGTAGCGCAAGTGCCTTGCTAATTTAGAGTCTAGAATGCACCTGCTATCCTGCGATGTTTTCCACCCGGTAACACCCAACTTGCGATAAAAAATACACTTTCAAATATACAATTTCAGATACTACCACAACAGAGCTTCCCCTGGCGGACATAGTAGGTCCCTGTTCCCCAAACATGCACGTGGACTTCCAGACAGTGGACTTGATAGCCGTGTACAAGATGGACCAGCCTGGCACTAAGGGCATCACCCTGGTGCAGGGGTCGCAGGACCTGCAGAGGGCTTATAGGATTGGGATCAATGTCAATTTAACTCTGCCGTTGCAGTAAGTATGACATGATGGAGGAAATATTTAATCGCATTGCATCTAAAATATGAAGCCGAAGTGGAAGAATTCATAAAAAAAAAACCGTTGTCTTTATTTATAAAAAAATATATAATATATAATTAGTTCTAACAGCACTATATGCACTTCAGCTGCATCCGGTTAGACTGGAAGCCGACCCCAACAAAGTTGGGAAAAGGCTAGGCAGATTGATTGATAGTTCTAACAGCACGCGGCTGCCCCGATCTTTTATGGTCTTCAACAGAGGAAATGTTGGTATATCTATAGAGGGCTCGAACCTCACAGTGGGAGGCCAGCTAATAAAAGAACAAAGCAGTATACAGGTGGAATGGGGCTGAAGCCCGCTATATTAAAAGAATCAATTTAATTATAATTCACACTGCTTATCCAAGCCCTAGCTAACATCCACAGACTACTTAGGAACACTACGGTATCTAACATCTAACTGTCACACTACAAAGAAAAACGAGGTTCGTTTTTCTTTCTAGAGTAATTCGATGTTTGAATAATTGAATGTCAGCCAGTATAATGTTGTCGAGGTTTGACCAAAGCATCAAACCTCTACAGTACTATTATACGAACGTATGTTCGTACAATAGTACTGTAGGCTGATACCCATCTTTTGGAGTGTCTTGAATATGACCGCAGCTCCATAGCTACTTTGTGCAAGGCAATCACTGCAATCCTATTTTCTTTAACACTCCATTCCATATTGTAATTTCATAATAAACACGAAAAAAAATGTGAAATGGTGGAGAGATTCGAAAGAAGTTTTTAACACAATAAACGCGTTCCAAATTCATAATAATTAATGAGTTGAAAGAAAGGAAAGTTTTTAAGTAACAGTATTTATGGCCAGACTATTTATGTTTCTTTCCAATCATAAACCTATAAGTATAGACTTCGAACATCGAAAGAAGATGGCATAATATTATGGGGATTTTTTTTTTTTTTTTTTTTTGTGGATGGGAAATCATCAAATGACTTCTCCCGCTCTGGGCAGAGCGGGAGGGCGTGTCAGACTTTTACTGACTAAAACCCACCCATGTTCCTTCAGTTGCCCGTGCCAGGGCCACGGTATCTCTTTCGAACTACCCGCGACCCCGGCGGCATATTATGGGGATGACCCTGCTATGTATGTACAGATGCCAGCAGGTCAAGCCACCCAAAACTGTCAAATTTTCCCAATCAACCTTAAACCTAATGCTTCAGCGATAAAGATGAAAATATATTAAAGAAATTAGACAGATTGTAGTAGCTTGATGTGCTGGTGTCTGTACATTATGACGCATCGAAAGAAAAACACTGTAGGATTTTAACGCTACCTTAAAAACTACCCTGTGACGTATTATTAGCTTTTCACCAACTCACTCACTTATCCAGATAGTGAAAGGGTGATCATGACAAAAATTAACTAACATAAAAGCGATATAATTGGCTGTTGTTATTTTAATCAGTCAGTTACACTTAACATGAGTATAGAGGTAGCAGTTGACGGGTAGAAATTGCTACGTAACAAAAAAACGATATGCCCGAAGTCAGTTTAGAGGTCTCAAGCTTCGAGTGTCAAACGTTTTTGTCAATCTCTACCTAATTTGTGGTTTTTGTTTTTAATCTAGAGCCATCTAGTGTAAGTTTTTAGCTTCTAACATCTTATACTAGATGGCTCTGTATCGATACATAAATAGAGCGAAAGGAACTTCGTTTCAACCGGGTGTCCAACGGGACGTCCTAACTTGTTTTTCTCGGTATTTTTAAACTCGGTGTAATAATCAATAATAATGCCTTTATTTATACCACATCTTCTACCTTAGCGACGTATTCCCCCTGGGCTTACCCCCCCACTTCACGGTGGTGGGTACATTCAACGCCCGTGGTCAGCGGCGGCCCTGGACCCTGATCCGCGCGCGCTCCCCCTCCAGCCTGCAGTTCTCGCTCACCATGCTGCCTGTCTCCAAGAAGATCGCTGTCTTCGTCGGAGGGTCCAAGGTCATGTTTACTAGTTGGGAGGTAACTGAAACTGTCTATTTTTTCTAATCGAACAGGGATTTCCCATCGGAAAAAGTGACGAAAGTCCACACAAACTTTCACCCATTTAGGTGATGAATTTTCAAAAATCCTTCCTTAGTGCTCACCTGTATTATAAAAGAAAGTCTTGTGCAAACTTTTGTGTTTCTAGAATCAGCGGTTTAGGCTGTGCGTTGTCTGTTAGTCGACGTTCGCACGGACGTAAAAATATCGCGGCGATTTTATTTCGCGCACTGGATTTTCAACGCTTTGCTTAGTGTTTTTTCGACGCGCTAGAATGCACTCTGTTGTTGTTAAGTTGGATTCTCAACGCTCGGCTCAACAACGAGAGTTGAAAATCCAGTGCGCGATAACATCCCGCCGCGATATTTTTACGTCCGTGCGATCGTCGGCTAAGTGATTTAAGATGTTTATTATGACCATATTCTCATGTGTCCAACTATATCTTACATTCTAAACCTTTGTATTAGTATTTCGTCAGTTTGCCACAGTCTAGTTTAAATGAAACTATTTTATATTTACACTTTAGCACACAATACTAAAGAGGCAGAAATATGCTTTAGGTCACTGACTAGAAAAAAAAGAAGGACTCCGCGTCACGCATATCGAAAGTGAAGCACAGTAAGTATGCCGGGACCGTTTGTACAAACATGCGCCTCACGCACACATTTACATCATAGTATGCCGACCGGCCAGGCGGCCGCCATGACGACGTCTTTGTCAAATCACGCATCCATAAGGTAAGGTGCTTCACTTTCGATATGCGTGGCGCGGAGTCCTTCTTTTTTCTCTAGTCCGTGCTTTAGGTAAATGTCGCTTCTATGTTGGGCGATATGCATACGAGACCATCCTTTTATTTGTGTTGACTCGAATTTGGTCAGATTTTATTTCTGTAGTTACATTGATGTAATTATATTACTTGATTTTCTCCCGGGTGGAATGTTGGTGGAATGAAAGCATTGCATTTTGACGTACAAAAGCGAAGATCAGATAAAGAAATAAAAAACAGGGTGTGTGCTATCGCACGATAGAAGTGAAAATTTACGACCGGAGTCAAGTACGTGATTCAGGGCCGAGTATACGCGATTCAGCGCCGAGTACGCGCGATTCAGCGCCGAGTATTCGCGATTCAGCGTCACCCACCAGAGCGTCCTTCGTTCACTGTTTAGAAATAGCGCAAATTGTGCCTAATACTAATTTCAACAATCATTCTAAACATTTATTTTACTTTTGACATAAGCACGCCTATGAAGTTCCTTATTTATTGCCAGGCAGGCATGCCTTAGGCCTCTGCCTCGAATTTTGCGGGCAGCGGGGCGGCGGCGGCGGCGGCGCGTCTCACATTGTCCCGCCCCGCTTCCGCGCCGCTGTTTTCGAGGTCCAGTCCATTTGTTTTTACGCATAAAATCCGGCCGCTCCCGCGCCACCGCCGCCGCTGCCGCCCCGCTGCCCGCAAAATTCGAGGCAGAGGCCTCAGATGAATGATGCAATACTTCGTGGACGCGAAAGTAAAATAAATGACAAACTCACCATGATTTTGTTCGCAGATATTCTCTCCTGGTTGGCACAAGATACACGCATCGATTTCCAACAACACGGTGCATGTTGCTGTGGACTGTGAAGAGGTAAAGAAATGTACTACTTACTACTACGGCTTTTCTTCATCATCTTAGCCAAAAACGATGAAAAGATTTTCATCATCATCATTATTTCAGCCCGGAATCACCCCCTGCTGGTGATAGGCCTCCCCTTTTTTCTGCCATACTGCCCGGTTCCGTGCGTCCCTCATCAAGGTGTTTCCCGCGACTTTGACGATATCATCAAACGTACGCGCTTTTGGACGGCCCTGGTTTCGGTGGCCTAACCTTGGGCCACCATTCGGTGGAAAATAAAAAGATCCAAAAACAAAATTACTCTTGATGCACCTGTCCCACCGCCGACGAGGAAACGAGTAGCTATCAACGATTTTCTCGCTCAAGAAACGTACACAAGATTGTAGCCCCCGTCAGGCCAGGCGCACTCCGCATTTTAGGTATGAAGCTACAAGTACGCGGCGGGCTCGACTTGTCGGGCTCAGTGTGGGCTGCCGCGTACCGGCCGGCTCGCACGTTAGTTCGATACTCACTCACGCGCCGCGTCGTAAAAGACAACTCTAACGAGTTAGAAGGTATAAGAGTTACGCGATAAAAAGAGAGGCAACTTCTAGGTGAATATAACTGTAGGTAATTAACGCTTTGCGACCTGAATTGCATTTTATTGTATCGTAGCAAGAGTCGCTATTTTTTTAAATGATTTTGCGGAGTGAATCTTCTGTACTTGTACTTTATCCTGTGGTCCCGTGTAAGTAAAAGAGATACATAATAGTCCGCGAGAGAACTTGCTCTGCAAGGTTCGCTTGGCGGGCAAAACACTTGCTGAGAGACTCATACTTGGTACATACGCACACTTGCTTCTCGTTAATCGCCGGTGGTAGGACAGGTGACTTACACTTACGCACTTTCTTGCACTTTGTGGAAGTTTACAGTCGTCTGCTAAATGTTGTCAAATAAAAAAAAAATGGATTTCAGTTAATGCCAGAGAAGATCAGTGCCCACAACTTCGCCAACGCTACATCTGTTACCATCGTGTCGAATGACGACGGGACCTCAGCACCTGTAAGTAGTTCCTTTAAGTAGTAGACGAGTTCTATGTAAAGAAGGGAAGTTCTACCAACAAACATGTTTTTGCCGCCTAGCAATGTTGTAGCAATCTGGATTGAGGGTCTTCTTTTTCTTTTAGAGTCGATGCATAAGCATAATCAGCCTATAATGTTCCCAATGCTAGGACACAGGCCTCCTCTCGGTGAGAGGGAATGGGCCGTAATCCACCACGTGGGCTTAGTGAGGGTTGGAAGATATCACATGCCTTCGAATTTTTGATTCGAGGACATGCCGGTTTCCTCACGATGTTTTCCTTCACCGTTTTGACAGCAGTGTAGAGTCGATGGCAAAGGAAAAAATATTACACAGGGTGTAAGGGACAGCCCTCCGCAGGGTGCATCCAGCTCCTTAGTTTGAATCATATTCCACCGGAAAATTTTAATTTTTTTAACGTTTTTTCTGCTACTATTCCTTTATTTCAGTATAAAATTACATTCTCTGTACGCAGCACTCCATTTATGTAAATAAAACAGCTATAAAAACCGGCCAAGTTGAACGGTTCCGTAGGTAGTTGGGTTGAATTTATACTACAATTTGTTAAACATGTTCACTCATTGCTTTCATTCCATACATCGATGTAAGTACTCACGGTCAAATCTTCAACTGCAAATTTAAGTTTGTAATCCTAAAAAAATTTTTTTTTTATGTGATAAAATTTAAGAACATAGCTCTCAAGTAAAGACTTGAGAGCTATCTTCTTGCCTTTCATGATTCTAGGTCCCCTGTAGGTTTGATTTACTTGCGAGTATCAAAATATATCGCATATATGGCCGTATTTTTTTTTGCGTGGACTTAGAAGCTTGATTTTTCTAAAGCTCCAAGGGACCTTAGACCTACGTATTTGATAATTCATTTCAACTTGATACCTCCACGCGTTCCTGCGAAAAAGGGTCTTGACAGACAGACGGACAACGAAGTGATCCTAAAAGGGTTCCGTTTTAGGATCACTTCGGAACCCTAAAAATCAGCAATGGATGTTGAAATACTCTAACGAACAATGCTGAAATCAGCTATTCACATTCTTCCTAGCTAGTTCATCGAACTCACCGCATACCTATTACCAATCCCTTCCACCCATAGTAGCAGACGCATTTGTGCACAAAAACACAAACAAATTAGGTTTAATGGATTCCCATAACGTTCCTGAAATAATTTCATGTACCGCTCATCTTAGTATGATATACTGAATTCACGCTATCAGTCTGCGGACGGCTGTCCCTTACACTCTGTATTAAACTTTTAATACAGAGTGTAAGGGACAGTGTACTTACCTACGTTAGAGTGAGTTGAGCCTAGTAGGTGGCCACGCCACGCGTAGGTCCTCAGAAGTGCAGGTGTATGGACACCTTTGACACATACTCGTAATTAAGGGACATACACACATCAAAAGTGTCTAGGGATCAACATATATTTTTGCAATAACTTTTCTCCTGATTTATATTAATTAAAATTTTCTTTAAGGATTCATCAAATAAAGTGTTTTCGTTTGTCACAGTAACGATAAACCAAGTCACCTTTGCATTAATAAAGAAATTTGCCATTTTCCTAATAAAGGGATTTTTGACATTTGAACCACTAACATTAAAGTTCGAAAAAAAGACTGAAATAACAGTTTTCTTTAAAATTTTATTGGGTAACTTAAACAATTAATAATCCGTGTTTCTACCGCGAACACTAACAACACAAGAACATCGGTTTGGCATACTCAAAATGAGTTCATCCAAATCACGATGTGGAATGGCCGCCCATGTTCGTTACAACAACAAAAAAAGGTCTTCTTGCGACTGGATACCCTCCATATTCGGCAGAGCTCTTCTCTGTAGCATATCCCATGCATGCTCAATCGGGTTCAAGTCTGGCGACTGAGCAGGCCAGGGCAGGACATTGATGTTAGCTGCGGCGAGAGTCTGTCTTACAACTCTTGCGGTGTGCGGTCGTGCATTATCATGCATTAACTGAAATAAGGGACCGATTTGCACTTGTAGAGGAACGATGACGTCTGATACAATCGTCTCAGCATAAATTTGAGCGTTGAGGTTGCCTCTGATCCAAATCAACTCAGTTCTTCCGCCGATCCAAATACCCGCCCATACCATGATGGTTCCACCACTATAAGGATGGACTTCCTGGCAGGATTTTAATCGCTGTTGGCGTCCAGGGGTTCTCCAGTGTCGTATACGTCTTGTATCCGGTCTCATACCAAAACGAGACTCATCAGAAAAGCACACGAAACGCCATTGTTCTTCTGCCCAATTTCTGTGTTCAAGAGCCCATTGATATCGAATCCTACGATTGTGCATTGCTATAGGTGGTACCCGTAGCGGTCTTCGGGAATGAAGGTTCACTTCATGCAAGCGGTTTCTGACTGTTTGGTCGCTAATTAAGTTCCCTGAAGAGTGATGAAGCCTCACGGCTAACATCATGGCGGTTATAGTTGGAGCTCTTCGAGTTAAGATTTGAATGTATCGGTCTTGTCTCCGTGTGGTGCAGCGATACCGTCCTCCATGGCGCTCAGCCACGGTACCAGTGCTTCGGTAACGTGTCCAAAGTCGACTGATAACACTCTGACTTGTATTCAGAGCTAAAGCCACAGTACGTTGCCGGGAACCAGCTTCTATCATTCCCACGGCTCTGAGCATTTCTTCCCTGCTTAAATGACGTCGCCGCTCCATAATAACGTTGGTTTTAATCAGTAGTAGGGAAACAGTAGCACTAATAATGTCTTCAATGCGTTGTATGTTTTTATAGGGAAAATATTGACAGCTGATTTTCATCTTTTACTCGAATTTGATTCACAGTTCCTGATTCAAATTATGAAATGCACCAAAAAGGATCCATATAAATTTATAAAATCATAAATTTATTACAAAGCCACATCTCAATCTCAAGAAATCCGCATAAAAATGCTTGATCCCTAGACACTTTTGATGTGTGTAGTTTGGTCAGAATGTAGTGCACATTCGCACTGAGTCTCGGTTGGGTCAATAATCCCCCATTTCGCAAGGTTGTGCTTGCAGCGGTAGGGTATGGGTGCCAGTAAAATGGCAACGATTCTCGTAATTTATCCCGCTTGGGGGCGCTGTTGTAGATGTAGACCTGTCAAATTTAGAATTACTCAAATTACCGTCAATCAATAAACTAACCTCATGGAGATTTAGTACAATACGATTAAAATTAAATGTTATAACATTCAAAGACAAGAAAATATTATGTATCGTAAACAATGATATAATAATCGTAAATGTATCATAAAAGAGATGGGTATACAATTTCCGTTAATTCATTTTTGAACGGATTACGAATTTCGCAACTTATCCCGCTTGGGGGCGCTGTTGTAGATGTAGACCTGTTAACTTAAATTATCTAGCACATGAGACGTTTCAAGTTTGTTTGTTGGATGAGAACGCACTTGCAACGCCTCCGGTACTGTAAGTCTAGCTGTCCATAGGCGACGCTGACCACTTTTTACCATCAGATGGGCCGGCCGGCCTGCTTATTTGCCAATGAACTTTACAAAAAGACTGAGATCACACTATCCATGTATGTACCTTTGACACATAAAGGGGAAGAAAACTGTCAAATTAGTTCCGCGTAGATGGCGCTAAGTGTTTGTTATTTTAATTTATTTTTGTTATTTTCATTCATCTGTCAATGGTGTTCCTTGCTGAAAATTTTGCTGCGAGATGCCGCTAACTGTTTTTTCTTGTCACCGATTGGTCGCTTTGTCTTCGAGAAACCCCATTGATTGATTTTTGGTTGCTGCATTTTGGCTGCCTCGTTGGTCTAGAGGTCGCAAGCGCTACTGCAGTGCTATTCTGTACAAATCTCACCGTGAAAACTTAGGTGAAGTGAGCGTGGAGTGAGCTCTAAATAGTGTCAATCCATCATCATCATGCATGGTGTTCATTATGCATCAGGCATAATGACAACTCACTTCACCTAGGTTCTCACGGTGAGATTTGTACAGAATAGCACTGCTGCTGCGCATGAGGTCCTGGGTTTGATTCCCAGATCGGGCAAAGTGGTTTTTCCATCTGGAATTTCTCAGTAGCAGACTAGTATCTTGATTTGTGCCCAGTTGATGGCAACAGCACAGTATAATAATGTTACAGTAATTTATCTTCATAGAGAACATCCGAAACGACGGGCTTCGAAATCTGTCAAGTACGCAACAGTTCGAGTGCGCGGCAGTTACGCACGACTTACGTAGGTAATTAATTTAAGGTCACTGCTTAGATGAACTACTGTAACTTTATTATTCTGTGGCAATAGGCTCGCCCCCTATTTCATGGGACATAAACATTACTGGCGAAATACACACATCAAAAGTGTCTAGGGATCAACATATATTTTTGCAATAACTTTTCTCCTGATTGATATTAATTAAAATTTTCTTTAAGGATTCATCAAATAAAGTGTTTTCGTTTGTCACAGTAACGATAAACCAAGTCACCTTTGCATTAATAAAGAAATTTGCCATTTTCCTAATAAAGGGATTTTTGACATTTGAACCACTAACATTAAAGTTCGAAAAAAAGACTGAAATAACAGTTTTCTTTAAAATTTTATTGGGTAACTTAAACA
The DNA here is from genome assembly GCA_946251885.1 of Cosmia pyralina. Classification (NCBI taxonomy): domain Eukaryota; kingdom Metazoa; phylum Arthropoda; class Insecta; order Lepidoptera; family Noctuidae; genus Cosmia; species Cosmia pyralina. Next base: position 11,876,837 of record OX276362.1, on the reverse strand, counting down.
ATTAATAATCCGTGTTTCTACCGCGAACACTAACAACACAAGAACATCGGTTTGGCATACTCAAAATGAGTTCATCCAAATCACGCTGTGGAATGGCCGCCCATGTTCGTTGCAACAACAAAAAAAGGTCTTCTTGCGACTGGATACCCTCCATATTCGGCAGAGCTCTTCTCTGTAGCATATCCCATGCATGCTCAATCGGGTTCAAGTCTGGCGACTGAGCAGGCCAGGGCAGGACATTGATGTTAGCTGCGGCGAGAGTCTGTCTTACAACTCTTGCGGTGTGCGGTCGTGCATTATCATGCATTAACTGAAATAAGGGACCAATTTGCACTTGTAGAGGAACGATGACGTCTGATACAATCGTCTCAGCATAAATTTGAGCGTTGAGGTTGCCTCTGATCCAAATCAACTCAGTTCTTCCGCCGATCCAAATACCCGCCCATACCATGATGGTTCCACCACTATAAGGATGGACTTCCTGGCAGGATTTTAATCGCTGTTGGCGTCCAGGGGTTCTCCAGTGTCGTATACGTCTTGTATCCGGTCTCATACCAAAACGAGACTCATCAGAAAAGCACACGAAACGCCATTGTTCTTCTGCCCAATTTCTGTGTTCAAGAGCCCATTGATATCGAATCCTACGATTGTGCATTGCTATAGGTGGTACCCGTAGCGGTCTTCGGGAATGAAGGTTCACTTCATGCAAGCGGTTTCTGACTGTTTGGTCGCTAATTAAGTTCCCTGAAGAGTGATGAAGCCTCACGGCTAACATCATGGCGGTTATAGTTGGAGCTCTTCGAGTTAAGATTTGAATGTATCGGTCTTGTCTCCGTGTGGTGCAGCGATACCGTCCTCCATGGCGCTCAGCCACGGTACCAGTGCTTCGGTAACGTGTCCAAAGTCGACTGATAACACTCTGACTTGTATTCAGAGCTAAAGCCACAGTACGTTGCCGGGAACCAGCTTCTATCATTCCCACGGCTCTGAGCATTTCTTCCCTGCTTAAATGACGTCGCCGCTCCATAATAACGTTGGTTTTAATCAGTAGTAGGGAAACAGTAGCACTAATAATGTCTTCAATGCGTTGTATGTTTTTATAGGGAAAATATTGACAGCTGATTTTCATCTTTTACTCGAATTTGATTCACAGTTCCTGATTCAAATTATGAAATGCACCAAAAAGGATCCATATAAATTTATAAAATCATAAATTTATTACAAAGCCACATCTCAATCTCAAGAAATCCGCATAAAAATGCTTGATCCCTAGACACTTTTGATGTGTGTATGTGTGTACTATAGACAGACCTCTGCCTAACCCTTCCGGGATTACAGGCGTGATGTTGTATTGTGTAATTTGAACCACAGACATAACAATCTTGTGTATTGCTCCGGTTCATTTGTGCACGGATTTGAGTAAATCTGGGTAATATTATGTCAAATCCGGGTTTCCGGGGCATCGGCCGCATGTGGCGACCCGGGTATTACCTGCTTTGGTTGACGAGTGACGATTTGTTACCATTATATTCATTTGATACTTTTGTGGTTTATTTTATTGGAGTTTACTCCTTAAGAATCGATCCGGTATGGAAATTTTATGAAGAGTGGAATACAAGCGTTAACTCAAAGCGTTGTCACGTTTTTCTGCGCAACGTAAAACAAAACGAATGCCTTTACACCTTATAGTTGCTTTTTGTATAACATTGATTCTTTGATACCCTCGTCCAACAATAGAAAGTCAGTACAAAAAAACATTAGTGAACTCCAGTCGTGCGTCGGAGCTGACACATAAACTTTTTTTTTGTTTTAAGGGATTCCGTTGTGAGTGTTTAATTGGTGACAGCTTTAGGGAGAAAATAGTTATTATCAGGCGATTATTTTTTTATATTCATAGGTCGACTATTGTCTTGTTGACTTGAGTACCACCGACCTTTTAGCTAAACATGGTGATTTTGGTTACAACTTCCTTTGGTCCGATCTGTAAAATTTTTGAGAAGAACAATAAAAACGAATATTTTTTTTTACATATAGACGAATAAAGTAGAATTCTTTATTATTTTCAGATAGATCTTCAATGGCTATCGTTGAGTTGCGACCGGTACAACTTGAGACGAGATAGCTGTGAAGAAATCGTAAGCTCTATCATTAGATAGGATTCTGGTTTTTTTTTGTAAAAAATGAAGGCTTAACAAACTAAATTTATATAATTTATATATAATTTTCAGAATCCACCTCAATATTTAGTGTCAACGTCCGCGCCAACGGTAAGTGCACCTGGAAATACGTATATAAAATAAAATACATAATCTCAGGGCTTCTTCCCATGGGGGTAGGCATGAACTATAGAATGCCACCTGCTACGGTCCGAAAATTAGTACTCTATTCTTACATACTCATAAAATTAAATAGTTTTTGATAATCCTTAAACATTACACAGTATTATATATTATCTGTGTACTTGCATAGTTGTTCGGTTTTATTTTTGTGAATATTAATCGAGATGACTTAATCGATCGATTATCAGTTTCCATATGAAACGTGTATAAGAAAAAAAAAAAAATTAAACAATAAATACGAAAAAACTAACAGTATGAAAACGTTTTAATATGAAACGTGTATGTTTGTCTCTTTGTTTGCAGTACGATGTGGACCCGTCTTTATTAGCCGATCCCTTGGTGGGTGTCTGCAACACCACGTGTCCCGCAGTGAGTACATAGCACAGCATCATAGTGTACCTACCTACTTTATTATAGTTAAATAATATTGTTATGCGATGATAAAGAACGACTTTTAATGATTTTAATCTGAAGATCACGTCTAAACGAGTGGTGTTAATGATTTGTAAAAAATATGTCGGATCCGGTCAATAGTACGGACGCGTAACGAATCGCAAGCGCGTCACTGGCGACATCACGTGAGGTGTCCACGCCTACAGCGCGCTTCTACAGAGTCGTGATGTTTTAACCTCATGGCGAAGGAGGACAGTCTAGTGTTGGATCGCGTCGGGGCAACATCGGGGATACTACGCCACGGAACTGTATTCGATTCGTTGTGCTTAGGGATTGTGTTAGATTGTGATTTTAAACACCGTGTATCGCACCCAGTGTGTTTTCATTGCACGAAACAGATGGGTTTCGTCTGCCCACGTGTCTGTCTAAATCTAACTAAGTAAATCCTGACGTTCCGACAAATATATATATATTATTAATTGTAGATCATTTTTTTTTTAATAACTTAATATATGAATATTTTAGATTATGTTTATGTTACATAGTGTAATTAATTTGTAACTGAGAATCACGCAAATACTATCAAGCGTATTTTTATGAAACCTTCTCCATTTTAAAGATAATTTAATTATTTATCTTCTAGTATACGTGTTTTAATATAATACCTTCTGTTTTATGTATAATAAATTAATAATAAGTCTAATTTGGGACAGTGCTCCTTGATGGGCGAGTCCTAGTACTGGGTGGACGTACGACGCGTTTCGTGAGCTCAGAACTGAACACGCAAGGCCGTTGGCATATATCTGCATCTTATTAATATATTTTTTTTTTTTTACAATAAAGGGAGCATAATAATTTACCAAAAGTTATTTGCATACTTTATTTTTTGTCTATGTTTCAGGGCCCCGAAGGACCACGTGGTCCTAAAGGAGATCAAGGACCTAGAGGATTTACCGGTATACCGGTAAGGAATATTTAAATAATACTGGTATTAAAACTCTACCTTGTTGAAGACAAGATTTTATTACCACATCTTCTAATTTTCTATCATTTCTTCCCTAGAAAGATAATCTTATTTTGACCTACGGTAAAGATAATCATACGTCTTTGAGACGTATTCGCATTTATAAGTGCATATGGGACAAGTTTCCATAAATAACCTTTTAAAAAGTTATTGAATCATTAGTTTAGGGTTTTCTACAACAAATAAAAACATAATTACAATTAGAAAATGAATATAATTTAAAAACAACGAAATTTTGTAAACCTCTTACAAAATAACTAAAAAATATTAAGTCTTCCTTTGTTGAGTAATTATGTTAATCTTAAGTTTAAAATCACATTTTTTTTTTTACTTAATATTATAGAATAAGGACTAATTAAGAGCTTCATATAAAAAATCAACAAGTTTTAAGTTTAAATCACATTTAGATACAGCCTTTAATATCAGTTTTGTGTTCACCACAAATGCTTTTATTGCATTTATAACATGTAATTTTCGACATCCTTCTTATTTTTGACGGACAATACGCACAATATCTCTTCTTTTTGTTTACTGGTTCTTCATTATTATCTAAAGTATTAGTTTTTGGTAGCAACTCTTGGATATTTACACGGACATGTCTTTTAAGAGTAGGAGCTTCTAACCTTTTCTCCATCCAAGGTGATATAAGTTCTGTGCTCAGCTTTTTCATATAATTTCTGCGACTTAGAGGCTTATCATTGTTAGCTATCATATTATGACAGTATATGACATAAGAATTCACAAACGATATATTCATCATACCATAAAAAACTCAGTCAAGCCATCCTCCACTTCACTGTCACTCTCTGAAGGAATCTCATCTTCACTGTTCTCCAATATTTTTTCAATTTGGTTATAATCAAGGGCTCTGCGTCCAGCCATTGCAATAGATTACCAAAATCACCTAAAATATAAAAAAAAAAACGATAAATAAAACGAACTATTACTACAGGGAATGAGGTTCAAAAGTTACACAAAGGATAATCATACGTCTCTCGAACGTACGCCATCCCTGTATCTACGTAATTATTGTACTTACCAGGGCGACACAGCTGTCTCGCGTAAGGTCTGCCCGGCCACTGGGATAACCTAGAAGGACAGAGCGCTACGATGCGAAATAAAAAAGAGATAGCAATATTTGTGTCGGCCGTGCGTCTCAAAGACGTAGATTATCTTTCTAGGGTTAATAGGCATCATTATTTAATTATTTGTGGCTGACCACAGAAACCGTTCCTTTCCAGGGTGTACGAGGTATGAAGGGGGACGCGGGTACAGCAGGTCCCCCTGGTTTCACAGGGGATAGGGGAGAGCCGGGACCCCCGGGGGCCATCGTCAATGTGTGTATTCACTTAATATTACTTAGTACTACTACGCTTCGGAATGGAGAACTAGCTTCATCTTTCCGAATGACCGACTCCTTTTTAAAAAAAATGTTTTTATTACGGATGCTTTTAATGTGCACGTCTTTCTACATTGTTCTCACATGTATAATTTCAACATTAATGATATGACCAATATTTTGTATAAAAATATTTTGATTTAAAAGAGTGTCCGTGGAGTTTCTTGTCCGTTATTCTCCATAGGAAGCTACTACGCTCTTGGAACGGGTAACTAGTTTCATCTTTCTGACTGACCGACTCCTTTGACTATTCAAAAGGGCCTGAAAAAGGTTTAATTGAAATAAATGCTTTGAATTTGACATAATGCACCCAGCGCTACGATTTATTTTTATTTTGTTCAAATTGTTTGATTAATTCTTGTTATATTTAAAGGCATCTGGTCCAGGGTATGTTGGACCCCCAGGTGAACGGGGACGACGAGGACCGAAGGGTGAGAAAGGGGATGTAGGGCAAAAAGGTAATTGCATCAATAAATAAAATTCAAGCAATATTAATAGTCGAACTTCTTAAAAGTAATTTTTGTAATTTTGGTATTTAGGTGATCAAGGAGAAGCCGGTTTGACTGGTCTCGAAGGACCTCCAGGAATGAATGGAACAGATGTAAGTGATTACTATTAAATGTGAAATATTTTACTGATCCTCTAGAAACTCTGCGCCTCTAATTGAAAAAAAAAATTGTTTTAGGGTGCTCAGGGTTTTCCTGGACCACCAGGGCCCGTGGGACCCTCCGGCGATCGCGGTTTTCCTGGACCCCCGGGACCCGCCAGCAACATCAGCGCCTCCCTAATACATGGTGAGGACACATTATGCAGCGTATTTATTTTCTATATAATAATATTAGTTGTTTTTTTTTTTATTAACAATACCAGCCAATTATCGTCCCACTGCACGCAATTGCCCCTTCTCATATAGAGAAGGCACGAGCATTGATCACCACGATTGCTCAAGACGGGTTGGCGATTTCAGACTTATAAACTTTCCTCACGATGTTTTCCTTCACCGATGTCAGTAGATAATGTCTAAGACAAACTCTACATACCAAACGAATTGATAGTCACATTGGAAGGTACTTGCCTGGATTTGAACCCACAACCTCGTGTATGAGAGGTGAGAGACCACTTTCTATTGGGTTAAAATTGGTGTGCTTTTTGACCGTCTTCAAAAAAAGAAGGAGGTTCAAAATTTTCTGTTCAGCGATATTTTTTTACCACGTGGATCGATTTCGATGTTTCTATTTTATTGGAAAGGGGGTTAGTTATAAATGTTATGTTATTGACAAGTGACAGCAGCGCGCTGCTTATTTATTAATGTGTTTTAAATCCTATGTTTATGAAGGTGCTAAAGGCGAGAAGGGTGCTCCGGGGCGGGACGGTAGACCTGGTGACATCGGCCCCCGAGGAACCCCAGGACGCGACGGTGCTGTGGTAATGTAACATGTTAAATTATAATTCACTTCATAATTTTAATATAGGAATAATAATACAGGCAATTTTTGAAAATAGAACATCTACTTTAATAGGTCGATACATTTTTTCATAAATGACTAACTAACTAACTGTACAAATAAATACAAAACAAAAGGACACTTAGGCGTCGAAGTACTCGTCCGCATCGATGTCATCCGGAAACGTGCCCAGAAGACTGGCAGCATTGCCACGTTGAATGGCAATGCTAATTCTTTGGCCAAAGAACGAGTCAGCCCTCTGGTCACGTGAAGACTCGACCAGTCGGCGAGAAAATTTTTTCATCATTGGGTCAATCATTTACATCATTGGGTTGATAGTACTCACGAATACCAACTACGAGACCTACTTGTCTGAAATATTGAGAAAAAAAAACAAAAACAGTGTTACCATACAAACATGCAGTAGGTACAGTCAACAAAAGAGATATCTTGGTAGGGTATAATAACATTTGTATTTGAATTGCTTCATGTTCAATTTCGTGACAATATACAGTTTTGTGTTGTAAGAGGAGCTCGTGGCTAAGTAATAACAGCCGCACGGGTCGATCGATCAGGTTAAGCTACGCTTGCCGGGGTTGGTCAGTGGATGGGTGACCATCTTTACATACCGACACTCCTCCGTGCCTCGGAAAGCACCTTAAGCCGTTGGTCCCGGCTGTCATTCGTGGATCTTTGACAGTCGTTACGGGTCGTCAGAAGCCCGAAAGTCTGACAACCAGTCTTACCAAGGGGTATCGTATTACCCAGTTACTGGGTTGTGGAGGTCAGATAGGCAGTCGCTCCATGTAAAATAATGGTATTCATCTGCATCCGGTTAGACTGGAAGCCGACCCCAACATAGTTGGGAAAAGGCTGGGCAGATTGATACAGTTTTGTGTTGGTGTGTTACAATGTAGGAGTATTATTAGGAGTATTACAAAAACAAAGTAATATCTATAAAATTGAACATGAAGCAATTCACATACCATACATACCACCACATACCATAGCACCATACCATACCATTCATATTCATGGTATGTTGCCTGCCTAGATATCTCTTTTGTTGACTGTACACACCAAGTCGAAACGCAATAAAACCGCTTTCTTTAGTTCGATATTTCGTTAGTTTGTCCCATACTCGTATCAACTTTTTCGACCTGTATTAATATTTTTTTAAATTGTCTACATTACTTTGCAGGGTCAACCAGGCTTTGTAGGAACGGCAGGTTTACCTGGCAACATGGGTCCACCGGGCCTACCGGGTCCAGAAGGAAAGAGAGGCTTCGACGGACTACCGGTATTTATCTAACATAATTAGCTGTCCTATGCTTTAGCTGCATAGGTATTCAGGTGACGGAATACTTCAATACCCCGTTTTTAGGGTTCCGTACCCGAAGCATCCTAACGAACCAAAATTTTTTACAAAATTTTGTTCCGAAGAATTTTTTAACTTCCCATTGACTTGAAATTTGGTGATAATGTTTATTATTAGGTATAATTTATCAAATATCAATATATTGATAAATCAGATTTGGTACGGAATCTTCTGGCCGGTTTCTTGATCCGTAGTTAACTAAACCAATGTTTAAACATAGTAACTAATGGTTGAATTTTGGCTAAATGTGAAGGCTAAACATGAATGAGTTAAGGGGAATGCGCTGTGGCAGCTCGCGAAATTCAAATTTTCTTGCGTTTTATGCAATTTGCAGGTCCGTGTCAGGTTGTATCTTGATCAAAATATGATACGCGGCAATAAAAAATATGTATTTACATAATTTTACATGAAAAAAAACATCAATACGTCTCTCTAAGTTAGATTTCGTGTATTCGTTAGATTTCGTTCGTTCGACGAATCTGCACGAAATCTAACTTAGAGAGATGCATTGATGATTTTTATGGTTAAAATTATATAAATACATATGTTTTATTGTCGCGTATCATATTTTGATCAAGATACAACCTGACACGGACCTGCGAATTGCAAAAAACCCAAAAAAAAATTGAATTTCGCGGGCTACCACAGCGCATCCCGCATGGATGTGTGCATGTTAACTTATTCATGTTACAAAATAGTAACTAATTGGTATTTTGACAAATACATTTAGCCAAAATTCAACCATTACTTACTATGTTTAACCATTGGTTGAGTTAACTAATCAAGAAACCGGCCCTAAATATGCCAAGTTCTACTCGCACTTGGCCGGAAAAATCGCTGGTTATGACAGAGCGCAATGTAACGCACGCAAAACATTGTGCTTATGGGTGCGTGCACCGGTACAGCAGTTGTGGGGCTACAAACATTTAAAACTTGTTTTCGTGAAAAAGTATTCAATCAATATCTTCAATATTTCCGTAACCAGAAGGTTACCAGGTATCGTCCAGTACAAAAACATTATCACAGTAATAGGTACAGTCAGCAACAAAAGTCAATTAACACTTGCAGTTTTTTAATCTTAATTATGATGCGAAATATTTCATTCAAATCGGAACAGAAGTACATAAAATTTTAAGAACATGAACTCTTAACAGTTAAATAAAAAAAAAGCAGTTTATCGAATCATTTTGAAAAAGTTGCTACAGAAATTGAGTAATATAGGTATTACAGGCAGCGCCCTCAGTATGTTCAGTTCTTATTTACAAAATAGACAACAAGTTGTTAAGATAGATAACTTCACTAGCTCGATGCAAAACATAACATACGGATGTCCACAAGGCTCAATTATTAGCTCATTACTATTCCTAATTTACATTAATAAAATTGATAAAATAGGGCTGACAGGACACCTAACGTTATACGCAGATGACACATGCCTTTTTTACTTTGACAAATCTTTGCAAAACATCATAACTGATGCTCAAAAAGACCTTGACCTACTCAACGAATGGTTAAAATACAACTTGTTGACTATTAATACCTCAAAAACGTCATTTATGATTTTCTCTGCGAAAAATAAACCGATACCGGAGTTCTCACCACTTACGATCAACGGAGAAATAATCAAACGGTCTAGTCACGAAAAATATCTCGGACTGTGGGTAGATGACAAAATTACTTGGAAGCTGCACATCGATCATGTCAAAGCAAAATTAACGTCGCTATTAGGAGCGTTACGAAAAGTTATAAACTGTATTCCGATATAAGTACGACTAATTATATATAACTCCTTAGTAAAATCGAACATTGAATATCTAATTGAAATATGGGGATCAGCCGCTAAATCGAATCTAAACTCACTACAAAGATTACAAAACAAAATTATCAAAGTACTATTTCATTATAACTATTTATATCCAACAAAAAAATTATACGAAAAAACTAATTTACTAAATCTCACACAACTTTACACATATTACACCTGCATTCTCATAAAAAAAATCACCACAAATTCCGTACAATCAAACATACAACTACATAAAAAGACAACAACATACAACACAAGAAGTAAAAACAAGTTTCAACTAATGACAGCACGGGCGCGGACTAATTACGGCAAAAAAACAATATTAGTTGAGGGAGCACGGCTGTTCAACAATTTACCGGAAGATTTAAAGAAGTGTGATAGTATAAATATATTTAAGAAAAAACTCAAGAAACATGTATGTACCCTATAACGTCACCAACACCCCAGAGACAAATATGATAATTTATTTTACGTAGATGTAAGCACTTTGTATCTCATTTTAAGCGAACTGTTATTTAAGTTCTTATGAGAATAAATTCTTTAAACCTATTTTGTGTTAATTTAGATGATGTCAAAAAGTAGCAGTGTTAACCGACTTCTGTTGCTGACCGTACAAGTGACTTCGATTTTTATTAAAATTCTTTAACTAATTTCTTCAATATTATTGTGAGACGAAATGTAGTAAATACGTCATTTCGATTCCCCCCAGGGTCCTGAAGGGCCACCGGGTTTGCCGGGCCCCCCTGGTCAGCCAGGCTCAGCAGCTGCATCTTCTCAGCACATCGCCATCCCAGGTCCACCGGGGCCTCAGGGACCGATGGGACAGGTACTCATAAGAACATAATTTATCTAATATCTACATTTTAATAAAAATCTTTCGTTATAATTCATTCACTCACTGACAGACAACGTACAGCCTAAACAAATGGGTCTAGAAGCATGAAATTTTTAGAGTTTCCATAGTAAAAGCACAGTCTATACATCATACATTCGTCCGACGAAGCCCGAGCTGCATACGAAGCTCGGCGAACTTCGTATGCAGCTCGGGCTTAAAGTGCTTAAAGGCTTAAAACTGAGTAATAAGGAAGCATTTTTGAAAATTCATTCCCTATATTATATATGTAGTTTAAATTAATGGAAGTTTGCATGGAAATTCGTCATTTTTGCCGATGGGGAGTTCGATTCGGTTACATGGTGTAAGTATCCGACCCGCCACCGCATCGATTAATACACGAACAGAATACTCTGACAAATCTTCCCAATTTTAAACTATTACTACACTGAGCTCCTTCTTTCTTTCTTTCTTTCTTTTTTCCTTCCTTCCTTCCTTCCTTCCTTCCTTCCTTCCTTCCTTCCTTCCTTCCTTCCTTCCTTCCTTCCTTCCTTCCTTCCTCCTTCCTCCTTCCTTCCTCCTTCCTTATTTATTATTATTATTTCTTGTCTTTGGCTTATCTCGGGACCCTGGGGTCCCGGACCTTTGGAAGGCGTACGAGGGGCCGAAGCCAACTCGCAGAGGCCCCTTAGACAATTTCAAATGACGAGGAGGCACCAGCCGACGATTATCCCTGTATGCACTATGCAAGTGCACCCAAGGACAACCCCCGGTTGGTGCAGGACTATTGCAGAACATGGAAACAAAACACATTGGGCCTATGGGTTTGGGTGGCTACATGGATTGGGTACCTTGAACTATGGAAGAACTATGTCCCCTGCCTGACCAATGTTATATAATATACACAGATAAATTGGCAGGGGGTGACTTGCACACACAATAATGGGCCCCCGGAAACGGTCGCTAGCACATAGTGACGTAGCGACAAGGGGCAACATGTCCTGAGGTGCTTGAGGAGTGGAGAGGTATTCCACGGCTCTCAGAACAATCCCAGAGCCCGGAAGATGGTCAAGATCCCTACAAGCACTTACTGGAATACTTCCTTCCTCCGAGCACGTTTGCTCTTGCGAATCTCCACTCAAGCCGGCCAATAAAGGCAAGAATGAGGTGGGAGCTCTGTTCCCGTCAGTGTTCACTCCAGCCGGCCAATAAAGGCAAGCCAGAGGTGAAGAACAAGACTTCTCCCGGGAAATAGGGTCCGTGGGGTCGCTACTGCCCAACAGCTCGCCACATGCTGCCCTGCGGGTTCACGTATCTCTCTTGGTCTGGCTCCTCACCCTAGACCTGTTTCGGCAAAGTAAACTCCATCGGCACAGACCCAGAGTTCGGAGCGCGCAAGCCCCACCACGACGTCAACGTAGAGATACGGCGGTGGGGTTATTATTATTATTATTTTTTTTTTTATTAAATGGGCCTCTGATTTGGCTTCACATGCCGTCAGAGAATTAATATGATATGATATGATAGTGATACCTCTCAGGGCACGGGTTTCCTCACGATGTTTTCCTCCGTCACCGTTTTTTTATTTAAGCAAGTGATAATAAATAATAATATTATTTTATTATAATAATACAATCATATACTACGCACATGAATCCGAAAAGTCAGAGGTGCGCACGCCTTGGGTTCGAACTCGAGACCACCAGACTTGGCAGTCCGACGGTCACACCACTAGGCTATCACTGCCGTTGAAGATGAATGTTACCGTGTGATTATGAACTTCGTTACTTTATAATCTCTCTCACGAGATTATAAACTGTGGCGGCATCTACATCGCTACATGCAAACTACGCATGACAATGACGTCACGCAAAATCTTGCATCGCGCAATCAGAGTTTACCGCGCGGCTAGCAAATATACAACGTCCCGACATCAACTGTTGGGCAGTTGCCCACCAAACACGACACCCGTCTGGTCGGAGGATCCTCCCTTTTCAATAGTGGATGAGTGAACTTTACACCCTGTTCCTCATGTCTCTATAAAACTATCGAAAAATTGTGAACTGCAACAATCCATTTTTATTTCAACTAGCTGATCTGCCAGACGTTATCCTGTCAAAATTTCAATTTCTTTTTTTTCTATTTTTTATTAAACCACCTCAGTAAAGAGGAGAGTAAAACAAAAAAAAATATTTAAATCGGCCCAGCCGTTCTCGAGTTTTAGCGAGACAAACTTGCATGCGGCGAACGCACCTTGTGCTAATACTAAATAGCCGAGTAACTGCGAAGAAACGTTCGCGCGCGCTGGGTAGAAGCGCTCGTCGGCCACTGCCGCGGCACCGCTCGCTCGGCTCGCGCACGGTTGGTCACAGCTCTAATCTAACCTAACCCATTTGGTCGGGGTGCCTTGGCTTAGTTACTGCGACCAATCGGCTACCACCAATATGGGATAGATTACGAGCCCTGTCGGTAAGTGCATGGTTGTTCACAATTTGACGGTTTGACATGGATAGATTATAAACTATCGAAAATTAATACATTATATTGTAAGCAGTAAGGTACAGTTCACAATTTGTTGACGATGTCGGTTTACAATCTCGTGAGATAGATTATAAACTAACGGTGTTCACAATCATACGCTGACTGCATATTATATTATTACAGATTAAAAATTCTGAAAAATTAAGAATGAGCACAAGGCATGAAAGTGTAAAGGGATTTTATTTTATTATTTTATTTTATTTATTTGGGACAAAAAACAGTTATACATTACAGCATTAACAAAGTAGTTATTATACGATCGAAAAAAACGTATAACCCACACTATTGTCCACGAAATAACATCTAAGTATGACAACGAACGCATGCTAAATAAGAGATCCTCTCTGTTGAAATTTTTATATTTCCTGATTTCAGTCGCTTCACGTAATCTGGAGTAATAGTAACGATCAGTGGAAAGAACCTGTGGCTTGTGTGGTTGAATCCAGTGGTTTGGACCAGCCTGCAGCAAATGCAATAAAGAAAATAAAAAAATAATTTATGTATATATAAAGTGCTATAAAAATATCTGCCACGGCTACAATAGGAGACAGTAATGTGTATATAGATTACAATAGTGAAGATAAATTATTGCTCTTATGTAATACATTTTTTCGTACAAAAAAATGTGCGTATGATTTATTTGTATGAAACCGTCCCGTAGTAATTAGTGTTCAGTCATAGAACAGAACAGAACAGTTAGAAAGAGGTAGCAATTGTTTTCATTGACTCAGCGACACATCGCACGTAATTTATGAACCACGTTATGGCAGAATAAAGTACTCGTAAGTATTTATACAATTACTTTATATTCTCAAATTGATTTAACTATTCCGGGGTACGAAATTTCTTCACTATTGTAATCTATATAAAAAAGACAACAACATACAACACAAGAAGTAAAAACAAGTTTCAACTAATGACAGAACGGGCGCGGACTAATTACGGCAAAAAAACAATATTAGTTGAGGGAGCACGGCTGTTCAACCATTTACCGGAAGATTTAAAGAAGTGTGATAGTATAAATATATTTAAGAAAAAACTCAAGAAACATGTATGTACCCTATAACGTCACCAACACCCCAGAGGCAAATATGATAATTTATTTTACGTAGATGTAAGCACTTTGTATCTCATTTTAAGTGAACTGTTATTTAAGTTCTTATGAGAATAAAATTCTTTAAACCTATATACATAATAATATTATCTCCCATTGAAGCCGTGGCAGATATTTTTATAGCACCCTATATTTATATTATTATTTTTTTACTATTTTTTAAATTAAGAATAAGTGGGTTACCGTACTAACGATTATTTTAAGTCACTTTATCTTACAAGTCAATATCCATAATTAACAAAAAACGATTCCAGAAAGGTGAGGCAGGTTTTCCCGGGCTACCCGGAATGCGTGGCATGGACGGACTTCCCGGTACCAATGGAGAAAGAGGATTACCGGGATTGCCAGGATTACCGGCACAACCCAGCTATGTACAAGAGGTAAACAGTGAAATTTTTTGGCGATGTATTTGAGACTTTAATTACAGACCGTTCAGTTTATTTTACTTTTGATTATGCATCACTGTCAAACTCACAGTGATCTTTATTGTCGTTGTAATAGGGTTGCTGTTGGATTGCTGAAATTAACAAGTCTGTCAAAATCACAGTGATCTTTATTTTCGTTACGTTAAGGTTGATATTGGGTTACTGCTGTCAGAGGTAAAATAAAGTGACTATGAATGTACTGTATGTCTGGCGCATCTCGGATAGTCAGTCCCTCTACCAACTAGCTGACTGGCTGACGTGTCTATTACAAATTAAATATTTGTTTAACTTATTTTTTCAGGCACCCGCAATTTCTGAAGCTGAAATTAGAAACATTTGTGAAGATATCATTAAGGGTTTGTAACTATTCATCTATCTATATAAATAAAAATCAATTGCCGAATGTATGTAAGCGCTTCACTTCAGAACGGTTGCACCTATTTGGCTAATTCTTTTTTGTTGTGTTTTTATTTGTATGAAATATTTTTTTTTGGAAAATTCTCCGGTTTGGATGGTATTTTTGTATGAAAACAGACAACACACGGCCTAAACCACTGGAGGTACGAGACATGAAATTGAACTCTGGGCATTCTTTTAAGGGTTCATTGTACTCACAACTTTTACTAAGGGATCAAACGTGACCAAACTTAAAATCGTGAAAACAATCTGCTGTTCCCTACATTTTAAGAACATAAAATAATGTAGGGAAAAGCTGATTTTTAACACGCTTTTATTAGCTTCACCTGTATGTATGTTTGTATGTAACGGAATCTTTGAACTCGATTTTTACCCACTTTAAATGGTCAGATTAATTCGAAATTTTGCACACATATCAGCGTCCGATGAGGGTTGTACTTTATGGATCGGAATGCTGGGCAGTGAAGAAGACGGATGAAAAAAAATTGCATGCAGCGGAGATGAGAATGTTGAGATGGATGTGTGGAGTGACGAGAATGGATAAAGTGAGAAATGAGTATATAAGAGGAAGTTTGAAAGTGGCGCCAGTGACAGAAAAGTTGAAAGGAAATCGTTTGTCTTGGTATGGGCATGTAATGAGGAGAGACGAAACGCATGTGACTAAAAGAGTGATGAATATACATGTTGATGGATGGAGAGGCAGAGGAAGGCCAAAGAAAAGATGGATGGATTGTGTGAGGAATGATATGAAAGAGAAGGGAATGAATGATAGCGTGACGGTTGACAGGGGAGAATGGAAGAAGAAAACGTGTTGCGCCGACCCCAAGTAATATGGGATAAGGGCAGGAAGATAATGATCAGGGTCCGAAGACAATACAATAATTCAAAAAAATTGTTCCATTATCCTAATCAGGATCATCAGGATTAACGATTTATCTCTAAAAAATTTAAAAATAAATTACAGTTTAAAAAACTAAAAAACACGCTTTAATACCATTAAACTGAACTAAAAAGTAAAAAAATATTTTTTTCAATAAAATAATAAAGTGATTAAAGAGAACATTAATGTCACTGTAAAAAAAGCTTGGGTTGCTTTGTACGACATTTAATTCTGTACCTAATTCGAAAGCACCCCACGCTTTTTTTTGCAATAACATTAATTTTCTCGTTAATCACTTTATTATTTTATTGAAAAATTTAGTTTTTACTTTTTAGTTCAGTTTAATGGCATTAAAGCGTGTTTTTTTTATTTTTTTAAACTATAACTTATTTTATTTCTCGATTTCAAGTTTGGTCCCATAGTTAAAGCTGTTCACAATGATGAGTACAATACAATACCCCTTAAAGAATGCCCATGAATTCAAAGGTGTGTTTTATCCAAAGGAAAACAAATAACATTAAACAGTATTTTTGTCCGCAGTTCGTCTAGAAGAGCTGGCTCTAAACCACGTGGTGCAGACAAATACTATCGCAGGCAGGAGAGGACATCCGGGAAGACCGGGGCCCCCTGGACCACCAGGTAACAAACATCATCATCTGCTTAATCTTATCCAACTATATTAGGGTCACCTTCCAGTCAAACCGGATGCAGCTGAATACCATTATTGTACATGGAGCGATTACCTATCTGACCTCCACAACCCATTTACTGGGTAATACGGATACCCTTTGATAAGACTGGTTGTCAGACTTTCGGGCTTCTGACGACCCGTAAGACTGTCAAAGATCCACGAATGATAGCTGGGACCATATGTATGTGTATGCTGGGGTCATCCATCCACGGACCAACCGCGGCTAGCGTAGCTTAACTTGATCGATCGACCCGTTTCGATTGTTATTACTTGGCCACAAGCCCCTCACCAGGTAACAAATATATGCCATAGTGATAGTATGAATGAGAAAGTAACTCTGTTGGTCTGTCTGTTACGCTTTCACGCCTTAACGGCTGAATATATTTCGATTTTTGGCATACAGGCAGACCTGAGTAAAAAGGATAGAAAGGAAAGAAGAAAAAAAACCAAGAAAGGAAGGAAGGAGGAAAGTCCCTGAACCGTCTTCGGACACAAGTAGGAAGATGTAACTCCAACCTGATAAAGTGAGGCTACCTCGGCGGAACAGCAGCAGGGTGTGGATGTCGAGTTATGTCACAAACTATACTCCACCTCCTTCTCCCCCTCCCCCTCTTCTCCTCTGTGCCCTAAAACATGCAGCCAAAGTGATCTTTGCGCTGGCACAGTTGACGCCGTGGAAGTGGCGAAGTTTTACGCCAACAAGATCTAGAATACAGTCGAAGTGCCAGCGACACGAAGAAGAAGAAGAACGTTGAAATTATGTAGGTGTTTGGCATTTTTGGCACAAAAGGGACGAGGCCTATACTCAGCAGTGGGTGGATCCAGGCTGTCAATGATGACGATGCTGATAATAATAATGATTATAAAAAAAAATTAGTAACCTACACCTATAAAGTTTCTTTACCAGATATAAAACTGAAATGTTTCATGTGCTTTTAAGGACCGAAACCCAAAAAGAAATATGCCATGTGTCTTTAGTGACACCGGGACCATAACCAAAATGCTGCAACCCCAGACTGATGTTCAGAAAGACATCTTAAATCTCCGGGCTCCCGCAGACAGGAACAACGCGACGGTGTGACGCGATTTTGGTAGAGCAGTTTCCAAGAAGTTTTCATAGAAATTGTTCTAGAAGAGTCGCGTCGCGCTGTCGCTTTGCGCCTATTTGCGGGAGCCTTTATACTACAAAAAGTATCGTACCACCTAGTAAAATAAAACATACAGTATCGACCGTATACCATATTATAAGAACATATAAACAAAAAAAAAAAAAAACAAAAATGCAATACAGAAAGAGAAGAAAGTCAGTTTGTTAAAAAAATACTGTTTTTTACTAAATCTAATATCTTCGTCTCCAGGAATTCAAGGTGACTCCGGCGAGGCAGGCCCGCGAGGTTACCCTGGGGAGACAGGGGATACAGGAAAGCCTGGCAGTCCCGGCAATGCAGGGCAGAAGGGGGACAAGGGCGACAGGGGGCCCGAGGGGGTCGGCGTGCAGGGGCCCGAGGGACCCAGGGGACAAATAGGTAATGTAGCTGACAAGATGATTGACTTCTAAAAGCCTTTTATTTTTTTTAGTCATCCCTGTATAATGATATTATGATTGGTAGTTATTAATACATAATTAACATAAAATCACGCCTACGTGACCTATAGTACACCCACATTTCGCCAGTTATATTTTTAACACGTTAAGTGCGAAACGAGGCCTAAATCACCCCTCATGCAACTTCCTTGTGGTGCGGCAAGGAAAAACGTGAACATCTCTGTCGTGCGAAGGGCATAGCTTTGGTTGGTCCAGTATAGAAAAGAGATAAATGTATATTTACTATATTTATTTTTAGAGTTCCGCCGTGGTACCGGTTGCGCACGGTCGTGTGTCGCTGCACTGAGCGCCTTTTTTTAAAATTAAGTTTAATTACTTTTTTGTCATTGGCTGAACCTCTTAATATCAATTCCTTGTCTCGCTAGAACAATTTAGTGCTACTGGCCACGCCCACTGGGCGGTCCTAGACAAAGATAGTTGTAGTTTTGTCAATCTAAATTAAATAAAATTGGAAGCGCGCCTCTGATTTGCTGAGACTCGAACCATCACCTCTTGGCTCCGGAGGCGCACCGACTCACCGCCAAGCCACGGTAACAAGTGCCGTGCACTGTTGAATAGTATACCGTTATCTGTGCTACGAGTCGCTGCTACGGCCTTGCTGCTACGAGCTGCCGACGTCACCGCTACGAGCGAGGCACTAGCTACGAGAACACCTACGTCACAACAACCGCTACGCCGCGCGCCGCGTAGCACTGTAGTGCGCTGCCACCGCTAGTAGTTGTGCAAAAAACAAGTTTAATAGAAATATTAAGTACACAATTTACTGCAGTCAATTTGATGAATATGTCGTTGAAACGCACTCCCCCTGCAACTCCTAACACGCCTGTAGGACATTCTCAGTCCGAATCGGATTTAAACGCGCTGCAATTAAGTGGTTGTTCCTACGTCAACACTAACCGGAACAAAAAACCTCGCACAGTACATGGTCAGTCATCCAATAATGGAGATAAAGACCTGAAACAAGAAGTTTTGGAACTACTGAAAAGCTGGAAATCAGAATTTGACACCAAAATTAATGAGGTATGTACCAAACAAGATCTTCTGGTTTCAAAACTAACTAAAGAAATCTCAGAATTAAAAACACAAACTAGAAAAATACAGGAAGCGAATAACGAGATAGCGGCGTCAATGACGTTCATTAATAAACAATATGACGACATTAAGTCTGGGCTTGATAAACTCCAAAAAGAAAGGCAGGAACACCGTCATTGCCTGGAGAAACTGGAGAGAAAGATGCAAGATCTTCAATTAAAATCCAGATCATCCTGTATTGAGTTAAGGAATATTCCGGTAAAAGATAAAGAGACCACTGAAGACCTTATGAAAACCATCTGCACTATAGGACAAACTGTGGGGACATCGATAACTCCTTCGGATATCCGCGACATCTACCGCCAGCCGGGCAAGCTTGGTTCAACGCGCCCAGTCGTCGCTGAATTTCAAACAGTTCAAATGAAATTAAACACGCTCACCTTCGTCCGAAGTTTCAACACCAACAAAAAATCTGTAAATGAAAAACTAAATACCGAACACATCAACATCCCTGGTACACGACAACCCATCTTTGTAGCCGATTATCTTCCACCAAGCTCCAAGAGATTGTTCCACTTATCTCGAGAATTTGCGAAGCAGAACGGGTATAGTTACTGCTGGTCATCGAATGGGAACGTTTTTCTGCGTAAGGTACAAGGTGAAAAACAAATATTAATCTCATCCGAAAAATGTCTCCAGGAGTTGAAGAAAAATATGTGACTAGCACAAATTCATTTCACACTGCATTTCCTACGTTTGATCTCTTTTACTGTATTAACCTATGTATTTAACCCTGACGTTGCATGCAAAAATAACCATAGCTATAGCGTTTATAAAACTAGTAATCCCTATAAAAATAATAAATATAAGTTAAGTTTTCAAGCTTACTTGCAACCATTACATAATAACACGATGTGTTTAGCAACTACATATCTCACAACCAAATATTAGGTTGGGGAAAAAGTCTTTTCGCATTATAGTATGTATGAACTTAAAATAAAATCTCTTTGGCTATACTATTTGTATCTGGCTGGTTTTGGTATCATTGAAAGTTTAAATTTTAAAGAACATAATTCCAAATTCAAATTAGGAAAATGTGTTATTTTCATTTGTTTTTCGTACTGTCAAGATGAGTGAATCTAATGAAGAAATTCGATACATTTTAAAATTTTACTACAAAAAACGTAAAAATGCAACGCAAGCCGCGAAAAAAATTTGCGATGTTTATGGATCCAGTGCAATGTCTGTGAGAGTAGCACAAATTTGGTTTAAGCGTTTTTAATCCGAAAATTTTGATGTCAAAGATGCACGTCGCTCTGGTCGCCCTATTACGGATAAAATGGATGCCATTTTTGAAAAAGTGGAGCGAGATCGGCATATCAGTAGTTACGACGTAGCTGAAGAACTGGGAATTGACCACAAAACAGTTTTGGCGCATTTGAAAAAAACTGGGTACACAAAAAAGCTCGATATTTGGGTACCTCACGAGCTCACTGAAAGAAACCTAATGAACCGTGTACTCATTTGTGATTCTTTATTACGACGTAATGAAACCGAACCATTTTCGAAGAAGCTGATAACTGATGATGAAAAGTGGATCACGTACGACAAGAACGTGCGAAAAAGGTCGTGGTCAAAGGCCGGTCAGGCTTCACAGACTGTGGCGAAACCCGGGTTAACTCGGAACAAGGTGATGCTGTGTGTGTGGTGGGATTGGAAGGGCATTATTCATTATGAGCTATTACCATCAGGCAGGACCATCGATTCTGAACTCTACTGCGAACAACTGATGAGATTAGAGCAAGAAGTTGAGAGAAAGCGGCCGGAATTAATCAATAGAAATGGTGTGGTTTATCATCATGATAACGCTAGACCTCACACATCTTTAGCCACTCAGCAAAAATTAAGAGAGTTTGGCTGGGAGGTGTTAATGCATCCGCCGTATAGTCCTGACCTTGCACCTTCAGATTTCCACCTGCTCGGTCTCTTCAGAATTCTTTAGGCAGTGTCAGGTTAACATCACGAGAGGACTGCCAAAACCACTTGTCGCGGTATTTTGATCAGAAGTCCCAAAATTTCTATAGCAATGGAATCATGTCCCTACCTACAAGATGGCAAAAAGTTATCGAACAAAATGGTACCTACATACTTTAGATAAATGTAAATAATGTATATTAAAAAATGTTTTGAATTTTCTTAAAAAATGCGAAGAAACTTTTTCCCCAACCTATTACAACACTAGAACAATTCATACGCAACAACTGCACTCTCTTCCACACAAATACTTGAAAATAACATCTCATCATCATTCAGTTGTATCGCACTACATGCTAATCATGTATCTCTTCCGGGCGTCCTATTGTTTTCTATTATTATTAATTATAAATGGCTAATATATACAATATAAATTCTGAACTGGACTCCTTTGAAGTCACTAACTCACTTTCCTGTGATCCAGAGGACTGCCAGAAATATATATACCAAAATGACCAATCAATCAAATTATTACACATCAATATTCGTAGTATAAATAAAAATTTTAACCAACTCCGCGTATTGTTATCAATGACTAACATACATTTTGATATCATAATACTGACAGAATGCTGGCTTCGTAAGGTAAATAACCTACCAATATTGGATGGTTACACGGCTCACTCCACGGTAAACTTGTTAAATCAAAATGACGGGATCGTCATCTACACCCACATAAAACTAAGTTGCAAAGTAACCGAGCCACGTTTTAGGGATGCAAGCTGTCTTATTTGTCAAATAGGTAATAATATAAATATTGTAGCTACGTGTCGTTCCCCCTCTTTAAAAACAAAAGAGAACTTTAATAACTTTATAAATAGTCTCGATGTCATTTACCGTGAACTATCGACTGGTAATATTTTTCTCGTAGGAGATATAAATATTGACTTAGCTCCCAATAGTACAGACCCACTACGAGAAGAATATCTGACTTTCAACGCTACATATGGCTTATTCCCTACACACACTTCTCCTACTAGATTCGACTCTTGCTTAGATCACATTCTCACAAACTCAACCACACCCTCCCTGACACTAATACTAGAGTCTTACATCACGGACCATAAGCCTATTGTAATCAACATCCTAAATAATTTCCCAATTGGACAACACTCAGCAGCTAAAACCTTCACAGACATTCCTAAGGTTAAGGCAGACCTGGGAAAAATTGATTTTACCAATGTACTAGCAACTGGTGACGCAAACTTGGCTACGAATATGTTTGTATCTATAGTCACTCGGACAATTGCAACTTATACAACAGCGACTAAAATCACCAAGAAAAACCAAATTCGGAAACCATGGATGACGCCCGGTCTAATTAGATGTATCAGGAATCGAGACAAGTTGCACATAAAATCCAACAAATCCCCTCTAAACATGACTCTTAAAATTACTTACACTAGGTATCGCAATTATTGTAATCGCCTATTGCGTAATCTAAAAATAGCCTACGAAAAAGCTCAACTGGAAAAAGCAGGTAACGATCCAAAGGCCCTTTGGCAAACTATAAAAACAATAACAAATACTCGGAAAAGTAAGATCAGTCCAACTAAGCTATTACAAACTACAAGTAACCCAAAGACGTCTGCTAATTATGTCTGCAAATATTTTAAAGACGTAGGAAAATCTCTTGCTGATAAAATTCTTGCTTCAAGTACTGGTAATGCCCCCTACAAAACATCAAACTCCTTCACGCATATTAGAAGTCCGCCAAAATCCCTGGTCATTAATGAGGTATCTGAAATGGATGTTGAATCCATCATTTTACAGCTCCGCCCAGACTGTGCCACAGGTTGGGATGGGATCTCATCTCAGATAGTTAGGCAATGCCGGAAGGAGCTGGTCCCCTCCATCACTCATATATGTAACCGAGCTATAGCTACAGGTGTCTTCCCTGAAGCCTTCAAAAATGCAATCATTCACCCGATCTTTAAGAACGGGGACCGAGACTGTGTCAATAATTATCGCCCCATAGCAGTGCTTTCTACACTATCAAAAATATTAGAAAAAATACTCAATTACTCTCTTAAAAAGTTTCTGGACAAATTTCATATTCTAGCCGATAATCAATATGGGTTTCGATCAGGCCTCTCCACCGAGGACGCAGTAATGGACTTGAGTAATCTCGTGGTTAAAACATTAGACGCTAAAAATAATTGCCTATGTATCTACCTTGACCTATCTAAAGCGTTTGATACAGTCTCTGTCCCCATACTTCTATCCAAGCTCGAGACGTTGGGGGTGCGTGGCATAAGCTACGAAATCTTTAAAGACTACCTTACGAACAGAAAGCAACGTGTTGTAATTGGGGATTACATGAGTGATGAGGAGACCGTCTCCTACGGCGTTCCGCAAGGGAGCGTCTTGGGTCCCACCCTTTTCCAGCTTTATATAAATGACCTCTGCACAATGTCCCTCCCTTACACTCGCATCTTCACGTATGCAGATGACACCGCCTTATTTGTCTGGGGACCAAACTGGCACACAGTTAAAGAGAGAGCAGAATTCGCACTATCCAATGTGAAAAATTGGCTGACTCACAACCTACTAACCCTAAACCTAACCAAAACGCAATATGTTCCCTTCTCCATCAACAAAGTTAAGACTCCGCCGCGAGGGTTTTCCATACAAGCACACACTTGCATCTCACAGGGCAACTGCAATTGCCAAGAAATCACTCGCGTGGAATGTGCGAAATATTTAGGAGTACACATGGATAGTGGCTTGAGGTGGGAGAAACACATTAGTATAGTTAATTCCAGAGTGAGACGACTCATTCATGTATTTAAAACGCTTAGAGACAGTGCAACTATGGAACAACTCAAACTTGTATACTTGGCCTTATGTCAATCCATAATACAATACTGCATCACTGTATGGGGAGGAGCCGCAAAGACGCATCTACTGACCTTAGAAAGAGCACAAAGAGCGGTGCTAAAAGTGATGGCAAGAAAGCCCTACAGACATCCAACATCTCAGCTATACTCGGAATGTAAGGTCCTAACGGTTCGCCAACTCTTTGTGCTCAGAACTATTCTCAGGAAACATCAAAGCGTACCATTACCCAACCCCAATAGACGTAGCAAAATGCCTGTGTGCCCTAGCGTTCCATGCAAGACCTCCTTCGCAAGAAGACAGTACAATGTCATAAGTTGTAAGTTATATAACACCATAAACAAGCAGCTCAACATTACTTCTCATAGCAGACACGAATTAAAAGGTAAAGTTTCTGAGTGGCTTCAGCTATTGGACTATCAGAGGACGGAGGATCTACTGGCATGTATTGCGTAACATATATTATACAATACTTCTAAACAAACTCTCACATACACACACTCACCCCACACACACACAAACACATATCACACACTTCTGTTAAACATAAAAATAAAACTAATCTAAAATTGGAAAACTAAAACTGAAAATTAAAACTAGATTATAGTATAAGATTACCTAAAATTATCTAATAAATTATAAATTGTAAGTCTACTGCAGCGTCATTCAAGCCAATTTGTTCGTATTTTATTATGTGATACTTCCTGCGGCTGAACACTGTTTTCCAAAATACAAGCGTAAGCTTAGTTTGGGAGTCAGTAACAGTACCTTTTGTAGAATACATAAATACGATGCATAATTATGTTAGATTACTCTTAAATTAATGTATTAACTGGCGACAATAAAGAATTTTTATTTTTTATTTTTTTATTTATATTTGAGAAGCGCTAATGGTCCCGGACTCGGTGGTATACCTACCTTGGTACCGGATGTCTTAGGCCTCGTACCGCACTGAATTAATATAATTTTAATGCAGTGCGGAACGAGGCTAAAACGTCCCATATCCCCCCGGACCTCGTACCGCACCCAACGCGAGCTTCCCGCGACTAGTGTTGTGCATCACGTCGATTGGAGAGCACGTCCTTTTACATCGCCGAACATGTCTAAACGATGTCAGAAGAAGTTAATTTAAAAAAATATAGAAACAGAACCAAAACAGGTAAGTTTTTAATTGATATTTTTGTAGGTAGGGAAAAACTCCACAAAAAACGCAAAGCAGCCGTTGACAAAACAGGTAAGTAATTAATTAATAATTCAGTAGTTCTTTGTCTAGGTTTTGAAAGTAAATAAAGATTACCTAACGATTTTTAGGGTTCCTTATCGAAAGGATAAAAGCAGCACCCTCTATTACTAAGACTTCGCTGTCTGTCCGTTTGTCTGTTACCAGATATCTCAAGAATCGCGATAACTAGATCACTATTATTTTTCAGCACCTGTAAGCAACGCACGTCATTGCCTCGAAAAGGGTGAAAAAAGAAGAAGATGTGGTGGTTGTTACCAGAAACTACGCACATTTTTACCATCTCGTGAAGCTGACAAAAAATCCAAAAAGATTTTGACTCAGTGCTCTCAGTGCAAAAAATCTTATTTTCTACCCTGTTTCAATGAAAAACACTTATAAATAAGTAAAAAATATATATTGCGATTTTTTATAAAAAACTATATTGTTACTGATTTTTTTATGTTAATTCAAGTTCTAATACTTAAGTGTATTTTTAAAGCCTGAGGCAGAATACATAATTATGATAGTTTCTTTTCTACTTCTGGTTTTCTTTTTTTTCTATTCTGTGAACCGCATTAAGATTTTCACACAAAAATAGATAAACGTCGTTGCGTCAACATTATTTTTCCCATCACTAATCTTAGAGAAAATTTACCCTATTTCAGTGCGTTACGAGGTGTATAAGATCCCATATTTTGTTTTGCCAATAATTTCTAAACTAGCTATCAGATCCCGGGGCGACGGTAGATTAGGGTTCAGCAATTCACTCTCTATATCGATAAGGACCAAAATTTTTCATTTATCTTTGATTTCGCGCCAGAAAATGGATTTTAGTCTGTTAAAGGAGGTGGGGTCTAATAGACCGCGTGTCGCCCTAACGTCTGGTCACGGTGCGGGCCGATAATACCTCGTGCCGCAGGAACGGAAAGTTTGCAAAAATTGGTGCCGCAGCTAACGTGTTAAGCCCCATATAAAAGGGGGCGAGCCTATTGCCATCAACCGGGCACAAATCCAGACTCCGGGCTGCTACTGAGAAATACTATAGTTACAGATATTGGCTTGTGACTGCTGCGGAGGGACACACAGGGATACCCCTACTTTGGAGATCAGGGTTTCAATGTATTGTGCATAGCATAGCCTACCTATAACCTAGTTATAAATATAACATTGTTTTAGCGAGTACTTTGGCTTTTCTTCAATAAACATTTTTATTTATTTAGTCATTGCAAATAACATTTAAAAAAAATTTTTCTTTGTTGAACAAAAAGCCTGCTCTAACGAGTTTTTGACTTGTAAGCAATTTTCCTGATCAAGGAAGAAATTGATTAGTAAATTGCTTCAGGCGATCAAGTTTTCAGAAATCGGGCATTAACTTCTTTGTATCAATTCCGTAATGCTTATTCTGAATTTGAACAGTTTAAATATAATTTATTTTGGTATGAGTGATAATATCAATTAATTATAATGTATCTTGACATAAATAATGATATTAATGATAAAACAGATTTTGAATGATTACTAGATATTGTACGCCTTATGGGTATGTTACAGCGATCGATATTTATAATGGTAAGAACTACTTTTCAACCAGTAGCAAACACTAAATGAATTTGATTGGATTTGAATTAAATTGAAATAAATAAATATTTCAAAATAAATATTTCACGCTTCAAGACGAAAAATTCACGCTGAGTCTGAATTTATTCCAGAGCCAATGACACCAAACAATTTGTAAATATAAAGGGTGTAAAAAATACCCGTAACGAAGCCGAGACTAGCGTTCTTCCCGTAATTATGATATTTTTTTTTGTAATGGTCTATACCCGGGAACCTTCTGGTTATGGAGATATTGAAGGTCAAAGCTCTAATTTTTTTTGACGTTTTTTTTTTTACGAAAGTTTTAAATGCTATAACTTTAAATACTCCCATCCCTGTACCGTTGCACAATGTTGTGCGTGCGTTAAACAGTAAACAGCGAATTTTCACAGCAAAAAAAAAAGTCGTTTCCCAGCAATATTTTTGCACAACGTTACATAGCATAGTAGATGACGGCTTCGTGATAGGTATTTTTTTACGCCCTGTATATTCATTTAATTAATTGTTGTTTTCAGGTCCAATGGGACCATCGGGTCATCCAGGCAGAACCGGGGACAGAGGAGACCCAGGGCGAGAAGGTAAAATAAATCACACAAATGCACATTAATGTGAGAAGTCAGAATGATAGGATTAACTTAATTTATTGTACAAAACTGTACTATATTTTCTATATATTTGTTAGGCTCAAAGACCAAAAACGCTTCTTGTGCAAAAATACCGGCCAGAACGCGTTCTGGTATTTTCAAAACAAGCACGACGTGCTCTTGAGCCTTTTAGATGCAACCACGACGCGACAGACAGGTTGTATACTTGTCGACGCTCATGCGGCACCAAAATGTTAAAATTTTTAGTCATGGGCTTCATGGGTGGTTATCGTGGTTTTCGAGAGTGCTGACAACGAAAATGGTGAGAAAATCAAAAATCAAGATGGTGCCAATGAAAATTTGCAAATTCAAAATGCAAATCAAAATTCAAGATGGCTGACGGATTTCCTCATCACACTATCTTAAATTTTGATTTTAACCCGATTTTCATCGTTAACGCCCTCGAAAACCTATGCCATGACACTCATGACGTAGACTGCTTAGTTGACGGCATCTTGAATTTTTATTTTCTCAACATTTTAATGTTTGTTCGTTCAATCAATCAACTCAGCTTATCGCAGTCCACTGCTGGACATAGGCTTCTCTCAGGTTGCACCACAGCACCCTGCCCTCCGCCTTCCGCATCCAGTCTGTCCCAGCCCACTTTCTTCAGGTCGTCGGCCCATCTAGCTGGGGGGCATCCCACACTACGCTTACCGATACGCGGTCTCTACTCCAGAACTCGTCTGCTGCACTGGCCATCGTTCCTTCGACAAACATGGCTAGCCCCCTGCCACTTCAGTTTGCTTACTTTGCAAGCTATGTCGGTAACTCCGGTTCTTTTCCGGATAACTTCATTCCTGACTTTATCCTGCAAAGAAACTCCGAGCATAGTCCGCTCAATAGCCTTTGTTTGTTCGTTAGAATGTTCGTAATAGTCCGAATTAGGTTTTTGTGGAGATAAAAATAGGAAAAAATGCCTGGAAAATTAGAAAATTCGGGCAATACTGAAAGTGCTTTTTCTATGGGATTTTTGTATGAACTCAAGACCATATTGAAATTTTAAAGGACAACGTCTTTCGAGTCAGCTATTATATGTTAATAAATAATAATAATAATTTAAAACCAGGCAATCAATAATAATTTATATCAAGGCTATCGTTCAAAATCAATGTTTCAAAATCCCATCATATAAATTGTTCAACATTTTCGTTTTCAGGACCAATAGGCCCTCGCGGCCACCCAGGATTGCGAGGGACTTGTGAGTGCCCATTGACGTACTACGCGTATTCCCCACAAGGACTTAGCAAGGGGCCCTGACCAATATACTACTAGAAAAACTTGTGTACTTAATAAAACGTTGGAAAGTTACTTCAAGTTTTTCATTGAATTTTCTATAACTACTTATAGGTATGGGAAGGGGAAGAAAAGGACACAAATTATTAGATAAAAATAATTTAATAAAAATATACCAAAACATTATCGACACTAAATACAATAAATTATCTCCATACTTTATTTTATAAAAACAATGTAGGATGGCTATGATTTCCATAGATTTAATTAAATGCAACTCGAAGTACAGCCGCCATTACTGTTGATGGCGGTATAAGATGGCGTCAGTTGTTAGCGGGTTCTATTTCACGGACAGAGTCGATCTCTGCCTTGCAGAAGAAACATTGCTTGCTGTTTAAAAGGTGTTGCATTATACAAGCTCTAGAACAAAGAATATATTTTGTAATGGACGACAATTGAGTTTATTTAGTTTAGACACATTTCGTTACATGAGAGAGAAGAAAGATAACTCTCTCTGTCTCTCACGCTAAAGCTATCTTATTCTTTATTTTTTAAGAAGTTTCACTTCTGTCACGTATACGGTGCTGCTCGCGCAATTTTCACATTAACTAAACGAACCTGCAAGAATGATGTCCACAAGGCATAAAAGCGGTGTCCGCAGGTCTAGCGTAGCAGATGGTGCATAACAGGTCGGACTGCGCCCCGCTGGAACCCGGGGATCTCGCCTTCACGATAGTTTCCCGAGCTACGCGTAGTCGATCTGCTACTATCTCTAGAGCTTTTAATTCTTCCATTGTTACGTCCTCGGAATCTGAAATAGTTAAAAATATTATGTGTGCCAAATTGAGAATTTGGACATTCAGCTTCACACCGGCTAACGAAATTCTCTCTTATTCATCCAAATCAATACTCAATACTTTATTGCATTCCACATGTATTCTTAGATGGTAAAGCTTATAGTTAGACCACATGGACCCTGTCGGGCACAGCAATAATAAGTAGGTTAGGAGAGAGGAAGCATTTATAGATTTTATTATACAACATAATAGGTGGGGAATTTCTGAGATAAATTAATTAATAGTATATAGTTATTATTAGATATATAGGTACCTATAATTATTATATTAGTATAAAATATGAATTAAATCAATAGAATAAAATATTAACAGTTTTCAATTTTAAGATAATATTAAGTAGCTAATAAATCAAACAAAATTTTTAAGTCAACTAGTTATGACTGTATTAGTCTATCACTTAGATATTCATTTACCGAGTAGTAACTTTTCGTGAGCAGAAATTGTCTAAGTTTTTTTAAAAATGTGTTAATTTTTTCTTCTTTTTTTATTGATGCGGGTAGTTTATTATATACTGTAATGGACATTACATAGGGACTTTTTGAGTGCATTTTTAATTGCATTTTTTGGGTATGTTTAGTCTAGATCGGTGTCTGAGTAGATAGCGTGCCTGGATGTCTTCTCGTTTGGAATAGAATTTTGGATGTTTCCGCACAAATTTGCATGTTTCTAAAATGTAAATACAGGGAAGGGTTAGAATATTGTGTTTTCGAAAGAAAGGCTTGCAACTATCGGTTTGCTCAATGTTTACGAGGATTCTGACCAATTTCTTTTGTAGGGTGAAAAGTGTTTGTGCACCTGTGCTGTTTCCCCAAAGAGTTACACCATAGCTAAGCCATGCATAGGCATAAGCATAATAGGTGGAGAGAGCTGTTTGTAGGTTGGTGGTCTTTTTTATTTCACGGAGGGCATAAGAGAATTTAGAAATCTTTGAGTGAGTTTTCTGTATGTGTGATTTCCAGTTTATGTGAGTGTCTATAACTAGTCCGAGTAATGTAAATTCGTTGACAGTTTCTAATTTTGAGTCGTTGAAAATAAAATCTAAAGTTAAAGGATTTTTTTGGTAAGGGTGGAAAGTTATTAATTTAGTTTAATTAATCCTTGTCTTTTATTCATCCAAAGTGCCTTGTGTTTGCATCAGTTTAATGATAATAAGCCGAAAGAGCCATCAAGTTATCCTGTATGCACTGATGGTCCTCAGCTGGTCATAGGCCACCCAATAATTTGGCTACATTTTGTCACCATCTCCTTGACTTTTCACAGGAATGTTGGGGCCGGCTTCTAGTCTAAACGGATGCAACTGAATACCAGTATTTTACATAGAGCCTATCTGACCTCTACAACCTAGTTACTGGTCATCACGATACCCTTTGGTAAGACCAGCCACATTCCTATAAGGTCATATAACATTTAACAGTAAGAACTTACATTTGTAAAATGAAAATATTTTGTGGTTTTTCGACTTGCCGAGCATAAGCTCGAGTCCATCCATTCTGAACAGCGGTTCCGTCACCAATGCTTTAGTCACTCGGTCTAGATGCTAAACCAAAAAATTGGAACAAGATATTAAAAATTATTTAAAAAAAGCCTATATAGGCTTCTACACACACGGTTTCTATTTACACGCGCAAAGTAAGTGAGAAAACATGGATTAGATAGTGATAAATAAATAGCTTGCAATGCGCAAGAATGGTGGTCAATGCTTATTCTTTCACTGTAGACAAAGAAGCTTTTGTTTGCGGCAGAACAATTAAGATAAATTTTTAGGCAGTCGGTCAGTTCAGTATTTATCACTAAATTCTCCTTTAGTAGTATGTTTACGGAAATTGTGTAATTAGGCTGGTCATAACGGGTGGGCCTATTATACTTACATCTGCAGGTAGTTTGGGCTCCAACATTCTGATGAGGCATCCTGCCACGGGCGCCAGAGCCACGTAGTAGTGCACCCGGTCTGTGTCCGGTAGACCTCGGGCGACAAGGCGAGCGAAACTAGCGCCCCCACCGCCGCGGATGCAGACCCGGGATACTACTGCCATTAGGATCTAGAATGGAAGACAGCATTATTTTAACACTTTCAGTGCAGCCGACTCGCCCCGCGTGTTTTTTTAAACTCCCTCAGGTGCCGCTGACACCCACGCGTGTTTTTGTAAATTGTTACTAAGGTACCGCTGACACGCCACGTGTGTTTTTTTGTAAATTCTTCCTCAGGTGCCGCTGACACGCCGCACGTGTCTTTGAAAATTCTTCCTCAAGTGCCGCGACATGCCGCGCGTGTTTTTGTAAATTCTTCCTCAGGTGCCGCTGTTTTGAAACTATCAGTAATATTTTGGTAATTAGGCTGTCAATCAATCAACTCAGCCAATCGCAGTCCACTGCTGGACATAGGCCTCTCCAAGGTTGCGCCACAACACCCTGTCCTCCGCCTTCCGCATCCAGTTTGCCCCAGCCACTTTCTTCAGGTCATCGGTCCATTTAGCTGGGGGGCGTCCCACACTACGCTTACCTATACGCGGTCTCCACTCTAGGACTCGTCTGCTCCACCGGCCATCGGTCCTTCGACAAACATGGCCAGCCCACGCCACTTCAGTTTGCTTACTTTGAAAGCTATGTCGGTTACTCCGGTTCTTTTCCGGATAACTTCATTCCTGATTTTATCCTTCAAAGAAACTCCGAGCATAGCCCGCTCCATAGCGCGCTGAGCGACCTTGAATTTGTGGACCAGCCCGACCGTCAGTGTCCACGTTTCAGCACCGTATGTCATAACGGGCAGGACGCACTGGTTGAAAACCTTAGTCTTCAAACATTGCGGGATAGGTGACGAAAAGACTTGACGAAGTTTTCCGAATGCTGCCCAACCCAACCGGATCCTTCTGTCGGCTTCTTTCTCAAAGTTGTGTCTACCGAGCTGGATGACTTGCCCTAGGTAGACATACTCCTTCACAACTTCAAGAAGCGACCCTTCGATGTGGATTGGACTCGGCAAGCCATGCGAATTGTACATGACTTTCGTCTTGTCTAAATTCATGCCGAGGCCAACCCGCCGAGAGGCTCCATTTAGGCTTAGCAGCATCTGGTCTAACTGTTCCAGCGTCTCTGCCATTATGACGATGTCATCGGCAAAGCCAAGGTGTGAGATGTACTCTCCGTTCACGTTAATACCCTGGCCAGTCCAGTCCAGCGTCTTGAATACGTCCTCCAACGCATTGGTGAACAGTTTCGGGGATATCACATCCCCCTGTCTCACCCTTGGATGGGGCTGGTTTTCTGATCTTGGATCTGGACAGTCATCGTGGCAGCGTCATACAGACACCTCAACACTTCAATGTAGCGCCAGTCAATTTGACATCGTTGCAGAGAGGCCAGAACTCCCATATTTCGATGGAGTCGAAGGCTTTCTCGTAGTCCACAAATGCCATACAAAGCGGCTGGTTGTACTCCTCGGTCTTCTGTACAATTTGCCGAACAGTATGGATGTGGTCTACGGTACTGAAGCCTTTTCGAAAACCGGCTTGTTCTGGTGGCTGGAACTCGTCAAGTCTTCTGGCGAGACGGTTCGTGACGACCCTCGAGAACAGCTTGTAGACATGGCTCAGAAGTGAGATGGGCCTATAGTTCTTCAGCAAGGTTTTTTCACCTTTTTTGAAGAACAGAACCACCGCACCTCTGCTCCACGCCTCGGGCGTTGTACCCTCTTGGATGACGGAGTTGAAGAGACTTGCTAGCTCTCTTAGGACTGGAGCCCCGCCTGCTTTAAGGAGCTCTGTCGTTATTCCGTCATCACCAGGTGCCTTGTTGTTCTTTAGCTGCTCGAGAACCGCCCTAATCTCGCACAGGTCAACATCCGGGGTGTCCTCTGTGTAGTGGCGCGTTAATTCGGCTCGGTGGTCATCTGTACTATGTTCCGCTGGTTTCACCGTCCGCGTTTAGTATAAGTGTCCGTAGAAATCCTCGACTTCCTCGAGTATCTCGGACTTTGAAGTCACGATTCTGCCATGCGCAGTTCTTAGTTTCGTCAGATTCAGATTTCCTCCCTAATTGTTGAGCGAACACTTTCGACCCTCGATTCCGCTCAATCGCGACTTTAATGTCGCGGGTGTTGGAACACCGAAGATCGTGTCGCATCAGCTTTCTAATTTTTAGGTTCAAGGCCCTCTTATCTGACGAAGACAGCTGCGTGGATGGCAACTCTCGTCTTTCCCTCATAAGTCCGAGTCTCCGAGGAAAATTTGGACACCTTACTTTTTCGCTGCGACGGGAAAAGTCTGCGGGACACGTCGCATAGTGCTTTGACCACCTCGTCGGCTTTCTCGTCAACAGTGCCTGTGGTTTCCAGTAGGGCAAATCGATTTTTTAGTTCCAATTGGAACTGTTCAGATCCTAGAGCGGCCTGGAGCTGCGTAGGTCGGAGAGTAGGCCTTATCATGCGGATTCTTTCAGCTCGAAAATTGGTATTTAGAGTGCCTCGGACAAGCCTGTGATCGCTTCCGGTGTTAAACCTGGTGATCACGGAGACATCTCTAAATATGTGCCTTTTATCTGTCATGATGAAATCTATCTCGTTCCTAGTCATGTTATCGAGGCTCTGCCAGGTCCACTTCCTTTGGGGTTTCTTTTCAAAGAACGAATTCATCAAGAAGAGCCCCTGCGACTCCAAAAAGTTGACCAACATTTGCCCCCTGTGATTCCTGCACCCCAAGCCGAACGGTCCGACTTTCGATTCGCCGCGTTCTTGTACTCCCACTTCCAAATCCCCCCAAATCCAACCAAATCTGATTTATCAATATATTGGTATTTGTTAGTAAAATATACGTAATAATAAACGTTATGACCATAGGTCAAAGGGAAGGTAAAAAATTCTTCGGAACCTTCGGAACAAAATTTTGTAAAAAAAAGCTGCCTTTGGTAGCTTCTCATTCCTTTGTTTTCCAATACTTTTTAAAACAAAAAATACAATATTTATCTACTCAATGAGTTCTAAACTACAATACTCTTCTTGATTGGCTGGTCAAACTTTTTTCGCGCCCCCCTTTATCTGTATGAGAACCCCCATTAAAAAATATTTTTGACAATTTGTATGGCTTTGCGTCAACAAGATGATATCCGTTTGACTGTAAAATCTGTGTCACAGACGACGGACAGACGGACACGTGAGTGATAGTAATAGGGATCTGTTTGGTCCCTTCGAGTACGGAACCCTAAAAAAGAATAAGATACGTGTCCAATATTTTTTGAATAATCACATACAAACAACAACAAGATAAAAACTAAAACAAAAAAAAAAAAAAAATATATTTTTTTATTTTTTTGTTATTTTTTTTATTTTTTTTGTTTAAAAAAAATATATAAATAATAAATAAATAATTATTTATTTATTTATTATTTATATATTTTTTTATTTTTTTTTTTATTAAAAAAAAAAAAAGTAGAGGTAGTAGTAGTTTTTAAAAATTAAGTAGGTTTTATACATACTTAATTTTTTGACGGACAAAAAAAATTGTAGTCATCCCTATTAGTTTATAAGTCTTGAAAAGAAATAAATCGTATGTTATCAATAATAAATAATATCGTATTTTATTCAATTAGCTATGTTAAAATTATATCTGTTCTAATATTAAAAGTATTGTATTGACTATTTTAGTACCGACTGAGTTTGTAGATGGCACGACTAACCAATCACAGCGTATCGCAAAAAGGCGGGGATAAGAATGGCGGGGGAAAACGCCATCTTGGTTGTCGTGCCCATCCTGCAAACTTAGTCGTGCATAAGTCGTCGAGAAACGAGTGTTAATCTCTAGCTGTGTTTCAAGGATACCGAGTGGTGATTGTAAAAGTATATTTGATTTTGTGTGTTTGGGAAATACACTAAGTAAGTACATTAACATGTTTCTATTATTTCTAAAACCTTATTTTTGAAAGCCATGAACCTGAATATTAGTTAATTCTTCATATTTAAACTATTACTAGATTATCTGTAAAAGTACAGAGTCTACATCTCAGAAGTGGGATAAAGATTCCTGTTTTGGCCAGTTAAATATTTTTTGTACCTATCCTTAATTAATTATCTATTATTATGCCTGAGTATTAAACCATTGTGATATTTTATTTGTCCTCTTGATAAAAAAATAATGATGAATGATAATGAAAAATATAATATATATACTGCTACCTACGTTAACAATTGTTTTGGTTCTTGGCTGTAAAATTGCATTTGAAATTCTTATTTAAAGTAAAAACAATTTGAAATGCTGTTTTTTTTATTGTGTTGTAATAAAACGCTGCTTAACTATGCTATTAGAATTTTTCTTAACACTTTCACACTACACTAAACGTCCCCAGACGTATTAACAAAATTTCTATTGTCTCGTTCAGTACGCTTCGACCGGAAACGCATATGCAAACGCATACAGACCTATAAATATACAATAGGAAATGGTCTGTTTCAATTGTTCTACTTTAAAGTTTTATTTTGTACAACCACGAGGTGTAATATTAGGTGGATGTTTCAACATTGGCGGTATTTGGTGTTTGCAATATTAACTCATTACGATTGTTATGTTACTTTCATACACGCCACCGCGGACCGCCGAGCATCGAGCCGGGTGGATCACCGAACATCGAGGCGAGCAGACCGCCGAGCATCCAGCCGGGTAGATCACCGAACATCGAGGCGAGCAGACCGCCGAGCATCGAACCCTGCGAACCGCCGCGCATCGAGCCGAGTGGACCGCCGAACATCGAGCCGGCGCACCGCCGAGCATCGAGCCGGCACACCGTCGAGCATCGAGCCGGAACACCGTCGAGCATCGAGCTGGCGCACCGTCGAGCATCGAGCCGGCGCACCGTCGAGCATCGAGCCGGCGCACCGTCGAGCATCGAGCCGGCGCACCGTCGAGCATCGAGCCGGCGCACCGTCGAGCATCGAGCCGGCGCACCGTCGAGCATCGAGCCGGCGCACCGTCGAGCATCGAGCCGGAACACCGTCGAGCATCGAGCTGGCGCACCGTCGAGCATCGAGCCGGCGCACCTTCGAGCATCGAGCCGGCGCACCGTCGAGCATCGAGCTGGCGCACCGTCGAGCATCGAGCCGGCGCACCGCCGAGCATCAAGCCGGTCGTGCCACCGATCAACGAGCCCTGCGGGCCATCAAGCATCGAGCCCTGCAAGCCGCCGAGCAACGAGTCGTGCGGACTGCCCTGCAGAACATTAGGACATGTCTCTTCTGGCCGTGCGAGTTGCAAGTCGCCAAGAAGTCGTAACAGCTGCCGTTCGCGTAGCTCAGTACGGCACCCGCGAGCCAGCATGGTGAGAGACGTGCAAGCCACAGTTGAAGATAAGACCACAGGTGAGTCGACTTCTTCAGTAGGATTATACTCTTTCGGAACTTGTTGTTTTAAAATTTAGAATGATGGTGCAGATAAATTAAGTTCCCTGAACAACACGATTCTCCAGTTTGACCCAAGTAAACGGGATCAGACAATGACAGGTGGCTTCATAAAGTCGAGTGCATTTTCCGTGGCATCGACGAAAGGTTGGCTAGATTATAGGTGCTGAGCCAGCTGTTTGATAACCATAACAAACTCCTTTCGTATTTATGAAATGCTCGAAATACAAAATTCAACAACGAGCGTATTATATTTATTTATTTGCTGTCATGCACATTACACATTTTACAAATACAATAATACGCGTATATCCACATGTGCATGAACCCTGTCAGGGCACTAAAAAGCACAAAGTTGGTTTGCTGTTGTACCCGTTCACCGCCACGTCCTTAAGCGGTTAATTAATCTGCCTATAGCAACTATGTTGGGGTCGGCTTCCAGTCTAACCGGATGCAGCTGAATATCAGTATTTTACATGGAGCGACTGCCTATCTGACCTCCACAACCTAGTAACTGGGTAATACGTCTTGGTAGGACTGATTGTCAGACTTTCGGGCTTCTGACGACCCGTAACGACTGTAAAAGATCCACGAATGACTGCCGGGACCAACGGATTAAACGTGCTTTCCGGGGCGCCAAGGAGTTTTGGTATGTAAAGATGATCGCCCATAACTCACCAACCCCGGGCAAGCGTAGCTTGGCCTGATGGATTGACTCGTGCGGCTGTTATTACTTAGCCACGAGCTCCTCTAGTGCTGTTGAGTTGGTGAACATTAAATTAAATTAGATTAGCAACCAGTTTGATTTTGTCTGACTCTAGAATCTAGATTGTCCTATGGAGCAGGACCAGCATGTTTCCAAGCATTCTTATC
Organism: Cosmia pyralina; assembly: GCA_946251885.1. Classification (NCBI taxonomy): domain Eukaryota; kingdom Metazoa; phylum Arthropoda; class Insecta; order Lepidoptera; family Noctuidae; genus Cosmia; species Cosmia pyralina. The sequence goes on along the minus strand of OX276362.1, from coordinate 11,838,836 downwards.
TTGGATATTATTTCTCTAATTTGTAATATGCTTGTTTACACAGTCTAGGTACTGTGTAATAACATTTTTCTATTAAAACTGATCTTAGTTAGCTATCTATTGAATTGGCATATTCGTCATCATTTACGTGACTTAGCAATTTATTACAATACTTAGGTCAAGCTGGTCATGTGGCGGAACAGTGCTATGGTAAACTTCCGACCACTGAAGAGAGAAAGGTCACGTGAGTAAAGGATAGGAGTGATGTAGGCACGGTTGAAAACTACCCCGTTGTCGAAAAACGATTTATCCATAACGTTCAAAGATTTTGGAAGTCAATGCTCATCAATTACGTTGTTAACATTTCGAAATATAGGTTCAAGTTATACTTAGTGTCAATCAAAATATACTTCTAGACTCGAGTTAGTCTTAATAATCTTCAAGTACAACAGTAGCGAAGCTACAACTTTCCTAGCAGACAAGCCAAAAAAAATTGTTCAGTTCTTATAAACTCCTAGATTACATCAAAATTTAATACCTCACTAAGTCATTCATCATCTATGAAAATAAAATTATCAATGTTTTACAGAAATAATACTATAATAGGTACTATCGATTATATGTAGTTCTATTTCTGAAAAACAGCCAATTTAAAATTTATTCTAAAATGATGTTATACGAGTAAATAATCAAATGCAAAAGGTTAAAAACACCTCATTCCATCTAGTTCTCGCCTACGCATTTTTCTCTTTTTGCCCCGGTAATAACTCGTTCAAAAAAAAAAAAAAAAAAAAAAAAAAAGATTCACCATGCACCGTAGCTAACATAGTGTTTCGGAACCTCCGATTGCCACCGAAGAGTGCGCGAAGTAGTGTGATCGGAACTACACTTCTGACACACAATGTGCGGCTTCTTGGCACTGTTGTCGTCAGTACAACTGGGTTCGTGACTTAGGATCCCGTAGTTAGAATAGGAACGCGTTTTTGCAAGGTTTTTCTTATGGTGGATTAAATACCTGTAATGTGACTATGTATGTACCTACTATATTAAATTATTAAATCTCTTTGTACTTATTTTGTTATTGATTCTGTCATTAACAAACAGGCTTTGTTTGTATACACATAGTCATGGAAGAGGGAGGTCTTCTGTTACAGGTATATCTATATCTCCATATTTTAAAGAAAGCCTCTAAAATGGATGTGTCAAAAACTGTTGATTACGAAATAAATAAACTTAAATTATTTAGTAATATTAAACTCAAGTAGTTGTTGCTCCGAAGGTAAGCTTGTAGCAATGGGATTGTATGAGGTCATCATCCCTGCAACAGGCTCATGATAGTATGGTCGGGATAGTTGGAATTCTACATTATGAACACAACAACAAAATTAGCATTTATTGTCGTTTCTACATTTAGGTATATCTATAATTCGTATGGTGTACATAATAAAGAGTGGGTATTCTATTCTAAAAGATCCTCAGTTTTATGACGTTAAATCAAATTGTAAGATGAAGTGTGTTGGCTCCCCTGAAAATAAATGGAATGAGTATCCAAGTAGCTGATGTTCAATGGGGCATGAACAACACGTTTAACAAGGACATACATCGAACACCACCAGAGGTTCTATTCGGTATTAGACTATCGGGTCCAAGCTTAGTGAATGCTGAACAGGCTAGTTGACAATTCTTTAGGAAACCGAATAAGTTCCTTGCAGTCTAGTTACCTTAAAACATAAATCATTTATTAAAACAAAAATAATTTTGAATATTTAAAACTCAATTTAATTTTTATACTTAGTCAAAACGGGGCACACAGTAATGGCGGCTCGAGTGACTTCATCGTCTTTAGTCGTAACGTATCGCGCTCTGTTGTGCATTCAATTTCACTTGTTCGATTCAAGTTCAATTGGTTTATTTTATGTAATTATTGCTTAAAAATATTTAATACTTAACCTAAAATCATTTATAAAACTAAGTTGAACTTTGATACTTTTAGCTTAGCTCGCAACCATTCTACATACTAAAATTTATAACGTATTTTTCTTACTGTCACTAGCCTATATCCGAACTGACAGACGGCTTTTCTGTTTTTTTTCTAACAGTCAAGACCTGTCACAAATTACAAATTTTACCCAATAGAAATTAATTGAAGATACTCCCCTGGATGCTAGCCAGTCTTATTTGACAGCTGTTTCAACTTGTGACAAAATTAAGGCCTGGTTGACTTTTAATACTGCAAGCCGTAAAATTATTTACATAAAGCGAACAAAATCGTAATCCGATAAATAGGTCCTAGTGGGTAGAAGTCGCTCAGACTAGTGTTCTGAGCTAGTGTTGTACGTCTGCATGTCAAGTCGCATTCGTATCCACTAAAAAAAAAAAAAAAACATATTTTCTAAGAAAAATGCAGAGTTGAGCAATACAATATCCCAAATCTCGTTATGGTAAAACGACTGGACCTAACTTTGGCTTATTTCGTTAGTATTTTATAAATTACCGAATATTTCGATAAATTAAAATAACTTTCATAGATAAGTCAAACTATCTGACAGTTGTTAATCAAAGGTTTATGTCGGTAAGAGTGTACCTGGTCAAACTTTGCTAATTTTGCTATATTATGCTAGATGGCGTCACTGAGACATGGGTTATCAGTATTTCTGTGACATCTCTTCTGATATCCTTTCTCAAATCGTCTGGCAATAACAGCGAATAACCTAAAATGTGAATATCATTAAGTATTCAATTTGAGTTTAACAAATCTTCATATATTTCAGTTTTACCTACAGATTTTCCTTTTCAGACCCTTAGACCATGAAATAATGTCTACTGAGGTCAACTCTGGCTATGAAATAATGCCAGATACTTAAAATGGGCCATGAAATAATGCCCGTATAAGTACATCGAGCCATGAAACAAAGCTCGTTATTAATTATAGTGGGCCATGAAATAATGCCCAAAATTAATACACAACCTTTTCAGACCCTAAGACCATGAAATAATGTCTACTGAGGTCAACTCTGGCTATGAAATAATGCCAGATACTTAAAATGGGCCATGAAATAATGCCCGTATAAGTACATCGAGCCATGAAACAAAGCTCGTTATTAATTATAGTGGGCCATGAAATAATGCCCAAAATTAATACACAACCTTTTCAGACCCTTAGACCATGAAATAATGTCTACTGAGGTCAACTCTGGCTATGAAATAATGCCAGATACTTAAAATGGGCCATGAAATAATGCCCGTATAAGTACATCGAGCCATGAAACAAAGCTCGTTATAAATTATAGTGGGCCATGAAATAATGCCCAAAATTAATACACAACCTTTTCAGACCCTTAGACCATGAAATAATGTCTACTGAGGTCAACTCTGGCTATGAAATAATGCCAGATACTTAAAATGGGCCATGAAATAATGCCCGTATAAGTACATCGAGCCATGAAACAAAGCTCGTTATTAATTATAGTGGGCCATGAAATAATGCCCAAAATTAATACACAACCTTGTCAGACTCTTAGACCATGAAATAATGTCTACTGAGGTCAACTCTGGCTATGAAATAATGCCAGATACTTAAAATGGGCCATTAAATAATGCCCGTTTAAGTACATCGAGCCATGAAACAACGCTCGTTATTAACTATAGTGGGCCATGAAATAATGCCCAAAATTAATACACAACCTTTCCAGACCCTTAGACCATGAAATAATGTCCACTGAGGTCAATTATAATAATATTAACGTTCCTATTACTTTTTAGATGATTGTTTTAGTCCTTATTGAACTTAAATTGTAAATAAGTTGGTATAGATTTGTAAAATGACCGCACTGTCACATTAGGTGGATGCCTGTAATGATAGTTGTAAGGGAGATTTAAATAAATAAATAACTCTGGCTATGAAATAATGCCAGATACTTAAAATGGGCCATGAAATAATGCCCGTATAAGTACATCGAGCCATGAAACAACGCTCGTTATTAATTATAGAGGGCCATGAAATAATGTCCAAAATTCAATTAATAATCAGTGTTGTTAACAATTGTTTAGTAAATCCTACATTTATTTTCTTTACACTTTTCGTAACAGGTACTCCACAGTGATGATGTATTGTGCTACTGTTTTTGTTATAATTATTTTTGTCGTTGATCAGCTATTGATTGATGATTCAGCTATAATTTTATTTGTTTTGTTGGTATTTTTTTGTGCTTTCTTTACACGAGGACGTATAAATGTACCTTGGATGGCCGACTGTTATCAATAATAAATAATATCGTATTTTATTCAATTAGCTATGTTAAAATTATATCTGTTCTAATATTAAAAGTATTGTATTGACTATTTTAGTACCGACTGAGTTTGTAGATGGCACGACTAACCAATCACAGCGTATCGCAAAAAGGCGGGGATAAGAATGGCGGGGGAAAACGCCATCTTGGTTGTCGTGCCCATCCTGCAAACTTAGTCGTGCATAAGTCGTCGAGAAACGAGTGTTAATCTCTAGCTGTGTTTCAAGGATACCGAGTGGTGATTGTAAAAGTATATTTGATTTTGTGTGTTTGGGAAATACACTAAGTAAGTACATTAACATGTTTCTATTATTTCTAAAACCTTATTTTTGAAAGCCATGAACCTGAATATTAGTTAATTCTTCATATTTAAACTATTACTAGATTATCTGTAAAAGTACAGAGTCTACACGTATTTATCATAAGAAATCGGTGGATATACACACACATAGTTTGTGCTTGATGCCATGTAAAGTCAGGGAAATTAATTAAAAACAAATTGACATGCTACGTCAATTTGCCGGGATAAAACCATTTAAAACAACTGTCAAAGAATGACAGTTATGATTTGAATATATGGACAATGTACCTAAGTTGATAATTAATTTGCTTAACAAGTAATTTTCCTGACTTAACAAATAAGATTCCTGTTTTTGGTATACAAATTTTCCCTGAAACATTTAAGAAAACTCACTTCAGAGTTCAAAACAAAATAATTAAAACTCTGTTCCATTGTCATTGGTGCCGATTCTGTTCTGCACAAACTAAACTTAATTTAGGCTATTGCCAACTTTTTCTCTCTATTATGACAAGAAAGGGACGGAAGTAAATTAGAGCTGTCAAATTAGTTAGAACTAATTTTTCCATAGACATTTAGACGACACGTAAAAACATGTCGACTATAAAACACGGTGAAGCGCAAGGCGTGAACTAGTTTGACATCTCCAACTTAGTTCATAACTATAGCCGTCATTTTCTCGCGCTGCCTATTAGTAAAAGATAGCGATTCTCTAATTTTAGTTTAGTGCGTTCACAAGAGAATCGGCACCAATATCGAACTCCAACAAAGGCCTTATACGAAAAAACTAAACTATTAAATATTAGACAGCTATACATTTACTACACTTGCATTCTTATTAAAAACATAACTACAAACGCAATACAAACTAACCTACAACTAAAGAAAAAAACAATGTCATATAGCCTGAGAAATACTTAGATATAAAAACAAACTTGAAGTCACCAGCGTACGCACTTATTACGGTAGAAAGACCATATTATTTGAAGGAGCACAGCTGTACAATGGATTGCCGGACGATAATATAGAGTGCGATAACATGAATTAATTTAAGAATAAGCTTAAGAAGCATGTACGTACACTATAACTTCCAATAGGTACTCTGGAGGAATTGTATTGTAATGTATCATCACACTTACTACTTTGTATCTCATTATAAGTGAACTGTAAGTTCTTATGAGAAATAAATTTCTTTAAACCGAAAAACTTTAGCTATTACCTACCATATTTCAATCTCACGATACTTGCCTGACAAGTTCTGCCAAGCAGTAATTCGTTCTGGTTGTCACAGGCCTCTGGTTTGGTCAGCAACAAGGGGGCCAGGTGGAGCGTCATCTCTAGAGCCCTGGCCAGGCCATGGTACAGGTCAAAACACGTCGCGCACAGCTTGATCTGACGCGATTCTAGCTGAGAATCTATACTAACACGATCCATCTAGACAGAACGAATATTTTACTGGCACTGTTTCCTTAAATTTTGATTCTTTTCTTATAGAATAGCTCAAGGGCATAAGGAACGAGGCATTTTGCTCTGCAGTGATGCTTCACTGCAGAGCAAAATGCCTCGTTAAAAAAAACTTTCTTTACTTAGATATACCTACCTACCTCATTTAATGCTTAAATGAGGTAGGTAGGTATATCTAAGTAAAGAAAGTATTGTTGCTGCAGTTAATAAATCTGAAAAGTTTTTTACATCATGGGTCCCGAAAAATGGGTATACGTCATTATTTTCTATGGCCTTTTTATAGACCTCTTATCGTATCTATGGTTGATAACTTAGAAAATCAGAATCACAAATTACACATGTTCAATAGCTCTAAACGAATTCTTTTAATTAATTTTAATTACTTATATTGTCATGTTATGTTACTGCATTTGATGTACTTATTAGTAATTTTTATAGTGAGCTTAGTGACTTAATAAATGTTTGTTTTATTATTATAAATCACCACAGTCTCCTTCTCATCCAGCCTGGAAAAATCAAGAAAAAGGGCCTATTTCACGATGTCCGAATAGCTATTACTTACCGAATATGTTCAAAAATGGAACAGAATTTGTATGAAATTATCTGCCAAGTAAGCTAATAGCAACTTAATCGTAGGTGGTGAAACAGGGCCTAACAGTATTGTTGATTCTATACTCTATGAGCAAAAATGTTGGGGCTATTACCTCCTGCATCATGGTGATGAACTCTGAGAAGGCCCAGTTGAGCTGACTGAGCAGGGAGTTGAGATATGCGGCCGCGTTGGTCGGGTGAGCCGCGAGGTAGTCCTTTATGCGGCTCTGGATCACCTCCGAGGGGCAAGGACCTTGAGGCAGTAAGAACCGCTTTCTTAAACCTTAATCTTAACATAGCATGTGTAGATTAACCTCAAAAATTTCTAAAATGTTAAAGTAATCTGATTACGAGACACCATCATCGATTCAATTAAGCATTTTGATATGAAATGTTAACCACACACAGTTACCAAACCATTTCATATGATGGTCCACCGTACAAAATAGTTTTCACATGACATACCAAATTTAAACTAAAACCTGGTCTCTCAAAATAGACTCTATATGACTTTACATGTATCAGAAATGAGTAAAACTCAGCATCAGTTTCGGAAACTAGTCTCCAGATAAACAAGTATGTAGGTATAAATCCACTTATTCTCATGTGGCCTCCAAGTGTTATTAATTTGAGTAACATACCAAAACACTGGCTCATAAGTCCTGCGTCGACCTTGGCCCCGAGGTTGTTGACTGTCGGCTCCCTGTCGCCGTACCTGCGTGATGATACACGTCACTATAAATCGGCTATCTGATTTGTTAGGTGGGCAGACACTAATGGGAAAAGACAGGCAGTGTGTGTGTGTGTAATCAGCCTATAATGTTCCCACTACTGGGACATAGGCCTCCTTTCTATGAGAGGGAGTAGGCCGTAATCAACCACGTCTGGTAGTAGGTTCGATTCTTCTTTCTTATATCTATGGTTCGATTAATACAGGACAGTTGTTATTTTCGAATACTTCAAAAGTTTGCATGAGCTCATTATTATTACGTGTTTTAAGATCTTACATAGAAAAATTTTGTGTTTAATGAATCATAAATAATATTATTATAGTTTATTATTTCTTAAAACATAACATTTTCGTATTCGTGGTGGTCCTTATGTCGGCAAAACGAATCTTTAAAAAAATATCCTACCCATTTCATTCACCGGTGGACAGATAGAATCAACTACTTACAAAATAATAAATTATTTGCGGAGTACCGTTACACATTTTGGAATATAACCTTTTGCACCACATTATTTACTGGTCAACCGAGCAACCTTACGGACATCTGAATATAAACTATTCTTGGGAACAACAGATTCGATCTAGCTTTCAGTAATGTACAATTCTATGTCGTGCAGCACAATTCAATAGGTTCCATTTGGATATTGCGCCGATAAATTTCAGTGATGTAGCGGCTATTTGAGTGCGGAATACTATGCATCGCTGATGAGTTATAGGTACTGGCAGAATTGTACCTACGTGTGGTAATATCTGTGTGGATGAGGATTCGATTATATGATTTCTGGAAATATACAATATATATGTAGGATCAGGAGTGCCGAGCGGTGTATCGTCAGGGTTTGTAGTTCCCATTTTATTGGGATAAACAAGACAGTATGAACAATTTCAGAATTATAATTAACACAAGTACACTTTATAAAAAAAAAGACAATACAAATGATCAGTAATGATACAGTTAGGCGAACAAACCCATATGGTTACAGTTCGTATAGCGGCATAAGCCACCCGAATACAAAGTCTATCGCTATCAGTAAGGCAATACAACTACACTTCTGGACACATCTATTGGCCCACCTTAGAGTTTAGGTTTCGATGGCCCCTACCGAAATATGATTGCTAGATTGAACAAAAACTGTTGATGCAGTTTTAAACCTGATACATTTTACCATCTTTTTCGATCGTATTGTTTTAAATTTGAATTCAGAATACCATACGACATGGAGCTACGCCTAACAAGTCGGATATGCGCCTTGTTAAAGGCAATTGATTTTTGAATAAAAAAGATGTTTTATCAAATAAAGGTTTAATTTAATAACGCGTGTTGCCTCCATGGGCATCTACCACAGCTCTCATACGATTAGGCATAGAGTTTATCAACCGCTCTATGAAATTTTGAGGGATCATCTCCCATTCCTCTGCTATGGCAGTTTTCAACTCCTGCATCGTCTGGGCAACTGGCTGACGAGCCCTAACACGTCTTTTTAGCTCGTCCCACATGTGCTCAATGGGGTTCATGTCTGGGCTTCTGGCTGGCCAGTCCATAACTGTGATGTTCACATCCCGAAGATATTCCCTGACGATGCCGGGCGCATGGGCTCTTGCATTATCATGCATAAAAAGGAAATTTGGGCCCACATAGTCCGCGTATGGTATCACGTGAGGTTCTAAGCACTCACGAATGTACCTTTCAGCATTTAATGTTGGCAGCCGTGGTCCTGTAACAACCTCAAGTTGAGTTTTGCCGCTCGCGGATATACCGCCCCAGACAGTCCATGAGCCACCGCCATAAGCAACCCTCTCTTCAAAGCAGCATTGTGCGAAACGCTCTCCCTTACGTCGGTAGACCTTCTTCCTTCCATCATTGCCATGTAACACAATTTTAGACTCATCAGAAAAGAGTACACGGCTCCAATCTTGCTGTGTCCAATTTAAATGACTGCGTGCGAAATGAAGGCGCGCTGTTCGGTGGGCTCGCGTTAGTTTGGGGCCATTAGCTGGCTTGTGTGGTACCATATCGCGTTCTTTTAACCTTCTCCGAACAGTTCGAGCGCTCACAGATACTCCGTGGAAGTCGCGAAGTTGGTTTTGTATCTCAATAGAGGTAAGGTGACGATTTCTCAAGCTGGTCGTCACGATGAATCGATCCTGCCTTTCAGTTGTGACCCGAGATCGTGGCCTTCCTTGGCGACGAACAAAGCCGCCAGTCTCTAGGTACCTCCGATAAACATTTCGGACCACAGATCGACTTAAATTAAGTTGAGCACTCACGTTTCTTTGGCTGTGTCCGGCCTGAATAAGTGCCACAGCTTGGGCGGCGACTTCAGGTGAAGTATCCATAGATTATTGATAGAACCTCACCTTAATGTTAAGAATAAGTAATGTTTGTTGCAAAACCAAAGATATCAATCACTTTTTCAAGAATTAAATCCAAGTAAACCAATAAAACCAAGTTTTCTTAGTATTCGATTGTTTGATATCAACAAACATGCTCCAAATTGTCTTTTGTTTCTTTAAATTCTGTGTTCGAAATTAAAAAAAAGACTATTGAATGAAATTGTGAATGTGCCAGGTTCAAAACTGCATAAAAACTTTTTGCTCGACCTAATATAAAATTTTAGCTAGGACCAAACGAAACTGAAAATACAAGGTGGGCCAAAAGATGTGTCCAGAAGTGTATGTCAATATACAGCAGCGCTGTACCAAGTAAACCGACAGTTTTGTCGGGAGCAGGAGCTCTGTATCGAGTCGAATCCGAGGACCGACTGACTAGTAACTTTTTTTTTTTTTTTTTTTTTTTTTTTTGAAATGGCATCTCGTAGTGTGACCATGAGAGGTCCCGACTACTTAACCGGACTTTCCTGTTGGTGCCTTTAAGCGAGCTCAAAAGCCTCCAGCCAGGGGCATAAATACTAACTAAATTATAAACTAAACGACTGCGCACTAAGGGCACCCCCTGTGGGGTACGGACCTCGGCTTAGGGAGTCGTTGTCATTGACCAATGATATACAAGGCAAAGCAATAGGCTGGATCAAGTTAGGGGAATTATTATTATCAGGGGAGTTTAAAGCTACAGGCTCAGCTACGCCACCAGCTGGCTCGATTAAACCGATCAAGGGGCATGAATTTACATTTACGTTAGATGGTCTTAAACGCGGTGGGCCTCGGCGGCGAGGCCGGAATGTAGATCTGTGAGACTAGTAACGTTTTTTTTTTTTTTTTTTTTTTTTGTATGGCATCTCGTAGTGTGACCATGAGAGGTCTCGACTACTTAACCGGACTTTCCTGTGGGTGCCTTTAAGCGAGCTCAAAAGCCTCCAGCCAGGGGCATAAATACTAACTAAATTATAAACTAAACGACTGCGCACTAAGGGCACCCCCTGTGGGGTACGGACCTCGGCTTAGGGAGTCGTTGTCATTGACCAATGATATACAAGGCAAAGCAATAGGCTGGATCAAGTTAGGGGAATTATTATTATCAGGGGAGTTTAAAGCTACAGGCTCAGCTACGCCACCAGCTGGCTCGATTAAACCGATCAAGGGACATGAATTTACATTTACGTTAGATGGTCTTAAACGCGGTGGGCCTCGGCGGCGAGGCCGGAATGTAGATCTGTGTTTGTGTTGGACTGTGCTAGTGTCCCTACTACTTTCCTGGAGGAGGGTGATAGGGTCATCGGGTTCAGTGAGGGCATGTCGCGGACGGCGGATACTACTGATTCTACTGGGGACATAGCTAGCGGCTTCGACAACCAAGGGGTTGCGATGTTTCACGGCGGAATCAAAGAAACGCTTGGAAAGGCGTTTCAAGTACTGACGGATGGTCGGGACTTTAAGGTCAAGGTGGAGGTCCGCGTTCCGAACGAACCAGGGGGCTCCCGTCACCTTTCGGAGGAGACGGTTCTGAAGGGTCTGCATCCTATGGATGAGGTGGGGCTTTGCATGCGCAAAGACTGGGCCCGCATAGGTCATGATAGGTCGAATGCACGCTGTGTAAATACGCAACTTGCACTTAAGGGACAACTTGCTGCGTGCATTCAGAACGGAGTGTAAACGGCCGAGAGCGAAGTAGGCCCGCGAACGAACCTGCTTTATGTGCTCTGAAAATGTTAAATGACTATCGAGCGTCACACCTAAATATTTGGCTCGCTTTTCCCAAGGGATCTGCTTGCCAAACATGGTGATCGGCCGAGGAGGGGCGGTGAGCCGACTACGCCGTCTCGTAAAGAGAATGGCTTGGCTTTTATCGGGATTGACTTCGATTCTCCACTTTCGAAACCACTTGCCGAGGGCATCGACTGCGGTTTGGAGGGTGCGAGCGATCGAGTCAGGGCGAATTCCCTTGGAGAAAATGGCCGTATCGTCTGCGAACAGCGCCAACTGTGCCTTTTTACTCTTCGGGATATCGCTGGCGAAGAGGATGAATATGAGGGGGGAAAGCACAGAGCCCTGAGGGACTCCTGCGCGAATAGGGTGGGGGGAGGAAAGTGCTCCTTCAATGCGATAGCGAAAGGTGCGGTTTGACAAAAAGTCTCGTAGGATGAGCACGAGACGATCCGGCACACCGAGTTGGTACAGCTTATATAATAAGCCGTTGTGCCAGACTTTGTCAAAGGCTTTCGCTATATCAAAGAAGACAGCACCAGTCATCGCACCGCGTTGGAACCCAACGCTGATGTGCTCGACAATACGGTGGACCTGCTGCACGCAATAGTGCTGGGTTCGAAAACCGAATTGCTCGTCGGGAATGAGACCCTTTGTCTCGGCATAATCTCTGAGACGCTTATAAATAAGCCTCTCATAGATTTTGCCGAAGACGTTGAGCAGACTGATAGGCCGGTAGCTAGAGGGCTCGCTCTTAGGCTTGCCGGGCTTAGGGATACCGATAACGGTAGCCTGTTTCCAGGCGTGAGGAAAGATATTATTACCCATGGCACCATTGAAGATGATGGTCATGAGCATAATCAAACGGGCAGGGAGACTAGTAACGCCGAGAGCGCGCTGTTTTATAGGACGATGTCCCCACTTTGCAACCCCTCCACAACAACTCTGCCCGATGGCGCATTGCGGTACGTCTCGTGTTTACTTGATACAAAACACTAAAAATGGGCTTAAATCTAATAAGACTTACTTACTAAAGTAATTAAATAATAGCAGAATAACATTTTAAAATCACATTAACATCTCATCAATTGTTTTGAACAAAACTATCGGGTACAATTATCGAAATAAGTTGCCAAAAATCAATTAGTGCGTATACTGAGTATATACTGAGTACTCAATAAATTATGTTCCGATTTTACTTAAATTAAGTTGTTATTAAGAGAAAAAAAAGAAACAAATCATAACAAATTCTGCGTCTACCCGCAATCGCAATATTGTAGTTGACAACCATCTCCGACATATATATATCTCTCTACACCATAGCTAGAGAGTTCTTAGTAAAGATGAGTCGAAATACAGGGTATAAGGGACAGCCCTCTGCAAACTAACAGGGTGCATTCAGCTCTTTATTTTGAATCTTCCACCGGAAAATTTCTCAGGAAAATTTTCATTTTTTTTAATCGTTTTTTCAGTTACTTACTATTCCTTTATTTCATTGTAAAATTACCCTTTCTGTACGCAACATTCCATTTATGTAAATAGAGCAGCTAAAATAAAAAATAAAATAGCAATGGATGTTGAAATATTCTAACGAACGACGCGCTGCGCTGCCGTTCGCTACGTGCATTTTGCCACAGATACGTTGCGTGTGAGGTAATAAAACAAATCAGGTTTATTGGATTTGCATAACGTTCCTGAAATAATTTCATGTACCGGTCATCTTAGTATGATAAGTATACTGAATTCACCCTATCAGTCTGCGGAGGGCTGTCCCTTTATTTCCTTGAGAAAACCTGATATCAATCTGCCTAGCCTTTTCCCAATTATGTTGGGGTCGGCGTCCAGTCTAACCAGATGCAGCTGAATACCAGTATTTTACATGGAGGGACTGCCTATCTGACCTCCACAACCCATTAACTGGGTAATACGATTCCCCTTGGTAAGGCTGGTTGTCAGGGTTTCGGGCTTCTGACGACCCGTAACGACTGTCAAAGATCCACAAATGACAGCCGGGACCAACGGCTTAACGTGCTTTCCGAGGCACGGAGGTGTCTCGGTATGTAAAAATGGTCACCTATCCACGGACCAAGCGCGGCAAGCGTAGCTTAACCTGATGGATCGACCCGTGCGGCTGTTATTACTTACCCACGAGCTCCTCCTTAGTCACGAGCTCCTCCTTGAGAAAAACTGATACAAGCAAGAATATATCATACGAAAGTTCATCCTCTATTATTGTAGCTTAGAGCCCCCTTTGTCTAATCTAAGCCCTACAGTACACATACTTTACTATAAATTTGGCATTTTTAAACACAAAACTGTTGGAAAAGAGGACCAAGGAACTACTTGTATGATCGTGGGATGGGTACTGACGTACTCTATGCGACTGATTGCTTGCAGATATAAGCTATAGTTTGACCGATATTTTTCCGCCCCCCGCGATGCCTACAGCGGTATCGGTATCGGATAAGCTATAAACCGACGTTCGCACGGACGTAAAAATATCGCGGTGGGATTTTATCGCGCACTGGATTTTCAACTCTCGTTGTTGAGCCGAGCGTTGAGAATCCAACTAAACAACAACAGAATGCATTCTAACGCGTCGAAAAAACACACTGTTGGATTTTCAACTCTCGACGCTAAGTAGAGTGTCGAAAATTCAGTGCGCGAAACAAAATCGCCGCATTGCAAATAAACATTTTACGATTGACCGCCTCAACTTGTCAAAATAAATACATATTATTGTTTTTTTTTGCAAGAGAGGCGATATACAAGCTGTAACATACATAACGCACAACCTCTTAAGGGGTCATTATTCTCATCATTATGAACAACTTTTACTATGGGACCAAACCTGAAATCGCGAAAAAAAATCAGCTGTTCAGTATTTATCAACATCACAATGTCAAAATGTAGGGAGCAGCTGTTTTTTTTTTCGCGATTTCAGGTTTGGTCCCATAGTAAAAGTTGTTCATAATGATGAGAACAATGACCCCTTAAGAGGTTGTGCGTTATTTATGTTACACCTTGTATAAGGTATCGCGTAAATATTTTTTTTGGTTAGTGTAAACTAGACCAATATCAGATCGTGAGTGAATGTAGCCAGCTCTATATTGAATTGTTCTGACCCTTCTCATCGAATTAAAATAAAACTTTTTCTTCTCTCAATCTTTTTCCAACATTAATCCTGATTCGTTCATTGTGTTTCTAAAGACAAACACGTCGCAGTGTTTAAGGAAGCTAGTTCAAAGTGTTTTAGTTAAAGTGCCATTGTGTTGGGACCACTTTCCTGGTTTAAAACTTTTCTAGAAATAAGGAGGTGTATTTTCTTTGCACTGTAAAGTGGAGTGGTGGGTTATTCTGTAACGTTTAAGGAGGAAGCGCCAGGGTAACCCGCGAAATATTTTTTTTTTACGTTTTAGGTCAGTATTTGGTTGTAAGTTGTTTAAAGTATGAATCGCGACCGTAACAAATATGTATTTACAGAATTATACTCATTAGAATCTGTAATACAGCTTCTTAACTTATTATAATCCTCAAATGTCAAGATTTTATGAAATAGTAATTCAATAGCATTACTTGGTCTTAAGAGGCTACCGACCGCGCAGTGGCGCCCGCATCGTTTGTTTGGTTATTTCTTTTATTTTAGAATAAAAATGCAGAAAAAAGTGGCCACTTTTTTCCGTTTTAACGATGATAATAAAACATAACAATATAAAGCTACTATTTGTAATAATAATAACGTATACTTTTGTGCTCCACAAGGAATAATTTTATAAAGGTGGAATAATTTTATTCCGGCTTATTTTCTGCATTTAAAATAAAAAAAAAATATTAATGATTAAAATTAAAATATTAATGATTGTATTAAAATTTTAATGATTATAATTCTGTAAATACATATTTGTTACGGCCGCGCCTCATATTTTGATCAACATACAGCCTTTTACCGACTTGCAAATTGCATAAAACGTAAGAAAATTTGAATTTCGCGGGCTACCCTAGCACTTTTGCCATAATATACTCTTGATAAAAAAAAAATTGTTATTCATCGAAAAGTCGGACCCGATTGTTATAGGTAAATAATGACCTCGTTTAGTTTATATGCTTTATGAAATTACTTAGTTTTACAGATGGCTTGACGAGCCTTATTAGCCCTGAACCAAGATAATCGGAAGTCATGGAGGGAAACCATTGCCCGTGCATCATTGCAGTGGTATAATCCAGGCTGACAGTAATCAGTAATTCTGTTACAAAGACCTGACGGTTTATCCCTACATCTTATATTCAGCCCCACCGGGTTATTTTGGAACCCAACCCTATCAAAAAGGAGCCAACATGAGCTGTATGTCCTATGTGTGTGTTCTCACCTGGCAGCCAAGTGTGGCCACTGCCGGTGCCGGAAGCCGAAGCCCGAACCGTGCCAGAACCGGACGAGCACCCAGTTGGACTGCGCCCACGCACGGTTCTGATAAGGACGCACCAGCTCTTCTACCATGGACATCTGTCTGGAGCAAAATAATGGCTCTGGATGTTATTGTAGTGAAAATAAGCACCATATCCAGATAAAAACGACATTATGAAAAGGTAGACTTCTTCTCTATATATAATTTAAATTTCCTGTTTGGCCCAGAACTTGGTAACGCTAACACCATTTGCTGACGTAGACATAGTCCTCACGTGTACTAGTGACAAGGCATGCGACGCGAGATAAAAGGTGGACCATGGTCTACGCGGAGACCCGCCGCATATAAGTTGAGGATCGGATCCATCCCGAAACCCCACCTATGGAGATTGTCTTTGCTGCAGTCGACCTCAGTGCGAAGTCTACTTAAAGTTTTCCAAGTCGGCTACGGCAATGTCCAGGTGAAAGACTCTCTGATAGCTCGATGAAAGAACCAGGAGGTTTGAGCTTCTCTCGCCAAAGATCACATCATTCCAAGGAGGTGTTGCCATCAAAGGTAGTGTAAGCATAACTAATTTCTAAACAGCATAATTAGCCTATAATGTTCCCAATGCTGGTACACAGCCCTCCTCTCGGTGAGAAGTAATGAGCCGTAATCCACCACGCGGGTCCAGTGCGGGTTGGTAGATGTCACATGTCTTCGAATTTTTGGCTCTAGGACATGCCGGTTTCTTCACGATGTTTTCCTTCACTGTTTTGAGAGTAGTGGTGATAATTTACACAAAGTAAAGTGCCTGCCTGGGTTCAAACCTACGACCTAAAGCTCGTAAGTCGCAACCAATACCACTGGGCTACCACTGCTCTCACAGTCTCTAAGCAGCGATACTGTTAATTATTTTGTATTAATCAAACTAACTATTATGCGTAAATTAATTTCTCAAATTTTGATGCTCTACAGCTACGGTTTCCTAGAAGGGAAGTAGCCGTCATATTATAACGGCCGTCATGAAAATCTGTCATTTTCACCAGTATTTGACATTAACGTGTCACAAAACGCTCTGTATTTGGACAGCCGTTATTGTGTGACTATTCACCGCTTCCCTAGGAAACCAGTGCTTAGTTCAGGTGAAGACATAACCTCGCGACAGCGATCGGCGGCGGCGATCTGTCGCGTTCGAACCTGGGGGTCTACTCCCTAAGTCTGTCCGTCCGTCCGTCCGTCTTTCCGTCCGTCTGACATAACCATCCATCAAAACAAGTGTAAAAGTTAAATTTTTCACATCGGGAGTAGAGACAACTTTCAAATCGTGTTGTCATTCATACTTCATTCAGGCCCCGAACCAATCATCCATCCGTAGTTGATACGGAGTAGGAAACGCACGTAACGAAGGCCGAAACTACGGGCTTCGTGCTTAGGGAGTAGACCCCCTGGTCTAGGTCATGGTTCGGAGCAAGAGTGCATGGGAGGCCGTCACCTCTTTCTGCGAAGCAGTAATGCTCGCGAAGGAGGAGGCGAAACGCGTGAGGGAGAGGCAATTTTCGCGCCCTCACGCCCCTAGTCGCCGCAGGAGACGCTCTGGGCGGCGGGAATCGATTGCCGATTCCCGGCCACCGTAGTCGTGGGCTCGCGGATGGCGAGCAATGGGTAGCTCGCCGTCCGGTAAGGACCAGGCCCGGGTTGACGGCGCGTTGTGTTCTACGCGCGTCTCAAAGATATGTCAGCAGTGACGGGGTCCGAGATAGGGCCGATGCCGCCGGGGTCGCGGGTTGTTCGAAAGAGATACCGTGGCCCTGGCACAGGCAACTGAAAGAACACGGGTGGGTTTTAGTCAGTGAAAAGTCTGACACGCCCTCCTGCTCCACCGCTGCATCCACAAAAAAAAAGGTGAAGACATAACAAGGCCAAAGCATACAAACTACATGCCTACAAAAGTGAAATATTCTCAACGTAGTGAGCTGGTGAATTTTAGAGAAAAGTATAAAGTTTTGGCCAGACTGAGGCGAATCCTGGGGTTCGGTTCAGTTTCTTCTTCCGTCTTGTGCCGTCCCGAAAAAAAGTTAACCTGGGTTTTTCTTCACCGAGGTTTACTAATTACTTTTGATTGTATTGTAACTAAAAGAATGATGAATACTTGTTGATGGGTGGAGAGGGAGAGGAAGTCCAAAGAAAAATGGATGGATTATGTGAGGAATGATATAAAGTGAGAAGGAGTGAATGCTAGAGTGACGGCTGACAGGGGAGAATGGAAGAAAGAAACGTGTTGCGCTGTCTTCAAGTAACATGGGACATGGGCAGGAAGACGATGATTCTAGCTATCCTATAAGTACTCGTATACTCACTGTTTGATCGGCACTCTTTCAATAGCCCTCATGGTGGTTGGCTGCGTGGCGAATGACGCTAGAGTCTGTACCAGAGACTCTCTCGTGCTGGCCAGCACTATTCGCTGATCTGCAAACTCCGCGCACAGGAATGCGGCACAGGACACCACTAGTTCGTCCCATTCTGAGGTTAAATAAGAACCTGACATTTATTGTGTGTTGGACTTATTGAAGACTACCCACAAAATGATGGAAAAAGTTTAACCGATTCTCGTTAATCAGATCTGGTTTTTGTCGGTTCTTACGAGAAACTCAATTACTCAAGGAAGGTACTTAATATCATGAGGGCGAAAAGAATCGACCATTGACAGGTCAAAGGTGGCTAACAAATTAAGTTGGTTATTTATCAAAAGGATGGTCTGTACTAATCTGTTTGCCATTAAGGCAATGTTTACGGCAAAATAATAGGTCTTTACCTATGAAATTGCCGTTTTGTATGAAAAAATTTCAAAGAATTTTTTTCATGCATTTTTTATTTGTATTACGAGTAATCGAAGTAATCACCCATGCAATCAATGCATCTTTGCCAACGCAGTGGCAGTTTATTGATGGCCTTCTTAAAGAAATCAGCTGTACGGGAGGCAACAAATTCTTCAAAGGCATTTTGTACTGCCTCTCGGGTATTGAATTTTTTTCCCGCCAAGAAGTTATCCAAATTCTGGAAAAAGTAGTAGTCTGTAGGCGCAAGGTCTGGTGAGTAGGGCGGATGACGGAGAGCTTCCAACCCCAGTTCTTGCAACTTGGAGACCGTCTGCTGTGCAGTATGAGGTGGCGCGTTGTCGTGCAGGAGCAGCGGAGACGAGCGATTGACCAATGCTGGTTGGAGATGTGCCAGCTTCTCCATCATTGTGTTCAGTTCTCCACAGTACACATCTGAAGTAATGCTCACCCCGTTTGGTAAGAAGCTGTGATGAATCACACCGGCGCTAGACCACCAAACAGTGACCATTACTTTTCTAGGGGTAAGTTTTCGTTTAGGGCATTGTTTAGGTGCTGAACCAGGATCCAACCAACTTGCTGAGCGCTTGCGGTTATCAAACAGAATCCATTTTTCATAGCAGGTAACAATGCGGTTCAAAATTCCTTCATTTGTGTGTCTGTTGAGCAGTGCAAGGCACGTCTCGACGCGTACTTCGCGCTGGCGATCATTGAGTTCGTGGGGCACCCATTTGTCAAGCTTTTTTACCTTGCCCATTTGACGCAAATGGACCAATATTGTTTTGACGCTAACGTCGAAAGCTGCTGCTAATTCAGCCGTAGATTGTGTATCATCAGCTTCCACAATCGCCTTTAATTCGTCATTGTCGACCAAAGTCTTCGGACGACCGCGAGGTTCATTTTTCAGGTCGAAATTTCCGGAACGGAAGCGAGCAAACCAATAACAAGTGGTGCGTTGGTTTGTAGTGTTAGCTCCGTAAACGTCGTTGATGTTGCGTGCCGCTTGTGCCGCGTTGCTGCCACGACGGTACTCATATTCCATAATTACTCGAATTTTTAACATATCCATGATGACGAAAAAGATTGAAATGCGATGAAAATGTAACACTAATCAATAAACAAACGACTACTTTTAAACAACGTCTAACTAATCAATAAACAACGTCTGTCGAGTCAGCTAGTATAAAATATAGTAATGCGTATCAAACGATAAAAAATCAAATTTATTCATATGAATCGAAGATTGCCTGAGGCCTTCGCTCTGTGCAGTGGTACAAAACATGCTAAAATAAATACATACTAATAATGAATAGGAATATTTGAAGCTCCCACCTGGTATCTGGTGCACGGGTATGGTGGGATGCATGTACAGCCTCAGGGTATTGCAGAGCTCCAGCATGGCGTCCACGTGGTACTCCGGAACGAACGCGAATAGAGACTCTGGAAATTCTGTGCCACCTGTACGATCTACGCCGTAATGGCGGTGTATTTAAGTAGCCATATTGTTCTCGGCTTTAAAGGATAGTCTGCTAAGTTCTCTATGTTCCTTTTTTTATAAGACATTATCAAAAAATAAATAGAAAGTCTATTCTAATTTAATTGTTTGTAGCTAAATCTGATTTCAACTTGTTTTATTGGCCAGTTGTGCTAACATGTACTGTTGCGAGACCTAATCAAGTATTTGGAAAATAACTTTAACCGAGTAATGGCTACGCTATAAACCAGAAATACAATTTTAAATTACCTAAGATTTCCAGCTCTTATTGCAAGTAAATAGGCGCAACGGGAGCGATTTTACAAACTGAGAAGAACAGGGCATACAGTATATAACGTGCCACCGCCATGGCGACATCAATTAAAGACACATGTAGGGCTAGTGGCCAGTAATAATAAAAATTATAATAAGATAAAATAATTGAAAAAAACAATTTTCAAAGAAACTAAATAATAAAATAATAACTAAAATTAGGATCACTTCTATGCAAAGGACTCATTCATTAAGCTATTGTTCTATGCCTGCTGGTAAAAGGCTGTTGACCGACACGCCACTTTAAAAAAAAATTGTAAAATAATTACGCTTACTTAAAATGTTTTTATAAAACGAAAACGCGGAACCGTATACGCGTATCAAATTAATGTTATTGCACTGGCACGTTGTATAGGGTATAGAGGAATCTAAAATCTTGGAGAGATTGAGTTCGTGGTATTTAGGCATTGATGGTTAAAATCAAATAATTTTCTATTACGTTATTACTATCGACAAAATTGATTATAAAGATATGTGTGTTAAGTATGTCACTTACGATTATGAGCTGTTCCTAATTGAGAATTGGATCCAGTCGGAGGTGTCGTCGCTCTTGAAGGCTGACTCTGAGGACTGAACAAGGTAAGAGTTCGGCAACACTGCATAAAAACCAAAAGCCTATAAGAAAATTAATTGGAAAAGAGTTGAAACCTCAAGGATCAGTGCAGACACAGGAGAATAAGAATAAGAATAATTTATTGTTTAAGAAATTACATTCGATGTGTTGTTTCCTGGCACTCACACTAGGATTCCCTGTGTAAATAAATATATGTATCAGTGCATTTTTTATATGTTAAGAAGTTTTCAGTCATAAAATAGGAGCAAAATGTATATTTAATGAATTGCTCGAGTATGCTCGAACATATTCTTTGTAGTCCAATTTGGAGTGAAAATATGCGTAAACATGCGAGAACGTACGTCTCAGTGAATTTATTATCTCTCGAGTTTTTGAACTCTATTTTAGTTGTGATTTAGTTAGTTATTATATTATCCTCCACCCCAGTCGGATTATTACGACAATTTTATTTATGTTTTGTTGTCTGTGCAAAAAAACAAAAAACGAACAGACTCAGTCGTATAAATACGACTGAGGCGGTTCGTTTTTTGTTTTTTCTTTCATTGCACGACCCTATTCGTCGTAGGTATTTGTTTATCGATAAAGATGGATCGATCGATCTGCACGGCACGGCACGGCAATTGATGAAAAAACCGAGTGGTCAATAGGTTATCAATGAAAAACTGCCGGAGAATTTTGCTGCCATATGTGAAACTTCTTTTCTTCTTTCAAATACAAGGAGTAACTTGAATAATGCACAACTTCTTAAGGGGTCATGTTAACAAACAACTTTTAATATTGGGACCAAACCTGAAATCGCGAATAACAACTGTTCCCTACTTTTAAGTTCGCATAACTCGTCAAAATGTAGGGAACAGCGGATTCTTTTTTGCGATTTCAGGTTTGGTCCCATATTAAAAGTTGTTCATAATGATGAGTACAATGACCCCTTAAGGGGTTGTGCGTTATTTAAATTACACCTTGTATAAAGTAATTACACCATGAGTAGGTACCTACCGAAGCTCTGGCAGTGAGGCGAATCCCGCGCGGAAAGCGGGATGCGTTTGCGCACGTCGGTTGTTTGAATGATTATAAAGTCATTAGTCACGTCAAGTCACGTGACTATTCGGGCCAGTTCAAAAATTGTAAAAATTGTAATTGTAAATAATCGGCGCGAGCGAATTTCGTTTCAAATCCTGCGCGGGATTCGCTTCAGTTTTGGCCAGATAAGCTGTGGCCAAAAATGAGGGTTTTCCTGAAAATTCACGCCACCAGGTGGCGCCACTTTGACAAGAGGTCTTCAATTTCGCCAATGAATCCTAACTATTATTATGAATGCGAAAGTGAGTTTTTTTGTTTGTTAGTTACGCTTTTACGTTAAAACGGTTGAACGGATTTGGATGAAATTTGGTACACGGGTAGACTAGGACCTGAAATAGGACATAGGATACTTTTTATCCCGGTAGTATATTCCCGTGGGATAAATTCTGAAATGCACGCGGGTAAAGCCGCTGGAGAAAGCTAGTCTATATATTATATTATATGATGACGTTCATCATTCGTTTCATTTAGACGTTTATCATTCAGTCACTACTGAAGAAAATATAGGCGCTCTGACACTTTTGACAGGTGCCCGGACATGACGCCTCAGTGCTGCCACCTAGTGAACGTCTTTTCATAAAAACCTCATTAAAAAGAGTATATACCTTTGATCCGAACTGGAAGTATACTCTAACTGTAGCGAGGCGTAGCTGGTACCTCCCAGTAAGGAGCTCTTGCCGGGAAGGATCTCTTTACTTGCCACCTGCGCGTACTGAACATCAGTTTGTTAATATCCGTTCACATTTACATAAAATATTCACATTCCTTCGTCGCTAGTTGGCTGAAGGAATATAATGTTATACAGGATTTCTAATACCTAATGCCCTAATAACCTGTAACATACAGGGTGTTTGGTGCATCGTTTGCCAAATTGAATTGGCCGAAAGAAGAGGTCATTTGCTATCGCTTCAGGCTCAAGTACTCATTTTTGGCCACACCGGTTTTTTTATTACAACTTTCTAATTTTTATTTTGAAAAAATCCAAAACTCAGCATTAAAGCTTAAATTAAAAAAAAGTTTTAAGTGTAGTCGTCAAATTTCATTTTTATTTACATATGTACTGTTGTATGGCTCTATCAAATTTAAAATTACTTGCCAGTTACATCTAGTTTTTTTTTAATAAATCACAAAGTTTTTGGAAAAATAAAAAATGAACTTAAAACTCAACTTTAAATAGCTATAAAAAAAAAACTAAAAGCGATCGGGATCTTCGAATTATTTTAAAAAGTTCTCTAGTCTATCCCCTTTCCAACGGTATGCAATGTGTTAAAAACTCTTTTAATATCTTTAATAATTAGCTAAATGTGTAGTCGAGACACATCAGGCTGATATTGGATATTACGTTTAAAACACTAGTTTTCGCATAAATTACATGCTATTAGTAGATAGATACTGTTATCTCACGTCTTACGTAGTCTCTTATCTCGTTCTTACATAGGGAACTTTCCTCGAAATTGAAAAAAAAAATACATTATTACAAAAATAATCATTTATTAATAAGTAATTTAATTACATACTAATCTTACAAGTCTTGTTCAAACTGTCTACCACTATTGCGTATGCACGCGCGACATCTTCGTCTTATCTCAACTGTAGTGGTGCGTAAACGCATTTCTGCTTTGATCGTCATGAAAGCCGCCTCAATGCGTTGGACTAAATCATCTCTTGTCTCAACTTCCGTGGCGTAGACGAGTTCTTTGGCCCGTCCCCAGACGTAAAAATCCAACGGAGTTAAGTCTGGAGAACGTGGAGGCCAAGGAATAGGGCCATCCCTCCCAATCCATGAGTCCGGGAATGCATCATTCAAGTACTCCCTGACGGTTATTCTCCAATGAGCGGGACAACCGTCATGTTGGAAAACAAAAGACCTGGCTTCACTGAAAATTGGCAAATCAGCTAATAATAAGGGCAACTCTGTTTGCAGAAATTCTAATTCTTGTAAGATTAGTATGTAATTAAATTACTTATTAATAAATGATTATTTTTGTAATAATGTATTTTTTTTTCAATTTCGAGGAAAGTTCCCTATGTAAGAACGAGATAAGAGACTACGTAAGACGTGAGATAACAGTATCTATC
Organism: Cosmia pyralina; assembly: GCA_946251885.1. NCBI lineage: Eukaryota > Metazoa > Arthropoda > Insecta > Lepidoptera > Noctuidae > Cosmia > Cosmia pyralina. Next base: position 11,814,625 of record OX276362.1, on the reverse strand, counting down.
TAATAGTAGCATGTAATTTATGCGAAAACTAGTGTTTTAAACGTAATATCCAATATCAGCCTGATGTGTCTCGACTACACATTTAGCTAATTATTAAAGATATTAAAAGAGTTTTTTAACACATTACATACCGTTGGAAAGGGGATAGACTAGAGAACTTTTTAAAATAATTCGAAGATCCCGATCGCTTTTAGTTTTTTTTTTATAGCTATTTAAAGTTGAGTTTTAAGTTCATTTTTTATTTTTCCAAAAACTTTGTGATTTATTAAAAAAAAACTAGATGTAACTGGCAAGTAATTTTAAATTTGATAGAGCCATACAACAGTACATATGTAAATAAAAATGAAATTTGACGACTACACTTAAAACTTTTTTTTAATTTAAGCTTTAATGCTGAGTTTTGGATTTTTTCAAAATAAAAATTAGAAAGTTGTAATAAAAAAACCGGTGTGGCCAAAAATGAGTACTTGAGCCTGAAGCGATAGCAAATGACCTCTTCTTTCGGCCAATTCAATTTGGCAAACGATGCACCAAACACCCTGTATAATAATAATTTGAACAACTTAATGTGGCGTTTTAATTTTTTACATTTAACCTGTTTGTATATTTTTTATGCCAGTCCATGGCGAAACATGTGAGACTATAATTAACAATATTAATAAGACCTTAATGTACTAATGTACAGTCAGCGACAATAATATCGGGACGAACAGACTGTTCAAAATGATCTCAACAACTAAAAAAATTAAACTTTTCTCAATTTGGATAAAGTTCTTGTCAGGATGACAGTTGTCGTGTACTCTCTTCTTTCTGAAACATTCCTTGTGTCATTGAGTTAATATTTCATTTTAATAGTTGTTTAGATCATTTTGAACAGTCTGTTCGTCCCGATATTATTGTCGCTGACTGTACCATGTTATATAGGTATGTTTTATTCTATTCAGGGTATTTAAAAATATGTAATGTAATTTAGCCAAAACCGAAACTACAAGAAAATAAAAGAAACCTTGTCAAAGTCCTACCAACTTATCTGTGAACTGAAAGAGGCGGCACCGTCGATGCGTCGACACAATCGAATGAAATTTTAACATGACGGCCGGCCGTAGTTCCAATTTTCGCCATTTCACAGGTAAGTTGGTAGGAGTGTACTTATGAACATTAAAAAAATATAGGCAGTCCTGGGGACTGCCGACAGAAGTGAAAACTCAAACGTAGGTGTCGCGGTGTCCGGTAAGATTATCTCTTACCAAAAATCGCTCAACGCGCCTCAAGATTTTTTCACTTCAAAAAAGCCACATGGCTTATTGAAAAATAGAAACTGACATATCAAAAATGTAACTCTTTATAAAATAAACTCTTCAATTTTTGAAATGCGTAAGAAAATCACTAACTTACTTGAATATGTGACGCATATTCAGGGTCAGAGGCCAGCCTCAGAGAATGCAGTGTTCCTGAGAAATGCTTTGCAAGCTCAGTCTGCCTCTGTTTGGTCCAGATAGCACCTATCACCCACGCCATTTGCAATGCGCCGGCTTCTAACTTCTCCTGGAAACCATATACTATGTATCATTTCTGTGTTGAAAACTTGGGTACTATTTGATAGGTCTATGAGAAAAAGAAACCGTTCAATTGCGTGTAGCACTCTATTTCTAAGGTAAATGCTGTTCATTTCAACTTTATTTATAGGATAAACTGCTCGAAGACGGTTAGGGCGTCTATGCACCGCCGCCGTCACCAAGAAACGAGATTATTCGAACCGAACATGACTTCCCGGTGACGGCGATCGTGTGTCCACCGCGACCGGACTCGGCATGATAGAAAAAATAAAAACCGGGCGAACGGCGCGTTGCGATAACCTATTTCGTATTTCCAGCACATCGGCCAGTCCCAATCTCGGGCCGAGTTCTAGCGGCCGCGGCGGATTACTCGAAACTTCGGAGACCGGGATTTCGGTGCTCGGATGACGGACGTGCGGTGCACACGCGGCCATAATATACTAAGTATCGCTACTTCATCGCCGTCATCTCTTTCTCGGTGGACGTCCCAGTAACGGCGGCAGTGGACTAACGCCCTTATGGTGAAAATTCTTTGAAATGTTCCCTCTTTTTTCTTCAACACCATAAATAATCTCTAAAAGTAAATCCTTTATAAGTGATGATACTAACCTCATAAACACATTTGGACCTCTCCAATTCTTTGATCATGGTCTCCATAAGTTGTTTCTTAATTTTATCTTGCTCTGATTGTTTGTCATCAGTACCTGTTCGAAGTTTTTAAACTTTTTAACGTTTAGAATTTCATGTAGTTTACTTGCTCTGAGACGTTTTACAAATACTTTTATAGCCCAGATGTCTGAGGCCTTAGTGCGAGTTTTTTTGTACTGAAACTGAATAAGCGCCGTCTGGTGACTATAATGGAAAACACAATTATTCCATACAAATTGTCGTAATTTAACGTTAACGTAAACACGATCGAGTAAGTATTAAAACTCGCACTAAGGCCACTGGTAGTTTTACGTTACAAAATTTTGGGTACTCCTAAATTTTGGTCAATTTTAGGGCCATTAGGCATACAATAAAATTGAAACAACAATTAACTGGCACCGTCTAAACAACACGTACAATTGTTGCACGATACGAGTAAAATAGTTGCTGTTCAAAACTGGTAGATGTAGGTGCAGCACGTACAATAAAATCGCATTAAATTCTGGCATGAACATTTTCAATCATTCTTCTGTGTCAGAAGTCGCATACAATTATTGAATGGCAAAACTTACATTTAATTATTGTATGGTATTTTATGGAAATCGCACGCGTGTAAACACTACATCCAATTTTTTAATGGCAATAATTGTGTTTTATGGCATGCGATTATTGCTCTTGAACGTTCCAGAAACTTGCACCGTGTAAATTGGGCTTTAGGCTGCCTAATGAAAATCTCTAGTTTTTAATTTTGAGTGACCTGCACTCGCTTCGCCATCTTAGATCTTAATTAACTTATCTGTGAGCTTTAATAAAATAGCTTAGATCAATTCTATCTATACAAATAAAAATGAATGGTTAAATGTGTTCTAAGCGCAAAACTCGAGAACGGCTGGATCTATTCGACAAATTTTCAAATATTCGTTGTCAGAGAAAAATTAGGAAAATTGCACGGAAAAACGAAAAAACTAAATTTCATGATTCTAGGACAACGGGAAGTACCCTGTAGATTTTGATTTATTTGCGAGTATCAAAATATGTCGCATAAATGGCCGTATTTTTTTATTGCGTTGACTAGAAGTTTGATTTTTTTAGAGCTCCAAGGGACCATAGACTTACGTATTTGATATTAATTTTTTGATACCTCCACGGGTTCCTGACGAAAAGGGTCTTGACAGACAGACAGGCAGACGGACAACGAAGGGATCCTATAAGGGTTCCGTTTTTCCTTTTGAGGTACGGAACCCTAAAAAGTAAGTAATTCAATAATTATGAAACAAGATAGTGTTAACTAACCATCTACAGCTTGCAACTCCGTGGTGACGGTGAATATTCGGTACTCAATGTCGTGGAGACAGTCGGCCATGTCCAGCTGATTGTCCCTCAGTTCACATAACTGAAAATAAAATAACATTCCAAGGAATAGAAGTTGCAGTTACCATCTTTACATTAACATAAAATCATGTCACGTCTTTTCGCGAGCCAGCAGAGCCAGCAGAGAGAATTTAAAAAGAGAGAAGAGAGAGAGAATGGAGAGAGAAGAGTTAAGTGAAAGAGAGAGAGACAAGAGAATTAAAAAAACAGCCAAGTGCGTTTCGGATTCGCACACAAAGGGTTCCGTACCACTGTACAATTAATACTACATATTTAAAAAATACTTCAGTTTAAAATGACCCGTTTCTTGTACGGGGGACCTCCTTTAATTTTATTTTGGTTTTTGTTGTTATAGCGGCAATAGAAATGAACAATCTGTGAAAATTTCAACCGTCTACCTATTCTACTCTCAAGATACAGGGTTACCTAGTTTGAGAGGCAGAGTTTCCCATATTGTATACACTTTGGTTCTTTGATTTGTATCTACCATAGCTCATTTAAATTGTTCTTTTATATAAAATTTTCATCTATATTTTTTATTAAATAAAGTTTTTATTTATTTATCAATTTTATTTATTATGATTCATGAGACACACAGACGCGGACAGACAGACGGACAGCGGAGACTTAGTAATAGGGTCCCGTTTGGCACCCTTCGGGTACGGAACCCTTAAAAGACTTGCGACTGCAAAGTCTTGCTATCCATCTATATTCCATCGGTTTACGTACTTAACTAGAGGTAAACAAAAAACCACGTGGTTAACCGAGTAAACGTAATACCTGTCACTTCCGTTCTCATGCACACAGGTGTACTCTTCAATATAGCAACGTTATAATTCGTTTATTACTTTGCTAAATTGAAGAGTCCAGCTGTGTCGTAGCAAGACAACTGAAGTCACAGGTGTTAAGTTAAGTCGACGTTTGCATGGACGTAAAAATATCGCAGCGATTTTGTTTCGCGCACGGGATTTTCAACGCTCTGCTTAGCGCCGAGAGTTGAAAATCCAACTGTGTGTTTTTTCGACGCACATGTATTCTCGATGCAGTCTGTTGTTGTTAGGTTGGATTCTCAATGCTCGACTCAACAACGAGAGTTGAAAATCCAGTGCGCGATAAAATCCCGCCGCGATATTTTTACGTTCGTGCCAACGTCGGTTTAGTCGGTTAAACATGTCACGTGGTTTTTTTAGTTTACCTCTAGGTAACTATCCTAACCAAATGGACTATAGATTAGAGATCGTTGTTTATTTTTATTGGCAGGCAGATTGCTGCCTTGCTGCCTAGTTAGTCTAGTCTTGACACACCAAATCCCGAACGTGACTTTTAAGCCAAGCGCACATTATCCTCTTGAGTGTCGCATAATACCACATATTATTGGTTCATGTCAATATGCGCTCAAAACGTTAACCGAACCTAATAGGTTCGCAACTACTGTCAGCCCGCGGTCGCCAACCGCTATTGGAAGATGGTATTTTAAATTTATTTGTACTTGCAACACGACTGTTCACTTCGAGCGGTTTCTGTTATGAACCTATGCGGTGAATCAATACCTATGAATCATGTGAGTCTCACAGAGTTAAGATGCAGCTAAATGCCAATGGCCTTGAGTGGTTAGCTTGCGTGTTCTGTGCTGAGCTCACGAAACGCGTCGTACGTCCAGCTAGTAATAGGACACGCCCATCAAGGAGCGCTGTCTCAAATTAGACGCACTATTCATTTATTACACTTACAACAAAAGATATTGTGTTATTAAACACAAACTAAAACATAAATAATCAATTTATCTTTAAAATGGTGAAAGTTTCATAAAAATACGCTTGATAATTTTTGCGTGATCCTCAATCATTCTCGTTTTTATCCGCGTTAGACGTAACTTTACAAATTAATTACAATATGTAATATGAATATAATCTAAAATATTCACACATTAAGTTATTAAGAAAATGCTCTAATTTAACATATATTTTTCCAAATCATTAGCACTACTCGTTTAGACGTGATCTTTAGTTTAAAATCATTAAAAGTCGGTTATCGTCGCCTTAAAACCATAATGTTGGTTACGGTGTAGTGTGCTATGGTTCATAGAAAATGTACGAAAGTGATGAAGGAGAATTTCTGCAATGCATTGCGTTGCGGCGCGGCCCGCTCCAATCTGCGCTAGCCTTTACGATACATCTGCGACTACGGAAGCATATTTCTTTGTAATAAAACCAGTCATTCGTGTTGAGCAAAATGTATCGATGCATAAGATATGACTCTGTATGATTTATATTGCATTTTCTGCAGTCGAGACATGAAAACGAAGTTTAGTATCAATAGTCACGCTACATTGCAAAAATACACATTCGTCAATGAAGAAGCTTCGCCGCGAGAGAGCGCTGTGTGTTTGTCACTTGTAAAAGTCATTTTGAAGACAAAGCGACCAATTGGTGGCAAGAGAAACCAATTAGCGCCATTTCGCGGCAAAGTTTTCAGCAAGGAACTCCATTGGCAGCTGAATTAAAGTAACAAACACTTAGAGCCATCTACGTGGAACTAATTTGATAGTTTTCTTCCCCATTTAATGGACTAAGGAATGATTTTTCAACAGGCATATAACTTTTATCTGAAGAATAAAATGTGACAGTTTGACATATTTTCAATACAAAAGCTGTCAAGACGCCATATTTATTCCTCAAATAAAAATTATCTGACTATTGAACAATCAGCCCTAAACGGAATTGTAGCAGACTAGGGACTCTTTTGTTAAATATTTGTGCCTGACCATAATAGTATAATAGCATACCATAATAATAGGTTATCTATCTACATAATATACATAATTATAAATTAAAATCGCTTTTCGTAAATAGCTTATTATCTGCTTAGCTCTTCTAAACATCCCTACGGATTTTGACGTGGTTTGCACTATCATTTAGAGCAGTCCGGAATGTCTATGTGGATAATACAGGGTCAAATTTGACCCTGTTAGCTTTAGTTTCGCTAGCTAATTTAATTAAATTAGCTAGCGAAACTCCGCAGACGTGATCGGTATCGATATCTAAACACGACTAAATAAAATATACCGGATGACTTTTTTTACCGTCTTGAAAAAAATAGGGAATATTAGGTGAATAGCATACCTAGTTTTTTTTTTAATAGCTTAGTCAGAAAAAAATATCTAAATATCAATAAATACTACAAATTCGATGTAAAATTTTCATTTTAGAACAATAAAAACATAAATTTTGGAACAAAATTATAAATCCTTTAAAAATATCGAAATTCAAATCATATGCAACCTGCGTTATGATTTGAATTTTGATTATTTTTAATTAAAAAAAAAAAAAAAAAAACTAGATATGCCATAGGCTTCTACCCGTTCACCGAATATACCCTATTTTTTCAAGACGGTAAAATAAGTCATCCAGTATGTTCCGACATTATAATTAATGGCTCAATTTTAAACAAAGCACGATCTATTCTCGTATAGCTTGCGGTCACGTAAAGGATTCGGGAGGGCCGCCCTACAACGCAACGCATTGCAAAAAACCTCGTTCATCACTTTCGTACATTTTCTAAGAACCGCACCGCACTTTTGGTATGAAATTGCGTGGTGCTGTGGCCCGTTGCGGCTGTAAGATGCGCTTGGCTTTACAGTACGTTAATATCAGCATACCTTCTCTGCGTGTTTGATTGCAGCTCCGTGGTACAACGCTAGGAGTCCGTCCAAAAGTCGAAGATATGCAGGCCTGATGTCAATGGAGCCTGAGCCTGGCATCATGGACCTGGTGCCTTTGAGAGCCAGCGCCGTTTCTCCTGTAGTCCTAGATGTGGTGAATACGTGAAATGAGACTATTGTAACCACAACAAAACTTGAAGTGAAGATCGTTGTGTCACACCACTTGCACTAGCGCTACGCCGTAGCAGGCGTAGCTGTGGCTACGGCGTAGCATTTCGGTATGTAAAGTGAAAATGTTCTACGCTGATTCCAAAACTATTTCGAGCTTTTAGGTTTCTTAACATTATTTTTCTATTTTGTGGCGCTTAAAATTATAAGATGGAGCTTCATCATCACTCTCCTGTCCTTATCCCAATTTATTTGGGGTCGGCGCAACATGTCTTTTTCATCATACTTCTCTATTAGTCGTCATCTCGGTAGTCACTCCCTTTCTAGCCATATCATCTTTCACACAGTCCATCCATTTATTTTAACATAAACACATGAAACCACTTGACTTTCATTTGACCTCTAAATGACGTGAAAAAGTAGCTAAATGTGGGCTACTTTCGGCGCTACTACTTTCCCATAATAAATAAGTCAAGTCATAATAATGTCACCTTTAGTTAGACCCTATTATAATGCAATCGGTATTTGAACCGATTCTCATCAATCGTTGAAAATCAATTCACTGAATGATACTCGTATGATATTTAATCTATACATAACCATTCTTTATAAAAAACTAGCTGCGCCCCGTGGTTTCACCCGCGTAGACCGGGCTAAAAAGTAGCCTATGTGTTAATCCAGGGTATAAGCTATCTTCATACCAAATTTCATCCAAATCGGCCTAGCCGTTTGAGCGTGAAGAAGTAACAAACATACACACACACGCACACACACACACACATACACACACACATACACACACACACACATACACACACTCACAAACTTTCGTGATGTGATATATAATCATTGTAAAATCATTCCAACTATTAAAAAAAAAAAATACTATTCTTATGAAGGCTTACAGGCGCTAATTACAAATAATAGTAGCAATAATAGTAAATTTTGTTACTTATAATGGTGTTGGAAACTTGCAAATATGACTGCTACTTATTGATTAGTTTAAAAAGATATCATTCACAGTCGTGAACCACAAGGTAGATACTAATTGTCTTCAATCGACAAGGCTACTAAACTCGCATTTCTAACGACTCTCCTGTGCTCTTGTTACCTTGTGGCAGTGGCAGTGACAAGAGTACAGGAGAGTACTCGTACGAGTACTTGCCGGTGCGGTGAGCGGTGTGAACAGTCAGAGATTCACTTGCGATACAGGATAGCAGGGACATCGACGTGCAACCTGTTTTTCTTTATATTCAGTAAATGATTTTGAACCTTCAGCGTTGAGGTTAGGGTCTAGAATTATGTGTTGAATTCATGGTTACAGCTTGCACATCGATGTCCCTACCACCCTGTATGTATCTCTTTTACTTCCTTAGGTCCTTTTGTAGCTGGTCGCTTCCTCGTAAGTACCATATGTCCCAATAAAGTAAAATAAAATAAATAACAAAGATTACCTGTTAGGCACCGGCGGCATGGGTGGATGCATGAACCTGGCCATCGAGGATATGACCTGCGGCAAGGTCGCCAGCCCCGGAGAGCCGGCCGCCATGTCGCTCACACCTGGCAAGTTCCAAGTGTAGTCACTGACTGTGGCTTGAAAGAGTATTAAAGGATGTTAACATTTCGGCTCAAAGATGACCACTGCTGTAAAGACTAACCGCTTAAATAGCTCAGATCAACAAAAAAAGGAAGATGGAGCGCCGCGAACATCAAAAGTGAAGCCATCTTTTTATCTATGTCGTGTGTGGGTCGAACGGTTGCCATTTGTTAAATTGTTTCCCTATAATTTGGGGGATAATATTGTATGGGTAAGGTGCTCCCTACATTTAAATGTTCGCATAACGTCAAAATGTAGGGAACAGCTGATTTTTTTTTCGCGATTTCGAGTTTGGACCTATAGTAAAAGTTGTTCATAATGACGAGTACAATGACCCCATAAGAGGTTATCCATTAATTACGGGACACCCTGTATATTTTTTTATATATGTTAACTAGACGATGTACGTACGTACTAAGTGCAGTGAGGTTTTAGTTGTATGTGTGTGCGTGAGCGTGTATTTTACTTGCAAGAGCACGGTTTTGTGGCTTCACTTTTGATGCTCGCTGTGCTCCACTTTCCTTTTTGTCTGAGTTAAATAGTGCAACGCTAACGAACATCACCGACGGTCGTTCTGAGAAGTGTTGTTATCTGTGGCCCTAGTGCGAGTTTTCATACATATTCGATCTCGTCTGGAACTATGAAAAAAAAAATATCTAAGTAGAGCGTCACACTTGCGAAAATTACGCACCTAACTTCGACGTATTCGGTTGCTATGATACAACATGAGGAAAATTATGTGTCAAAGAAGTGATGTTGATGTGTTGTTAGTAATTTAAAAAAATGCAGGCGTAAGCACGCCGACATTTTGTCGCGTAATTTCGGCAGGTGTGTCGCCACACTTTATTCTAAATCAGAGATACAGTATCGTGCGTCCGGTGACCAACCGCGAGGCGTGTTGTGATGGACAGACCGCGACAGTCGCGCGCGAACCAAGCGAGCCTGATCGGCCAGTCTGGGCACGCCTTTATAGCATAAAAAAACAAATTGCTAAAAAACTTTAAAAAATATATGAAAAAACACAAGGGTTCTTCGTGTAGGCATAAGCAGTACTTGTTATAGTATTTTCTTTTACTAAGTGACACGCGCTTTACTTGTGGTAACCATTATTATTATTATTCACGCGCTGTGAATAATAATAATAATGGCGCGTCTCCGGCTTCTCCACCCTCAAGGTCCAGTTGGTCTTCACCCGTATGTAACACTATGTCACTATGTATATGTATGTCTATGTCTTCTCTCTATGTGTGTGAATGTGTGCACAACTCAGGCACACTCTTCCAACTTCGCCATTGTCTCGGAAGGTACCGAGAGCTCCTGCACTTACACACACATTCACAGCTTGTTTGTATACTTGGTAATCACAAGTAAAGCGCGCGTCGCAATACTTTACTAAGCCTAATTAACAATAACCCCGGTCCCTGAAAGCCTACTCAGTTAACTCAGCCTCTTTATTTTTTTTTTTTTCTTTATTTAGCCCCTTTGGGTTGATGTTATTGTAGCCAATAAATCACAACCACAACATGTTACCTATATTTATCCCAAGAAAAGTATGCGCTTCGGTAATCTTCGTATTTCCGGATTAGCACGAGCGTCGCGCCACAGAGTAACCACCTACAGGCAAAGTTTTTTACTTTTGTCTTGTCGTACTTTGTAAAAGTGCACCTATGTAATATTGCACACTGGTTGTTTGTAAGCTTTCTCTGTTAGATTACCTACTCCGGTCGCATGTCGTAATAAAATCCAACAGCCAAAGGTTTTGAAAAGATTATTGGAATTGCATACAATTGTTATAGTTTGACCGATACCGCTGTACCGCGCCTTAGGTATGTGCGCGGCGAGACGGGGGGCAGTGCAGGCCGCTCATTCGTCAACACTCAGGGCATCCCGCCGCTCATTCGTCTACGCTCACGCCCCCCCCGCCCCCCGCGGTACAGCAGTATCGGTTAAACTATAGTCTTTATTATTTTGTAATCATGGTGATGCAAAACAGGCGAGTACTTTCATCGTTGTACCAGCTCTATATCATCGCGCGATCGTGTTTCCGAAGATAAACGATGATTTGCGAAGCACATAATTTTTCTTGGAGGTCTGTACGGTCAGCAACAGATGTCGGTTAACAATGCTACTTTTTGTCATCATCTAAATTAACACAAAATGATACGATAACCTGCTTTTTAGCATTTCATTTAAAATTTACAACTGTTCCGATTTTAATGAAGTATTTTTATCAATAATTAGAAAACTCAAGTGCTAATCGACGATCGTACATGAGTATATTTTTAACTCACGAAGCGACACGCGCTTTACTTGTGGTTACAAAATGTACAAACATGATGTGAATGTGTGTGTAAGCGCAGGAGATCCCGGTGCCGTCCGAGACAATGGCGAAGTCGGAAGAGTGTGTGTGTGTGTGTGTGTTATGTGCTGTCGCTACTCGTCTGCACGCGCACATTCACACGCTGTTTGTAAACGTGGTTACCACAAGTAAAGCGCGTGTCACTTCGTAAGATAAAAATCCTATATTGAAAGTTTAACTGATCTTAAACTCGACAAGGCTTTCAGACAGGTGTTTTATTCCAGTCAAGTGATTTATCTAAAAAAATCAACTATAAACTATGCAAATTAAGAAACACAGTACACTATATGATGAGTACCTGTGTCAACTCCTCCCGCACGATTGTAGTTCGGCTCGAAACTTTGTATGAAAGGATTGTCTTCGCCCAATACACCGACGAGGTCTTGTCTGTGGACAATATTGTAATACTAATTTACTAAACTGCCTCGTCTAGTGGTCACCAGTGCTACTGCTGAGCTCAGCTGCTGAGGTCAGGCTTTATTGAGTTTCCATCTGGAATTTCTCAGTAGCAGCCCGGAGTCTGGATTTGTGCCCAGTTGATGGCAATAGGCTCGCTCTAGGGGGTTCATGGGACTTGAACATAACGTGACGTAAAGAAAGAAAAGAAGAAGAAAGAAAAGAAAAAACGTTTATTTGGACACACTTCGTGAAACACAAAAACAAAAGAAAAAAAAAATTAAAATAATGTTTTAAAACAAAAGTGTGTGCCTCACGGCTGCGCCAAAAAGGTTCATTTTAGCATTAATGCCAGACAGATGCTGCCTGACGCTGGTTTTCTAATGAACCTGTAGAGACAAGTGACGGGGAGTACAAACAGTTTCAACATACCTAATTGATAATTTATATACTTATAAATAAATAAACTAGTAATCAAAATATAATTAAGTACAATAAAGATATAAAAATAATAATTTTGTACTGGATCTAGATAGATGTTTTATATATTATATTATAAGCATTTTAATGTATATGAAATATAGTAAATAGGTTAAGACTACAAAAACAACAAGAACTGTCTCAGCAAACCCTGTTCTTAGCAATTGATATAGATTGACCCGACCCGATGCATTCATAAATCGCTACAGACCGCTGAACGCTGAGCGCGACGGACAATACACCGAAAGCTATTAATTAATTTAATGATTGGGAATTATGTTTCAATCTAAGTACAGTAGGCATTTCATATAAGTGAAACATTTAGTGCGACCATATCTAGCTTCTGTTGCGAATCTATCAGATACTGCCGTAAGCGTGTTCGGAACGTGTGGATACTGCCCAGTACCCTTATGGGTGGCGGGATATTATTCCACACCTTAGATGCAGCGTATCGGAAAGTGCCTCTAAAAGCTGCTGTCCTATGAGACTGTGTTGAAAATTGACGTAAAGTGTAGGTACTATAGGTAAACAACTGCCTAACTCTCGGGTTAAGAGGTGTGACGTTATATTTAATTTAAAACTATTCTACACTGCGCGATGTAGAACGAAGGCTGGGGTGCGAGCCCCTCTCCGCTGACTTTTAGAAACCTATAACTCACAATTCATTAGTTTTGATATTTTCGCCCTGCCGTTGCCGCAATCTAAATTTAAAAGACTAGTTTCACAATCTCTTGCAAGTCGCCAATAAGACGGTTGCTTATGTCATCCGCTTTCTTCGATTCCTCGGTATAATTAAAGTGTTTTTCTTCTAAATATGTATACTTTTTATTATTTTCTTCTTATTTAGCATGCGTTCGTTGTCATACTTCGATGTTATTTCGTGGGCAATAGTGTGGGTTATACGTTTTTTCGACTGTATAATAACTACTTTGTTAATGCTGTAATGTATAACTGTTTTTTAACCGACGAAAAAAAAAGGAGGAGGTTCTCAATTCGACATGTATATTTTTTTTTGTCCAAAATAAATAAATTATGTAAATAAAATTATTAAAGGGGTGTATATGGTCCCTCTGTATCCTGCTACCATTGACTCGGCCTATTTTAAATACTGTTGGCAGTGCAAGCGCTATCGAATATCAACCCAATAGCCCAAAGCAAAACTTGAACTTGCGGATTGATAGATTAATATTAATTATTGTTAAGCAATTAATTATTTATCAAATTGACTACCAACTCAAATTGCATATATATGCTGTGAAACGGCGGGCACAGTCAGGAAAACAAACGATGTACTTGCACTTGATTTATTATAACACTATAACTACAATTGGACAGAGTTTCCACTTACGGCTCCACTTGGTGATGGTTATAACACGACTGACTCGAACTGCCCAACACATCCGCTTTTATAGATTTCACTCATAACTTAATATTTTGTTTGCACCACTTATTATAATGAGTAAAATTAAATAACAATTATTAACAAAGAAATAAATGAAATGAATTACCTAAATCAATAATCTTAAGCAATCATTAATTTAAACTTAATACTTGATGCGCCGGAAGCTGGCAACCCGAAGGCGCCATAATGGATATTGAACAATTATGATTATTTTAAACACCGAGAATAAATCAAACATTTGGCTAAACAATTTCATAATAATTAATACTAAAATAAGTCGAGGTGGATGCAAGACCGGAAGTCGCTAACAAATGATTATTAAGTCGAGGTGGTATATGCAGGACCGGAAGTCGCTAACACTCGGCCATCCTGTGCTTGACGTGTCCCACGGCGATCAGCATTGCCACTTGCGCCTGGTCTGTCGCTGGTATTCGGCGTCTGGAATAATAAACAATATGGGCAGTACATTTATTCTTCTAATTAACTGATGTGGTAGGGGTGCAGCAATTGCAGTTCATATTATCATAATACAGCTTTTTTTTTTAGTATTGTGTTATTAGTAAGATGTCACATAGCTCAGTTTGTATTGTATATATGTCATCTCATACAAGCTACATGAAATAAATGTTTGTCACACAGTTTTAAATACTCCTATCTCACACAGCTTTATTCACATAGCTTTAGGTATATAGTCACACAGTTTTATTTATTCACACAGCTTTAGGTATATAGTCACACAGTTTTATTTATTCACACAGCTTTATATAGTCACACAGTTTTATTTATTCACACAGCTTTATATAGTCACACAGATTTATTTATTCACACAGCTTTATATAGTCACACAGTTTTATGTATTCACACAGCTTTATTAATGCACTGAGTTTTAATTCATAATCTTTTATGCAGCTGTAACATGTGGAAGAGTGCAACATACTTTTTAATCAATAAATCTGTAAATCAAATTTAAACAAGTGTTTTATTTTGCTTATAGCTTAATCTGTATTAAATTAATCATTCTACTAATAGTTAAGTATAACTTAAATTAGCTTTCTAATAGGTCTATCAGATCATCTCTATCGACTTCATGGTCACTACCACTACTTTCATCAGGTATAGACGAACTATAAGGTCGGAGGACTTCACCACGCACAACTGCTGAAAATTTTCTATACCCTTTCATACCCTTTATGCTTATTATCGTGTAACGATCTAACGAGTGATCAGCTTTGCATATTTTATAGGGCCCTGTGTACAAACCGTTAAGTTTCCTTGTTACATTCGCGCTAACCCTAGTAATTCCTCCTTTCCATAACACTAATTGCCCTACAGAGTACTTAACGCATTGCTTATGAGATCGGTCGAATCTGTCCTTCATGAGGGTCATATTTCTATCAATACGCAATTTAGCCGCACATCGCCGTTCCTCAAGAGCCTGTGCTTGACCTTCAAAATCGTTAGCTTGGGGGGTCGGATAAGCCGGTAACCGTGAGTTGGAATGGCCGAATAAAAGCTTAAAGGGGGGAAAACCGGTTGTTGCATGAGGAGTATTATTTATGCCCCAAACTATATCACTCAAGTGATCATCCCAGGTGCACTCGCTGTCAGACATAGTGTTTAAACCGTTAATCAAAGTTCGGTTTACACGTTCTACTTGGCCATTTGATCTAGGGCTTGCAATAGCGTTAAGGACATGCTTGAACTGCATCTCATCAGCAAATTCTTTAAAATACCTACTTGTAAATGCTTTTCCTAATTCCGTAATGACCCTACTAGGACTTCCAAACTGAGAAATAATATCTGTCAAATGCTTTATAGTTTCAATTGAACTACAGCTTTTACAAGGCTTTGAAAATACAAATTTAGTAAAGGAGTCTATAACAACGAGTACATAAGAGTTTCCTTTACGAGTCTTAACGAATGGACCTAAATGGTCAACATGTAGTGTGTGCATGGGAACAGCCGCCTTTTGAATTGGGTGTAGCTCTCCTTGCAATTTACCATGGTCTCCTTTTCCGTAAGCACATCGAAGACATGATTTTATATATTTACGAATAAACCTAGTCATACCCTCAAACCAAAATTGTGCTTTAATAGTCTTCTCACATTTTTCAAAACCAACGTGTCCTATTTGATCATGGAATTTTTGTAGCAAGCCCCATTTTGCTAATTTGGGTATAACAAAACGATGTCCGTGGATTGTTTTTCTATAGAGAAGGTCGTCTTTTGTTACGTAATTATTAGTTATATCATTATTGCTTGTGCCATTACGCAACTGGGTTAGGATCGACTGAATATTTTCGTCCTGCAACTGTAACGTTACCAGCCAATCGGAATCGTCAATTAATAACACTGGACTCTGTACTGGATTCCTGCTCAAAGCATCTACATGCCTCATACGATCACCAGATCGATACTCGATTTGCAGATCGTAGTCTTGAATTGAAAGCCACCAGCGGGCTATGCGAGGGATCAGATCCTTTTTAATTAAGGTAGTCCGCAACGCGGCACAATCTGTCACTACAGTAACAGGAATACCTATGAGATAAATTCGAAATCGTTTGAGAGATTCTACGACTGCTAATGTCTCCAGCTCATAACTATGATAAAACTGTTCTTCTTTACTTGTGACCCTACTAAAATACGCAATCGGTTTTAGGACACCGTCGGTTTGGTATTGCAATAGTATACCGCCTAGTCCTAGCTTACTGGCGTCGGTATGGAGCTCAGTACGTGCGTTTCTGTCGTAAATGCCTAAAACCGGTCTTTCAGTGAGACGTTCTTTTAGAGTGTGAAAAGCAGTTTCTTGGGAGGAACCCCAAGTCCATTCTACATCCTTTTTTGTTAACTGTGTGAGGGGTCTAGCTATTTCGGCAAATCCACGAATAAATTTCCTAAAATACGATGTCAAACCAATAAATGGTCGGATTTCATGCACATTACGGGGTTTTTTGTATTCAGCTACGCAGCGAATTTTAGCTTGTCCTGGTTGTATTGTACCTGCGGTAATCTCATGTCCCAAATAATTTACGCTTTTCTTCAAAAACGAACATTTACTTAAATTCAGTTTTAAATTGGCTTCTGATAAAAATTGCAGGACATCGCTCAACAATCTGAGTCCGTCATCGACCGAGATTGTCGGGAGCATTACGTCATCTAAATATGAAGCTACGTCGTTGCCCAGTCTACCCAAAACTATTTTGATGAGACGTGAGAACACCGCCGGCGCATTGGCCAGACCAAACGGCATTTTCAAAAACTCGTAATGCCCTGAAGGTGTTACAAACGCGGTTTTATGAACAGAGTCTTCAGCTATTCTTACTTGGTAATAGCCTTGCGCAAGGTCTAAAGTAGTGAATAAAGATTTTCCAGGTAAACGAGTTACCTGGTCGTCTATATGAGGCAACGGATAACGGTCTTTGACAGTGCGTGCGTTGAGTGCTCTGTAATCTATGCATAATCTATAATCACCGCTTTTTTTCTTCACTAGAACTACTGGACTTGCATAGTCAGACATAGATTCCCTTACAACACCTGCATCAATAAGATCCTGAACTTTTTCGTTAACAATCTCATTTTCCTTATAAGAAAGTCGGTAAGGTTTGCAGTAAACAGGTTGCTCGGTTGTTGTCTGAATATGCATCTCCAGCACGTCGGTACATCCTAAATCTTTGGTATTTTCCGCAAACAAGTGTCTGAATTTATTTAATAGCTGTAGCAATCGATTGCTATCATTGATTTCTAAATCGCCTACATCTAAATCAGATAACTGTAATTCCCTATCAGAAGATTGATCAACTGTCATTATATTCGTATGAGTACTACTATTTATGTCACTAACTAGTTCCGCGCGCGCTACTAGTCTATTTGGTTGCCACTCTATAATATCATCCCCAACGTTTACTACTTTTAAAAAACAATCCCTCGACCTTATAAGTCCTCCTATAATGACATAAGACATACTTCCTAGCTCAAAATAAACAGAACGCATAAGAAAAGTATGGTTAGGATTAACATCAACATAAACTTGTACAAAAGCGGAACTTCGTTGAGGTATTACACTATGACATTTTAAATAGACAGGGAATTTCGAAACGAAAT
Source organism: Cosmia pyralina (assembly GCA_946251885.1). Lineage (NCBI taxonomy): Eukaryota > Metazoa > Arthropoda > Insecta > Lepidoptera > Noctuidae > Cosmia > Cosmia pyralina. The sequence goes on along the minus strand of OX276362.1, from coordinate 11,796,886 downwards.
CTGTTTCATTCAATTGCAAATGACTTAGTTCACTATTTAAATCAAAATTACACAAAAACTTCCTCCTCCTCCCTCCTCCCTCCTGCGAGTCCTGTGTCCTGTGTGTGTGAGTCCTGCAGTCCTTTGCCTCGTGTCCTGGTCTTCTGCAGGCGTAGCATTTCTTCGGGAGCAGTTCGTTTTCTTTTAAATTTGGAGTAATATTGTCCCATTTCCTCCATGTTGAAGTCGGTCGCTTAGAGTTACTTGCTGTTGCTTCCACTTGCTTGTAGTTTTCGAGGGATGATAAATATCCATAGTACAGCTGCGTTGGGGTTTCGCATTGATAGGCTTTTGCGTTGGCTCTTATTTCCACTGGTAAACCCTTGATAATGCATGAAATCGCAGATTCACCGATAATATTGCATTTCTTGAGTAGGGATACTTTGTCGTGAAAATATTTTGTCATTGTTTCAGAGTCAGTTTTCTTTCGAGCGAGCATAGTCTCTAATAGTTCAACATAGTCGGTAGAACGTGGGAAGGCGGTCTCTAATTCGTGTTTCCATTCCTTCCAAGTGAGGTTATAATTTTCCAAGTCGTTATACCAGTCACGTGCGGATCCGCGAAGACGAATTTGCATGATGAACTGCCGATCCTTATTGTCCCAACCATATAGATCGCCAAATTGGTCAATCTTGTGCAACCACCCTTTGACGTTGCTTGATTTTTCATCCGGCCGGAACGTTGGAATAACTTCAGCATCGGTTTGGGTAACACGGTGCCTTTTTCGTCGACGATATTTTCTATCGGTAACCTCGCAATCGGAAGAAAAAAAATCTATGTTTTCGTCACTTCCCGACGACTCTGTTAGAGAGTGTCTCCTTTTCTTGGCGCCAATACCATCAATATATGGGCCTGACATATCCCACTTCTGACTGTGAAACGGCGGGCACAGTCAGGAAAACAAACGATGTACTTGCACTTGATTTATTATAACACTATAACTACAATTGGACAGAGTTTCCACTTACGGCTCCACTTGGTGATGGTTATAACACGACTGACTCGAACTGCCCAACACATCCGCTTTTATAGATTTCACTCATAACTTAATATTTTGTTTGCACCACTTATTATAATGAGTAAAATTAAATAACAATTATTAACAAAGAAATAAATGAAATGAATTACCTAAATCAATAATCTTAAGCAATCATTAATTTAAACTTAATACTTGATGCGCCGGAAGCTGGCAACCCGAAGGCGCCATAATGGATATTGAACAATTATGATTATTTTAAACACCGAGAATAAATCAAACATTTGGCTAAACAATTTCATAATAATTAATACTAAAATAAGTCGAGGTGGATGCAAGACCGGAAGTCGCTAACAAATGATTATTAAGTCGAGGTGGTATATGCAGGACCGGAAGTCGCTAACAATGCATAACAATATTCTTTGATAGTTGTATGTGCTTTTATCACGGTAAATGGGGTGGTTTGCGAGAAGCTTCGCCGTGAGACACCTCAGAGTTTTTGTCACTTGTCAAAGTGACCTTGAATGAAAAGCGACCAAACAGCGACATAACAAAAACTTTTTTACAAAAAAATACAACCGACTTCCAAAAACAACACTACAAAGTGAAAAATAACTTTAATTTCGGAAGTCGGTGTCTGGTTAAATGTATTTTCGTTTCTTGCCACCGACTTCAAAATTAAAGTTATTTTTCACTTTGTAGTGTTGTTTTTGGAAGTCGGTTGTATTTTTTTGAAAAAAGTTTTTATTTCTAACTTGTTAGTTGTGGTACCTACCCCACACAAAAACTAATACCACTACCTGCAAAACAAACTAGAACATCATCCATATAAAAGTGAGGAAAAAATACGTATTATTGAAGCTAACTAAAAAAATACCCAAGCAAAGTTAATTAATTTTATATGGGACCAACTTTGATGTATACTCTCTCGAATAAAACAAAAATTTTTCAAATCGGACGACTGTAAAAAGTTATGCGTGGTCATACGTAAAAAAAAAAAAAAAAAAACATACGTGTCGAATTGAGAAACTCCTCCTTTTTTTTTCGTCGGTTAAAAACACTTAGCCGACGTTCGCACGGACGTAAAAATATCGCGCCGGGATTTTTTCGCGCACTGGATTTCCAACTCTCGTTGTTGAGCCGAGCATTGAGAATCCAACTTAACAACAACAGAGTGCATTCTAGCGCGTCGAAAAAACACACTGTTGGATTTTCAACTCTCGGCGCTAAGTAGAGTGTTGAAAATCCAGTGCGCGAAATAAAATCGCCGCGATATTTTTACGTCCGTGCGAACGTCGACTTAGAGCCATCTAAATTGACTCCATTAACTCCACACTTAGCGTCTTCTACGCTGAACTAATTTTACAGTTTTCTTCCCCAATGATGCTGAAGACATTGTGTCAATTTGATAAACAATTAATTTCTCTGACTTTCATTGACAGAAAGTATAACAGGACATAACATTGTACCTACTTTGAAACGGCACAAATGGTGTAAGTTCTGAGGCCTTTATCCGTCATTTTGATGTTTGAGAGTTTACTGTAATAAATCGACAAACATGTCGATCTTCCATACAAACTTTCATCCCATATTTAAAGCCTTTAAAGTCATCCTTAATGCTCGCTTTCGTTAGGTAGGTAATTAGGTATACATTATAAGAAACTTTTGGCATAATTTCATGCTTCTAGACCAGGGGTTATAGTATCTACGTACTACAGTCATTTTACATCATACTTACACTTTACATTCATTAATACATGTATATATCATACTTCTATGATTTTGCATTAATATTTTGCAAATCGGTCTAAAATGATTTTTTCATTAATTTTCTTTGTTATGAGTATGACACCTATGTCAGGCTGTCAAACTATCATTACTTTTTCTTCCAAATTTTCTCTCATAGAGTTTATTACTTTAGTCTATGAAGGTTACTTTTGATTTATATAATTTAATTTATTTTTAGCAATATGTTAGCCCAAATATTGTATTTTATAGATAATTTTAATTGTTTACTGAATAACTGTGTCCTAAATTAGATTTATAAAAATAATTGACACGCTCTCATAATTCATCGAAGAGGTTCCTCAATAAACCTACTGATATTTATGGCCGATTCGATTACTGACAAGTGGCATTTTTTTGAAATAAAAAGACTTCAAAACTGGAAAATCTGAAAAGAATGTGGTGAAAAATTTAGTTACGAGACGGAGCTTTCTAAACATGGACCACCACATTCCGAGGCTTCTTTCGATCCTGAATTCCGTGAGGGAAACATTTCCGTGACAAGAAGTCAAAACTATTATACCTACTGTTTGACTCGGGGTCTCCGTGCTGAGGATACCGACCTGTGCGTGCTTCTTGGATTTATCAGGCTTCAGCGCTGACGAGGCCTGATATCTGGCCTGCCCGGGTGGTCGTACTTCGCCTTTTCAACTGACTGCAGCGAAGCTCAAGGAGGGTTTCTTATTATAAAACATCTGAGAGTGTGTGTTAGGTAGGGAAGTGTTTTTTACTATAATTTGTATTTTTTATCTTTCTTTAAATTATATATTGTTTACGTGTCTATTCCCCTTTTATTTCAATAAAACTCCAAACTTTGAAGCCTTTAGGGCCGTAATGATTTTTTCAGTATGTTCCAAGGACCAAAACAGTTTTAATTTTTCTGCCCTTAACTATATTTCTAGACTAGTCGCGAATGGAAATTATTGATTTACAGTGCAGTGATATGGTTAAGAACAAATATCAAAATTCATCTTTGTTGGTATTTTATAAGTCTCCCACTGGTACAATTGGATAATTTACATAAATTTGCTCGCGGGTTGTTTTCTGTTTTTGGTACTACTTACTTGTGTGAGAAAACGGTTTCCAAGATGGAGTACACAAAGAATGTTTCAGTTCTTCAACTTATCACAGCAATAGTAACAACATTATGACATTGGCTGTCGCGGGCCAGATTGATGACACTAGTCTTAAGCCGTCGCGGGCCGGATTGATGGCACTGGCGGGTCGGATTTGGCCCGCGGGCCGTAGTTTGGAGACCTCTGTTCTAGACCCAGCGGTTTAGGCTGTGCGACGTGCGTCTTCTGTCAGTGAGGGAATTTAAGACTGTTATTATTGTAGTTCTACTCTATAGTAAGAAGTTTACCTCAATGTCCTGACGAGGAACGGCAGTACTCCACCGAGGCGGTCCACGTTGTAGAAATCTAGTTCTCCGTCGATATACGTTCGAGCTGGCAAGTGGGGAATTCCTTGACTGCAGAAAGAAAAGTTGTATCATTATCTAACTGTTAATATTATAAAGAGGACTGTATGTAGGATCTTCGGAACTGCTGTTCCGATTCGGAAAATTCTTTCACCAATGGGAAGCTACAGTATTGCCAAGTGTCAGGATATAAATATTTTATGTTAAAGCAATAAATTTCATACGGACGAAGTCGCGGAAAGGAGCTATGGTCTGTAATTATGGATTATTGGGCGAACAAGACAAATTTCGGGGCACAGATAGCAATAACTTCCAGTTAATTATATGACAGCTAGCTTTAACAGTAAATTTTCGAGTCGACAAATATTGTAGTTGTAGGTATACGGGCCACAGCGGACATTTTAAAATTATCATAAGTACTCGTAGAAAGTTCTTGGGCAAATTAAAAAGCAGATGGTTCTTAAAATGTCAACTTCATCATCATTCTCCTGCCCTTATCCTAATCTATTTGGGGTCGGCGCAACATGTCCTTTTTTCCATACTTCTCTATTATTCGTCATCTCGGTAGTCACCCCCTTTCTAGCCATGTCATCTTTCACACAATCCATCCATCGTTTCTTTGATCTTCCCCTACTCTTATAGCCATCGACATTCATACTCAAAACTTTCCTCACGACATTTTCCTCACTCCTCCGCATCACATGCACATACCATGACAGCCGATTTCCGCACAACTTTTCAGTCACCGGTGCCACTTTCAGACTTCCTCTTATGTACTCATTTCTTATTCTATCCATTCGTGTAACACCACACATCCCTCTTAGCATTCTCATCTCAGCTGCATGCAACTATTTTTCATTCATCCCTTTTGTGGCCCAACATTCTGATCCATACAAGACAGCAGGTCTAACCATTGTTTTATATATCTTCCCCTTAAGTTTAAGGGGAATGCGGGAGTCACAGATTGTTCCCGTGACCTGCCGCCATTTCATCCATCCAGTGTTAATCCTATGCTTAACCGTCCGATCTACTTCGCCATCGCTTTGCACGAGTGAACCAAGATACCGAAAGTCGGAGCAGACTGGGAGAAGCGCGCCATCAAGCGCTATGGCTCCAGAACTGGAGATACCGCCGAAATCGCAGAACATATATTCAGTTTTGGTTCAGCTGATTTTCAAGCCAACATTCTCCAGTTTCTGTTGCCATTTCTCCAATCTGCTCCGAATCTCAGGTACATCTTCACCGACAAGAACAATGTCATCGACAAACAGCATGCACCAGGGTGCCTCTTCTTGTAGATTCGACGTCAGAGCATCCATAATCAACAGGAAGAGGTAAGGACTTAAAGCCGACCCTTGGTGCAAACCAACAGCCACATTGAACTCGTCGGTATTCCCAGCAGCCGACCGGACGTAGATACGAGATTGACTGTACATAGCACGAATTAACTCTACATACTTCCCGGGCAAACCTTTCTCTTTCAAGGCCCACCACAACACATCCCGAGGTACCCTATCATATGCTTTCTCCAGATCAATAAACACCATGTGCAAGTTCTTGTATGCACGTCTGTACTTCTCGCACAATTGGCGGAGTGCAAAAGTGGCGTCCATTGCTCCTCGACCTGACATAAACCCAAACTGGTTCGGGGTAATTTCACTCTCCTCTCGCAGTCTTTTCTCTATTACTTTCTCCCATACCTTCATACTATGTGACATGAGCTTTATTCCTCGATAGTTGTTGCAGTCCTGTACATCACCTTTATTCTTGAAGATGGGCACTAGGGAACTATTGCACCATTCTTGTGGGATCCTTCCTTCATGCAACAACTTATTAAAGAATAAAGTCAGCCACATACATCCATCTTCTTTTAAGCACTTCCATTCTTCTACTGGTATATCATCTGGGCCCAAGGCCTTTCCATTTTTCATACTTTGAACTGCCTTTCTGACTTCATCCATGCTAATTTCCCTCACCAAACCCATATTTACTTGTACCTCTTTCCTCTTTAAGCACACCATTCCATTCATTCTCTTCGTTCATTAGCCTTTGAAAATAAATCTTCCATCGTTCTTTTATTTCGTCATCTTTGGACAGAGCCTTACCGGCGTCGTCTTTCATACATTTAATGTGAATAATATCTCTCGTTCTCCTTTCTCTTGCCTTTGTAATCCGGTAGAGCTCTTTCTGGCCTCTAGGGCTGTCTAGTGAGTCATACAACTTCTCCTGCGCCTTAGTCCTCGAAACTGCTACCGCCTTTTTTTGCCTTTCTCTTGCACTCTTTATAAGTGTTCTTCTTATCATCTTCCAAACTATCATTTCCATTTTCTACACCCTGCCATTCTTTAAACGCAATTTTCTTTTCTTTGTGCATCTTTTGCACGTCTTCATTCCACCACCATGTATCCTTTTCTATTATACCTTTCACTTTCGATTCTCTCGAAAATGTCAACTTCATCGTATAAATATTAGGTACCTATGAAATTGCCGTTCTGCAGTACTGGCCATTTCAAATCAAAATAAGTTTTGTTTGGCTAAGAATTCTAATTTCAAATTAATTTTATTTTAAAAACATGGATTTTTTTTCCAAAAGTAGTCATTTGTTTATTGATTAGTGTTACATTTTCATCGCATTTCAATCTTTTTCGTCATCATGGATACGTTAAAAATTCGAGTAATTATGGAATATGAGTACCGTCGTGGCAGCAACGCGGCACAAGCGGCACGCAACATCAACGACGTTTACGGAGCTAACACTACAAACCAACGCACTTGTTATTGGTTTGCTCGATTCCGTTCTGTAAATTTCGACCTGAAAAATGAACCTCGCGGTCGTCCGAAGACTTTGGTCGACAATGACGAATTAAAGGCGATTGTGGAAGCTGATGATAGACAATGTACGGCTGAATTAGCAGTAGCTTTCGACGTTAGCGTCAAAACAATATTGATCCATTTGCGTTAAATTGGCAAGGTAAAAAAGCTTGACAAATGGGTGCCCCACGAACTCAATGATCGCCAGCGCGAAGTACGCGTCGAGACGTGCCTTGCACTGCTCAACAGACACACAAATGAAGGAATTTTGAACCGCATTGTTACCTGCGATGAAAAATGGATTCTGTTTGATAACCGCAAGTGCTCAGCAAGTTGGTTGGATCCTGGTTCAGCACCTAAACAATGCCCTAAACGAAAACTTACCCCTAGAAAAGTGATCCAAACAGTGACCCTGTTTGGTGGTCTAGCGCCGGTGTGATTCATCACAGCTTCTTACCAAACGGGGTGAGCATTACTTCAGATGTGTACTGTGAAGAACTGAACACAATGATGGAGAAGCTGGCACATCTCCAACCAGCATTGGTCAATCGCTCGTCTCCGCTGCTCCTGCACGACAACGCGCGACCTCATACTGCACAGCAGACGGTCTCCAAGTTGCAAGAACTGGGGTTGGAAGCTCTCCGTCATTCGCCCTACTCACCAGACCTTGCGCCTACAGAGTACTACTTTTTCCAGAATTTGGATAACTTCTTGGCGGGAAAAAAATTCAATACCCGAGAGGCAGTACAAAATGCCTTTGAAGAATTTGTTGTCTCCCGTCCAGCTGATTTCTTTAAGAAGGGCATCAATAAACTGCCACTGCGTTGGCAAAGATGTATTGATTGCATGGGTGATTACTTCGATTAATACAAATAAAAAATGCATGAAAAAAAATCGTTTAAATTTTTTCATACAAAACGGCAATTTCATAGGTAAAGACCTATTATAAAAAATCGACTATAAAATAAATTTTAAATTCTGTCCTTGTCAACAATTTTTTTTTCTCACTTATTTGAATAAGTGACCACAATCCTATAATTATCACCTTTTCGGTTTTGAAATTATATACTTCTCTTTCACAATCAAAATACAGCATATAATTTAAATTGTATAACTATAATATTGAGTACCTACTACGTACTCGTATACCTATGGTTTTTTTTTTAAATATTTATAACAATTTAAACTGCAATGCCTTAACAAGCAACTAAGTTCTAAGAACCTATCTATTGTTAACATTTTCAAAATTCTACACTTAGTTCGCAATAAAGAATTTGATTTTGAACAACTTTCTTCATGGGACCAACATCATCATCAGTCATCGCAATAAAAATATTATCATATCATCGATTTCGATGAAAGTTGCAACATAGGGGTTTACGGGGGCGAAAAATTGATCTAGCTAGGTCTCATTTCTGGGAAAATTCGTTTTCTCTATTTTCACCCGAGCAGAGCTCGGTCACCCAAGTACTACTATTAAATTAAATTAACAATATTTGTATACACATTTGTAAGATAATCACGGTCTCGAAAACGTCTCTAACGATTTCGATAAAAGATGCAAAACGAGTATAGGGGTTTACGGGAAGCGAAAGATTGATCTAGCTAGGTCTCATTTCTGGTAAAATTCGTTTTCTCTATTTTCACCCGAGCAGAGCTCGGTCGCCCAGGTACTTATTATACTTGTAAGTTGCAAACATAAAATGCGTCGCACAAATGTTTAACAAAACATGTAATAGAAAACGTTTCATGAATGTGACGTCATTGTTGGCTCGTTGTACGGAGGCGACGTGTGAATTTCTATTTAAAGATAAGAGAGCTACCCTTATCAGACGTGGCTTGATATACGAGGGTGAAGTTTTATTCAAATTATTATATAGTGTTATATTATGTCCTAGTTTTTGCCCGCAGCTTTGCCCGCGTGGATGTCATACTTCCCTATTTGAATCAGATTTTGATCACAATTTAATGGATTTTAATTTTTTTTGCGCGGAGCTCTCATTCTATTTTTCTAAAATAAAAGTAGCCTAAGTTTAATTTCTTATTATATCAGTTATTTGCCAATGAAAGTCCCTTCAAAATCGGTTCAGCCGTTTCGGAGATTATCCAGAACAAATAGACAGACAGGCAAACATTTTAAAAATAGTTTGTTTTGTTGAAAGTACCGTCTATATACCGTATATATACTTTCATATGCATTTAGTAAAAAGCTAACATTACAAACAGACACTTCATTATTATTTTATTTTTTTGCATGCCTTTGTCTTCTTAGTGGGTGTATGAAAATTGAATTTAGGTTCAGTCTTTTTTATTTCCTCTCGGCGAAGTACTATTGAACTTGAATTGAAAAAAAATTAGGGTCACTTTTGTAGTTAGTAATCGAGTTGCAATGTTCCAAAAAAAGTAATAGGGATGAGGACTAAATGTTTTTGTAGTTTATTAAAAAATATTGGATACGTATTTTTTCTTATTTTACGTAAACAAAAGATTACGGCGATACATTGAGTCAAAATGTGGCATGACGTCACTCCTTGCTAGATTTTATACGTAGTTTGTTATAGTTGTGACCAGAGAACAGCTTTATCTGTTCTGTGGTTATGAGTTTATGACTTAGCGAGCCCCCACTCCCCAACTTTAATGCGTTTTATCTGAGTAATTTTTTATTAATATGATAAATAAAAAAAAACGAGTCTAATATTATCGTGTCAATTATTATTATCATCTGACTGACGGATTAAACAGAATTTCTTTTTTTTTACCTACCCAGGAAACATCCCTAATGCTATGCAGAAAAAGAGCGAGTAACTCTTTATTTTTTTTTTGCTTTAAATTGATATACGGACTGTTTTAGTCGATTTGCTGTGAACAACGATTTGGGCAAAATGAGATAGGCCTTAGTACTTTTAATTCCTCAAGAGTGGGTTCTCAAGTGAAAAGTTACGCCCGATAACTAAACTTAAACTCTAAAATTAACTAAAAGTTAATTAAATCAGAACTTAAATGAGGCAAACGACAGAGTTTTTCATGAGTTTTTGCGAGTGTTCCTCGTAATATTCGGACAAAATATCTATAGACATGCGCACGAGAAAAAGTAGAAACTAAAAGATCATTGTACCATGTTGACAACCTTTACTGTCAGACATAATGGGGGGTCGAGTTCGAACTCGACCCCCCATTATGTCCCCATTCAGCAACGCATACACCTTGGATGTTAGCTTGAATGAATAAGTCACGGGTAGCCAAAGATGGTGGTTTATTGTGTATATTTAACTACCACGTAACTAATGCTAATTATGATTGTTGCAATGTGAAATGAGTACAGCTGAGTATGAACGCTGATTGAGGACTGTCGCGCTGCACTATAATTTGTGCAAGGCGACGGAAAGTGCTGACGCAATGCGCGCGTGTCATGACTCGTACAGCTTAGTTTAGACTCCAGATCTTCCACAAATTACAAATTGTCTAAATCTCTGTCGACTGAATATGTTGTCATATTGAGTTGACAGGTATTTAGACAATTTGAATGTAATTTGTGAAGATAAATAATCATAATTTTATTTTATTTTTTATTATTCATTTACTTGTAAAAACCGGCAGGTATACATCACTAAATGAAGCCTTCTGCATGCAATACTCACGAGACTCCGATGGGGTTTTCGTTCCACAGCTTCAGCACAGCGGTGAGCAGCCTGGCATGGCAGCACCACGAGATGGCCGGGGAGGTTCGCGATATGTTGAACAGCCTCTGAAATATGGCCTCCTGACACTTTTTTATCGCGCAATTCTCCTGATAAACCAACAAGTTAGAACAACTTGGTTTGTCTAGACTTACTCGCCATCTCTTTTACCCGACTGTGGCGAAGCCAAAAAAGGAGGGTTCTTATGTTATTCTCTAGAGATGTGTTAGAGTCTGGAAAGGCAGACTGTGCAAGCCATAGAAATTCTATCTATGGTGGAAGCAATAACCGGGAAAAAGCCCGGTTTACAACTATCCTTTAGCACTTTGATTGAAATTTTTGCGACAAGCATTATTATAGGCCGACATTATAGTTGGTGACAGTCCCATGGTTCACGCGGGGGACAGGCTATCAGATACGGCTATTACGGATCTCAATCAATCTGCATAGCCTTTTCCTATGTCGGAGTCGGCTTCCTGTCTAACCGGATGCAGCTGAATACCAGTATATTACATGGAGCGACAGCCTATCTGAACTCAGTAATACGATACCCCTTGGCAAGACTGATTGTCAGGCTTTCGGGCTTCTGACGACCCTGTCAAAGATCCACGAATAACACCCGGGACCAACGGCTTAACGTGCTTTCCGAGGCACGGAGGAGTCTCGGTATGTAAAGATCTCATTACTACCAACCCCGGCAAGCGTAGCTAAACCTGATGGATCGACCCGCGCGGCTGTTATTACTTAGGCACGAGCCCCTCTCACTATACAGCAACGAGTATTGCTGTGAATATTTCTGACATTTTTTTTTTCAGCAAGTAAGTATCCAGCAAGATTAAATTTTTGTAGCCCGTTTATGAGCCCTATAAGCCTTGGCAAACCACTTTATATGAAATGATTTTGGTCGGATTTACCATGTCCAGTATACAATTGTCCATGATGTATCTTCGGAACTTCTCTAGAAAGATCTTCCGTGTTGAGGGCACCATATTTGTACCGTCTGTATTGTCCAGTAGAAGTAGAAGGAACTCGAGCTGTTGGATAAAAAACTGTTCCTATTAAATATGTTAAATAAATATATCATTTATTCGCATAAAAAAAGGTCGGGGGTGAGGATTCGGTGGGGTATAAGGTCCAGAAACCTCCCTTTTTAGGGTTCCGTACCTCAAAAGGAAAAAACGGAACCCTTATAGGATCACTCGTGTGTCTGTCTGTCCGTCTGTCACAGCCAATTTGCTCCGAATCTAATGGACCGATTAAGTTGAAATTTGGTACACATATGAATTTCTGTGACCCAAATACGGACGGGTAAAGTAAATAAATGAATTTTGAAAATAGAGGTCACTTTTCTTATTTGCCCCCCGGCAAATAAGAAAATTAAAAAAAAAAGTTTTGCAAACTACACCATGTGGCATGTCAAATGAAAAGGCTTACTATGAGGGTCTCAAATATATATATTTTTATAATTTTAAAATAAATTGTTTTAAAGTTATTGGCTCATGCTGGAATCCATGGCAATGAAGTGGCTAATACACTCGCCGGTGATGCGGTGCAGTGTGGGGACTTAGCTCCTTATACAAATTTCAGCATTAGCAGATCTTATGATCCTACCAAAGACTTTTCTTTGGGACACCTGGAAGGTAGCTTGGGATATCGGAAGCAAGTCAAAGGGTCGTTATTTTTCACTAATTCAACCCGATGTTCCGGAAAAACCGTGGTTTGGCAGGGCAAAGTTTGGCAAGATGGAGACCTCTGTTTTAATACGGATGAGACTGGGTAATGTTTGTTCTCCAGCCCATCTTGCCAAAATTCATATCATCGACGACCCCATGTGCTTGTGTGGCACAGACGTAGGCGACCTAAACCACATTTTTTTCTCCTGTCCTTTATATGACCGTTCTTCTTTTCTTAGTAACCTCTTGTCCCTCAGTACTCCTTTTCCTACCTCAATAATTTCTTTACTTTGTACAAATAGCTAATAGCTTTTATTTTCGTCATTGTAATTTGATCATTATCATTATTTTATCACCTTTATTATACTGATCCTATATATCCATCTTATCCTAAATTCCGTTTAAAAATCATTATAATATTTTCGTTTCCCTACCTTGACCTATGAACTAAACGTGACATTGGCTAAATGCACAAACCGTGCGAAGCCAAAAGAAGAAAAAAAAAAAGTATAAAAATCTGTGAACAATACAAATATTATAGAGAGGTAAAATTTATTTGTATATAGGGGGTAATCTCCGGAACTACTGATCCGATTGCGAAAATTCTTTCACTAATGGGAAGCTACAGTATTGCCGAGTGCCATAGAATATATTTTATGTTATAACAAGAAATTTTACGCGGACGGAGTCGCGGGCAGAAATTAGTTCTCTAATAAAAAACATGCCCTGCAAATACCATGCAGTTTTACGAAATTAAAAGGCCTGCAGTCTTTAATTTTACACAAAGCAAGTGTTTATCGAGCAGAGCAGTGATGGCCCAGTGGCAACGGCTCTGACTTACTAGTTGTAGGTCGTGGGTTCGAACCCAAGCAGCCGCTTTACTTTGTGTAATTTATACACTGCTCTCAAAACGGTGAAGGAAAACGTCTTGAGGAAACCGGTATATCCTAGAACCGAAAATTCGGAGACATGTGACATCTACCAATCCGCACTGGGCCCGCGTGGTGGATTACGGCCCACTCCCTCTCACCGAGAGGCGGCCTGTGTGTCAGCATGGGAACATGACAGGCTGATTATGTATATAGGTATGTAAAAGAGCTACAGTCTTTAATTTTTACTCAAAGCACGTGTTTATCGACATACTAGATTGCTGACTAAAATTAGAATTTAACAAAGTAAAACAGTGACCCTATGAACACTGTTGCACATACGGAAACCATACAATATTCCTCAGATTTCCACCCTTGAAAGAGCTCTCCCATAAATCTCTTTAAAAATATTCTAGAAGCAAGAAAAATAAGGATTTTTCTTGGCAAATTGGATTGAAAATGTCGACAAAATGCCGTCGACAGTTCCGTGAGCAACAGTCCACTCTAAGGTTTCGTCCAAGGTGAGAAACTAGCGCGGAGGTGCTAATGCGGGCGCGAAGTATCGGAAATATGAATCCGCCATTTGCGTCCATAGTGTAGTGACATGGCGAGTGCCTGGGCGACGGGACTGAGCGATCTATACTTACTTCAATACATAATAATTTACATGCGTTATGTAGCCTAAATTTTTGATGGACCGGTTGTAATAGATCACTTCGTTATCCGTCTGACTGTCAAGACCCTTTTTCTCAGGAACGCGTGGAGGTATCAAGTTGAAATTAATAACAAATACGTAGGTCTTTGGTCGCTTGGAGCTCTATAAAAATCAATCTTCTAAGTCAACGCATTAAAAAAAAAGACGGCCATTTATGCGACATATTTTGATACTCGCAAGTAAATCAAAACCTATATGGTACTTCCCGTTGACCTAAAATCATGAAATTTGGCAAGAAGCAAGGTCTTACAGCACAAGTAAAGGAAAAAGTCCGAAAATTAAGCTTTATGCCATAAAATTTTTTTTTTTTTGGGATTACAGTATTATGGGTGGTTGGGATAAATTCTTATTAACTACGGAACCCTTCATTGTGCGTGGTTCGACACGCACTTGAACGGTTTTTTTCTTTTTGCTCGGCTTCTAAGGGCTATAGCGTGATGTTAAATAGCTTATAACCTTCCTCAAATGCAAAAAGAATTTATTTTTCAAATCCGACTGGTAGTTCCAGAGATTACCCCTACATACAAACAAATACCTCTATATAATATTTAAGATACCTTTCCGAAATGGGCTGCAGACCGCAAACTGCAAGCGACACCACGTGTTTCTATGAACCTCTATGAAATTGATTTCGAGCGCGCCAACACTGCGGCCTGCAGCCGCGGCGCGCAGCGACCGCAGACTGCAGCGCCAGTGGTGTCGCGAACCGCAGAGTTCACACGTACACAAATGTCGACTTTTTCGGAAGATGATGAAGAAAAATTAATTAACTTTGTTGCTGGTCATCCGGTCCTTTACGATACATCCAATCCAAATTACCGCAATAATTTGGCTAACATTCTGTCTCTCGAAGGTACTGGGGTGACTGAGGCATGGTTCTATGCATTGTGCAGCCGCGACATGCCGCCGCGCTTAGATTAGAAGCAACCGCGACCGCAGGTAGCACTGCGGTCAACCGCAGCCGCTAGCCGCAGTGTCGCCTGCGGTTGCAGTCTGCAGCCCTAGATGGCCACCTAATCGCGTGCGCTCCCGCTACGATACCGCTTCAGTAACCGCGCGTTTACCCTGAACGAGGCACAAGGCAAAGGAAGTTATCGGTGCAATAGCTATTCTGCCATTTATTTTGCATAACAACCGCGGTCACAGTGGGACTGCTGCCAAAAAACGAATGTTCCCCGCGACCTACGTATTGTACCGTGAACTTTATTCTTCAGGCCTTCAAGGTCGAGGGTTTGGCACGTGCCTACACGCTTAAGGCTGGTAATTTACTGGCAGCTGGTCAACACTTTTTTTGGTTGATGAATGTTAATTATAATGTGGAGGGGCTCATGGCTAAGTAATAACAGCCGCACGGGTCAATCGATCAGGTTAAGCTACGCTTGCCGCGGTTGTTCCGTGGTTGTGTGATCATCTATACATACCGATACTCCTCCGTGCCTCGGAAAGCACGTTAAGCCTTTGGTCCCGGCTGTCATTCGTCATACTTGGATCTTTGACAGTCGTTACGGGTAGTCATAAGCCTGAAAGTCTGACCGCCAGTCTTACCAATGGGAAGGGGGGGGGGGTATTACCCACTAACTGGGTTGTGGAGTCGCTATATGTAGAATACTGGTATTGGACTGGAAGCCGACCCCAACATAGTTGGGAAAAGGCTAGGCAGATTGACTGAATGTTAATAAAACGAAAAGTGTGATATTATTTAAGCGTTGATGCACATACGTGCATGCGTGCGTGTGTTACGTGTTTGGTTTTCCCAGACGCATGATTTGTTACAATAAGGGCTGTGTTCACCAACATTCAAACCAACGCCAACGGTTAGGTATTTAAATATTTGGTTTATGTCAAACGTCCTAAGGAAAGAACTGGGTAACACAACCCAGTAACTGGGTAACACGATACCCCTTGGTAAACTCGTAGTCAGACTTTCGGGCTTCTGACGACCCGTAACGACTGTCAAAGATCCACGAATGACAGCCGGGACCAACGGCTTATCGTGCTTTCCGAGGCACGGAGGAGTCTCGGTATGTAAAGTCCGTCACACATCAACGGACCAACCCCAGCAAGCGTAGCTTAACCTGATGGATCGACCCGAGCGGCTGTTATCACTTAGCCACAAGCTCCTCAGACGGACAACGAAGTGCTCCGATAAGGGTTCAGTTTTTTCCTTTAGAGATACGGAACCCTAAAAACAAGATGGCGGCATTAGTTCCGATTTTGGCCACGTGCCAAAACAATCTTGTATAAACAGCAGCGTTTGTTACATTATGTCAATTCAGCATAATAAAAGTTATCTGACGATTACACAATCAACCCTCAATTTGACAACAGCTTACAGTGAGGTTTGACAGCAGATAAACTTTATTTACAGACTAAAATCTTGGCGAGGCTTACTAAACACACTAAACTACACTAGGCTTACCAAACTAGGAGTCACTTCCGCATTTTTACAGTAATAATTTTAAGCATTTACACTTTTAGCCCTTTAGCCCTTTAGAATATACATGTTGATGGATGGAGAGGCAGAGGAAGGCCAAAGAAAAGATGGATGGATTGTGTGACGAATGATATGAAAGAGAAGGGAGTGAATGATAGCGTGACGGTTGACAGGGGAGAATGGAAGAAGTAAACGTGCTGCGCCGACCCCAAGTAATATGGGATAAGGGCAGGAAGATGAAGACACTTTTAGCCCTTTATAAAAAACGTTAAAGATACTCGTATGAGACGTTTGAATGTCAAAAATATTATGGACAAAAATATAAACAGTCGCTATTAATACTCTTCCCAACCTTTTTTTTTCTTTTGACATAAGCACACCTACGAATTTCCTTTTTATATTGACAGGCAACCATAGACGAAAAAATGCAATACTTCATAGACGCTAAAGTAAAAACAATGCCAATGGTTGGAAAGATATAATCATCATTACTTAATTTTAAGCAACGTAAACGTTAAAACAAATAAAAAAAAAATATAACAAAAAAAAAAAAATACAAAAAAAAAATATAAACGAAAAAAAAATAAATCACAATTTTGTAGTGCTAAGTAAACTTAGCACTACAAAATTGTGAAATATTTGAAATGCCAAACCATGAAACAGTTACTCAAAACATTTATCTTTGACAATGGAGTGTCCGAAGTTTTGGACTTCATTTAACTAAGTCATCATCTGGACTTGTTCCAAGAGAGTGGGTTGCATTTGTTTTATTACTTTGCTATTTATCTGGGTTGCTCTTTTTACATGAATGGATACGGTTAGGAAACAATATTGTTATGTTGGTACTCGTCGCAACAGCAATTTTATTTATCGTCTCTTTTAGTGTCATACATACATATATATATATATACATATTAGTATTATGATACAACTTAAAGAGCATTCAGTATTATCTCCTGGCACCCAAACTAGGTTTATAGCCTGTGACTTGGGCACCAGTGATTCCATGAGGGTAGATAGTTGAACAAAAAGTTTCAATAAAACTGTTTTCACCAGTAACATGGTTAACATAACAATATAATCATTATTTATGTGTATAAAAAGCAAGAATAATTAACATATAATTGACATTATTGTCATAGGGTCATTAGTTCACACAAGTTTTTTTTTGCTGTCAAAATCTATGCACCGTTTGTGTTAACTAAGTCGACGTTCGCACGGACGTAGAAATACCACGGCGATTTTATAATCGCGCACTGGATTTTCAACACTCTGCTTAGCGCCAAGAGTTGAAAATCCTATAGTGTGTTTTTCCGATGTGCTAGAATGCACTCTGTTGTTGTTAAGTTGGATTCTCAATGCTCGACTCAACAACGAGAGTTGGAAATCCAGTGCGCGAAAAAATCCCGCCGCGATATTTTTTACGTCCGTGCGACGTCGGCTTAGTGCTCATACACGGGAGCGGCACGGCCACGCGTCAACGGCACAGGAAACTGCAGCCGTCAAAAAGCGTCGAGGGCCGCCCCGTCGATACGTCGATGGCTGCCGTCAATAACGAGTCGCTCGTGTATTTGAGCGCCGTACTCAAATACGCGAACGGCGTGGTATCGACGGCAGCAGCCGACGCGTGGACGAGTGCCGCCGACGCGTCGGCGGCTGGGGGCTGCAGTTGCCTCTGCCGTAGACGCGTGCAGCTCGTCTGCATGAGCTTCCATATTCATACAATACAACACTGATGACCATAGATTTTGACGGAGAACAAACATTATGTAAACAAGGGGCCTAACTGTTATCCCTATTCATCATCTGCTTACCCTTTTACCAACTATGTTGAGGTCAACTTCCAGTTTAACCAAGCTGAATACCAGTATGTAAAATACTGGTATTCAGCTGCATTTGGTTACACTATTATCCTTAAGTGTTCATAAATACATTTTAAATTATAAAACATTCAGCGTTTCTGTCTGTTCACCTGTAACTGTTAGGGCGCTTATAACTCGATTTAACTACTTATCGATTTCATCATCATCATCCACAGCCTGACTTCACCCACTGCTGGGCATAGGCCTCTCTTTTATTATGTTCCTCGCTATTTCTCTGTATTTGACCGTATTGATTTAATCCGTATGTTTTGTTAGGTAAATATTATAATGATAAATGATTTTATTTCTGTAAATAGGTTTGTGTACTTTTACACGTCAATCATGTTTCAAAAACTAGATGAGGTTGGCGTGTTCTTTATAAAACGAGGGGTATCAGAAAGGTGTGGTCAAACTTAAGGGTGTGGTACACACCATCAAACTGAACAACTTTCTCTATGGGACCAACATCTTAATTGAGAAAAATATATCAGCCGTCTCATACATTTGGGTCCAGTAGCTATTGAAGTTTTGTACGGGACAGCTGATAATTTTTCCGCGATTACGATGTTGGTCCCATGGAGAAAGTTGTTCAGTTTGATGGTCTGTACCACACCCTTAAATTGGCCACAACTTTCTGATACACAGGAAAGAACCACACAGATTGAGAGGACCTGTCCAGTCAGTGCCCGCATTTGTCAGTAACCATGCAGTTCAAAAAAAGTGAACAGCAGACTGCTTTTAAAACAACATGCTCACCTGCACTTGTTCTAAGGGTGCGACCGCCTTCGTGATCTTGCTGCAATCCTCCCGGTACTGCGCCTCCATCGCGGCATCGTCTTGCGCAGCCGGCATTAATTTCGATATCTTGTCTGAAATTACCAAAACTTTGCTGATCACATGTAAGAATTTGTTCTAGATGTTTCTTTTTATGAAATAAAAATCATAATTAAGTTAAAAAGTATCTTTAAAAAATCAACTTACAGAAATACTCTTAATATAAGTTAATTTTTTAAAGATACTTTTAGAAGTCAAAGACGACGATGTAATTTTTATTTTATTTATCTTTTATAGAGATTCTTTTCTATTTTGTGAATGTGAGGACGTTTTAGACCTTGCACACTCAAAGATGCATCGATTTGTTGAACATTTTCTAAGTATTTTGTGTTACGTTTTTGTTAAATACCGGGTACTTGTGCAGACGGCTACAAATATCAAGCTATACATTTCCAGTACAAGCTGATTTCACATTGTATAAGAATTCCGTGCAATGAGAGATCAGCTTTTACTGAAAATGTATAGCTTGATGTGTAGCCTACACCGGATTCTGTGTTTCTGTATTTTGACAAAAATCCTGAATCGATGCATCTTTGAGTGTACAAGGTTTAAAACGTCTTCACATTCACAAAATAGTAAAGTAGTTGTATAAAAACTTTTTAGTTGTGGTACCTACCCCTACTACCTGCAAAACAAACTAGAACATCATCCATATAAAAGTGGGGAAAAAATACGTATTATTGAAGCTAACTCAAAAAGTACCCAAGCAAAGTTAATAAATTTTATATGGGACCAACTTTGATGTATACCTTCTCGAATAAAACAAAAAAAATTCAAATCGGACGACTCTGTAAAAAGTTATGCGGTGGTCAGAAAAAAAAAAAAAAAAAGAACATACGTGTCGAATTGAGAACCTCCTCCTTTTTTTTCGTCGGTTAAAAAGATAAATAAAATAAAAAACATCGTCGTGTTTGACTTCCAAAAGTGACTTAAAAAATCTACTTGGAGAAATAAACGATGACTTTCAAAGCCAATAATTTTTAAAAGAGTAAGCGTGAAGTTTCTTGCCGGCTCTTCTCCATAGGAAACGACCAATTGGAACCGTGCACCTAGCTTTTACGTTTCATAAGTGGCCATATAAGTTTATGTGAAATAAAATGTTTTGATTATTTTGGTCATTATTTTGAAACTTGATGTCGCTGGCATTTCCTTTCCTTCCTTTTTAGGGTTCTGTACCTCTAAAGGAAAGAACGGAACCCTTATAGGATCACTTCGTTGTCCGTCTGTCTGTCTGTCAGTCTATTAAGACCTTTTTCTCAGGAACGCGTGGAGATATCAAGTTGAAATTAATATTAATCACGTAAGTCTATGGTCTCTTGGAGCTCTAAAAAATCAAAGTTCTACGTCAACGCAATAAAATAATTAAATTATTGGCAAGAAGCAAGGTCTTACAGCACAAGTAAAGGAAAAAGTCCGAAAATTTGTAATTTTTTCACATATTTAAAAAAAAAAATTGTGAGCAATGTTAAGTTTGTTTTTGGGATCAATTGTTTTTAACCACGGAACCCATCATTGTGCGTGATCCAACATGCACTTGGCCGGTTTTTTTGTTAGCAAGAAGAGTTTGAATATCTGAGGAGCCGACTGTGGTTTGCAGATTATAAAAATAGTGTAAAAGCTGGTGAGATAATGATGACGCAATGAAAGATGAATAGATTGGTACACACGGCTACATATCAAGCTATCCATTTCCAGTAAAAGCAGATCTCACATTGCATAGGATTTCCGTACAGTGAGAGGTTAGCTTATAGTGGACATGTATACCATGATATGTAGGCCCCATAGATATATGAAAGAAGGAGATATGCCCGGTAGTTGAAAATGTATCAGAACCCGATGTCGCTAGGTTGGCCCCACCACCGCGCCACTACTACACATGTAGTTCAATAAAAGCAATAGATACAAAGTCGCGCACACACTTGCAATTCATAAATCAGAACATACTACACAATCAATTATAAACCTTAACTCGTCACACACAGCGTGCATTTACCATGCACCGTACAACTTACTCACACAAAAACATCTGGCGCTATTATTGTGTTGTGCAAAAAGCAATTTATTTTACATATACGCTAGTGATTGACTAAATCGGAAAGTTATCGATACTTCCATTTATTAGTACAAGAAAAATTTGGGGTCCTGAAAATAAAATAAAAAATGATATGTCCAGAAAGTATTATATATTTTAAATTTAAAAAAAATGTATATTAAAAAAAAACACGAATCGATAAATTAAAACAATCCGGTTAAGTTGGTTTAGGCTGTGAAACCATAGGAATTGTTGAACCCTGTTATGAAGTGTTTACTGACTGACCTGTAAAGTGGAGGTATTTGTTCAGTACTTGACGTAGGTACTCTTAATTTTGGGATTGCCCATTCAAAAAGCCTGTTTTCTTTAGAGGCTCGAGTTTTCTTAAAGTAAATTAAGCATATGGTGCTATAATTTGTTGGGAACCAGTTAGGTGGCCTTCCTGTGGCATCAATCCATTCTTTTTTTGTATTTGTATCTTTTGGGAAGCTAAAAAGGTACTATAAGAACTTATTTATCATTTACATAATAAGTATCTTAAGCTATAGTCTATAGTCTAGGAACTAGTTGGCCGCTGAGACAGGGGTGAGGCGGCGGTTCGCAACGCACGTACTGAGTAATGCGCCCCCGCTCCTCCATCCCACCGCTCACATACCGGCGCGGTCAACTAGTTCCACGCGGTCTATACTTCTTAACCTCACGATGAGTAAGCAGGTAGCAGGCAACAGGCGAATAGGCTTTTGTTATTAAAAAAAACCCTTAGTTAAGAAATAGTTAAATATATGAAAACAAACACATGCCATACTCATGCATAACAAATAAATAGCATGAATATGTTGACTTATTTTAAGCAAAAATCACTAATATTTTATCTGAACCATACCGATTACTACAACGCATTCGAATCTTGTGGTGCATAGTTAAAGACTTTAGAGGAAGTAAAATACCAAAACCAAAAAAAAGTAAGAAAATAGCACGAAGATGCGATAATTTAAACCCAAAAACACTCCAAAAAAACTAAACTAACTAAAAAAAAAAAAAAATAAACTTACTTTACGACCGTTGGTTATGCATTTTTCAACTAGGTAAAATAATCAAAAACAGTAAAAAAGATTATTTTACATTCTCAAAGGTTTTCCAACCGTACTTAAACGTCATCTTTTCAAGTGTTCCAACCGGGCTAAAACGGTTGACAAATTGAAAAATAAACTATAATAGCAATATAATATTCGTTGGGCAATCGACATTATTATCGATAGCCTACTTTAGTGGATCTTAACCTCATCACTATCTCGCCGCAAGACACAGCGGCTGTACTATGCGACGCTCCGCGTAAATGAAGTATCGTTTTGTTATTTTTACATTGCTTGTCCAGTCGCTTAGCGACATACTTAAGACAGTGGTTAAGGAGCAATGTATTTGCTGCAAAAATAGTACAACCGCTGCGATATTTGAAAACAAAAATAACGTAGTAAAAGAAAGAAATATTTTACGATTTGTTGTTTTTTATGATTTTAAAGATAAATACAGTAAAATACTTTTACTTGCATATGGTAAATGATTCCGTGAGATACGAAGTTTTTATTATCACTTCGGTTTTTGCAGCAAACCACTGAACAACACGGCATTTTTATAATTTATCGTGACCACGGTCGAAAGCGTACTAGTTCGCGGAAACGGCCATTTGGCGAGTAAAGGCACAGCGTGCGCATAACGCGTGGACACAGACACGCCTCCATGCCACTTCTCCTGTTTTTTATATTTCTATGGTAGGCCCTATCAGAATACCAGCGCTACGACACTTATTTTAATTGTCGCAGCATCATGCTGAGGTATGGGCCTTTTGGCCTCGTACAGGACTTTCGGTTTTTTTTTTTTTAAATTTATTTTGGTTTTTTTGTTTTCAAACTTTGATTATTGTGTTTTTAGTTTAGTGGGTGATCTTCCTGTGCAAGTCACAATAAATACTTTTTCTTTCTTTCTTTCTTAGCCGAGTGTACATATAGTGATTAAATGTCTATATGGGATTCTGCGTTGCGGATTGGGACTAAAGCAACATAAAGTAGTGTAGGTTCTTGGTATTTCACAATAATTGTATGGCATTTGTGTTTGCAAAAATAACTAAGAGCCACTTGCGCGTTCATGGGTTATCCTAAATAACTCGGAGTTAATAGCTAATTCAGGGTTAATCAAATAATTGAACTTGCACTACCAAGAGTTAGATAAAACCTGGAGTTAAAACTTCTAAATATTTAACCCACTGATACGATATGGGAGAGTTAAGTCGCTAAACTCTGGGCTAGTGTACGTAATGTCAAAATAAATTGACGTTATGAGGTACACCTGATAACTTATTTTTAAACGACGAAAAAAAAAGGAGGAGGTTCTCAATTCGACACGTGTTTTTTTTTTATGTATGACCATGCATAACTTTTTACAGAATCGTCCGATTTGAAATTTTTTGTTTTATTCGAGAGGGTATATATCAATGTTGGTCCCATATAAAATTGATTAACTTTGCTTGGGTAGTTTTTGAGTTATCTTCAATAATACGTATTTTTTCCCCACTTTTATATGGATGATGTTCTAGTTTGTTTTGTTTTTTATTAGATTTTGTGTGGGGTAGGTACCACAACTAAAAAGTGAAAATAAACTTTTTACAAAAAAACACAACCGACTTCCAAAAACAATACTACAAAGTTAAAAATAACTTTAACTTCCGAAATTAAAGTTATTTTTTACTTTGTTGTTTTTGGAAGTCGGTTGTATTTTTTTGTAAAAAAGTTTTTATGTAAGTATTTGATTGTTCGACGTAAGTGAAAATTCGGTAATAAATCAGTAGGAAATATATTCATGAACTCATCTAGAAATAAGTACAAATTATAAAAACCAATAAACAATAGCAGACCAGTTAGACGGCTCTTTTCATAGGCACTGGATCGCACTCCATTTGTCTAAAATCTATACCTATGTAATCTTAATGTGCTTTTGTGTGTAGGTGTTGGGTGAGGTGGGGTGTGTGGGTCTGTGTGTGTGTGGTGTGTGTGTCTGTACTGTTGTACACAGTACACCCAAATGTAATAGGGGTGAACCTATTGCCGTCAACCGGGCACAAATCCAGACTCCGGGCTGCTACTGAGAAGTTCCAGATAGAAAAACTCAATAACACTTTGCCCGAACTGGGAATCGAACCCAGGACCTCATGCTCATGCACTAGAACGACGAGGCAGGCGATACTTATTATTATGTCTCAATAAATAAAATAATACCTGTGCAGGTAGGCGCGAACGGTGAACGGTTAATGGTCCCCTTCTCAGCCATTTCTGTAAATAAATAATATATGTATTAGGTTTAAAGAATTTTTATTCTCATAAGAACTTAAATAACAGTTCACTTAAAATGAGATACAAAGTGCTTACATCTACGCTTCGATCAATAATAGTACTAGATTCCCGATAAGCGCTTCAAAAACGGCCCGAAAAATAAAAACACAAATACTTTTGTGATCTTATTTCAAACATCGACTGTTCGGGAACAGGGAAATGCATGGAGTAGTATTGTTACTTTATATGTTGTTTTTGTTTGTAGATTTCCTAGTGACCCATTTCGCAATGCAGAATGGGTATCTATTATCGCGAAAGAAAGAGGAGAAGAAATATATAAACCTTGTAAAAATTCAACAATTTGTTTTAATATTTTTATTAAAATAATTAATTATCAAATTAATAATCAAAATTAAAATAACTATTGTACTAATTTACTCCTTCTACTTTTAAAAATCGGTCAAAAATATTTGCTACCATATAAAACGAACCTTGGCCTAAAAAATATATTATTATTCTGCTACTCTACATCTTTCAATACTTACTGTGTTCTGAGCATTGAAATGTAAATACCAAGAACTATGTCTAGTTCCAAAATAGAGTAAGCACAAAATTTTCAACAAAATGTTTTTAACCTTATTGCTTAAGTTTTAAGTTTCACTTTAGAATAAATATTTTTGTAGTTATTATAAAAATGACCTTTTATTTTCAAGCGACATTTTTAATTTATTGCTTTTACCTTTCTCCGATGATAGAAGGACTTAAATATAAATATTTTGCAATCGTAATTAAACTTTATGTTTGATTGTTAAGGTTTATAATGAATTGAAGTTGTAAATATTATAAAACTTTTTTCTATATTTCGTAGTAACAAATGTAAATGTTTATGTGTGTGTAAACGTGGCCACTACAGCGACTTATTTTTGTTCCTGATCCTGTATCTAGTGCTATTATTGATCGAAGCATCTACGTAAAATAAATGATCATATTTGCCTTTATTTGCATTTTTTTTTTATTTGTATTACCCTAGCTATTCTACGAATGGCGTTAACTATTTATTTAAATGAGTTATGTATGTGTTTTCTTGTAAGTCTTATTCTTCTAACACACGAATTACTGGCCATAATAAAATTATGTTTATTTGTGTGGTCACGCAGTCATATCACCAGTCTTACCAAGGGGTGTCGTGTTACCCAGTCACAACTGGGTTGACGAGGACAGACAGGCAGTCGCTTCATGTGAAGTACTGGTATTTAGCTGCTTCTGGTAAGACTGGAAGCCGACCCCAACAAAGTTGGCAAAAGGCTAGGGCAGATATTTATGTGTGGTCACACTCAACTTCACACGTTATGTCCACATTTTTGGGTCCACGTTTGGAACAAATCGGGACGAACTGTCTAGCATTGGCTTAAACTGTAGCCAAATTAATGTTAGATTAATAAGCTTATTGAAACAAACTGAAGCGGTTCTTTATCAAATAACTGGATAATAACAATAACGGATGCTAGGACGTGTTAGATCACATAATCATAATCACCTTATAATGTTCCTACTGCTAGGACACAGGCCTCCTCTCGGTGAGAGGTAGTGGACCGTAATCCACCACGTGGGCCTAGTGCAGGTTGGTAGATGTCTTTAAATTTTAAGTATAATACCAGCCTATTACCACAGTCATACAGTCGTCCGACGAGAGCCCGAGCTGCTTACGAAGTTCGCCGAACTTTATATGCAGCTCGGGCTTCGTCGGACGACTGTATGATGTATAGACTGTGCTATTACTGTCCCACTGCAGGGCAAAGGCCTCTTCTCACACAGAGAAGGCGCCAGCATTGATCACCACGCTTGCTCAAGACGGGTTGGCGATTTCAGACTTATGTTAGCTGAAAATCCAGAGGGCCTAGACAAAGTAACATTCGATTAGCCATCGCTAATAGAAAAACCAAAAAAATGTATTGGTTTGAAATAAGCTATCGAAATGTCACGTGTTCATGTCAATGTCACTTTGAAGCTATAGCGATTGTAGAAATTGAATCGCTCCGAAGCGAATACCATTTGTCTAGGCTCTCAGGTTTCCTCACGATGTTTTCCTTAGAAAGAAAGAAAGAAAGAAAAAAAAAGAAAGAAAGAAAAACTGTTTATTCACACCGATGTCAGTGATGGCTGTCATATGCTTTCTAGATCCTTTATATACTCCTCCTCCTCCTCTTTCCTCTATATACTTTCTAGGTCGAGGCGGGGCCTTAACCACAGGGCCATCAAGACATAGTAATCACTTACGTAAGTTTATCGCTACACTATCTCTCATTATCTCAGTGTTGTTACCAGCTATCCTAGGGTCTGTCTCTCCTTGCACAGCAGTAGGTCGCTGCCACCACGGCTTCCTGATCACTGTCCGCAGCACTTTGTCGTCTGGACACTTGATGTTCAGGAAATTGTCGAACCTGAAAATGAATAGGGTTGATGATAATTTGTTTATGTTAAACTGTAAAAATAGTACATTTTGATACAAGTGGAGAAATGTCCACGTGTATCAAACGACGTTTTTCAATACACTTTTGAAGAAATAAAATAAAATAACGAAAAATATTTTTTCATGAATTATTAGGAAACTATGACTTGAGTTTTCTTTTTTTTTCCGCGCTTTGCTTTCGCCAGGTCAGGAGAAGCCAAGGTATAAAGCCGATAAACAGCCTAATATGAAAAATAGAAAATTCAAATATTTTTAAGTTTAGAACACAAATAAATGTTAATTTGTTAATAAACGTTTTTTTTATTGTAATAATTCATGGTATTTGATGATATTCTATTTATAAACATTATTTAAATATTCGAAAAATATTAACGCCGTAGAGACGCATATCTCTTTGCCGAGATTAAAAAAAAACATTCACCTCCGAACAGAGACGGTGTGAATAGAGGCATTGAACCAATTTGGTCTAAGTATGGGTATAAGTTATCTGTGGCAATTTTTATTCCCGCACACGTGCTGGAAAATGAAAAATCGCACGCGTGTGAACAACATTGCATTGTGAACCTAATCGTAGTGCGATATGAACCAGTTTTCGAGGAAGCGTATTGAAAAAGTAATTTTTGCAAAAGTAAAAACACTATTAAGTATAATGAGTGTGAAAGCCTAAAAAATTGCCATAAACGTTTTAAAATAAATGCTAGACAACTATAGACAGCACCATCACAGACGTCACGACAATAATAACTACAGCACAAGTAAAGGAAAAAGTCCGAAAATAGTTTTATCATATATTTTTTTTGCATTTACAAACATACATTTTCAGTTGGAGAATTGGCCGTGACGTGTATCGATGTATGGGAGAAAATGTTTTTCAACTGCAATGTTAAGTTTGTTTTTGGGATAAATTCATCCCAACTACGGAACCCTTCATTGTGCGTGGTCCGACACGCACTTGGCCGGTTTTTTTTTCAATGGGTACATTTCACAAAACAATTTGACAAACGTTTACCAACAACGCCATTCGGGGGCCAAATGGTTCTTGTAGCAGTGCGACAGTGTCTTTTAAACCTGGAACTAGAAAATGATGAAGAAGATTGTTTTATGTACTGACGTGATTTTATTGAAGAACACGTATTTGACGAGGTGGTGCCTGGTCTCCCGGTGTTGCATTAATCCACATAACACGTACACACCTTCGATTTGCTGATTGAAGTACATGTCCTGTAAATATATCAAATTATTTTAGCATGAAAAAAAAAAAAAAGATTTTTTAAGTAATTTAACTTAAAAATTCTTTTTTTTTTCATGTCAGCACACTTGGTAGTGAGGCAGACTGCTCAGGGTGCATTAAAATAGTAAAAGTATCATAGCTGAAATTGAAAACAACTAAATATACACTTTCTAATTTAAATTATGTAAGTAAATTAATGAAAACATGCTTTATAGAAAAATGTAATCATTTAGCGACCTAGTAAATAATATTAATTTAATAGGTAATTATTAAAAACACATTTTTATTGTGGCATTATCTCATCTCAAAAACATATAATAATTTTTGAGCTCAGTTTATTGATAATACCATAGAAATGTGTTTTTAATAATTAGGTACCTATTAAAATAATATTATTTACTAGGTTGCTAATTGATTACATTTTTGTAAAAAAGCATGTTTTCACTTGAGAGAGTCGATAATGCGACAGCCCTCCTAAGTAAGTAAGTAGAAACTGTAAGTTCGTTATAACACAAATCATTGTCTTATAACGAGCTTACCGTTTCTACGAATAGCTGGGACGTTTAATTGAAAAGGTTTTTTAGGAACCAGCGCCCATTTCATTCATAAGTGCTACACGAGCGGCACGTTCGTTGCCAACGGCAGAAGCAACTGATTCCGTCGACGCGTCTACGGCTGCCGCCGCGCGCCGACGAGTGACGACTGCGGTTGCCTCTGCCGTTGACAACGTGCCGTTCGTGTATATACGCACTTATACACCATTAGACAAAAAGCTTATTGTTCCTAAATATTTTCAAAGGCTCAAAAACAAAGAAAATTGACACGAAGTTACCTGTGACACTAAGTCAAATAGTAGACATTCCCGGACCACACAATGTTCTAAGACATCACACAGCGCGGACTCGTCCAGGAAGGTCCATAGTAAATCCAGCATAGTGCAGAGACGAGGCGAAGGCTGCGCCAGGAGCTTGGCTGCGAGACCCACCTGGAGACAAAATAATACTTGAATAATTACTACCAAAACTCGAGGCTTAGTAATAACAGCTGCATGGGTCGATCCATCAGGTTAAGCTACGCTAGCCGGGGTTGGTTCATGGATGGGTGACCATGTTTACAAATCGAGACTCCTTCGTGCCTCGGAAAGCACGTTAAGCCGTTAGTCCCGGCTGTCATTCGTGAATCTTTGACAGTCGTTACGGGTCGACAGAAGCCCGAAAGTCTGACAACCAGTCTTACCAAGGGGTATCATTTTATCCAGTATCTGGGTTGTGATGTCTGATGCCTATCAGACCGACCGATGGACTGACTGCCTAGTCGGTCCATGTAAAATGCTGGTATTCAGCTGCAGTCCAGTATTTGCAGATGACAGTACATGATAATAGTACAAGTACCTACAGAAGATTCACTCCGCAAAATAATGTAAGTAAATAGCAACTCTAGCTTCGACCCGATAAAGTGCAATTCAGGTCGCACAGCGTTAATTAACCACAGTTATATTAACCTAGAAGTTGCCTCTCTTTTTATCGCGTAACTATATACCCTGTGACTCGTTAGGGTTGTCTTCTTTTACGAAGCGGTGCGTGAGTTAGTATCGAACTAACGTGCGAGCCGGCGGGTGCGCGGCAGCCCACACCGAATTAGCTCGACAAGTCGACCCCGCCGCGTACTTGTAGCTTTATGTATGTACCTTAAATGCGGAGTGCGCCTGGGCTGGTAGGAGTTGGTTCACGTCACTAGGTAGTACAAACTAATAGGTAGGTAGGGAGCAAACTAATGACATTTCGCTCGTCAGACATTGCCCTAAGTAAGGTTTACAAATTGAGTTAACGGCAGGTTATCCGAATTTTACCTGTTTTAGAATCAATTTTAAATGGTCAAATTATTGTATTAAGGTTCTGAAAAAAATATATGCCATAGATACATCCTTGCTTGAGGGAAATTAACGGTTCAAAACACGATAAGTTGTAATTTCCTCGATGAAAAAAAAATCCTAAACATGGTCGATTTCAAAACCATTTTCCGTTTCATTTCCTAATTACTGCATAAAATTATATGAAAATTACATGTACCATTAGGTAATCGTATTTCAGAGGGAATTTAACGGTTGGATTTTTGAGTTTAATAGATTTTTTTAAATAAACTCAAAATTAGTCAATTTGGCTTAATCCGCTCGCGGTCAGAGTCCTGCGGGACGTCATCGAGGTTGGACCTGTGTCAAAATTTTTAAAAATTCGCTCTCCCTGCTGTTGTTCAAAAAAATTCAAACAAAAGACGAACACATTATATATGAAATTGCGACAGCTCAGAAAAAATATCTCGTAATTATATTATAGTTTTAATTCATAATATTGTTTTCGAAAATGTGATTATTTATATGTGGTATGATGACGTTTAATTGTCATCTTACGATAGTGCTAAGACACATTGCAAATTATTATCGATAAAATTATAGTCAAGCGCGAGTAGTTTATAATTTTTTATCGTGGTCCTTTATGAAGAAGTTTTAAAATACATTTTTCTAAGATTTTTCATCAGATTCATCCACATTAGTATTTTCACTCTCCATCGAACTGTCTTCACTACTAGTCTACTACCATATCCTACATAAATTACACATAATATAAATACAATGTGTCCGGTTGTCGGTTGGATACTAATAATAATCAACTTTCACTCTGGCAACAACAGTGAAAATTAGAAAAAAATAAAAATGTGCGGTCGGGGACCACCGTCAGGAATGAAGTTCCTTATAACGTATGATTTAAAACACAAACACAAAATTTTCACATCCACCATCTTGAATTTTCATTTTGACTTCACTACCGGCTTTGGCTCCCTCGAAAACCATAAAAACGACACCCCATGATCAGTTTTGAGTACAAAAAGTCACAGTATACGATAAAATATCGTGTTCTATACATTCGAAAAATAGCGCTTTGTGAACGTAGCCATGGCTAGGCGGTAACCGTATCACTCAGTGCCCATGTTCGAAAGCAAGTTCGTCGATGACGTATCCTATTGTCGGTTTGAAACTTTTAACATATTGACACTTGCACTTTTGTTTAGGTAAATAGTCCTATGGGACGCCAATCCCACATGAGCGGGGCCGGTTAGACAATATACTAAATTAATTTTGATGTCGTAGAATAGTAGATTCGATAAATTATAGCTGTAGCAGTAGGTACATCCCTTGATAATAAAGTACGGCAATTGTTCCTACATATGTAGTTGTCAATAATTACTGATCTTCATGCGCAGTGGTCAACATCAAAAACAAAAAAATATGTTTGCAGCATAAGCAAAACAGTACGACCATTTTTAGCCCATTCTAAAAAAAAAATTTTTTTTATTCAGTCACTAAAGGGGTTATAGGGGATGCAAGTTAGACACACAATATACTAAAACAACAGCCACATTTTATAAAACTTTCCTTTACAGTACGTTTGTAGTTGTGGTCTCTCTCAGTAGCCAAAATACACAGAGAGTTAGGACTGGTGACGCGGGAGCAAGCGATCGACGACGAAGCAGCTTGTCCTGAGGTCGAAACGCGCAGCCTTCAGTAGCAATTTCCCACTGCTTGCGAAGTTTTTCGTTTTTAGTGGATAAATAAACAAACGCTTGTTCGTGTCGTTCCTGCATAGGAACGACACGAACAGGAGTAATACCTAATGGCATAACACGAGTGATTCTTACAAATTATTTCTGACGAACCCGGCTATCGCTAAAAAATATAACAGTAGATTGTACACACGGGATTTCTCATTAACTGTCAGCTAACCATTAATAATAGGTCTTTACCTATGAAATTGCCGTTTTGTATGAAAAAATTTAAACGAATTTTTTTCATGCATTTTTTATTTGTATTAATCGAAGTAATCACCCATGCAATCAATGCATCTTTGCCAACGCAGTGGCAGTTTATTGATGCCCTTCTTAAAGAAATCAGCTGGACGGGAGGCAACAAATTCTTCAAAGGAATTTTGTACTGCCTTTCGGGTATTGAATTTTTTTCCCGCCAAGAAGTTATCCAAATTCTGGAAAAAGTAGTAGTCTGTAGGCGCAAGGTCTGGTGATTAGGGCGGATGACGGAGAGCTTCCAACCCCAGTTCTTGCAACTTGGAGACCGTCTGCTGTGCAGTATGAGGTCGCGTGTTGTCGTGCAGGAGCAGCGGAGACGAGCGATTGACCAATGCTGGTTGGAGATGTGCCAGCTTCTCCATCATTGTGTTCAGTTCTTCACAGTACACATCTGAAGTAATGCTCACCCCGTTTGGTAAGAAGCTGTGATGAATCACACCGGCGCTAGACCACCAAACAGTGACCATCACTTTTCTAGGGGTAAGTTTTCGTTTAGGGCATTGTTTGGGTGCTGAACCAGGATCCAACCAACTTGCTGATTGCGGTTATCAAACAGAATCCATTTTTTATCGCAGGTAACGATGCGGTTCAAAATTCCTTCATTTGTGTGTCTGTTGAGCAGTGCAAGGCACGTCTCGACGCGTACTTCGCGCTGGCGATCATTGAGTTCGTGGGGCACCCATTTGTCAAGCTTTTTTACCTTGCCAATTTGACGCAAATGGACCAATATTGTTTTGACGCTAATGTCGAAAGCTGCTGCTAATTCAGCCGTAGATTGTGTATCATCAGCTTCCACAATCGCCTTTAATTCGTCATTGTCGACCAAAGTCTTCGGACGACCGCGAGGTTCATTTTTCAGGTCGAAATTTCCAGAACGGAAGCGAGCAAACCAATAACAAGTGGTGCGTTGGTTTGTAGTGTTAGCTCCGTAAACGTCGTTGATGTTGCGTGCCGCTTGTGCCGCGTTGCTGCCACGACGGTACTCATATTCCATAATTACTCGATTTTTTAACGTATCCATGATGACGAAAAAGATTGAAATGCGATGAAAATGTAACACTAATCAATAAACAAATGACTACTTTTGGAAAAAAAAAACCATGTTTTTAAAATAAAATTAATTTGAAATTAGAATTCTTAGCCAAACAAAAATTATTTTGATTTGAAATGGCCAGTACTGCAGAACGGCAATTTCATAGGTAAAGACCTAATATTTATTTTTATTATAGATATAGATGGTATAAGAGGCCTAAACTTTATGTTTTCTGTGAACGTTATGCGAACAATCAAATAACAGTAGGTATATAACAAAATATAAAAAAAATAATCGAAAAAAATATAACAGTTGAGAATCAAACTTTTAACAACGGGTTTGCAAAGCAGTCGTCGAACCGTTAAGCTATTTGGTTTGATGAAAGTTTACTAAAATAGCCGTTTAAAGGTTCAATCTGTAACTATCTGCTATATTCGTTTCCTACTCAGCCCAATGAATTAATGGAATAATTCGCTTTTACATTGTGTTTTAATGTCACTTATATCGTCGTAGACAACGACCGATACCGATTATCAGCATTCTCCTGCCCTTATCCCAATTTTTTTTGGGGTCGATGCAACTTGTTTTTATCTTCCATACTTCTCTATTAGTCGTCATCTCGATAGTCATTCCCTTTCTAGCCACATCATCTTTCACACAGATCATCCATCGTTTCTTTGGTATTCCCTTACTCGTATAGTCATCCAGATTCATAATCAAAACATTCCAGACGACATTTTCTGCATTTCTCCGCATCACATGCCCATACCATGATAACCGATTTCCACACACGCCGATACCGATATCGGCACGATATCTACCGGCGAAGACAGTGCGGGGTGAGAGTAGCGGGCATTCTTTCAATTGAACAAACTTATTCAAACTGCCGCCGACTTAGTAGTGTGGTTGTTTGTCGTGTCGCGATGGTTATCGATATTCACCAATATCATGGGGCTGATAATAATTGTACCTATTGTTATCGAATCGTGTTGGTGTAGTTATCTGATAATGTGAAAACAAAACGACATTTTATGTAATAATCTTAGTTCACTCCACCGTAGACACCATAAAATGTAAACCTAAGGAAAAAAAATCGACCTAAGAAAAACTAATTAAGTTGATCAACTGCAAATATTTTACACTGTAGCATAGATTTTCCGCGAAATCGTCGACAGAGCGTCGTAAATAAACACGTCGCGCTACATTTGGGGGAGGCGGAGGTAGCGTTTCAAAGGCCGACAGGCCCGAACAACCTGCCGTTAACATGCTCTTAGGGGTTTCAACAAAACACTCGAGCAAGTAATTATACGGGTTGATGTTAATTTAAAAGTGTCACTTTCCGAAGCTGGCCCAAATACTAGAATATTTTTAACCCGAGCTGAAAGGTCAGCGGAACTCAAAGGGCAGAGACTGATTTAGAAACGATTTTAACCTTTAGAGGATAATATACCATTCTTCTGTTATTAAATCAGATAATTGGCCTCTTTATATTATAAGGAAAAAGAGGGGACTGACGGATGGTCCATAGATGGGTGACCATCTTTACATACCAAATCTCTCTGAGCCTCAGAAAGCATATTAAGCCGTTGGTCCCGGCTATCAATAGTGAATCTTTGACAGTCGCTACGGCACGGGTCGTCAGAAGCCCGACAACCAGCCTTACCAAAAGGGGTATCGTATTATCTAGTAACTGGGTTGTGAAGTCTGATAGACAGTCGGTCCATGTAAAATACTGGTATTCAGCTGCATCCGGTTAGACTGGAAGCTGACCCCAACATAGAATTGGGAAAAGGCTAGGCAGATGATGATTTATAAGGCAAAACAGAAATTGAAACGGAAATGAAAGTATTTTTACTAATTTCGATATTAAAATAAGACTCCCGCTAAAAATCACGAGCTGTCAAAATTATTTTTTTGTGTCTATGGTGTCCAAAGAACTGTTTATCATCAGCCAGTGCAAAAATACGTATAAAATCTCTGTAGTGCTGGTACAGCATTTGTTTTATACAGAATATAATTATATTTATTTATTTATTTCCAATACACGTATTAATTAAGTACAATTGGTTTTAGCCACACAACGAAAACCTCTCAGCGCTTATCTGTGTGCTGGCAAGCCGCTCATTTAATTTTACAAAAATGTTTATTACTGCAATGATACATAAAATATTTATATAATGATGATAACAATTTATTGGTGCATTAAGAGAAATTTTGTGTAAAAAAACGTTTGGATTTGTACTTATAACTTTTCGAACTCATCCTGTATAACATTTGCAAGTCCTCTGGAAGTGTATTAAGGAAAAATGGTACCAAATATTCTGCAATCCTCATGCCGTACACGTTATTGAACTTTGGTAGGATGTATTTACTTTTAATTGGTATCGTTCTCAAAAAGTCAGGTCTTGTTTTTTCGGTTAGCAGCTCAGGTCTATTGACTTCCGCAAGAGTAAAAAATTCAACTTTATTGAACACATTCATAACATTACAATATTTATAGAGGTCGTCGTTACTGTTTTTGAATTTCTTGTTTATATGTTTTGGCGTAATTACTTTTAATATTCGTAGTTGTAGCTTATAGATATCTGTCAGGTATGTATGATAAGTTCTCCCATAACTGCTTAGTCCATAGTTGATAACCGATTCTGCTAGGGCCATATATAACATTCTAAGCGTTTTGTAAGGCAATTTATATTTAAGTATAATAAGCTTACCTAGAATGGACCTTAGTTTGTTGCAAACGTAATCTTAGTAGTATTATAGTTTCATATAATTGGGTCAAGGCCGGCCAGTTAATTACATCAACTTAATATATCATTTATAAGTATGCGGTCAGATTTCCCAAGGAAGTAGGGACTACCCCAAATTACATAGCGTTATAAATATCATAATTTAATGATGTAGTAGGTTACCCTTGAAGGAAGTTTCCAACTAGGAAATAGAAAGCATAGAAAGCTTATATACTGGATGACTTTATTACTGTCTTGAAAAAAATAGGGTATAATAGGTGAACGGAATAGAATAGTATGGCATACCGACCTAGATTTTTTTTCTCAAAAGAATAAAAAAAATCGAAATTCACATCTTAAGCATATGAATTTGGATACGACAGAAATATCGTATAGAAACCAATGACGTATTATAAAGAAACTGACGGCTTTGAAGGCGGTTCGTGATAGAAGTTATGCGCTCAACGCACTTTTGGCGCCATGAATTTTATTAGTAATGGCGTCTGTAGACGCTGCCGCATCCCGGTGGGCACGGCGATTCCGTGCTCTTTGATGACATAATATAAAAACAAACTTTTGTTTGGAAGTCGGTTGTTTTTTTTTTTGTAAAAAAAGTTTTTTATTTTTCACTTTTTAGTGGGTCGGTTTGTAATTTATTTAAGTTATAATAGCCTAATTAACCCTTTTTTACAAAATATTGCGTATATTGCAGGGACGTTAATTGTTGAGGAGTTTACCTGGTAAGTACCAGCAGAACTGGAGCTGATGGTGAAGTCACCGTCAGTTCCATTTCATCATATGCATTGTGACGAGCATACATTGCTTAGCAACCATATTAAAGTAAACGAATCGCAACTAGTGAAATGTTTATTATTGAGTAGTTCCGGTGGCCATCTGTGATCTTCATCATCAGTTCCACTTAACCAAATGGTGCTTTCCGAGAGCAAATGCATGAGTTACTATACAAATACCCAAATAGCAATAGGTGTGTGTGCCAAACATATTTGAAGAGTTCCCATGATTTCTCCAGGATCATATTATCAGATCCTGACCTGATGACAATAAGACCAACTAGAAAGTATAACTTTTCAAATAAAAGAAGAATTTTCAATATCGGGCCAGCTACATTCGAGTATCCGGGGAACATACATAAAAAAAAAGATTCAGACGAACTGAGAACCTCCTCCTTTTTTTTTGAAGTCGGTTAAAAAGGTTACTAACAAAATTTTCATCCCTGCTTTTCATATAGAAGTCTGCGGCGAGTTGGTCGGTGTATAAGCTCCTGTTCTTCAACCCGAGGAGACCTCGCAGACGTGGCAGTAGTTCTGCCACCACCACGTACGAGAGGCGGAGAACACTTCCTAATTCTACCACCACCAGCCGTGTTAGAGACATTAGGAAAGCCTGGAAATGATGGATGGGATGAGGGCACAGAGGAGTAAAAGCTGTTCAAATAAGAGGTGTCTTCTCTAAAAAAAAAAAAACGAGAATAAATGTCAATTAAAAAAAAAAAAGTGAAAGATTTGTTTTGGTAGATAGTCGTCATTTCGTAGCAGCCTAGGTATCCTCTTTACGTAAAGGCACAGGCAATGATTAAGAGGGTGCATTCAGAAAGTTGACAACGTCGCATAGCTGTCAAATATTTCGCTATCTTGTAATTTTTAAATTTTATTAATGCAATTTCAGACTAAATAAAAAACCCAGACAACCCAATACAGTGAAGCATGCGCAAAACTACACTTCACTCTGTGCATACACGCTCACACGCACACATTTACACCAAACTACAATTAAAATACACCTCATTACGTGCACACATATTTACGAAACCCGAAACGTGCGGCCTCACTTCACTGCTGACAGCAGCGCTATGTCTTGATTTTTTATTTAGTTTGAGATTGCAATTCGATTTAACGGGCATCGTCAACGAGGCAAGCCAGGCTGCTTTTCAACCAGAGATGTGTTATGCTACGTTGCTATGGATGCGTTTGATATCCACTAATCATATTCATTGGTCCACGTAGCTTAGCACTGATGGAAACGGGTTCAACTAAGTTATGTTTTTTATATGGAAGGACGCGTGCCATGGATGCGTGCTATGTATGCGGGCTATGGTCGGGAGCTATGGATGTGCGAGTGGAGTAGCTAGAGGCGCATCTTCATATCACATCTTACTCGATCCGTTACACAGCTTAGTAAGATGTGGTATGAAGATGCGCCGCCACGAGGTAGCTGTGCTAGGAAGATGCGCAGCTCGAGCTATGCGATGCATCGACAGTAGGGAAGGTACGAGAAGCGGCAGTTACACCACTCGCGTATTCATAACTCCCATCCATAGCACGCATCCGTAGCACGCATGCTTCCATATAAAAAACTTAGCTTAGTTGAACCCGTTTCCACCAGTGCTTTGCTATGTGGACTAATGAATTGGTGGATATCAAACGCATCAATAGCAGCGTAGCATAGCACATCTCTGGTGGAAGAGCAGCCTAAGAAATGCTGGCGCGACGACGTAGGCTCATCCTTGACTGATTGGCCGGAAAAGGCAGCAGATAAAGACGAATGGAAAAGTATGGGGAAGAGCTTTGACCGGCAGTGAGACAGAATAGATTAAAAAAAATATTGCAAATCATCTATACTTATAATAAGTACAGCGTCGGGAGCCGATAGGACCACTGGGGTCCGATTCACAGACAGAACTATTTTGACATCGGACCATCGTGGTCCGTCTCGCAGTTAGAAGGGCATGTACGTTCCGGATTGGTACAAAAACTGGATTTGGATGAAATTTGGCGCACAAATAGTTTATAATCTGTATTAATACATAGGGTACTTTTAATGAGATATTTTCCGACACCTACGCGGGCGAAGCCGCGGGCAAAAACTAGTAATCAATATTTTAGTGCACTATAGAGCGATATTTCATTATTTTATTTTCTTACATTAACAAATTAATCATTGCAGCGAAATATTTGACAGGTATATATGAGACGTTGCCAACTTTTGAAATGCACCCTCTTAAGTAATATGCTCGAGCTCAACCTTCCCAATTGTTACGAGACCACTTAGTGGTAAATTATTGTTATCATTAAGAAAGAATATCCAAAAATATTTTTAGTCGTGTTTTCTAGGCATTAGAGTACCTTTTTGGACATCTTCTTAACTTCTGTGCTCTGAGCATCCACGATGGCGTGTGGGGATGGCCGTGGACTATACACAGATTCAGAGCTGTGGATCCGCAACGCCACCTCCTCCTCAGTTCCTTTAGATGTCTCTGACTTCGCCTGGTTGAGAAAATTATGAGTTAGACACTTCTAGTGTTTGTTTTTGATCATAGGTGCATGATTTATTCCACTTTCTCGTATCTTCATATGCAGGGTGTAAAAAAATCATCACATATCCGTTATGTATGCATTCTGTACATAAAACTAAGTAATATTTAGTGATAGCTTCTAGATTGCAATTAAGATTTATTTATAACGGAGTCATATAATTGAAATAACAATGAAATAACATATTACAATAACAATGTAAAACAATATCAACTAATGGCCGATTCCTATAATTTACGGACCGTTAGCGGTTAAAATCAAGACTTTTATATCTTTACCAATAATGAAGAAGACCTCATGGCTTTGCACAGTAGACCCTCCCTTAGGAAAGTAGCTATAACAAGTAAAATTAGCCTATGAATCTCTTTAAATGCCCAGTCTGGCGATAAAAAAATCTACCATTGGTAAGCAAAACGATTCGTTTTTGTTTATAGGAACTGAGCATATTATGTAATATTGCTAAGATGACTTTTACTTTATTTTTGGTGTAATAAACCGCTGTTTACAGCAGCGTGAGATGTAACGCACGCAAAACATTGTGTTTATGCATTGATATATTAGAGGACGATATGTTACGCGCTAATTTTTTTAATCTGTGGAAGCTTATAAATGGCAATTTTAAGCGATATTGTACATAATTTACCTCTAAAGATATTAGAATGTAAGCTTTCCGAAAATAAAATAAATAAATAAACATTGCAAACACTAAACCTTAACTCAATGACTCAATTATAACAACTTAATGTACCTACACATGAATGCAATAAAGAGTTTTGAATTTGAACTTGGCGCACGACTACATGCACCGAAACTCGCACATCTGAGATCATAGTCGCAAACATACAGTTACCGATAGACAAGGACAGAGATAGGAGCCGGCGCTGTCGTGCAAGCGAAATCGTGTTAGCCGCCGAATACTTACGATTATGAATGACATTGCATGTTTATCTCGCTCTCACAAACATGGCGAAGCAAACAATAAATATTATTATAATTTTCAACAAATTATCATTTTTGCCTGCACTAACGAGTGAAAAGTAATCTAGTGGAACTTGTTTTTGGTTTTTGAACTATTTGTGCAAATTTTGAAAACACATGAAGGGATGTTGCTGCTTATTTAAACGATTACGGTAATATTACTTAACGTGCTACACAAACGCCAGATCGATTGTGTCACAATTTATGCGGTCCGCGTCGAGGAGCGCGAACCTTATCTTCCTGATTTATACATCAATGTGTTTATGTATATTTTAAAACTTGCTTTTATGAAAAAAGTAAAAAAAGTTTGGCCTTTGGAACTTTGACCTTTAGTATCTCCGTTACCAGATGGTTCCCACTTCCCAGGCATGGTCCAGTACAAATAAGCACAATGACAGGGAAGTATGAGTGTTATTATTCGTGTAATGACCAGATATAAGGACGTAAACGAGGCAAAAAGAGTATGTAAGGAGCGTAGCAGGAGGTGTTCTGAAGTTTCTGCCTACCCCCATGGGAAGAAGCCGTGAGTTTATGTATTATATGTATTATTAGCAGTGCCCCGCAGTTTCACCAAAAGTATTGTATGTATTAATCCAGGTTATAAACTACCTGTGTGCCAAATTTCATCAAAATCCGTCAAGTAGTTTTTGCGTGAAAGAGTAACAAACGTCTATCCATCTATCCTCACAAACTTTCGCGTTTATAATGCAGGAAGATTTAGGGGGATTCATTTAACCTAATATCCAAGAAGACATAGATGATTGATAATCACAGTATGATTAAATATATTTTATGATGCCTAATTCACTAGTGGCTTGAAAAGCCCAACAGTCTATCCACACATATCAGGGTCGTATCCGGGACGTGACAGGGCCGTGGCAAACACAAGGCAGACACTGAAGCGCCGTCGCCGGCCTGGACACGGACGTGTGCTCGATTACGCTCTGAAGTAGGTGCATGAAGGCTGCGCTGACCTTCATATTCAGGGTCACCAGTATAGAGGTATGAAGAACTGGGAGTAAAGTTCTCTCATCCTCCATAGAAACAGGGAGGATCCTCCGACCAGACAGATGTCTGGTGGGTTCCGACGGTAGATGTGGGGATGCTGTAAACAAAATGTCCCAAAATTAAGGGCACAACTGCTTAAGGGGTCATTGTACTCATCATGTGAACAACTTTACTATGGGACCAAACCTGAAATCGCAAAAAAATAAATCATCTGTTCCGTACATTTATCTACATCAAACTCGTCAAAATGTAAGGAGCAGCTGATTCTTTTTTCGCTATTTGAGGTTTGGTGGTTTGGTGGTTTGGACATGTTGCATATGCCAGTCGCACGATAACTCTGCTTGCGCGATGCAGGATTTGAATGACGTCAGGTCTTTGATGCGTAGTTCATATGTGGCGTTGTAGATGCCGACACAAGATCATGTAAAATGTTCACATCGATATTTTTTTGAGCCCCTGACAGAGGACGGACCATCCACATCCCGGGCAGGGCCCTGATATTTGTAAATAGACTATAAAGAATCTCTTGTCTAATGGTGGATCTTCACCTCCTAAAGCTTATTCTCTTGATATACCTTGCTGCTCTTAGCAGTTAGTGAAGTCTTAATGTCCGAAGATCGAACAAGTTCATCGAGCAGAGCTTCCAGTGACTTGAACAGCAACACGGCGCGCGCGCACTCTCGGTTGGGAGGTGCTTGCAGAGCTGCGTAGCCTTCCACTGGGAAACTGTGGTTCAAGGACATTAATTTTACGTGTATCTTTTTAAAGGAGTTTCAGAATATAATAATACAGAGCCATGTATACTCCATTAGCAATAAGATTAGACATTTAAACAAACCTTTTTTACAGTCCATTCAACCGATTTTGACTTCTATTCCGTAGGCTTAAGGACGGCATTAAAGGCAAAAAAGTGGTTATAATACCAACTGTTTACTGCAGCTGCCATTTGTCATGCCACCAACGCAATACAAGTCAAAATCGGTTGAACGGACAGTAAAAAAGGTTTATTTAAATGTCTAATTTTATTGCAAATGGAGTATAGTAGCTTTTAGCTTCTAAAAACTTATACTACGTAGATGGCTCTGTATTCAAAAAAACAAAAACTTTTGACACTTGAAACTGACCTTTTCGGGCATAACGCTTTTTCGTTACGTGACAATTTCTATCAGTTTACTCCTACCGCAAGCCGAATTAAAGAACTTTGTTCTAAAAAAACAACCGACATTAAAGTCTTTGACCAGTGTGTGTTGCCAGTGATGACCTACGGCACTGAAACGTGGTCGCTCACAATGGGCCTTATTAGAAGGCTAAAAGTCACCCAAAGGGCAATGGAGAGGGCTATGCTTGGAATTTCCCTACGTGATCGAATCAGACATGAAGAGATCCGCAAGAGAACCAAGGTAACCGACATAGCTTGAAGAATTGCCAACTTAAGTGACAGTGGGCAGGGCACATTACTCGCAGAACAGATGGCCGATGGGGCCGAAAGGTTCTGGAGTTGCGGCCGCGTATTGGAAGACGTAACGTTGGAAGGCCTCCCACAAGGTGGCCTTGAGATGACCTTCTAAAGGCCGTAGGAATCCGCTGAATGCGAGAAGCACCGAACCGGTCGAAGTGGCGGTGCTTGGGGGAGGCCTATATCCAGCAGTGGACGTCTTTCGGCTGAAATGGTGATGATGTTGAGCTCATACAAATTCTTGCCATTTATTTATGTCTGTTAAAAATGCAGTTATTATTACTTGTAAAAGGTACAAGGTGACAAGTAGAGACGTACGACGACTCTTATGACCCATTCACGATGTCCAAATAGCCACTATTAAGTACTCACCGAATAAATTCAAAAATGGAACAGAATTTGTATGAAATTATCTGTCTTAATCGTAGGTAGTGAAACAGGCCCTCAGATTAAATAAAAAACCAAGACATAGGGCTGTCAACAGTGACGTGAGGCCGGTTTCGTAAACATGTGTGCACTTAGTGAGGTGTAGTTTAGTTGTAGATTTGGTGTAAATGTGTACGTGTGAGCGTGTATGCAAAGTGAGGTGTAGTTTGGGCATGCTTCACTGTATTGTTCGCAACGTTATTGTCTTGGTTTTTTATTTAGCCTGAGGGACGATTACGTGAAAGGAGTGCCTAAAGTGAAGCTTTACTCACACAAACGGTACATGTCCAAAGTTGGCATACAGGTGCTCCTGCATCGCCAGCGACACTGCGGGGAAGTATGCGAGACCAGATCCGAGAGTCACCTTGTCAAACGCCAGACCCATTGATATGCCGTTCCTTTTGATAAGAGAATGCTTTATTAGGGATGATGACTAAACATTTTTTTGTCCGTAATGTAGATTATTAAAAAAATATTGGACACGTATTTTTTTCTTTTTTTACGTAATCAAAAGATTACGGCGATACATGGGATTAAAATGTGGCATGACGTCACTCCTTGCTACATTTTAAACGTAGTTTGTCACTTATAGTTCTGACGTAGTGAGCCCCCACTCCCCCAACTTTAATGCGTTTTATTTAAGTATTTTTTTATTAATATGATTAAGCAAAAAATACGTGTCTAATATTTTTTTATTATCTGATTGACGGACTAAATAGAATTTCTTTTTTTTACCCAGGCACACGGACTAGAAAAAAAAAGAAGGACTCTGCGCTACGCGTATCGAAAGTGAAGCACCTTACCGATCTGTTTGCGTGATTTGACAAAGACGCCGACATGTCACGCAATGGCGGCCGCCTGGCCGGTCGGCATACTATGATGTAAATGTGTGCGTGAGGCGCATGTTTGTACAAACAGTCCCGGCATACTGACTGTGCTTCACTTTCGATATGCATGGCGCGGAATCCATCTTTTTTTTCTAGTCCGTGCCCAGGCATCATCTCTATTGTGAACTGAGTGATTATACCCGTTATAGACTTGGTCAGAAAGATAAACGAATAAGTTACTTGTATACATCACTATTCTTGGATGAAGCAGTAAACTGTCATGTTATGAGACACAATTAAATTTCTATTGTTACCAACCTCTAGGAGGTCGATCGACAATTGAGAGGGTTCAAGGCAATTTATTTTTAAAAACTAGCTTTTGGCCAGCTTCGCTTTCAATCCAACAACACAGCGTAGGTCAAAATTGTGGCAAAGTTGAGTGCTGCTGTCACGCTGTAGAATATTTTAACATTTATCTACGTACTATCCTGACCCGACAGATAATATACAATAATGCGTACACAATTCCCATAGAAAATGCACTTTCAGTTTATTAGCATAAGTTATAGAAAAAAGTTTGAAAATCGGAACCTTCAGCATTTACTTTTTGTAAATGGGTTAAACACCAGAATCAGTAGACAAAGATCTTGTTTGTGCCCCACGAGAAGCCCCACACGAAAAGCAAGAAACAAGCATTTTAGATTTTTTTATTTACATGGCGCCTAGTGCCCAAAATACAGTATAAATATGGACTAAACCAGAAAACAGGGACGCCATTGAAAAAATAGTAGGGTGGGCAACACTCGGACAAGCTATTCTGAACTACAAGCCCTGAAATTTACAAGACATTGAATCATTACTAAGTCAGTAACAACAATATATTTTATATCTAGTCCATGCCCTTGTATTCAAGTTGGTAAAAATAGATCAAATCGATTCTCATATTCGAGATTGCATCGTTGGACCGAACATGAATTTCCTGATTGATTTATCCTCTTATTGAGTGAGTGAATGATTTACTGCAGGAAATTGTCATAACAGGTAGAACGTGTAGTTTAAAAGCATGTGATTGCTTTGACGATGGTTTTTGAGTTCTATGCTTTTTTTTTTAATTGT
Organism: Cosmia pyralina; assembly: GCA_946251885.1. NCBI lineage: Eukaryota > Metazoa > Arthropoda > Insecta > Lepidoptera > Noctuidae > Cosmia > Cosmia pyralina. The sequence goes on along the minus strand of OX276362.1, from coordinate 11,751,972 downwards.
GCCCGAAAAGAGCTCGTGACTAAGTAATAACAGCCGCATAGGTCGATCCATCAGGTTAAGCTACGCTTGCCGGGGTTTGTGGACCGTCTTTACATACCGAGACTCCTCCGTGCCTCGGAAAGCACGTTAAGCCGTGGTCCCGGCTGTCATTCGTGGATCTTTGACAGTCGTTACGGGTCGTCAGAAGCCCGAAAGTCTGACAACCAGTTTTACCAAGGGATATCGTATTACCCAGATACTGGGTTGTAGAGGTCAGATAGGCAGTCGCTCCATGTAAAATATTGGTATTCAGCTGTATCCGGTTAGACTGGAAGCCGACCCCAACATAGATGGGAAAAGGCTAGGAAAATTGATTGATTGTGCCTAAAAACGCAATTTTATTTATTTCTTTCTTTTTTTTAAAATGTGTCTACGTTCAGTCAAGGCTTAAGAGTTCTCACCTATAATACTCCAGAGTCCCTTTATCCAGGTCGATGCAGGAGCCAATGACATCACCGGGTAGCCATGACTGGCCATACGGCGAGGTGGCCACGTTCCACTTCCTCACCCTGCCACCGTCATAAGCGTAAGAGTGGGCAGTGTCTCCCACTCCTGTATCCATGGAGAAGACGCAGGAAGACGTGCACCAGCCGATCTGGAGGCAGATTGCGCGTTGAGTTTTTTGGACTGTGAAGTATACGCGAAGATGAATGAAAGGTCTTACGGGGGACATACTTTCTTCGTATTGTCGTGGAGTTTTTTGAGGTAATTAATAAATATAAGAACTGGTCTTGAACTATTAAAAGAAGTTTAATATCAAGAGGAATTAATCTATTGGAATCCTGCTTACTGGAATCAGTTCATGTACTAGAGAATACCGTATTCGCATTTAAGACATCACTAATAGAGAGAGGGTGCCTCAGTTTTAGGGGAAAATTTGGAAAAAAAAGAAAAAAAACAGAACCCTTATTAACTTTTATGATTATCTTTGACCAGCTGAACCGTCAGAAGTTGTCCTGATATAATTTCAATAAAAAATTTTCGGCTGTTCCTTTGGGTTTTTTCCTATTTTCTTTTTTTATAAGCCACCCCAGTAATAAGGCGAAAAACACAAAAAAAAAAAAACAATTCTAATCGGTCGAGCCCTTTTCGTGTCTAATGACTAATCACGGCAATTTATTTTTGTATGTGGGTATAGATAGATATATAGATGTCCAGAGTTCAGAGCTATCAAAATCTACTCAGTCTACACCTCACCACACAGCAAGCTAAACCAGCCATAAGTATAAGCTAAGCTAAGCTAGCCTTCTTGTCACAGCCGTGACGTGCAGCTGCTGACTATTTATGTTCTGTGCTCGTGAGTTCTCTGAGATCTGTTTTGTTTTTTTTTATTGGAGTTATCTTTTAACCCCCGACGGAAACAGAGGTGTGTTAAGTTTAAAGTGTGTATCTGTGTACCCATAGAGCATCACCTCCCCCGGCGGACCGGTCCGCCGGGGGCCGTGTTGCTCTATGTGTGTACTTACCTATCTGTGGTATCGTAGCTCCCAAATGGCTGAACCGATTTAGTTTTTTTTTTTTGTTCTGTTTGAAAGGTGACTTGATTGAGAGTGTTCTCAGCTCACGGGTGAACACTCGATCAAGTCAATTTTCCATTTTGATCCATGCGTCGTCGAGTCGGGGCACGGCTAATGAAAACGCCAAATAGACGAGGCTTATACTTAGCAATAATTATGAATGTATATTGTAGAAAATATAGCTGCTGCTTCCTATTTTCATTAGCCGTCCCCCGACACGACAACCAACGCTTGGATCAAAATATTATCTAAACTTAAAGGGGCCTATACATTTACCTTACAAATATACCTATTTTTTTTTCTTTTCAAATCTTCATTACCTGCATAATCCCCTTAGTACCGAGCTGCACCTCATACATCCACTTATTTCCGAACACGCACGCCGTTGCCCTGATGGTGGCGAAGCTGGAGAGACCCTGCACACTCACTCTCTCGTCTCCCACCAGGACCAAGCGGCCTGTACCTGGAGACATCATGAAATATGAGCACGTTTTTTTGCCAAGTTAAACCCTGACGTATGCAGGAAGTCTCTTAGGGAAAACAGTGGATCATGTCAGACTACGTCAAGTCTAGCACCTATGTCAGCAACTTCTCTGTCAAATCAAGGTATGTTAGGCACATACAGAGAATTGGACTGAGTGTAAACCTAACAAAAGTGACCACTCTCTAGAAAGAGACAAAGCGAATTTTCGTCCAATACTTAACGTGCATTCCGAGGCCCGGAGGTGTGTTGGTATATAAAGATGGTCACCCATGCAACCCCGGCAAGCGTAGCTTAACCTGATAGATCGACCCTTGCGGCTGTTATTACTTAGCCACAGCCCCCTTTTTATTACATGGGGTTTATATATGCTGGCGAAATGTGGGATTATTATACGCCACTGACTAGGTACCCTTCGGGATATGTTATTGCAGAACGCCTTTATGAGGAGTGCTGCAATAACGTGGTAAAAAAAAGACCTAAAAAAGTGCCAGCGCATTAGTTGAATTTTGGCTGCGTTTTGGCTACTGTCGAACGAAGAGTTTTACGGGCAACATCTAAAACTGTGAAATAAGTCGCCAAGCGTAAACCATTTAAGTGCAATTTGTCTGGCAAGCGCGGTACAGTGCTAATTACGATAATTATTCCGGCTCCGCATAGTGACAGCAGACGTCTGTGACGTAATTGATGTTAACATTGTTTTGATGTCGCTTCTGAGCACAGCACTGAGTCTAAACGACGAATATTTTGTGGAAACGAGCCTCTGTAAAGGACTAAAAATAGATCGTTTTGGTTCTAAATCGAAACTTTTTAACCGACTTCAAAAAAGGAGGTTCTGTAATCGACCCGTATGTATGTATGTATGTTTATATGTCCGCGATTTTCTCAAAAACTGATGAATCAATTTTGATGAATCTTTCACTAACGTGATCTACATACTTTCAGGAAGGTTTTAGTATATAATATATTATGTAATTATTCTTATGTACAAAGTTATATGCATAAATGTACTGTATCTCCGGCATTTCTAAGCGGATTTTGATGATTCAGTAATATTCAATTAAAAATAGAAAAATAAATTTACTTTAAAAAAGTAAAAACCGACTTCAAAACCAAAAACTAATAAAATAACTTTCATAAAACACTTAACAGCTTCTGAAGTCGGTGTCTTCAATCTATGCTATGCTATGCTATTCTGATAAAAAAAAAAAACTTTGTAGTTAGTGTTGTTTTTGGAAGTCGGTTGTATTTTTTTTGTAAAAAAGTTTTTTTTCAAAACAAACTATAACATCATCCATATAAGCCATCTTCGAGTAATCGGGGAACATACATAAAAAAAAGAACCTCCTCCTTTTTCAAGTCGGTTAAAAAGGTTTGTTTAAATGTCTAATCTTACTGCAAATGGAGTATAGAAACAATACTACATCTACACAACACAACTCAGAATATAAACTAACCTGTAGATGCGTCGAATACAACGATCTTCGGTCCTACCCTCCCGGATCTCTCATCAGCATTTTCTGTTATCTGAAATTACAATAGTTAATAACCGGGTCACGTCAGCCGCATTCACAGTGACCGCTGGGTAACCGTCCCCACACGGTGGGTGCTTGAGGATGGACGGCACCTCCGAGGCCGGTTCAGGAAGAGGTGGCGAGGCGAGCTAGACGCGTACCGTAATGGTTGGATCGAGGTGGCTCTGGAAAAAGAAGCCTGGAAGTATTTGGGGGAGGCTTTTGCCCAGCAGTGGGAAAGTGGAGGCTAACTAAAAAACCATCGTCGTAGATCAACAGGACCATCTATACCTATAATGCTACGTCTACACTGTCGCGATAAAGCGAACTACGCTTCGCGCGCTTTCTATTTACAGCGAGACGTTCGTCGCCGTCGAGTGGTGTGCGAGAGAGAGCGTGGGAAGTGTAACAATGTGGCCGCAGCGTTAGTCTTTTCCCAGCAACGTTGGGCTCTATTTCCCTGCATTTTATATTGAACGACTGCCTATCTGACCTCCGAAACTCAGTTACTGGGTAATATAACACGGTACACATTGGTACGACTGGTAGGATTGGATCTTCAAGTAAAAACTGTCAATCGTTGTCTAATATAATTATTATGTCGATCATCAATTTAAATAATTAAATTAATCTCTTAAAACGGCTGAGAACGTATACCTACCTATATTCGAACAAACTTCCAGAAAATATCATAGATAGACTCATTTGCCGCATGTTGATTAGTTTCCACCTACGATTATGTTCCTACACTTCTGGACACATCTTTTGGCCCACCTTGTATTTTCAGTTTCGTTTGGCCCTAGCTAAAATTTTATATTAGGTCGAGCAAAAAGTTTTTATGCAGTTTTGAACCTGGCACATTCACAATTTCATTCAATAGTCTTTTTTTGAATTTCAAACACAGAATTTAAAGAAACAAAAGACAATTTGGAGCCTGTTTGTTGATATCAAACAATCGAATACTAAGAAAACTTGGTTTTATTGGTTTACTTGGATTTAATTCTTGAAAAAGTGATTGATATCTTTGGTTTTGCAACAAACATTACTTATTCTTAACGTTAAGGTGAGGTTCTATCAATAATCTATGGATACTTCACCTGAAGTCGCCGCCCAAGCTGTGGCACTTATTCAGGCCGGACACAGCCAAAGAAACGTGAGTGCTCAACTTAATTTAAGTCGATCTGCGGTCCGAAATGTTTATCGGAGGTACCTAGAGACTGGCGGCTTTGTTCGTCGCCAAGGAAGGCCACGATCTCGGGTCACAACTGAAAGGCAGGATCGATTCATCGTGACGACCAGCTTGAGAAATCGTCACCTTACCTCCATTGAGATACAAAACCAACTTCGCGACTTCCACGGAGTATCTGTGAGCGCTCGAACTGTTCGGAGAAGGTTAAAAGAACGCGATATGGTACCATACAAGCCAGCTAATGGCCCCAAACTAACGCGAGCCCACCGAACAGCGCGCCTTCATTTCGCACGCAGTCATTTAAATTGGACACAGCAAGATTAGAGCCGTGTACTCTTTTCTGATGAGTCTAAAATTGTGTTACATGGCAATGATGGAAGGAAGAAGGTCTACCGACGTAAGGGAGAGCGTTTCGCACAATGCTGCTTTGAAGAGAGGGTGGCTTATGGCGGTGGCTCATGGACTGTCTGGGGCGGTATATCCGCGAGCGGCAAAACTCAACTTGAGGTTGTTACAGGACCACGGCTGCCAACATTAAATGCTGAAAGGTACATTCGTGAGTGCTTAGAACCTCACGTGATACCATACGCGGACTATGTGGGCCCAAATTTCCTTTTTATGCATGATAATGCAAGAGCCCATGCGGCCGGCATCGTCAGGGAATATCTTCGGGATGTGAACATCACAGTTATGGACTGGCCAGCCAGAAGCCCAGACATGAACCCCATTGAGCACATGTGGGACGAGCTAAAAAGACGTGTTAGGGCTCGTCAGCCAGTTGCCCAGACGATGCAGGAGTTGAAAACTGCCATAGAAGAGGAATGGGAGATGATCCCTCAAAATTTCATAGAGCGGTTGATAAACTCTATGCCTAATCGTATGAGAGCTGTGGTAGATGCCCATGGAGGCAACACGCGTTATTAAATTAAACCTTTATTTGATAAAACATGTTTTTTATTCAAAAATCAATTGCCTTTAACAAGGCGCATATCCGACTTGTTAGGCGTAGCTCCATGTCGTATGGTATTCTGAATTCAAATTTAAAACAATACGATCGAAAAAGATGGTAAAATGTATCAGGTATAAAACTGCATCAACAGTTTTTGTTCAATCTAGCAATCATATTTCGGTAGGGGCCATCGAAACCTAAACTCTAAGGTGGGCCAATAGATGTGTCCAGAAGTGTATTAACCTATTTGGCAGATAATTTCATGCAAAATCTGTTCCATTTTTGGATTTATTCGGTAAGTAGTGGCTACTCGGACATCGTGAAATAGGCCCTAAGTATTATGAGATCAGATTATTCAAAAAGCACCCATCTGCACCAATATTGTAAAGAGGGATTGTGAGTTTTTATGTAGGGGGTAATCTTTGGAACTACTAATCCGATTCCGAAAATTATTTCACTAATGGGAAGTTACAGTATTGCCAAGTGTCATAGGATGTTAAAACAAGTTTAACGCAGACGAAAGTCGCGGGCAGAAGCTGTCTCTTATAAAAGCAACAACGTTTTGTTGTAGATATTAAGAAATTATAGATTATTCTTACTTCTGGGACAGGAGCGACGTGTTTCTTGGCCTTCGTCTTGGTATTCATCACCTTGGCATCCAGCATCTTGGGCAGGTTCTCACGGATGTGAGTCACGTATTTACTCCGTCTAAAAAATTCATGAACAGTAGCTATATTTTTCTGACGTCATCGTCTTTTAAACAATATATTTTTTTTCGATATCTCAGGGTGCATTTACATAGGAGGCGAAACGCTGGGGCGTAACTCCGCTGCCGCGAGAAATCACGGTACAGCTCCGGCGGGATCTCATGGCGACATGTAGAGTGCGATTGTCGCAACCCAGCGCGGGGCACGCCACAATTGCGGCGATAAGTCCCCTCTTTGAGGAGTGGTTGGAGAGGCGCCACGGCGTCCTCACCTTCCGCCTGACGCAGGTCCTCACCGGACACGGTTGTTTCGGGAGATTCCTGTTTCGGATAAGGCGGGAGGAAACGCCCAGATGTCACCATTGTGTGGATCGCCCGGAGGACACGGTGGAGCATACAGTGGAGGTCTGCCCGGCTTGGGCGGAGCACCGCCGTGTTCTCACGGAGGCGATCGGCGGCGGCGATCTCTCGCATCCAAACCTGGTCCAGGCCATGGTGCGGAGCGAGAGTGCATGGGAAGCCGTCACCTCCTTCTGCGAAGCAGTAATGCTCGCGAAGGAGGAACGCGTGAGGGAGAGGCAACAGCCGCGCCCTCGCGCCCCTAGCCATCGTAGGAGACGCCCTGGGCGGCGGGAATCGATTGCCGATTCCCGGCCACCGTATGCGCGGGCTTGCGGACGACGAGTAATGGGCAGCTCGCCGTCCGGTAAGGACCAGGCCCGGGTCGACGGCGCGTTGTGTTCCACGCGCGCCTCAAAGAGATGTCAGCAGTGACGGGGTCAATTGGGCCGATGCCGCTGGGGTCGCGGGTAGTTCGAAAGAGATACCGTGGCCCTGGCACGGGCAACTGAAGGATCATGGGTGGGTTTTAGTCAGTAAAAGTCTGACACGCCCTCCCGCTCTGCCCAGAGCGGGAGAAGTCATTTGATGATTTCCCATCCACAAAAAAAAAAAAAAAAAAAAGGGTGCATTTACACCGAGGCGAATCACAAACTAGACATGAGACGTTTAATATGCGTCTTATTTCTGCAAAGTAATAAATTTTTCTTTTTTTCTTTTTAGATGCGTTGTGCATTTGATGCATCCGATGTGATTGGTGGTATTAGATTTCACCACCAACCATTACTTACCAATATTTCTAAATTATTATTGCTTGGCATAGGACCTCTCTTTGCCAATGTCCTCGTTCTTGTATCAGCCTCATCCAAGTTCTAGTCATTATAAAGTTATCAAAATTAAAAGCGTGTTTATAAAAGCCATTCTTCCGCCCCACATGTCAATCGCTGACGTCGTGGCCGCACTCTCGGTAACTTTGGGGCCGAGGTCTTGCCCTTAGTTATAAAATTCCTCTATATTTATTGTGTTATTTCTACGCCGTTATGTCAAAGTGACAGCTGTCACCTGGCACAATCTATTTCGTTCTCAGGCGTGCTTCAGTGAACGCAAGTTAGAAATTAATAATTATTACGAACAAGTAGTTCATAAATGCGTCGGATTTTATCATTAAAGACTATTTTGCTTATTTACGATATCGCGGTTTGTTTTTCCCTAAATTTTAAAAGAAGACATTTTTTTATTGTTTTAGACAAATCACAGACTACCCCCGTAAAACCGTGTACTCACGAACGAACAAAAACATGGTGAACACGAACGTCGAACACTTTAAATGTTCAACAGGGTCCTGAGTTACTTCAGATGGTCCGTATTCGCTCGTGCGTACATGCCTTTACATGTGATGTGAACACACCTAATACAACTACAGAAATTGTCTGCCACGTAGGATTTGAATGTGATTCGAGCTATTGTGAACCGACAGTACGACTCTGTCGACTACTCATACCTTGTACAAAATCAATTTTATGAATTACAACACACACCTGTATTCACGTTCTATTATGACAAGTACGTATTTCTTAAGAGTTTAAGTTTCAATGTTTTAATACAGCAAAATACAATTACTAACTGATTATGTCTATCCGTATTGTCTTTTATCACCATATCATTGCCGAACACCCTTCGGATCGTGTCGTGAACCTCTCCCTTCTCTGCCGACCCGCTGCAGACCCCAAACATGGACCTTAGAACATTCATCATGGGGAGAGGTCGGTGTTTCTTGGTACTTGTCCTTTGGTCAGCAATTTTAAGTTGGTGAGGTGGCACCTGAACTGTACAGCTTGAGTTTCCCAGATTGCTGATGTTCTACTGGTACAAGATCACACTGTTCGTTCTCCCTTGCTTGATCTCTGTTTGTAAGGCGATTTTAAACTTTGTCTCTTTGAGGGATATATCAGGAGTTTGTACGTCCTTTGCTAGTTAGCTTAGACCGGAAATGTCTTCTAGAGAAAACGTATGTCTCATTCTGGGCACTCTCTGCATTCAAAACGAATTCAAAAATGATTTTAGTCAAGGTAAAGCCAGAAGGTCCAGAAGGTAAAAATAAAGTTTCGAATAAACTCTGTTGCCTACAAAAAAGAAGGATTTGAATAAGCTTAGTGTAATTTAAGATAGTATCGCAAAGTTTTCAAAGAACAAAATTATTTGTAAAATAAAATACATTTCAAAATCGGTAGGTTAACTGTCAAAAACTTTATGTCAATTTGATGGAATTGTAGCACAAATATTGTGGGGAGGAACGGTGAACAAGAAGGTTTATCAGCTAAAAATAAGAGAAAATACTGTTTTGGTTTGAAACGGGTATTGTTTTGTGTTCTTTTGCTATCTGCATGGAATTAGTATGTACTAACTAACAAGCTGTCACTGTACCGAAACCTTCATTTATTTAATTTACTGTGTTTACACCCCTTTCCAAGCGCAGACTAAATAAACTAAATAAAAATCAAGACTTATCTCTGCGAACAATACAGTGAAGCATGCGCAAAAGTACACCTCGCTCTGTGCATACACACTTACACGCACACATTTACATCAATATACGAATAAACGAATGAGGTGTACCACATTAAGTGCACAAATGTTTACGAAACCCAAAACGTGGAGGCCTCACGTTACTGTTGACAGCGCTATGTCTTGGTTTTTTATTTAGTCTGAGTTTCGAAGGTAAGTATTAAATTAATAGAGGCGTCTCTGTAGGACATAATCAAATAATAATTAGTTTTAAATCTCTACGATAATCGCTAATTCAAACAATCGGATAGCAGTTACAAATGAACATTTCTCTCGCCGGATGGGCTATAAATTTTAATGGCCTGTGAACCATTTGGGACGGGCCTGGAACTAGGCCACAAAATAGATAGATACAGAAGGCTAGTTCCATACAACGGGTGTAACCAGGGATCTACACCCTAAGCACGAAGCCCGTAGTTTCGGCCTTCGTTACGTGCGTTACCTTTTAACTACGGACGGATGGATGATTGGTTCGGGGCCCGAATGAAGTATGAATGACAACACGATTTGACAGTTGTCCCTACTCCCGAAGTGTTTTTGCCCGTCCGAAAAATTTAACTTTTACACTTGTTTTGATGGATCGTTATGTTAGACAGCACAAGCTGCGGTCCTGACAGACCGCGCCAGACTTTGCCACGCCTATCGAGGTCTTATAGCGGCCCGTGCCAAGCATTCCCACGGCGTGTGTCGTTCTGGCTTAGCACAATGTGGCCTGTGAGAAAGCGGGGTGTGGGACCGCAGCTTCACGTTAAGCTCACGCACACATAGATATCACGAACGTATGTTGATCTCGAACTATACGCATCTACGCATTCTGTACACCAATCAGTAACACTGAGCAAACATTTTGCTTGGAAACGACTGTTTACGGCAGCACGCAATTTACACGCGCAAAACATTCTGCTTATGGGTGTATGCGACGGTACGGGAGTTATATAAATTAAATGCATGTTTGTGAAAGTTCCTGAACTTTATAAAATATGTGATATTAGGTACCTACCAGATAATAATATATTAAACATTGTTCTACACTATAGGTGAATTCTTAAATTATAAGCTACTAGCTGTTGCCCGCGGCTTTGCCCGCGTGACTGTCGGTCTGTCGTTACTTCCCATGTGTTATAATATAATATTAATAAGTTCTTATACAATATAAACATTCCTCTTGAATCACTCTATCTATTGCTGAAAATTGCATTAAAATCCGTTGAGTAGTTTAAAAGCAAACAGACAGCGGAAGCGACTTAATTTTTAACCGACTTCAAAAAAGGAGGTTACTCTATTCGACCATATATGTGTGTTCGCGGATAACTTCGTCATTTATGAACCGATTTTTATGATTCTTTTTTTATTGGAAAGGAGACATCCTAAGGGTGGTACCATGCTAAGGAAACCAGAATTTGATGATGCCATCCCAGAGAAATTGAGGGGAACCTTCAAATTTTATAGGCACACCTATAGAGATTTGGGTATTTTTTATAGTAACTCATGCGTTTGCTCTCGGAAAGCACCATTTAGTGAAATGGAACTGATGAGGAAGACCTGAGATGGCCATCGGAACTACTCAATAATACGTATTTCACGGGTTGCGATTCGATTATGCTAAGCAATTTATGCTCGTCACAATATATATGCTGAAATGGAGCTGATGGTGACTTCACCATCAGTTCCAGTTCTCCTGGTTCCTTACTGGGAGAACTCCTCAACAATTAACGTCCTTGTATCGGGAAAAGCAATATTTTGTAAAAGGTGATGAGCAGTTGACATTAGGCTATTGTAACTTAGATGAATTACAGACCGACCCACTAAAAAGAGAAAAATAATAAACTGTTTTACAAAAAAAAAAAAACAACCGACTTCCAAAAAAATACTACAAAGTGAAAAATAACTTAATTTCGGAAGTCGGTGGCAGAAAGCTAAAATACAGATCCAAAGACACCGACTTCCGAAATTAAAGTTATTTTTCACTTTGTAGTAATTTTTTTGGAAGTCGGTTGTTTTTTTTTTTATATACTTCACTATTCTTCTCATATAGTGAATAGTGAATAGTGAGATTATTATATTATTATTATTGTATTATCGCCACACGCGGTGCCTTTGCGTCGCATGCGATTCACGTCGGCGTCGCGTGTTGCGCCTGTTCGAAGGAGCATGTAACTAAGCGTCTTTTCACACGCGTTAAAAAAAATGCCAGTCGCGAGTGCGCTTGCACTCACTGTGCGTGAAGCATGTGTTTTCGCACGTTGTATATGGAGCTTACCTTCTGTGTACAACGTCTCGTTTTGCATCCTCGTCAAATTTCAGGGTGTGGTACAGGACATCAAACCGAATAACTTTCTCCATGGGACCAACATTGTATTCGCAAAAAAAAAAAATCAACTGTCCCATAGCTACGCTAATGTATTAGTGCTATTCTGTAAATACATCACCGTGAAAACATAAGTGAAGTGATCTTAAAGTGAGCTGTCAATAGTGTCAACCCCTAGCATTATGTGGAATGACGGCTCACTTCACCCGAGTTATCACGGTGAGATGTTTACAGAATAGCACTACAGGCCCTTACATTGCTCCCTTCATTATTTGGCCCGAACCCGTCGTGTTATTTATTGTTTCTCAGGGTTCCATGGGAAGGTATATAGTATTTTTCTATTTATATGCGCATATAAAGCGCTGTTTGTTAGTTTTCTTACTAGCAAATTATTAGGGTTTTTAGGGTTCCGTACCCGAAGTGTGCCAAACAGAACCCTATTACTAAGCCTCCGCTGTCCGTCTGCCTGTCAGTGGCCTATATCTCATGAATCCTGTAGACAGTTGAAATTTTCACTGATTGTCAATATCTATTGCCGCTATAACAATAATTTATTAATTATTTTAATTTTATTTTATATAACAAACGTATTTTTTTTAAACTAAAGTATTTTTTTGGGTTCCGTACCCAAAGAATAAAACGGGTTCCTATTGCTAAGACTCCGCTGTCCGTCCGTCTGTCTGTTCGTCTGTCACCAGGCTGTATCTCATGAACCGTGATAGTTACACAGTTGAAATTTGCACAGATGATGTATTTCTGTTGCCGCTATATCAAAAAAATACTAAGAAACAAAATAAAATAAATATTTAAGGGGGCTCCCATACAACAAACGTGATTTTTTCTCGTTTTTGCTCGATATTGATAACGGCAGGAGGTGGACGCTTGAGTTATTCACAGAATATTTTGTTATATATTCACTTTAAAAATAAATAATTTTAAAATAAAACGAATATTTAAGGGGAGCCCCCCTTAAATATTCGTTTTATTTTAATACAACAAACGTGGTTTTATGCCGTTTTTGTAGATAATGGTACGAAAACCTTCGTGCGCGAGTCTGACTCACGCTTGGCCGTTTTTTTACTATTTCGGATGGGCATAAACACATGAGCAATAGGGACAACTATGAAATCGTGTCGTCATTAATTCTTAGTTCGGGCCCCAAACTAATGTTATGTGCTAAGGTGATACGGAGTAGGAAACGCCCGTGACTTCGGCCGAAACTACGAGTTCATTTTTATAGATAATGATACGGAACTGTTCGTGCGCGAGTCCGACTCGCACTTGGCCGTTTTTTTTTAAATATATTGCTGGTAGTACGCACGGCTACAGATCAAGCTATACAATTCCAATATAAACTGATCTCGCATTGTATAGGATTTCCTTAAAACGAGAGGTCAGTGTAAACTGGAAATGTATAGCTTGATGTGTAGCCGTGTGTACGGAACCCTTCGTGTGCGAGTCGGACTCGCACTTGGCCGGTTTTTATAAATAAGTAAGTCGGTAAAGTATTTGTTTTCTATAGATTTTTGTTCGTATGTTAAAATGTACCTACTATAGGTTCTCTTAATAGTTTTGCGCAGAGTTATAGATTGTTTATTGCCACAGGTAATATACATACTTAATAACTACAGAGTTTTACTTCGTGGTACATTAACAAAAATACAGATAGATGGATATCGTGTTACCCAGTAACTGGGTTGTGGAGGTCAATTAGGCAGTCGTTTCATGTTAAATACTGGTATTCAGCTGCATCCGGTTAGAATGGAAGCCGACCCCAAGATAGTTGAGAAAAATAAAAACTTTTTTACAAAAAAATACAACTGACTTCCAAAAACCACACTACAAAGTGAAAAATAACTTTAATTTCGGAAGTCGGTGTCTAGTTAAATGTATTTTCGTTTTTTGCCACCGACTTCCGAAATTAAAGTTATTTTTCACTTTGTAGTGTTGTTTTTGGAAGTCGGTTGTATTTTTTTGTAAAAAAGTTTTTATTTTTCACTTTTTAGTTGTGATACCTACCCCACACAAATTCTAATACCACTACCTGCAAAACAAACTAGAACATCATCCATATAAAAGTGGGGAAAAAATACGTATTAATGAAGCTAACTCAAAAACTACCAAAGCAAAGTTAATCAATTTTATATGGGACCAACTGTGATGTATACCCTCTCGAATAAAACAAAAAAAAAAAAATCCAAATCGGTCCAGCCAACTTCGAGTAATCGGGGAACATACATAAAAAAAAAATAAATAAAAGAAAAAGGTTCCGACGAATTGAGAACCCCCTCTTTTTTGAAGTCGGTTAAAAAGGCTGAGCAGATGATGAAGAAGTTGTATTGAAAACTATTATGGTAAGCTGAGTTTAGTAAATTAATGCCTAGTCTTGTGCGAAACCTATTATTATGTAACACATAGGCCACAGCTAGAGCAAAAAAAAGCAACATAACCTCCAAATAAATATTTTTTAATAAACAATAAGCATTTTTCCACGTGTTAATATCCCTGGCCTGTAAATTTTAATGGCCTGTGAAAGTGCCGCGTGGCCGGCCTCGCCGGGCTGTGGGCTTATGGTCTGGAACGGAATCACAGTCACAATTCACGCTATTATTTCGGGCTGTTTCACTTTGTTTAGGGCCCCGGTAATTTGTCTTTCTGGTTTTGCGATGGTCCCTTTTGAAGACATATTGTTTTGTTTTATTAGATCGGATCTTTTCTGTTGTCTGCTTGATAAATATTTCCTACTTCTCGAATTTTCTACTCCATTGAGTATTTGTACATGAATTATTGTATTATTTATTACAAAATAATCTTTGTATGATTGATTAAAGGGGTTTTCGGCTATATTCTATCAGCCGCAGATTGTATAGAAATAGAATCGCACCGAAGCGAATTCAATTTGTCTAGGCCTACTGGAAATTGCAAAACAAACATAAGCTTCATCAGATATTTGGTAGGTAAGGTATAAGGTTCATCAGATACTTTTACTTCATGCCTGAGAGATATTTCTCGACGGCACGTGAAGCCCAGAGGCCCATGGGCGGCATAAAACTCTGACACCTGAGGGCCTAGACAAATGGCATTCGCTTCGGAGCGATTCTATAGACCACCTATAGACCTACCAACTTATCTGAGAACTGAAAGAGGACGCCACCGTCGATGCGTCGACACAATCGAATGACATGCGTCGCCACAATCGAAGACGTTTCAACATGACGGCCGTAGTTCCAATTTTCGCCATTTCACAGATAAGTTGGTAGGAGGGTATTTCTATAATCGCTAAAGTGACATTGACATGATCAAGTGACATTTCGATAGCATATGTCAACCCCATAATTTTTGTGACTTTTCTACTAGCGTCAGCGCTAATCGAATGTTACTTTGTCTACGCCCTGTGTTAGTCACTAACCACACGAAAAAGAAAGAAAGATGAAGATGATACTTTTGGAACAAACGTAAAATTACTTGTCCCAAACAAGTTAGAACACAGTGACGTCAGTACGCAATAAACATGTTATGTGAGCAATAAAGCGTACTGTACCGGCAGCGCGAGCAATATTGCGCAGACTCTGTTCACTGTGTGAATACAGAGGTCAAGGTCATTGGGTCTGTTTGTCTGTTTTGATTTGGTAACTGGGTATTAGCATAGAATGATAAAGTTACAGTAGTTTATCTGGGCAGTGACCTTGAATTTATTACCTACGGCCGTTCGGTAGATAAATACGCGTCCGTCCGTGCGTAACTGTCGCGCACTCGAACTGTTTCGTACTGATACTGACTGAGATTTCAAAGCGCGTCGTTTCATCCGTTTTCTATGATGATAAACTACTGTATCAATATTATACTGTGGTAGGTATTGAACATTACATTTGTTTGCTATAAAAGTCGAGTCGTACTTGTAAAGTAACTACGATTTAAACTTCATCCGCGTGGATGTCCGAAAATATTCCACGGGAAAGAACTACTGAGAAATTTTTCCTTATTCCTTGTCTACATTATATAGGGAACCTCTGTGCAAAATTTCCGTTTTCTAGGTTCAAGGGTTTGGGCTGGGCGTTGATGAGTCAGTCAGTTAGTTAGTCAATCAAAACTTCTCTTTTTACGGATTAGATAATAATTGTTCTTATGTTATGAAGTTCCTATATTCATAAACGTACTGTATCCCCGGCTTATTTAAAAACCGACCAAGTGTGTGTCTGACTACGCACAATGAAGGGCTCCGTAGTTAAGATGAATTTATCCCAAGAACAAACTTAACATTGTAGTTAAAAAACTTGTTCTCCCATACATTCCAACTGTAAATGTAAGTTTGTACTCACAATATTGAGGGATTTACCATGTTATTTTAAGACCACGGACTTCTTATATGTTTTCCTGTAATTTACAGGTAAAGGTCTATTTTCTGTATTTTTTTCAAAATTTAGGCTGAGTAGTTTCGGAGATAAGGGCCTGGAGGGGTGGTCTGGTGATGGAATGGTCAATTTTCGTCTATTTTCTTAAATAACTTTAAAACAATTTATTTTAAAATCAGCCCTTTCATTTGATATGTCACACGGTATAGTTTGCAAAACTTTTTTTTTTAATTTTCTTATTTGCCCCCCAAAAGTGACCACCCCATATTCAAAATTAATTAATTTATCTTACCCGTCCGTGTGTGGGTCACTTAAATTCATATGTGTACCAAATTTCAACTTAATCGGTCAATGGACCGATTAAGTTGAAATTTGGTCAATTGCCCCGAATTGAGCCAATTTGCTCCGAATCTAATGAGATTCGGAGCAAATTGGCTGTGACAGACAGACAGACAGACGCACGAGTGATCCTATAACGGTTCCGTTTTTCCTTTTGAGGTACGGAACCCTAAAAAAAGTAAAAACCGACTTCAATAACCTAAACCGATTAAAATGTCTTCAATTTTGATGCACCTTAGCTTGGCACCGACTTCAGAACAGAAGGCAACAAACAGGCGTGACACGCTCGTCACGCGACACGCGGTGCCCTTGTGTCTCGCGCGATTATATCGCGTGTCGCGCCTGTTTGAAGGAGTCTTTATTCATTTTAGGTTTTTAAAGTCAGTTTTTAGTTTTTTTAAAGTAGATTTTGTTCTGTTTTGTTACATCAAATACACATAAAGCAAAACGACCTCAGTGGGGAGGTGTATTCAAAGTCTAGAACCAGCAAATTCTCAGTAAATTACCTCCGAATCGAACAATCAAGCCGAGCTATTGTCTCTGCTGCACTCCAGGGCAATTTGATACCTTTGTTCACTTGGCTCAGAATGGCTAGTTGGCTTCTATTGGCAACTGTTATTACTGGAAGGTTCATTTGGCAGCCACCTTAATCAACTATCAAATCAATCAATCTACCTAGCCTTTTTCCAACTATGTTGGGGTCGGCTTCCAGTCTAACTAGATGCAGCTGATTACCAGTATTTTACATGTAGCGACTGCTTATCTGACCCCTACAACCCAGTAACTGGGTAATACGATACCCCTTGGAAAGACTGGTTGGCAGACTTTCGGGCTTCTGACGACCCGTAACGACTGTAAAAGATCCACGAATGACAGCCGGGACCAACGGCTTAACGTGCTTTCCGAAGCACGGAGGAGTCTCGATTTGTAAAGATGGTCACCCATCCACGGACCAGCCCCGGCAAGCGTAGTTAACCTAGTGGATCGACCAGTAAGGTGATTATTACTTAGCCACGAGCTCTTCTACTGTCCTACGAGTATGTACAATTAACAATAAGAAGCAAAATACAATAACACACAATAACAGTAAGTAACATTTGTATCTCTTTGATTGACTGAATAACAACCACAAACTGAGCACCTACAAATTGCTTCCACCGCTTACAAACAGTGCAAGTTAACAAAGTATTCTGCATAACAAAGTTGGCAGCACTCGCGGTACTACAGGGAAATTGTCGAGAGATTCAGTGTCACACCGCTGTCGTTTGGTTCCTGCGAAATTAACGTTGAGTGTAGTTTGAAGTTGATGATACAACTATTGTTGAGTTGGGAGAAAACTCGACCTCGACTAATGAAATTAAGTTGTTTAGCATGCCACGAGTCACCGCCACGTGACTTGCGGAGCGACGCGAGTACGCGACGCGACGGACGGACGCAAGACACGTAGCAGGTCGCATCGCTTGAGGCCGAAAATAAAGTGGGGGCTTTTTCGTAATCATTTATTTCACTATTACAGCATGTATGGATTTAATTTTTGGATATATGTGTTTATTGACTATTATATGTATGATTAATACTCTGACTGAAGGAAAACGCAATTTAATTCCGAAAATAAATAAATAAATAAATAAATATGTTTGGACATATCACACAACGCCATCTAGCCCCAAGCTAAGCAACCTAATGCTTGTGTTATGGTAACGAGATGGCTGATAAACTACTTATATACATTTTTTTTTTTTTTTTTTTTTTTTTTTTTTTTTTTTTTTTTTTTTGTAAATACATACATATTATAGATAGAAAAACACCCAGACTCGGAACAAATACTTGTAGGTCGTACAAATATTTGTTCCGTGCGGGAATCGAACCCGCGACATGCTGCGCAGCAGTCAATCGCTCAACCACTGCGCCAACCGTGTCGTCAAAAAAAAAAGAAGAAAAGACCTCTACTTTTTTATTTCTTTTTTCTGTAATTCTACAATCCTAAGTACTTACCTGCAAAATTGCATTCAAAATTTGCGCATTAGGTAATTGAAAAGTCTGACTGAAAACATTTTTGATAGATAGCTTAATTTATTTTTAAACTATTTTTATTTGGTTTGGCGCAGTAATGAACTCTGTCACTTTCTTATTCCCGCCAAGTTCGCTTTTAACATATCACCTTAAGCTGAGCGTCCACTGGTCCGCGCCGGCTGCAACGCACGCACGGCACGCAACGGATTTTGTTGTGTGTATGAAGAAATGAAAATGCGTGCCGTGCGTGCCTTGCGGTTCGCGCGAACCAGTGGATGCTCACTTATAATAATTAGGAAGTCGTGCCGCTATCCGCGCCCATTTGAACACCTCTATGGGTAATGGGTGGTACCTGTCTATACAGGGTGTATCAGGAAGGCGGGCACAGACCATCAAACAGAAAAAACTTTCTCCTTGCGACTAACATCATAATCGAGATTTTTTTTAATAATCAGCCGTCCCATATGGCTCGAGTAGGTATTAAAGTTTTGTATGGGACAGCTAATATTATTTTCTCGTTTACGATGTTGGTCCCATGGAGAAAGTTGTTCAGTTCGATGGTCTGTACCCTGTAGGTACTCTCTGCCTAACTCTTCTGGTAATACAAGCATAATGTTAAGTTATGTTGAACGGTGAATTCGCTAAAGGTATGTTAAAGACCCCCTAGGGGACCGACAGAATTAAGGAACTTTTTGTTCGTTTTGTAATTAATTTGACATTTGCAAGGCGACATCAGAGGCTTCACTTTTGCTCACTTTTGTCTTTCATTCTGCATCTTTCATCATCATTATCATCATCATAATTTCAGCCGAAAGACGTCCACTCCTGGACATAGGCCTCCCCCAAGCACCGCCACTTCGACCGGTTCTGTAGTTCCCGCATCCAGCCGATTCCTGCGGGCTGGGTAGCCTTTCAACGTTACGTCTTCCGGTACGCGGTCGCTACTCCAGAACCTTTCAGTCCCATCGGACATCTGTTCTGCGAGCAATGTGCCCTGCTCACTGCCACGTAAGTTTGGCAATTCTTCGGGCTATGTGAGTTACCATGATTTCCCTGCGGATCTCTTCATTTCTGATTCGATCACGTAGGGAAACTCTAAGCATAGCCCTCTACATTGCCCTTTGGGTGATTTTTAGCCTTCTAATAAGGCCCACTGTGAGCGACCACGTTTCAGTGCCGTAGGTCATCACTGGCAACACACACTGGTCAAAAACTTTCGTCTTGACACACTGCGGTATGACGAGATGAGACGAGAAGATATTGCGACATCTTTCACTTGAAGTGAAACGTCTGAACACAAAATGAATCTAAAGTGAATAAGCGAGTCGGAGTCGCACACGAAGGGTTCCGTACAATATTTAACACTTAATTTTTAGTTAAGGTTCCGTACCTCAAACCTCGTACCTTGACATCATAGAATTTTGACTTATATAATTAATCTCTTTTACAATTATAGTTCAATTTATTTATAATATTTGTAATTCTAATTCTAATGAATAATAATTTAATTTTAATGTAATGATGACCCATAATTTGACAAACCATATTTGTACGCCGGAAACGGCAGAATATTCTGATCGTAATACATAATTCACATAACAGTTTTGTACAATATTTTGATAAATAAATGCATTCTATTCTATTCTAAAAGGAAAATCGGAACCCTTATAGGATCACTTCCTTGTCTGTCTATCTGTCTGTCAGTCTTTCAAGACCCTTTTTCTCAGGAACGCATGGAAGTATCAAGCTGAAATTAATATCAAATACGTAGGTCTATGGTCCCTTGGAGCTCTAAAAAAATCAAGCTACTAAGTCAATGCAATAAAAAAATACGGCCATTTATGCGACATATTTTGACACTCGAAAGTAAATCAAAACCTATAGGGTACTTCCCGTTGACCTAAGGAAAAAGTCCGAAAATCGTTAATTTGTAATTTCATCACATAATTTTTTTTTTAAATTACAAACATAAATTTGCAGTTGGAGAATAGACCGTCACGTGTATTAAGAAAGACAGAAGCTTAACCATCTCCTGTAATGGAAGAACATGTTTTTCAACTAAAATGTTTTGTTTGTGTTTTGGGATAAATTCTTTTCAACTACGGAACCCTTCATTGTTCGTGGTCCCACACGCACTTGGCCGATTTAAAAAAAATATTTTAGTAAAAAAGTTTCTTGCAAGGGGACACCCTTAATTTTAATCTATATTTTATTTTTATTATTTGTTGTTTCAGAGGCAATAATAGTACACACTTTGTGAACAAGTGTTTATATAATATGGTTTAAAAGATACAGCCCTGTGAGTCTGTCACAGACGCACGGAAAGCGGAGGCTTAGTATAATAGGGTCCCGTTGGCACCCTGTAGGTACGGAATTCTAAAAATGAATACCTATTACCTACATTAGTGAACCGACCCAACGATGTTGATGCATTCAGCATCTTTCATTCGCTTATAATGAATGATGAAAAATTTAATGAAAGGAGCAAATGAACGTTCATACCAATGTAATTTCGGCGGTGTCATGCGAACGTGGAATGAAACAAAATTGAACCTTCACTTGAGTGAACCATTTAGCCCACGTCCTCATGGACGTAAAACATCGCAGCGGGATTTAATCGCGCAATGGATTTTCAACTGTCTGTGTTGAGCCGAGCATTGAGAATCCAACAGAGTGCAAGCGCGTCGAAAAAACACGTTGTTCGATTTTCAACTCTTAGTACTAAGCAGACCGTTGAAAATCCAGCGCGCGATAAAAAATTACCGCGGGATAAAATCACTCCTGGGAACCTGGGCTTACTTGAGTGAAGGTTCTGATATCGGCTGATAGACAGAATAGATTTATTTGATTTACCATCTACTCGCATTCTCCTGTAAAACAGCGATTTTTGTTTACGCTTGGAATAGGGTAAAAAAAAACCTTTTTTCTCAACAGCAGCGGTACTATCAGGCGTTACTGAACTTGATATCAAGGTAAACTAGATTTTTCAATACACTTCCTCGAAAACTGGTTCATATCGCACTACGATTAGGTTCACAATGCAATATATTAGGTTGGGGAAAAAGTCTTTTCGCATTATAGTATGTATGAACTTAAAATAAAATATCTTTGGTTATACTATTTGTATCTGGCTGGTTTTGGTAACATTGAAAGTTTAAATTTTAAAGAACATAATTCCAAATTCAAATTAGGAAAAAGTGTGATTTTCATTTGTTTTTCGTACTGTTAAGATGAGTGAATCTAATGAAGAAATTCGATACGTTTTAAAAGTTTACTACAAAAAAGGTAAAAATGCAACGCAAGCCGCGAAAAAAATTTGTGATGTTTATGGACCCAGTGCAGTGTCTGTGAGAGTAGCACAAATTTGTTTTAAGCGTTTTCAATCCGGAAATTTTGATGCCAAAGATGCACGACGCTCTGGTCGCCCTATCACGGATAAAATGGATGCCATTTTTGAAAAAGTGGAGCAAGATCGGCATGTCAGTAGTTACAACGTAGCTGAAGGACTGGGAATTGACCACAAAACAGTTTTGGCTCATTTGAAAAAAACTAGGTACACAAAAAAGCTCCATATTTGGGTACCTCACGAGCTCACTGAAAGAAACCTAATGAACCGTGTACTCATTTGTGATTCTTTATTACGACGTAATGAAACCGAACCATTTTTGAAGAAGCTACTAACTGGAGATGAAAAATGGATCACGTGCGACAAGAACGTGCGAAAAAGGTCGTGGTCAAAGGCCGTTCAGGCTTCACAGACTGTGGCGAAACCCGGGTTCACTCGCAACAAGGTGATGCTGTGTGTGTGGTGGGATTGGAAAGGCATTATTGATTATGAGCTGTTACCACCAGGCAGGACCATCGATTCTGAACTCTACTGCGAACAACTGATGAAATTAAAGCAAGAAGTTGAGAGAAAGCTGCCGGAATTAATCAACAGAAGGGGTGTGGTTTTTCATCATGATAACGCTAGACCTCACACATCTTTAGCCACTCAGCAAAAATTAAGAGAGTTTGGCTGGGAGGTGTTGATACATCCGCCGTATAGTCATGACCTTGCACCTTCAGATTTCCACCTGTTTCGGTCTCTTCAGATTCTTTAGGCAGTGTCAGGTTAACATCACGAGAGGACTGCCAAAACCACTTGTCGCGGTATTTTGATCAGAAGTCCCAAAATTTCTATAGCAATGGGATCATGTCCCTACCTACAAGATGGCAGAAAGTTACCGAACAAAATGGTACCTACATACTTCAGATAAATGTAAATAATGTATATTAAAAAATGTTTTGAATTTTCTTAAAAAATGCGAAGAAACTTTTTCCCCAACCTATTATTTCACACGCGTGCGATTTTTCATTTTCGAACACGTGTGCGGGAATGAAAATTGCCACAGATAACTTATACCTATACTTAGTCCAAATTAGTTCAATGCCTCTATTCACACCGTCTCTATTCGGAGGTGAATGTTTTT
Source organism: Cosmia pyralina (assembly GCA_946251885.1). NCBI lineage: Eukaryota > Metazoa > Arthropoda > Insecta > Lepidoptera > Noctuidae > Cosmia > Cosmia pyralina. The sequence goes on along the minus strand of OX276362.1, from coordinate 11,729,189 downwards.
TTTAATCTCGGTAAAGAGATAAGCATCTTTAGGGCGTTAATATTTTCAGAATAGTTAAATAATGTTTATATATAGAATATCATCAAAAACCATGATTATTACAATCAAAAAACTTTTATGAACAAATTAACATTTATTTGTGTTCTAAACTCAAAAATATTTGAATTTTCTATTTTTCATATTAGGCTGTTTATCGGCTTTATACCTTTGCTTCTCCTTCAACCTGGCGAAAAAGCAAAGCGTGAAAAAAAAAGAAAATTTATATCATAGTTTCCTAATAATCCATGACAAAATATTTTTCGTTATTTTATTTTTTTTCTTCAAAAGTGTATTGAAAAACGTCGTTTGATACACGTGGACATTTGTTATTGCAGTTCTCGGCTCAAAAACAACCTCGCCTACGCGTACGGCTCGGGTGTTAATTCCGCCTCGAATGCAATAACAAAAATTCTCCACTTGTATCAAAATACTACTACACTATTGTACTAGGTAAATTATAATAAAGGTGTTGTTCCTGACACACTTCTAAAATATCTACATGTTTGGACGGGAACGCTATGATGGAATTTCAGTGTTTACGAATTTTAGATCGCTGGCTATGCGCCAAAGATTCCGTATTGAAACTAAAAAGTCTTTATCGAGGAGTATTTGCTTTCTGTCCAACAATACACCTACATAATATACATATTAATCTCATAGGTAGGTAACAGAAGATTTTTTTACGGAAATTTCATTAATATACTCTTAATAATCCGGTGACTATCCTAACATACCAAAACCCCTCCGTGCCGCCTCGGAAAGCATTCGTAGATCTTTGACAGTCGTTACGGGTAGTTTAAAATGTTACAATAAAATACCTCCACACATACTTCAACTCAATGAGACTAAATTCAAAACTTGTATAAAACGCACACTATGCAGGCAGGCATATTATAAGTTTGGGGATTACATAACTGATAAAAATGCTTGGCTCAATGCTGGTCCTGCTCCACAACCACAACTAATTAATTAACATTTGAAGATACTGTTGGAGCTGCTGAAGATTGTAAGACTATCATTGCATTGTATAGACTCAATCTCCTTTGTATTATATAATTGCATAGCACATGTGTGAGTACTATGTACATACTCTAAAGCTACCATTTACTGGGTACGTCTTTGTTTGACTTGAATGTGCCCTGGCGGCTGAGAGTATGTGACGCTCACTCTAATGTCTCGCTGATGGTGGCGCGTGTTGGATCATTTAGCCAATCCATGCGTCAGGTTCGTGAATAAGCGCTGTCAGTGAAGGCTGGGCATACCTTAGCGGCCACGGCTTATTTTAATTTAATTAAAATATTTGAATTGTTTTTTTTTAAGGACGCTTTTAACGTTCTGCATCGTTCTCACATGTGAAATTTCAACATGAATGATGTAACCATTATTTTGTAACCATATCTTGATTTAAAAGAGTGTCCGTGGAGTTTCTTGCCCGTTCTTCTCCATAGGTACCTACTATGCTTTGGAATGGGCGCCTAGCTTCATCTTTCTGACAACCAGTCTTACCAAGGAGTATCGTGTTACCCAGTAGTGTGTGGAGGTCAGGTAGGCAGTCGCTTCATGTAAAATACTGGTATTCAGCTGCATCCGGTTAGACTGGACGCCGACGCCAACATAGTGTCGTGTTACAGACACTACATCATCTTTATTACATTAAAACCTCGTTACTTAAAATAGTTTATGAACTTTTTTATTAACCAAATCTTGGCATGCTATTTTTCACATTTTTTCTTTTAGTTTTTGAATTCGGATGTTTTTTTCTTGTTCCTGTCAAGGATTTTTCATTCATTACCGAGTTTTATTTCTCTGAAGGAAGCTGTCCATATTTTTTTGGCGAATTTAATTGTGAAAATTTTAAGTCTTCATCTTGGAGCCGGTGGCCCAAGTGAGATTTCCCGTTGTTCCTGGTAGCCAGTTGAACTAAAGGATACACTTTCAGTTTTGTTACAAAAGGTTCGTATTGCTTCATATTCGTAGGTGTTTAATGTTTTTTTTGGGATTCTATAGTTTGTTAGTCATAATTATGGTATTTTTATCTTTTTTTTCTGTAGATTTTTTTTCTCTACGGAGGGCGGTTCCTCGAATTGAAGAGACGAAACCTATGTAATCGCGCATAGCGATATTGGTATGTTTTTTTTGCTCTTACCAATTCCTATTTTATCAGAGTTATTTTTTCTTGGTACTTTAAAATTCCATTTCTTTTTTAATAGAGTACACCAAGCCAGGTAGCTCTGGTTTTCTCCTGGGGGCTAGACCCTCAACTGAAGAATTCTGTAAATTCCAAAAAACACATCCATCGCGTCCTTACGGCAGGCGTCACGACGTGCATCACGGATGTCCAGGACTGACAGATAACAAAATTAGATTTAATTTCTAAGATTATTTTCTATTTCGCGTTTCCTATTAACTTATGATAAATTAAACTTCACGAGCTTAGTTATATATATTGTGCGTGTAACTTAACTTTTTATCTTAAGTCTGTCCCACCAAGGGAATTGCAATTCTTCCGGTTAGGTCGACATTTTATTTTTCGGTCTAAGTTACGTCCAAATTAAAATTAAAATTACTATCTCGTAAGACTTTAAAATGTTCATTAAAACTCGGTATGTAATCCTTTTTATTTTTTAAATTGTTGTCTTTTTTAAATAAATTGTGTTTTCGTTTTTGATTTAAAAAAAAAAATACGTTTTATTGTGGCAGAAACATTGCGTTTTATTTTTTACGCTACAATAGCTGGCAAAAGGCTCGGCAGATTGATTTTTGTCGTAAAATTGGTGTACTATACTGCATCTCACCCACTCCTTTCAGCAAAAACACCTACTGTCTAACTCCGACAACGTAGATACGGGCCCGTCCAAAATTAGTTCCAAACTTCGGATTGAACGCTACACCTTTTTACTGTTTTGGACGGGCATAAACACATCAGGAATAGGGACAACTATGAAATCAAGTCGTCATTCATTCTTAGTTCGGGCCCCAAACTAATGTTATGTGCTTAGGTGATATGGAGTAGGAAACGCCCGTAACTTCGGCCGAAACTACGAATTTCGTTCTTAGAGAGGCGTGATGTTTTGTTATGGTTTTATGAATAGCCCTTCTCTATTTATATAGGAATGCACGTGAGAACAGCCACGTGGACTCTTCATAACAGTCGGACACAAACCAGACGAGCTCACTAAAGTTCCTGTAATCATTAATACCTGCTGTATTATTGTGTTTAGAAGTTATTGTGTAAACTACCTGTCACTGCGAAATTATCAGGAAACGTTGAAATAGAATTGTTTTGTTAATCTTTGTTCTTGGAAGAAATCATGTGTGTGTGGATATACAACGTATCGTTTTGCATCCTCGTCAAATTTCAGGGTACAGAACATCAAATCGAACAACTTTCTCCATGGTACCAACATCGTAATCGCGAAAAAATTTTCATAGAAAACTTCAATACCTACTCGACGCAATCGTATGGGACGGCTGATTATTTTTTCGCGATCAGCGCGAATGATTATGTGATGAATATATTGATATGAAAATCATTTCGATGGTGATGAAGGTTTAAAAAAGAAAAACCGGCCAAGTGCCTGTCGGACCACGCACAATGAAAGGTTCCGTAGTTGGAATTAATTTATCCCAAGAACAAACTTAGCACTGTAGTTGAAAAACATGTTTTTCGTTTTTTCCATATATGCCAACTGCAAAGTTAGTCTTAATCGTTAACATGGATAAATTTAGCTGGCGGGGGGCTGAGGGGAGGGGGGGGGGGAGGGGGAAGAAGACCTCGACGACGACGACGATTTGACTCTAACAATTTGCACTTTAAAATTTACGCAAACGGATCCCTGAATCGAAAAATCGTTTTCACAGACCCGCAAGCCGCGGACAGACAGACAAACGGACATGGTACAACTACAAAGGTTCCTTGTTGACTAGGGAACTCTAAAAACGTAGTAATATCCTAGAAAAACTCTGTATTTGTAGTTATGTACCTTTTGTGACCACTGTTTAAGTTTGTTTACCTGTCGCGTCACTTCCAAGCAACTTCAATCTAATTTCCTATTCCCAAAACAAGTCGTAATTAATGTTACGACTTGTTTTGGGTGCCCAACCGACCCCAACACACAAGCAAGCACTACAATCTAAATATAATCGAGTCGAACAAATCGATTCATGCATCGGATTCGCTGTAATCGATGTTTACTCGCCAAACTCGTGTTTATTTCCTATGTGGAGTTGGAATGTTGAGTTTGGTGTGCACTTCGTGCAGTTTCGATTGCACTTTGGTTTGCGAAGAGGTTTTATTTACATTGTATTTTAACGTTTGACTAGCATTGTTACTGTGAGTAAACAAGTTCATACTGCGAATCGATCTTTGCATTATACCTATTTATGTTTGGTTCACATAGAATCAGGCACCTGTCCCACTGCCAACGAGGAAGCTAAAGGATATCAACGATTTTTTCGCTTAAGAAATGTAGAAACGACTGTTGGTTTTGTGTAAGTAAAAAAGTAATTAAAAAAACTAAAAACCGACTGCGGTAAAAAACTGAAAAGCTAAAAACAAACCCATTTTAAATTAAATAAAAGTTGGAAGCAGGCGGGACCCTTTTGAGTTAGAAAATATAAAAATGGAATGGGTCCCGCCTGCTTCCAACTTTTATTTCTGATTTTTTTTTTTTTTTTTTTTTTCTTTTATTTTTTTTTTTTTATTTGATGTCTGTGTGTGTGTCTGTGTGTCGTGTCGTGTGTGTGACGTGTTGTCACTGTGTGTGTGTCGTGTGTGTTAAAAAGAGGTCCTATCGAGGAAACTTACACCGGTATTCAAGAATGATACTATGAGGTCTTACAGTACGCACCAGCGCATAGGGCCGGTAAATCCGATTCATAAACAATACTCGAGTGATTTGCTACGCTATGCGTTCACCTAGACGGACCTTTACGTAAAGTAGCTGGCGAGGTACTTTAACCACCGCATAGTGTTGCTTCCATAGATACTCGTATAAGAATTTCATATTTCTATGGTTGCTTCTAACAATGAAGGACTCCTTTTCAGGAGAATGTTTCTAACACGCCATTTTTAGGGTTCCGCAGTCAACAAGGAACCCTTATAGTTTCGCTATGTCCGTCTGTCCGTCCGCAGCTTAGTTGAGAGACCAATTCTGACCAATTTGAAAACAAAATCCCGTGTACACGATGACCATAATTATCTGTTAGCAAGTGTTAGTCGACGTTCGCACGGACGTAAAAATATCGCGGCGATTTTGTTTCGCGCACTGGATTTTCAACGCGCAGAGCGTTGAAAATCTAGCAGTGTGTTTTTTAGACGCGCTAGAATGCACTCTGTTGTGGTTAGGTTGGATTCTCAATGCTCGGCTTACTATAGCGGCCGAGCGAGTGCTGCAAGCAAGAATAGTCCTTACGGTGTAAATGTTCGTTTCTCCGATAGTAGATTATATTAATAGTTGATCGCTGTTCACCCCGTCGCGTCACCGCGAGTATTCGTTTGTCGCAGCGACAAGAGCTATCAAAGAGAGTAGGTACTCGCTCAGCGACGCTCGCCTGGCGGGCAGAACACTAGCTGAGAGACACACGCTTTGAACAGAAAAATTTCTCCGAATGATGAACGATGATGATTTTCTTGATGTTGATGATTAATCAACATTTAAGGGTTTTTTGTGGATGGGAAATCATCAAATGACTTCTCCCGCTCTGGGCAGAGCGGGAGGGCGTGTCAGACTTTTACTGACTAAAACCCATCCGTGTTCCTTCAGTTGCCCGTGCCAGGGCCACGGTATCTCTTTCGAACTACCCGCGACCCTGGCGGCATCGGCCCAATTGACCCCGTCACTGCTGACATCTCTTTGAGGCGCGCGTGGAACACAACGCGCTGTCGACCCGGGCTTGGTCCTTACCGGACGGCGAGCTGCCCATTACTCGTCGTCCGCAAGCCCGCGCCTACGATGGCCGGGAATCGGTGATAGATTCCCGCCGCCCAGGGCGTCTCCTGCGGCGGCTAGGGGCGCGAGGGCGCGGCTGTTGCCTCTCCCTCACGCGTTCCGCTTCCTCCTTCATTACAAGCAGCCTACAACCTCTAAATTAACACGAGCGAAGCCGCGGTCAAAAGCTAGTGTATACATTATTTGTAATCACATTTTCGAAAATGGCTCTACCGATTCCGATGAAAGTTGCAATATTGGGGCGAAATATCGCTCTAGCTAGGTCTCATATCTGGGAAAATTATTTTTTTCTATTTTCAGGCGAGCAGAGCTCAGTCGCCCAGGTATCTACCTTATTACTAGTTAGTGTTCATATTAGGTAGGTCTCGGTTTACCTCGATTTCCTATTGGGTATCAAGATATTTCGCCAAGCCTATCCATATAGCTAAATGGATTGCGCTTTCTCCACACAAGTTACCATCACACGTTTATTACCTACGAAGAAAACCAAATAGTGTTCAAGTCACAAAAGTGTTTCGAGTTATAATTATTTTTAAGTCTTACTGCCAATCACTTTACACGTGCAGCCTGTGGGTTAACTACACACTCGGGGCATACAACGCCCTACGTATTCAGTACAACAACGCGTTTAGGATGCTGCTGGGGCTGCCACGATTCTGCAGTGCTTCGACTATGTTCGTAGAAGCGCACACTGATGGGTTTCAAGCTCTTATAAGGAAGCAGTGTGCGTCGCTGCTGAGTCGTGTTAGGTCCAGTAGCAACAGATTGATAAGCGTGTTCGCGGACAGGTGGGACTCTCCACTGCTGCGCCACTGGATACGTTTGCATACTGCGCTGTGAGCAGTGGACAGTTCCTCCCTGTCCTAAGGTGTATTACTGTGTCCTTTTATTTTGTTTGTGTTGTTTTTGTTTATTTTATTTTTTATTGATATTTTGGTTTTAATATTGATTTAATTTTGATTTAATTTTGATTTAATTTGAATTTAATTTTGATTGTTTTTTATTGTGTTTTTGATTTTAATATTGATTTTAATTTTGATTTTTGATTTGATTTAAATTTAATTTTGGTTGATTTTTAATTGTGTTTTTTGATTTTAATATTGATTTTAAGTTTTAATTTTAACTTTGATTGTTATTTTAACACTAACATAGTTTGTAAGTTCTACTACTAACCAAATACAATATGGATTATTTCTGAAATAAAAGATTGAATTGAATTGAATTGAATAATAATAATAATAATAATAATTCCTTTATTTTCAGGCTACTAGGGCCCATAGATAAAATACACAAATGATTGGTACAAAATTATAAACTAATACATATAAAAACATTTAACAAACTTAAAAACTACTGCACATGAAGTGACGGCGTCGTGTTACGCTGCGAGGTGTCGCGTAGCTGGCCGCGGAAACGCCGATACAACACACCTTTCGGCCAAAACTCTTCCTTGAGGAAGGTCAGCAAATGGTGAGTCGGAACGCGCACCACGAACGACTTGAAATTGGTGTTATGGCGCGCCTCCAACTTCTCCACCCTCAAGGTCCAATTGGTCTTCACCCGTATGTACTCTACGATGTCCTCAGGCTTTGTAGAGTGGTGCAACCGGGACACGTACAGCTGCGTCGTCGGTACTGCAGGACGTAGCAACATGTTAGAACCAGCCGGCGCCGTCCCACACTGGTTGCGATAAGTAGGCTTCTTCTTCTTTCTCTCCACCTTGATGAAGCCGTCCTCGTCGCATGTTATAATTTGCATTTTCGAAGGAGGTCTGCTGATACTTTCCACCTGCCAGCTTACTGCATACATAATATGACCTGTATTCTCCGAAGAGTGTACCTTTAGTACACCTTCCTTTCGCCATTTGAGTCCGTAGTAGGAGTAGACCGAGGAGCTCATGGCTAAGTAATAACAGCCGCACGGGTCGATCCATCAGGTTAAGCTACGCTTGCCGGGGTCGGTACGTGGATGGGTGACCATCTTTACATACCGAGACTCCTCCGTGCCTCGGAAAGCATGTTAAGCCGTTGGTCCCAGCTGTCATTCGTGGATCTTTGACAGTTGTTATGGGTCGTCAGAAGCCCGAAAGTCTGACAACCAGTCTTACCAAAGGGTATCGTATGGGTAATACGATACCCCTTGGTAAGAATGATTAGAAGTTACTTTTTCTTGCCAAGGGGTATCGTGTTACCCAGTAACTGGGTTGTGGAGGTCAGATAGGCAGTCGCTCCATGTAAAATACTGGTATTCAGCTGCATCCGGTTAGACTGGAAGCCGACCCCAACATAGTTGGGAAAAGGCTAGGCAGTGTGTGTAGTAGGAGTAGACCCTATTGCCATCAACCGAGTAAATAATCCAGATTCCGGGCTGCTACTGAGAAATTCCTGATGGAAGAACTCAATAAAATTTTGCCCAACCCGGGAATCGAACCCAGGACCTCATGCTCAGCAGTAGCGCTAGCGACCACTAGACCAACGAGGCAATCCACTTACTGCAATTTCTGTCATAACGCCTGAATTATTCAAACCTAATCAATCTGCCTTAGCATTTTTCCCAACTATGTTGGGGTCGGCTCTCAGTGTAACCGGATGCAGCTGAATACCTGTATTTTATATGGAGCGACTGCCTATCTGACCTCCACAACTCAGTGACTGGGTAATACGATACCCCTTGGTAAGACTGGTTGTCAGACTTTCGGGCTTCTGACGACCCGTAACGACTGTCAAAGATCCACGAATAACAGCCGGGACCAACGGCTTAACGTGCTTTCCGAGGCACGGAGGAGTCTCGGTATGTAAAGTATGTATGTAAAATTGGAGGAGTACATGTATGTAAAATTATTCAAACCTAATGGACACTCATAATAGACTTGCTCACACTTCACTCTCTGTCCCATGTTTACGGTTACTTTAATAATACCCATTACGTTGGCAACGCTTGATTAATTCAAGTCAACTGGCGATGGCGGTTCGCTTTTTTATAGCCTAACATGACAATAACGTTGTTATGACTGCTGGCATTAAATATGGAATTACAGAAGATTCAGGCCTGGTTCAAAGGGACTAGATGCCTATCTAGCCCCTTTGAATCAGGCCCTGAACCTTCAGCACGCATAGAATGACCACCATAAAAACGGGTTTTGTCGACGGATGAATAGACAAAATGTAGAAATCTTTCTAAAATCTGTCATTTTTTTTTATCTATTCTTCCGTCGTCAAAATCCCTTTTTAACCGACTTCAAAAAGGAGGAGGTTCTCAATTCGTCGGAACCTTTTTTTTTTTTTTTTTTTTTTTTTTATGTTCCCCGATTACTCGAAGATGGTTGGATAGACCAATTTGGATTTTTTTTGAGAGTGTATACATCACAGTTGGTCCCATATAAAATTGATTAGCTTTGCTTCGGTAGTTTTTGAGTTGGCTTCAATAATACGTATTTTTTCCCCAGTTTTATATGGATGATGTTCTAGTTTGTTTTGCAGATAGTGGTATTTGAATTTGTGTGGGGTAGGTACCACAACTACAAAGTGAAAAATAACTTTAATTTCGGACGTCGGTGGCAAAAAACGAAAATACATTTAACTAGACACCGACTTCCGAAATTAAAGTTATTTTTCAGTTTGTAGTGTTGTTTTTGGAAGTCGGTTGTATTTTTTTGTAAAAAAGTTTTTGTTATAACTAGCTTCACGCGTGGTGAATTATAAAAAACTGGCTATTATAATTTTAAACTAAAAAGTGGGTCAGAATTTGTAAGAAAAATCTGCTGGCACGTAATATAATTTGTTACAACTTCCGGCTCTTTTTTTTCGGAAATGATCAAAGGGACCAGTATTAGTTATACCTATTACCAGTTTAGTTAGACTATGATATTTAATTTACAATATAACATTATGCATGTCATAAATAATTTGGACAATTTAATTATCTTATCTTATTTAAGCACTAAGTATCGTCACGTAGGAACCTATTTCAAAGTTGGCTTTTTGTACGTACTTTTCTAAATAATAACGTTTACCACACATACCCATGGCACATTGCATATCCTAATACTGGAATACGGGCCTGCTTTTGGTGAGAGGGATGTCACAGGTCTTCAAATTTTTGGTTCCAAGACATGCCGGTTTCCTCACGATGTTTTCCTTCACCGTTTTGAGAGCAGCGGTGATGAAATAATTTACACAAAGTAAAGCGCCTGCCTGGGTTCGAACCTACGACCTACAACTCGTAAGTCGCGACCGTTACCACTGGGCCACCACTGCTCTAAAATGTTTATGGTTGATAAATTAATTTTATAAGAGTGATGCTAATCTCGGGTTACCACGAGATAATCTTGTTAATTATCGGATTGGCGAAACGGATTAAGGCTCCTACAAACAGGCGCGACACGCGATAAAATCGCGCGCGACACAAAGGCACCGCGCTCGTATATAGGGTGACTGGTAATTAGTGACCGATACTTAAACACATGGTTATACCTACTCATGATAACAAACAACTATTACTATAAGACCAAACCTGAAATCGTGAAAATAAAATCAGCTCCCCATACATTCATGTTCGCATAACTCGGCAAAATGTAGGGAGCAGCTGTTTTTTTTTTACGATTTTAGGTTTGGTCCCATAGTAAAAGTTGTTTGTTATCATGAGCACAATCATATGTTTAGGTATTGGTCTCTAAACCAGTCACCATATAGTATATCGCGTGTCGCGCCTGTTTGTAGGAGCCTATAGCTGGCTGGGAAAGTTTAATTTTTTCCGTGAATTCCTGCTTTATACGTGCACTGATTGTGCGTAGTTTTATTTATTCACGGTTTGAGAGAAATAGACTGGGATTCTACTCCTTAACAATATAAGGAGTATATTGATAAGGCGCAGAATCCGAAAGTCTATTTTTATTTTTGTTCCAAAAATTGTTTCCAGTTTATGACATTGTCTCGTGTGAGGTATTAATTACAACTCCGTTGTAAAATAGTATATTCCTATTACGGGCTATATTCATTCTTGTATTGCATATAAAATAGTAGCTACAAACTCAAACTCAAAGCATTTATTTCAATTAAACCAATTACAGGCACTTTTGAATTGTCAAGGGGTCGGTCAGTCAAAAAGATGAAGCTAGGCGCCCATTCCAAAGCATAGTAGGTACCTTTGGAGAAGAACGGGCAAGAAACTCCACGGACACTCTTTTAAATCAAGATATGGTTACAAAATAATGGTTACATCATTCATGTTGAAATTTTACATGTGAGAACGATGCAGAACGTTAAAAGCGTCCTTAAAAAAAAAAAACAATTCAAATATTTAAATTAAATTAAAATAAGCCGTGGCCGCTAAGGTATGACCAGCCTTCACTGACAGCGCTTGTTCACGAACCTGACGCATGGATTGGCTAAATGATCCAACACGCGCCACCATCAGCGAGACATTAGAGTGAGCGTCACATACTCTCAGCCGCCAGGGCACATTCAAGTCAAACTGACTAAGGCTCGCCGCACACGGGCCACAAGCTACAGCGGCAACACGCCACCACCTGTAGCTGGAAGCGGCTATAACTAAGTAGCGAATGCGCGACAGACACTTGTGATCGGTAGCCGCTACATTGTTAGTTTAGTGGTCAGTGGCGGCAACACGAAGCGAGAAGCGGCCTATAGTGGCGTGTAGCGTGTAGCGACCATCGGAGTTAACCGTGTGCGACGAGTTAATAATTACAGGGTGTGTACCTACCTATGTTGTATGTTGGTCCGATGGAGAAAGAAGGACGGCCAAATCGTACCTGACGACGAGGCGGTGGTGTACAGATATATATGGCCATATATATGACCAAATCCATTATTTTTTAAGGTCTTAAAAAACATAAGAAATAGATATTTAAGTGCCCAGAAAAAAAAGATATACCTACACATTTTTTTTGTTTATAGCATAATTTGGAAATCATTTAGAATAACATGTTTAGAACGCACCTATTGATTTAGTACTCAAAGATTATAATTATTCACGTTTTTCTGAATAGTTATTATATGTAATTCAATTCTATATACTTTTGTATCAAATCAACTAGTGCTGTTTTTATTGTGTAGGTATTGGATTCTTGTCATGAAAATAATTATATAGGTTCATAGTAAATATCAGCATTTTGTTCAATTGCCTATGTCATCGACGCGCGCCATTGATTGACAGTGTCAGTTAATCACACGGGTGACGGGTGTCAATTTGACAGCCGGCGATCATTCGCAATTTCGCATTGTTGTTGTTGTTATTTGTTAGTGTGAATATTGTGATACGAACTACACTGTTTTGGATTTCCTTCTGTTGTTTGACCTTGGCATTGTTTTACGGACTGATAACTACCGCTTAGCTTCGCCGCTGTCGGATAAAAACTGTGTGTCGTCTGCCTAGCATTAAATTGACTTATTTATTTATTCTAACCTCAAAAGTATTTTTTGCACTGTTAAAATATCTTGGCTATTTAGATATTATTTTAAAACGGGATGGTATTTACTACAGAAAAAAAATCAAATCTTACTATAATTTGTTTCTGTACACTGAAAATAAAACTCAGGTCCAGCTTCTATAGAAGTTTGGCCGATGTTCTTTGTCCAGTTTGATGGTCTGTACTGTACCACACCCTGTATAAAGTGAATGAAAATTGTAGTCCGCAGCTCGGTGGCGGCGTTTTGTGGCTGTAGCGTGTGGCCCGTGTGCGGTAAGACTAACGACCTACCTCCCCCACCCTAGTGCACCCTGGGCAGTCAGCCTCGCTGTGGGGTTATCTTTTACTAAGGCATGGGCTGGGCCATCATATTGTTGTAAAGCTCGTGCAGACACGGGAGAAGAAGTACTTACTTACATATTCAACTACACACTACTACACTACTTACTTCACTATTCTTACTTATAATATTTGGCTATTACAACTAAACTATATACAAACGGAGGAAATTTTAAACAGTTAACACTACACACTTTCACTACACATAAATTTACTCATCCACACACACACACACACACACTATACATATGGTAACGTATCTATGTCTATTCAATGTTTAACTAGGTTTAATTATATTACAAACATTTGATCTACAATGTAAAGATATGAAATTTATGTACAGAGTGGAAGGCGCTGACGGCTGTGACACAGTTCATACTACTGCGGTCGTCAACGTATTCTCTTGTTTAATGTCACCCATTGTTGTCACATATTATCCTAAGACTAAGAGATATTTTGTAACATTTAGTGATGGAAATAAACTATTCTATTCTATTTGAATAAACCTTGTTATAAAAAAGTCGGGAGCTGTCGTCGGACACCCGCTTGGAACGAAGTTCCTTTCGCAGTATATTATGTATAAATATCAATACAGAGCCATCTAGTATAGTCTCAAGTATCAAGTTTAGCTTGCTAAAAACTATAATAAATAAACAAACGGAAAAATCCTCGCGGATACTCGAGCGCTTTTTAAATGTCACTGAATAAGTAACTGTATCAATATTGACTTTTAGTATTAAAATTCGACGCAGACATCAAGCGTTTATCAAGCGTGATGTAGCTTGCTAAAAACTATACTAGATGGCTCTGTATTAAAAAACTAAAACTGACTTTTGACATTTGAAATTGACGACATAACGGTCTTTCGTTACGAGACAATTTCTGCCAGTTTATTCCTCCCACAAGCCGCGAACTTCGTTCCAAAACAATTTGTTTTGTTTTTGTTAGGCAGGACAGTAGGTACTAACTTTATTTATCTTCTACAATATCTTTATTTTTATAAGAGCTCTTAATACAACAATGAAATAGGCCACAATAGTCGATTCGTCCTAAAAAAATAGCTCGTGGACCAATCACCGATAGTTTATAGTAATAATAAATTGTGCCAATAAAACCACTTCTTTCCTGTAAACACGTTTATTGTCGCCATGTCTGCTAGACTAGAAATTATTGCCTCGAAATTGTAGGACGTCCTTACTAGTGATGTGACTAAGTTTGCTGTAGACCGAATAGTATTGGTATTAGTATCCGTTTTAGTTTTATGATCGTGGATCGTCGTTGGGAAGCTATCGTGGTCATTGTAGATTAATTTTATTAATCTTAGCATTTTGATGGATTGATGATCGCGCAATATTCATCAATCAAATCAACATTTTCAGTATTAAAAAGTCATAAGGATACAAGGACATCAGATAGTAAATACATACTCAGGGAGATTTCAATAAATAAGTAGAAAACTAAATTGTGACAAAGATTTTGAATCTTTTACGAATGGAAAGATAGGTAGGTATTTAAAAACAATACCATTTGTGCAATATAGTGTAAAGGATAACTCAGTGGCTAAAGCAATAACAAACAACAATAAAGCCAATCATCTGTTAACTGATAACTTCGACGCGGTCACTCGTTCGCCTGCCACAGGCAGTGATATGACTATTGCCACGATTCCCTTATTATCTTGTCATCTGACAGCGATGTTTCCGATTGATATGTGTTCTCAGGCCAGATCACTGGGGAAAAGGGGATTTAGATTTTTTTGCAAAAATTGCCTTAGAATGACTTTTAACTTGTGACAAATATTAAGAGGGCATCGACCGCGCAGTGGCGCCCTAATCGTTTGTTTGGTTATTTCTTTTATTTTAGAATGAAAATGCTAAAAATAAGCCGGAATAATTGTGCTCCACAAGACTATACGTAATTATTATTACAAATAGTAGCTTTATATTGTTAAGTTTTATTATAATCGTTAAAACAAAAAAAAAAAAAAAATAGTGGCCACTTTTTTCTGTTTTAACGATTATAATAAAACTATTTTACCGGCTTATTTTTTGCATTTTCATTCTAAAATAAAAGAAATAACCAAACAAACGATGAGGGCGCCACCGCGCGGTCGGTACTCTCTTAAGCTTTCTTAGTTTATCTTGGACATCACTGTCATCGGTGAAGGAAAACATCGTGAGGAAACCTGGACTAATAATAAATAGTGTAAGTCAGAAATCGCTAATCCGCCTTGTGCATGCGTGGTGATCAATGCTCATGATGCCTTGTCTGGACGAGAATAGTCATTTTCACCTCAGCACCTCAAACAAGTAGGTTTTGCTGTCTAAAGACAGTGAGCAAAATTCGATTTTGCTGCGAGCGTGAGACAAAGTAACTTTTAATTTTTTTTTTAAATGCCGAGAACTATGCTGGGTCTACTCACAACATTCGAAAGATTTGAACTTCACTTTTATCTGTCACTTTCACTTCGATACGAAAAAAGCGAGAGATAGAAACAAGTCGATTCGAAGTTCGATTTTCAATTCCATACGTAGTAGACCCACAAAAGAAATAAACTTTATAATGTTCGGATACACATATAACCTTAAAATTGCAAATCATCTGATTATTAAGTTATTATTTATTTTATTTATTTATTTTATAAATTACAAGTTCCTTAACTAGGTGTAATAGCAAAGCACACAATTAGACCTCTGGGGTCTGTCCTAGCGTGCCATGGCCTGAGATTGATCAACGCGCTATTAACAGCTGTTTAACAGCATTACATCAACTCGACTACAACTCAACTAGTTAAGTTATAATCGAGTCGATGCAATGTTCTTTCAGCTTACGCTTTATATTTTTAATATTCATTGAGTCTCTAATGTCTACAGGTATTTGGTTTAGTAAACTGGGTATTAGAAAAGAAGCGGTACGCCTGCCATAAAAGTTATTAAAGTAAGAAGAAGATAAGTTTTTAAATGTAATTATGATATTTTTTTTCTAAATAATCGATTTAGTTATATTTTTTTTATAATCAAATAAAGAGAATGTTGTAGAAAAAACACGATTTATCATGTATCTACATAAATATTTATAGTTTTTAATATTGTTGCAGAATACCGCGGGTGCAGTTTCAGAACACATCTTTAAAAAATAGCGGGATTCAAATTTTTATTGTTTTCTTCTTTTGTTACGTTATTGTTTGTTTGTTTTACAAATATTTTTTTTACAAATAAATAATAGGTTAGGGAAAACGTTTCTTCGCATTTTTTAAGAAAATTCAAAACATTTTTTTATATACATTATTTACATTTATCTAAAGTATGTAGGTACCATTTTGTTCGATAACTTTTTGCCATCTTGTAGGTAGGGACATGATCCCATTGCTATAGAAATTTTGGGACTTCTGATCAAAATACCGCGACAAGTGGTTTTGGCAGTCTTCTCGTGATGTTAACCTGACACTGCCTAAAGAATTCTGAAGACACCGAAACAGGTGGAAATCTGAAGGTGCAAGGTCAGGACTATACGGCGGACGCATTAACACCTCCCAGCCAAACTCTCTTAATTTTTGCTGAGTGGCTAAAGATGTGTGAGGTCTAGCGTTATCATGATGAAAAACCACACCCCTTCTGGTAATTAATTCCGGCCGCTTTCTCTCAACTTCTTGCTTTAATCTCATCAGTTGTTCGCAGTAGAGTTCAAAATCGATGGTCCTGCCTGGTGGTAACAGCTCATAATGAATAATGCCCTTCCAATCCCACCACAAACACATCATCACCTTGTTGCGAGTTAACCCGGGTTTCGCCACAGTCTGTGAAGCCTGACCGGCCTTTGACCACGACCCTTTTTCGCATGTTCTTGTCGTACGTAGTCCACTTTTCATCACCAGTTATCAGCTTCTTCAAAAATGGTTCGGTTTCATTACGTCGTAATAAAACATCACAAATGAGTACACCGTTCATTATGTTTCTTTCAGTGAGCTCGTGAGGTACCCAAATATCGAGATTTTTTGTGTACCCAGTTTTTTCAAATGCGCCAAAACTGTTTTGTGGTCAATTCCCAGTTCTTCTGCTACGTCATAACTACTGATATACCGATCTTGCTCCACTTTTTCAAAAATGGCATCCATTTTATTCGTAATAGGGCGACCAGAGCGACGTGCATCTTTGACATCAAAATTTCCGGATTGAAAACGCTTAAACCAAATTTGTGCTACTCTCACAGACACTGCACTGGGTCCATAAACATCGCAATTTTTTTTCGCGGCTTGCGTTGCATTTTTACCTTTTTTGTAGTAAAATTTTAAAATGTATCAAATTTCTTCATTAGATTCACCCATCTTGACAGTACGAAAAATAAATGAAAGTCACACATTTTCCTAATTTGAATTTGGAATTATGTTCTTTAAAATTTAAACTTTCAATGATACCAAAACCAGCCAGATACAAATAGTATAGCCAAAGAGATTTTATGTTAAGTTCATACATACTATAATGCGAAAAGACTTTTTCCCCAACCTAATATTTAATTCTTTGATATTTTTTTACTATTTCCCACAACTGTATTGAAAAACGTCGTGTGATACACGGGTGTGTGTAGGTTACTGCAAAACTTTCCACCCTTGTATCACAATGTACTATTTGTTTATATCTATTAAACTTTGTTTCTTTTCTGCAGGAATTGCTCAGTTGCAGCCCGGAGTCTGGATTTGTGCCCGGTTGATGGCAATAGGCTCGCCCCTGTGGGGCTTGCACATAACTGGCGAAATGTGGGTAAACTAAAGGTACACGTACACCTCTGCCTGACCCGAATTGGCAATGTTACGTTATGTAACTTTATTTTTAGGGTTCCGTACCTCAAAAGGAAAAACGGAACCCTTATAGGATCACTTCGTTGTCCGTCTGTCTGTCTGTCAGTCTGTCAACACCCTTTTTCTCAGGAACGCGTGGAGGTATCAAGTTGAAATTAGTATCAAATACGTAAGTCTATGGTCTCTTGGAGTCCTAAAAAACTCAAGTTTCTAAGTCAACGCTATAAAAACATACGGCCATTTTGCGACACATTTTGCTACTCGCAATTGTCGCAAGTCTACCTATAGGGTGATTCCCGTTGACCTATACTCCATTTGAAATAAGATTAGAATTTTAAAAACCTTTTTTTTACAGTCCGTTCAACCGATTTTGACTTCTATTACGTTGTTGGTATGACAAATGGCAGCTGCAACAAACAGTTGGTATTGTAAATACGTTTTTGCTTTTAATGCCATCCTTATGTACGTTGGAATAGAAGTCAAAATCGGTTGAACGGACTGTAAATAAGGTTTATTTAAATTTCTAATCTTATTTCAAACAGAGTATAGAATAATGAAATTTGGCAAGAAGCAATGTCTCCCAGCACAAGTAAAGAAAAAGTTCGATAATTATTAATTTGTAGTTTTATGACTTTTTTTTTTTGGGATCCATTGTTAAGTTTGTTTTTGGGATAAATTCTTTTCAACTACGGAACCCTTCATTATGCGTGGTCCGACACGCACTTGGCCGGTTTTTTTAATTGTTTTTACCTATTGTGGTATAGTAATTTTATTCTAGGTGCATCGTCTTTACATAATTATAATGATATACTTAATTAATATTAGGTCTTTACCTATGAAATTGCCGTTCTGCAGTACTGGCCATTTCAAATCAAAATAATTTTTGTTTGGCTAAGAATTCTAATTTCAAATTAATTTTATTTTAAAAACATGTTTTTTTTTTCCCAAAAGTAGTCATTTGTTTATTGATTAGTGTTACATTTTCATCGCATTTCAGTCTTTTTCGTCATCATGGATACGTTAAAAATTCGAGTAATTATGGAATATGAGTACCGTCGTGGCAGCAACGCGGCACAAGCGGCACGCAACATCAACGACGTTTACGGAGCTAACACTACAAACCAACGCACCACTTGTTATTGGTTTGCTCGCTTCCGTTCTGGAAATTTCGACCTGAAAAATGAACCTCGCGGTCGTCCGAAGACTTTGGTCGACAATGACGAATTAAAGGCGATTGTGGAAGCTGATGATGCACAATCTACGGCTGAATTAGCAGCAGCTTTCGACGTTAGCGTCAAAACAATATTGGTCCATTTGCGTCAAATTGGCAAGGTAAAAAAGCTTGACAAATGGGTGCCCCACGAACTCAATGATCGCCAGCGCGAAGTACGCGTCGAGACGTGCCTTGCACTGCTCAACAGACACACAAATGAAGGAATTTTGAACCGCATTGTTACCTGCGATGAAAAATGGATTCTGTTTGATAACCGCAAGCGCTCAGCAAGTTGGTTGGATCCTGGTTCAGCACCTAAACAATGCCCTAAACGAAAACTTACCCCTAGAAAAGTGATGGTCACTGTTTGGTGGTCTAGCGCCGGTGTGATTCATCACAGCTTCTTACCAAACGGGGTGAGCATTACTTCAGATGTGTACTGTGAAGAACTGAACACAATGATGGAGAAGCTGGCACATCTCCAACCAGCATTGGTCAATCGCTCGTCTCCGCTGCTCCTGCACGACAACGCGCGACCTCATACTGCACAGCAGACGGTCTCCAAGTTGCAAGAACTGGGGTTGGAAGCTCTCCGTCATCCGCCCTACTCACCAGACCTTGCGCCTACAGACTACTACTTTTTCCAGAATTTGAATAACTTCTTGGCGGGAAAAAAAATCAATACCCGAGAGGCAGTACAAAATGCCTTTGAAGAATTTGTTGCCTCCCGTCCAGCTGATTTCTTTAAGAAGGGCATCAAGAAACTGCCACTGCGTTGGCAAAGATGCATTGATTGCATGGGTGATTACTTCGATTAATACAAATAAAAAATGCATGAAAAAAATTCGTTTAAATTTTTTCATACAAAACGGCAATTTCATAGGTAAAGACCTATTATTAAGTAAAATTTTTTGAATGAAGTTCCGGACTTCAATTTTCTCGCTGCAAAAGTAAGTAATTATCTGTTATTATTATGTGCACACTACACATTTATGAAGCTTTCGGATTAGTACCTACTTAGGCCCTAGTCTTACTTAACATTATTATTTTACAAATCTCTATCTCTTTTCTATGATATTGTTTATACATACAGAAATCAGCGTTTGGCTATCTGTAGCTTTGTTTTTGATAAGCTCAGAAACTACTGGACCGATTTTGGTGCGGTTTTCACTAACATTTTGCTTTATTAAATGTTCTCGCTGTTGAGGTGAAAAATTGTATGTGTTACACGAGACCAAAGTTATTTGCATCTCGTGTCTTTGAATCCCTCGTTGTGCTCAGGATTCTAACCTAGAATCACTCGCATGGAATCCTTCGCTTTAAAATAAATATTTATTCAACAAACTTATCAAACAATAGAAATATTTTTTAACGTAAATGACTAACTAACTAACTATACAAATAAATACAAAACAAAAGGACACTTAGGCGTCGAAGTACTCGTCCGCATCGATGTCATCCGGAAACGTGCCCAGAAGACTGGCAGCATTGCCACGTTGAATGGCAATGCTAATTCTTTGGCCAAAGAACGAGCCAGCCCTCTGGTCACGTGAAGCCTCGACCAGTCGGCGAGAAATTTCCTTATAAAGTAGACGCGCACTCGGGCCCCATGACCCGAGCGTTTCGACCCCAAACGGCTCAAAACTGTAGTTACCTATAAGGTTACAGTATTTGCGCCGCTTGAGGGTCTCAGCAGCCGCAGCAGCGGCGCCAGCACAGCACGTCGTGCTTGGAACATGAGATGGCGCAAGGGTGTCGACACAAGTTGCGTCCCACACCAGAGGCCTACCCATCTTCCAAGGCAACAACGTCATGCCATCTGGTCTCTTCCCATCGTCACGTACCAAGCCGTTTGGTTCTAATACCGCTGGTACGCCGGCGGTAACAAGAGCTCGACGAATAATGTCGTTGATGCTGGCGTGCCGTGCTATGCGACCTGCGCTCCTGTAGCAGGACAAGCCATGGTGCCCGAGACTGTCGACAGCATCACCGCAGTGACACCGATGCGGAGCAACACAAGGTGCGCCCAAGCGGAGACACGAAGCGAGCCGAAACGATGAGTCATCCATCATAGTACCTATGGTGGATGACGGGAGCGCCTGAAGCCACAAGCCTGACTCCCATTCTCCCACAGCCAGCAGACGGGCACGCTCAACAGTATTAAAAGACGTGTTTAATAGGGTATTCCGTATAATACTGCAGAGCGGCACGTCCCACAGTTTCTGGGAGGACGGGTTGTCGGGCAAATCCGTATTGGGACAAGCCATTTTCCAAGCGTTCAACGTATCGGTCAAAAACGGTACCTCAAAATCGACCAGTGAGGAAGATAAAATTTTCCTGGTTAATTTATCGGTACTGTGGACCGAGGAGAGGAACGCCGGTAAACTAATACTTGAAATTTTGCGGACGCCAAGACCACCCAGGCGGATGGGAAGAGTAGCTTGCTGCCACGCTCGGTCGTCCAGGGCCACATTTAGGATAGAAGTTAGTGTGTTTCTAATAATTTGGTCTACTTTTTCTAAAAGTTGTGGATGCTTCCAAAGATGGGAGGAGCGAAGGCTATATGTGAATTTTGGTCCAAAGCAACAGTATCGAATGAGTGTGAAGGCCGAATGAATATTAATTTTGTAAAGTCGTTCCGAGACATCATGAAAATTTTGTATTTTCTCCTCAATAAACGTTGGAAAGGATTCGTCAAAAATTGGGGATCCCAGGAGGTGAAGAGAGTTTCTTTCCATAATTTTGATATTTGGTGCTATTGTATTAAATTTTGATATGGTAGTCTGTCTGTCAGTGGTTTGGGGAAGATAAATTTCACATTTTGAGAGGTTAAGGTCTAGGCCAATGGAACTGAATTTTTCTTTTAAAAAAACTAAATCTTTTAAGACTGTGTCTACATCACCTCCTAGGGTTCCGTCATCCAAATACCAAACGTTGAATTTAGAATTTAATTGACGAATAATTGGATTTATTGCCAAACTAAAAATGACTGGCCCAAGAGGGTCACCCTGTTGACATCCAACGGCTGATTTCAAAAGGTTGTCTTTATAAAGTAATTTAGAGGGGTGCCTATAACATTGATAAAGAAAACTGTAAATTTTGGGTATTTCTTTTTGAACTTCTGTCAACAAGGTGTCCCTGTTTACGGAATTGAAAGCGTTCTTAATGTCAACCTTAAGTATGACCTCACCTTTACCGCTATTGATGTAAGTGGATAATGCATGTACCGCAGCCTCACAGCCCCCTTTAGACCCGAAGCCCAGCTGTAGGGGCTGGAATTTGCTGGCCAGTGTTTCGCTGTAGAAAGCACAGCAAATTTTGGCTGCGATACGACGATAAGTGAGCCCTACGGCAATGGGACGAATGCCGCCATCCTTCTTGCGCAGGGCACATAGATTTGCCCCATACAAGATATCAATGACGGCTTCGTTCACATTGCCGGAGAGCATGAGATTAATGAGGGCCGTTAGCTCCTCCAAAAGGGACTCACCAGCCGCCCCGGCGCCTGAACACATTAAGTCCTTCAGGTGTTGAGGTGTCAGGCCGTCGAGGCCGCCGGCGGAGCCACTTCGAAAGGAGCACACGGCCGCATACACTTGTTGTGCTGTAATTACAAGTGAGTTGGATTCCAGATCGGGTGGGTCAGGAAAGGAGAGATCATCTGCCGGGGTAGGGTGTTTGCTCTCCAGAGCTGTAAGTGTCTCTGGAGAGTACGGCGCAACCACATCGCTACTAAAGATGATCCTAGCTGCACCTCTGATATCACCGTCGCCTAGTTTAGACTCCACATAGTGCAATAAACCTCTTTGGGGAAGGTGTGCTGTTAATTTAGGGTCGAAACTTTGAGCCGAAATGTTGCAATTATCCTTGATTTGTGATGTTAAAGTTTTTTTATTTGCCAAATTCTTTTGCACATGTAGAATCCTAAACGGGAAGGTTAGTAATTGCTCCGAAGCACTCTGAGAGTTCTCTCTGGCGGCGAGGCGGATACAACGCGCTAAACTTAAAGCTACGGATGGTCTCGCGAAACGAGGAACTCTCTTTAAGACTGGAGTTGAAGTTTTCAATTTTGCAAGCGTTTTCCAAAAGGGTTGAGAGGGGGAAACAGGTGTTAGGGAAGTGGGTATGGTAGGGCATGATGAAGGCACATTGTGGGATTTGTGTTTCTTACCAAAATGTACCTTCAAGCCTCGTTCACCCTTAAAAAAGCGTGCTTGGGGACAATGAGGGCATCTCACTAGGACATCCAGCGACGTGGCAGGTTGACTGGCGCTTCGTACAGCGTCACTACCGTCGTCATTGTTTAACATAGAAAAAATTGTAAAAACTTACACGATTTTTCCTTAAAAATAGCACATAATATAAATAGAAACTAAAATAAAATAACAACAACAAAAAGACACATAAAAAAGAATTGACAGTTTGTCCGATGACAGCGGCGCAGTCGCGCTGGGGGCCTGGGGCGCCGCGCCGCCGTATGTCAAGTTGGCGCAGCCCAGGTAACCGTTGCCGTGAGACAGCGTCGTCGAATAAATATGGTCGATTTTAGTATTATTAAGTATTAATTTTCCATGGTTAGTCAATCTTTGAATCTTAAAAAGTCCACTTGGATCAGCAATCGCCAGAAATGCTAGTATGACTGAAATCCTTAGCTTGATATTAGCTTTTCAGAAGCCGGACGTAAGTTTCTTCAGCCAACTCACAATAAAAAAAAATCGCAATATAAATTGTAGTATGGCGTTTTTGAGTTTATTCGGTAATCCTAATCCTAATTCCTAATCCTTCGCTTAATCGGGATTCAAAATCAACACTCGCAGCAAAAAACAACTTTGCTTTCTTATTGCACAAATAACTACGAGTATTGCCCTGCCGTGGGACAGTATTAGGCTGGCATTAAACTTTCGGCTGAATTTGCTGACGCAGTACTCACCCTGACGCGGCCTCTTAATTTAAATAGGAATTGAGAATTAGGGGCTAGTGTTCAGAAATAATTCAGTTTACACTATGATTTATAGTTAAATGGTTCCCGAGAATACCGAAAGTTCTACGTATCATTGCCAGAATGGTAGTTTGCAGGAACTTGTATTATTCTACAATTCTAAAAAGCAATTAATGTAGAATTTAAGTAAGTAACGAAACCCTTGAAACAAAAAAAAAAATAAACTGTGATCTTATTCACTTCGGTACCAAATCTGATACCGAATTTTTCGATACCATGCATAAAAGGATAAGTCACATCACTATTTCATCTATTTATTCAGCCGGACCCGAGACCTCGATGTTACAAATAGGACACAAATAGTAAGTATTGTGACAAATATGGATTTCATACGAAATTTTTCATACAATTTCATGAACTTTTACTTTTACAGAACTAGCTAGGATACCAAGGTGACCATAAGTCGATAATCACTCATTTGATTACGAGAACCGTCTAATGTTGTTTTCTTAGTAATTAAATCTTGACCTTACCCAAGACCAACTCGATAAACTTGAGCGGCTTCAAAATGTTTGTATAAGGTTCATATTCGGTTTGCGCAAATATGACCATGTTTCTGAATTTCGTGTGAAGCTCAAGTGGTTACCAATTCGCCATCGCCGGAATGCTCATATCCTTTCCCTTTTGTATAATGTGCTCTTTTCCCCTACCACCCCTCTCTATCTCAAGAAACGTTTCCAGTTTCTTTGCGACTCCCACACGAAATTTTTAAGGTCATCTGATAATTTAAAGCTCAAAATGCCTATGCATTCCACAACTTTCCTCGATAAATCCTTTACTGTCCAGGCTGCTCGTTTGTGGAATGCATTGCCAGTTCAAATAAAACGCGCGCAGTCGTTACCTATGTTTAAAAGGCTCGTAAAGGAACATTATTTGTCGTTGTGATCGTGTTCACGTAACTGTAAATATCTTTAGTCTTCATTTGTTTTCGTTGCTTATATTTAGTATGTATGTATTTATGTATCTATTATTTAGGTTATGTATGTATCTATTTTAGTATAATATTGTAAGTAGGCATTTATTATTTGCACCAAAGACAGCCCCATTTCATATCCAGGCAAATCACTGTCCATTCTATGGTTGCCTGGAAGAGATTGCAGAAAGCGATAAGGCCGCCCATTGTATATTTTGTAGTTTGTGTCTTTTTTTTTTGTTATGTATTTTTGTGGTGTACAATAAAGTATATATAAATAAATAAATATGTTTGTTTCGACTTCTTTTCGTAGCTTTTATGACGATTGGGTTTCATTTGACGGTAAAGATCAGGAATGACTGATTACGGTTCTATTATTGAGTCGATTGGTTAAGTTGGATGCCCTGTGGTAGCCCGCGAAATTCAAAATTCTTTGTGTTTTTTGCAATTTGCAGCTCACTATTAGATTATATGTTGAAAAAAATATGATTTGCGCCTATAACAAATATGTATTTACATAATTTAAACCATAAAAATCATCAATACATCTCTCTAAGTTAGATTTCGTGCGGTTTCGTCGAATTTCCGTAAACAGACGAATCCGTACGAAAAGTAACTCACAAGAAAAAAGAAGAATATAAACAGTGACTTATAAGGACTGATTATAGTGACCTTATTGGTGATGTTCTTCAGTAAGGTCAGGTGCGTAAGTAGTGGTAGGTACTCGCAACCGGGGTGCGGGTGTATGACCGTAAGCGAACCAAAAATATTATGTTAGGTTAGGATTGGTTTGGTTGCCGCCGGGGTCGCGGGTAGTTCGAAAGAGATACCGTGGCCCTGGCACGGGCAGCTGAAGGATCATGAGTGGGTTTTAGTCAGTAAAAGTCTGACACGCCCTCCCGCTCTGCCCAGAGCGGGAGAAGTCATTTGATGATTTCCCATCCACAAAAAAAAAAAAAAGGTTAGGTTTGGTTAAGCAGGTGATGGGGAGCACTCCTCAGAGGAGGGTCCGGTGACGGACAGCCGTGGCGGGTTCACGGATGAATGCTAACGCGTACCCGTGTTCCCGCCGTAAGCGGCAGAGGAGGACACCGTGGAGTTTCAGTGGGTTAGAGTCCCACATAACTGCACTATCTCCCCGTGGTAGTGCAGTATGCATGAGCATTTCTCCACGATATAAAAAAAAAGAATCGAACCAAGGTTCTGTAGTTTCTGCCCCCATGGGAACAAGGCGCGAGTTTATGTAGATAGGTATGTTATTGTAAGTAGAATTGAATTTGTTGTCCCTTCCAAAAGGTAGTTTCCTAAGGAAAAGAATGGCTAAGAAACTCCATTAGGTACTTAATAACTCTAAAACATTCATTCATAACATAGGTATTAATTAAAACACATCAATGTATGAACTTTCTTCGTTGTACAGTGACCAATTATAATTAAGACTTCGCAAGCAATGCTCATGTTTTTCAAACATAGTTGAGAAACTGGATTTGTTTTCCAACACTGCAAAATTTTAACTTTTGTGTTTGAAATTCTTGCACAAACACTCCCAGTGCCATAAAGTTGGAGCATCAGTGCAGCAACAAAACAAAGACTGCAATTAACTAGACGTAAGTAGTTCGGAGTTGGGGCGTAATGTTGTTAGCTAGGGACCTACGGAGCTCCATCGGCACGTATGGGTGCTTCAGAATCACTGGCTAATTAATTGATTATCTGTGAGAGGTGGAATGTTAAATGTCAACTGCACTAGAATACCTACATGTCGAAAACATAATGTTTTACGTTTTGTCGGAGCCCTAACGCATGTTTATGTAAGTTTTTTGGCCCGCTCCAGATATTTTACGGTGGTGGGCCCTTCCAATTACTTCTATACATATTATAAACTAGCTTTTGGCAGCGGCTTCGCCCGCGTGTATGTCGGAAATTATCCCACGGAAACCTTCTACCGGGATGAAAAGTATCCTATGTCTTAATCCGGGTTATAAACTGTCTTTATACCAAATTTCATCCAAATCCGTTCAGCCGTTTATGCGTGATTGAGTAACAAACATCCAAACATACAAACTTTCACATTTATAATATTAGTAGGATTAAAGTCGCTTGTCGTGCCTGTCTGTGTGGCCGCGTTGTTCTTCTAAACTACACAACTGATTTTGAAACGGTTTTCACAATAATTTAGAGAATATTCCGGAAGGTTTATGTGTATAAAACATTAATATTAAACATACGCATAAATAAGAAATATCGATGTTTGGTCAAGTCGTAAAAACCATGCGAATTAGGGGCGGGTTGTTAGTCTACAACAAAAGTGGCGGTGGTCGGGACGCTAGGAGCATGTGCTTTCGCCGCGCGTGCTGGGATGGCGGGCAAGTCGTTACGTCTATGTAAGTAATAAAACTATGTGTCCCCTTACCTTTTACCTTTTATAATGTTGCATTAGTGTTAAGAAAACTTAAGAGCTGTGTCCACGAGAACACTGCCGACAAACTGTCCTGCAGTTTGGCAGAAGATTTGTGAGGTACTCTTGTGTAATTTTTGTTGAATTAAAAAAAAAAAAAAATTATTGTTCAATTGCAATGATCACCACTTCTGGCTTGGTATCAAAATGACAATGAATAGAAAATAGTTAGCGAAACTGTGGGATTAATGAAAGCCTCGATAACTTACCTAGTCAACTTACAGTAAAGGCCAGAATTTTCTCAAAAAAATATTTTTCGTAATTAGGTTAATTTATTTTCATAGTTCTATAGTTTGATAAAGGCTCCCGCTTCTCTGCACTTATAACTATCCACTGTCGCAAGGGCCATCTTTTAAAAAGTCTCTTTTATTAAAAAAAAAAAAAAACAATCTGCCTAGCTTTATCCCAACAATATTGGGGTCGGCTTCCAGTCTAAACGGATGCAGCAGAATACCGAAGTGTTTTACATGGAGCGACTGCCTATCTGACCTCTACAACCCAATTACTGGGTAACACGATACCCCTTGGTAAGAAAAAGTAACTTCTAATCATTGCTTTACAATTCCAACACAAACTTATTTTATGCAAAAAAGCTCATCTACTACATCCTCCGTCGCTATGGCCGCTGGATTTAGTTAACTAATAATGATTTCAATTACGCCGTCGTCACAAGTTCTGCCGTCCTTACGAAAAGTGCAATAACTCGAGTTTTGCACCGAATTGAGGTAAGTACATATTCGGAATTTGCAGAACGAGATCTATATATTCCTTTTAGACACTTTTTACGTATCTATGACGAAGCCGGTTTTAATACTAAGCCTAACTGCAATATCTAGGTTGGTGCTTTATGATTTACATATCAAGACCGAAATAACTATAGATAGGAATAACTTGCTTACGCTATTAATTAATTTTACTAACTATATCTGCAATAAGTATAGTCACTGCATTTATAATTAGCATAGTTCGTCATTTGTAATATTCATTTACTCGTTATAAGTGCAATATGTTTGAGTTATTGCAGATATGATACGGATCCTTTTTTACGGTATTAAATAATGTACTAATTATTTCTGCAATAAGTAGAGTTACTGCATTTATAAATAGCATATTTCGTTACTTGTGATTCTCATTTACTAGTTATAAGTACAATAAGCTTGAGTTACTGCAGTTATGTTAGGGGACCTTATTACTAGTTATGGGAAGAATACTAAAATTATATTAAAATTCTTTCTTTGGCTATGCAAAATCAAAACTCAAAATCACAAGTTTCTCCATCTGAACCTACCAGCCACCAGCTGATTCCAAGGCCATCAATAATTACACCGTCTGCTGTTCAAAAAGTCAAATCTTTCGAAACAACTGTTACCAGACATTCTCTAAAGTGCTATGAAACCCTACCATCCTCCGAAGAAGAAGGTGAAAACATGAACAGAGCTGTAAATTACTTTGAAGATTCCGACGATAGTGTCATTGATAAAGACTATTGCCCTGATTTTATAATTTCAGATTCTGATTCTGATTCACCCATTTATATTAAAAGAAATTTACTTGAACGTATAGAGACTAGAGGTAAAAAGACTGAACGTAAAGAGACTGAACGTAAGGAGACTGAATGTGAGGAGACTGGACATGAAGAGACTGAACATGAGGAGATTGAACGCGAAGAGGCACAACGTGAAGAGACAGAACGTGAAAAGACAGAACATGAAGAGGCTGAACATGATGAGACCGAACATGATGAAACTGAACGTGAAGAGACTGAACGTAAGGAGACCGAATGGGAGGAGACTGGACATGAAGAGACTGAACATGAGAAGATTGAACGTGAAGAGACTGAACGTAAGGAGACTGAATGGGAGGAGACTGGACATGAAGAGACTGAACATGAGGAGATTGAACGTGAAGAGACTGAACAACTGAACAATTTGGTGTCCTTTATACGATAAGTAGTAGTAGTAGTAGATAGTCTCGAAATGGTCCAAAAATAATTTTTACGCTCCATGCACTTCAAGTGCTATCATTCAAAATTGTCTTACATAGCATTATTAAAACAACATAAACTTCTGAGCCTGGAGTCCAGACGCACGTTATTGATGGCCATGATGGTTCATGGTATATGTAATAACAGGTTTGACTGTTCCGATATTACAAATAAAGTTTGTTACACTGTACCCAGAACTGTAATGCGGCGAGGGGTGCGCGTTCCCCGGCTGTTCCACACTGCACAGTGCAGAACCCGTGCTGGTGAGCGGGCACCTCTTCGCCGTCTCTTACAAACATATAACACACACTTTATTGATCTTGATTTATTCTCTTTATCCCTTACAAAATTTAAAAAAATGGCCGTCGAATTGCTTCAATAATTTCAATTCCTCAAAATGCTGCTTGTGGCCTGACGCGCGTTCTTTTTCAAACTTACCCTAGTATATTTATTCCGCGGACATTAGTGTGGATTACATGTTTACCCTAGCCCACTTCACCTCATAACTTTTATAGTAATATTATAACATGTAATTGTTTTGTGTCCCAATGTAGTAAAATAAATAAATAAATAAACATGAAGATACTGAACATGAGGAGACTGAACGTGAAAATAGTGAAGTAGAAGAATGCGTAATACCTGAGAATGAAAAAGGACTGACTAAAGCGGGCTTGCCAAGGAAAAGACGTAGATTTGATGTATCCCTTGGGGATCGACAAAGACAGAAAAAAGAAAATGCTGATGAAAAGCTGTCACTGAAACCACCGTGTGATGGTAAATGTCGTAAAAAATGCACAACTAAGATTTCTGAAGAAATTAGAAGAGAAATACTTGATCGGTACATAAGGTTAGATTGGGAGTCTAGAGGTTTATTCATTAAAGGAATGGTCGAACCGAAGGAAAAAAAAACAAGAACTACTAAGGAAGGTCGAAATAAGAATAGAAGAGATGTTTCGTATTACTATCATTTTCAAGTCAAACATGCAAAAAATGATGTTTGCAAAACTTTTTTTTAACGACACTTGGTTACAACCCACAAAATAACACATATTCACTCGGCACTCAGTAAGGAAGTTGATAATCAAAAAGACAAACGAGGATCATACAAACGCAAAAATGTCATAGACAGGGACGTAATCAAGGACCATATACAAAGTTTTAATCCAACAATTTCACATTACCGTCGCGAACATGCCCCTAATAAACTTTATCTGCCGAGTGACATCAATGTAACAATGATGCATCAATGCTTCATTGATAAATATCCTAATATGTCGATCTCTTTTGAAACATATCGAAAGGTTGTAAAGAAAAAGAAAGTTTATGATTTTGATGACTTTGTAGATTCCGTAAAAATGGCCAATTCAAAAAGAAGCATAGTAAAAGTGATGGCAGTATCCGATTTTTACAGTTATGAGGATGTGTCGTCTCAGCATAGAATCCGAAACATGGAACCAAGAGTCTACTTAAAGACATCATGGCAGTCAGAGCCGAAAGAGGGGCATTTACAATAAAGCACAGAGTTACCCACGTGTCTGATCGGAAAGAACTAGATTTTCTACAAGTAAAAATAATTAAAAACAAATGCTTTCCTAATTTTGCAAATAAGAATTAATCGAGAGGAATAACAAAAGAACGAAAAGATAGAATAATAGCAGACTTAGTACCTTTGATGCCTGAAACCAGGAGAGGCTTTTGGTTAAACTTACCTGAAACGTCCCGAGCTTCGAACCTAGACTAAAAATATTAAATTAGTTATAAGTGTTATATCACACTGATGAAAACATTGATCTCAAATTGTGCCTTAAAATAAAAAGTGGATTACATTTTTTTAAGTTTATTTTTAATATTTACGATTGTGTACTTTAACTAGTAACTATTAAGATATTTTAACTTTTGATATGTGTGTTATTTAACTGTGTAGTAACCGTTGAATTTTAAATGATGGGTAATAGACCAGAATTAATAAGTAAGATAGCGAAGTGATTCCTATTATAATTGTACTTTTTTAGTTTGAAATAAAAAAGATTTAATATTATATTTTTTTATATTCATAAAATTATAACCGCTTTCACATTATTTTAAAAACTCATCTGAACGCAGATATGATGAGTAGACTTGGCTTTACCGAAAACAGTTTCATACTAAATCGGTGAGAGGAGGAAAAATAAAATTTTGCAAACTTCTATTTATTCATAGGTATTTGACATAAAAATGTAACATCTCTGTTTTCCTAATAGTAACAAGT
The DNA here is from genome assembly GCA_946251885.1 of Cosmia pyralina. NCBI lineage: Eukaryota > Metazoa > Arthropoda > Insecta > Lepidoptera > Noctuidae > Cosmia > Cosmia pyralina. The sequence continues at coordinate 11,697,826 of OX276362.1, read as the reverse complement.
GTCTCTTAGTAATGAAAACCGCAATAGATAAGAAACTTAATGCACCTTTGGTTAGGAAGCAGTTAAAAAAAAAAAAAAATGGCTACTCAAAAATGCATCATGTTGGTTTCCTAACCATTAGTGCAATAAATATGTTACTTATTGCGGTTATGACTAGTAAACATTATTTCTACATAGTAATAATACTTAACATTATAGTATTTATTGTTTTTTATAGCGGGAATAAATGCGGGAACAAACATTAAGTACCACATAATATTCTCTACATTGTTATATATCATGTAGTGAAAGTTTCAATTCGATACCATGTATAGTGATGGAGATACAATCAAACCAAAAATAAAATCTTTTCCCGCGTTTTTCTCGAAATCAGGTTTAACCTAGTTATTGCACTTTTCGTAAGGACGGCAGAGTTACAGGCAGTTCAACCACAGTATAAATATGGACAGTAGGGAAACTACGAACAAACGTACGAAACGGCACACACACAGACGCGCGCATCGACGAGACTCCTAAGCGACACTGGACTGAGAGCACCGCGAGTATCGCTTGGGGCCTCGAAATAGAAACTTACTAAGCTAAAAAATATTTAAATATAGCATTTTGTTATAAATCTACATTTAAACGAAGCGCGTTTAAATTCAGGTGCGCGTGAGAGTCTTCTATATCGTGCGTCAAACTATACAGCCATAACGCCATTTCACTTACACGCCGAGTTAAGCCACGCTTCGATATAATATATCGAAGCGTGGCTTAACTCGGTGTGTAACCGAACATCTTTTATTAAGAGGATTATAAAGAGGAAGAGAGAGAGAGAGAGGATTATATATCCTCTTAATAAAATATGTTCGTTTACCCACCTTTAAACGATAGGTCGTGCCGCTACTATATCAATCTGCCTAGCCTTTTCCCAACTATGTTGGGGTCGGCTTCCAGTCTTACCGGGTGCAGCTGAATACCAGTATTTTACATGGAGCGACTGCCTATCTGACTTCCACAACCCAGTAACTGGATAATACGATACCCCTTGGTAAGACTGGTTGCCAGACTTTCGAGCTTCTGACGACACGTAACGACTGTCAAAGATCCACGAATGACAGCCGGGACCAACGGCTTAACGTGCTCTCCGAGGCACGAAGGAGTAACGGTATTGTAATGATTACTTTTTACATATTTTTGACTTATTTAACACGTGCTTTGGTCAACTACTTATGACGGGGACCGGAACTGTTTCTCCTAAACACAGGTTATTCTGTAACCTATCTAGGAGATCAGTACGACACCCACTAACTAGATTAAGTACCATGCTTGTGCGTTGTTCGTGGATGGGTGACCACCTTTACATATAATATAAAGATGGTCACCCATCCACGGACAACCCCGGCAAGCGTAGCTTAACCTGATGGATCGACCCGTGCGGCTGTTATTACTTAGCCACAAGCTCCTCGTCGTGCCGCTACTATACAGGGTAAAATTAAATTAGCTGGTGGAACTCCGCAGATGTGACGGGTATCGATACCTAAACATGATTAACCATAAACTAATTTATTTTGATAATTTTTTTTTGGGGTCACCAACCGCGGTGTAATTGAAATATCAGTTTATATCAGTTTTTTTGTCTAAACTTCACAGACGTGATGGGTATCGTTATCTTTACACGATAAAACAAAAAAAAAAAAAACAGATTTCTCAACTCATAGTTCAACACTACTACTACTACTAACGCTAGTTGACCCCAAAAATAAAATTAACAAATATTTTTTAATTTTATTTTGTCGTGTTTAGATAACGATAGCCATTACGTCTGAGAAGTTTCGCTAGCTAATTTAATTAACCCTGTATATTTGTGTCGCTTAGCGTCCTCGGAGGAGCTCGTGGCTAAGTAATAACAGCCGCACGGTTCGATCCATCAGGTTAAGCTACGCTGAACTTAATATAGTCTAAAACCTATCTAGAAGTAAAAAAATGCTCTTAAAGTTATCTTGTAGCATTCTTGATAGCTTTCTTGAGTAACAAGATAAGAAAAAGATATTAATCTTGTGAGCTATTATTAAAGTTGTGCCCACTTTTACTATAGTGTATCTACTAGCGTTCTTGAAGATATCTTGAGGGATACTTTACTCTTAAAATAGAAAATCCTTAAGAAAATCGAAATAAATTCTATTAGATATCCTATAGTAATTTTTTAGATAAAGATTTGCCCTTTTTTTTTTTTTTTTGTGGATGGGAAATCATCAAATGACTTCTCCCGCTCCGGGCAGAGCGGGAGGGCGTGTCAGACTTTTACTGACTAAAACCCACCCGTGTTCCTTCAGTTGCCCGTGCCAGGGCCACGGTATCTCTTTCGAACTACCCGCGACCCCGGCGGCTTCGGCCCTATTGGACCCCGTCACTGCTGACATCTCTTTGAGGCGCGCGTGGAACACAACGCGCCGTCGACCCGGGCCTGGTCCTTACCGGACGGCGAGCTGCCCATTACTCGTCGTCCGCAAGCCCGCGCCTACGGTGGCCGGGAATCGGCGATAGATTCCCGCCGCCCAGGGCGTCTCCTGCGGCGGCAAGATTTGCCCCTTGGGCGGGAATCTTTCATTCTATTTAGAATTCCAAATTCAAATTAATTTTATAAGTAGTTGTTCATTTGTTTTCCCGCCGTTCGATTTAATAAAATTTTGACAGGACAACGTCTGTCGGGTCAGCTAGTTTACAATAAAATTAGAATGGAATAGAATAGAATACTCTAATTAGACATTTAAGCAAACCTTTTTTATGTCCGTTCAACCGATTTTGACTTTTATTGCGTTGGTGGCATGACAAATGGCAGCTGCAGTAAACAGTTGGTAAGCCTACGGAATAGAAGTCAATATAGGTTGAACGGACTGTAAAAAAGGTTTGTTTAAATGTCTTCTTATTGTAAATGGAGTATAATAATTATTCAATACCGCTTCGAGATCAAGCTCGACACGTAAATAAAACTATAGCTGAATGACTTAATAGACGCCATTTTCCAACGCCTAAATCACTGCCAGTAGCGGTCAACTGGCGAGTAAAAAGTAATTACTATAAAACGTTTCTGTGGTTAAAATGCGGTCCGTGATTGGCGACCCCTGCCGCGCCGGCAAATTAATTTGTAGTTCAGATCAAAATCTCTCGCTTTATACTGAAATACCTACACAATTTACTTTAATTACTGCTGTGTTTGTTTTAATGAATAATTTGTTGAGTGCGTTAAGTTACTTGGTAGTTGGGTGACGGTGATAGTTATGATGGGTGACAGTGTATACAGGGTGTCCCACTGCATGGCAAAAGGCCTCCCTACTCTCTTTCCACTTCTGTGTACCTATCAGAAAATAATTGCAGAAAGACTCTTTATCAAACCTGACATAGATAAAGAAGACCCTGTCGCAGGGAAGAAGCGTAAAATGTTTCAAAAATAGAGTTTTTCTAGTTCCGCTTTGATTTAGTAAATAGTGTTATGAAATTGTGTGAGGAATATTACTAAAAAAAAAAACGACCAAACATTCGAAAGTGCACATAACCTTTTTTGGAATAAGATCCTGTATGTATGAAATAATAATTATATTTTTATTTATTTCACAATAATATATATTGTGTTTGAGGAGCCGCCATGTCTCATATATAAACGCGAATACTATCAATGTATACAAAAAACTTTTTTACAAGAAAATACAACCGACTTCCAAAAACAACACTACAAAGTGAAAAATAACTTTAATTTCGGAAGTCGGTGGCAACAAAACGAAAATACATTTAACAAGACACCGACTCCCGAAATTAAAGTTATTTTTCACTTTGTAGTGTTGTTTTTGGAAGTCGGTTGTATTTTTTTGTAAAAAAGTTTTTATTTTTCACTTTTTAGTTGTGTACCTACCCCACACAAATTCTAATACCACTACCTGCAAAACAAACTAGAACATCATCCATATAAAAGTGGGGAAAAAATACGTATTATTGAAGCTAACTCAAAAACTACCAAAGCAAAGTTAATCAATTTTATATGGGACCAACTGTGATGTATACCCTCTCGAATAAAACAAAAAAAATCCAAATCGGTCCAGCCATCTTCGAGTAATCGGGGAACATACATAAAAAAAAAAGGTTCCGACGAATTGAGAACCTCCTCCTTTTTGAAGTCGGTTAAAAAGTAGTATGTAAGGATCGTAGCAGGTGCCGTTCTGTAGTTTCTACTTCCATGGGAAGACGGTGTGAGTTTATGTATGTATGTACTTAGCCGATTTTGTAGGCATAATTACATAACCCTACAGTTACAGGACGTTTAAGGTGGCTCCTCAATTCAAACGCCTGAATTGAGGCGACAGTTTATCCGGTGGATCTTTTTGAGTAAAAATAAATTTTGCTATAGAATTTCACAATTTTCCATATTAACAAATCTTGCAAAACATTTTTTATTTTGTGTCTACATAATATTTATGTAAAAACACAAGACGTTGTGTGTAAACTGTCCTGCAAGATGTTTTTCTAGCGACAGACATCAAAGGTGATTGGATCAAAGAGCTCTATTTATAGACTCGACATCTGTGAGTCGTATGTGTAGTCCTATTAGATTGATTGAATCAATCGACGCCCTACGTAGTACGAGCTCTGAGGAGTGTAGGTAAAAATAAATAGCGTCTTAAGTGTTGATTCTGAGTAAAGAATAAGCTCTAGTTTATTTCTTTACGTAGACCGTGTTGCTCAGTTACTATGTTGTGTAAAATACTGGTGTTTAGGTGCTTTTGGCGAGCTGACTGTAGTTTATATTAAACTTTGTTTGGGTCGGCCCACAGGCAGATGATAATAATGACCGCTGTTCACGGTGTGTTATATGGCAAATAAGCCATATACGAGTAAGGTATGGGTAGCGGCAGCATCCTATTTGCCCTATTTACGGTATACTGGGTCGTCAATATATTTCCTGTACGTCGATTCTGTAAAATTCAAACATCAACTCGCATCTCACATCGCTATTCACTCTCACTCGTAAAATAGATGCTTTTTATTTGCCACTTTGAATCGGGTTCGAGTGCGAAGTGAGCGTCGAAGTGACGGGGGAGTTACTTTAATGCCACTTCTTACGTCATCTCATACTTTATCTGTCAAAATCTTACGGTCAATTTAGTTCAACTCGCTGACACGCTCGCAAGGGTAGCGCTAGTGTAAGTTCGAATTATCAAACGAGTTTTTAGAACGCCAATCAATTAACACACAGCGGATTCAGATTCGAAGTTTAGACTGAGATCTTACAGAATCACACGGCTGCACCTATTTGTCTGGATACTCGTTGATCAACGATATCAAAAGGCGGCTGAGACAGACTGGATTCTTCCCTGGAACTTACTTAACTTATCACTTTTGCCTTACTGTAATCAATCTGCCTAGCCTTTTCCCAACTATGTAGGGGTCGGCTTCCAGTCTAACCGGTTGCAACTGAATACCAGTATTTTACATGGAGTGACTGCCTATCTGACCTCCACAACCCAGTAACTGGATACTACGATACCCCTTGGTAAGACTGGTTGTCAGACTTTCGGGCTTCTGACGACCCGTAACGACTGTCAAAGATCCACGAATGACAGCCGGGACCAACGGATTAACGTGCTTTTCGAGGCACGGAGGAGACTCGGTATGTAAAGATGGTCACCCATCCATAAAGCAACCCAGCAAGCGTAACTTAACTTGATGGATCGACCCATGCGGCTGTTATTACTTAGCCACGAGATGGTTGTTTTTGTATAACTAAATGACCAGGCTTGATAGAATTGAGATACTAAGAGCCCTCTCTTGGGCATGACAATTTCTATCTATGACTTGAAAAAGGTCAGGGATCAATAAAATTACCAACAATATAACTTCACCAAATGTAAACGAAATAGAGATTTATTGAGAAACAGAAGAAGAAATCTAATCCCGATTATATGTAGCAATCCTAATTCACTTACAGACCAAATCAATATCAGATAATACACCAATCTAATAAAATGATTCAGCGGTATTGGATTGGGCCATTTATTTATCAAAGAAAATATTATTATATAAGTGGTACCAGTCTATATAGGGCTTGCGGGTGGATTACGGGCCAATCCCTCTCACAGAGAGGAGGATTGTGTCCCAGCAATGGGAACATTTTGGGCTGATTATGCTATAACTATACTAATGCCTCCTTGGTCTTATGGTCGCAAGCGTAGTAGGTAACGCTGAGCGTGTGCGAGTTCCATTCCCGGATAGGGCAGTTCTTTTTAGGGTTAAGGAACCCATATGGTGCGACTCAGTCTGTCAGCATGTCTGTCACAGCTGGATATCTTAAGGACTACTAATGCTATCAACTTGAAATTTGGAACAGTTTTAGATGACGTTTGCCCAAGTATTTTGCAAATAAGAAATAATTTTTTTTTTTTTTTGCATCAGGGACTGAAAGGAGATCTTAAAAATTCGAAGTGGCGCTACTGGGGCATGTGAGGTATCATATGAAAGAGCGCTGTTTGCAGATTCTCAAACATTTTTTTTTCCTTTTTTTTAGGCCGCATAGTTTTCGACTTTTGATGAAAAATGTAAAAAAAAAACCGTTCCTTTATCCCTTATCTCTGAAGTTTGCATAGAGAAAAATCTTTAGGCCGCATAGTTTTCGACTTTTGATGAAAAATGTAAAAAAAATACCGTTCCTTTATCCCTTATCTCTGAAGTTTGCATAGAGAAAAATCTTTAGGCCGCATAGTTTTCGACTTTTGATGAAAAATGTAAAAAAAATACCGTTCCTTTATCCCTTATCTCTGAAGTTTGCATAGAGAAAAATCTTTAGGCCGCATAGTTTTCGACTTTTGATGAAAAATGTAAAAAAAATACCGTTCCTTTATCCCTTATCTCTGAAGTTTGCATAGAGAAAAATCTTTAGGCCGCATAGTTTTCGACTTTTGATGAAAAATGTAAAAAAAATACCGTTCCTTTATCCCTTTATCTCCGAAGTTTGTATAGAGAAAAATAAGAAATTATTCTATGTGATAGAAGTTTATGCAAAGATTACAGGAAAAATAGAACGATGTCTCTAAATAGCTTACGTTTTTAGAAATCATCAACAAAAATTACATGGTACGGAACCCACGGTGCGCAAGTCCGACTCGCTCTTGACCGGTTTTTTTGAGCGTGTCAATATAAAATGACATGTATTTTATCGAACTTCAAACAATTCCCATTTTGCTTGCCTATAAATAAATTGAAAACTCTAATAATAATTGATTTCGCAAAGTTTTTAAGCAGTGCGCAAATGACAGGAGGTTCCACTCACGAATATGAACAACTTTCACTATGGGACCAACTCTGAAATCACGAAAAAAAATCTGCTGTTTCATACATTTTGGTCGAGTCGGTATTGAACTTTTGTATGAAACATCTGATTTCAGTATCTCCGTGATTTCAGAGTTGGTCCCATAGTGAAAGTTGTTCATATTCAAGACGCAAATTTCCACAGGGTGTTCTAGTACCCTGTGGAAATTTGCGCACTACTTAAAGACTTGTCCTGTGTATACAACACAGGTAGACACAACACCCGTCTGGTTGGAGAATCCTCCTTTTTCTGTAGAGGCTAGAGGGTGAGTGAAATTTATACCCTGTTCCTCATTAGTATAGTGTATTTGACACTTCTGCCGCCCCTTCGAGAGATACAATCATGATGTTAATGCTCATGTAATATTAAAACTGCCTATCATTGTATGACTGGGGTTACTGTAATCGATATTTGGTCAAACGGCTGTTATATAACCCATTTTCATGGTTTAATATTGTAAAAGTTTTCTTGGAAGTGTTGGCGGTCGGACGAAAATAGATTCAGTTGGCTTTAATTCTTGCCTTATAACAGAAGTATTGAATGTTATTAATGTTTGGTACAATAGGATAAACTGTATTGTATATTTCAGAGAGAACTCTCTCCGGAGTTGGACCGATTTAATTTTCAAAAACCAGCCAAGTGCGTGTCGGACCACGCACAATGAACTAGTTGAAAAGAATTTATCCAAAAAACGAACTTAACATTGTAATCCCAAATATTTTTTTATGTGATAAAATTACAAATTAACAATTTTCGAACTTGTTCCTTTACTTGTGTAGTGATATCTTGCTTCTTGGCAAACATGATTCTAGGTCAACGAGAAGTACCCTGTACATTTTAATTTACTTGCGAGTATCAAAATATGTCGCATAAATGGCCGTATTTTTTTATTGCGTTGACTTAGAAGAAAGATTTTTTAGAACTCCAAGAGACCTTATACGACGTAATTGACGACGTATTTGATATTAATTTCAACTTGATACCTCGACGCGTTCCTGATAGTGTTGCCCAAATGCAAGAACAAGACGAGACTTAGCCAGTCTTGGTCTTGGTCTTGCGCCAATACACCTGGTCTTGGTCTTGGTCTTGGTCTTGCGATCCCAGTCTTGGTCTTGGTCTTGCAGCAAGAGTCTTGCAAGTCTTGCAATTACCTATTAGTCTATTACTATTTATTAAAGTTTACTTTAAATCTTAGAAAAACGTATTAGAATTGGAACATTGTGAGCTTGAATTAACATAGCCATAGTAAAGATCAAGCAGATTAATAAATAACTGAAGATTTGATAAGAAATTCGAAAAATCAACTGACCTATATGTCGTTTTCCATGGAAGTAACTGTTTCTTAATAAACATTTATGATTTATAAGCTTACATTTGCTAAAACATGTAAAAAAACAAATTAATTACAATAACTTGACTGTATTTTAAAGAACAATACTTATCTGTCTAGAAAGAGATTGAACCCTCAACATATAAGAAATTTAATAAAAGAGTTTTACGATTTATCATTTATTTGAATAAAAAATAAAATACAACACAAATCAACAGCTTTATCATTAGGTTATGATACTTTATATAGTTTTTTTTGACCAAGAATTAATACAAAGTAACCATCTGGCTGACTCATCACTTAACCTATTTCTATGTTTTCTAATTACTAATGATGCTTTAGAAAATAACCTCTCAGCAGGTACTGAAGTTGCAGGTATTGAGAGAAAATCACGGGCCATTTTCGATAAAATCGGATACTCTGTCTCATGCGTCCTCCACCAATCTAAAATGTCTTCCGAGCTGGCAGTTCTTGGTTTTCTCAGGTACTCCTCCAACTCGTCTATCACTAAGCCTTGAAGACAAGATCCAGATGACGTCGAGGGACATTCATTCATAGAGTTTATCAAAGTCTATTACGTCTTCATCTTCATCACATACTTTATTTTCTTTTTCTGGTAATTCCAGAGATTTGTTCAGTGAGTGTAGACTTTTATATTCTTCATAAAGTTCATTGAACTTGCGCAGACTTTCTGTTTTAAGTTGCTTCCCCCACATTGTCAGGTCAAAAGTCTGAGCCTTATGCCTTGGGTCTAAAATTAAAGAAGTACAATAAATCCAGTTGCTCTTCTTGTAATGTTTAAGCATTTTGTCTCGAGCTGCTTGGAAAGCTAGAATGAGCCTTTCATCCACTTCAGATCGATTAGGTTTCTCATCTAACTGTTTTACCATGGATTCAATTTTATCTAGCAAGAGATTGAATGATACAATGACTAGCGGTAATGTAACATATTTGTCTTCACCAAGTTTTGTACTTAAAAGTTTAAAGTTTATTAGAGATTTATGTAATTTTTCGAGTACCTGCCATTCATTAGCTGTGATTTGAAAATCATTTAATTCGGTGACAGAACTGCACAATATGTCAATGCCCGCTCTCACTTTTAAACCAAATCCAATCATATCATGTGTGGAATTCCATCTCGTTGGACAGTCAAGAATGGCATTTAGATTTGATGGCACGCCAGCTGCTTCACAAGCAGACTGAAACTTCTTCTTCACTATCTCACTTCTTTTTATTTTACTGGAAATACTGCGTAACTTTGTTACAGATGTACGCGAGTCAGCAATATTTGGTGCAGATTCTTCATCTTCCTCATCCTCAGTTTCGTCTGCATAGTCTTCGTACTGCTGATCTTGCGCGTTAGTGTCAGACTCACAGTGTAATGCTAAGGTCTTTAATAAATCTTGTACACCAAGGTTTAAAATGTGAGCAAAGCACCGGAAATGTTGATTGTCTGAATCAAAGTGTGGCGGCAGCTGTTTGCCCAGTTCATACATAAATTTGGTATTTGCAGTTGCGTTGTCGACCGTGATACCTTGTATTTTATCAATTATGCCATATTCCAATAAACATTCATGGAAAATCGTTGCAATATCTTCCCCAGTATGTCGACCGCGTGATGGTATAAAATCAAGAACTACAGATTGATACTTCCATTCGTTGTCTATATAATGAATAGTAACCCCGTAGTAACTCCTACCAGCAATTGACGTCCACCCATCAATGGTAAAAGACATTTTAGATGATAATTGTTGAAGTCGTTCCTTGAGATTCAATTGGAGCTCTTCAAATCGCTCTTTGACTTTCCTTCTAAGTGTAGACCTTTTAGGAAACACCATATTAGGGCAAATACGTCGAAAATATACTTGTGTAGCTTCGTCATCGAAAAATGAGAAGGGAAGATATTTTTTCACCACCCAATCAACTGTAGCTGTCGTGATGTTGTCACTGCTGTTTTCCGACTGAAACAAAACAATAAATCTTGTGTTATTATTTAAAACATACTAGGTTTGAGCGTATAAGAGGAGGAGGTTTGTTGTTGTTAAATCGAGAAAATCGTTAAATTGATATTTGTTATATTAAGGTTGCACTGTACTGTAATTTACCAAAATAAAGTACTTAGTTGTTACTGGCCGATTAAATGAAAATATGGGTGTTTATAAAAAATATTTAAGACGATAATTACATACTTAATATGTCGCACCCCTAGATGAAAACTGTGAAAACACCACTAACTCAAAAATACTTACGTAAGTTAATGACGTTTTTGAAAGTATCGCATGAATAGCTACGCGGAGTTAAAATTCTTTTAACTGTTAAAAAAATATTCTTACCTGTCCACTTCTTCCAGCGGTTACTAAAAAGCTTGTGATATCTCCACTTAATTTTGGTTTAACAGGAAGAAATATTTCTGATTCCTTTTTGTGGAAAGATATTAGATGTTTCCTTAAGCCTGAAGTGTTTCTGTTTTTCATTTTTATTTCAATCTTTTTATGTTGGCACAATTTACAGAAGGCAGTTTGGGATGCATGAATTATTTCGAAAAACTCCTCAAATTTGCTTTTGGGTCTTTTAGATCTGTGACTCAAACTCTCGTTACTCGGACTAGAATAATTTGAATCTTCGTCACTCATATTAAATTGTACACGTGATACGTTTTTAGAAAACAACGAGAATTAGTAAAAACAATTATTAAGTTAGACTCGAAGCACAGCTCAATTGGAAATGACTGGAATTAAAATAATTCCTTTATTTATAGTACGTTTCCTTGCTTTCTACCGCGCCGCCTCGCCACGTGCCGGCTCTATGAAAAGGATGCCGCCGCAAATCAAACAATGCCGCGTGCGGCGTACAAACACACACTAAATATTACCTACTTGTACAGACACGACGCGTGAATAAAATAGAATTAGTGCCAATCACTATTCTTTACATATAAGTGAATGTTTTGGCGTACATCTATACTAATATTATAAAGCTGAAGAGTTCGTTTGTATGTTTGATGACAGAAGTTTTAAAATAAATAAATAAGTCCTGAACGTCACTATACCTCCAAAGATTCCTCGTGGACGAAGTCGCGGGCACAGCTAGTAAATACTTACTCTCATCATCTCTCTCAGAGATATTCGGGCTGGTAAGTAATACAAAACTCTTATCGCAGGCTTTTTATTTTATTAGTAGGTAAGTACCTACGCTTTTTATATTATTTTATTAGTTTTGTAGAATTTTTTTACACGTTTCAAGTATATTTAAAAGTGGCTACAATATTTATTAAACGGGTGATTTTTGAACACTTTTTTGCTATTTTTTCTTGTAAAAACTTAAGAAATATAATGACTAAATGTACAATAATAGTACCTAAGTAATTAGTTTAAAACCATATAAGTAATCAATATTATAATATATACTTACTAGAATAAATTAATATGACATCTACTACCTATCCTTACCATTTTATCCTAATCATAATACTACTTGCGTGATCAGTATAATGTATTCATTTTCATTCTAAGCACTCTGAAACTTATTTATTCTTTGGAACACCTGTAGGTACTCTACTAGGAAATTATTTTGCATGAGTATACCTACGCCCTATGGCGGCAATCAAATAGTGTCAAATGTTATGATTTCGGCGTGGCGGCAACGATTGTTTTAGATTTCAAAAGAAGCCGCCGGCGCGTGTATCATAACCATGTACTTCCGAAAAGCGGCAAATTTCTTTGAGAAGTAAGTACAAAACCTTTGATGCCGCATTATCAAAGTGCCGATGGTTAAAACATAACTATGCATGCACTCAGTTTGATTTTAATAGATATTTTTTTATTCGCTATGTTTATGGTATTAGTCGTAATGCGCATAGGTCCAGTTTTTCATATTCTTTGATACAGTTTTTTGCGTCTCATAGAATTCCTAAGCGTACCTACCTATACACCGAACTGTTACACCCAACTACTCAGTGAAATAGCGCTAAGTCCTAGCTGCAAGACGCAAGAGTCTTGCAGGCTATGTCTTGTTCTTGCTCAAGTCTTGCACGGTCAGTCTTGGTCTTGGTCTTGCTAAAAATACGCGGTCTTGTTCTTGGTCTTGGTTTTGCAAAAACGCAAGAACAAGACCAAGACTGCAAGACCAAGACTGAATTTGGGCAACACTAGTTCCTGAGAAAAAGGGCCTTGATAGACTGACAGACAGATAGACAGACCAACATACGGACAACGAAGTGATCCTATAAGGGTTCCATGTTTTCCTTTTGAGGTCCAGAACCCTAAAAACGTTCAATGTAATAAACTGGAGATACTCATGCCTGACACATATTGTATTTCAAAAGAAAATAACATTTTTTCAAGTTCTCATTAGACCATAATACGTTACATATACTGAATTATTATTTTTTGTAACTTGTAATCTCTAATTTTTCAACAAAATAAACAAATATGACGTACCTACATAACTATGTAAGTAGGTACCATACAATACGGCAATGTAATGATCTAATCACATCAAAATTCGTCAAAGGTCTCCACGTCTAAGATTCTCGTACAATTTTGAGGTCACAAGGACAATAGTCTCCTGCTCCATTTGTACCGAAACTGACCGTCTTCGGCAAACCCGGGCTAATGAGGGTAATTTGAGAAAAGGAGCAATTTAATTCGTATAAGAAACAGATTTTCCCTTCTGAATTGCCTTTCATTTCCTACTCAGAGGAATTTGATTGGCCGCAAGATGAGTGGATTTGTGACAATCTAATTGCCTCAATGTACTTGATGGATCTTCAATCTAATTACCTTAATGTACACACGGCTACACATCAAGCTATACATTTCCAGTTTACACTGACCTCTCATTATCAGGAAATCCTATACAATGCGAGATCAGCTTATACTGGATAAGTATAGCTTTATCTGTAGCCGTGCGTACGAGCAACTTTCTGACTTCAAGACGGGAGGTCTTGAAGTCAGAAAGTAAAGAGAAAGTTAAAAAAAAAAGATAGCAAAGCAAAGCTACGGTTTCTGGTCGAGACATTTTGAAGCGAGAATTCCCGGAAATTTCTAATCGAGAAATCTCGAGTCCCGTGAAATAAAATAAATCCAGAAACCAGAAATTGTAGTATAGTATTAGAGCAACAAAATTAGTGATTAAAAAGTACCTAGGTAAAAATATAACTCAAGGAAACGTACAGCACAAGCTGCATTTAATAAATTAAAGCCATAATCCCTTAAAAGCTTCACCGTATATACTTAATAAATTAACGACTAAAATTCAGTTTTCCTATACATATAAATCCGTACAATTTTCCAAAGTTTATTTCGGCCGTAATGGACCGTACTTGCTTGCTCGCATGTGTGGGCGGCAATAAAACCAGTTAAGCCTTGTGTTTACTTGTCTATCTCGTCACGTTGCTCTGCAATGCGCCACGGCAGCTCGATCTCATCGGTAAAGTGTGGACCCAAGGACCAATATTTTAACATATGCTAGAAGAAAATGTTGGTTAAATCGATTTTTTTTCTTTCTGAAGGTTTAAAGATAAGATAAGATCAAAGTTAAGGGAAAATTGAAGATACTTCTGTTTCGTGATCACGAATTGAAATCTTCATCAGAATAATTTCAATAAACGGTCAAGCGAGTACATTTGTACCTTATTATTATTAGGTATTCATTTATTTAGACAACAATGATCCATTGGGTTAGTAACAAATAATCTTAATCTATAATATTAGGGCTTTACCTATGAAATTGCCGTTCTGCAGTACTGGCCATTTCAAATCAAAATAATTTTTGTTTGGCTAAGAATTCTAATTTCAAATTAATTTTATTTTAAAAACATGGATTTTTTTTCCAAAAGTAGTCATTTGTTTATTGATTAGTGTTACATTTTCATCGCATTTCAATCTTTTTCGTCATCATGGATACGTTAAAAATTCGAGTAATTATGGAATATCAGTACCGTCGTAGCAGCAACGCGGCACAAGCGGCACGCAACATCAACGACGTTTACGGAGCTAACACTACAAACCAACGCACCACTTGTTATTGGTTTGCTCGCTTAAAGGAAGCGAGCAAACCAATAACAACTGGAAATTTCGACCTGAAAAATGAACCTCGTGGTCGTCCGAAGACTGGTCGACAATGACGAATTAAAGGCGATTGTGGAAGCTGATGATACACAATCTACGGCTGAATTAGCAGCAGCTTTCGACGTTAGCGTCAAAACAATATTGGTCCATTTGCGTCAAATTGGCAAGGTAAAAAAGCTTGACAAATGGGTGCCCCACGAACTCAATGATCGCCAGCGCGAAGTACGCGTCGAGACGTGCCTTGCACTGCTCAACAGACACACAAATGAAGGAATTTTGAACCGCATTGTTACCTGCGATGAAAAATGGATTCTGTTTGATAACCGCAAGCGCTCAGCAAGTTGGTTGGATCCTGGTTCAGCACCTAAACAATGCCCTAAACGAAAACTTACCCCTAGAAAAGTGATGGTCACTGTTTGGTGGTCTAGCGCCGGTGTGATTCATCACAGCTTCTTACCAAACGGGGTGAGCATTACTTCAGATGTGTACTGTGAAGAACTGAACACAATGATGGAGAAGCTGGCACATCTCCAACCAGCATTGGTCAATCGCTCGTCTCCGCTGCTCCTGCACGACAACGCGCGACCTCATACTGCAGAGCAGACGGTCTCCAAGTTGCAAGAACTGGGGTTGGAAGCTCTCCGTCATCCGCCCTACTCATCGGACCTTGCGCCTACAGACTACTACTTTTTCCAGAATTTGGATAACTTCTTGGCGGGAAAAAAATTCAATACCCGAGAGGCAGTACAAAATGCCTTTGAAGAATTTGTTGCCTCCCGTCCAGCTGATTTCTTTAAGAAGGGCATCAATAAACTGCCACTGCGTTGGCAAAGATGCATTGATTGCATGGGTGATTACTTCGATTAATACAAATAAAAAATGCAGGAAAAAAATTCGTTTAAATTTATTCATACAAAACGGCAATTTCATAGGTGAAATTGAAAACCTAATTTTAATTAATTTTACTAATTAAAAACCTATTAATTAATAACGCAGACAGTGTACAGGTGACCAGTGAGCTCACCAACGGGCTGTCATGCCTCTCGGCTATAGCGCGCAGAATGCTGCTGGGCCTGCCACGGAGTCTGTTTAGCAGCGAGGTAGCTCTCTTACGCCGTACAGCATTGAATCAGTTGGTACGTGCCTCAGCGAGCAGAGATGACGCGCTACAGAACCGAGGCAGCCGCAACAGCACTCTAAATGCGTTATTATACTGGATCCGCAGAGCATTGTAGCCTTTTTGGGTGTAGCTGAACCACAGGCTCCCCGAGTACAGTGACAATACGCAATATGCTTTGAACAGCGTTATTTTGACCGCAGCTGTACATCGGAAGAACCGGCGGGCCAGCATATTAGCCCGAGCCATTATGTCCGTTTCTGTACAACAAGACAACGTATATGCAAAATTTCAGGATTATCGGTTCAATGGTTTAGGCGTGAAAATGTAACAAACAAACTACACTTCTGGACACATCTTTTGGCCCACCTTGTATTTTCAGTTTCGTTTGGTCCTAGCTAAAATTTTATATTAGGTCGAGCAAAAAGTTTTTATGCAGTTTTGAACCTGGCAATTTCATTCAATAGTCTTTTTTTGAATTTCGAACACAGAATTTAAAGAAACAAAAGACAATTTGGAGCCTGTTTGTTGATATCAAACAATCGAATACTAAGAAAACTTGGTTTTATTGGTTTACTTGGAAATAATTCTTGAAAAAGTGATTGATATCTTTGGTTTTGCAACAAACATTACTTATTCTTAACATTAAGGTGAGGTTCTATCAATAATCTATGGATTCTTCACCTGAAGTCGCCGCCCAAGCTGTGGCACTTATTCAGGCCGGACACAGCCAAAGAAACGTGAGTGCTCAACTTAATTTAAGTCGATCTGCGGTCCGAAATGTTTATCGGAGGTACCTAGAGACTGGCGGCTTTGTTCGTCGCCAAGGAAGGCCACGATCTCGGGTCACAACTGAAAGGCAGGATCGATTCAACGTGACGACCAGCTTGAGAAATCGTCACCTTACCTCCATTGAGATACAAAACCAACTTCGCGACTACCACGGAGTATCTGTGAGCGCTCGAACTGTTCGGAGAAGGTTAAAAGAACGCGATATGGTACCACACAAGCCAGCTAATGGCCCCAAACTAACGCGAGCCCAGCGAACAGCGCGCCTTCATTTCGCACGCAGTCATTTAAATTGGACACAGCAAGATTGGAGCCGTGTACTCTTTTCTGATGAGTCTAAAATTATGTTACATGGCAATGATGGAAGGAAGAAGGTCTACCGACGTAAAGGAGAGCGTTTCGCACAATGCTGCTTTGAAGAGAGGGTTGCTTATGGCGGTGGCTCATGGACTGTCTGGGGCGGTATATCCGCGAGCGGCAAAACTCAACTTGAGGTTGTTACAGGACCACGGCTGCCAACATTAAATGCTGAAAGGTACATTCGTGAGTGCTTAGAACCTCACGTGATACCATACGCGACTATGTGGGCCCAAATTTCCTTTTTATGCATGATAATGCAAGAGCCCATGCGGCCGGCATCGTCAGGGAATATCTTCGGGATGTGAACATCACAGTTATGGACTGGCCAGCCAGAAGCCCAGACATGAACCCCATTGAGCACATGTGGGACGAGCTAAAAAGACGTGTTAGGGCTCGTCAGCCAGTTGCCCAGACGATGCAGGAGTTGAAAACTGCCATAGAAGAGGAATGGGAGATGATCCCCCAAAATTTCATAGAGCGGTTGATAAACTCTATGCCTAATCGTATGAGAGCTGTGGTAGATGCCCATGGAGGCAAAACGCGTTATTAAATTAAACCTTTATTTGATAAAACATGTTTTTTATTCAAAAATCAATTGCCTTTAACAAGGCGCATATCCGACTTGTTAGGCGTAGCTCCATGTCGTATGGTATTCTGAATTCAAATAAAGATGGTAAAATGTATCAGGTTTAAAACTGCATCAACAGTTTTTGTTCAATCTAGCAATCATATTTCGGTAGGGGCCATCGAAACCTAAACTCTAAGGTGGGCCAATAGATGTGTCCAGAAGTGTACTTTCGCATTTATAATATTAGTTAGGATTAAGAGTTTAAAAAACTTTTTTACAAAAAAATACAACCGACTTCCAAAAACAACACTACAAAGTGAAAAATAACTTTAATTTCGGGAGTCGGTGTCTAGTTAAATGTATTTTCGTTTTTTGCCACCGACTTCCGAAATTAAAGTTATTTTTCACTTTGTAGTGTTGTTTTTGGAAGTCGGTTGTATTTTTTTGTAAAAAAGTTTTTATTTTTCACTTTTTAGTTGTGGTACCTACCCCACACAAATTCTAATACCACTATCTGCAAAACAAACTAGAACATTATCCATACAAAAGTGGGGAAAAAATACGTATTATTGAAGCTAACTCAAAAACTACCGAAGCAAAGTTATTCAATTTTATATGGGACCAACTGTGATGTGATACCCTCTCGACTAAAACAAAAAAAAATCCAAATCGGTCCAGTCATCTTCAACTAATACGAATTGAGAACCTCCTCCTTTTTGAAGTCGGTTAAAAAAGAGATTGATTATAAATTTTAGAGTATTCAATAATATTTTTAGGAAAGGAAAACGGGAACAATGAATGGTTGATTAAATAAACTCCCCTACTACGGTATACAGGGTTATTTTAAATTGGCTAGCTAAACTCCATAGACGCGATATCGACAACTAAACACGATAAAATAAATAGCCAGTCATGAAAACTGCCGACAGAAGTGAAAACATATAACGCGATTTCCCCCTACCAAAATCGCTCAACGCCTAAAGAAGTTTTCGCTTCAACTAAGCACAGCATGCGCGGTGTCGCGGTGGCGCAAACCAGTAATATTTCCTCCTAGCAAAAATCGCTCAACGCGCATAAAGAAGTTTTCAATACAAAAAAAAAATATTTGATGTTTTTTTTTGGGAGGTATGAGGAGCTTGTGGCTAAGTAATAACAGCCGCACGGGTCGATCCATCAGGTTAAGCTACGCTTGCCGGGGTTGTCCGTGGATGGGTGACCGCCTTTACATACCGAGACTCCTCCGTGTCTCGGAAAGCACGTTAAGCCGTTGGTCCCGGCTGTCATTCGTGGATCTTTGATAGTCGTTACGAATCCTCAGAAGCCCGAAAGTCTGACAACCAGTCTTACCAAGGGGTATCGTATTACCCAATTACTGGGTTGTGGAGGTCAGATAGGCAGTCACTCCATGTAAAATACTGGTATTCAGCTGCATCCGGTTAGACTGGAAGCCGACCCCAACATAGTTGGGAAAAGGCTAGGCAGATTGATTTTGTTTTTTTTTTGGGAGGTCAACGACCGCAGCAAGTGTTGTTACTTGAAATATGAGTTGAGAAAAACTGTTTTCTTATGTTTAGATATTGATACCCATCGTGTCTGCAATGTTTAGCTAGCTAATTTAAAATAAGCCTAAAATCCTATACTATTAAATAAGCAATATTTGTATATACAGGGTGTAAGTGTAAACAGTGGCAATCTTTTAAGGGCTCATTGTACTAATTATTATGAACAACTTTTACTATGGGACCAAACCTGAAATCGCGAAAAAAAATCCGCTGTTCAGTACATTTATGTTCGCATAATTCGTCGAAATATGGGAACAGCAGATTTTTTTTTCGCGATTTCAGGTTTGGTCCCATAGTAAAAGTTGCTCAAAATGATAAGTACAATGACCCCTTAAAAAATTGCTACTGTTTACACTTACACCCTGTATATACCTACCTATATGTATATTTTTTTAATCACGTTCTTGAAAACGGCTCTAACGATTTCGATGAAACTTGCAATATAGAGGTTTAAGGGGGCGAAACATCGATCTAGCTAGGTCTCATATCTGGAAAAATTAAAAATAAATTATATTCACCCGAGCAGAGCTCGGTCGACCAGGTAGGTACCTACTAGTACTGATCAGTACATAAAAAGTAAGTTTAAATACTTTTTATTTAAATTTTTTTGAGGTTATATTTTCGCGATAAAGTATTTGTAGAGCCACTTTACATTTTTAAAGAAGAATAATTTGTATTATATGTATTTTGGGTAGGTTTGGAGAGAAATGTTTGGCTCACATCTGAGGCGTGATTTTAGAAATTATTCCCAATTATCGGGTGTATACAAGCAAAGCCGCAAGCGATAGCTAACAATATATATATTTTTGAAATGTGCTAATTAAGCCTCTTAATTTATTGATGCTGTGTTGGGTATTGAATGATACCCAACACAGCATTAATAAATTAAAATTTTTTTAGCTCATTACTTTATGAGGAGCTTGTGGCTAAGTAATAACAGCCGCACGGGTCGATCCATCAGGTTAAGCTACGCTTACCGGGGTTGGTCCGTGGATGGGTGACCATCTTTACATATCGAGACTCCTCCGTGCCTCGGAAAGCACGTTAAGCCGTTGGTCCCGGCTGTCATTCGTGGATCTTTGACAGTCGTTACGGGTCGTCAGAAGCCCGAAAGTCTGACAATCAGTCTTACCAAGGGGTATCGTATTACCCAGTTAATGGGTTGTGGAGGTCAGATAGGCAGTCGTTCCATGTAAAATAATGATATTCAGTTGCATCCGTTTAGACTGGAAGCGGACCCCAACATAGTTGGGAAAAGGCTAGGCAGATTGATTGACTTTATGTCCTGTAGAGGGCCATTTTCAAGACGCTTCCAACGATATCTCATTAGTCAAATTATGAGAAGTAGTTTAGAAGTTATGAGGGAACAGATGAACATACATACATACATACTGGTCAAAATCATAACGCTCCTTTTCGCTTCGCCGTAGTCAGGTAAAAACAAACTGTAGAGGCTGCGAATAGAAACGTCATTTCATCGATTCCCGCCAAGCCAAAGTTCGGCCCAACGCGTTACGAACAGCAGTCAAGGCATTAACTACACAGGGGGCGGTATAAATGTTAAGGACCGCGATAAGTTAAAAGTTTACTGCGTGTTTAATGCTGCCAGTGAATTTTATGAAGCTGGGAAGTGACACTGTACTAAATGGACTTATAGCTGTGCCATCAGCCTGTAGTTAAGAGGCATATTACATTTTAATTTTGGCGTTCTCTTATTCGGCGTTACTGTTCTTATTCTGAGAAACTGAAAGACTTCGACAACTTTGATTTATTGAGTGCTGGAGAATAATTATTAGTATTGTTCATAGCAGCCTCGCTTTTCGCAATTTTTCTAATCATAAAATTCCGAAGCAAGTTTTATAATTTTTCGAGCTCGCGGATTGAAATGATTTCAAAATATGTCGCATAAATGGCCGTATGTTTTTATTTCGTTGACTTAGAAGCTTGAGTTTTTTATAACTCCAAGAGACCATAAGCTTGCGTATTTGATATTAATTTCAACTTGATACCTCTACGCGTTCCTGAGAAAAAGGGACTTGACAGACAGACAGGCGGACAACGAAATGATCCTATAAGGGTTCCGTTTTTTCTTTTTGAGGTATGGAACCCTAAAAAAACATATAGCCAGTGTGACTCGGGATGATGTTAGGATTCTAACTATAGCCCCACATCCAAATCTGTTCAGACTTTTAAGTATTATGGTGGAATAAAGAAACTCACATACATGAACCCTGAAAACATTTCACTCCTTTTTTGGGCAGTCGTGTAAAAATTTGTCAAAAATGTAGGTAAATTAGAGGTGTTTCTGACAGGTTAACACAGTATATCAACCCCTTGATAGGGATGACGCCCGGGTAAAAAAAATAAATTCTATTTAGTCCGTCAGTTAGATAATAAAATAAAAAAAATTAGACACGTGTATTTTTTGTCATATTGATAATAAAAAAATACATAAATAACACGCATTAAAGTTGGGGAGTGAGGGCTCGCTACATCACTTCATCGTCATGCCTTATTTTAAGTCAATGTAACGCCGTAGTCTGATAATTACGTAAAAAAAGAAAAAATACGTGTCCAATATTTTTTTAATAATAAACGTGACAAACAGAAAAAAAAAATTTGTCATCATCCTTATTGCCCCTCTGATCTTCTGAATGTCACCTACCTCTCCATTTATGAAAAGAAAAATCAATCTGCCTAGCCTTTTCCCAACTATGTTGGGGTCGGCTTCCAGTCTAACCGGGTGCAGCTGAATACCATTATTTTACATGGAGCGACTGCCTATCTGACCTTCACAACCCATTAACTGGGTAATACGATACCCCTTGGTAAGACTGATTGTCAGACTTTCGGGCTTCTGACGACCCGTAACGACTGCCAAAGATCCACGAATGACAGCCGGGACCAACGGCTTAACGTGCTTTCCGAGGCACGGAGGAGTCTCGGTATGTAAAGATGGTCACCCATCCACGGACCAACCCCGGCAAGCGTAGCTTAACCTGATGGATCGACCCGTGCGGCTGTTATTACTTAGCCACGAGCTCCTCTATGAAAAGAAAAATCCTTGATGATAAATTATAGCTTGTTTCATCACTAAGGTTTGTAGGTGAATTGATTGCCTCGGGTGCGTCGGCGTCGGACGTAATCAAGTAGGTACCTATCGACACCCGTGGAGGCTATTTCTATGCAAAACCACAGAATACATATAGTACAAGTACAGAAGATTCACTCCGCAAAATCATTTAAATAAATAGCGATTCTTGCTACGACACAATAAAGTGCAATTCAGGTCGTACAGCGTTAATTACCTACAGTTAACCCCCGTTCGCACGGGCGTAATAAAATCGCGGCGGGATTTTATAGCGCACTGGATTTTCAACTCTCGTTGTTGAGCCGAGCGTTGAGAATACAACTTAACAATAACAGAGTACTTTCTAGCGCGTCGAAAAAACACACTGTTGGATTTTGGACTCTCGGCGCTATGCAGAGCGTTGAAAATCCAGTGCGCTATAAAATCCAGGCGCGATTATATTATGCCCGTGCGCACGGGGGTTTATATTCACCTAGAAGTTGCCTCTCTTTCTATCGCGTAGCTCTTATACCCTCTGACTCGTTAGGGTTATCTTATTTTACGACGCAGCGCGTGAGTGTGTATTGAACTGACGTGTGAGCCGCCCGGTGCGCGGCAGCCCACACTGAGTCGACGTTCGCACGGACGTAAAAATGTCACGGCGATGTTTTTTTTGCGCACATCCAGTGCGCAACGCTTTGCTGTGCGCCGGGAGTTGAAAATCCAAAAGTGTGTTTTTTCGACGCGCTAGAATACACTCTGTTGTTGTTAAGTTGGATTCTCAACGCTCGGCTCAACAGCGACAGTTGAAAATCCAGTGCGCGATAAAATCCCGCCGCGATATTTTTACGTCCGTGCGAACGTCGGCTAAATTTGCGCGACAAGTCGAGCCCGCCGCGTACCTACTTGTAGGTACGCGTACGTACTTCATACCTAAAATGAGAAGTGCGCCTAGCTTGGCAAAACACTGATTAATCTGACATGAACTCACTACATGTGATGTAAAGGGTCTTTCAAATAGAGCGGGTCGATGTTAACAATCTGTGGCGGCCATTTTGTTTTGGCGGCAACTGTCAAATCTGTTTTTTCTTATTCAGTCACTGATGCCAAATCACCATGGCAAGTTACACGGTTGAGCAGCATGTGCAAATGATAAAACTTTATTATCAAAATGAGTGTTCGTTAGTGCAAACGTTGCGCGCATTGCGCCCATTTTACGGCAGACGCGGTGGCCCTTCAAAGTCCACTCTCCAACGATTGGTGACTAAATTTGAGACGACCGGTTCGGTAAACAACCAACCAACACCTTTACGTCAAAGGAACGCCAGATCGGCCGAGAACATCGCCGCTGTACGTGAGAGTGTTCAGGAGACTCCGACGCAGTCGATTTCTCGCCGTGCTCAAGAACTCGGCCTTTCGCAGACCTAAACTTGGAGAATTTTGCGTCGGGACTTGGGTCTGCATCCGTACAAGATCCAACTGACCCAAGAGCTCAAAGTTAATGACCATAGACAACGCCGTGTGTTCGCTGAATGGGCATCGGAACGCTTGGAAGAGGACCCCGATTTTGGCCGAAAAATAATCTTTAGCGACGAGGCACATTTTTGGATGAATGGTTTTGTTAATAAGCAAAATTGCCGTATATGGGATGACCACAACCCACATGAGGTTCACCAGGTGGCAATGCATCCACAAAAAGTTACTGTTTGGTGCGGATTTTGGTGTGGCGGCGTCATTGGTCCGTACTTCTTTGAAAACGACGTTGGCGAGGCCATCACCGTCAACGGCGAGCGCTACAGATCAATGATAAACAATTTCTTTTGGCTTGAATTGAACAATATGGACGTGAACGACATGTGGTTCCAGCAAGATGGCGCTACTTGCCACACAGCGAACGACACAATCGACATTCTGCATGAACGGTTTGAGGGTAGAGTTATCTCTCGCAGAGGTGACGTGAATTGGCCACCAAGATCGTGTGATTTGACTCCGCTAGACTTTTTCTTGTGGGGTTTTCTGAAGTCGCAGGTCTATGCCAATAAACCACATTCGACCGTTGCCCTGAAAGCCAACATAACGCAGGCCATCGCTCGGATTCAGCCAGATCTATGCAGCAGAGTCATTAAAAATTGGACCTCTCGGATTCGTGCCACCATACGAAGCCGCGGCGGACATTTGAACGATGTCATATTCCATCCATAATGGCATAAATGGGCCTTTTAAATAAAAAATAAATTTCGATAATATCTCACACACATCTTGTTTTATTCAATTTTAACATCGACCCGTCCTTGTTGAAAGACCCTTTATAATCTTTCCAACCATTTATTTTTTTGGCATCCATTAAGTACTGCAATTTTTCGTCTATGGTTGTCTGTCAATAAATAAAGAACTTCATGGGCGTGCTTATGTTAAAAGTAAAATAAATGCTTGGAAAAAGTAAAATAAAGCCTCATCTTGTAGAATGCTTTGCAATTAATTATTAGAACCCTAAATGAATAAATTCAAAAACCGGCCAAGTGCGTGTCGGGACACGCGAAGGTAATAGGGTCCCGTAGTGCACGCCGCGCGCCGGCGCCGCCGCCAGTCGTTACTCGAGCGTATATGTTATTAATTTAGAAATCATTAATATGAAGACTGTTATGATTTTATTTTTGTATATTTTTACAAGGTTCATAAACTTATATTTACTACCTGTTTTACACAACTAACAACGTTATATAAGTAATTTTTAATGGAATTTGTACGAAATTTTTACTGTTCCATGTACATTTTACAAGTTGGTTGACTCGTAAACATGAAAGCCTACTTAGCTGTGATAGTTTTCCTTTTAATTTCGTTATATATACTAGTACCGTAAATTTTTTCACCCATCCAAAACCAACCGTTTAGCTGGCGGTGGTTGGGGACGACGACGACATTTGACTCTAACAAAAATTAGCAGTTTAAAGCTTAATATTTCAGAAACGGATCCCTAAATCGGAACATTGTTTTAACAAACCCACAATATTTTTGAAAAACCTATCCAACTACACCGCACACCATGGGGTAGACGAGAAAAAAAAAACATCCCAACTTTACGTGTACACAAGGTACCATAAAAAATTTTTTTTCATGATTTTGTTTTACCACTTTGTCGGCGTGATGAATATGAGTATTCATGCCAAATTATAGCTTTCTAGTACTAAGAGTCTCTGAGCTAAGCTGCGGACGGACGGACAGACAGACGGTCGGACATAACGATAAGTGTTCCTTGTTGACTACGGAACCCTAAGAAGTCTAATTTTGCTCCAATAGTATATTCCATGATAGCGTTTTTTGTGCGTCGATACAACTAAGTTTGACTAACATGTTTCAGTCACAATCAAAGTTCTGCAATTTTCTCTCCAGAATTTATTTCAGTATCACAGAGAAAATACAGGGTGTGGCGTAATTAGTGGTCCAACGTTAAGAGGTCGATACACCGTATATTCAGCTATCACATATCACAATTTGAACCAATTTTTTTCCTAGGTCTCGGAATACATTTTTTTTTTTAAATTGACAACTTGTTTTATAGTATTTTTTTTTACATTTGCTTAAGATAGCACATGCATTTCACAGTTATAAACAAAAAGCAAAATTAAAAAATAATGTCATTTATAGAAAATACAGCCAAATTAGTAAAGCAAGGTGTAAATTTTTCAAATAATAATATAAAATATTTTCTTCTGAACTGGAAAAAAATTGTTCAAATTGTGGTATGTGATAGCTAATTTATACGGTGTATCGACCCCTTCACGTTGGACCACTATTTACGCCACACCCTGTATATAGTAAGATACGTTTTAATAATCCCATATAGAGCTCAAGAATCCAGACAACGCTATATGATAGACATTGTGCCTTTATGTCGACATGATTCTGCGAATCCCTCACAATAAATATAAAATAACCAACCAAATTCAGAAGCACATTGTAATAAACGAACATTCAAACGAAAAATGACTTCTCTAATTAGTGGGTTGTTCACAGAATCACGAAGAGTTTTCCACGATGTTGGAGATTTAAGAAGGTCGTTTCTCGTATTGATGTGGAGGGTAGGCGCGACTTTTCAATTCGGCTGGGTGCGGTGGTTCAGAGCAGCCCCGCCCACCGTCGCAACCCCTGAATTCATTCATTCCTCAATCGAGGCTCGCCCGCATCGGGTGTCCGTGACGATAAGTACGCGCGAGTTTACGTGGAAAAATATAAACAATTGTTGATCGCCAATTCGCCAATTCGCCATTTCGAGGTTCATCCTAATTTAAGGTAAGTGTTGTGTGGTTTTTGGGTCACGTTTGGTTATTGTTTTGATTTTAGAAATGGTTGACATTGTGGGTTTATTGTCGTGAACGTGCGTCTGTAAAAACAGGTTGGATGATACTGTATCTTTTGAATCTGTTTCGGAATTTTCCGAGGTGTTTTGGCTGTGACAAATTTTTTGAGTGAGAATGTACTTGTCTCTATCTAGATGTTGTTGTGAATTATTGTCCAAAATATGGGAGCGATGTTTTCCAAAATATCAAGAACTAAGTACTTACATTGTTTATATTTTGATTGTAGAGGTTTTGGTCCAATACTGAGGCAATTATACCTACCTACCGCAAACATAATGAATTAAGCCAGAATTTTCGTCTATTTACGACAGAAACGTACCAAAAGTTTCTGTGTAATAAATACTATATAAATAAATATACTTAAAAAAAAAAAAAATATTATATTACAGTCAGCAACAAAAGTCGATTAACACTTGCAGTTCTGTAATCTTAATTATTAAGCGAAATATTTAATTGAAATCGGAACAGAGTACTTAAATTTTTAAGAACATTATCTCTTAACAGTTAAACGAAAAAAAAGCAGTTTATCGAATCATTTTATGTTAATTTATCGAATCAAAATCTGCCTAGCCTTTTCCCAACTATGTTGGGGTCGGCTTCCAGTCTAACCGGATGCAGCTGAATACCATTATTTTACATGGAGCGACTGCCTATCTGACCTCCACAACCCAGTAACTGGGTAATACGATACCCCTTGGTAAGACTGGTTGTCAGACTTTCGGGCTTCTGTTGACCCGTAACGACTGTCAAAGATATGCAGTTTATCGAATCATTTTGTGTTAATATAGATGACGACAAAACGTAGTAGTGTTAACTGACTTCTGTTGCTGACCGTACCTACGTCGTATCTTCTTTTCTTATACAATATCTTATTCATATCAAAGTATTAGTATACACAATATAGTATTGTATTGTACCTCACACGACAAGAACTT
The DNA here is from genome assembly GCA_946251885.1 of Cosmia pyralina. Lineage (NCBI taxonomy): Eukaryota > Metazoa > Arthropoda > Insecta > Lepidoptera > Noctuidae > Cosmia > Cosmia pyralina. The sequence continues at coordinate 11,670,330 of OX276362.1, read as the reverse complement.
CATTTATTTGAATATAATTTCATATTATTAATTGATTTTGTTCTTCTCTCGTCAACTACCAATGCTTACTTAAGTTATTAATAAGTAAATACTTAGCTACTTTTTTAAAACGTCACGTGATAGTATATTAAAGACTTAATACTTATTTGTGTCGAAAGCGGACCGTCTGTCACGCTGCCTGAGAAATACAACTCGTCATTGTCACGGTGCCGCGTCACGTCTGTCGTCGGCCGCAGTCGCTCTTGACATAAAAGGTCGATACTACATTTTTGAGAAGATTGCTTTCACGATTATTACTTTGATAAGTCTTACCAAGGGGTATCGTGTTAACCAGAAACTGTGTTGTGGAGGTCAGATAGGCAGTCGCTTCATGTAAAATACTTGTATTCAGTTGCATCCGTTAGACTGGAAGCTGATTCCAACAAACTTGGGAAAAGGCTAGGCAGATGATGATGAAGATACTTTGGGAAGATACCTATATACTTTCTCTCGTTTTAACCGACGAAAAAAAAAATTCGACACGTATGTTTTTTTTTTAATTCTTTTTTTTATATATGACCACGCATAACTTTTTACAGAGTCGTCCGAATTGAAAATTTTTTATCAAAGTTGGTCCCATATAAAATTTATTAACTTTGCTTGGCTAGTTTTTGAGTTAGCTGCAATAATACGTATTTTTTCCCCACTTTTATATGGATGATGTTCTAGTTTGTTTTGCAGGTAGTGGTATTAGAATTTGTGTGGGGTAGGTACCACAACTAAAAAGTGATAAATAAAAACTTTTTTACAAAAAAATACAACCGACTTTCAAAAACAACACTACAAAGTAAAAAATAACTTTAATTTCGGAAGTCGGTGGCAAAAAATGAAAATACATTTAACCAGACACCGACTTCCGAAATTAAAGTTATTTTTACTTTGTAGTGTTGTTTTTGGAAGTCGGTTGTATTTTTTTATAAAAAAGTTTTTATTTAATCATGAATCAAACGCTATCGTTTGATTCATGATTAAAACAGAGAGAAAGAGAGTATATATCTTCCCAAACATCACTATTAAAGAACCTTATTTAGATTAGTCTAGAAATAGTCCTTGTTTGGCTACTAACTGAAACCACATGGTTTTAGTCAATCGAACTCATCAGTCTCGTGGTAGAGTCACTCAACATCAATCAATCTGCCTAGTCTTTTCCCAACTATGTTGGGGTCGGCTTCCAGTCTAACTGGATGCAGCTGAATACCAGTATTTTACATGGAGCGACTGCCTACCTGACCTCCACAACCCAATAACTGGGTAACACGATACCCCTTGGTAAGACTGGTTGTCAGACTTTCGGGCTTCTGACGACCCGTAACGACCGTCGAAGATCCACGAGTGACAGCCGGGATCAACGGCTTAACGTGCTTTCCGAGGCACGGAAGAGTCTCGATATGTAAAGATGGTCACCCATCCATGGACCAACCCCGGCAAGTGTAGCTTAACCTGATGGATCGACCTGTGCGGCTGTTATTACATATAACATTAATAGCACGATCCTAAAGATCATCTATAAAAATAAAAAGAGAAGTCCTGACTGACTGACTGACTCATCAACGCCCAGCCCAAACCCTCGAACCTAGAAAGCTGAAATTTTGCACAGAAGTTCCCTTTATAATGTAGATAAAGAATAAGGAAGGATTTCCCGGTAGTACGTTCCCGTGGGATATTTTCCGACATCCACGCGGGCGAAGCCGCTGAAAAAGCTAGTAAAAGATACTGTTTTGTCTTCTTCCTTCAAACTCAAATCATTATTCGAAAGAAATTCAAACAAAACACTTCTATAATATATCTAAAATAGGTTTTTAAAGAGCATTTTAGTTTTTTTATGAGTAAGGGAGCTCATCATTGTCATCTGGGTAAGTTACCTGCCATTAAAGACCACTAATTAGGGAAAGAAATATATCTTGTAACGAAGGAGCGGTATTGTACAATAAATTGCCGGAAAATATTTTTAATGCAAATATTAAAAAAAAATTAAAAAATTCAAAATCAGAAACATTGTAAGTACATCTAGATCGAGAAACAAAATAATAAGTTTCCTTTTAACTTCGTTTTAATTATACATTACTGCAGTGAATTTTCCCACATATCCAAAAACAACCATTTAGCTGGCAGGGACACTTGACTCTAACAAAAATTTGCACTTATTAAAGCTTAATATTATTTAAATGGATCCTTGAATCGAGAAATTATTTTACAAACCCGCACTATTTTTGCACGGCCTATCCAACCATACCCCACACCATCGGATAGACGAGAAAAAAATCGGCCAAGTGCGTGTCGGACCACGCACAATGAAGGGTTCCGTAGTTGGGATGAATTTATCTTAAGAACAAACTTAACATTGTAGTTAAAAAACATGTTCTCCCATACATTCCAACTGTAAATGTAAGTTTGTACTCACAATATTGATAGATTTACCATGTTATTTTAAGACCAGAGACTTCTTACAGGTTTTCCTGTAATCTGTAACATTTTTAATACAAATTTCATCAATATATCAAATGCTTAAAATGAGTCCCTTCCGGTTGAATACAAAGTATCGCTCTCTTCTGTTGAAAGAAAAAATGAAAAATGTTAAAATTCATGGTCTTCGTTTTATTTGTGACACTATGTTATTTAGCAAAAAATAATCCTTATGATGAAGCCTTTCGATCGGTATGATAAAGCTACAGGGTGATTATTTTTCTCATGTAGCGGGTTCGATTTCCGGTTCAACCATGTAATTATTTAGATATCTATGAATGCAGTTTAAATTGTTTTTTAAATTCAAATAATGTCTTCTTTCAGTAAAATGTTCCATCTACAATATTCAAAGTATTTTCCTGCCATGTGGCATATTCGTGGGACGCCCTGTAAGTATATAAAATTAATAAAAATAAGCCCTGGCAGTTAAGAGATCTGAAGGTCAGATAGGCAGTCGCTCCATAAAAGATACTGGTATTCAGCTGCATCCGGTTAGATTGGAAGCCGACCCCAACATAGTTGGGAAAAGGCTAGGCAGATTGATATGTGGAAGGCATATACAAGTGGCAGCACGAATATGTGACATCGAAGGAACATCAAAGCTATCTGTTCATCAATCTGCCTAGCCTTTTTCCAACTATGTTGGGGTAGGTTTCCATTGTAACTGGATGCAGCTGAATACCAGTATATTACATGGAGCGACTACCTATCTGACCTCCACAACCCAGTTACTGGGCAACACGATACCCCGTGATAAGACTGATTATTAGACTTTCGGGCTTCTGACAACCCGTAACGACTGTCAAAGATACACGAGTGACAGCCAGGACCAACGGCTGAACGTGCTTTTCGAGGCTAGGAGGGGTCTTGGTATGTAAAGATGACCACAAGCTCCCTACCTATCTATCTACATCATCATCAACCTATAGCAGTCCACTGCTGGACACAGGCCTCTCCTATCGCACGCCATTCAGCTCGGTTCTCGGCAACTCTCATCCAGCTGCTACCAGCCACCCTGCGAAGATCGTCGCTCCATCTAGCCTGAGGGCGTCTTGCCTAATAATCATAATGGATTCGTGACTGAAAACCCTAAAACAAACGTGAAATAATAAACCAAATAATATAATAGTTTACCATAAATAAAACGTGAATAACTTTACTACCGAAGTCGATACTTAAACTCGATATTGACATTGAATACCTTACTTTATCGATACTCTATTTGTACCCGTTCGAGTTTACGGTTCATACATCGGAACTTATGATCCGTATATGAAAAATAGGGTTAAATGTTAACGAACGATGTACTCAAAGGTTATGGTTTGTTAAAATTATATTTTGATACTTACATTATTTTTAACCGACGAAATAAAAAGGAGGAGGTTCTCAAGTCAACACGTGTTTTTTTTTTTATGTACGACGCGTAACTTTTTACAGAGTAGTCCGATTTAAAATTTTTTGTAACATTGCTTGGGTAGTTTTTGAGTTAGCTTAATAATACGTAGTTTTTCCCCAATTTTTATGCGTTCTAATTTCTTTTGCAGGCAGTGGCATTAGAATTTGTGTGGGATAGGTACCACAACTAAAAAGGAAAAATAAAAACGTTTTTTACAAAAAAATACAACAGACTTCCAAAAACAACACTACAAAGTCTCTAGTCTAGTACGCCAGTCTCTTGGGTGCTTTACCAGTCGACAGCGATGCGGAGGAATTTTTCGATGCCCATATTTTAGTTTTTTTATAGTTTTATTTATGTTAGTATATAATTTTGTTATTTTTATGTTATGTTTACAGTTAAAATAAAAATATTAGTTCATAAAAAAAAACACACACTACAAAGTGAAAAATAACTTTAATTTCGGAAGTCGGTGACAAAAAACGAAAATACATTTAACCAGACACCGAATTCCGAAATTAAAGTTATTTTTCATTTTGTAGTGTTGTTTTTGGAAGTCGGTTATATTTTTTTTATAAAAAAGTTTTTTGAGTTTAGCTACGCCTACTATGTACTTACATTGTACAGTAAATAAAGAATAAGAACAGTAGTGCTATTCTGTAAATACATCACCGTGAAAACATAAGTGAAGTAATCTTAAAGTGAGCTGTCAATAGTGTCAACCCCTAGCATTATGTGGAATGACGGCTCACTTCACGCTCACTTCACCCGAGTTATCACGGTGAGATGTTTACAGAATAGCACTACTGATTTTCAAAATTAAATAGACAGAAACAGTCACGAGCATCAATCCTCAAGCCTCATCAAGCCTCAGAGGGCCATAGCCCAGCGGGTCGCGCGGGCCTACCGGACGGTGGGTTTTGCGGCGGCCTGTGCTCTGGCCGGCACCCCCCCTTGGGAACTCGAGGCGTGGGTGCTCGCCAGAGTATACGAGTGGACGGCGGGGCGGAGGGCGAGAGGAGAACGCCCGGCCCCGGAAGAGCGCGAGGCCCTCCGACGGGAGTCGCGAGACGCCATCGTCGTCCACTGGACGGGAGAACTCGCCACTGCAGTCTTTGGCCGCCGGACCCTCGATGCGCTCGGGCCAGTGCTGCGAGACTGGCTCGAGTGGTCGCACGGGTTCCTCTCCTTCCGTCTGACGCAGGTGCTGTCCGGACACGGCTGTTTCGGGTCGTACCTGCACCGAATCGGACGGGAGGAGACGCCGTCGTGCCACGGTTGCGGCGCGGCGGAGGACACGGCGCAACACACCCTCGGGTCGTGCCCGTCGTGGTCCGAGACGCGCCGCGATCTGGTCGCGGTGATAGGACCGGACCTCTCGCTCCCCGGCGTGGTTAACGCCATGCTGGTGGATGAGAGGTCCTGGGCGGCGGTCGCCTCCTTCTGCGAATACGTCATGTCCCAGAAGGAGGCGGCGGAGCGCGCGCGGGAGGACGATCCTCTCGCGGCGCCGCTCCGCAGGCGGAGGAGGGGTCGGAGCAGACGACTCCTCCCAGGTGGAGGCCAGCAGGCAACGGGTGCGGGGGCACCCTTGCCTGTATCGCACGGACCTCCACCAGTGCCGGACGGGAATGGTCAGGTGCTCCCGGCCATTCCCGTAGCCCCTCAACCTGCTGGGGGGCAAGCGGGGCCCGCCAGCTAGGCGGGCATGCGCCGGGAGGGTTGTGGATGTAAAGGCTGAGCCAGTTTCCCATGACCCTCCCGTCACGGCGATGCGGGAGCGCCGCTGGGTCGTTTAGTGGGTATACAGGATTTACCGGGGAGTCCCACATACCCCACCCGTCCCCCGACGGGTGGGCATGCGTAATGCATTTTTCCCAGCGTCAAAAAAAAAAAAAAAGGTATATGTTATTGTATGTTAAATACTGGTATTCAGCTGCATCCGGTTAGACTAGAAACCGACCTCAATGTAGTTGGGAAAAAGATAGGCAGATGATGACTAGGGTCAGTTTTGGTTAATGTTAAAAACATTTTTGTGTTGAGAGTTCTGTCGCATTTTGTCACCTCTCTCTCTCCCACGGGCGGGGCCAAATTTTCAAGATTGTTAAATGAAAAGATGCTTTTTTGAAAAATCTAATCACTTAGCGACCTAGTAAATAATATTAATTTAATAGGTACCTAATTATTAAAAACACATTTCTATTGTGTTATCAATAAACTCAGCTCAATAATTATTATAATAATAAAATAAAAATCTTTTATTAACAGACTACATAGGCCCACATTGTGTTAGTGTCTAAATTATCTTATAACCTATGTTAGTATACCTATACCTACTTATAATCATTGATAATATAACAACCACAGACAGTTTCATCAAGCCTCATGTATTACATGGGTAATACATGAAGCTTGATAAACCTATCCATGGTAGGCCCATCCAGCCTTTCAGCAAACATCCTCAGGATACTATTGGTGCTTCCTCCCACTCTGCGAGTCATCGACGCCACCTTTTTACGCATTATTGCAAAATAGTCGTCAGAGTGTGCATCTGCGAACATACCTGACGCACTACAATAGGGTGGAAGCCTCAACAGCACCCTAAAGGTGTTATTATATTGTACTCGCAGGGCATTGTCTGCTTTTTGGGTATGATTAGCCCAAAGGCTGCTGGTGTAAAATGTTTGGCAGTAAGCCTTGAATAGTGTAATTTTTACCGGTACTGAGCAACCAGCAAACCTTCGCACCACCATATTTCCCCTCACAGCCAACGCCCTGCGCTCCCTCTCCATATCTGAGTCGTCTTTCAGGTCTTCGGTAACAATATGGCCCAGATATTTAAACTGGGTTACTCTCTGCAAAAGTGAACCGCACAGCGTTACCGGAGGGATATACGATGGACTTTTACTCCTACCTCTAAACACCAACAGCTCACTTTTCCTGGGATTGTACTTTAGCCCATACAGCTCTGCATACCCATCACAAATAGAAAGCAACTTTCTCATTCCACAGATGGATGGGCTCAGCAACACCATGTCATCTGCGTAACTCAAGTTATTTACACTAACTCCATCTATGTGGCATCCAACATGTGTGTTGCTGAGCTCAACCAGTAATTTGTTCACATAAATGTTAAAAAGCCTTGGGGAGGTCAGACCCCCCTGTCTGACACCACATTCAAGTTTGTAGGGGTCAGACAGCGCGTCTGACCATTTTACAAAGTTCCTCTGCTTATCATACCACATAGATAACGTGGACACCATCGAAGCAGGTACGCCCGCCTCTCGAAGCTTTCCCCACATGGCATTATAGGAAACCAGGTCGAATGCTTTTGACAGGTCCAGGAAACAAGCATACACTGGTGTTTGTCTATCTGTATAATACTTGACAGTATGCTTCAACGCAAAAATGGCACTCTCAGTCGACAACCCAGCACGAAAACCAAACTGTGAGTCGTGTAACTGGGTATATTTACCAAGGTGGGCGTCAAGCACACTGTCAAGTACTTTGGCTATAACAGTCGCCAGTGAGATAGGTCTATAGTTACCCTTGTCTGCTATGTCTCCTGTCCTGTCCTTCACAATAGGTATGACTACTGTATCCAGTAGCTCTTGTGGTAAGTGAGAATGTCCCAAGCAAAGATTGAAGAACATAGTTAACACTCGCGGCAGATGTACACCAGCGTTTTGAAGATGCTCGATGCTGAGCCCATCGTGACCAGGAGATTTACCCCTCTTCATACCTTTAATAGTAGATTTTATCTCTTTACATGAAAATCTAAAGGGTGATCCTGAACGACAGTGCTCAGCATCGATCCTCCTCGACACGGTCTCGAGAGGTGCACTCATTTTAAAGTGTTCTTTGAAGATATTCGCTATTTCAGTGCAGTCATTCCTACCCTCCACGCTAGCCGAAACGCTTGGGCTATTATTATTCAGTTTTTTAGTACCTTTCCAAAATGACGTGAAACTTTTTTTTTTTTTTTTTTTTTTTTTTTTAAATGTAATGAGGCTAGAATGTCCATTTCAATTTTGTCTTGGTTTTTAATACACCATTTTAATTTTGATTTAAATACTTTCTGCGTTAATTTCATATCTTCAAAAATAGGCCCGATACTAGGTTGACCGTGCCACATCCACAGTTTAAACTTAATCCTTGCTTGGGTGTGAGCTTCTTTTACATGTTTATTCCAGCCCTTTATACATTTATTTTTTCCTATAATGCCCCTAGATGTCCTACTACTACTGGCAGCCTCACTTAATACACATACAATTTTGCTATACATTTCATCCAACAGAATTCTATGGTCGAGCTTATCACAATATTTATCCGCACACCAAGTAAAGTTTTCAGGAAAGTCTAAGCTCTTTAATTTATTATTACACTGCAACCAGTATTTATTTATTTCTTCTGAGCTTCTGTCACCCCAACGTATACCGTTACATAATTTTTTAACAAATGTTTTTTCTCTAATTATATTAATATCACATTCCAATTTCAATGGAAAGTGATCTGACCAGAAAGAGTCATAAATCACCTCAATGTTTACTATTGTTTTGGACGCCGACCGTGTTACAAGACAGTGATCTAGCCAACGTTTACACCCATGTGAGTCACTAATAAATGTAAAAGTAGGCGACAACACGCCGAGACAATTGACATCCGCACATAATAATTCTTGCTCGTTACAAAAATCAAGAAGTTCTTTAAAAAATGACTCACCTGGGTGCGCGTTAAAGTCCCCTAGTACAAACACTGATTCCATAATATTACTTTGTATCATTGAGTACATTTCACTGAGACAATCTGTAAAGTCTAACAAATTCTCACTACAGTCCGTTGGCATATACATGTTGACTACCATAAAAGATCGGTTGTTCACCACTACTTTGACTGCACAGATCCTATTATTGTTACTTTTCACTACCGACACGTGATTGAAAGCACTTTTTCGCCACAGTATGGCGACACCACCGTATGGTCTACCTTTGCAAATACCAGCAGACGTGTCTATTGAAGACTTCGCAGTGTAGCTGAATTCTTCATCTATGTTATCGAGAAAGTGTAAATCATGTGGATATAACCAAGTTTCCTGTAACAAGACTATATCAGCCGTCCTGCACAGTGATCGCACACAGTTCACCGATCTCTTCACATTTTTACAGTTAAATGTTATTATGTTCATTTTCGAATCACTATCCATTAAGTCTTGTTTTTTATTTCATTACTCTGAGAAACACTCATGTCCTCTTCTTTTCTCCTTTTGAAATGTATAAAACGTCGAAATGTGATGCCATCGGGCCACATCTTGTCATCTAGAAACGTTTCAAGCTTGTTTTTGTTTACAAGTAATTTAAATGCATTGTAAGGCCTCTCTTTCTTCATTGTTATTTTCTCCAGTGTAACTACTTCCGAAGTTTTATTTTTTATATACAGACAGATATCGTTTTCTGCGGTTTCCTTGTTTACGTTAGAAATAAACAAAGGAATTTTTACTTCAGCTGCTTTAAACTTTTCAGATAAGTCCGTGGTCGCTTTCCCAGTTTTACCAACAAACCGATTTCTAGCCCTTCTTTTTTGGACTGTTATCCATTCCTCGTTTGGTTCATTACGCATTTTCCATTCACCTTTTCTCACCATGTCCGCCATGGTGGGCTGTTTTGTTTCAGCTGTCACTGCATGACACACAGCCGATTCGGGCACCTTCGTGCAAAACTCATTTTCTAAAAGAGTCGAGTTGATCAGTGCAGACGCACTCAGCTTATCTGTCTCCACCTGTGCGCGAGTGAGAGAGCGATACTTAGGTGACTCAGAGCGTTCGATGCTCGAATGTCTCGTCGTGACGTTGACACCGGCCGCCGGCGATAAACCGATAGGGCCGCTATCCAACACATACCCTCCTCTTTTTCTTGTGTTGATATTGCAGGTTAAAAACGATGCAGCGGGCCTGCATGGTTCCAATTCCAATTTCAGCTCATCCAATTGATTCAATGTTACGTATCTGTCTTTTATATCATTTATTTCTGTACGCATAATCAGCAAGTCTTTTAACAATTTAGTGACATCGACATGGTCGAACGTAACGGGCGGTAATTTTTGCAAATCACGCGCCACAAAAATCGGCATAAGGTCCGGTTCAGTTACTTTGAAAACACATATCATATCTTCTAGGTTTCTCTGTTTTTTTCCCTCTTTACGCCTGGATACTTTCTTCTGTTTACCGTTCAAAGAATTAAACAGTAAATCTTTAGCATATTCTACCTCCTCCTCAGAAAAAGCAGATGCGCAAATCTTAATTAAACTCTCGTTATCGATCACCGAGATCTTATTTTGAATAAATGATAAAAGCTCACATATTACTAAATTACAGTTCACACATTTTAGCGTATTCACAGGTATCGTCGCGGAAGTTGCCATATTCGAACCGCTCGCGAGCGCGGACGCCGGACGACTATTATCTATTTTTGAAATGAGTTAGATAAATGCCACAATAAAAATGTGTTTTTAATAACTACCTATTAAATTAATAATTTACTAGTCCGCTAATTGATTAAATTTTTCAAAAAAGCATAATTTCATTTAACATTCTTAAAAATTTGGTCCCGTCTGAGCGAGAGAGGTGACAAAACGCAACAGCCCTAACTCTGTGTCTACCTGTAAACAAATAAATAGAATATTTAGCAAGTTCTTCAAGCCATAGTCATAACGATAACTGTACAGACCTACGTTTAGCGTTTCGTTTTCCGCATTCATGCATATTTGAATCCAATGCGTATCCATTGTGAGCACCACAGAGTATGGAATTGCCTGCAGTGACTAGAGACGGCAGTAGGTACTACCTAATAACTAAGTTTTTTTATGTTTCTTTTTAGGCCTCCGTCCCACTGGGTGCCAACGAGACCCTATGGCTCCACTGTCCGTCAGTCTGTCATTCTTTTGAACCGTAATAGGTAAACTTTAAATCTTCACAGAGTACTCTATGGCCGCTATAACAACAAATTATAAAAATACTAGCTGCGCCCCGCGATTTCACCCGTGTTGACCGGGATAAAAAGTAGCCTACGTGTTAATCCAGGGTATAAGCTACACACATCAAAAGTGTCTAGGGATCAAGCATTTTTATGCGGATTTCTTGAGATTGAGATGTGGCTTTGTAATAAATTTATGATTTTATAAATTTATATGGATCCTTTTTGGTGCATTTCATAATTTGAATCAGGAACTGTGAATCAAATTCGAGTAAAAGATGAAAATCAGCTGTCAATATTTTCCCTATAAAAACATACAACGCATTGAAGACATTTTTAGTGCTACTGTTTCCCTACTACTGATTAAAACCAACGTTATTATGGAGCGGCGACGTCATTTAAGCAGGGAAGAAATGCTCAGAGCCGTGGGAATGATAGAAGCTGGTTCCCGGCAACGTACTGTGGCTTTAGCTCTGAATACAAGTCAGAGTGTTATCAGTCGACTTTGGACACGTTACCGAAGCACTGGTACCGTGGCTGAGCGCCATGGAGGACGGTATCGCTGCACCACACGGAGACAAGACCGATACATTCAAATCTTAACTCGAAGAGCTCCAACTATAACCGCCATGATGTTAGCCGTGAGGCTTCATCACTCTTCAGGGAACTTAATTAGCGACCAAACAGTCAGAAACCGCTTGCATGAAGTGAACCTTCATTCCCGAAGACCGCTACGGGTACCACCTATAGCAATGCACAATCGTAGGATTCGATATCAATGGGCTCTTGAACACAGAAATTGGTCAGAAGAACAATGGCGTTTCGTGTGCTTTTCTGATGAGTCTCGTTTTGGTATGAGACCGGATACAAGACGTATACGACACTGGAGAACCCCTGGACGCCAACAGCGATTAAAATCCTGCCAGGAAGTCCATCCTTATAGTGGTGGAACCATCATGGTATGGGCGGGTATTTGGATCGGCGGAAGAACTGAGTTGATTTGGATCAGAGGCAACCTCAACGCTCAAATTTATGCTGAGACGATTGTATCAGACGTCATCGTTCCTCTACAAGTGCAAATCGGTCCCTTATTTCAGTTAATGCATGATAATGCACGACCGCACACCGCAAGAGTTGTAAGACAGACTCTCGCCGCAGCTAACATCAATGTCCTGCCCTGGCCTGCTCAGTCGCCAGACTTGAACCCGATTGAGCATGCATGGGATATGCTACAGAGAAGAGCTCTGCCGAATATGGAGGGTATCCAGTCGCAAGAAGACCTTTTTTTGTTTTTGCAACGAACATGGGCGGCCATTCCACAGCGTGATTTGGATGAACTCATTTTGAGTATGCCAAACCGATGTTCTTGTGTTGTTAGTGTTCGCGGTAGAAACACGGATTATTAATTGTTTAAGTTACCCAATAAAATTTTAAAGAAAACTGTTATTTCAGTCTTTTTTTCGAACTTTAATGTTAGTGGTTCAAATGTCAAAAATCCCTTTATTAGGAAAATGGCAAATTTCTTTATTAATGCAAAGGTGACTTGGTTTATCGTTACTGTGACAAACGAAAACACTTTATTTGATGAATCCTTAAAGAAAATTTTAATTAATATCAATCAGGAGAAAAGTTATTGCAAAAATATATGTTGATCCCTAGACACTTTTGATGTGTGTATTTACATACCAAATTTTATCCAAATCGGTCTAGGCGTTTGAGCGTGAAGAACTAACAAACATACAAACACAGACACAAACTTTCGCCTTTATAATTTTAGTGTGATTTAGTGTTTTATATTGCCATCCAAACTAGAACATAACGTAAACATGGAATGAAACAAAAATGAACAGTCACTCGAGTGAAGCGTTTGACTTCTGAGCGATCAAAATGCCATATCTAGGAGTTACCGACAGGCGCCTCTATGCTCTGTGTCAGGCGACTGTGGCGAGTACTAAGCGAGGCACAGCCGGCAATATTGAAGGACTATTACGTAAGGTCGGGCTCCGTCCTTCGAATAGTCCTTTCACGGACTTCGTATTGTTTTCGTTTTGTTTGTTTGTTTGTGTTCGAAGGCTACATTGTTAATTAACTCTACAGGGTTTAAATATAAATAAAAGTTTAACGTTTATTTCGACCAACAAACGATCACAGAGACTTAATTTACAATTAAAAAGACTTCACATAAACTTATATGGCGGCAGGGACATTGAAGCACAACCTGTTACCACAGTCTATGCATCATACAGTCCTCCGACGAGAGCCCGAGCTGCTTACGTAGTTCGCCGAACTTCGTATGCAGCTCGGGCTTCGTCGGACGACTGTATGATGCATAGACTGTGCTGTTACCATGGATTCGATATGATACCGGACCCACATAGGTTGAAATTCTTCGACGGTTATTAAAAAAAATCTGCTGTTTGCTACAAAAGTGTTACAATACTTGTGGTGCAAAATTTTTCAAATCAAGAACAGCAAATTTTTTTTAATAACCGACGAAGAATTTTGACGCCCTCGGGTGCAGAATCATGTACTCGTACCTACTAAATCCATGGTAACAGGTTGCGCGTCAATGTCCCTGCCACCCTGTGTTACAAACTTCGATTTCTCTGTACGTGAACCATACAGCAATGGTTCAAGTAGGTACTGTAAAGCTTCAGCTTTACAGCGGGGTAACAAATAAATAGAGCCAGGCCGGGAGACGAAAGGCTTATGCCGTATATATTGTAAGCTTCGGATAAGTTTTAATTCACACTCCTTAACTCTTCGAATTACGAATTACTCTTGAAGAAAAAAAAGCTTCACTTTTCTTCAAGAAAGATCGAAATGTCAGCCAATTATATGTTAAGGTTTGACTATATCATAAACCTCTACAGTTCTAACAATCGAACTTCTGCGTGAAATGCCCTCAGGATACCGCTGGAGCTACCCCGAACCCTGCGATCCAGGGTAAGTACAGTGGGCTGCATCAATGGGGTACCCCAGTTGTATTAAAATGTTAATACAACTCCCCACAATACCACCAAATACAACCCCATTGATGCAGCTCACTGTACATCGTTTTCGCATAGTAGACTAGAAACAGTCTACTTGCGACTCGACGACAATCCCTGATGCGCTACAGAATCGGGGCAGAACCATCAACACCCTGTACGCATTATTATACCGGATGACTTTTTTTTCCGTCTTGAAATAAATAAGGTATATTAGGTGAGCGGAGTAGAAGCATATGGCATACCTTGTTTTTTTTTTTTTTTTAATAGCTTAGACAGAAAAAATATCTAAGTATCTATAAGTACTACAAATTCGATGTAAACTTTTCATATTAGTACAACAAAAACAGAAATTTTGTAAAAAAAAATATAAATCGTTTAAAAATATCGAAATTCAAATCTTATGCAACCTGCGTATGATTTGAATTTTGTTAAGTACATTTTTTAAATTTTAATGAAAAAAAAAAACATTAGTTAGTTTTTTATTGTGGCATTTATCGAACTCATTTCAAAAACAGATAATAATTTTTGAGCTGAGTTTACTGATAACACAATAGAAATGTTTTTAATAATTAGGTACCTATTAAATTAATATTATTTCCTAGGTCGCTAATTTATTATTTTTTTTAAAAATCATCTATTCATTTAACAATCTTGAAAATTAAGTCGTAAAAGTGCAAATATAAACGTATAAAATTAGAAATTAACTAAGTATTTAATAATAAACAATCCATCACTGGATGCAGTTTGGCATTTGAAATATAGTATATTTTTAATTACAATTATAATTGTTCATGAAGGGATAAACTGCTTTTAAAGATTATTAAGAGTTACGTTTGAAGATATTTTTAGTGCATTATAGTATGTTTAATTATGTTTTGAGTTCCATCACTGAATGCGAAAAAGACTTGAAAATATCATATTTTTTTATTTGTTAAAATTATTTATGGTTTTGAGATACACTGCTTTAAAAAACCACCTTTATGACCATTTTCAAGAAATCTCCGCCTTAAAGAAAACCCAAGCTCACTGTTTCTATGCTTTTTATTATTATTATTTTTTTTTTTTATTAGACCAAAAAGAATAAACATGTTAAACAATTTGTCCAACCAATCGATCGATCGGCTCACGATTGACGTCGATTAATCCATTCCACTATCGATCGATGGCATTGATCGACAATCGATCGATTGGTGTGGTAGCACCCTTAGCTAATGATACTTACTGCTTATGCTTAAAAGTAAATCAGTTACAATTGTGTCTAATTAATAGCATTAAAAAACTAGCTCAAAAAGCTATAAATAAACAATTAACATCATAATTATATAATTTTGCCCCATATTTATCATTCGCAGGTAAGTTTCAAGACGAAATAAATGCGCTGTCACTATCATTACCACGGGCGTCTGGGTGACTGTACTGTCACGAGCATCTAAATATGTCAGATATTTTTGATAACAACGAGGAGCTCGCGGCTAAGTAATAACAGCCGTACGGCTCAATCCATCAGGTTAAGCTACGCTTGCCGGGATTGGTCCGTGGGTGGGTGACCATCTTTACATACCGAGAATCCTCCGTGCCTCGGAAAGCATGTTAAGCCGTTGGTCCTGGCTGTCATTCGTGGATCTTTGACAGTCGTTACGGGTTGTCAGTAGCCCGAGTCTGACAACCAGTCTTACCAAGGGGTATCGTATTACCCAGTGTGGGGTTGTAGAGGTCAGATAGGCAGTCACTCCACGTAAAATACTGGTATTCAGCTGCATCCGGTTAGACTGGAAGCCAACCCCAAAATAGTTGGGAAAAGGCTAGGCAGATTGATTGAACGAGGTATCACATTCTTCTGAATTTAACTGAGTAGGCAGATATTTACAGCGCAAGACATGTTCAATATTATTGCTTTCTAAGAGGTGACACATCTTTTTGATAGCCAAAGCAGCATCCTACATTTTAAGCCACATGTCTCATCAGATAGCTTTGGTATTCCTTCGATGTCACATATTTGTGCTGCCACTTGTAAGTATATGCCTTCCACAAATTATCACATAAATTAGTCGTCATCTTGACGACATATATTAATGGATGAATTATGGAATCAGATAATATTGCCCAGCTGTTCATAGTATCTAATATGGATGCTCGTGACTGTATACTGGTATTCAGCTGCATCCGGTTAGACTGGAAGCCGACCCCAACATAGTTGGGAAAAGACTAGGCAGATTGATTAATGCCTCGTGACTGTTTCTGTCTATTTAATTTTGAAAATCCGTTCTTTTTCTTTATTGTACAATGTAAGTAGGTATGCCATAGGCTTCTACTCCGTTCACCAATTACTTATAGCCAATTTTTTTCAAGACGGTAAAAAAGGTTATCCAGTTTATTGTACTCGTAAGTCGCAAGGCGTTGTACTGTATGCGCGTGTATGAGGCCCACATCTAAACTGTCAAACCAAAATTTTGTGACAATTATCCCTCTTAACATTGATTACAATCTACCTCATCGCTCTACAAAACGTCTTTCAAAGAATATAAATGAATAAAACAAATGAAGTACTTATAATTCGTCCGTCCCGCATCCACCGCATCCCAGGGGTACACAGAGCCCCAGTTTGTTCAGCTAATGACATCTTTTGTGACTACTTCGAACGTATTCATACTTCGGCGGGGCGCCTGAGGCTCCAAGTGCGGTGTTGACGTTGAAATTTTATAGTCTAGATTTGTCTTTCTGAATGTTTTAACTTTTTAGGCTTCGGTTACTGAAGGAATTAAATATTTTCATTTTAGCTTCATTGTCACATAGGCCGGATTTCACTAATGAAACTGAACGCGATGTGCACATCTAAGGGTGAGTATAGCAGTCGCGGCGTCTGCTTCGCACTGTTTGTACTCGCCTTAAACCGCGTTCAACTGCTGTCAGTGTCATCATTGATAGTAATTGACAGCTCTTGAACGCGGTTTAGATGTGCTGTTGTCATTCAGTTTCATTGGAAAAATTCGTCCTTAATCTCCTCCCTCTCCTCTCCATGTAAAACATTTTTTTAAATACAAATTCTGTTACATTAGGTTAGACTGGAAGCCGACCCTAGCATAGCTGAGAAAGGCCTAAGCAGATTGATTAACCTACTTCAGTTTTCTGTTTATCCTAGATACATGTTAGATATTATATATATTTTCTTATTATTGTACACACGGCTACACATCAAGCTATACATTTCCAGTTTACACTGACCTATCATTGTAAAGAAATCCTATACAATGCGAGATCAGCTTATACGGGAAATGTATAGCTTGGTCTGTAGCCGTGCGTACACCCTAGAAGTATGCTGTAGAGATACTTTTTTTTAATTTTGGCCAACTATAGGGTGGCGCAAAAGTATGACACAGTTTCATTAAGCTATAACTTTTTTTTTAATAAAGTACACGTAATAAAGTTTTTGGAATAAGTACATATAAAAGACCTATAAAATTATTTCTATTAGGTTTTGAATATGATATCATTCAGCGTCAATGCAAATTTGAGCTCTTTTTAAAGCATTTTCCATCACGCTTCTCAAAACTTCCGGTGTTTTGTTCTGAATTTCTTGACGAATATTGGTTTTTAGGGCTGATAAAGTTTGTGGCTTATTCACGTAAATCAAAAACTTTAAAATAACCCCGTAGAAAAAAGTCGGGATTGGTCAGATCAGGCGACCTTGCGGGCCAATGCAAATTGCCAAATCGAGAGATAACGCGACCGGGTAAAACGTCATTGAATAAGGCCATGGAATCGCATGCTGTATGTGGAGTGGCACCGTCACGTCCGTACAGGACGGTGCCACTGCACATTCAGTCCGCGATTCCATGGCCTTGGCTGTGATTCCACGGCATAAGCCACAAACTTATACCTATTCACAATATTGAACGAAAAATAAAGAAAAATACTGATAAATCTATACGAGGAACATCTCATCTTCGCTCAGTGCCTCGCTCATACCACATTTTCAATTCCAGCCGGCGCGGCGCTGTAAATTTTTATCATTATTATCATAACATCACGAGAATGAAGGAAAAGTGTGTTTACTCGTATTTAGTATCTTATGAAAATGAGCTGTACGAGAAAGTGCTTTTAGCTAGATTAATATACTTTATACCTAATGTGTTATGATTTAAATACGGCATGGCTAATCTACGGGTAATATTGCTGAGTGTGAAGGGGGAGTGGGGGTGTGGGGGGGAGTATAAGGGGGGAGTGTGAGGGGGGATCTATAAACTACGTAGTACACCTACATTACTGTAACAGGCCTTTTTCCCGACTACAAACAAGGATTATTTACACAAGTTTTTTGATTTGAATACGATTTTTTTTTAAATATAGGTCTAAGTATCTATGATTTATTTTTATATACATACATAATATATAAACTAACAGATTTAAAATAGTAATTTGTACATGGTATATAAAAAACCGGCCAAGTGCGTGTCGGACCACGCACAATGAAGGGTTCCGTAGTTGGGATGAATTTATCTTAAGAACAAATTTAACATTGTAGTTGAAAAACATGTTTTCCCATACATTCCAACTGTAAATGTAAGTTTGTACTCACAATATTGATAGATTTACCATGTTATTTTAAGACCACAGACTTCTTATAGGTTTTCCTGTAATCTACAGGTAAAGATCTATTTTCTGTATTTTTTTTTTAATTTAAGGCTAAGTAGTTTCGGAGATAAGGGGAGGGGGGGATGGTAAATTTTCGTCTATTTTCTTAAATAACTTTAAAACAATTTATTTTAAAATTATAAAAAAATATATTTGAGACCCTCAATAACCCCTTTCATTTGACATGCCAATGTGTACCAAATTTCAACTTTCAAACTCAAACTCAAAGCATTTATTTCAATTAAACCAATTACAGGCACTTTTGAATTGTCAAGGGGTCGGTCAGTCAAAAAGATGAAGCTAGGCGCCCATTCCAAAGCATAGTAGGTACCTATGGAGAAGAACGGGCAAGAAACTCCACGGACACTCTTTTAAATCAAGATATGGTTACAAAATAATGGTTACATCATTCATGTTAAAATTTTACATGTGAGAACGATGCAGAACGTTAAAAGCGTCCTTGAAAAAAAAAAACAATTCAAATATTTAAATTAAATTAAAATAAGCCGTGGCCGCTAAGGTATGACCAGCCTTCACTGACAGCGCTTGTTCACGAACCTGACGCATGGATTAGCTAAATGATCCAACACGCGCCACCATCAGCGAGACATTAGAGTGAGCGTCACATACTCTCAGCCGCCAGGGCATATTCAAGTCAAACAAAGACGTACCCAGTAAATGGTAGCTTTAGAGTATGTACATAGTACTCACACATGTGCTATGCAATTATATAATACAATGGAGATTGAGTCTATACAATGCAATGATAGTCTTACAATCTTCAGCAGCTCCAACAGTATCTTCAAATGTTAATTAATTAGTTGTGGTTGTGGAGCAGGACCAGCATTGAGCCAAGCATTTTTATCAGTTATGTAATCCCCAAACTTATAATATGCCTGCCTGCATAGTGTGCGTTTTATACAAGTTTTGAATTTAGTCTCATTGAGTTGAAGTATATGTGGAGGTATTTTATTGTAACATTTTAAACAGTACCCCATGAACGACGAGTCTACTTTAGCTAGTCTGAAACCTGGTTGAGCTAATAGATCCCTTTTTCTAGTACTATAATTATGCCTTTCACCTCTTTTACTAAAACGATGTAAATTTTTCCTTACGTACATGATATTTTCGTAGATATATTGACAAGGTACCGTCATGATGTTAATTTCCTTAAACAGTTCCCTTAGAGAATCGCGCTTGCGGAGATTATATATGGCTCTAATGGCTCTTTTCTGCAGAATAAAAATTGACTCGATGTCTGCAGCCCGTCCCCAAAGTAAAATACCGTAAGACATGATACTATGAAAGTAACTAAAATAGACCAGCCGCGCGGTATCTACATCAGTAAATTGACGGATTTTTCTGACAGCATATGCTGCTGAACTTAGCCGTCCTGCAAGTGATGTTAAATGAGGACCCCATTGTAGCCTTGAGTCGAGCTTAATCGGTCCATTAGATTCGGAGAAAATTGGCTGTGACAGACGGACAGACGGACAGACAGACAGACAGACACACGAGTGATCCTATAAGGGTTCCGTTTTTTCCTTTTGAGGTACGGAACCCTAAAAAGGAGGGGAAAGGATCATAGGGCATCAAAAAATTCGTCCGCATCGCTGTCAACAGGAAAAGTGCCCAAAAGGCTGGCAGCTTTGCCACGTTGTATGGCAATGCCGATTCTTTGGGCAAAAAATAGGCCAGCCCTCTTGTCACGTGAGGAGTCGACCAACCGCTTAGCGATATCTTGAAAAACCAAGTGGGCACTCGGACCTCATGGCCACCTCGGACCATTGGCTAGTGTTTCAACCCCAAACGGCTCGAAAATGTAAGTAAGCCCATTTACAAAAGTAGGAGCAAAAAAATCTATCTGCCTAGCCTTTTCTCAACTATGTTGGGGTTGGCTTCCAGTCAAACCGGATGCAGCTGAATACCAGTATTCTACATGTAGCAACTGCTTATCTGACCTCCCCACCCCAGTAACAGGGTAACTCGATACCCCTTGGTAAGACAGGTTGTCAGACTTTTGGGCTTCTGACTAGCCGTAACTACTGTCAAAGATCTACGAATGACAGCCGGGACCAACGGCTTAAGTTGCGCGTCCACCAGGTCGGAATCGGTCCGTCCGCACCGAACGGAGCGTCCGGATTTACAAAATACCGATAGGCGTTCACTGCATTCGGATTTTGCATCGGCAATATCAACCAGTATTACCAGTACCAATAACAAGCACGGCTTGGGACCATTTTATTTTGACAGGGATTTATTAT
Source organism: Cosmia pyralina (assembly GCA_946251885.1). Classification (NCBI taxonomy): domain Eukaryota; kingdom Metazoa; phylum Arthropoda; class Insecta; order Lepidoptera; family Noctuidae; genus Cosmia; species Cosmia pyralina. The sequence goes on along the minus strand of OX276362.1, from coordinate 11,649,575 downwards.
GTACCTAGAGTTGTTATCTGCATTGCGACAGGTCGCGGAACAATAGCAATAAAATATTTTTAAGTGTTCTATTAGGGCCGGTTTCTTGATTCATAGTTTTATCTCAACCAATAGTTATAAGTAGTAACTAATGGTTAAATTTTGGCAAAATATGAACCAAATTTAACCATTAGTTACTTTTTTAACTATTGGTTGAGTTAAATACAGATCAAAAAAATGGCTCTAGTTATTCGTTTGAAAGTAATTTTTTTTAATATATTTATATAAATAATAACAATAATTTGTATATTGGTAACACTGGGGCGTTCACTGCGGATGACGTCATCGGCAGAAATACCGGTCTCTGCCGCAGATTTGCCGATCCAGTGCACGCAGTAGGTACCATAGAAATCAATACAAAGCAACAAATCCGTACGGTGCGGACGCTCCGATTCCGACCCGGTGGACGCACAACTTTCAAGTGCTTTCCGAGGCATGGAGGAGTCATGACATGATATGATATGACCCCAGCTGCTTTTATGGTTTAGCCACGAGCCCCGCCGATTATTTACCTACGTGGGAGAATTCAATTAAATCCCTTCTGGACTTAAAATCTACGGTGCTTCTTATTTTTCGTTGACCTTATACATATTGGGTGTAAAAATTCCCTTTTACCGAAGCCGAGAGTCACTTGTTCGCATGCCCGCTGAAGGTATACGTACTACGTCCTTAGGCCTTAGCGTTGAAGCCTTAATCAGATCCCTAGAGATTTTTCAGAGATTTTCGGCAGACGCTAAAGAACTTACTCTTGGGATAAGATACAACGACGAAACTTAGCGTAAAGTTACGCTTTTGTAAAAACCAGTGCATTTTCAATAGCAAAAAATAAATAAAAATAAAATAACATAAGCCTTTATTGTTGGTTCTACTTCGTTCGGTAAACTCTTTTTCATTATTAGGCTGGTTTTATTTTTTCAATGTTGGACCTTAGTCTGAGAAATCTTTGATATTCTTTATGAATGCGTCGGAGCAACTATGACAACCAAGAATAATCCTATCAGGACGCAACTTAGTAACCCTGACATTGCCTCCAAGTGCGTGGTACATAGAGATTCGAACCAAGGTTTTAATTTTATACGCCCTTAACAGTAAACTTGACTCAAGCATGCCAAGCTTTCATGTCAGGAGTGCGTGTCTCTAGAACCTTGACCGTCAACACTTGTTATATTTGCGTTTTTCATGACATTTGACCTCCCGGAAACCTGATTAACGATTGAGTTAATAGAATTGTGTTGTAATCTTAGTTTAAGGATGAAAGGATCGTTTGTTGAAGGAATGGTAAGTTGAAATCTACACATAAAAATATTGTTCAGTGTTGAAATTTTTTTTTTCTATGGCTGTAACTGTAGATCGAAGCCCCGTTGCATCATTTTACTGTATAATTTTGGGATCACATGTCAGTTTCATACTAGGTACTTTTATTTTGTTGTCAACCTTATGAGCTGTGGGATGTTGACGTGGGTTCCCAACGAGTCTGCCCACTACAACATATAATATCATGACCGTGCTAGGAACATGTCAGGCAAAAAGATGTTCTAAGTATTGAAAATTATGAGACTATGCCCACTAGACCGTTCCCTGACCTTCAACGGTGCGTACCATGCACGGAGCGTCAATATTAATTGTCGGCGAGAATATTTTGCGGGTGCCGATACACCTCGTGCATGGCATGTGACGTTGCCAAAATGGTGTGCGCAGGCGGCGAAGCGGGTTTTTATTGGGTATGTTGACCGTTTTTAGCCCGTTATAAACGGTTTATAAACCATCCATCCAGCCATCGTATAAGTTCCTATAGGAAATAATTTTCTCAACAAAGATATTCACTGTCACGTCTGCCTCACGCGAAAACACAGGTGAACTACTACAACCGAGAGAACGGGAACCTTACGGATATGACACGTGGAAGTTACGGGCAATAAAACCGTTATGCACGGGTATGATACGCTGTAGAAACGTTCTAGTGGGCATAGTTTCATTTCATTCATTTATTTTCATGAAATTAGTTCATGTAGTTCCTGTCATGTTTCTTTCCGTGCCTGACACGTTCAAAGCACGGTCATGGTATGGCACTGCAGACCCACCGTACCCCTAGCCATACCCCTGGTGGTACGGTGGGTGTTTTAAAGTTAAACGATACCACCAGGTAATAGTATTGTAACATTAGTTAAAACCACTTCTGACAACAACAATTTTATTCATAATTTTTTACAGAACAAATCTTAAATATAATACAATATACCTTTAATCTAAATAGGTACTTAAAATTAACCAACTCCATAAACTTAAAACATGCATTCTAATACATAAAATAATAACGCAAGACACACATTCGCAGCTTTAATAAGGAAACTTACACGTATAAAGCAAGGCGACGAGACAAAATTGAATTAAGAAAACCTAGAACTAAGTATGGTAGGAAAATGGTACGGTATAGTGGGCAAACTCCTTTACTGCAAAATGTCATACTGATCAACGCCGTTTGAACGGGGCCCAATACCTACATTTGGTGACAACGGTATAGGTAGCATTTTAGTACCTATTTTTTTTTTGTTTTTTTTTTTTTCAATTTTTTACTGTCATTTCATATAATCTCATTGACTAGTTATTTTGCTTTTTTCTCTATTAAAGATAGCCTTACCACAAAATCTACAAACTTAATTAAGTTTACTTAAACGAAAAAGGGAAATTATATTTCTCAGCTTCGGAGCTGAGAAAAATACCTTCTGCTAACTAAGAAAGGATTTTTAAACTTTTACCTTCAGGAGTTCAAATGGGGTTTAACGTTGCAGGCAAACGAAGTCGCGACAGCAACTTACGATATACTGAACAAACTATGCACACCTATAAAATAAAATGACAAAGTTTTAATTTGAGTAGCTACTTAGTTACTTGCAAAGTTTATTTTTTAAGTATTTAATTTATTTATACTAAGTACTAGCTGCGCCCCGCGGTTTCACCTGCGTAGAGCGGGATAAAAGTAACCTATGTGTTAATCCAGGGTGTCAGCTACCTTCAAAGCAAATTTTATCAAAATTGGTCCAGTCGTTTGAGTGTGAAGAAGTAACAAACATACAAATACACACACATTCACAAACTTGCGCCTTTATAATATTAGTGTGATGACTTGATGAGTTAAGCGACACACCTCGTGACTTGCCGTTGTAATAATAGGGGGTGGGGTGGTTTACCCATCCGTCAAAGTTGTTAGTGATGAAAATGTACTGAAGACCCACTCGATGCGAAGAAACTAGCCTGTCGGATTTTGTTAGCAGATCAACGAAATGATTGCTGCCGTTTCATATACAGGGTTAGTTTTCAATGACCAGCCAAATTTTCACAGGGTGTTCTACCCATGATTATGAACAACTTTCACTATGGGCCCAACTTTGAAATCACGAAAAAAAATCAGCTGTTTCATACATTTTGGTCGAGTAGGTATTGAACTTTTGTATGAAACAGCTGTTTTTTTTTCGTGATTTTAAAGTTGGTCACCACCTTTAATGTTTTGTGACTGTAAAATGCTTATGACGTTGCAATTTACCATTTGTTTTTTGTGAATTAATGAACGTCTTTGTTCCTGCATATACTAACTACCTAATCATCACTGATGCATTATTTTATTACAGATAATTGACGAAGGAACGGCTGTCACTAAAATAATATATCAGTAGATTGTAAAAACACACCGGATTTCTCATTTAACATTCATCTAACCAAATCAATCAATCTGCCTAGCCTTTTCCCAACTATGTTGGGGTCGGCTTCCAGTCTAATCGGATGCAGCTGAATATCAGTATTTTACATGGAGTGACTGCCTATCTGACCTCCACAACCCAGTAACTGGGTAATACGATACTCCTTGGTAAGATTGGTTATCAGACTTTCAGGCTTCTGACGACCCGTAACGACTGTCAAAGATCCACGAATGACAGCCGGGACCAACGGCTTAACGTGCTTTCCGAGGCACGGAGGAGTCTCGGTGTGTAAAGATGGTCACTCATCTTCTGACCAACCCCAGCAAGCGTAGCTTAACCTGACGGATCGACTCGTGCGGCTGTTATTACTTAGCCACGAACATTCATCTAACCATAACCGACTTCAAAAAGGAGGAGGTTCTCAATTCGTCGGAACCTTTTTTTTTTTTTCTTTTTTTTTATGTATGTTCCCCGATTACTCGAAGATGGCTAAACCGATTTGGATTTTTTTTTGTTTTATTCGAGAGGGTATACATCACAGTTAGTCCCATATAAAATTTATTAACTTTGCTTCTGTAGTTTTTGAGTTAGCTTCAATAATACGTATTTTTTCCCCACTTTTATATGGATGATGTTCTAGTTTGTTTTGCAGGTAGTGGTATTAGAATTTGCGTTTGGGGTAGGTATACAACTAAAAAGTGAAAAATAAAAAATTTTTGACAAAAAAATACAACCGACTTCCAAAAACAACACTACAATGTGAAAAATAACTTTAATTTCGGAAGTCGGTGGCAAAAAACGAAAACACATTTAACTAGACACCCAACCACATTTAACCAGACTTCCGAAATTAAAGTTATTTTTCACTTTGTAGTGTTGTTTTTGGAAGTCGGTTGTATTTTTTGTAAAAAAGTTTTTAGCTAATGTAATGGTGCCTTCTAGCGCAATTAATTTGCACATCAATGTGTATCAATCACGTAAAAATTGACAGTTACAAATTATCGTTTCGGAGACCCTTAATAAGTTTTAGTAATAAATCCAGCTGAACCAACAGCGAATAATTAATGTCGTGTGGTTTGCTCTGTCGGTCGCGCAAAATCCGTCGCTAATCCAATTTACTCGGTTTTGACTAAATGTGGTCAACGTAACGGTACTTATGTAGTTGTGTAGTAATTCATGCGTGTTTTGGCTTACCCAGTCTAGAATATTTAGAATTTTTTACAATATTTGTTTATGTTATGTCAGAAGAAGTTGCCTGAAATTAAGTATCCCACGATTACTTTCGTATTGAGAAGAAACGACCACTGATTACCAGCTTTTCATTGTGTTTTGACAATGACAGGACAGAAATCAAATGTAGCACGAGATAGAAATATTTGATTAACATTAGTCAAAAATAAAATTAAATAAGTAATATCTGCCATTGAAGTAATTATTCATTGTTATTATTAATTTGGTCAATCACAACAACTTCAGTATGACAGGACTTAGAGGTTAAATCGTTTATCTTCGGAAAAACCGAACGTTGCCGAATTAAATGTGACTGGTCCATTAGGACGCTATTACAAATGGGTAGTCAAATCATTACTTTTTTACACAAAAGTATGTTTATTAAATAAAATGCTTTGCTTTATTAAAATGTTTTTTGGCCAAATTGTTGATAGATGTGCATGGTACGATTCTGTACTATAAATATAATTTTAAAAAGAGACATTTTCTCAATAAATGTACCGAAGTAAAAATTTTCACTCCGGTACATTGAGAAACTGTACTTAGATAAAATTATATTTATAGTTCAGAATCGTACCATGCACACCTATCAATAGTTTGGACAAAAAACATTTTAAGAATGTAAAGCATTTTATTTAATAAACATACTGTTGTGTAAAAAAGTATTGATTTGACTACCCATTTGTAACAGCGTCCATATGGTGAAAGCGCCAGGGTAGCCCGCGAAATTCAAAATTTCTTACGTTTTTTGCAATTTGCAAGTCAGTATTAGGTTTTATGTTGATCAAAATTTGATTCGCGACCGTAACAAGTATGTATTTACAGAATTATAATCATTAAAGTCATCAATACAACTCTTTAAGGCCAGGTGATCCTGTTGAATGACTATTTCATGAAATCTTGACATTTGAGGATTGTACTAACTTAAAGAGTTGTATTACTGATTCTAATGATTATAATTCTGTAAATACATATTTGTTACGGTAGCGAATCATACTTTAATCAACATACAACCTAAGCCTGACTTACAAATTGCAAAAAACGTAAGACAATTTGAATTTCGCGGGCTGTCCTGGCGCTTCCCCCTTAAGGGAGCGATGGAATGAGGGCGTCAATCAATGATAATTTAGGTGGGAATATAAATCAATTTCTATTGGTCACATTTCATTCGCTATATTTCGGTTTTTCCGAAGATAAACGATCACAATACCTGCCATTGACTAAGTATTTTGATCAATCACAATACTTAACTGAGGAGATTTGACAGTAGTTTTGCTTATCTATCTACTAGCTGCACCCTGCGGTTTCACCCGCGTAAACCGGGATAAAAAGTAGCATATGTGTTAATCCAGGGTATAAGCTATCTACATACCGAATTTTATCCAAATCGGCCGCGCCGTTTGAGCGTGACAAGTAACAAACATACAACACACACACACACACGCAAACTTTCGCCTTTATAATATTAGTGTGATATATCTAATATCTACTTTAACAGATGAGTTTTTTTACCGTCTTGAAAAAAATAGACTATAATAGGTAAACGAAGTAGAAGCTTATGGCATACCTATTTTTTTTTATCAAATAAAAAAAATTAAAAACTTAAAAATCAAATCATATGCACATTGCATATGATTTGAATTTCGATGTTTTTAAACGATTTATTGTTTTTCTTCAATATTTTTGTTTTTATTGTTCTAAAAATGAAAAGTTTACATCGAATTTGTAGTATTTATTGATACTTAGATAATTATGTCGAACAAAGCAATTAAAAAAAAAAAAAAAAAAAAAAGGTTTGCCATAGGCTTGTACTCCGTTCACCTAATATTTTTTTCAAGACGGTAAAAAAAGTCATCCGGTATCTTAAATAATGATTTGTCTATCATTTAAAAACCGGTACACTGTTTGCTACCGCATACTCGTTGCAATACAAAAGCTGATACACACACCCGATGAAAAACAAAAGACACGCTTCACTGCAGTTTTAATACACGTACGTGCGAACTAAGCACATTGCAGATTCCATGTACAGTCGAACAAGCTATTTGGTGTACAGACAGACAGCTAACATGAAATTACTTTTAAACAATGTTATGCTGTGAGTGTGCTGAGAAGTCAATTCTTTTACATCACTCTCTTATGAAAATGTTTATTGTACGTAAATTAATATTATTTTAAACGATAAACAATAAGTGCTGTATTAACTAATAATTATAAGTACAGAAATTATGTTTGTTTGAAAATTCATGAATACGTTTTATAAAACAAACCCTCATTACATTAGATATGATACCTATGTTTTAAAGTGTCTTCTTTCCTACTATGATATTATTTTATGCCCGACGGGATCCATAATGATCTCATTATATTTTAAGTTACTAATAAATGCCGGGTTCAGCTACATTTAAGCTCGCGTTTTATTTTACGAGGGATAATCTACGCTAGCCAGGGTTGGTCCGTGAATGGGTGACCATCTTTACATACCTACTGAGACTCCTCTTCTTCGGGACCATGCTGCTGCTGTCATTCATGGATCAAAATGTATCGAATTTTTTCGTTCGATTTATTTTGACGGACAGAAAAACAATAGAAAAATGGCGGGAAATCGTCTTTAACTTTTCTTTTTTAAAATGTCATTTATTTAATGGTATCAAAAGCAGCCAGATACAAACAGTACGGCCAAAGAGATTTTACTATAAAATAGTCTGTGTTCTTCCTGTGCGCGTTCTTTAGGTAATATTGCATTGAAAATGCACTTTCATTTTCCCAGAATTTTCAAATTTTCCGGCAACTTTTCCAATATCTATCTTCAAAAGAACCTTCCTCGGACTTCAACGAGTATTTCAAAAAAAAAAATTGCCGTATTAGTCCAGCCGTTCTTGAGTTGGCCCTTAGCAACAGATTTAGCCATTCATTTTTATATTTATCAAGTACAAAATTATTATTTTTATTTTTTTATATCTTTTTTGTAATTATATTTTGATTACTACATAGTTTATTTATTTATAAGTATATAAATTATCAATTAGGTATGTTGAAACTGTTTGTACTCCCCGTCACTTGTCTCTACAGGTTCATTAGAAAACCAGCGTCAGGCAGCATCTGTCTGGCATTAATGCTGAAATGAACCTTTTTGGCGCAGCCGTGAGGCACACACTTTTGTTTTAAAACATTATTTTCATTTTTTTTCTTTTGTTTTTGTGTTTCACGAAGTGTGTTCAAATAAACGTTTTTCTTTCTTTCTGTTTATTTTTTTCTGTCCTAGACAAATATTTCCTCCTAACTAAAAACATAATACAACCGTAATTGAAGAAACTTGTTTGAGTTACCGTTTATACTTGAGCACGAAGGGTAGCCGGTCATGTTGTCGTCCAATCGATATCGGCGATAAATAAATAATTTCCTACTTCACGCCCACAAGTAGAAAAATTGTTTTGATAAATTCTATTTTTATTTTAGTTATGTCATAGTAGATTTTACGGGTGATACACACGTATTTATAGACAAGCAGTAAGAGGCTGTGTGTGGGCGTCATGCCTAAAATATAAGAAGTAAATAATTTTCGTACCTACATTGCGTTTGAAACACTAATTTGACAGTTGTCAGTTACATTTAAGTATCGTCTTCTTCGTCTTCAACATAATTATCCTCTTATAATTCCACTAGCTTTTGCCCGCGACTTCGTCCGCATTAAATTTCTTGTCCCCCCGTCCCACCCCGTCTTACTTCGTCAATTACTTCGTTTTCGCTTACCGTTCTTCTGACTTTTTGTTTTTGCTCAGCTCCTTTGGGTCGTAGCGTGATGTAAACATTAATAGCCTATAGCCTTCCTCGAGAATTGGGCTATCAAAAGCAAAAATAATTTTTCAAATCCGACAGACAGTTCCAGAGATTAGCGCTTTCAAACATACAAAAAAACAAACTCTTCAACAAAATTTCTTCTGTAAATTAATAATATAGATGGCTCTTTGTAATTTTTCATGTTGTTTAGTCTAAGACCGCGTTTGCAACAGCGTTCGCGCGCAAGTGCTAGTCACAGCCTGACGTATGTGAGCGGTGAGACGGGGGAGAACGCGATTGACAAGATTTGCAGACTTAGGTAGGGTGATAGATAAAGGCAAAGCTAACTCAGTCTGCCAATCTTGTCAATGGCGCCGTCCCCCGTCTCACCACTCACATACCTCAGGCGGTGACTAGCACTTGCGCGCGCACTAAGTTACCCGTGATGTAACGCCATACTTTAAGAGAGTGTAGCCTCAATTTAAAACTAATTAATCCGTACAGACGGTTCACTAATTATACGTAAGGTAAAACGCTAAAGTAATCAAACTTCTGAGTAATAATTCTTCCCGCAAGATAAATCAGAACTCCGTCTGAGTCGGTGCCCCAGGGAAAGTGATTTATAGGCGAATTTTCATTTAAACTTTTAAAGTATGAAAAACTTTTGAACGTCCTGTTAAGAACTCCATTTTAGATTATTTAGTTACATTCTTAAGGCGATACCAAAATAAATTGGGGGCTTTTTCGTAACCATTTATTTCACTGTTACAGGATGTATGGATTTAATTGTTGGTTAGATGTTTATTGACTATTTAATTAATATTCTGACTGAAGGAAATGCTTGAAGGGTTTAAACCTCGATAGAATTTAATTCCGAAAAGACCTCTACTTGTTTTTTTTGTAATTATAAAATCCTTAGTGTGAGCCCTGCTCCGTTCAAACTCACTTTTAGACACACGTAATACTTGAATTATTTCACATGCTTGCAGCACAGCTAGTAACAGACTGACCCATGAGCTAACGCGCTACGCCGGCAACCATCAAGAGTGGGGAACGGATGTAGCGCGCCACCTCGTTTGGTAAAACAGTATCATTAAAACAATTCTAAAATTATTTTAAATATTCGATTTAACGTTACATAAAATACAGGAATTAATTAATGTATAACTTTAACTGTAAAATCAATGTTTAATAAAATAAATGGATCGTAGCCATACCAAAAGTAACTCCATCTAGCGGTTTAAGATGACAATCATTTCCAACGTAGATATTACCATACCCGCACAACAATAGCTAACAGATTAGTACACTTTCAAAAATCAGTAGCCTATCTTATTTTAACTAAATTCTAACATTAGTAAATGTGCGTATTATGTAATAGAAAAATCTGGCTGAAAATATTTTTGATAGATAGCTTAATTTATTTTTAAACAATTTTTATTTGGTTTGGCGCTTTTATTTTGGTTCCAGCGCATTGTTGCGCTCTTTTTAGGTTCCGTACCTCAAAATGAAAAAAACGGAACCCTCATAGGATCACTTCGTTGTCCGTCTGTCTGTCAGTCTGTCAAGACCCATGTCAGGAAAGCGTGGAGGTATCAAGCTGAAATTAATATCAAATACGTAGGTTTATGATCCCTTGGATCTCTCAAAAAATCGAGCTTCTAAGTCAACGCAATAAAAAATACGGCCATTTATTCGACATATTTTGATACTCGCAAGTAAATCAAAACCTATAGAGTACTTCCCGTTGACCTAGAATCATGAAATTTGGCATGAAGCAAATGGTCTTACAGCACAAGTAAAGGAAAAAGTCTGAAAAACGTTATTTTGTAATTTTATGACATAAAAAAATTAAATGAAATAAAAAATAAATAAAATATTTTCAACTACGGAAGGAACCCTTCATTGTGCGTGGCCCAACACGCACTTGACCGGTTATTTTTTTTCGAATGTGGAAGTAATTGACTCTGCCACCATTCTTATTCCCGCCCAGTTCGCCTTTAACATATCACCATAACGGTTAACGTTTTAAAAGGGTAGACAGATTAGAAGTTCGCCCTAAGCATATGACCTAGCTGAGGTCATACATATACTCATTATTTTAATCATACCTAGATTCGGTAAGTTAATAAGGTTGGTAGCGAAAAAGGGGTTCATGTCTAAATGATAATAGCCGCACGGGTCGATCGAAGGTTAAGCTATGCTTGGCGCGGTCGGTTCGTGGATGGACGACCATCCATTATATATCGAGATAAGGGGTCGTGCCTCGGAAACAAATTCAAATTCAAAATAATTTATTTTCTCTTCACAAACAAATGAAATGATGAATAAATTAAAACATGCTTAAAAATTATATGACAAAGTTTGTGAGAGACTGGTGTCTGCACTAGGAATACCTGTATAGCAGATCACCAGGGTCCCACCACACGGAATGTTAACATAATTTTATATCGTAAGTGTGAACGAGTTGAGCACAATAATAAGTTAAGTTAAGTTAAGGAGCAATTCAACTAATGTACTCTTACAGGCCTTTTTTGTAAGGTGATAAATCGTGGTAATGCGATTAATTTTATTATATAAGTGGGAACCTAGGAATGCATAGAATCTATGAGAGAAGCTCGTTTTTAGACCCTTAGCTGTACTGCAAACACAGTATTTTCTGCGTTTTCCCAAGATAGAGAGGGGATCAAATATTAAGGAGGAGTGCTTCTTGACAACAGTGTAAAGAACAAATAGTTGCCTCACTGACAAGACTTTGAAGTTTTTGTAAAGATCAACAGTAGGATACATGTATGGAAGAGAACAGGCCACCTTCAGTACCACCCGCTGGGCTCTTTCCAGTTTCAAAATATTCGATTTGGGAAACCTTAGCGTAGCCGTTGGTCCCGGCTGTCATTCGTAGATCTTTGACAGTCGTTACGGGTAGTTAGAAGCCCAAAAGTCTGACAACCAGTCTTACCAAGGGGTATCAGATAGGCAGTCGCTCCATGTAAAATACTGGTATTCAGCTGTATCTAATTACACTGCCAACCCCAACATATTTGGGAAAAGGCTAGGCCGATTGATTGATTCTAATTTAGATAGCATTATTAACGAAATAAGTACCTAATTAATTAAATAACTTGAAAAAATATTGTTACACGTGAAAAATATTCATCCAAACACATTAAGTTATTCCAAGTTTATTTCCAAACTATGATTGAAATCGTAACTTTATTAATTTCACTTGAAGGACCGAAATAAAAACTGTAGGGTAAAAACAGATGTTACGAGCGACATCAATAAAGTTTATTGACAAAATAATTACCGTACATTGATACCATTGTCGTTCCAACTCGTAACGTAGTTTAATAGCCATCAATTTATGTGTTGAGACGAGTAATGAAAAATAATGGGTGTTTCATATAGCGAGATAAATAAAAAAAGTAAAAACCGACTTCAAAAACCTAAAACGAATAAAATAACTTTGATATAAAACTTATCAGCTTTGGAAGTCGGTGCCAAGCTAAGGTGCATCCTTAGCTTTTTTCGGTTTTTACTTTTTAGGGTTCTCCCCCCTTTTGGGGGGTTTTTAGGGGTTTAGGGGTTTTGTAGGGGTTTCTTAAAAGGAAAAAACGCTACCCTTATAAGATCACATCGTTGTCCGTCTGTCTGTCTGTCGGTCTGTCAAGACCTTTTTTCTCAGGAACGAGTGGAGGTATCAAGCTGAAAAAATAAAAACCAAGCTTCTAAGTCAACGCAAAAAAACACGGCCCGATGCGACATATTTTGATACTCGCAAGTAAATCAAAACCTATAGGGTACTTCTGTGATCTTAGAATCATGACATTTAACAAGAAGCAAGCTCTTACAGTACAAATGTAGGAAAAAGTCCGAAAATTGTTAATTTGTAATTCTATCATATAAAAAAATTGTCAACTCTGTCAGTCTGTCAAGACCCTTTTTCTCAGGAACGCGTGGAGATATCAAGTTGAAATTAATATCAAAAAAATAAAAAAAATATAAATTAATAAATATATAATAAATAATAATAATATAATAAAAATAAATATATCAGTTCTAAAAAAATCAAGCTTCTAAGTCAACGCAATAAAAAATACAGCCATTTTGTGACACATTTGATACTCGCAACTGTCGCAAGTAAATCAAAACCTATAGGATACTTCCCGTTGACCAAGAATAATGAGTAAGTCTCCCAGCACAAGTAAAGGAAAAAGTCCGAAAATTGTTAATTGGTAGTTTTATGACCTAAAAAATTTTTTTTTTGGAATCCGTTGTTAACTTTGTTTTTGGGATAAATTCTTTTCAACTACGGAACCCTTCACTGTGCGTGTTCCGACACGCATTAGGCCCGGAACTGATGAACATACATTACATACTTAGCGATCAAAATCATAACCCTCCTGTTTGCTTCGCTGTAGTCGAGTAATAACTATGTAGAAATTTAACAAAATATTTTATTCCAAAACTCTTTCTTGCGACCAATAGGTATAAAATAAATTCCATCAAGCCAGTCCCCAGCCGATTGCCTCCCAGGCTCTCAATATCTATTTCCTTCAACTCTTTAAAAACTTTCCCGCTCACAGTAACAATGGAGCCTTAATCCTGAAACTTTTTTATTTCAGGCGATACACTTTAAGCGCACAATTTATGGCAGGGATTTTTGCTGCTTTTTGTATGTACTGAGATTGCTAGGGTAGCTGTGATTGCCGTTAGAGATAGTAAGTATTACATACCTATACATCTAGATTCCATATACGTACATAGGTATTAATATTTCATTTATGTGTGTTTGAACATACGTTTTTTTGTTATAAAAGCTTTATCACCCTTTTATTTTTTTTTTTTTTGTGGATGGGAAATCATCAAATGACCTCCCGCTCCGGGCAGAGCGGGAGGGCGTGTCAGACTTTTACTGACTAAAACCCACCCGTGTTCCTTCAGTTGCCCGTGCCAGGGCCACGGTCTCTTTCGAATAACCCGCGACCCCGGCGACATCGGCCCTATCGGACCCCATCATTGCTGACATTTCTTTGAGACGCGCGTGGAACACAACGCGCCGTCGACCCGGGCCTGGTCCTTACGGGACAGCGAGCTGCCCATTGCTCGCTTTATCACCCTAAGGTATAATTTTTTTATTTAAATGTAATATAAACATTTTCTCAATAAATGTACCGAAGTAAAAATTTTCACTTCGGTACATTTATTGAGAAAATGTATCTATCTAAAATTATATTTATAGTTCAGAATCGTACCATGCACATCTATCAACAATTCGGGCAAAAAACATGTTAAGAATGCAAAGCATTTTATTTAATAAACATACTTTTGTGTAAAAAAGTAATGATTTGACTACCCATTTGTAACAGCGTCTTTAACCTGATCGATCGACCGTGTGGCTTTCATTACTTAGCCACGAGCCCCTCAAAGAACAAAAATAATAAAGTTGGTTATTTTTTACTTAATCAAGTAACTAAGACATTTTTTACTTTGAACTATCTGTCTAAAGTCTGAGTAAAGTTGACGTGGCGCAAGCTAAAACTTATTTTTATTTAATATTTTTAAATTATGTTTTAGTTATTTTTACTGTTTACACAAAATAGGTCTGCGGTCCGACATTTGGTAACTCCTGCGTTAGATAATACCAAAGTCACCTCAACAGAAACAAGTCGGAATAACCTTCCATGACACATACAACAGCTGATTTACAATTCTGTTTACCTAGTTGCTAGCAGAAATTAAGAAGGCATACGAGGTCAAAGTAGTTGCAGATACAGACGATTTATTCCTATGTTTGTGACTAGAAGGCTAGGTTTATGTGTTTGTTTGTTATAACTCATAAACATGCGAGCTGATTTTGATTCGGTTATGATCTTTATGCGGATTGACTTATAGGTTTTGACTTATAGGTTATACAACGAATTATAAAGTTGCTAAATTGAAGAGTAGGTACAACTACTGTGTCGTAGCATGACAACTGAAGTGACAGATATTATGTTTAGTCAGATAACCAGATACGTGTTTTTTTTGTTTACCTTTATTTAATCACCTAAACGGATGGAGTATAGGTGAAGTGAGCTGTCAAATCACCACCCAGACTATTCTGTAAAAAACTCACCGTGAAAACTTAGGTAAAATGAGCTTGAAGTGACCTGTCAACAGTGCCAATCTCACGCAAAGACAGCTCACTTCACATATATGTGTTCACGGTGACAATTTACAGAATAGATCGGCAGATTTTGGTTTTTTGCTCATTTTTAAAGATTTCTTTTACGTACGTACGTACGTGTACGTAAGGTTTTCTTTTTGAAAATAACTTCTGTGAGTAGCAATAAGTTTGTTACAAATTCTTTGTATTTTATATGTAAACCCTTCCAACTAATTTTTTTTTTTTGAGTGCAAAATACTTTATTTTTGTACTTCCATGTAACATTTATTAAACTTAGATTAGAATCACAACGCTATTTTCTGTGAAAAGACAAAATAGAGGAACTTTACAGAAAGATAAACTTATAACTAATTTCGATTACATTGCCAGGTACAATGTATAATGTATGTGCACTTGAACGTTCCAGAAACTTGCACCGTGTTGGGCTTTTTACAATGTAAATAAATAAAACATGATTTGGAGAGTAAGTATTGGATGAAACATGAATTAAAAATCCACTTAATTCGAAAAGATGTTCGACCACATAATTAGGTAACTTGGCACTGGGTAGCTAAAACAACACGAAATTGTTAAACTAATATAAATTCTTTTGTTCAGGACTGGGTTTACCTACTTCTCGTATTTTTGGGTTATATTTTATTACCGTGCTCCACAGAATTGCGACCTTCTACCGAAAGTAATAAAATTCAAGTTTTATTTAAACCTACCACTAAACGGATTCGGCGCACAATGCCACATTCGCAAAATGACACATTGACGTAAAATGACACACTCGCAAAATGACACATTGACGTAAAATGACACATTCGCAAAACGTCTTTTCTCAATATGCCACGCTACCAAAACTACACATTCACAAATTGCCTTTTCTCAAATATCCTATAAAGAAAAGTAAGGCGTGGTGTGGGGGTACACCTACAATAAGATTGCCCAAAATATGTATGATTGAATTAGCCCTTCAAACGATCAAATACTTTCACACAATAACATTGACAGCCCATAAGCTTCAAAGTGTTCGCGTGAGCAAGAACTGTCAACGGTATCTACTCGTATAGTAAAATATTGCGCAATACAGGCTAGTATTCTGTAAAAATCACATTACTTATTTTCTGATTAATAAAAAGTATGGGATAGAGTAGTGTTAGTATGTACTTTGAACGTACGCATACCTGCTAGCTTGGACCGAGACGGCCAATTTTCAGGTAGTAGGTACTAAAGTTACGTAAAAATATTACTCACTTTTCTAAATGTCTATAATTAATAATCAATAATGCGGCTTTTTCCGCCAGACGCTCTTAAGCTCGCAAAAAATGATTTCATCTTATTTATAGTTTGAGTCTTAATTTTTATATAATAATGCTCCCTGTTAGTATGACCGCAAGCGTGATATTTAGATGTTTTGTGTCTGGGGGATTATTTGGGGAACCTGATACCTGAAAATTGGCCGTCGTCGTCCCAAGTTAGCAGGTAAGCGTACGTTCAAAGTACATACTAATAATTGTTAATTAGAATAATAAGTAAGGTCTGGTGACCCTGCGATCTTGCTGTATTAGGTTAAGTGAGCTTGAAGTGAGCTGTCATTTGTGTCAATCCCATCAGGTGGAATGACAGCTTACTTCAAGCTCACTTCACCCAAGTTTTCACGGTGCGATTTTTACAGAATAGCACCGTTCTGATCCTACACGATGAGCATGTAAGACCATCAGTATTGCGCAATATTTTATTGAACAATATTAAAATTGGAACTAGCTCAAATTTTGTTCAATCATAAATTCCTATCCCTTTAGAGTCAGAAAAATTGCACAATTCGTGATATTGCGCGATAATATTGAAGCATTCCCGTTGGAGCACCTATTTTTTGAGCACCAAAGGCATTCCCATCTGAGCACCAATCAATATTTTAAAGTGGTGCTCAAAAGGGAACAATAAAAAATATTCAACTTTATTATTTGAGCACCTACGGTAGCTTCTAGTGATGGGGTGTTTAATAAAACATATCGATACAAAAAGGGCCGCCTAAAATTGTTACCAATACTTAGTCTTACATACATTTAAAGCTTATATTCTTGAAATGTCGCGTGTCTTAATCTTAGTGGAAGATCGCTGCCTCACGGTGAATGGCGGATCTTTTGTGTTTGAGCCCACTTTAGGCTGAGGTGCCCTTGTTAGGCTAGAGTTTCATACATCAGGGAATAAGCATGAGCACGCTATAGCTTACTTCTAGAGTGTGACGGCTTTGTGTGGCAGTTTTATTGAGGATAAGTGAAAATATATAACATTCCTCTTATAGAAGGGAGGCCTTTGTCCCAGCAGTGGGAAGGTGGGCTGATTAAAAATCTGTATCAACATCTAAGTATACTGCTTTTCGTGTCCGTCTGTGTGACCACGTTGTTCTTCTAAACTAAGCAATGGATTTTACGTACAGTACGTTATTTTTTTGTTGTAGGAGCTCGTGGCTAAGTAATAACAGCCACACGGGCCGATCCATCAGGTTAAGCTACACTTGCCGGGGTCGGTCCGTGGATGGGTGATCATCTTTACATACCGAGACTCCTTCGTGCCTCGGAAAGCACGTTAAGCCGTTGGTCCCGGCTGTCATTTGTGAATCTTTGACAGTCGTTACGGGTCGTCAGAAGCCCGATAGTCTGACAACCAGTCTTACTAAGGGGTACCGTTTTACCCAGTCACTGGGTTGTGGAGGTCAGATAGACAGTCGCTCCATGTAAAATACTGGTATTCAGCTGCATCCGGTTAGACTGGAAGCCGACCCCAACATAAAATAATAAAAAAAAAAAATAATAAAAATGTTTATTTGCACCTTCAAAATTAAACATAAATAAAACAGGTTTACATAAAATAGGTCAAAAGGTAGTTAAAATGTTTACATGTTAGAGTTGCTACTAATACCTGCTAAGATAACTTAATATCTTGTGTTATAGGTATCAGCGCCCATCCTCATTTGCATTCACATAATATTAAATACATTAGAGCCATAAAGCTTAATAATACACTTGTAGTTTTATAATTTAAAATCCCATATTACAATTTGACAAGAAAAGGAGCATTCCAGGTACAAAATAAACCAGGTAAGAGAAAAGTTATTTTTTTGAAAAATAATTTGAAAGCCTAAAAAAAAAAAAAAAAAAATACCATGCAAGTGACAAAAATAAATAAAAAATAATAATAAATTGTAATTGAGGTAAGTACATAACACTATTAAGGCATTATTTAAGAGCAAGAGAACAAAGTAGGTATGATTGTGATTGTGTGTTGCGTTTGTGTGTGAGTGAGAGTGTGTGTGTGTGTGTGTGTGTGAGTGGAGGTGGATGTGAGTGTGGGGGTGAGGGTAAAGATGTGTGCGATGTGTGTTTGTGTGTGAGTTTTAACTATGTAAGAGATGTGTGTATGAGTGTGAGTGGAGTTAACACTCTATTATACGCCGTGTATGAGTGTTAGTGGAGCTCTATTATACGCCGTGTATGAGTGTGAGTGGAGTTAACACTCTATTATACGCCGATGACATGAAAATACTTAAAACAGTACGTTGTTCATCTGACACTTCACTACTTCAGGAAGTTCTCAATAGGTTTGTAGATTACTGTAGACTAAACAAACTTCAACTAAATGTATCCAAATGCCTTCACATGACTTACACACGCCAAAAGAAGACAATTGGTTCAGGTTATACATTGGATAACCAAACAATCACTAAGGTGATCAGTATAAGGGACAAGGGCGTTATCCAGGACAGTAAACTCACATTCGAAATGCATATTGATGAAATCGTAAAGAAAGCGTCCAAGTCCCTAGGTTTCATAATAAGGTCATCTACTTGCTTCAACTCTCTAAAACCACTTAAAGTATTATACTGTTCATACGTACGCAGCCACCTCGAATACGCATCTCAAGTGTGGAACTCAAAATATGACGTGTATAAGTCAAGGATAGAAAGCATTCAGAAAAAGTTTTTAAGATACTTAGATTATAAGACAAAACAATGCTCAACGGATTACAGATATATTTAAGATACCATTTTCTACCACTGGAAAACAGACGCCATGATATTACATTTCTGTTAAACATTGCCAATAGTTCCATCGATTGTTCCCAACTTCTTTCCAAAATATCACTCCGAACCCATCACGTAGGCTTCAGGCAGCGGCCACTTCTTCACATTCCATTCGCATCCACCAACTACCGACGGAATGCCTTCTTCTTACTCGTACGTAGCGCAGAAAGCTTCAATAACCTTCCCTCTCTTTTAGATGTTGATCTATTTAGAACCAGCCCTAGCACATTAAGACGAACTATAAATAAAGAATATTTTGATAAAGACCGCAGTGAGTAGCATTACTACTAGTACTTACTGATAAAGATTTTTTTATGTTTTATTTAAAAGAAGAATATGTTTTGTTTTGTTTAGAAAAATTTGTTTAGTTATATTTAAGGAGACTTTATTTTTAATTTTAATTTTTGTATGTTCAATTTCTTTTTTTTATTTTAGGTACATAGTTTTTAATCTGTGGAAGCTTATAAATGGCAATTTTAAGCTATATTGTACATAATTTACCTCTAAAGATTTTTACCTCTAAAGTTTGACTGTAAGCTTTCCGAAAATAAAATTAATAAAAAATAAATAAATAAATAAAACAATACAAAATACTTGATAGCAATTTATGCAAAGACATTGGGAAAAGGCTCGGCAGATGATGACGTTATTTTTATGTACAGTTAAACGCACGACTACTTCATGATGTGGCCAAACCCATCGCGACTACGGAATTTGGCTAGCCAATTTAAAAAAACCCTGTATAATAAAGAAATTTCGATGTTTGTCAAGTAAAGCGTTGTTTAAATAGAGCTGTCAAAAAAAACCGGCCCAGAGCGAGGCGGATTCGCACATGAAGGATTCCGTACCATTGTTTCACGTGTCTAAATATTGCGTTTTATATGCTTCAGCGATTGTTAACGTCGGTCGAGCGAAAAACGCCGAAAAAATCACGATATAAAAATTAAATTGAATTAACAATTCAAGAGGTCCTTTAATTTTTATTATTTTTGTCTACCTTTTACGGTTCATGAGATACAGCCCACTGACAGATAGACGGACGGACAGCGGAGGCTTAGTAATAGGGTCCCGCGGGCACCCTTCGGGTGTGGAACAATAACACTTTTGAGCCATCATCATCATTCTCCTGCCCTTATCCCAATCTATAATATTTGGGGTCGGCGCAACATGTCCTTTTTTTCCATATTTCTCTATTAGTCGTCATCTCGTTACTCACTTTCTAGCCATGTCATCTTTCACACAATCCATCCATCGTTTCTTTGGCCTTCCCCTATTCTTATAGCCATCGACATTCATACTCAAAACTTTCCTCACGACATTTTCCTCACTCCTCCGCATCACATGCCCATACCATGACAACCGATTTCCGCACAACTTTTCAGTCAGCGGTGCCACTTTCAAATTTTCTCTTATGTACTGTACACCACACATCCCTCTTAGCATTCTCATCTCAGCTGCATGCAGTTGCTTTTCATTCATCCCTTTTGTGGCTCAACATTCTGATCCATGCAAGACAGCAGGTCTAACCATTGTTTTATATATCTTCCCCTTGAGTTTAATTTAATTTAATTTCCTTTATTTCAGGCAGCTGTGGCCCATACAAAATACAATACACAAATACAAACAAAAAATATTACAACATAACAAAAATGATATACTAATACATATAAAATACAACTTATAAAATAAACGAAGACACACGAGGTGACGGCGTCGTGTTACGCCGCGCGGTGTCGCATAGCCTGCCGCGAAAACGTCGGTAGACTACACCCTTCGGCCAAAACTCTTCCTTTAGGAACGTGTCGAGATGGTGTGTCGGAACCCGCACCACAAACGACTTGAAGTTGGTGTTGTGACGGGGCTCCAACTTCTCGACCCTCAAGGTCCAGTTGGTCTTACCCTTCATGTACTTCACGATCTCCTCAACCTTCGTGGAGTGATGCAGTCTGGACACATACAGCAACGTCGTAGGTATCGCTGGACGTAGCAGCATATTTGGTCCTATCAGTCCAGTTCCGCATTGATTGCGACAAGTAGGCTTCTTCTTCTTCTTCTGAACTTTGGTGAAGCCATCCTCATCACACTCTTGCTTTGCAGGACAGTGCTGTATCGGTTCCCTCGGAAGGGCTTCACAGCGACGGTTCTTCTTTCCCCCTTTCTGCTGCTTAGTTCGTGACGCAGCTGGTTTGTTTGTGGCAGCAATTGCGGCGTAAGCTAAGGGGGAAAGGGGGTTTAAGGGGAACGCGGGAGTCGCAGATTGTTCCCGTGACCTGACGCCATTTCATCCATCCAGTGTTAATCCTGTGCTTAACTGTCCGACTTTTGAGCCATCAGTCCCTCAAAATACTCGTATACGTATTTAGTATCAATGTGCTTAGAATATCTACTATAAGTCGACTCCTACACACCTAGTTGTTAAAATAAGAAGTAGGTATATAAATGATTCTCCTTTCGTAAGACATCATCTCTATTTGAAATCTCTATTTACGAGTACTTACAGACAACTTATTACGGAAAGTTATCAAATTCTCAGCCAAGTACTCTGATTCCCATTTTGCCCATTAAAAGTTTTCCAAACGTAATTGGATTCGACTCGTTTCAAAAGACCGTTTCATGTGTCGTTCCATTTTATATCAAAGGTAACTTTAACAACCTTTAGAAGAGAAAGCGGAAGTTACGTGGTACTTTTGTCATGTGAGGTGCGCCATTTTGTTTCTTTGATCTATGAATATGGCGAATAGGCTTTATAAAATATCTGTACGTAACACAATACGAGTATTATGATGTCATAATTTTGGTGTTCAAGAGTTCTATAATCTCTCTATTGACTTGTAGTCACAATGAGTATAAATAAGTAAGCGGCATATAATTTTTGAAATTGAAACTACACTCTTAATTGGCAAATTAAAAAAAAAAACATGATATCTGTAATGGCTAGTTTACACAGTGCGAGCTAGCGTGCGAGTCGGCCTACCGAGTAGCTGCAGTGCAGCAACTCGCACTGTGTAAACAGCCGAGGTAAGCCGAGTTACTGACATGCGAGTACACAGTGCGATCAGCTGTCTAGTCAGCAGCTCGCACTCTGTAAACAGCCAAGGCAAGCCGAGCTACTGACATGCGAGTACACAGTGCGAGTAGTTGTCTAGTCAGCAGTTTGCACTGAGTAAACAGCCAAGGCAAGCCGAGCTACTGACATGCGAGTACACAGTACGAGTAGTTGTCTAGTCAGCAGTTTGCACTGAGTAAACAGCCAAGGCAAGCCGAGCTACTGACATGCGAGTACACAGTGCGATCAGCTGTCTAGTCAGCAGTTCGCACTCTGTAAACAGCCAAGGCAAGCCGAGCTACTGACATGCGAGTACATAGTGCAATTAGTTGTCTAGTCAGCAGTTTGCACTGAGTAAACAGCCAAGGCAAGCCGAGCTACTGACATGCGAGTATAAAGTGCGAGCAGCTGTCTACTGTCTAGTCAGCAGCTCGCACTGTGTAAACCAGCCATTAGATTTATTGCCTAATATAAACGATAGCTCTTTACGCAACACGTTAATGCACTTAACTTAATTATGCAAAAATTGTGGCTTAACTTCACTGCCTTCAACGCGACGAAAAACCTCATCATCTGACTAGCCCTTTCCCAACTATGTTGGGGTCGGCTTCCAGTCTAACCGGAGGTAGCTGTATTTTACATGCAATAAAACTATGCCCGACCTGGGGATCGAACCCAGGACACCACGCTCAAGTCGCGCTGCTCGCACCGCTCGTAGTACACAGGGTTTCAGCTATAATTAAGCATGATTTCACATATGAATTACTTACAATAAAGTAGATATTATGATATTAACAACATTACAGTGTAAATTCGAGCCCAATTTCGGTACAAGGTAATAACATATGCGTGTGATTAGGCCGCAGGGATCAACTATTCATGACGTTTGAATCCGATTCCCACCTGTCGGTACGCATATAATTATAAAATAAATAATTGCTTTGTTTTGACATACATTAATTTAGAGGTAAACTAGATTCAGGCCCTGAAGTGCGGTCACTGTCGGATTGCATAGAAAAGAAAGAGAAGCATGATGTTGATGACACAACCCTGGTAATTTATAGCAAAATATGAAGCAATTATCTATTTACAAAAAATTTATTGATTGGACAAAAAAATTAAAACACTAATACTTTAACATGTTGCTTGCATGTATATGACAAAAAATCGGAATTAAATAGAAATTGCATGCATATTAATATGGTTTTTAATCGTTGAAAGAAATTTTTAGAGATATGTTCGTGATTTTTAGGGTTCCGTTCCTCTAAAGGGAAAAACGGAACCCTTATAGGATCACTTCGTTCTGTTTGTCAATCTGTCAAGACCCTTTTTCTCAGGAACACGTGAAGGTATCAAGTTGAAATTGATATCAAATACGTTGGTCTATGGTCCTTTAGAGTCCTAAAAAAATCAAGCTTCTAATTTAACGCAATAAAAAAATACGGCCATTTATGCGACATATTTTAATAATCGCAAGAAAATCAAATCCTATAGTGTACTTCCCGTTGTCCTAGAATCACGAAATTTGCCAAGAAGCAAGGTCTCACAGCACAAGTAACGGAAGAAGTCTGAAATTTGTTAATTTGTAATTTTATCACATAAAAAAATTTGTTTTTTGCTGTTACAAAAAATTTACCGTGACGTATATCAATGTATGGGAGAACATGTTTTTCAGCTGCAATGTTAAGTTGGTTTTTATAATGCTTTATTCAGAATTAAAATAATATTTACGTAAATAGTAACATAATATAACTAATTAATTAATAAAAATAACAAAATTATATACTAACCCAATTAAACTATTCACAAAAAAAACATGGCGTCGAAAAAGTCATCCGCATCGCTGTCGACTGGTAACATAACTAAGAGACTGTCAGCATTGCCACGTTGTGTGGCAATTCTTAGCCTCTGGCCAAGGTAAAGGTAAATTTCTTTTCAACTACGGAACCCTTCATTGGACGTGGTCCGACACGCACTTAGCCGGTTTTTTCTTTCAAAATAGAAACTCGACACGCTTACATTTCATATTACTTAAATTTAAGCCTTCAATCTAAAAATTATTTTCCTATTTTTCTATGCTACTGAAATCATAATTAATACGAGAATAAATAAAAAACTCAAAATCATTGTTTACCTAAAAGTGTGACTCAAAGAGTTATTACCTAATCGCCTTAATTAACAAATCCATACATTTAATACGTAACGAAAACATCAACTAGCCGACAAACGATAAAATTAATACACTTTGAACTTCTAATTTTGGCCTGAAGCGAAATTCTGCTAAGTCAAGTAGAATTACATAACAAAATTAACTTTTGAAAAGGCAACAGTAATTTTCATTAAATTAAGTCTTTCACTTAAAGATAATTCTGCAAGATTGCCGAGTACCGTTAAGATCCCGGCAAGATTGCCGAGTACCTACCGTTAGCGCATTTGTCCACCGTAGCCGTCACTGGAACGTCACCAAGCACGAGCTGACGGTGCTGAATTAGCGGCACTTACATTTACTATGGCCGCATGTACACCGCAAGTTCGTCACCCGAGCACCGTCAACCCAACCGCCGAAGTATTGAGTAGTTCAACGCGACCGCTAGAACTCGGCCCGAGATTGTGACGGGTCGATGTGCCGGCAATACAGAATACGTTTTATTTTGTCCACACACTGCCACAAAACAATAGCCGGACGGCTATTGTTTTGTCTATCATAACATACTGAACTTTCGAGTTCGGTCGCGGTGGTGGACACACGATCACCATTAGCAGGACGTCATTATTCGATTGGAATAATCTCGTGTCTCGATGACGTCCCGGTGACGGTGACGGTGGACAAGCGCCCTTATGCTGGTAAGCTTGCCGAGTACCGATACGTGATCCCGGGAAGACTGCAATTCGTAAGGATAGCACGTCTCGTTAATGCTTTGAGATTAAATCAAATGGTGCGTTGTATTCAATGAAGTGGCTTGATTTCCTTTGAACGTATTTACTTAGTTAAATTTAAAAGAGATTTTTATTGTGCGTGGGAACATAGCTATAACTGCACGCGCAGCTCGATCACTACTCAACTGAGAATAGACAATTATGGCCTATTTCACGAAGTCCCAATAGCCACTACTCACCTAATAATTTCAAAAATGGAACAGAATTTGTATGAAATGCCAAGTAAATTAATAAAGAGGCCCTTAGACATATTTCCTGCTATACCTACAAATTGTATTATTTTCCTGTCAACATGTTTGATATGGCATCTTAGAGGTCTTTCAACAATCTGTAATTTTGTCTTCCGTTTCTTCTGGTGGTAACGGCCCCGATTTACGAGTTCGGGGCTTGGATTCCGGGTTCGAACCCAGGCAGGCGCTTTACTTTGTGTAAATAATTTCATCACCACCGACATCTACCAACCCGCACTGGGCTCGCATGGTGATTACAGCCCACTCTCTCTCACAGAGAGGAGGCCTGTGTGAACATTACTCGTATAGGCTGATTATGTTATTATATTTGATAAGCGTGCTGGCTGCAGCTAAATCACTTTCACATAAGACATTTTAACGTATTTTAAGGGCGGCAGCGCATCGCAAACCCCTGTGACTTGCAGGTAAAAAAAAAAACTAAAACAACACATTTAGGCTTCATGTACACGAAGCCTTACGGTTCAGAAAAAAAAAACCAAGTAAAAAATAGAATATTCCAGAAATAAGTGTATCGTTGGTGTCTGTATGTCTCTACTAATGAAAAAAACATTGTATCACAAACACCCTAGCGCCTTCCGAACTAGGTTACATTAAAAACAAAATTTTTCAAACGTGCTTTTACATGGTGAACTTGTAATAAATATATAAAATAAACAGTACAAGTAATTTAAAAATAATAAAAACAAATTCTATAAACTACAATATTAAGCTACTTATTTACTTATATTAAGAGCCCATACTACCTCAGCTTTTCATCTCGCTCGCACGATACTGCAGTGCTATTCTGTACAAATGTCACCGTGAAAACTTAGGTGAAGTGAGCGTGGAGTGAGCTGTCAATAGTGTCAATCCAATCTAGCATTGTAGAATGACAACTCACTTCACCTAAGTTTTCACGGTGAGATTTGTACAGAATAGCACTGCTGCTCGCGGATTGAGTGAGAGCGAGACTGAGTGTGGTGCTGGGCGCCAATTATAGTTTAGGTAATTGCTTTTTACGGTGAAAATAAAGGTAATTTGAAAAAATTAAAAAAAACATAAGACCTGCTTTATAGTTACTTCAGTTAGTATACAAAGTTTCATGATCTAATTTGAAGTATTTGTTGGAAACCCGCGGTTTATTGTTAGATTTAGAGGTAACTTTGTTATTTTTTTCTATCGAGAAAATTTTATGGAATCGTGTTTTCGTCAAACGTAGCCTAAAATTATTCCTCAACTTTACTATACAGGGTGTAAGTGTAAACACCGTTATCCTTTTAAGGGGTCATTGTACTCGTCATTATGAACAACTTTTACTATGAGACCAAACCTGAAATCGTGAAAAAAAATCTGCTGTTCCGTACATTTTATGTTCGCATAATTCGTCAAAATGTAGGGAACAGCTGAATTTTTTTTTGCGATTTCAGGTTTGGTCCCGTATTAAAAGTTGTTCATAATGATGAGTACAATGACCCCTTAAAAGAATAACGGTGTTTACACTCACACCCTGTATATTTATTTCAAAATTAATGCTGCAGTATTTTCGACATAACGGAGCATCATGCTAAGCCATTTGAGGTAGTCGCTCTTAAAATATTCGTGTGTGTGCGTGCACGAGAGTGCACGGGTGAGTGATTGTGTACCAACCTGTGTGAGTGTATGTATGAATGTACAAGTATGCGTCTGTTTTTGAAATACCTCTATTTGATTGTTTTGAGAAGATCTTCAGTCTCCTGGTAATTTAACTTTAGTAATAGGCTTTGTAATATTCTTTTTTGGGTTTGTTTTTTTGCTAGTTTATGTATGAATGCTATTTTATTAATACAGTCTGTAATGCTTTAAAGGACACTAACGAGAACCAACAGAAATTTTATTGCTATTACTGCTATAGCCGTACAGTGTCCTTCAAAGCGTTAAACAGCTGTTATCATGGCTTATGAGGTTAAAGGGCGACCTGTGGATCTAGGACGAACACCCAGAGGAAGCTATTTGTAGATAATAACATTTTGGCAGGGTAAATATATTTAATTTACTAAGGTAATACTGATTCCGTATTTTAGGACTATATGGTGTTTAGGGTGCAGCTAAACAATTCAATCATGATTGTAAATCGCGATAACGTTCAAGAGTGAAAAGGAACAGTTCATCTAATGTCACCCACACCATACTACAGCGCAAACAGTATAAAGTGTCAATTATAACAAATTATGTCTGTTTACGTCATTGAGGAGGTCGTGGCTAAGTAATAACAGCAGCACGGGTCGATCCATCAGGTTAAGCTACGCTTCCCGGAGTCGGTCCGTGGATGACCATCTTTAAATATCTAGACTCCTCCGTGCCTCGGAAAGCAAGTTAAGCCGTTCGTCCCGGCTGTCATTCGTGGATCTTTGACAGTCGTTACGGGTCGTCAGAAGCCCGAACGTCTGACAACCAGCCTTATCAAGGGGTTTCGTATTACCCAGTTAATGGGTTGTGGAGGTCAGATAGGCAATCGCTCCATGTAAAATACTGGTATTCAGCGGGCTAGGCAGATTTATTGTCTGTCGACGTCATCATTTAACTTGTTTTATTTGACTTCTTTTACTTGAAAGTAGATAATAGATTAGTTTATTTATTAGAAGTCATCATTAGTCATTATAAAATCCTCTTTGAGCACTGTCTGTGTCTGTAGGTATTCTATAAAAGTATTAACTATCATTGTTTAGAAAGCAAGACAAAGGAACAAGGACCTGCGAAGCTACCTTTTTTAAGCCCGTCAAAAGCGTGATGCTTACAAAGTAAAAGCCAAAGTCTTTCAAAGAGAAACAACGACCAAAGACTTTGGTGGGAATCAAAGATCCATCTTGAAGAGCAAAAAGCGAATGAAGCTTGCTAAATCGAAAATCATTAAAAGAGAAAAGATTCTAGCATTTCCTTTCGAAAGTTCAAGGGAAAATATCAACATGAAATCCTCGAGGGATCAGTGAGAGTTATTCTCAAATCTTATAAAATTCAATTGTTTAACTGTCAAGATCTCGAGCTCTGATTGGGGATGAGAGGATGAGCGGATAACCCGGGTGGTGCGGGTAATCCCGGCTATCCGGACTTTTGCCCACTTCACAAAGTAACTTGGGGATCAGTGGATAATTTGGGAATTTTTGTGTTCGTTTTTTTATGTAACTACTTTACTGACAAAGTATCCAATTATACTAAATTGTGAATTGACAGAATCTGAACACGATTGTTAGGTCTTCATGTTTTTTTTTTTCGAAAAACATTTATTATAACCGTTCTTTGCAGTCGGTTAAAAAGCGGTATATTTGTTTTATATAAGTACAATCCTACTAATATTATAAATGTGAAAGTTTGGATGTTTGTTACTCAATCACGCAAAAACGGCTGAACGGATTTGGATGAAATTTCGTATATAAAAAGTTTATTACCTGGATTAAGACATAGGATACTTTTAATCCCGGTAGAAGGTTTCCGTGGGATAATTTCCGACACGCACACGCGGGCAAAGCCGCTGGCAAAAGCTAGTACACAGATAAAACGGCAGGTATTAAATACCGTCGATTTAAAGCAAATTTTACTGCACATTATGGAACAATTTATGTATAATTATGCTACTTTGGAATTTTTATATATCGAAATTTCAAGAGTAATCATGTTTCGGTTTTAGTACAGCAGTAGATAATATAGTCAAATAACAGATATTATGGAAAATCCAATTTTTTTTTTTTTAATTTATTTACTCAAATAACAATACAACGATGTTTCTTAAATATAAACTCGCCAAACTTTTACGTTTGATGGCGAGACGCGCTCTTTTACATTAATAAAAAAGAAAACAATGAACCACCTTACGTACACACAGCAGCAGGTCAAGCTACTACAAACTATCAAATTTTCTCATTCGACTTTGAATTTAACTATCAACATTTTAAGGTTTAAAATCATTTTGAGAAATTCGACAGCTCGGCACAACCCGATGTGCCGCTGTCTGTACATACCTACTACTTATATAATTATCCTTTTATAGCTTAATCCATACAATGTTTTAGTTCTGTTTACTATCCTGTATAATGTTTTTTAATTTTGTTTTAAGTGATCCTTTACTAATTTTTACTTCTTCTCTTAATAAATCTATTTTGTTAAACACTTTAGGTACCAAATGATTTAACCAATGTATCCCCTTAACTCGAGAAGAAGACGTTACGTTAATTTCCTTTCATGAATGAAAAGAAAAACATTATTATGTTGTCTAGCTAGACTTTAGTATAATTATATTTGCTAAGTTATGTGACATAGAATATAGCCTGTTTGTAATAAACCGTCTCTCAGAACCGGGTATATTCTAGTTTCCACTAACCCCAACAAACACTAGACGATTTTACCCTAAAATTGAGGCAGAAGCGTCATATTTCACATGTTATACCAAGTGAAAATACCCCATTACACTCGGGTCTAGGCAACTATCCGGATTACCCGACTCGTCTGTTACGGTTAATGGCGCTTAAGCCTTAATTTATTAAGGATTAGTGCGGTTACACTGATTATGTTACATGAGAGGAATAGGGCTCAAAATTAATAAAGGAATATTCATGAAGAAATAACGAGTTTGAATGATCACATACACACATAAACTCATGCCTTCTTCCCATGGGGGTAGGCAGCAACTACATAACGCCGGCTGCTATGATCCTTAAATTTTTCTTTCTTATCTTTTTAACCGACTTCAAAAAGGAGGAGGTTCTCAATTCGTATTACTCGAAGATGGCTGGACCGATTTGGATTTTTTTTGTTTTATTCGAGAGGGTATACATCACAGTTGGTCCCATATAAAATTGATTAACTTTGCTTCGGTAGTTTTTGAGTTAGCTTCAATAATACGTATTTTTTCCCCACTTTTATATGGATGATGTTCTAGTTTGTTTTGCAGATAGTGGTATTAGATTTTGTGTGGGGTAGGTACACAACTAAAAAGTGAAAAATAAAAACTTTTTTACAAAAAAATACAACCGACTTCCAAAAACAACACTACAAAGTGAAAAATAACTTTAATTTCGGAAGTCGGTGGCAAAAAACGAAAACACATTTAACTAGACACCGACTTCCGAAATTAAAGTTATTTTTCACTTTGTAGTGTTGTTTTTGGAAGTCGGTTGTATTTTTTTTTGTAAAAAAGTTTTAACTATGGAAAGACTATGGCCCCTGCTGACCAATGTTTTATATACAATACACAGATAAAATGGTGACTTGCACATTCAATAATGGGCACCCTAAAACGGTTGCTAATACTCCTTTTTCTTCGCTTACTTTTGAAGAACATTATTATATTAAAATTATGTCCTAGAGCGTCCCCTTCCGGCGTTTCCATTCACATCTGCCTTGGAAGACATTCATCCTCTTAACATGAGTAAACCAGACTCTTTTCAATTATTATTAGGGTTCCGTACCTCATAAGGAAAAATATGGAACTCTTATAAGATCACGTCGTTGTCCGTCTATCGACGTCTGTCAAGACCCTTTTTCTCAGGAGCACGTGGAGGTATCAAGTTGAAATTAGTATTAGAGCTCTAAAAAATCAAGGTTCCTAGTCAACGCAATAACAAATACGGCCATTTATGCCTCATATTTTGATACTCGCAAGTAAATCAAAACCTAGGGTACTTCCCGTTGGCCTAAAATCATGAAATTTGGCAAGAAGCAAGGTCTCACAGCACAAGTAAAGGAAAAAGTCCGAAAATTGTTAATTTGTAATTTATCATCATCATCATCAGCCTAGCCTTTTCCCAAATATGTTGGGGTCGGCTTCCAGTCTAACCGGATGCAGCTGAATACCAGTATTTTACATGGAGCGACTGCCTATCTGACCTCCACAACCCAGTAACTGGATAATACGATACTCCTTGGTAAGGCTGGTTGTCAGACTTCCGGGCTTCTGACGACCCGTTACGACTGTCAAAGATCCACGAATGACAGCCGGGACCAACGGCTTAACGTGCTTTCCGAGGCACGGAGGAGTCTCGGTATGTAAAGAATAGTCGCCCATCCACTGACCAACCCCGGCAAGCGTAGCTTAACCTTAATTTATCGCATAACAAAAATGTTTTTGGATTACAAAATTAAATTTTCAGCTGGAGAACTGACCGTGACGAATATATATATATAATAGAATAATATATTAATGTATGGGAGAACAACTTTTCAACTACAATGTTAAGTTTGTTTTTGGTATAAATTCTTTTTAACTACGGAACCCTTTATTGTGCGTGGTCCGACACGCACTTGGCCGGTTTTGTAAGTCCATCTTCTTTTAAACCGCAACGTTGCCTTATCACATCATTCGTCAGCGTATCATTCATAGCTAGTTTGAAGGAAATTGTTGATAATACAAGCTAGATTACTTTATAGAGGTTATGAAGAACAGGGTGTGTGAGAGTATGTCATGCTCACTCAAATGTCTCGCTGGTGGTGGCGTGTGTGTTGGATCATTAAGTTCCCTTCAAAATGGTTGAGCTAATTGGTGCTGATCCATGCGTCATGTTCGTGAACGGGCGCCGTCAGTTGGGACTGGTCGTCTCTTAGCTGCCATGGCTTATTTTTAATTTTAATATTTAATTTAGTTGTTTTAGTTTTTATCTTTTTTATTACGGACGCTTTTTAACGTGCACGTCTTTCTACATTGTTCTCACATGTATATTTTCAACATGAACGATGTAACCAATATTTTGTAATTATGATTATGATTTAAAAGAGTGTCCGTGGAGTTTCTTGCCCGTTCTTCTCCATAGGGATCTACTACGCTTTGGAATGGGCAACTACCTTCATCTTTCTGACTGACCGACCCATTGACAATTCAAAAGTGCCTGTAATTGGTTTATTTGAAATAAATGCTTTGAGTTTGAGTTTGAGGTGTAAAGTTCACTCGTCTTCCACAGAAAAGGGAGGATCCTCCGACCAGACGCGTGTCGTGTCTGGTTGATGCCGGGAGTTGTATAATATGCTAGTCGCGCGATAAACTCAGCTTGCGCGATGCAGTATTTTGCAGTGATGCGTAATTCGCATGTGGGAATGCAGATGCCGCCACAACTTCAAATAGTTTGTAAAAAGTATGAATAGGTCATGAATCAATCAATCTGCCTAGCCTTTTCCCAACTATGTTAGGGTCGGCTTCCGGTCTAACCGGATGCAGCTGAATACCATTATTTTACATGGAGCGACTGCCTATCTGACCTCCACAACCCATTAACTGGGTAATACGATACCCCTTGGTAAGACTGATTGTTAGACTTTCGGGCTTCTGACGACCCGTAACGACTGTCCAACGGCTTAACGTGCTTTCCGAGGCACGGAGGAGTCTCGGTATGTAAAGATGGTCACCCATCCACGGACCAACCCCGGCAAGCGTAGCTTAACCTGATGGATCGACCCGTGTGGCAGTTATTACTTAGCCACGAGCTCGATGAATAGGTCATGAATATTGGATGGAATCCCATCCTCAGTAGAAACAATAATGCATGTTCCTGGATGAAGTTTTGTACCTATTTCAGCTGACTTCTTGTTAGAACTCAAATTCACACTTAACAAAAAAAAAGTTCAATATTTTGGAGAATTTTTAACATTTTTAATACCCAACCTAAACTAATATCAATCTGCCTAGCCTTTTCCTAACTATGTTGAGGTCGGCTTCCAGTCTTATCGGATGCAGCTAAATACTAGTATCTTACGAGGGGGGATCAAAAAGTAGTGAGAACGACATACTCCTTGATAAGAAAAAAAATAAATACTGGCAGGCATAGCTCAGATACATATTTGTAATATTAATAAAGAAAAAAATCTTCGATTCTCTTTTGTTTTTTTCTGAATGTAGTCATTTGTTTGCTTCGTGTCGGAACGTGTTCTCGAAAATGGAGAAAAACGAAGTGCGAGGCGTTATTAAATACCTCTGTTTAAAAAAGTTAACGACGCAAGAGATTCATTGCGATTTGGAGGCAACATTAGGAGAGTCTGCTCCGGCTTATTCCACTGTCGTAAGGTGGGCTTCTCAATTTTGAGTAGGGAGAACGAGCACGGAAGACGAACATCGTTGCGGCCGTCCATCGACGTTAGTCACCCAAGAAAATGTTGCGAAAGTCGAGAAAATTGTATTGAGCGATCGAAGAGTTACCATCCGATACTTAATTCAAGAAACGGGCATTTCATATGGAAGTATTCAATCCATATTGAAACAAACTTTGAATATGAGAAAAGTCTCCGCAAGATGGGTGCCGAGAATGTTAACCGACAGTCAGAAACAAAATCGACTTGACATTTCGAAGATATTGTTGGACAAGTTTCAAGAAGATTCTGAAAACTTTTTGTCTCGTTTCGTAACAATGGACGAAACATGGGTCTATCATTTTGATCCCGAGACAAAACAGCAATCTTCGCAATGGAAACGGCCATCATCACCGATCCCGAAGAAGTTTCATGCCGTGGCATCGGCTGGCAAGGTTATGGCCTCAATATTTTGGGACTCAGAAGGGATATTGTTGATTGATTACCTGGAGCGTGGATCCACTATTACAGGCCAATATTATGCAGCTTTAATTCCTAAGTTGAGGAATGCCATCAAAGAGAAAAGGAGAGGGAAACTTCGAAGGGGCGTGCTGTTTCATCACGACAACGCACCCGCGCACAGGTCGGCAGTTGCGATGGCTGCCATTCAGCAAGCTGGCTTCGAATTGGTTGACCACCCCCCTTATTCACCAGATCTGGCGCCTAGCGATTTTTATCTGTTCCCCAAATTGAAAGAATACTTAAGGGGAAACAGGTACGAAGACGATAACGAGGTGATGGATGCCATGGAGAGCTTTTTGCAGGACCAAGACAAAACTTTTTTTTGAAAGGGATTGAAGTCTTGGAAAAGCGCTGGACTCGGTGTGTAGACAGACTCGGAGACTATCTAGAAAAATAAATTATTTAGTTATCAATAGTCATTATAATCTATCTCATTCTCACTACTTTTTGATCCCCCCTCGTACAAGGAGTGACTGCCTATCTGACCTCCACAACCCAGTTACTGGGTAACACGACCCAGTCCCCTTGGCAAGACTGTTGTCAGACACTGGCAGAATTTTGGGCTTGCCACTACCCTTAACGACTGTCAAAGATTTACGAATGACAGCCGGGACCAACGGCTAAACGTGCTTTTCGAGGCACGGAGGAGTCTCGATATGTAATGTAGGGTCACCTATCCACGAACCGACCGCGGCAAGTGCAGCTTAACCTTCGATCGAACCGTGCAGCTGTTATCACAGCCACTAACCTACCATTCGGTTATTAATTTTATAAAATAAAATAAATAAACCATTTATTTCAGGCGACACAGGCCCATACGTTAACCTAAACAATACATATTTGAATATAAACAAAACTTGTGTTAATAAATAAGGCTTATGACTATGTTAGTAGCACTTCACTTTGCACTTGTGTTATGTTGTGTGTGTTGTTGTGTGTGTGTGTTTATGTTAGCAAGCATAGTTTTTGCAAACCTGATGGCCTTCGCTTCTGAGTGATTTCTACAATCGCTACAGCTTCAGTGACATTGACATGTTCACGTGACATTTCGATAGCTTAATGTCAACCCCTTACATTTTTGGCTTTTTTCGCTTTTCTACCAGCGTTATCGCTAATCGTCTGTTACTTTGTCTCAGCCCTTTGGGCAACCCATACCTCCAGCCTAAATTCTTACCATTAATTTTACTCAAGCTAAAATCCTAAACCCACACAGATTTAGCGTCATTATCGCAGTAGGCCAGACTTGGCGTATAAAAACCCCGCCTACATTGGACGCGACGAAAACAAATGAATGTCACGTAAGCGCAGACAGTGGTCAACAAACAGCTGACGATATTTATGAAGCTTTGGGTTAAGTCAGTATTAAAAATCAAACAATATTAATACACAATTATCAATATAATAAGGCGTAGATATAGGCATTTTACACTTTAATTAAAATTGAGCAAATAAATTAACGAATAGTTTAACTTTCAGCAAACATTTATAAATAACAAGACCTTTTAGAAAGTGAATTTAACAGATAAGCCAATAGATTAGAATAGAATAGAGAATAGATAGGGCCAATTCTCGTAATTAAAAACGTTCAAATACAAGTCGCAATGTCAGCCAGCGACAATCAAATGTCAAAAATGTAGGCAAACTCTATACAATTTTGACAGATTGAGACTGAGATGAGATTGCGAACGTTGTTATAAAAATACGGGAATTGCCCCTCAGATCAAATCAGATTAAATGATAAATAAATAGATAATAATGATCTATAAAAGAATTTTTATGCGAGTGTTCAGTCGCAAGATCCACAAGCAAAAGGGCCGGACGCGCCGAGCGCGCCCGTCTCCTCCCCACCTCGAGCAGCGGTCGTCCGATGTTGACGTCACGGCTTGCTTGGCGGCGTTTTTAGTTCCGGTCGCCAATAGCAGGTGGCGCTTGCTCCAGGAAGTTGCCAACACCAGGGTGCGATATAGGCACGTTTGTGATTTAATGAGTGATTTATTATAGAAAGTTGATATTGGAAATCTAGTTATACGAGTAGTTATAACATAACATAACATCACGGCCGTAATCCCCAAAGGTTTAGGCAGTGGTTAGGTACCCACATTTCGCCAGTTATGTTTAAGCCCCATGTTATAGGGGCGAGAGAAGAGCGTGTGGCTAAGTAATAACAGCCGCACTGGTCGATACATCAGGTTAAGCTACGCTTGCCGGGGTTGGTCCGTGGATGGGTGACCATCTTTACATACCGAGACTCCTCCAAGCAAAGCACGTTAAGCCGTTGGTCCCGGCTGTCATTCGTTGATCTTTGACAGTCGTTACGGGTCGTCAGAAGCCCGAAAGTCTGACAACCAGTCTTACCAAGGGGTGTCGTATTACCCAGTAACTGGGTTGTGGAGGTCAGATAGGCAGTCGTTCCATGTAAAATAGTGATTGCATCTGGTTAGACTGGAAGCCGACCCCAACACAGTAGGGAAAAGTCTAGGCAGATGATGTTATACGGCGAGCCTAATGTCATCAACCGTGTACAAATCAAGACTCCGGGCTGCTACTGAGAAATCCTGACGGAAAACCCAGTAAATACAGTACAGGGGCCGTATTATGAACAATTAATGCCATCATTTTTCCAGTGCTAGAGAGAGACGGAGCTATTCATGACCTATATCACCATCCTTTTTTCGCAACGGAATCATGATGGCGTTAATACTTCATAATATGCCATCAGCAGTAGTTACACTTATTGCTATGCTTGAATCTCTTTCAAAAATTCTTCTCTCGTACGGCATGACCTACGGCTATAGGAAAATAGCTCATATCGTGTTAAATTAGGGTAGGTATGCCAGACGTAAAACACGGCTACACATTAAGCTATACATTTCCAGTTTACATTGACCTCTCACTGTAACGAAATCCTACACAATGCGTGATCAACTTATATTGGAAATTTATAGCTTTCATATTGCCACTCTATAATCTTTCCAACCATTTTGTTTACTTATGAGTCTTATGACATAGGCAAGCCTATAAAGTTCTTTATTTATTGACAGGCAATCATATTATAGACGAAAAAATGCATGACTTCATGGACGCTGTTTTTCTTTATATTTTTCTAATCCATATGTTAAATCGATTAAAACATCTTTATAAATAAAGTCGTTTGTTACAAGAAATCGAATCGGTAACGCATTAAGACATCAATACTCGAGCTGTCAAAATTAAAATAAATTGTTGGAAGGATTATAGAATGAGGCTATTCTAATGGACCCCTTTTGTAACATAATAAATCTGCCTAGCCTTTTCCCAATTATGTCGGGGGCGGCTTCCAGTGTAACCGGATGCAGCTGAATACCTACTACTATTTTAAATGGAGTGACTGCCAATCGGACCTCCACAACCCAGTAACTAGGTAAGATACCCCTTGGCAAGACTGATTGTCAAACTTTCGGGGTTCTGATTACCCATCACGACTGTCAAAGATCTACGAATGACAGTCGAAGCCGTTGGGCTTAGCGTGCTTTCCGAGGCACGGAGGGGACTCGATATGTTATGGGTGGCTACCCACGAACCAACCGCGGTAACCTTCTATAAGAAACCAGAACGGATTGGGACAAGAAAACGAGCAACGTGTCGTTATAGCTCTTTATTCAACACGAAACTAACTTTAAAATGCACTGCCATGTGCTTATAAAACTTTATCCATCTAAAAACTGCAAATAGGTGGCGTGCCAAGCAACTTCCGGAAATAAAATATTAAATATTATTTTAATCAGTTTGCAATCGATTCCCGTACTCTAACCGGAAACAGTATTTACAGCACCGGAAGTCGGTTGCAGAAAGTCTCAAATAATTAAATAAAACTTTAACAAATCGATCTGCACCCAGTCAACAAGATTTAGTTACATTAAAACAAAAAGCTATATAAAAAGCTAACACTTCGACCGACCCGTGCAGCTGTTATTAGAAAAACTTTTTTACAAAAAAAATACAACCGACTTCCAAAAACAACACTACAAAGTGAAAAATAACTTTAATTTCGAAAGTCGGTGTCTAGTTAAATGTATTTTCGTTTTTTGACACCGACTTCCGAAATTAAAGTTATTTTTCACTTTGTAGTGTTGTGTTTGGAAGTCGGTTGTATTTTTTTGTAGAAAAGTTTTTATTTTTCACTTTTTAGTTGTGT
This sequence comes from Cosmia pyralina, assembly GCA_946251885.1. Classification (NCBI taxonomy): domain Eukaryota; kingdom Metazoa; phylum Arthropoda; class Insecta; order Lepidoptera; family Noctuidae; genus Cosmia; species Cosmia pyralina. Next base: position 11,611,662 of record OX276362.1, on the reverse strand, counting down.
ACCTACCCCACACAACTTCTAATATCAGTACCTGCAAAACAAACTAGAACATCATCCATATAAAAGTGTGGAAAAAATACGTATTATTGAAGCTAACTCAAAAACTACCAAAGCAAAGTTAATCAATTTTATATGGGACCAACTGTGATGTATACCCTCTCGAATAAAACAAAAAAAAATCAAATCGGTCCAGCCATCTTCGAGTAATCGGGGAACATACATAAAAAAAAAGAAAAAAAAAAGGTTCCGACGAATTGAGAACCTCCTCCTTTTTGAAGTCGGTTAAAAATGTCCCTCTGTAGAAATTCCCGACAAACATTAAATTTATCTATCGATTCCATTTGAGAGAACATAAACATAAAACGACGTATTTCTCGCCGCAATGTCGCGCAAAACATAAGCCAATCAATTACATAATTATGTGGGTGTACTGGTCAGCAACTAGGTTATCCGGCTCGATATCTACGTCCGGTACATCCGGGCCTATTGTCTGCTGGCAGTGTGATAGCTGATAAGATTCACATTAGCGATAATACGTATGTATTATCGCTAGTAATTAAGACTTTTTTTACCGTCTCGAAAAAAATAGGGTATATTCGGTGAACGGAGTAGAAGCCTATGGCATATCTAGTTTTTTTTTTTTTAATTTAATAAAATCAATAATTCAAATCATAATGCAGGTTTCATATGATTTGAATTTCGATATTTTTAAAGGATTTATTATTTTTTTTTCAAAATGTGCGTTTTTATTGTTCTAAAATGAAAAGTTTACATCGAATTTGTAGTATTTATTGATACTTAGATATTTTTTAACCGACTTCAAAAAGGAGGAGGTTCTCAATTCGTCGGAACCCCGATTACTCGAAGATGGCTGAACCGATTTGGGTTTTTTTTGTTTTATTCGAGAGGGTATACATCACAGTTGGTCCCATATAAAATTGATTAACTTTGCTTCGGTAGTTTTTGAGTTAGCTTCAATAATACGTATTTTTTCCCCACTTTTATATGGATGATGTTCTAGTTTGTTTTGCAGATAGTGGTATTATAATTTGTGTGAGGTAGGTACACAATAAAAAGTGAAAAATAAAAACATTTTTACAAAAAAATACAACCGACTTCCAAAAACAACACTACAAAGTGAAAAATAACTTTAATTTCGGAAGACGGTGGCAAAAAACGAAAATACATTTAACACCGACACCGACACCGACTTCCGAAATTAAAGTTATTTTTCACTTTGTAGTGTTGTTTTTGGAAGTCGGTTGTATTTTTTTTTTCTGAATAAGCTATTAAAAAAAAAAAAAAAAAAACTAGTTATGCCATACGCTTCTACTCCGTTCACCTAATACACCCTATTTTTTTCGAGACGGTAAAAAAACTCATCCGGTACATGTATGACAGGCGGTATACATGCATGAGAGCAGTGGTGACACAGTGGTAACGGCCCCAACTTACGAGTTGTGGGTCGTGGGTTCGAACCCTGGCAGACGCTTTACTTTGTGTAAATAATATCATCAGCACTGCTCTCAAAACGGTGAAGGAAAGCATCGTGAGGAAACCGGCATGTCCTAATATCAAAAATTCGAAGACATGTGACATCTACCAACCCGCACGTAGGCCTGTGTTCCAGCAATGGGAACATTATCATAGACAGATTATGCTCCCTTGATTTCTGCCTAGACCTGCGGGCAAAAGGTGTCAAGTTATAAAGCCCTTGAAAATTCCAATGACCTATTATTTAGTATAAAAGACGACGATTGTTCTTTCATATTAGAGCACGCAGTACAAAACGTTGTCTACGTGGCATTATTAACAATTCTCTAACAAAATGGAGAGCGTAATAACATTCTAAACACGCAACAAAATAGACACCTCGCTGCAAAACGATATCTCTTCACTGAATTTCATCTAAAACAACAACGTGAAAATCAACCTTAGTGACGAGCGTTCAAAGTTCAAATCACAACGCTCAAAAGATATATTTACGTTTGATTTTCAGTACTCGTTTCGCCACAGGCGCCAAGGGAAAATTTTAATAATAACAACAGTGGTGCTCGTCAAGTAAGGTTATTATTGCTTGTTCGCGAAGTTGGTTGTTTATGTAGTGGCGAATTTGTTAGAAGTTCGTAAATAAGTTTTTTTACCCGACAGTGACGAGAGCTGAAAGGATGTCTTTACCATCGTCACTTTCTTATTGTTTCCAGATATTGAGTAGGAGATTGTTTGCAAAAGTAGTTTTGAATAGAAACTGTAAATACACACATACATATAATATATACATTCATACCTACATACATACATACCGGTCAAAATCATAACCCTCCTTTTTGCTTCGCCGTAGTCAGGTAAATAAACATGTTTCAGGATTGATTTCATAAAACGTCTAAGACGAAACTGAAATCACGATGCTTTATAGACCACTAATTTTTAATTAGTACAAATACTTAAAGGGCTTATTAGAGAAGATCTTGTTATTATATATGTAAAGTCTCAATAAATAATATTCATAAACAGCAAAGTTATTAGCGTTTGTTTATATCCCAAAATGTCACTCAGTTTATGGATATATTGTACAGGCTACATTGTAGTATTCTTTAATCATGGAAAAGCACTGTGCGTAGTATTTTCTAGTAGCAATTGTTATGAATGATTGATTCAATTATGAAATTTATGAATTTACCAATTATGACAAATTTTCGTGGACAATTTTGGGATTTAATTTTTTTGATTTTTGACTACACAAATATGATCAGTAACGGGTACGGATAGAGCCCCATTTTTATTTGTACTAATTAAAAAATAGTAGTGTATAACAAAAAGCCTCATAATAATTTATATATACACACATGCATAAACTCACGCCTCCTTCCAAAGGGGGTGGGCAGAAACTACAGAACGCCACCTGCTACGATCCTTACATACTATTTTTGCCTCGTTTACGTTCATACATCTGGGCATACACCATAGATATATGAAAGTATATTTCTATGGCATACACGCACGCCGGTTGCGAGTACTACGCACCTGACCTTTCTGAAGAACATCACCAATAAGGTCACTATTATAATTATGTTCATAGAGGGCGTCCCCTCCCGGAATAATTATCTAGTCAGGAATTAATTGAAGATTTGAATCTGGAATGTTGTTTGATGTTGTTAATTTTACACTATAGAGGCATGAGGGACAGGGCATAAAGTTTACTCATCCTCCGTAGAAAAGGGTAGATCCTCCGACCAGAAGGGTGTTGTGTCTGGTGGGCAACTGCCTAACAATTGAAGTCGGGTCGGGACGTTGTATACAGGGTGTAATTTTAATTGTCTTTATCCCTTTAAGGGGTCATAATACTCATCATTATGAACAACTTTGACTATAGGACCAAACCTGAAATCGCGAGAAAAAATATGCTGTTCAGTACATTTATCTATATCAAACTCGTCAAAATGTAGGGAGCGGCTGATTTTTTTTTCGCGATTTCAGGTTTGGTCCCATAGTAAAAATTGTTCAAAATGATGAGTACAATGACCCCTTAAGAGGATAAAGACGATTAAAATTACACCCTGTATATGCTAGACGCGCGGTAAACTCTGATTGCGCGATGCAGGATTTTTGCGTGACGTCATGTCATTGTGATGCGTAGTTCGTAAGTGGCGATGTAAGTGCCGCCACAACACTGTCTTTAATAAGGTAAGTACATTCAGCGTAATTAATTGATGATCAAAACACTATGTCAATTTGCCGTGAGCTATTTCATAAAAGAAAAAGTTTCAGCTGTGATTTGAATTAACGAACAATATAAGTTGGTAGTCAATAGTAATGTATACGGTAAGATTGGAACCCGACCCCAACACAATTTGATAAACAACTATCTTCTGCTCGCGACTTCGTTCGCGTGAAATTACTTGTTCCCCCGACCCACCGCGTCGCATCGCATCGCCCGCCCGTATGTGCTATTACTTCGTTAACTGCTGTTTTCTTTTTACTCGGCTCCTAAGGGTCATAGCGTTATGTTAAATAGCCTTTAACCTTCCTCAAGAAATAGGCTATCAAATGCAAAAAGAATTATTCGAATCCTATTGATAATTCTAGAGATTACTCTCCCTACATACAAACTTACCTTTTATAATATTAGTATTATAGATTAAGAAGAATTATACCCAGACACCAAAAAGATTTTAACAAAAAAAACCTAGTAGGTTTAAAATGTAACCCATAGCAATGTTTTTGCACTTTCCTACTTACAATCGAAAACAAAGAAGCAAGATATATTCTCCTTCCTTTTCCTGTCGTTTTACCGGTTTTCTCCTTAACTACTTCCTTTTAAGATCTCTCAGCACGCGACCATTTTGTTTCTTGCCACTCTGCAGTTTCTGCTTTTATAGTACGTCACGTAGACAACGATAAGTATCTTGCTTAGTGCCTATAAAGGTCCAGCTGGCTATTCAGTGATAGTTAGTAAAATCATTGCATGCTTTAATTTACATTACCACTCAAACTCAAAGCATTTATTTCAAACTAGCTACTGCCCGCGGCTCCGCCCGCGTGAATGTCGGAAATTATCCCACGGGAACCTACTACCGGGATGTAAAGTATCCTATGTCTTAATCCAGGTTATAAATTATATCAAATTTCATCCAAGTACGTTCAGCCGTTTTTGCGTGATTGAGTAACAAACATCCAAACATACAAACTTTCACATTTATAATATTAGTAGGATAACCCAATTACAGGCACTTCTGAATTTTCAGAAAGATGAAGCTATAGTCGCCATTCCAAAACGTAATACCCACCCCCGTCCAGGTCAGTTGGTCCTAGGTACCTAGGTCCAAATTGTTAGGATGGCGCTCCGTGGGTCCTTTTCAATGAAAACACTCTAGTTCTGCTACACTGAATAAATTTTACTTTTAGAAAGTTCTTAAAATAAGTTGGTAGGCGTTAAAACATTCTATAGGTAGCAGGATACATTTGCTATTGCAAATAAAATGGAATTTAAAACTGTGTAAAAAAAAAGGGTCCAAGGTTTAGGTATTGGTTGGTAGGTTAAAGGTAGGTAGGGACCTATGGAGAAGAACGGACAAGAAACTCCACGGACACTCTTTTAAATCAAAATATTGTTACAAAATATTGGTTACCTACATCATTTATGTTGAAAATATACATGTGAGAACAATGTAGAAAGACGTGCACGTTAAAAGCGTTCGTAATAAAAATATTAAATAAAAAACAAATGAAAAATTAAACTAAATTAAAACGAGCCATAGCAGCTAAGAGATGACCAGTCCCTACTGACGGCGCCCGTTCACGAACATGACGCTAGGGAACCTAACTCACTGTGCCACTGCTCTAATTTGTGTAAATTATTTCATCACCACTTCTCTCGAAACGGTGAAGGAAAACATCGTAAGGAAACCGGCATGTCCTAGAACCAAAAAAATCGAAGACATGTGATATCCACCAACCCGCACGGGGCCCACATTACGCTCACTTTCACAGAGAGGACGCCTGTGTCCCAGTAGTGGGAACATTATACGCTGATTATGTTAATAAACTTGTTCAAAGACTTTGGCCCTTTATGTTCAGCATGTGTTGAAATTGAAACTCAGTTGTGGAAGTTAGATACACAGTATCACTTAATTTAAAATACTGCTATTCAGCTGTATCCAGTTAGACTGAAAGCTGACCCCAATATAGTTGGGACAAGACTAGGCAGAAGATGATGCGATGATGATATTTCGAAATTGCCTCGTTAGTATTTTAAATTCAAACGGAGATTTTAGCCCTCAGCTTATTTATAACGTTTCAAGATCTATTCACCTACCATGAACAGCAAATCGGCTAGAATAGAGTCACACATCTATACCTTTAACTAGGTTGCTTTTAAAAGGGCAATATTGTGCAGCAATATGTGGCTGCAATATGGTGGCCGATAACATTGCCAGCCAGACTATGCAATATTGCAGTAATGTCCCGACCATATAGCCACACATGTCCACTGATGGACATAGGCCTTCCCCAAGCACCGCAACTTCGACCGGTTATGTGCTTCCCGCATCCAGCAATACGACAATAATAATAATAATAACCCCACCGCCGTATCTCTACGTTGACGTCGTGGTGGGGCTTGCGCGCTCCGAACTCTGGGTCTGTGCCGATGGAGTTTACTTTGCCGAAACAGGTCTAGGGTGAGGAGCCAGACCAAGAGAGATACGTGAACCCGCAGGGCAGCTTGTGGCGAGCTGTTGGGCAGTAGCGACCCCACGGACCCTATTTCCCGGGAGAAGTCTTGTTCTTCACCTCTGGCTTGCCTTTATTGACCGGCTGGAGTGAACACTGACGGGAACAGAGCTCCCACCTCATTCTTGCCTTTATTGGCCGGCTTGAGTGGAGATTCGCAAGAGCAAACGTGCTCGGAGGAAGGAAGTATTCTAGTAAGTGCTTGTAGGGATCTTGACCATCTTCCGGGCTCTGGGATTGTTCTGAGAGCCGTGGAATACCTCTCCACTCCTCAAGCACCTCAGGACATGTTGCCTCTTGTCGCTACGTCACTATGTGCTAGCGACCGTTTCCGGGGGCCCATTATTGAGTGTGCAAGTCACCCCCTGCCAATTTATCTGTGTATATTATATAACATTGGTCAGGCAGGGGACATAGTTCTTCCATAGTTCAAGGTACCCAATCCACTATAGCCACCCAAACCCATAGACTCAATGTGTTTTGTTTCCATGTTCTGCAATAGTTCTGCACCAACCGGGGGTTGTCCTTGGGTGCAATTGCATAGTGCATACAGGGATAATCGTCGGCTGGTGCCTTCATTTCATTTAAAATTGTCTAAGAGGCCTCTGCGAGTTGGCTTCGGCTCCTCGTACGCCTTCCAAAGGTCCGGGACCCCAGGGTCCCGAGATATGTCAAAGACAATATAAATAATAATACAGAGATACGTGAACCCGCAGGGCAGCATGTGGCGAGCTGTTGGGCAGTAGCGACCCCACGGACCCTATTTCCCGGGAGAAGTCTTGTTCTTCACCTCTGGCTTGCCTTTATTGGCCGGCTGGAGTGAACACTGACGGGAACAGAGCTCCCACCTCATTCTTGCCTTTATTGGCTGGCTTGAGTGGAGATTCGCAAGAGTAAACGTGCTCGGAGGAAGGAAGTATTCCAGTAAGTGCTTGTAGGGATCTTGACCATCTTCCGGGCTCTGGGATTGTTCTGAGAGCCGTGGAATACCTCTCCACTCCTCAAGCACCTCAGGACATGTTGCCCCTTGTCGCTACGTCACTATGTGCTAGCGACCGTTTCCGGGGGCCCACTATTGAGTGTGCAAGTCACCCCCTGCCAATTTTTCCGTGTAGATAAACATTGGTCAGGCAGGGGCCATAGTCCTTTCATAGTTCTAGGTAACCAATCCACTTTAGCCACCCAAATCCATAGTCCAAAATCTTTGTTTCCATATCCTGCAATAGTCCTACACCAACCGGGGGTTGTCCTTGGGTGCACTTGCATAGAGCGTATAGGGATAATCGTCGGTTGGTGCCTCATTTCATTGAAAGCGCCTGACGGGCCTCTGCGAGTTGGCTTCGGCCCCTCGTACGTCTTCCAAAGGTCCGGGACCCCAGAGTCCCGAGATATGTAAACTTAAAAAAAATAATAATAATAATAATTCCTTTATTTTCAGGCTACTAGGGCCCATAGATAAAATACACAAATGATTGGTACAAAATTATAAACTAATACATATAAAAACATTTAACAAACTTAAAAACTAACAAACACAACAACAACAACAACAACAACAATACGACAGTAAATTAAATTTCGTATATAGCTAATGACGTTCCCAATCCGCATACAAAAATTCAACCTAATTTATATTTATCCACTAGTTTAGTTATTATATCTAGTCAAAGATAGGCAAAACCCATACCTTCTCCCCGCCACCCGCAGATCTCATTTTCTAAATGGTATTTTTTTTTCTCATATGTATGAAGACATTTTGGTTTATAATAATAATGTTGATTTTTTTTGTTTCCATAATTATTTCTTTTTTTAAACTTCCAAAATGTTATAATGTTATATGTCAATTTACCTCGCTCTATCAAAGTTCTTTTTTCTAGTTCAATATATCGCCTACGCGGTCACACAGACCGTGCGTTACGTAGCTAAAATAAGGGTTAGGTACATAAGGGTTAAGTGTATATTGAATCTAGTGATAAATATATCAGTAGATTCAATACACACAATTCCCCCGTGGGCCGTAATCCAACCCCATCGAACAATGGCTCAGTACCGTCAATATTCCAGACACCAATATTTATCTACCCGCGAAAACAAACAGAATCCGTTTAGTCAAGAAATATTATCTTTATTACACACATGTTGGTCCCAAAGCTGGTTGCAACAACACACGTACGAGTGGTGTGGGGAAAAAATGGGCAAAGTTTAGGCCAATCATTTTCATATTCACACGTTAGACGAGTGGCGTTTGGGCCAATGTTGGGACCAGCGTGTGGAGCCGGTGTTACAACAAATAGTATGGCTTTCTCGGTAGTATTGGGTAATATCTCGCTATTTCGAAGATATTGAAGTCTATTACGATGGTATATTTTATGTTCAGAATCTATAAAATTTATTATTGTAGGGATCGTGGGTAGTTGTAAAACTATAAACTTTTCTTAAACTTAACCCTTCTTACCCACTTTTATTTTACTTTACGGAAAATTAAAGTTTTTTCTTTTCTCTTCTTACTAATTTTAGAGTTTTGTTTGTATTCGTGGAATTTAATGGGAGAAAATTGAAGTTTTTTCCTAGTTTATGCTCATTTCAGAGTTTGTTGGGCTGTCTTCTGTGACTAATTGTCACAAAATTCCGGGATAGAGATAACTGAGGCTCAGTATTTGTGTATCAAAGATTTGAACGATCCTAAAAATCGAAAATACAACAAAAATTTTTTTTTTTGCGACAAACCACAACAATTACGCATAACTCATAGATATGAATAAAATCTTAAAACTAAGTCATTAAATTGTTCGAATGAGTATTTTCAATTATTTTAAAATCGTTCGAATTTACGTTACGCAAGTGTTCTTCGTCACGCGCCGACGGCCGCCACCGACGCGAACAGCTGCCTCACCATTGACTCGTGTTGCTCGTGTGTAAGAACACTAACTCCGCGCGTTCGTGCCAAATGAAGGTTGAACTTAAATCTGTTATCACACTAATATTATAAAGGCGAAAGTTTGTGAGTGTGTATGTTTGTTACTTCTTCACACTCAAACGGCTGGACCGATTTGGATGAAATTCGGTATGTAGACAGCTTATACCCTGGATTAACACATAGGCTACTTTTTATCCCGAAAAAATGTAGTGCTCCCGTGGGATGAGCAAGAAATTCAAATATATTTGCTACTCTTTCAAACTCAAACGCCTCGACCGATTTTGATGAAATTTAAAAAAATTTAGGCTACTTTTTAACCCGAAAAAATGTAGTGCTCCCGTGGGATCAGCAAGGAATTCAAATATATTTGTTACTCTTTCAAACTCAAACGGCTCGACCGATTTTGATAATATTTGGTGTGGAAGTAGCAGACATCCTGTGTACACATAGCACACATAGGCTACTTTACATCCTGAAAAAATGTAGTGTTCCCGTGGGATGAGCAATTTTTTTGAATACTTTTCTCACCGATTAAATAATACACGTTTTAGTGTATCTCATAAACTGCGGGTAACACCGCGGGGCGCAGCTAGTTTAAAATAAATAGTGAAACAGCAGCTGTAGCGCCGTCGAGGACATAAAACATATTACTATCTGAAACAACCGATCCGATCCGATCTAGGCCGATCTATTATGTACCTACAAATCTCACCATAAAAACTTAGGTGAAGTGAGCTGTCAATATAGTCCAAGATCCCAGAGTCACCAGACCTTATTTAATTTCTGATTAGCAAAATGTATGAGATAGAGTAGTATTAGTATGTACTTTGAACCTTCTAGCTTGGACCGATGGCCAATTTTCATGTATCAGGTACTAAATTTACGTAAAAATATTACTCACTTTTTTTAAAGTAAAGTAATTTTTAAGTATGTTTTACAGAATATTGTAAATAATTCATAATCAGTATACTGCGAGACACTTCCCATCGGCGGTTTTTTCCGCCAAAAAAAAAAACACTTCTAAGTTTTCACTGCGAGATTTTTACAGAATATACAGGCAGGACTTACATTTAAATCTACCCCTTAAATAAATCACCCATTATGTGTACAACATGCCATTAGATACACATTTACCTAACCTTTAAATAGCCGTAACTCCGAGAAAACGATCGTTCCAATAGCAGTCGCTTAATTCAGTTTACCGATGAGTTGAACGCTTTCAAAGGCTTTCAATGACTTCCGCGGAATTGATCGTTATGAGAATTTAATGTAAGCTTTATTTTGCTTGTATTGGAGTTAATTGATTGTAAATATTAAGTGAAAAGCTGTAGCATTACCAAGAGGGGAGAATAGCTTAAGGTATACAAAAAAGTTATGTTTCACAGTCTTCTTCTCCTTCGTGTGGATGGCTCAACTGGTCCGCGCCGACTGCAACCCACGCACGGCTTTTGGTTTATATGTATGAATATATGAAAATTCGGGCGGTACCGGTAGTGGACGCAGTGCTATATGAATTCATACAAAGCAAACCGAAATCCATTGTCTGCCGTGCGTGCACTGCGGCCGGCGCGGACAGTGGACGCTCACCTTTATACGTCATGTTCGTGGAACGTGAACGGACGCTGTCAGTGGAGGCTGGTCATAATCTTATCTGCTACAGCTTATTTTTAATTTAATTTTTGAATTGTTTTTTTAATATTTTTATTTCGGACACTTAAAGTTCTGCATAGTTCTCACATGTTTAAATTCAACGTGAATGAAGTAACCAATATTTTGTAACCATAAAAGAGTGTCCGTGGAGTTTCTTGCCCGTTCTTATCCATAGGTATCTACTACGCTTTGGAATAAGCAACTAACTTCATTTTTCTTACTGACCGACCCCTTGACAATTCAAAAATGCCTGTAATTGGTTTAGTTGAAACTTTGCTCTTTGGCTTCGTCCGCGTGTATGTCGGAAATTATCCCATGGGAACATACTACCGAGAAATCCTTCCTTATTCCTTGTCTACATTATAAAAGGAACCTCTGTGCAAAATTTCAGCTTTCTAGGGTCAAGGGTTTGGGCTGGGCGTTGATGAGTCAGATAGTCAGTCAGGACTTCTCTTTTTATTTATATAGATAAATGGTTTGAGTTTGAGCCACCCTATCCCTGTCCCCCTCACCACCCCCTCCCATCCATCTCCCCTTCTCCCCTCACTTCACCCTTCTCTCCCTCTCCCCCTCCCCTCCCCTCCCTCTCTCATCATTCCCTCCCTCCTTCCACATTCGCCGCCCCCTCTCCTAATACCTGTAATAATTTCTATTTTGTGCTCCAAAAAATATAATTGAATACTCCAATGATTTCATCTTTTTTTTGTGAGCCTCAAATATTTCCTATTTTGGGTCCTAAAAATACTAAATAGCTGCGACCTATGTGGATGTAGCCCTCGGCTCACATGCGGTTTGTCACAGTTCTAACCTAACCTAACCCATTTCGTCGGGGTAGCTTAGTTACTGCGACCAACAGAAAGTTAAAAAGAAGCTCAATTATTTAAAAAAGTGGTCAAAAAGTTATAAGAAACTTGTTAAATATTACCCTTGGGAAAATATCATATGAGCCTTTATCAGACACAAATAACAATTTTCAAAAGAGCGCACATAAACGCATTGTAAATCTTCAGTACGCAGAGAGAATAAAATAATTGTTTTGGTGCTACGGCGTAGCCATCACGTTGATGTTACCGCTACGCTGGCTACGCTCTCGTAGCATACATAAATAATCTGCTACGCATCGACTCGTCAAGTCACCGAAACGTTTTGTCATTGTAACAATACATTTCATTGTATTTTTTTCTACCTATAAATTGAATCAGGCTAAAGTTAGCTTATCTATAAATTAATAATTATGTAGAGGTAATTTGTGAGTTTGTATGTAGATAATCTTCGAAACTACTGTTCCGTTTTTGAGTTTTTGTTTGGAAGTTGGTTGTTTTTTTTTTTAAATTTTTGTTTATTGATATGGTACCTACCCCACACCAATTCGTATTACCACTACTTGCTACAACATCATCAAGATAACAAAGTAGATTATCAAAGCTAACTCTCCAAGCAAAGTTAATGAAAATATAGGACCACAGCGCAAAAGTTTGAAAAAAAAAAAAATGAAAAAAGAATTTTCAAAATCGGCTTACAATTATTGACGAAAATATCAATGAACATACAAAAAAAAAATTATAATATAACATACAGACGAACATAAAAACTCCTCCTTTTTTGAAGTCGGTTAATAGCAAGAAATTTCACGTTGAAGAAGTAGCAGGCAGAAACTAGTAATCTTATTGTTGCAGTCTTTGTCGTTCTACTGCTGTGCAAAAGTAGTTAGTTGGTGTATTATATAAACAAATTGTAAAGAAAAAAATGCTGACGTTATTCTAACCTGGATATACAGTACATAATTTTCTGGTACTCATATCATTACTTGCGATACCTACTGTTGTTTTTATTTTAACTCCTTCTTATATAAAAACAGCTGTAAAGATGATCATACTAATATTATAAAGCCGAAAGTTTGTGGGTGTGACTGTTTGTGTGTTTGTTACTTCTTCACGCTCAAAAGGCTGAACCAATTTTGATTAAATTTGATACGGAGGTAGCTGACACCCTGGATTAACACACAGGCTACTTTTTATCCCGGTCTACGCGGGTGGAACCGCGGGGCGCAGCTAGTAATTCTATAGATCTATTTTATTATTTTTTAATGTTTACTTTGTTACTTTTATATGCTCCTTTTTAACTGTATTTCCTGTGCGTGTCCCAAATAAAATATTTTTATTTCTTTATTTATGTAAATAAAAAAAGGCCTGACTGATTGACTGACTCGTCAACGCCCAGCTCAAACTCTTGGACCTAGAAAGCATTCCTTGTCTACATTATAAATGGAACCTCTGTGCAAAATTTCAGCTTTTTTTCGACTTGTTTGTTTGTCCTTCCTTATTTATTTATGGAAGGAATCCCCGGTAGTGCGTTCCCGTGGGATATTTTCCGACATCCACGCGGGCGAAGCCAAAGAGCGAAGTTTCAACTAAACCAATTACAGGCATTTTTGAATTGTCAAGGGGTCGGTCAGTAAGAAAGATGAAGTTATTTGCCTATTCCAAAGCGTAGTAGATACCTATGGATAAGAACGGGCAAGAAACTCCACGGACACTCTTTTATGGTTACAAAATATTGGTTACTTCATTCAAGTTGAATTTATACATCTGAGAACGATGCAGAACTTTAAGTGTCCGTAATAAAAATATTAAAAAAACAATTGAAAAAAGCTCGCAAAAGCTAGTTTACAATAAAGTCAAATGTTTTGTTACACTTTAGAGACTCTATAAAGCTAAGCAAACAACTCAGATACATCTAGCGCTGTTTATTGTTGGCTATTCAAGCATCCGCATTTCTGCTAGTGCCTCGTTTGAACCGCTGCGCTGGCTGGCTATAAGCTTTATTTGAGACTAGAGTGGAAGAGTAAGTACACTTCTGGACACATCTATTGGCCCACCTTAGAGTTTAGGTTTCGATGGCCCCTACCGAAATATGATTGCTAGATTGAACAAAAACTGTTGATGCAGTTTTAAACCTGATACATTTTACCATCTTTTTCGATCGTATTGTTTTAAATTTGAATTCAGAATACCATACGACATGGAGCTACGCCTAACAAGTCGGATATGCGCCTTGTTAAAGGCAATTGATTTTTGAATAAAAAACATGTTTTATCAAATAAAGGTTTAATTTAATAACGCGTGTTGCCTCCATGGGCATCTACCACAGCTCTCATACGATTAGGCATAGAGTTTATCAACCGCTCTATGAAATTTTGAGGGATCATCTCCCATTCCTCTTCTATGGCAGTTTTCAACTCCTGCATCGTCTGGGCAACTGGCTGACGAGCCCTAACACGTCTTTTTAGCTCGTCCCACATGTGCTCAATGGGGTTCATGTCTGGGCTTCTGGCTGGCCAGTCCATAACTGTGATGTTCACATCCCGAAGATATTCCCTGACGATGCCGGCCGCATGGGCTCTTGCATTATCATGCATAAAAAGGAAATTTGGGCCCACATAGTCCGCGTATGGTATCACGTGAGGTTCTAAGCACTCACGAATGTACCTTTCAGCATTTAATGTTGGCAGCCGTGGTCCTGTAACAACCTCAAGTTGAGTTTTGCCGCTCGCGGATATACCGCCCCAGACAGTCCATGAGCCACCGCCATAAGCAACCCTCTCTTCAAAGCAGCATTGTGCGAAACGCTCTCCCTTACGTCGGTAGACCTTCTTCCTTCCATCATTGCCATGTAACACAATTTTAGATTCATCAGACAAGAGTGCACGGCTCCAATCTTGCTGTGTCCAATTTAAATGACTGCGTGCGATATGAAGGCGCGCTGTTCGGTGGGCTCGCGTTAGTTTGGGGCCATTAGCTGGCTTGTGTGGTACCATATCGCGTTCATTTAACCTTCTCCGAACAGTTCGAGCGCTCACAGATACTCCGTGGAAGTCGCGAAGATGGTTTTGTATCTCAATGGAGGTAAGGTGACGATTTCTCAAGCTGGTCGTCACGATGAATCGATCCTGCCTTTCAGTTGTGACCCGAGATCGTGGCCTTCCTTGGCAACGAACAAAGCCGCCAGTCTCTAGGTACCTCCGATAAACATTTCGGACCGCAGATCGACTTAAATTAAGTTGAGCACTCACGTTTCTTTGGCTGTGTCCGGCCTGAATAAGTGCCACAGCTTGGGCGGCGACTTCAGGTGAAGTATCCATAGATTATTGATAGAACCTCACCTTAATGTTAAGAATAAGTAATGTTTGTTGCAAAACCAAAGATATCAATCACTTTTTCAAGAATTAAATCCAAGTAAACCAATAAAACCAAGTTTTCTTAGTATTCGATTGTTTGATATCAACAAACAGGCTCCAAATTGTCTTTTGTTTCTTTAAATTCTGTGTTCGAAATTCAAAAAAAGACTATTGAATGAAATTGTGAATGTGCCAGGTTCAAAACTGCATAAAAACTTTTTGCTCGACCTAATATAAATTTTTAGCTAGGACCAAACGAAACTGAAAATACAAGGTGGGCCAAAAGATGTGTCCAGAAGTGTAGTATCGTATTTTTAAGTAAACTCATATATTTTCAGTTGAATATTTCAAAAGTAATTTTTGTGTAATGCAATTCTTATAAATGCGAAAGTGAGTATGTTTGTTTGTTACGTTGGTGGTGGCGTGTGTGTTGGATCATTAAGTTCCCTTCAAAATGGTTGAGCTAATTGGTGCTGATCCATGCGTCATGTTCGTGAACGGGCGCCGTCAGTTGGGACTGGTCGTCTCTTAGCTGCCATGGCTTATTTTTAATTTAACTTTTTAATTTAGTTGTTTTAGTTTTTACCTTTTTATTACGGACGCTTTTTAACGTGCACGTCTTTCTACATTGTTTCACATGTATATTTTCAACATGAACGATGTAACCAATATTTTTTTTAAATATTATGATTTAAAAGAGTGTCCGTAGAGTTTCTTACCCGTTCTTCTCGATAGGGATCTACTACGCTTTGGAATGGGCAACTAGCTTCATCTTTGACCGACCCATTGACAATTCAAAAGTGTCTGTAATTGGTTTATTTGAAATAAGTGATTTGAGTTTGAGTTTGACGCTTTCACGCTAAAACGGCTGAACGGATTTGAATGAAATTTGGCATATGGGTAGACCATGACCTGGATTAGGAGATAGGATACTTTTTATTCCGGTAGTATATTCCCGTGGGATAATTTCTGACCTTCACGCGGGCGAAGCCGTGGACAAAAGCTAGTTCTTAATAAATACATACATATAATGTATAGGGTGAGTAGCTCACCATCTAAGAACCTTCTGTTTAAGAAAAGCCAGAAACAAGTCTTGACTTAATTTTTATTAAGAAAAAAGCATGTCATAAACACCAGCAACCTCTTAAAGAGTCATTGTACTCATCATTATGAACAACTTTTACTATGGGACCAAACCCGAAATCCCGAAAAAAAAAATCAGCTGCTCCCTACATTTTGACGAGTTTGATGTAGATAAATTTTAATGTGCTGAACAGCTGATTTTTTTTAGAGATTTCAGGTTTGGTCCCTTACTAAAAGTTGTTCATAATGATGAGTACAATGACCCCTTAAGAGGTTGCTGGTGTTTTACCGATAACCATAGATATATAATGGTGAAAGTTTTCATAAAACGCGTTCAGAAAGTAGGGACGCATAAATGTGCTGAAACTAAGCAGTTGTAGCCATGATCTGAAAAGCAAGCCATGAAGATTCCAGCACCCGGATTGCGTAATACAGTTTCAATCAATAGGATTGAGCTACACGATGCGTGCACGCCGTCTGTCGTCTCTTTCTTCAAAAGCCCCTTCCAGACATGGCCCTGCATTGTTGTACTCACATAAAATCTTATTAATATAATGTTTGGACGTTTAAAAGAAACCATGACTTCGGAGTTTGTTTTTAACCGACTTCAACAAGGAGGAGGTTCTTAATTCGTCGAAACCTTTTTTTTTTTTTTTTTTTTTATGTATGTTCCCCGATTACTCGAAGATGGCTGGACCGATTTGGATTTTTTTTTGTTTTATTCGAGAGGGTATACATCACAAAAAACGAAAATACATTTAACTAGACACCGACTTCCGAAATTAAAGTTATTTTTCACTTTGTAGTGTTGTTTTTGGAAGTCGGTTGTATTTTTTTGTAAAAAAGTTTTGGCATTTCTTCTCAGGGATCAGTCTGCTAGGAAATGGTGGCGCCATCTAGTTTTTTTAACTATGTACTTATCAAAAATATTGACGTGTAAAAGTGTTATAAAAGATCTACTTACAGAAATAAACGTTGCTTTTCATTTCAATCACAATGAGAAAATTTTTGAAGGATATTGCTAATCGATAGCTTCATTTGTTTGAAAAATTTCTCTGGCTCTATTACGTAAGTAACGTATAGATTGTTGTTGAACTGTCAAAATTAGTGACATTGACACTAAGTGTGTTACAAAATTACCCGCTGTTTTGTAACCTCTTCGTTGCTGAACGACAGTTAATATCCGAGTTTGAAGGCAGCACAAGTCGATGTTCACGGCAAATTGATTTAATAGGTCTGAAGGCTACGACGTGAAGCTTGTCTGTAATGTTAGCTTTCAATATATTTCTGTAAGCTGTTAAGCTATTCTGTTTCAACCGTTATCAACTTCCCTTCTGTATTAGCAGTTAAAACTTAGGGTTTTAATATATTAGTTATCCTGTGGTTCTGAGGGGTTGAAATGATAATTGATCGCAACGAGTCTAATTTTGACATTTCACCCACGTTCCAGCGTTATTTACGTTACTGAGCAGAAGAATTTTTCAAACCAATGAAGCAATAGCTTAGCAATCAATCTGCCTAGCCTTTTCCCAACTATGTTGGGGCCGGCTTCCAGTCTAACCGGATGCAGCTGAATACCAGTATTTTACATGGAGCGACTGCCTATCTGACCTCCACAACCCAGTAACTGGGTAATACGATACCCCTTGGTTTGACTGGTTGTCAGACTTTCGGGCTTCTGACGACCCGTAACGACTGTCAAAGATCCACGAATGACATCCGAGACCAACGGCTTAACGTGCTTTCCGAGGCACGGAGGAGTCTCGGTGTGTAAAGATGGTCACCCATCCATGAACCGACCGTGGCAAGTGTAGCTTATCCTGATGGATCTACCTTTACGGCTGTTATTACTTAGCCACGAGCTCCTCCAATAGATTAGCAATATCCTTCAAAACTCTCGAATTGTGATTGAAGAAAATTATTAAAAAAAAAAAAATGTTGACATAATGTGGTTACAGAAATTATATGAAGCCTCTGAATCGCAAATTAGGTAAAAACCTGTGTTTCAGGACCCAGAAGTGGATGAAAAAGCCTTAAGCTCCAAGCTCATAGTATAATGTTGCCCGGAGCAGCTACAATTTTTTTTTTATGCAAGTTATAAGTACACCGTCCGTCCGTCCGTCCGTCATAGTACCGTTAGTAGTTAGTGTATACGTACACCGTCGAACTTACAATTTCCGCCCATACGTGTAGGTATATCTGTACTGCCGACATTATGTGTATACAAAGAACACTTACCTCGCGTCCTATTTAAAAGCGATCGTTGCGTACATATGTCATTTTTTGTTCGGAAAACCGGAAAGCGCCCTCTGTTGGCCCGACCACGCGTTCAGTTGTTCCAGTGTAAGTTTTTTGCCGTATCACGAATAAGCAATGGTATTTAAAAATGATGCGAGTGTGAGTTGAAGTATTCAAACGAACATCAGCTCGTATCCTCAATTGTCCGCTAGTATGCCGAACGTTTTGTTATTTTTAGGGTTCCATACCTCAAAAGGAAAAAAACGGAACCCTCATAGGATAACCGACCCTTTTCCTCAGGAACGCGTGGAGGTATCAAGTTGAAATTAATATCAAATACGTAAGTCTATGGTCCCTTCGAGTCTTAAAAAATCAAGCTTCTAAGTCAACGCAATAAAAAAATACGGCCATATTCATCCCATTCTGTGTTAGTCACAGAACCAAAGCTCCACCGGAATTTACCATAACCGCACATACATGTGATGATTCCTCGTCGTGTTCTTGCATAACACTTTCTCGTGCCGGTCACACCAAATACCTGGGTGTAGTGATCGATGACGGGCTGAAGTGGTACACCCATGTCGATAATTTGGTTTCGAAAGTTAGGAAGCTAATCTACATCTTTAAGTCGCTAAGACACTGTGCGGATTCAATAACACTGAAGATGGTGTACCTAGCTCTTTGCGAGTCCGTTATTGGTTACTGCATCCCGGTGTGGGGTGGCACCGGCAAAACTAAGCTGTTGGGTGTGGAGCGGGCACAGAGGGCTGTTCTTAAGGTGATGCTTGGCAAACCGTTTAGGTTCCCCACAACCCAATTATATGCGGACTGCAAAGTACTTACTGTACGACAGCTCTTTGTGCTTCGTGCCACCCTCTGGAAACACAGTCAGGTCCCACCCCCCGATCCTAACAAGCGGTCATTTATCACATCATACCCTTCAATACCCCACAAAACGTCCTTCGCTAGTCGTCAACTGTATGTTGTAAGTTCTCTAATCTATAGAAAGATCAGCACCAAAGTTCAATTAAATAAGTTAAATAGATATGAGGCAAAAAAAAATTAAAAAGTTGGCTGTATGACTTAGATTATTCTAAAACAGAAGAACTACTCATCTTTCCTCGCTAGTCTCGCGGTTGAATGCAGCAATCACACTCCATTACGTTTGTACTCAAACAGGCTTATCCAAATTATTGTCTTGCGAAATTAATCATCCCGCTCAAGCATAATATTGTGAATGTTAGTAGTTGTTTAACAAACACACACAACTCTTACACACTCCCACACCCTCACACACATAACACACCCTCACATAAACACACACACACATAAACACCCTCACTCACATTATACTTAGACACGCAGTCATGGTAACCATATTTTCATATTCCTCATTGTAATTTTTCTTTTGTTCCCTATTTTTATTAAGTATTTTCATCATCATTATTGTTATTATTTTTTGTCTCTCTTATTCATCCGTTCATGTATTTAATTAGGTTCATTACAATCAAGGTGCGATGAAAATGACTTTTTGAGCACGAAGTAACAGTAGAACACTGTCTCCTAAGGCACAGGTTTCCCCTAGTTTAGGAGGCAGGGTTTCCACCATTCCAGGCACCTTTTTACAATCAATTGTTTTTGTTACCTACATGTACTACTTATTGTAACGAAGGTTTTTAGTGTCAATAAAGTTATTATTATTATTTAAATTGTCTTTGACATATCTCGGGACCCTGGGGTCCCGGACCTTTGGAAGGCGTACGAGGAGCCGAAGCCAACTCGCAGAGGCCTCTTAGACAATTTTAAATGAAAAGAAGGCACCAGCCGACGATTATCCCTGTATGCACTATGCAATTGCACCCAAGGACAACCCCCGGTTGGTGCAGAACTATTGCAGAACATGGAAACAAAACACATTGGGTCTATGGGTTTGGGTGGCTATAGTGGATTGGGTACCTTGAACTATGGAAGAACTATGTCCCCTGCCTGACCAATGTTATATAATATACACAGATAAATTGGCAGGGGGTGACTTGCACACTCAATAATGGGCCCCCGGAAACGGTCGCTAGCACATAGTGACGTAGCGACAAGGGGCAACATGTCCTGAGGTGCTTGAGGAGTGGAGAGGTATTCCACGGCTCTCAGAACAATCCCAGAGCCCGGAAGATGGTCAAGATCCCTACAAGCACTTACTAGAATACTTCCTTCCTCCGAGCACGTTTGCTCTTGCGAATCTCCACTCAAGCCGGCCAATAAAGGCAAGAATGAGGTGGGAGCTCTGTTCCCGTCAGTTTTCACTCCAGCCGGTCAATAAAGGCAAGCCAGAGGTGAAGAACAAGACTTCTCCCGGGAAATAGGGTCCGTGGGGTCGCTACTGCCCAACAGCTCGCCACAAGCTGCCCTGCGGGTTCACGTATCTCTCTTGGTCTGGCTCCTCACCCTAGACCTGTTTCGGCAAAGTAAACTCCATCGGCACAGACCCAGAGTTCGGAGCGCGCAAGCCCCACCACGACGTCAACGTAGAGATACGGCGGTGGGGTTATTATTATTATTATTATTATATATGTGACATATTTTGATACTCGCAAATAAATCAAAACCTATGGAGTACTTCCCGTTGCCCTAGAATAATGAAAATTAGCAAGAAGCAAGGTCTCACAGCACAAGTAAAGGAAAATGTCCGAAAATTGTTAATTTGTAATTTTATCACATAAAATATTTTTTTTTTGGTATTACAATGTTAAGTTTGTTTTTGGGATAAATTCTTTTCAACTAAGGAACCCTTTATTGTGTAACTGACACGTACTTAGCCGGCTTTTTTGATGTTGCCTACAATGAATTTAGAATGGTTTTTTTGGACACCGCTTTTACACGTCAAATTACAACTTACACTTGCGTTAATCCGCAAAATGTTCTCCGAAACGCTACTACGACTATGAACGTCACGTTTAAAATACCAAACTATTCTAGTACCGTTAAAAAAACTTTTTTACAAAAAAATACAACCGACTTCCAAAAACAACACTACAAAGTGAAAAATAACTTTAATTTCGGAAGTCGGTGTCTGATTAAATTTATTTTCGTTTTTGCCACCGACTTCCGAAATTAAAGTTATTTTTCACTTTGTAGTGTTGTTTTTGGAAGTCGGTTGTATTTTTTTGTAAAAAAGTTTTTATTTTTCACTTTTTAGTGATTCACATGTGCTTACCCCTTCACAGCGTACTGGCGTGATGTTATGTTATGAACTGGTGCAAACAACAAACAGACATGAGATTTCAGCAATCCCAGTCCATTTGCTATCATTTATTGAGGAGTTCCGTTGCCTATCTCAGAAGGTCTTCATCAGATCTTCACCAAATTGATATGGGACCACTGCAAGAAAGTACTCTTCCAAAAACTATCCAAATCGCTTCAAGTGTGCCTATAAAATTGGAAGAGTTCTCTCTATTTCTCCAGGATCCCATCATCAGATCCTGACTTGATGATCATGGGACCACCTGGGAAGTATACCCTTTCAATCAAAAAAAAAAATAATCCAAATCGGTCCAGCCATCTTCGAGTAATCGGGGAACATACTCCTCCTTTTTGAAGTCGGTTAAAAGTATTAAACTCGCTGTTTCGGTTTATAATACTTTCCGCCACGGGCGCTTTTTATGTTTTCATACATTTAATACTCAATACAAAACGTGGTAGTAACGTTTTCTATATGAAAAAACTCACTCTAAACACACAGGTTCCTCGAACAAAAAGTATCATTATGATCTGTGGTCTTAGTGCGAGTTTTTATACTTACTCGATCGCGTTTACGTTATCGTTGCCTTACGTCAATTTGTATGGAATAATTGAGATTCCCATTGTAGTCACCAGACGGCGCTTGTTCAATTTCAGTACAAATTGACGTTTACTTACTCGATCACGTTAACGTAAACTTCAATTTGTACTGAAACAGAAAAAAAACACACTAAGCACACTGAATAAGCGCCGTCTGGTGACTATAATGGGAAGCATAATTATTCCATACAAATTGACATAAGGTAACGTTAACGTAAACGTGATCGAGTAAGTATAAAACCTCGCACTAAGGCCTCAGGACGATTTAATTCGCGCAAAGATTGCTTTTAAATAGGACGTTAGACTTTGGTCTTCTATTTTATGCTATAGACAATGTCTGACTTCAGCGTCAACGTTCCGATTGACTTCAGAAGTTTTTTTTTATGTATGGCATCTCGTAGCTGACCATGAGAGTTCGAGACTACTTAAGGCGCGGACTAACTGCGATTTTAAACGGCACACAATCGCGTAATCTATTGTTACCATTAGCTGGCTTGAAATAAGGTTGAAAATTGAAAATATTATTTGTGTTGCTTAGATGTGACTAAGCTGCGAAAGTGCTTTTATTTTCCGGGTTTTCTTTAGATTACCTATTCAGAATATACACAATAAATTTAAAAATTGTCCGGTTAAAGAATTCTATTAAATTAAATTCATAAAAAAAGAATGTCGTTATCGCTGAAAATACAGAGATGTTCGACGCCAAAGTTTATTTTTATGGGGCAACTTCCAAAATTTTTATTGGGAATATCAAACTATATTTTGCGTCGGATAGCTTCATTGCGTTACGTCATACTCGACAACCCCCAAGAAACCAATTTTTGTGAATATTGAGCTAATACTCGTACCGCGCCTTAACCGGACTATCCTGCGGTTGCTTTAAGCGAACTTAAAGCCTCCGGCCAGGGCTTAAAACTAATTATAAACAAAGCGACTGCACGCCAAGGGCACCTTGTCATAGGGCGTCGCTGGGGGGAAGACAGCAAGGGGGGACAATCTGGATCATAATATGAGAAGAATCATTAAGGGGTTTTAGGCTACAGGCTCAGCCGCGCCATCAGGTGGCACAGCTTCACCGAGTAGAGGGCAGGGGGGGATGACATCCTGAACGCAACGCACAGCGTCGCCATTCGTTGCGATTTTGTAGTGACGCTTGACACTTGACACGACCTGACGCGGCAAATGTTTCGAAATAACTAGAGACGACGCGTGAAGCGTTTGTATACTTTGAATGACGCGTACACGTGTGAAAGAGACCACAACAGTAGGCTGCCCTTCATTTGTTCTACATTCATTTCAATAGATAAATTCCAGGTAGAAACAACAAAATAAGAATCTATAACCTAACCAAATTCCCTTGATGTATGCCTTTGTTTATGTCCGACTTCAAACAATATTCTCACATATTTGTTCTTATTTTTCCACCCATATGTCATACAATAAGACTGGGAAAGGCAACGCAGGCACATATTATAACTAATGTTGGCTACGACACATTTATTCTGGGACGAAAAAGCTTTTGCGGATTCAGCTGAGAATTTTGGTCCAATTATCCTTTATATTCCATCGTCAGTCTTAGCGAATACTTTTGCGCTCATCTGCGGATACAGAAAGTAATCAATTAGGTGGTATGTTGGCTAGATATGCGAGAGTGTTAATTTTGGCATGTAGGTATAGACAACAGCATGTAGGTATAAATATCAGGTATACTAAACTGTCAAATTTCTCCAAATGGTTTTATACCAAATGTTGAGGTTAAGTTCAAAATCGAATGAGAAAAGTTTACAGTTTGTAGTAACTTAACTTGCTGCTGTGTGTACTTTAATATGAACAGTTCTATTGTTCTAAGGTTGTCTAGTTCTATTTTGTTTGTTTCCCAAATAAAATAAAATAATCAGCCTATAATGTTCCCACAACTGGGATAAAAATGACATAAATCTAGAAGCGGGTTTAAGATTTCACTTCTGTCAGCAGTCGCCATGACCTATGTTATTTTTTAACCAAGCTAAACACAAAATTTATTTATTTTTTTATTATTCATACTTTTTTATACCTATGTGGAGCTCGTGGCTAAAATAAGTAATAACAGCCGCAAGGGTCGATGCATCAGGTTAAGCTACGCTTGCCGGGGTTGGTCCGTAGAAGGGTGACCATCTCTACCTACCAAGACTCCTCCGTGCCTCGGAAGGCACGTCAAGCCGTTGGTCCCGGCTGTCATTCGTAGATCTTTGACAGTCGTTACGGGTCGTCAGAAGCTCGAAAGTCTGACAACCAGTCTTACCAAGGGGTATCGATTACCCAATTACTGGGTTGTGGAGGTCAGATAAGCAGTCGCTACATGTAAAATACTGGTATTCAGCTACATCCGGTTAGACTGGAAGCCGACCCCAACATAGTTGGGAAAAGGCTAGGCAGATTGATTTGACTTTTTCATACATAAGAGAGAAAAATAATAGTTATTCATCAACTTGAGAGAATCTGGCGGCAACATCGTTAAACGAGCTCATCCTTCTGTCCACAATTCCATTGCTTACTATAATCCCTCCTCCTCCTCTCTCCTCTCTCCTGGTAGGCTCTATAATCCCTTCATATCCTAATTGCATATCAAGGAGTATACCGGAGGGCGCGATAACGTCTTCCCTACCATTATCCTAGGTTTCGAGCGCGGTGTGAATCGGGTCCAACCTAAAATTGTACGTGGTATGAGTTCTATACCAAGAAATTATTTTTTTATTATTACTTAATAGTGATGGAACAACGTTAATATTAAAAAAATATTTTCTTGGTATAGAACTCATACCACGTACAATATTAGGTAAAATGACTCACGGACCCGATTCACGCCGCGCTCGTGTGAGGGGTTATGCAATGTTCTCTGTTGCACCATGAACCATGAGGCAATAGAGGCTACTGTGAATCTTTGGGTTCATTCGAGTAATCGAGTCTTGTCAAACCTCGCTGGGGTCGGTGCATTTCATAAATTCATTCAGTGCTAGAATGTGCTACAATACCATACGGTATTTTACTCTATATGAGAAAAAATCTAAAAATATATTATTTAGATAGCTTAGGCAAAAATCAGTCGGAAAATTAAAATTCAATTTTAAGTTTTCAGTTTTTTTAATCTGTTTTCTAACACCATGAAAGTAGCCGCCAAGTTATTACGTCATACGGCTATGTCAATTAAAAAGTGTCACTGTCAACTGTCAACTGAACAGCGTATAAAAAATGTTTCTTTACACAGCCAACTGACGTCATGACCACAGAGCAATATGGCGTCCATTGCGTCCAGCGTTTTCGTCAAATTACGCGCGAAGTTTGAAAATGTAAAATTTAAATGCATTTGGCACTTATCGATTAAAAATTTTGTGTTTTTTTTAGTGGCTTATTAGCGCTATAGAATCTAATTGAGACACTTTTCAAAAATGGGTGTAATACACTATTGCAAAACAATAGAATTAAAATGTACCTACAGTTCCCTAAAATTACTCAACTTTCATCTTCCCAAGCTTCTATAAACAAAGCGAGCGCCGTCAACCGGAAAATCGCTTGGATGAAAAAAAAAAGAAAATCATTACTAGTCGGCCTGTTATACTAGGTCACTCCACAGAACCGAGGGAAAAGTAATTAAATTATATCGCGCAAATGATTTGTGGTTGCCAATGATTTCCGATTTCGTATTGCATTTAATTAATACTGTACTGCATTGAGGAGGCTGAAACTATAATTGCAGCATTTTGTAAGTAACGAAATGAATGTCGTATTTAATTTAATTCATTTACACAAAGCAAAAAAGTAGGGTAACTGCTATAGTTATTGGCCACGCTTTAATAACTGGAAACTCATAAAAAAGAGGTAGGTAGAAATAAGGAGAAGTAGCAAGCTCATGACATGAATGAAAAGGACGAAAAAAAAAATGTTTTGTCCTTTTGTGAAAAATGCAAGCAAGCATTTTTACCCCTTTTTTATGAGTGGCCAGTGACTAAAGCGTGGCCAAATACTACAGCACCCTATTGATATGACTCGATTACTCGAGTGAACCCAAAGATTCACACTATAGTATAGTTAAAATCTCGCTGCAGACTCGGTCATAAATCATTCGAGTGTTTCGCTCTCTTTCCCACTCACGAGCCTTATGGGCAGGCCACGCCCACACGTAGTCCTGTGCATTACTGCAGTCGATGAGTGATATCGATAGTTTTATATGTTTATAAATGGGTGATAGAAATAAATACACTTTTTTTATTTTATTACCAAATTTACTACAAAGCATATTAAATATATAAACAAAAGAACGTATTTAAAAAACTAAAAATAGATAATTAAAATTCTTCGTCTGAGTCATCGTCGTAACCTTAATGATTATGTTATCGATAATGGCCTTGAGCGCGCGCAACTAGCGCACATCTCTACTCCGATTATGATTTATGACCAAGTCTGCAGCGAGATTTTAACTATACTATAACCCCTGTTGCCTCATGTTACATGGTGCAACAGAGACCATTGCATATCAAGGAGTAGACCGGGGGGCGTGATAATGGTAGGGAAGACGTGCACTTAGGATATGGAGGGGATAAAGAGCCTACCGAGTATGCACCCTATAGCAAGCAATGAAATTGTGGAGAGACGGGTGATTTATACATCGCGTCGTTTTGCATCCTCGTTAAATTACAGGGTGTGATACAGAACATCAAACCGAACATCTTTCTCCATGGGACCAACATCGTAATCACAAAAAAATTTTCAACTGTCCCATAGAAAACTTCACTAACTACTCCACGCAAAATTATGGGACGACTGATTATTTTTTCGCGATTACGATGTTGGTGCCATGGAAAAAGTTGTTCGGTTTGATGGTCTATACCACACCCTTAAATTTGATGAGGATGCAAAACGACACGTTGTATGGATGGACTCTTGTAACGACGTCGCCGCCAGGTTTTTTCAAGTCCAGCTTTACCCGCACATCTTTTGGCAGGGTCAAACTTCATTCTCGAATCTTTTTATGTAACTACTATGCTGTGTTGTCCCAAAGTCTTCGTATGAGGTCTCGCTGCTATCCGTTTCATGTTTCTTGTAAATCTCGCTAGCAGCGTTCTTAATCTTATCTCGTTCTTCGGTGTAGAAAAATATAATTATTCGTTTTTGGTTTTGATTTTTCGGTGTCTTCAATTCTTCAATGCACTTTAGCTTGACCCGACTTCAGAAGCTGTTAAGTGTTTTGTGAAAGTTATTTTATTCGTTTTTGGTTTTGAAGTCGGTTTTTACTTTTTTTAAAGTAAATTTATTTTTCCACTTTTAGTTGAATATACAATTACATAAGTAGGTAAGCCCAAGTCGAACGAAAACAAGAATCATCAAAATCCGCTTAGAAATGCCGGAGATACAGTGCATTTATGCATATAACTTTGTACATAAGAATAATGACATAATGTATTATATATTAAAACCTGCCTGAAAGTATGTAGATCACGTTAGTGAAAGAATTATCAAAATTGGTTCATTAGTTTTTGAGAAAATCGCAGACAAACAAATGTACATACATACACACATACATACATACATACGGGTCGAATACAGAACCTCCTTTTTTGAAATCGGTTAAAAATGGTATTATAACGAGTTATTCAACAAGACTTCTCTTTTATTCAGAAAAAATAAGTAATACATTGTTCCAATAGAAAGTGGTGTCTCACTTAATACACTAAAAACCGATCGATTACCTGACTCTCCAAAAATTACCTCGGACACAATAATGTCAGGCCTGGAAAGTCGTGAATAACTTATTGGCTGAGACAGCTACAGGCCATGCTACCTTATTTTTATCGTGACTCTGATGGTTCCAATTCTATTAGCATCAATAAAACGCCCATGAATGGCGTTAGCTTCAGTACATCCAACCAATCCTGCTATCAGGCCAGGGTAATTTTAAATATGGGTAAGCTAAATTCCACTCACGTTGGGTCGACGATATCTAAACGCGATAACATAAAAATCGGCCAAGTGCGTGTCGGACCATGCACAATGAAGGGTTCCGTAGTTGAAAAAAAAATTAAGTATCCCAAAAACAAACTTAACATTACAATCCAAAAAAAAAAATTGGTAAAATTACAAATTAACAATTTTCGAACTTTTTCCTTTACTTTGATTGAATTTAATATACATACCTACTTTGTAACTTTATTTTTGTCTTAGCTTGAGTTTTATTTATTTAACTTTAATTTAATTAAATTATTATTGTAAAAGACTAACTAACTAACTATACAAATAAATACAAAACAAAAGGACACTTAGGCGTCGAAGTACTCGTCCGCATCGATGTCATCCGGAAACGTGCCCAGAAGACTGGCAGCATTGCCACGTTGAATGGCAATGCTAATTCTTTGGCCAAAGAACGAGCCAGCCCTCTGGTCACGTGAAGACTCGACCAGTCGGCGAGAAATTTTCTTTACTTGTAATGAGACCTTGCTTCTTGCCAAATTTCATGATTAAAGGAGAACGGGAAGTACCATACTTAGGTTTTGATTTACTTGCGAGTATCAAAATATGTTGTATATGGCCGTATTTTTTTATTGCCCTGCCCAATTGCATTTGAGTTCCATGATATAAACTTCACTTACAGCTGGGACACACACCTCCACTTTCTTTGAGACGGAGTGGGCCATAATTCACCACGCGGGCCCAGTGCAGCTTGGTGGATGTCACATACCTTCGAATTTTTGGTTCTAGGACATGCCGGTTTCCTCACGATGTTTTCCTTCACCGTTTTGAGAGCCGTGATGAAGAAATAATTTACACAAAGGTAAAGAGCTTCTGCTTGGGTTCGAACCCACGACCTACAACTTGTAAATCGCAGTCGTTACCACTGGGCCAACACTACTTCCACCTCACCTCTGTCCGACTAAGCTTAAGGTACATCACTAATATTATAAAGGCGAAAGTTTGCGGTGTGTGTGTGTGTTTGTATTTTTGTTACTTCTTCACGCTCAAACGGCTCGACCGATTTGGATGTTTGGTGTGTAGATAGCTTTTACCCTAGAGTAAAAAATAGGCTACTTTTTATCGACATACTACGCGGGCGAAGCTGCGGGTGGTCAAACGTGAACGTACGGCGTAAACAAATAAAATTTAAGTTTTCTTCGTGAACAGAATCTGTCTTCAAAGGGATCTCAGGGCTGAAACAAAGCTCTTATAAATTACAATTTATTGCCCACTTAAGGGTACGCTACGGTGATGCTGAAGTTCTTTTTATGCAAAGATTCGTAAATCCCTGCCTTTTTGGGGTTCCGTGATTAAGGGTTAGCTAAATATTATGAGAGCGTTTAGGTTTTATGTACGATGTCGGTGGATAGTTTACTGTTTGTTTGGGCTATTTTCTGTGCGTTTTAATAACATGTTTTTTTATAATACTACTAGCTGGTCCTTCATATGTTGTCCTGTCAAAAAGAGGTCATTAATTTTGGGATAAAATAATAAAAATGGCCAACAAAAAAAAAAAAAAATATTCCGTTAGAACATGTTATTTATTCTCTTCACTTTTCACTTTGGGATTAAATCTGTAGGGACGTTCCCTGAGCTGCTATACGAGTTTGAGAAATACTGTAATTGAGTATAAAATAATTAAAAGAATAATAGTAAAAAATAAAAGAAAAACATAATAAATAGGGAAAAACGTATTCATTCGGAAAATAGCTTTTGTTATATTTGGCATTTTCACACTTTATAGACCAAAAATGTATGAACGGTGTTTGTTCTCCTTTCAATTGGCTTTTTCAGCTGTTCCTTTGGGTTTTTCATAATTTTCTTTTTTTCTAAACCATCTCAGTATTGAAGGGAACAAAAATAAAAAAATATCGGTCGAGCCATTTCGAGTTTTTGCGTAATGCACAGTAATTGATTTTGTACTTAACTACTTTATACTTTAAGGATATGATTTTGCTAAAAATGTAGTTTTTGAAGAATGTTTTAGTGCCGTTTACACGGGTCGATTTTCGCCGTGGGGCTAGTCGCTTCATAAATCGCCTGGCCAAGCCGCATCGCTAGCCCATTTACACAGGTGACTAAAATCGCATGCGGCTCGGCATGCGTAGAATCGCAGTAGTGGAACAACGTGCGCGAAACACTCCTTCATGCGGCGGGCGATCGCCTGCAACTGATCGTTTACTCAGTCGATTTTAGTATCCAGCCGCATGCGGCCGGTCACCTCGCGGCCAAAGTCGGATGCTACCCAACTTTGGGGCTTGCGGATTTAGTCACTTGCGACCTAGCCGAATTGCCAATTAGACGGTAAATTTTAGCCGCGCGGCAAAAATCGTGCGGCTTTAGTCACGCGTGTAAACCCCACTTTAGTGGGATCTTTGACAGTCGTTACGGGTAGTCAGAAACCCAAAAAGTCTGACAACCAGTCTTACCAAGGAGACCGGACCAACTCTTTATACTTCCAAGTCGATTGAGAGCGTCCGGTCTGCACCAAGTGAAAAATGCAACAGAAATCCGACGAATGACGAAACACGAAGTTTGCCTTAATTGGCATGTGTATCAGTCCTTTAGTTTTTAAGGTTGTTTCTAGCATAAGTTTAATGTAGGTAAATGACGTGGATGTTTTTTTTGAAATAAATTAATGAGTACCCAGTTCATAATTATAATATGCCGTGCTGCTAATCCCAAATCCATTAACAGTCTTTTAATTGGTTAAAATTCAGATATTATTCACCTGTCATTCTCATTAAATAACCCTTAAATCTGACCTCTAAATAGCCGCAATTTAAGAAGCCCAAAAGTCTGACAGCAGGTCTTACCAAGGGGTATCGTATTAAAAGAATTAAGAATTAAAGTAATTATTTATAAATTGTTTTACAAATGTTTACCAAGAAAAACTTTTTACAAAAATAAAAACAACCGACTCCCAAAAAAAACACTATAAAGCGAAAAATAATTTTAATTTCGGAAGTCGGTGTCTTTGGTTTTTTAGTTTCCTTTTTTGCCACCGACTTCCGAAATTAAAATTATTTTTCGCTTTGTAGTGTTTTTTTTTGGGAGTCGGTTGTTTTTATTTGTAAAAAGTTTTTAATTTTCACTTATTAGTGTTGCCTAACCCACACAAATTCGAATACCACTCTGCAAAATAAATTAGAGCATCATTCACATAAAATATGTGGCAAAAATACGTGTTAAATTATTGAAGCTAACTCAAAAGCCACTCATCACAACTTGAAGATATTTTTATGCGACCATCTCAGGAGTATACCATTTCAAATAAAAACTTTGCAAAAAGGCAAATAGGTATACGTCGCGCTAAACCGTGTCAGAAGTTTGGAAGGCGTAGTTTTATGATGACGGAGATAACGAGACTACGAAATCTGACTTCTGACAATCAAGGCCACACATAACATACAACTCAAGTAGCGCAATTTGATGCGGCATATAATTACCATTAAAATCATTTATAGCCAGAGTGCACCTCATGACAATTCCAATAAGCCCAAACACGGCTAGAATACATTGTTTTATTACTGAGTTCCGGTGTCTACCTTCCGGCTTCTTCAACAATCGGTTCGATGGTACCATTTTCATCAGAACTATTTATTTAAAACTTCGTCATAGTCGCTTAACTATCTTAATCGAGATATCTTATCGCCATCCGTGAAATACTTATTATCGTTGAGAAGTGCCCGTGACCATCTGTGGTCTTCTTCATCAGTTCCACTTCACCAGATGATAATTTCTGAATGAAAATGCTTGATTCGTTGATGAAAACACCAAAATCGCTATATGTATGTCTATAATTTTTGAGGAATTCCCTCAATTCCTCATGATCCCATCATCAGAACTAGATATTGATAAAAATGGGACCAATCTGGATCCTTTCAAATAGAAAAAGAATTTTCCAAATCGGTTTATAAATGACGGAGTTCTGAGGTAACAAACATTAAAAAAAAAACAACCGAATTGAGAACCTCGTCCTCTTTTTGAAGTCGGTTAAAAACAGAGGTTATAGTTTTGAGTACAAATGAGTTAAGCCGAACTAGGCAAAACCTGTATTTCGGCTATAAGTGCCAATCTCCTCAGGTAATTTTAAATTTATCATAGCCAATATTAATTTTTACAAGATAATTAACAATACGTTACGTTTTATTTTATTATATTTATAATTATAGGTAATGTAGAATTTGAATGCATGTCGTCTCACTGTGTGGAATCAAGTGTGAGTACGTGAATTACCCAGTAACTGGGTTGTGGTGGTCAGCTAGGCAGTCGCTTTACGTAAAATACTGTTACTCAGCTGCATCCGGTTAGACTGGAAGCTGACCCCAATATAGTTGGGAAATGCTACTGAACCTATAAATTGTCTCAAATTGTGATACATGTAAAACTGATCTCTCTATTAATAATTTGATATTATAAAATATGATCTCATAATAAATAAGTGTAGTTTGTAATAATATTACCTATGTAAATATAACTTTATCTAAATGTAATAATATTAGGTCTTTACCTATGAAATTGCCGTTCTGCAGTACTGGCCATTTCAAATCAAAATAATTTTTGTTTGGCTAAGAATTCTAATTTCAAATTAATTTTATTTTAAAAACATGGATTTTTTTTTCCAAAAGTAGTCATTTGTTTATTGATTAGTGTTACATTTTCATCGCATTTCAATATTTTTCGTCATCATGGATACGTTAAAAATTCGAGTAATTATGGAATATGAGTACCGTCGTGGCAGCAACGCGGCACAAGCGGCACGCAACATCAACGACGTTTACGGAGCTAACACTACAAACCAACGCAAGACTTGTTATTGGTTTGCTCGCTTCCGTTCTGGAAATTTAGACCTGAAAAATGAACCTCGCGGTCGTCCGAAGACTTTGGTCGACAATGATGAATTAAAGGCGATTGTGGAAGCTGATGATACACAATCTACGGCTGATTTAGCAGCAGCTTTCGACGTTAGCGTCAAAACAATATTGGTCCATTTGCGTCAAATTGGCAAGGTAAAAAAGCTTGACAAATGGGTGCCCCACGATCTCAATGATCGCCAGCGCGAAGTACGCGTCGAGACGTGCCTTGCACTGCTCAACAGACACACAAATGAAGGAATTTTGAACCGCATTGTTACCTGCGATGAAAAATGGATTCTGTTTGATAACCGCAAGCGCTCAGCAAGTTGGTTGGATCCTGGTTCAGCACCTAAACAATGCCCTAAACGAAAACTTACCCCTAGAAAAGTGATGGTCACTGTTTGGTGGTCTAGCGCCGGTGTGATTCATCACAGCTTCTTACCAAACGGGGTGAGCATTACTTCAGATGTGTACTGTGAAGAACTGAACACAATGATGGAGAAGCTGGCACATCTCCAACCAGCAATGGTCAATCGCTCGTCTCCGCTGCTCCTGCACAACAACGCGCGACCTCATACTGCACAGCAGACGGTCTCCAAGTTGCAAGAACTGGGGTTGGAAGCTCTCCGTCATCCGCCCTACTCACCAGACCTTGCGCCTACAGACTACTACTTTTTCCAGAATTTGGATAACTTCTTGGCGGGAAAAAAATTCGATACCCGAGAGGCAGTACAAAATGCCTTTGAAGAATTTGTTGCCTCCCGTCCAGCTGATTTCTTTAAGAAGGGCATCAATAAACTGCCACTGCGTTGGCAAAGATGCATTGATTGCATGGGTGATTACTTCGATTAATACAAATAAAAAATGCATGAAAAAAATTCGTTTAAATTTTTTCATACAAAACGGCAATTTCAAAGACCTATTAGTATTTTAAGAAAATAGCTACCTACTTACCAATAATAGAAATATTTTTGTCATTGATTAACTTTATATGCGAACGTAATTATTCAGTTTTCATGTATAATTTTATTTTAATTTAGTTTCTACGATTTAGATTTTTAACTTTATGAAATAGCTATGTATCATACAATAATTGTTGCTGTGCCCTGACAGGGTCTACAACGGCTCTTAGCTCTAAGCCATTTGTTAACATCTTATTTTACCTTGTGGAACGCAAGTAAATGAATATGAATATGAAATGCTAGGCTGAGGTACAGCCGTAATTTCTTAAGGTACGTTATACCTATGAAAGGTAGGTGTGTGCCTGTATTTCGTCACATAATCTACTTATAATATCGAAACGCTTCTTCGCTCCATAGGGATAATACCTTAAAGCGACGTTTGATAGGATTATGATCGCTGATGCTCACATATCATCTTAATACGCATTTACCTTCGTAAGTGGATACTGCTGCTCATTTTCCAGACGTAATCCGTGCACTTAAGACGCCTACACTCTGACTCTTAATATTTGAGATTTTAACTGAAGTTGTTGTTGGATTTATAATTTACTGTATATTTTTTTATCATCATTAGATGCGGCCTTGTCTATCTATACTATAAAAAAACTTAATGTTATTAATATTAGTTCTAAATAGTAAATAAGTATTAGTAAATACCGTCAATTTGTTACGCGGAAATGAGTAAACAACGGTAATACCTACGTATTAAGTAATCGATATTTACTGAAAATCTGAGAAAAAATGTAGCGATTTAGCGAATTACTGACCTTGAATTCGCTGGAAGCCGACGACGTACGTACGGACGTAAAAATATCGCGGCGGGATTTTATAACGCACTGGATTTTCAACTCTCGTTGTTGAGAGTGCATTCTAGCGCGTCAAAAAACACACTGTTGAATTTTCAACTCCCGGCGCTAAGCAGAGCGTTGAAAATCCAGTGAGCGAAATAAAATCGCCGCTATATTTTTACGTCAGTGCGAACGTCGACTTACTAGTGAAATATCTATCTGATTAAAATATGTTTTTCACAAAACTTGCAGGGAATTTTATGCTCTCTAATTTTTAACCGACTTCAAAAAGGAGGAGGTTCTCAATTCGTCGGAACTTGTATGTTCCCCGATTACTCGAAGATGGCTAGACCGATTTAGTTTTGTTTTGTTTTATTCGAGAGGGTATACCTCACAGTTGGTCCAATATAAAATTGATTAACTTTGCTTGGGTAGTTAATGAGTTAGCTTCAATAATACGTATTTTTTCCCCACTTTTATATGGATGATGTTCTAGTTTGTTTTGCAGGTAGTGAAATTAGTCCCCTGTAGAGCACCTGCCGCACTCTACAGTATATAGGCTTACCTAGGTAAAAAGGCTCTGCCTAGGTGGACATCTATATCCTTACTGCTCGTGGGAACTATATGGAGAATAATTTAAAAAACAAACCAAACGAACCAATTGGATTGGTGGAGGAGGTGAATGTGAGGTCAGACTTTGACCTCACATCAAGCATAATTAGTGTGGAGAGCGAAGTGAGCGCCAGTGAGACGCAAAGGCGGAAGCGAACGCGTCCCAGAGCGAAGCCCTCGGGGTCGAACCTGGCCCTGAGCGATGAGGATGTACCAGCCCCTAAGGTCGCTACAGCACAAGGACGAAAAAGGAGGCCGGTGTCGACAGGGAAGTGCGTCGGTTGGGCAAAAGCACAAAAAGACCTAACGGCCCTTCAAATGGCGGCAGAGATAGCAGAGGAGGAGGGACAGAGCACAAAACTGGCTGACAAGGGGTCCACTGGTCAAGCAATTTGTCTGTCAGAGTCGTCTGCGGCTTCAGGTGTCATATCGGGTGAGGTCTTGGTGGATGAGCTTTCAGCTAACGACCTCAATCAGAGGCTGACGGATGCTGTTGCAGCCATACAAAAAGTCGGGAAAGTATCCAAAGGCCTCAGCGGTGTGTATAAAAAAACTCTAAGGGAGGCCACTGCCTCCATTGTAGAGACTGCTGAAGCTCTCCTTCGGCGCACCTCGTCGAGGGAAACAGCCAGGCTCCAGGCGCAAAACACCCGGCTGGAAGTGCAAGTGGCGGAGCACCAAAAGGAAATAGACGAGCTCAAAACAGAAATGGCTATGTACCACCGGGAGCTACGTAAGGAGGTGAGGCAGCCACAGTCTCAAGAGTCGGAGTTGGCTAAGCTCCGCCAGGAGGTGGCGGAGTAAAGTGCCCGATTCGGCATCTTTGAGGGAAAACAGCTGCGACCTCCCCTTGCTGCGGACCGCATAACTGCTTCAAAAACCACTTATGCAGCAAAAACCTCAGCCCCAAGGACGGAAGCGCGGCCTGGCCAGGCGATCCAGCCTGTCCCGGTACCTCTTATAAACTCGGAAGCTAAAAAGGGTAAGGGCAAGGGAAAGAAGACGGCTGTTAGTGTAGCCCCGAATACCCCGGGAACTTCAACCCAAGTCCCCTCTCAGAAGAGCAATGCGGCGTCCAGTCCTAGTGAAGACCAATGGGAGACAGCCGGGGCCAAGAAGAAGGCCAAGAAAGCAAAAAAGGCAGTCCAAAAAAAGGCCAAATCCGCGAAGAAGGAAAGTGACAGGCTTCGTGCACCTCGGTCAGCGGCTGTTGTATTGACGATGCAACCGGAAGCGCAAAAGCGAGGCCTGACTTACGCAGAGGTCATCCTGAAAGCAAAATCCCAATTTCAGCTTAGCGATGTCGGTATAACGGGCATCCGGTTTAAGTACGCTGCCACCGGAGCCATCAAACTGGAGATCCCTGGTGTCAACAGCGGCCCTCAAGCGGACGCCTTTGCTGAGAAGCTAAAGGCGTCCCTCGACGCAGAGGACGTCAAAGTGTCTAGGCCTGTCAAGTGCGCAGATCTGCGTATAATGGACCTGGATGACTCTGTAACCTCTGAAGTGGTCGCAGCTGCTGTTGCAAAGGCCGGAGAATGCCCGCTAGACCAAGTTAAGGTGGGAACAATTCGTCCGGGATTTTCCGGTCTACGGACAGTACTGGTCAGCTGTCCCGTCGCGGCAGCTCGAAAATTAAAAGATGGTCCCAGACTGGTGGTAGGCTGGGATTTTGCACGGGTCAGGCTTCTGGCAAATAAGCCCCTCAGGTGCTACAGGTGCATGAGAGAAGGTCACGTGGGAGTACGATGCACCGCAGAGGTCGATTGCTGCGGTCTTTGTTTCCGCTGTGGTCAGCCCGGTCATAAGGCCAGATCTTGCGATGCCGCGCCGCACTGTGTAGTGTGTGCGGCATTGAACAGGTCAGCTGACCACCAGACGGGCAGCAAGGCATGCACGAGGGATAAAAAAGCTGACTCGAATGGGAAAATTGGCCCCTCGAAGTCAGCTCACCCACCGCCCGTTGGCAATAAAGCCCAAGAAAGGGCTGAGGGGGAGGCGATAGTTATGGACACCTAGTAATGGCCCTAAACCTTCGTCTTCTACAAGCCAATATCAACCATTGCGCCAGGGCTCAGGACCTTTTGCTCCAGAGCATGGCAGAGTGGTTGATTAACGTTGCTATCATCGCCGAACCATACTTTGTTGCTCCCAGGGATGACTGGGTGAGTGACATTGATGGTCTGGTGGCGCTTATCTCGAGGCCAGCCGCTGGCAGTCCACCCCTTGAGTCCGTCACCCGGGGGCGGGGCTTTGTAGCGGCCTTAGTCGAAGGTATCATGGTCGTGGGGATTTATTTCTCACCCAACCGACCTCTCGCCGACTTTGAGAGCTTCATCACGGAATTGGGCACATTCATCAGTCGAAGCCGTCCTCACCCCGTCCTTGTCATGGGTGACTTCAACGCCAAGTCCACGACTTGGGGATCCCCAGCAACAGATGCACGGGGTAGGTTATTGGAGGAGTGGGCGGTGGAGTCAAGCTTACTGCTCCTAAACCGTGGATCCGTTCAGACATGTGTGCGGCAGTGGGGTGGGTCTATAGTGGACTTATCGTTTGCTAGTCCCGCTGTCGCACGCCGTGTTCAGGACTGGCGTGTATTGGAGGAGGTGGAGACGTTGTCGGATCATAGATACATCCGGTTTGACATCTCTGCCCAGACCTCGAGTGGCCCGGTGCAAGCGGCTCCAGCCGGGGTTGAGGATGGCTCGCGATGGGCGCTCAAACGACTGAACCGGGAAGCCCTTCTGGTGGCCTCAATTGTACAGGCCTGGTTGGACTCACCAGTCAGGCCTGTCGATATTGACGAGGAGGCAGAATGGTTCCGGGAGGCCATGACACAGATCTGTGATGCTGCGATGCCCCGCGTTCAGTCTCCATCTGCCAGGCGCCAGGTGTATTGGTGGTCGCAAGACATTGCGCAGTTGCGCATCGCATGCGTGGCGGCGCGACGCCCGTACACCAGGCACCGACGAAGGCGCCGACGAACACCAGAAGCACTGGTAAGAGAGGCGG
This sequence comes from Cosmia pyralina, assembly GCA_946251885.1. Classification (NCBI taxonomy): domain Eukaryota; kingdom Metazoa; phylum Arthropoda; class Insecta; order Lepidoptera; family Noctuidae; genus Cosmia; species Cosmia pyralina. The sequence goes on along the minus strand of OX276362.1, from coordinate 11,573,314 downwards.
AATTATACGCGGTGTACAGAATGGCGAAGAAGGCTCTTCAGCAGGAAATAAAGCGGGCAAGGGCCCAAGCCCATGATGAATTGCTGGCTATTCTAGAACGTGATCCATGGGGGCGTCCTTACCGTTTGGTTAGGGGCAAACTTCGCTCGTGGGCGCCCCCTCTGTCCCGTAGCCTTCAGCCGCAACTGCTGGAGAGAGTGGTGAGCACATTATTCCCCTCACAAGGAGAGCACACACCACCGCGTATGGTTCCGCCTGATATGGTGCCCAACGCAGAAAATGACGACGACGACGTGCCTGAAGTGACCCAGGTAGAACTGAAAGCGGCAGTACAAAGGCTTCAGGCTAAAAACACTGCTCCAGGACCTGATGGTATTCCTGGCCGTGCATGGGTTCTGGCCATTAGGGATCTCTGGCCCCGATTAGTAGGACTCTTGAGCGCATGTTTGGAGAGGGGCCAGTTTCCACGCCAGTGGAAGGCTGGAAAGCTGGTCCTGTTGAAAAAGGAAGGGCGTCCTGCGGACTCACCATCCGCTTACCGGCCCATTGTGTTGTTGGATGAGGTGGGCAAACTCTTCGAGAGAATTATTGCAGACCGCCTTATCCAGCACATGGCAAGAGAGGGTCCGGATCTGGCAGATAACCAGTTTGGTTTCCGTCGGGGGCGCTCTACAATAGACGCGATCATGCGCGTGAGGGTCCTGGCGGAGGAAGCAGTAGCCCAGGGTGAGGTCGTCTTGGCAGTGTCTTTAGACATTGCCAATGCCTTCAATACCTTGCCCTGGAGTTGCATTAGGGAGGCACTCCGGTATCACGGGGTGCCAAACTACCTCCGCCGCATTATCGGGGCTTATCTGATGGACAGATATGTCATCTACCCGGGTCGAGAAGGATGGGGTCGGCGACAGATGTCGTGCGGTGTTCCACAGGGTTCGGTTTTGGGGCCACTCCTGTGGAACATCGGATACGACTGGGTGCTGCGTGGTGCGCTTCTCCATGGCGTCAGCGTCATCTGTTACGCCGATGACACGCTGGTAATGGCACGGGGGAAGACGCTCCAGCAGGCGACTACTACAGCGACAGCTGGTTTTGCGCAAGTTGTGGGCAGGATCCGGCGACTGGGTCTCCAGGTGGCATTGCATAAGTCGGAAGCCATTTGTTTCCACGGGCCCCGGAAAGCGCCACCTTCGGGATCCAGCATCATGGTAGGAGGTGTCCACATCGGTATCAAGTCGACGATGAAGTACCTGGGACTCGTCCTTGATAGCCGGTGGAACTTCGGGCCGCATTTTCAGCGGTTGGCTCCCCGATTGATGGGCACTGCGAATGCACTCTCGCGTTTGCTGCCTAATCTGGGGGGGCCAAGTACTTCCTGCCGGAGGCTTTATGTCGGGATCGTACGGTCCATGGCGCTCTATGGAGCGCCTGTATGGGCGGACAACCTGACGGTCCGCAACATTGCAATACTGAAAAGACCTCAGAGAGCAATGGCCGTCAGGGTGATAAGAGGATACCGTACGATCTCCTTCGAGGCGGCAAGCCTCTTGGCCGGATCACCACCCTGGGATCTTGACGCCAAAAACCTAGCGTCACTATACCGGTGGCGCCGGAACGCGTTGGAGCGGGGCGAACACCTGATGCCTCGTCATGTCGAGGTGTACAGGGCTGAGCTCCGCCAGACCCTAGTGGTGGAATGGGAGCAGCGACTTGCGCAACCCAGCGCAGGGCACGATACCATAGCGGCGGTAAGACCCGTTGTGAGGGAGTGGCTGGAGAGACGGCATGGCGCCCTTACTTTCCGGTTGACACAGGTGCTATCCGGACATGGGTGCTTCGGAAAGTACCTGTGCCGCATAGGCCGGGAACCAACACCTTGTTGTCACCACTGCAGCTGCCTCGACGACACGGCGCAGCACACTCTTGAGGAATGCTCTGCTTGGGCAGTGCAGCGTCGTGACCTCGTCGCGGCGGTTGGTGCTGCGGACTCTCTCTCGCTTCCGGGCATGGTCCAGTCCATGGTCGGAGGTGAGAGCGCGTGGGACGCCGTCGCCTCCTTTTGCGAGGAAGTGATGGTCGCGAAGGAGGCGGCGGAAAGGGAGAGGGAGGATACAACTTCCCTTCCAATCCGTAGCAGACGCACCGGGTGGCGGAGGGCGCGAAATGATCTCCAGCCGCCTTAAGGTGAGGCCTGCAGGCAAGAGACTGGGGGAGTTTGTTGCCTGAACAGTGAAAGGCCCGAGACGGCGGCGCGCCGTGTTCCGCGCGCGCCTCTCTGGAAGGATTGCGGCCGTATAAGGCCGCTGAGGGTGACGGGGTCCGCATGAATTCATGCGGGCCGACACCTAGCCGGGGGAGCGTGACGAAATGCGCAAGCACTCCAGCACCCCGGCTAAAGGTAGCAGCAGAACACTGTGTGGTTAGGTAGTGAAATTAGAATTTGTGTGTGGTAGGTACCGCAACTAAAAAGTGAAAAATAAAAGTTTTTTTACAAAAAAATACAACCGACTTCCAAAAACAACACTACAAAGTGAAAAATAACTTTAATAAATTTTCGGAAGTCGGTGGCAATAAACGAAAATACATTTAACTAGACACCGGCTTCCGAAATTAAAGTTATTTTTCACTTTGTAGTGTTGTTTTTGGAAGTCGGTTGTATTTTTTTGTAAAAAAGTTTTTTGTATTAGCTATTTTTAACCTCGGTGGCGTTGGAGGGAAGATATTCTCGAAAAATTGGTTTTTGGTACTATTTTTCCAACATGGTGGCGCGGGCGGCGGTCGTTCAAGGTCGCAAACTCGTGATATTAATTAGGACACCATACTGTAACACTTTGCCAAATTATAACTCACCTTGACCTTTTGTAAGTCAGAACCTACCCAATGACTGGACTAAAAGCTTTTCTTATATTGTTAGTACTGATACGAGGGAAAAATCATCATCTGCCAGGGTCAGCTTCCAGTCTAATGGAAGGCGGAAGCAGCTGAATAGCATTTTACATGCAGTGACTGCCTATCTGACCTCCACAACCTTTAAAGACTGGTTGTTAGACTTTCAGGCTTTTAACTTCCCGCAACAACTATCAAAGTTCTACAAATGACAGCAGGGAACAACGGCTTCACGTACTTTCCGAGGCATGGAGGGGTCTCGATCTGTAATGGATGGTCACTCATCTAAGGACTGACCTTGGCAAGCGTAGCTTAACCTTCGATGAGAAGAATCATATTGCCAAAATGAAAGTTTTCGCGGATATATTACATAATAAAACCGTTATGTTCAGTGTTGGATAACAGCTTCGATATCCCATTTTGGCTTAAAACTTTCTATCTCCAGCATTACATTTGGAATTCAGCCAATACTTGAACAAAACCAATGTCGAACTGTCTGTAGAGATCCCTTGACAAACAGACAGATATCACTCCTATGTAAATGTTTCTTCAAAGCTACGAAATATTTGGAAAGCTTTTGTAAATTATGGCAGTATTAGGACCGAGGTACGGAACCCTTGTCACTGGTTCGATCACGCTTGACAGTTTATCGTTCTTTGGTGTGCGTTTGGTTTTATTTGAATGTGCGTGTGCTGTTGGGTCGGTCAGTTGCCACAGTTGGTTCATGGATGGGTGACCATCTTTACATATCAAGACCTCTCCGTGCCTCGGAAATCACGTTAAGCCGTTGGTCCCGGCTGTAATTCATAGATCTTTGACAGTCGTTACGGGTAGTCAGAAGCCCAAAAGTCTGACAACGTCTTACCAAGGGGTATCGTGTTACCCAGTAACTGGGTTGTGGATTTCGAAAAGACAGTCACTCCATGTAAAATACTAATAACTATTCAGCTGCATCCAATTGGACTGGAGGCCGACCCTATCACCTTTGGGAAAAGGTTACGCAGATAGAGGCAATAAACAACTTACCGTAAATCAATATGTTCCTACAAATTTCCACAGAAGAAAAAAAGGTTCTAACTAACAACTTTTATTGAATCTGGCAACAATAAAACAAATACGATTTCGAACAAAGCATAAAATATCGTAACGTAAGCGAAAAAATATATATGAGAGCAAAACGCGAACTAATAAAATGTTATTGGCATCGCCAGTTGCCATTTATAACGATGGCCACCTGCTGCCAATAATGCTGGCTGGCAAATTTTTGGCAAATGTTCTCGAGGTTACGCTGGTTATATTGGAGCTAGCCTGAAACTATTGCTGTTTTCGTGTTGGTGCAAGCAGCGCGAAACTTTGGTTTATAACCTATTAATGTGCTATATACATTTATAGATATATTTTCAGTGTTCTTTTTATAAGTATTCCTCTCATACTGAGCACCTGCCATCTAATCTCTTCACCACCCTTGGTTGACTGGTAAAGAATGCCTAAGGCATTAAGTCCGCCTTTGTACATTTTTAGTTGCGAAAAGTTTAAGTAAATAAATAAACTTTCTAAAGAAGTAATATCTAATTGACAAGTTTAGTGTAGAATCCTGTTGATGATATCACTACAATCAATTCACAAATATTTTACCTCTGACAGCAGCAACCCAATATCAACCTTAACTCAAAGAAAATAAAGATCACTGCGATTTTGACAGACTCGTTAATGACAGCAAGCGAACAGCAACCTTATTGCACCGATAATAAAGAACTGTGAACTGAAAACGACCTGTTTATTGGCTCATCACCTCACACGCCTCTCGTGCAGGCACCACTTTACTTTTAACTATTTCCCGCCATTCCTGGTGAATTGACAGTTGACATTAGTGACAGCTACCTACCTCCATAATTATCTATTAAATAGATACTCACACTCAACAAGGATGACTAATACCTAGGTTGATAGAGGCATAGGAAATCTTAGATAACATCCATATGTTACAACCTAGGATTATACTGGGTAGGTGCAGTCCTGATAGCTGGAACTTAACACTCTCTGAATGTCTTCTCAAACATCGGACGTACACCAAGTGAGCGCACAATGAAGGGTTCCGTAGTTGAAAATAATTTATCCTAAAAACAAAGAATACTATAATCCTAAAAAAAAAAAAAAATATGTGATAAAATTGCAAATTAACAACTTTTGGACTTCTTCCTTCACTTGTTCTGTGAGACTTTGCTTCTTGCCAAATTTCATGATTCTATACGTCAACGCGAAGTACTCGTACGCTATAGAGCTATAGGTTTTGAGTATCAAAATATGTCGCATAAATGGCCGTATATTTTTATTGCGTCGGCTTAGAAGCTTGATTTTTTTAGAACTATAAAGGGCTATAGACCTACGCATTAGATATTAATTTCAACTTGACATCTCCACGCGTTCCTGAGAAAAAGGGTCTTAACAGACTGTCAGACAGACAGATGGGCAACGAAGTGATCCCATAAGGGTTCCGCTTTTTCCTTTTGAGGTATGGAACCCTAAAAAACGTAAAATACCATCATCCATTATCGACCGCGGGCTAACAGTATTTGTGAACCTATAGCAATCGGTTGACATTCGAGCACACATTGACATGAACCTATGGGGTTCATAAGTATATAAATAATTTACTTGATACGTTTGCTACTACTGCGGAGCGTGCGCGCTTGCTGGCTGTGGGTAAGTGGGAGTCGGGTCTGTGGCTTCATGCACTACCGTCGTCGAACATAGGCACTTTGTTCGACGACACTACTTTCCGCCTCGCTGCTTCACTGCGACTAGGAGCTCCTTCTTGTTCTCCTCATCGTTGTCACTGTGGTGAAGTTGTCAACAGCCTCGGACACCACGGCCTGTCTTGCAGCCGAAGTGCGGGTCATCATCCGACGAGCCCTTGTCACCATCGGCGTTCCAGCTGTATTAGAACCCAATGGCTTGGCACGCGACGATGGCAAGAGACCGGACGGCATGTCTTTATTTCCATGGAAGGTGGGAAGGCTTTTAGTGTGGGACGCAACGTGCGTCGATACTCTTGCGCCATCCCATCTTCCTGGCTCGGCGTGCTGTGCTGGCACTGCTGCTGCGGCTGCGGAAAACCTCAAGCGGCGAAAGTATAATAACCTTAACGGTAATTATATTTTCGAGCCGTTTGGGGTTGGATCCCTTGGGCCGTGGGGTCCGAGTGCTCATGGTTTATTCAATGAAATCTCCAAGCGGCTGGTTGACACTTCCCATGACCCAAGGGCTGGCTTTTACCTTGACCAGAGGCTTAGCATTGCCAATACAACGTGGCAATGCCGCCAGTCTCTTGGGTACTATACCACTCGACAACGATGTGGAGGAATTTTTCGATGCCATATTTTAGTTTTTTAATAGTTTTAGTTATGTTAGGATATAATTTTGTTATCTTTAGGTTATATCATTTAAATAAATTCTTTAAAAGCCAGTATAAAAATAACTTTTGATGACGTTTGATTGCGCTTTGGGACGTAGGTACCTACTGTGAGGGCTCGAACCTCACAGTAAGAGATTTAATAATAAAATAAAAGGAGAGGGAATCTAGTGGAATGGGGCTTTTCATTCACACTGCCTAAGCGGAGCCCTAGCTAAAATCTATCTGTCATCCTATAATCTATCTATCTTTCTAAATACATTCAATATTTGAATGACTGAATGTCAGCCAATATAACATTGTCGAGGTTTGACCAAAGCATCAAACCTCTACTGTACGATATGACCAGTTTCAAGCTAAATTATTTTTTTTATTTTAGCTGTTGAACTTTCGCACCTAACTAAAGCACTCAATGTACACACAAACAGGAAATTGAATATCTAAAAGGTGATTGGTAATAAGTGACCGATACTTAAACACATCATACATTTATAATCGACTTCAAAAAGGAGTAGGTTCTCAATTCGTCGGAACCTTTTTTATTTTTTTTTTTGTATGTTCCCCGATTACTCGAAGATGGCTGGAGTGATTTGGATTTTTTTTTTGTTTGAAAGGGAATACTTCCCAGGTGGTCCCATGATCATCAAGTCAGGATCTGATGATGGGATCCTGGAGAAATAGAGAAAACTCTTCCAATTTTATAGGCACACTTGAAGCGATTTGGATAGTTTTTGGAAGAGTACTTTCTCGGAGTGGTCTTATTTCAATTTGGTGAAGATCTGATGAAGAACTTCTGAGATAGGCAACGGAACTCCTCAATAAATGATAGCAAATGGACTGGGATTGCTGAAATCTCATGTCTGTCTATTGTTTACACCAGTTCATAACATAACATCACGCCGGTACGCTGTGAAGAGGTAAGCACACGTGAACCACTAAAAAGTGAAAAATAAAAACTTTTTCTCAAAAAAATACAACCGACTTCCAAAAACAACACTACAAAGTGAAAAATAACTTTAATTTCGGAAGTCGGTGGCAAAAACGAAAATACATTTAATTAGACACCGACTTCCGAAATTAAAGTTATTTTTCACTTTTTAGTGTTGTTTTTGGAAGACGGTTGTATTTTTTTGTGAAAAACTTTTAATATGGATGGTCCCATAGTAAAAGTTTGTGATGTGTTTGCGAACTTGAAATCGCGAAAAAACGAAATCATTGCTGCCCCCTACATTTATGATCACATAACTCGTCGTCAAAATGTAGGGAACAGCAGATTATTTTTTTGCGATTTTAGGTTTGGTCCCATAGTAAAAGTTGTTTGTTATCATGTGTTTAAGTATCGGTCACTAATTGCCAGTCACCCTTTAAACTTAATTATTAAAAATTAAAATCGCTTTTCGTGTCGGTGTGACCACGTTGTTCTTCTAAACAACGCTACGGATTTTGATGCGCTTTTCACTATTTAGAGAATTTATTCCGGAAGGTTTTTATGTGTGGACAATACAATAATATTTACATGTTATTTTAATCACGATGTTTTTTCTAGTCGTAAAAACAGTGCGAAGCAGCATGGTTAAAATGTATTGCATCTTTTGTAGTCAGTTTTCCCCTTCCTTCCTTTTTATTTCTTTACGGGAGGGCAACCCCTCCCGTAAAGAAATTAACAGGAAGGAAGGGGTTTATTACTATTTATTTTCAGCTGAAATAAAACATAAGTGGTCGAGATATTACGGAAAGACACGAGAGAGAGAGAGATGAGGAACGAGACATTGCTTTTTATATTAAAGATAGTATTATTATAATATAAGAGAGATCTAAAGCAGTAGGTAGACTAGGTACCATTAAAAAAGCAAGTAGGGCAGCAGAATCATTTTGTATACGCAAATCCGCATACTCTGATCTTCAAGAGTACAACCTAACTTCTGCTCTGACGTTCTCATGTTTCTAAGGGTCAGTTTCCATCAACCGGAAAATTCTCGCGGATGCTCGAGCAGTTTTTAAATTTCACTGAATAAGTAGCATGTATCTCTAATGACTTTAAGTATAAAGTACATCAAGCGTGATGTCTGTGTCGAATTTATTGACTTGATATCATTGATATTATAGGAAGATGAATATTAGAGGAAGATGTGTTACGCGCTAATATCGCAACCACTAAACCTGGACTCGGCACACGACTACATGCACCGAAACTCGCACATCTGTGATCACAGTCGCAAATCTACCGTTACAAATAGACAAGGACAGAGATAGGAGCCGGCTGTCGTGCAAGCGAAATCGCGTTAACCACCGAATGTTTACGATTATGAAGGACATTGCATGTCTATCTAGCTCTCACAAACATGGCGAAGCAAACATTAAAAATTATTATAATTTTCAACAAATTAACAATTTTCAGTGAAAAGTAATCACGTGGAAACTGTTTTTGGTTTTTGAACTATTTGTGCACCTTTTGAAAACACATGAAGGCATTGTTGCTGCGATTACGGTAATTTTACTTAACGTGCTAAACAAACGCTAGTTGATTGTGACTGAGATCAATTGTGTGCGCTAACATAATTTATGCTGTCCACGTCGAGGAGCGCGTACCTTATCTTCCTAATTTATACAACAATGCTTGATACAGTTACTTATTCAGTTAAATGTAAAAAGTGCTTGAGCATCCGCGCGGATTTTTCCGTTTTGTGGATGCTGACCCTAATAGTGACGCAACCCACTCAAAATATCTGTATGCATCACGATATCCACTCAAAAGACCTTGTTCAGAACTATATCTGCAACGCAGTTAGCATTGCAGGGGTTACAACTTCTGGACTATTTTGTGAAATGCATTTTATTTTGCAAGTTTGAGTTTTGAATTTTCTCAATAGCAGCCAGTCTGGATTTATGCATATACAACTGGCACAAAACTGGCGAAATGCTTATGGGTATAGGTACTACTCTGCCTAACTTTTCAGAGAAACAAGCGTGATGTTATGTTACCTAGTAATGTAATAGGTTCGCCACCTAATAGAGCATGTTGGGGTAAGTTCTGCACTGGGATAAAACCGTACGAAACAAACTCCCAGCTAGTTTAGCAATATAAGGTGTTAAAAAATTAACTCTAAAAACTTTAAGGAGTGCTTTAGACCATCGAACTGAATTACTTTTACTATGGGACCAACTTTGAAATCGCGCAAAAAAAAATCAGTTGTTACCTACATTTATGTTCGCATAACTTGTTAAAATGTACGGAACAGCAGAATTTTTTTTCTTGCTATTTCAAAGTTGGTCCCTTAATAAAAGTTATTCAGTTCGATGGTCTAAGCACTCCTTAAAGTTTTCAGAGTTCATTTTATAACACCTTATATTTTTAATGCTGACAACATTAACCTCGATCGTCGGGGCAGAATAAAATAGCGCAGAACACTATTTGATTCGTACGGTCTTATCCCCAGCCCGGAACTTACCCCAACATACGACTTAAATAAAACTGTCAAATTTTCACTTTTTTTTTGTATTTCGTGTTTCACAAGCTGTTGCTAATTGTTATCCTTTCTTTCTTTTTTTGAATATGCTTGTATTCTGTTGATCCCTAGGGTGTATTCATGTAGAAAGCAGGTGCCAGAACTTCTAGCTGAATTAGTCGGTGAATTTCGACCTGGTTCGCGCTGATTTCGCAAAAATATTATGTCATTTGTGTCATATCATAGATTTTTATTTTTATTATTTTATTAATCTTCTAAATAGATTATTTTCTATTTTCTAGCTGAATTAGTCGGCGAATTTCGACCTGGTTCGCGCTGATTTGGCAAAAAGTATTATGTCATTTGTGTCATATCATAGATTTTTATTTTTATTCTTTTATTAATCTTCTAAATAGATTATTTTCTATTTTCTGAATGTGAGAACGTTGCAGGCCTAGTAGACTGTACATTTGTTGACTATTTTCTATTTTGCTACGTATCTGGTAGTTGTTGAAAGGCCTGCATTGTCCTCCCAAAAACCAATTATTTTTAAAAGAGTAACCATGGAGTTTCTTGCCGGCTCTTCTCCATAGGAAACGACCAATTTGGAACCGTGCACCTAGCTTCTGACGTTTCATAAGTACCCATGTTGGTTTATGTGAAATAAAATATTTTGATTTTGATTTTGTATGTAAACTGCCTGCGTCGACTAGCACTAACAACCAGCGATTGTCAGCGCCAACAAACTCAGGCATGTCGGCGCTGGTAACCAGCTTTCTACGTGAATAAAGGCGTTATTTTATGTTCGCAGTACTTAGGTATTGATCGGGAGTCGACAGTAGACATATACATTGTCGATCCTCTATCAATCTTTGTTAGCCATTTTCCTGTAGGTCGAATTAATTTTAAATGGAGATAAATTATGCAGGATTGGGAGCTTTTAACATGTTAAAATAAATGGAGTTGTAAAGGACAGTTAAATGTATTGAAAAATAGTTTGTTTTTTTCAAAAAATCAATCAATCAGCCTAGCCTGTTCCCAACTATGTTGGGGTCGGCTTCCAGTCTAACCGAATGCAGCTGAATACCAGTATTTTACATGGAGTGACTGCCTATCTGACCTCCACATCCTAGTTACTGGTTAACACAATACTCCTTGGTAATCAGACTTTCGGGCTTCAGACAACTGTCAAAGATCCAAGAATGGCAGTCGGGACCAACGGCGTAACGTGCTTTCCGAGGCACGGAAGGGTCTCGGTATGTAAAGATGGTATAATATTAAATCTCATATTTTCAAAAAATATGAGATAATATTACGTGAAATATTGCTATAAGCATAATAATTATAGTAAACGTTCCCACAACTAGGACAGAATTTGGCAGCAGACAATACAAAAAGCGCTCAGCTTTTTATATAATTAAAAACTTTTTTACAAAAAAATACAACCGACTTCCAAAAACAACACTGCAAAGTGAAAAATAACTTTAATTTCGGAAGTCGGTGTCTAGTTAAATGTATTTTCGTTTTTTGCCACCGACTTCCGAAATTAAAGTTATTTTTCACTTTGTAGTGTTGTTTTTGGAAGTCGGTTGTATTTTTTTGTAAAAAAAGTTTTTATTTTTCACTTTTTAGTTGTGTACCTACCGCACACAAATTCTAATACCACTATCTGCAAAACAAACTAGAACATCATCCATATAAAAGTGGGGAAAAAATACGTATAGAAGCTAACTCTAAAACTACCCAAGCAACGTTAATCAATTTTATATGGGACCAACATCACTGGTGGCGCGAGGTGCTGATTTAGTGGACTGTATTTGCGATGCGGAACAATACGATTGACAAACGCTTGGCGATAGGTAATTCGAGCTGCGGTGGGTGTAGGACAATAGAACACAACCCGAAACAAATTAGGGAGGGAAGCACAAACCTTTACTGGAGCCACGTGCTCGCGTAGTCGCCGGTGCACCGGTTCACTTTTCCAGGTTCAGGGGCAGTCGAGCTTCAAGTTTACTGTCCTCACACGTTGAACACAAACACAAACAATTGATTGCAAGTCTTATTACATGCGAAAATGCAGTGATTCCAAAGTTATCAATATTTTGGAGCGGAGCGGCTTGACGCCATTGCGCGCGCGTCTTGTAGCTTATCGGAAGAGACTCGCGACGAAAGAATCATCTTATACACTCGCGAGGTCTGTGCGGAAGGGAAATGGAAATAGGAAATAGCGGATGTCAATCAAATTTTGAATGTTGGCGCAACCAATCACAGTTACTGTGATGTATACCCTCTCAAATAAAACAAAAAAAAAATCCAAATCGGTGCAGCCATCTTCGAGTAGTCGGCGAACATACATAAAAAAAAATAAAAAAAAGGTTCCGACGAATTGAGAACCTCCTCCTTTTTGAAGTCGGTTAAAAATTAATAAACAAATATATATTTATGACAAAAAAAATTATGAATGTAAAAAGAATTAATAATATGGCTTCACAGTTTAAATTATAATAACATAGAGTTACTTTTGCAACGTGTGACGTAATAATAAATACTATTTAGAGTGACGTTATTTGCTTATTTAGCCACTCATGTACACTCAAAATCTCTCTCACACACACGCATACTCCTTCACACATACACTCGTAGAAATTGATCGTATTTTTATTTTTCCTTTCTTTGTTTCTTTATACATACACCTATTTGTCTCCTACGTCCCTAATGTAAGAGGAGAGCGGAGCCTTCAACTGCAGGCATTTTATATGTCTAAATGGAGACTCCTCGGCATGCAATGTAAGCCAAATATATGAAAGCAACTTATTTTTTTTTTTTTTTTTTTAATAATATTATCTGTACCATCTTTTTGCTGAAAACCTACATATATTCCTAATTGCCTCGTTGGCTCAGCAGTAGCGCTTGCGACCAGCAAGCGCTACTGCTGAGCTTGCGGTCCTGGGTTCGATTCCCAGGTTGGGCAAAGTGTTATTGGGCTTTTTCCAGCAGGACTATATCAGCAGTCTGAATTTGTGCCCGGTTGATGGCAATAGGCCGGATGTGGAATACACCCTATTACATGGGCGTATTGTGAGTGTCTATTTTCTGGCGAATTGTGAGTGTGCACCTCTACCTAACAATTCGGGGATTTATGTTATGTTATTTTGATAACTAATACATTTTTCTTTTTGTTTCAGATGAGATAAAAGCCCGTGTAAAGAAAAACAGTGCTAATAAATCTAAATATATACTTAAAAGTTAATTAAACAAATATTTTTAATAAACACATTGACAATAAACCAGGCCAAATCATAGATCAAGTAGATTCTATTTAAAAAAAAAAGAAATCATTTTCATATTTCCTTTTAAATGTAGAACGGTAAATATATTTTAAAATTCGAATTAGTGATTGACGTCAAATTTTTTTTATCGATAATACCGATTTTAGATTTGAAGTGATATTTCAGTCGAATTTATTTTTTTAAAATGAGTATCGATTCAAATTCGTCTGCCAAAAGGCTTAATTTAGAGAGAGCCACTAATTTTATGAGGCAGTTTCGTGATCCTGACTCTCGTGAGTTGAAGAAACTATCAGCGAACCAGTTCATGGAAGTTTGGAGCCATTACGACAGGGACGGTAAGTTTACCTTTTGAATTTTGATTTATCGTTTTACTAAAGTAAAATAACATATTAGATACGTATGCCGTTTATTTAACGGGTCCTGTTTTTCGTTTTTGTTTTATCGAAAGTATTACCCATTTTGTATTCTCAAAACATTATTTAAAACTCTCTGTTTCTATTATAATGATTCCGCCTCTGTTTGTGAACCTCAAATAATTCCTATTTTGGAGTCCTGAAATACTAAACAGCCAAGTACAACTGTGACAAACTTGGATGTAGCATAACTTAACTTATTTGGTCGAGGAGCCCTAACTTAGTTAGTTACTGCGACCAATTCGGTTCGCGCGTGGTTGGTCACAGTTCCAACCTAACCTAACCCGTTGGTTGGGGTACTCTAGCTTAGTTACTGTGGGAGGTGGTGGCTCAAGCAACCCAATTCCCACTAAATCCGTTAAATTCATCGACATCGCAAAGATTTCAAAATGTGCTGTTAAAAATTATTAAGACGACGATGAACAAGTACAGTATACGACACAACTTAGATGTAGCATCGGCAAAATTCGTAAAACCGATCACGATCCGAACTGAGTGCCTTCAACATCACCAATCCTTATTACTGATTTAGGCGAAAATGATCTTTACGCATACGTAATAACTTGTAAAGTCATATAACCAAATATAATATATTCGTAAAATTGAAATGAATGAATGCAAGTTTTCAAATCTATGCTACATCAAGTTGTGTCGTACTGAACCTACTTTCTAAATCGAAGAACTTCATTGAATAGGTACGAGTATCTACTTATATAAAGTTGTTTTGAACATTCACCGACAAACAAACCTTGAATTATTATTGTATTTATTATTGAATCCTTGAATATAAAGTTCTAGGCGAAAGAAAACACACTTAGGAAAGGAGACAATTTGAGATGACATTTATTAGGCAAAAGTTTTACCGAGGGGTATATCCAGTAACTGGGTTGTAGAGGTCAGATAGGCATCTTCACTTTGAAATAATTTACACTAAATATCAAACATAATTTGGATTTCATAATCATTAATTGGCTAGCCTTTTCTCAACCGTGTTGGGGTCGGCTTCCAGTCTAACCGGATGCAGCTCAATACAAATATTTTACATGGAGCGACTGCTTATCCCACCTCCACTCAGTTACCTACAGGCAAGACTGGTTGTCAGACTTTGAGCATCTGACTGCAACGGTTACTCATAAGCACGGAAGTCTGACAACCAATTTCTCTTAGGGGTATCGTGTTACCCAGTAACTGAGGAGGTCAGATAGGCACTCTCTCCATGCAACATATTGGTATTCTGCTGCATCCGGTTAGACAGGAAGACGTAACGGTTGTCACATTGTGAATGATCTACGGAGTCATTGGTGACTATAATCCTTTATTATGTAATACCAAACCATTTCGGAAGGGCTACTGTCAACAAAACAGATACCTAGGCAGGGTATACTAACATATTTGTATGTGAATTCCTTCATGTTCAATTTCGTGATATTATACAATTTTGTGTTGGTGTGTTACAATGTAGGAGTATTGCAAAAACAAAGTAATATTATATAAAATTGAACATGAAGCAATTCAATTTCACATACAAATATGTTAGTATACCCTGCCTAGATATCACTTTTGTTGACTGTACCTAATAATAATAATAATAAACCATTTATTTCAGGCGACACGGCCCATAGATACCTTAACCTAAACATACATATTTGAATATAAACAAAACTTGTGTTAATAAAATAGGCTTAAGACTATGTTAGTAGCACTCCTCTTTGCACTAGCTTGACCTTAAGTGCTGCCCTGTGGAACTTGTCCGCGGAAGCGACGGAACACCACGTCCTGCGGCCAAAAGTCTTCCTCCATGACGAGGGGCAGGTAACAGTTTGGTACACGCACCACAAACGCCTTGAAGTTGACGTTGCGGCGCGACTCCAGTAACTGCACCCTCGGCGTGTACCTAGTCTTCTGGCGCACGTACTCCACGATGTCCTCCGCCTTAGTGGTGTAGTGTGGTGTGGTGTACCTAATCCCCAGTTACTTCTTTTAAGAGGGCTGTCGCGTTTGGCCTCTCTCGCTCACACAGGACCAAATTTTTAAGATTGTGTTTTTTTGAAAAATGTAATCAATTAGCGGACTAGTAAATAATGTTAATTTAATAGATAATTATTATAAATACATTTATATTGTGACATTTATCTATCTCATCTTAAAAACAGATAATAATTTTTGAGCTGATCGAGTTTATTCGTAACACAATAGAAATGTGTTTTTAATAATTAGGTAACTAATTATAAAAAAACACATTTCTTTTTTTTTAATTTATTATAATTTACTTGGTCGCTAATTAAAAAGCTCCTTTTCATTTAACAATCTAAAAAAATTAATCCCATTTGAGCGAAAGAGGTGATAAAATGCGACAAGCCTCTTAATACTCACAGGGCCAGACGGGCTGACTACGTGATTCGAATAAATTCATTCCAATACTTTATTTTCACGCCGATTCTTACGGCCAGCGAACACTTTTGAGTATTTCTTTTAAGATAACAATGTGGGTAACCTTCTGCTCTGTACGGCTTATTTCAGTTCAGTGGAAAGAGACGAATATATTTTACTATCTTGGATTCGATTAGGCCAAAGCTATGGTCACACTTGAAAAGTGACACTTTACAAAAACATTTTTACAAAAAAAAAAAAAAAATACAACCGACTTCCAAAAATAACATTAGAAAGTGAAAAATAACTTTAATTTCGGAAGTCGGTGTCTGGTTAAATGTATTTTCGTTTTTTGCCACCGACATCCGAAATTAAAAATATTTTTCGCTCTGTAGTGTTGTTTATGGAAATTGGTTGTATTTTTTCGTAAAAAAAAAAAAAATATTTTTCACTTTTAAGTTGTGGTATCTACAACACACAAATTCTAATACCACTACCTGCAAAAGAAATTAGAATATCATTCCAAATAAAAAGTGGTGAAAAAATACGTATTATTGAAGCTAACTAAAAAACTACCGAAGCAATTTTAATAAATTTTACAAAAGACCAACTTGAGATATACCCTAGCGAATAAACGAAAAATTTTTTAAATCGGACTTCTCTGTAAAAAGTTATGGGTGGTCATAAATAAAAAAAAAACAAATACGTGTCGACTTAAGAACCTCCTCCTTTTTCCCTGTAGAAGGAATTTTTCACAAGGAAGGTATTTTTTAAACTGTACACTGGTACAGTCACCTTCCTTTATAATAATAATATGATTATGTTTGGAAAATTTTACTTGTTATTATGTTACCCGCCATGTCTGTGAAGTATCTCTAGGTGTTAATTTAATTCGACCCTGTATTTTGGATAATAATTTCGAGTCTGTTTTGTTTTTCTTCCAATTAGATTATACTAATAGATTATATTAGATTATGCTCGGTTTTTGAAGAATTCTTAAATGGAGTTTAAACTCTCAATAGCCATTCATTCGACAAAATTATCAATTTAAGAGAATTTCTTCCTTATGCTAGGTTTTTAAGGTCCTCAGATAAACTCTCGATAGTAATTCACTTGACTTTAGGCGAAATTCTTCCTTAACGAAGTGTTCAGAAACACGATATCGAAACAGTAATCATTATCGAATGGATAAACTCCGTTTAAAACCTCAGAAACCAGACATTAGACCCTTCGTACACACACGACTTTCTTGCCATGAAAAACTGCGGTTGATTCGCCGTGTCTAGCACGGTCGTCAGTGTTGTTTGGATCACTGTGGAGTGTGGAAGCTTGTTGATAGACAGGGCGGCACTACGACACGATTTTTCTACGGCGCGGTTAACACACCGTACCGTAATAAAACAGTGAGTGTGTTTGATTTTACCAAAGTCTTATATCCGTGGAGTCTGACAGGTTTTGTCCTTTAATCTTGTCAAGTGTAGATATCAAATATAAAAACTTTTAGAACATCGTTAAAACTGATCTCCTCCTTATTTTAAGTAGGGTTCCTAAACCATTGAACCGCACTCATTTTTCACGACGTCGTCGTCGAGTCGTCGTCACCGCCCCGTTATTAATCAAAATCAACGCCAGACTCCTAACTGTCCCGGCGACGCCTCAAATTGATGTCCAATTTACACTTCGGAAGATTTTCGAGGAGATATGACAGATTCTGATAAGCCTTGGTGGGTAGTTTTGAATGTTGTTAGATGGAATAACTTAGCTGACATTACTATTATTATATCGGGTCTACCCTACGTTCAATTATTAATTTTACTTCAGTTAATTTTACTGTCTGTCTTGGTCTAGTGGTCGCAAGAGCTAGTGCTGTGCATGAGGTCCTGAGTTCGATTCCCGGGTCGGGCAAAGTGTTATTGGGTTTTTCCATCTGGAATTCTTCGGTAGCAGCCCGGAGTCTAGATATATACCCGGTTGATATATAAATAAATAAATAAATAATTTTATTTACGTCCTTTTTACAAAGTAATACATTTACAAAACTTACAAATTCTTAGTAGTACCAAGTTCTTAACAGATTAGCTTACCTAAATACTTTTATAGAAACTAGTATAATTTAATTTACACATGTTTGTTACGAGTACCTATGAAAGGTGCGTTGGTACTACATTATAACTTGTGGCGACCTGCCTGAGCTAGGTTAATAAAAACCTGTGTTTCAGGCCATCCCCAAACTAAGTGATCAGCTGATTATTTCTCCATTAGTTATTGAAATAATATTATCCTACTTATATTACTAAATACAAATAAAAAATACCAATTTAATATAATATCTACATAATTATTGAAGCACTTCTAGAAGTTTTTCTGTGGCTGAGTAATCAAGTCCACCCAAATATTCGCATATCTTCAGACTACAATGTTTATAAGTAGCACTATAAATATTAAGTATCCTATTTAGCTTATTATATAAATGGGGTCCTAAATAGATATAGAACCGGTTTACAAAAGCATGCCTAGTTTGTGGCTTTACGCAGACCAGATCCTTCCTTCTCTTGTCAGAAGGTACTGGCTTATAAGCTAGTTCAACGTGCTGTTGTAACATGATGTGCAGTATAAATAATTGGCGTACTGTTAGCACCTCACATGCAATGTACAGCTGGTGCGTAGGAAATTTGAAAGGCCTAAAAGTGGCTACCTTTAGAATTGCTCTTTGAGCGCGTTCTAGAGGGAGTAAAATTGACTTTGCAGCACCGCCCCATGAAGTTATGCAGTATGTAAGTATAGATTGGCACAAAGCTAAATATACCTGTTTAATTAATTTAAAGTCAGCAATGTGACGTAAGTTTTTAAAAATATATATTAATTTACGAACTCGAGTACATTGCAAATCAATGTGTTTACGGAAATTTAGATTTGTGTCAATTGTAACACCTAAATATTTCATATGGTCGGCTTTATCTAGAGTAGGACATGAACAAGCAGCATCAGCGTCTGTCGTACAGTTATGAGCATAAATGGTATGGTTAGTAAGTGGTATATTAGTGTTTTTCATTCTAAATAGAATATATTTCGTTTTATCTGCATTTAATGTTAGTAGATTCATACGAAGCCAATTTGATACATAATCAAAGCCACTCTGAGCATATTTATAGACCTCCTCTCTTGATTTAGCCGAGAACAATAGGGCTGTGTCATCTGCATATGACATTATGATACCATTTGGTAATTTCAGGTTGCACAATTCATTTATGTAAATTAAAAACAACGTAGGCCCCAAAATACTTCCTTGTGGAATGCCGTAGCAGCTGTTTTTAAGTTCTGAACTTTTAAATTGACCGAGTTTTACACACTGACAACGATTGCTAAGATAATCAGAGAAAAGTAGGAGCTGTGTTCCCCTTATCCCAAGTGATTCAAGCTTGTGCAATAGTTTAGAGCAAGAAATAGTGTCGAAAGCCTTGGCAAGATCCAGGAAAATTCCCATGCAATGTAAGCCATTATCCAGATTTTTAGTAATATAATTTGTCAATTTGTGTACTGCTTGGCAGGTTGATTTTTTTGGTCTAAAACCAAATTGACTATCTGAAAGTAATTTGTTGTCCTCAAGATATTTAATTAACCTGTTATTTATAATTCTTTCCAAAATTTTTGAGAGGCCTGTTAAGACTGAAATGGGTCTGTAGTTATTAACGCAATTCTTGTCTCCAGATTTGAAAACAGGAGTAACCAATGCTTTTTTAAGTAGGCTAGGAAAAACTCCATTAGACAGACATAGCTGAAAGATATGTGTTAGAGGTTGAACTAGTAGGTATTTAAATTTCTTAAGGATCCTATTTGGTATATCATCCCACCCAACAGCACAGTCATCTTTTAACCCAGAAATTATTCCTAAAACTTCATCGACATCGGTATCTAATATAACAAAAGAATTAACTGGATTTACAGTTACAATAGTCTGGTTTTGGCAAGGAAGAATTCTAGTGCCAGGTGTTTTGTCAGCCAAGTTTTTACCAACGTTGACAAAAAAATTATTAACTTTATCAGCTGCTATAGATGGGCAAGTATCTGTTGATAGCAAATCAAGTGGAGGTTCAGAGTTTTTTGCACTAAAAGTATTTGTTCTTATGTATTTCCAGACTAGTTTACTATTATTTCCTGCTGATTGCAGCTCATATTTATCATGTTGGATTTTTATTTTCTTCAGAAGGTTATTACAAAAGTTCCTATACCTTTTGTACGTTATGCTAAGTACCTCGTTTTCAGGTGCTAGTTTAGATTTTAAGTGCAATTTGTCTCTATGCCTTATGCAACGGACGAGACCCGGTGTAATCCAGGGTTTGACATTACTATATTTTCTAGGCATTTTTGTAGTGAAAGTATTTTTGATTATTGCATGTTGCAATGAGCCTATAAAGTAGTTTAGGGAAGTATTCGCGTCGCATGAGTTGAAAACTGGGTCAAAATTTATGCTGCGTATGTCAGTTTCAAGTTTTGCCATATTGATTTTGGTGTAGCTGCGCATGCAGTTTTTTCTAGGTAACGATATTTGTAATGTTAATAAAATTGCATTATGATCCGTTAGCGAAGAATTAGTAATGAATGTTTTGGTTGGTTTCTTTGTTTTCAAAATATGATTTCAAAATATGGTTGATGGCAACAGGCTCGCCCCCTATTACATGGGACTTAACCATAACTGGCAAAATGTGGGTGTACTGTAGGTACACCTCTGCTTAATCCTTTGGGGGACTACAGCGTGATGGTATGTTACGTTAATTTTACGTTAAGAAAATATTTCATTTTCCAGAAGATAGTATGAAAGTTTAATTACCAACAACCCGCACTAGGTCTTTCACTAACCGGTACTGGGCCTGCGTGGTGGATTACAGCTCACTCCATCTTACAGAGAGGGGGCCTGTGTCCTGTTGTGAAGGTTTTTTTTAAACTTGCCTCAAGCGGTAGTCGATCTAACAAGAATATTAAAAACTCCATTGCGTAATTTTAAGGCTTCAATGGAGAGTTATGAGAGTCAAATATCGTTTGAGCTCCGTAGGTTCTGAGAAGAGATGTACGATTAATGACAAATGCGTGTTCTGAATGGACATGTCCACTCAAATCTGTGTGGTTATTTCCTCAAAAGACCATTTCAGGGGGTCCTTTCCGTAGGCGCGGGCTTGCGGACGACGAGTAATGGGCAGCTCGCCGTTCGGTAAGGACCAGGCCCGGGTCGACGGCGCGTTGTGTTCCACGCGCGCCTCAAAGAGATGTCAGCAGTGACGGGGTCAATTGGGCCTATGCCGCCGGGGTCGCGGGTAGTTCGAAAGAGATACCGTGGCCCTGGCACGGGCAACTGAAGGAACATGGGTGGGTTTTAGTCAGTAAAAGTCTGACACGCCCTCCCGCTCTGCCCATCCACAAAAAAAAAAAGGGGTCCTTTCTAAACACGAAATTCGTTTTGTAGTTTCGGCCAAAGTTACGGGCGTTTCCGTATCACTTATGGACATTAATGATTAGTTCGGAACCCGAACTAAAAATTTACAAAATGATTTAACAGTTGTCCCTTCTCCGGTTATGTAATTGTCCGTCCAAAAAATTAATTTGAGACAATCTTGTTATAGATAGAGAGTAGACTCCCAAGCACTAACCTACATGGTCCTCACACGATCTGTCCAAGATCTGACTTTAAAAGTCGTCAGTTGGGACTGGTCGTCTCTTAGCTGCCACGGCTTATATATATTTTTTTATTTAGTTGTTTTTAGTTTTTATCTTTTTACTACGGACGCTTTTATATGACAGCCAGTCTTACCACGGGGGGGGGGGGTATGGGTAATAACCCAGTAACAGGGTTGTGGAAGTCAGATAGGCAGTCGCTCCATGTAAAATACTGGTATTCAGCTGCATCCGGTTAGACTGGAAGCCGAATCCAACATAGTTGGGAAAAGGCTAGGCAGATGATGACTACGGATACTTTTAACGTGCTCGTCTGTCTACATTATTCTCACATTTATATTTTCAACATGAACGATGTAACCAATATTTTGAAAAAAATATTTTGATTTAAAAGATTTTCATGCCCGTTCTTCTCCATAGGGACCTACTACGCTTTGGAATGGGCAACTAGCGTCATATTTCTGATTGACCGACCCATTGACAATTCAAAAGTGCCTGTAATTGGTTTATTTGAAATAAATGCTTTGAGAGTTTGACTTTGAAAGAGACTGTGACCTGACCGTGTTGAGTTTATTTCGGCCTTTTTTTCAGAGCAGTGAGACAAATGAGTCTAGTTTTTAAAATATGATTTACGTGAAGTGTTTGTACAAACCTACTTAGAGAAATAAAATTGCTTTTCTATAAGAAACCTTATGTTTTGCAATTCAAGAATGAAGATCCTTGTTTCCACAAGCCCTGTTATTAATTTATGTATATGGTACACCACGGACTACCTACAGAATTGTCTCTCCTTGTCCCCATACTCCATCCAAAGGTTGTCTGTAAAAGATCGCTTTTAGCGATAAGACCGCCCATTGTGTCACTCTAAATAAATTTCAACATTGTAACATTGTAACCTGTAATTTAAATGGTGTGCATAATAAAGAGTATTCTATTCTATTCTATTCTATTCCACATCACCAGAGCAGTCATAGCCTTGCTGCAACTGTATATATTATTCAACAAAAATATAATTTATTTCCTCTCGGATACCTGCATAGTGTCCCTGGGGCAACATAGGTATATCCCAATGAAAGAATTCCGTGTGAGATAGTTAGAATAGTGTATCGTGAATAATACAGACATTTGTACCAAACTTTGGTGAAACTTTCTTTATGTTTCATATGTGATTCTGTGTGCTGGATAGAGGTCATGTTCCAAGGAGACTGAAATGTACAGACAACAAAAGAGATATCTAGGCTGGGTATACTAACATATTTGTATGTGATTTGCGTGTTTCTTCATGTTCAATTTCGTGACAATATACAATTTTGTGTTGGTGTGTTACAATATTTGAATATGAAGCAATTCACATACAAATATGTTAGTATACCCTATTGTTCTAAATCAAAATTCGTCATTTAGCCTAGTCTATCCACTTTAGGAAACAGTCATTCGTTGAATGTCCATTGATACAAATTTCTTGTGTACAAGCCGTGTATGCGCGCGCCCACAAAAAGTCTCATATTTCTCAAGGACAATCCTAATGACGTCGCGCGGGGAGCGGGACGCGTCAATGGATATAGAGGTGTTCATGTATACTAAAGTTGTATGATTTATGTGTGTAGTTGCGTTGGTCTTTCCACGTTTAAACTTATATCTGTATTGAATTGAGTCAACTAAAGTAAGTAGGTAGGTCATCATTTTTATCATCATTTCAGCCTAAAGACGTCGACTCCTGGACATAGGCCTCCCCCAAGCACCGCCACTTCAACCGGTTATGTATTTCCCGCATCCAGCGGATTCCTGCGGCCTTTACAAGGACATCGGTCCACCTTGTGGGAGGCCTTCCAATATTACGTCTTCCGGTACGCGGTCGCCACTCCAGAATCTTTCGGCCCCATCAGCAATTCTTTGAGCTATGTCGGTTACCTTAGTTCTCCTGCGGATCTCTTCATTTCTGATTTGCTCACGTGGAGAAACTCCAAGCATAGCCTTCTCCATTGCCCTTTGGGTGACTTTTAGCCTTCTAATAAGGCCCACGGTGAGCGACCACGTTTCAGTGCCGTAGGTCGTCACTGGCAACACGCACTGGTCAAAGACTTTCGTCTTGAGACACTGCGGTATGACCAGATGAGACGAGAATATATTGCGAAGTTCATAGAAGGCAATAGATTAAGGCAAATAATTTATTTATTGCACAATGTCAGAGTTACAGTGACTAGGTATCGAACGATTACAGGCTGCCTCAAATACTGCTGTTATTGCAGCTGGCATAGCATCTCCAAAAGTCCGAAGAGTAGTTGCAAGCGCAGTGGAGAAACAAACAGGAGTGAGATACTGAGACACCCTCTATTTAAATAAATAAATAAATAATAAATTTATTGCACAAACAAAAATCATATTGCACTGCATGCATTCAGTTGACATAATCCAATATAAGTTTAACCTATGAGTACAATAATTTTACACTCTATCCCTTAAACTAGCGCTTGGCGCTAAACTATCAACGCAACGGCTAAAGGGCCCTAAGCTATTATTATTATAAACGCGAAAGTTTGTGAGGATGGATGGATAGATGTTTGTTACTCTTTCAAGCAAAAACTACTGAACGGATTTTGATAAAATTTGGTACACAGATAGTTTTTAACCTGGATTAACACATAGGATACTTTTATCTCGATATTCTTACGAGTTCGAGACTTACGTGTGTGATACCGCGGGGCGCTGCTAATTCGTCTATACAGAAATAATCACAAGCATATATTTTTAATTCAAAGAGATAAAAAAAATCGATTTCAACACCCTAATTGCGTAACACATTATCAATCGGAGTTGGATTTATTTTGACAGTTCAACCCAATCATTGCGTTATTTATGTTGTCGAGCAGACAAATTTTTCGAACATATGAAGCAATGGATTAGCAATTTGTTTCAAAATGAACCAACTCCGATCGATAATGTGTTTCGCAATTAGGGAGCTGATGCTTCCAAATTGTTACCTACTTTTGAGCAACGCAGAATCCAGCACGCAAAAATCTTGAAACTTAGAGCTTAGGGCGGGAATACACATGCCTGCAATTTGCACAAAAGTATGCAAGTAGCTTGCATGCCGTGTGCCATAACAACTTCTGATTGGTGAGTATCACAATGGCATGCTAGCTACTTGCATAGTTTTGTACCAGCTACAGGCATGTGTACCTATTCCCGACCTAAGTAGGAGCCTACTTACTTCCCAAATAAAATCGGCATAGATTTCACTACTATTTTCGACATGCCTATCATAGCACAGCCGCTAGTTTCATCAGAAAATCAATAGGTAGGTACTCATTCCGAAGTTATTAATAGCCCGACAAACAAGCCAATAATAATACGTAATTGTTCCCATTTTGATTGAAATAACAAAAAGTTTTCATTGAAAACTTTCAAGTTAGGGCTTTCATTCTTTTTTATTGCTTTAAAGTATAGGCTATTGTAGACAATTGAATATTCAAATTGTTAACAAGAGCCTACTTATTCAAATTTTAAAGTTATTAAATTCTCTTTAGTATGATTTTATATTAAAGATAAACCAAAGATTTAAATCGTTAGATTTGCTTTCACCGTACTAAGGGCGGGAATACACATGCCTGAAGCTTGTATAAAACTATCCAAATAGCTGGCATGCCATTGTGAAATTCACTAATCAGGCACACGGCATGCAAGCTACTTGCATACTTTTGTGCAAGTTACAGTATTCTAGCCCTAAGACGCGTCAAAGTGTCCATAATGAGAAGAAGAGAGAAGAGTACCAGTGAGGTCACACAATAATAATGACGTTTCAATGCTAATCAAGTCAAGTCTTTGCGATATTGTCTGTGTCAGACGCGTCAGAACGAAACAGCTACGAGATTATCTTTTGACGCGGTAGAACGAATCTTATACGATTGAAATCTTTGGTATATAACTAACGTCCGCCCCATGCTTTGCACAGATGCCGCGAGTTATCTGTCTGTGTTATACCTATCTTAGTTTTAATATTAATTTATTAGGTTACATTAATGTTAAATTTATATTCCACTAGCTGTTCGTGCCCGGCGTCGCCCTGGTGAATTTCATGTCTGTATGTCCAGTGGTTTAAGCTGTGTGTCGCCTTTTCATACAAAAATACCATCGAAATTTTGGAATTTTCCGGTGAATATTCCAATAAAAATCTGTCATAAAAACCTTGTCCTGACAATTACAAATACAACAAAAGAAGAATTAGCTATATAGGTGCAAATGTTCTGAAGTGATGTCCTTACAATTCGGTAATTGATTTTTATTTATATAGAAGAGTTCGGACCCGACAGACGTTGTCCTGTCCAAATTTCCTAAGTAAGAACCTGATTCGGACAAACATTAAAAAAGAAATTGCTAAATTGTTCCAGCCGTTCTGAAGTGATGCGCTTACTAACGAACAACATTACAGTTTTATTATATTGATGACCTTTTCACTCTCAAAGAGGAAGACCGAACATTATTTTATGAGTTGACAAGATCCATTGAATATTCATAAATTAAAATTCCCCGGCGGAGGGAATGTCAAGCGGGACTCATCATCCATCATGACGGGCGAATTAAAAAATAATCCATTAAAAGTAACATCAATTCTTTTTAATGGTCTATTTCAGGAAACTCGTTACATGATTTATTGGAAATAATGTTATGAGCATAACCTTTTCGCGTTTAATCCTAACTGTATCTTACTATTAGGTCTTTACCTATGAAATTGCCGTTCTGCAGTACTGGCCATTTCAAATCAAAATAATTTTTGTTTGGCTAAGAATTCTAATTTCAAATTAATTTTATTTTAAAAACATGGATTTTTTTTTCCAAAAGTAGTCATTTGTTTATTGATTAGTGTTACATTTTCATCGCATTTCAATCTTTTTCGTCATCATGGATACGTTAAAAATTCGAGTAATTATGGAATATGAGTACCGTCGTGGCAGCAACGCGGCACAAGCGGCACGCAACATCAACGACGTTTACGGAGCTAACACTACAATAAACTGCCACTGCGTTGGCAAAGATGCATTGATTGCATGGGTGATTACTTCGATTAATACAAATAAAAAATGCATGAAAAAAATTCGTTTAAATTTTTTCATACAAAACGGCAATTTCATAGGTTAGGTAGGACCTATTATAAGGGCCTGTTTCACCACCTACGATTAAGTTCCTATTAACTTACTTGGCAGGTAATTTCATACAAATTCTGTTCCGTTTTTGAATTTATTCGGTGAGTAGTGGCTATTAGAATATTTTAGATTACCTATGTTTTTATTACTTAGGGCCTATTTCACAATGTCCGAACAGCCACTACTCACCGATTAAATTCAAAAATGGAACATAATTTGTATGAAATTATCTGCCAAGTAAGTTACGTCGACGAAACGACGATAAAGACGACGATTACGATTAAGTTCCTATTAACTTACTTGACAGAAAATTTCATAAATATTCTGTTCCATTTTTGAATTTATTCGGTGAGTAGTGGCTATTCGGACATCGTGAAATAGGCTCTTAAAAATGCGAAAGTTTGGATGGATGGATGTTTGTTACTCAACCACGTCAGAACGGCTGAACGGATATGGATGAAATCTGGCACAGAGGTAGATTATATTCTGGAATAGCATATAGGCTACCTTTTATCCCGGAAAAATGTACGGTTCCCGTGGGATTATTTCCGACATCCAAGAGTGAGTTTGTTTGATAAACTTTCACGCTGCTGAACGGTTTTGGATGAAATTTGACATATGGGTAGACCATGACCTGGATTAGGGCTAATGGTCCTTTTTATCTCGATAGTACATTCCAGTGGGATAATTTCCGACATCCACGCGAGTGAAGCCGCAGGCGAAAGCTAGTTATTTTATAAATTAAAATTCTAGAGAAAAAAAAATAATTTTTAAAGATAAGCACGCATCACAGTAGAACTAAACCGTTAGCGGTTACTATTGATAGATTACTAAATCTATCCGTGTTCCCTTAAGTACTATTTTACTTTGATTTGGCAGAGCTTTTTTTTTCCCCGGATTTCTATTTGATACGTTCGTGTTTGAGTAGACTCGTGTAAAAGTTTTTACTAAATTGAGTAAAAAGTATTTGATTCGTAACATCAGTGTTTTAGTTCATCAGATTTTTGAAATGGTATGTTTCACACACTCATAAAAAGTACAGTGAGTTATTTTAGCTGGAGTATTATAATTACTGACGTGCAATTGTTTTTTTGATAATACAAAGATATTTTCAGCTGTATTGGTTACGCTCCTATCAACTTATCTGTGAAATGGCGAAAATTGGAACTACGGCCGTCATGTTGAAATTTCATTCGATTGTGTCGACGCATGTCATTCGATTGTGTCGACGTATCGACGGTGCCGCCTCTTTCAGTTCACAGATAAGTTGGTAGGACTGTAAGTGCGTTTTCATAAAACACATGTCTAAGAAATAAAGCAGCTATTGTATTCTATTTAAAATATTCAAATATTCTTGTCAAAAATACACGTCGCTCGCGTCCCACTGTCTTGCCACCTAACATACCGTTAGGGGCTGAGGGGCACACTTCAATTTAGTCGGCCTACACGGAGCCACTTAACCCTCAGAGTTGTTGTAAATATGTTAGCGCACTGATAGAAGCTGAGTTAAGTATTGAAACGTGTTTAGTGAACTTTGTGCTGCCTTGGTGAAAGGAGATCATTCACCGTCCATACATTTTTGCTCTAAATGTGTTATTTTCTGCAAGAATACGTATTTTTCTCCATTTATTTCTGTTTTTCTTTTTATTTTTAGGGTTCCGTATCTCAAAAGGAAAAAACGGAACCCTGATAGGATCACTTCGTTGTCCGTCTGTCTGTCTGTCAGTCTGTCAAGACCCTTTTTCTCAGGAACGCGTGGAGGTATCAAGTTCAAATTAATATCAAATACGTAAGTCTCTTGGAGACCTAAAAAACTCAATCTTTTAAGTCAACGTAATAAAAACATACGGCCATTTATGCGAGATATTTTGATACTCGCAAATAAGTCAAAACCTATAGGGTACTTCCCGTTAACCTAGAATAATAAAATTTGGCAAGAAGCAAGGTCTCCCAGCACAAGTAAAGGAAAAAGTCCGAAAATTGTTAATTTATTAATTATAAAAAAATCTTTTTTTTGGGATCCATTGTTAAGTTTGTTATTGGGATAAATACTTTTCAACCACGGAACCCTTTATTGTGCGTGTTCCGACATGCACTTGGACGGTTTTTTTTACTATTATTCTTTTAACTAATACATACTAAAAACAGTATTTTTCATGTTTCAATGGCCCTACAGTTTTGGTCCCATAGGGAAAAGTGAAGAGAATGTCTTTTTTTTGTATGGCTATATATATACTTTCATATATATTTAGGCCCAAATTAATGATTTCCCTTAGATGTTTAATTTTTTTGTTTGATATTTTGGTAGAACTGGGTAGACCCGTACAAACAAATTCCTAGGTAGAATTTAAAGCTTCTTTTTAACCAACCAAAGTACATTTTTTTTTTAAAAATTGAACTTACTAAGTTTATCTTATCTTTGAGAGTCGTTACGTCTGACAACCAGTCATACCAAGGGAGTCGTGATTACCCAGCAACTGGGATGTGGAGGTCAGATCGCTCCATGTAAACAACTTGTATTTAGCTGCATCCCGACTGGAAGCATACAGAACATAGTTGGGAAAAGGCTAGGCAGATGACGATAATCAAACAAGTATTATGTATAAGCATCTAATAAACTGAACACTGTATTTCTTTACCCCTCCGGGCTTAGAACCATACATTGTCATTAGAATATTAGGCTTCGGCTCTTGTCGGCAGCATGTGGAGCCTTGTCACTCTCACATTCGGGAGCTATTGTTTACAGAGCACACGTGTAGCATAGGGCTGGCGCTGAGTTTTCGTAAAAATATAGATTTTTACAAAAACTATATATATTTTTACGATAACTATGTCTATTAGTACAGACTAATAATAAAGCTGATGAGTTTGTTTTTTTTTTTGTTTGTTTGTTTGAACGTGCTAATCTCTGAAACTACTAGTCGGATTTCAATTTTTTTTTGAATTTGATAGCCCATTTCTTGAGGAAACCTATATGCTGTTTAACATAATGCTATGACCCTTTGGAGGCGAGTAAAATGAAAAATAAAATCAGAAAGAACGCTAAGCGAAAACAAAGTACTAGCGCGGGCAGGCGTTGTGATGCGATGGGGTGGATTGGGGCAGACAAGAAATTTCACGCGGACGAAGTCGGAAACAGATGCTAGTAAATAATAAAAAAAATATAAGCTTATTATTGCCCCACTGTAGAACAAAGGCCTCTTATACGAGTATAGAGAAGGCATAAGCATTGATTACCACGCTTTCTTAAGATGGATTGGTAATGAAGTCCAGGAGACAAATACGAGTGATCATCTTTACATACCGAGACTCCTCAGTGCCTCGGAAAGCATGTTAAGCCATTGGTCCCAGCGGCTGTCATTTGTGGATCTTTGACAGTCGTTTGGGTCGTCAGAAGCCCGAAAGTCTGATAACCTATAAGTCAAGGTATCGTATTACCCAGTAATTGGGTTGTGGAGGTCAGATAGGCACTCGCTCGATATAAAATACTAGTATTCAGCTGCATCCGATTAGACTGGAAGCCGACCCCAACATATAGTTGGGAAAAGGCTAGGCAGATTAAATATTATAACACATTTAGTAGATAATAAATAATTAAATTATCTTTAAAATGGTGAAGATGATATTTTTATCCATCTAAAGCTGTGTCTCCCACGCGTGTTTTATCGAAACATTACACAAACACATCGAAACAAAGAGGCGTGGCCATACACATTTGTATATGTGTCGGAGGAGAATGTCTACGTTCGTTGCCGGACTGGTCGTCGTCCATTGTTGTAGCCGAAATAAAACTCAATATGCACTCTACAGTTTTAATTAGATCGATTTAACAAACAATCGGTTAGAAAGTCGAAAGAATGTCGAAAGCCTTTGACCGCGTAGACCATAGAATATTAATTAATAAACTTGACGCATACGGGATTAGAGGTAACATATCAAATTTAATTAAATCATACCTACAAGATAGACAGCAAATAACAGTTATTAATAGAATATGTAAAAAACATGAAACAACATTTAAATCTAGCCCGAGAACAGTGATGTATGGAGTTCCACAAGGTAGCATACTTGGACCTCTCCTATTTATTATATATATAAATGACTTCCCAAAAGCATCGACCTATCCCATGACAATGTTTGCAGACGACAGCACTCTACTTTTCAACAGTGACCAATTAGATACATTAGAATCAGACATTAACTCTAACATAAAATCAGTTATAAATTGGCTAGAGAATAATAATTTGGTAATAAACTTAGACAAGACAGTAATAATGAAATTTCAACAAACAGTAAATCAAAATTTAAATTTAGATATAATATATAAAAGGATTGATGAGACGAATGTGACAAAATTTCTGGGATTAAATATTGAAAGCACATTAAAATGGAATACCCAGATTGACAAAGTATGTAGTAAAGTAAACCAATTTTCTCATGCGCTGCGTATGCTAAGTAAAACGGCCAATCGAAACACCGTACTAACTGCATATCATGGTCTAGTAGCCTCAACATTAAGATATGGCATTATGTTTTGGGGAAACGCCTCGGGTAAAGATATGGTGTTTAAGTGTCAGAAAAGGTGTATTAGAGCGATCTGTAACTTGCAAACCACTGACAGTTGTAAACAATATTTTAAAAGTATGAAAATTTTAACAGTGCCCTCATTGTACATATACCAGACATCTATGTTCATCAAAAATAATATGTATAAATTTGACCGAGTAGGTAGTCAGCGTCGAGTTGACCGGCTACAAACTGTTGGATCTAAAACTGCTTTATACAAGAACAGTATTTTCGTAATGGCTCCAAAATTATACAATAAATTGCCAAAGTGTATCAGAAGTGAGGAAAATGTCAGCCATTTAAAAAAAAAGTTGTTCCTGTTTCTAGTTGAAAAGACGTATTACTCGATTGATGACTTTTTAAATGACAAATTATGACTAAATTTAATTTTCTTTGACATTCTAATTAATTAATAATATAATTCAATTACTTTATTTTATGCGGCTCCTGACATTTTTCAATTGCTTCATTTCTTTTATCTTAAACTTTATTAATTATGATAGTAAAAATAACCTGCTTACTAATATTATATTTGTATGCCGATTATTGGCCGAACATACAGATCAGCTAAAATGTATAAATAACACCTTTTTGTACTTATGTTCACAAATAAAGATTGATTTGATTTGATAAAGTAGCACACACGAATCGGATGGAACTGGATTCGTATCGGAACGCGGCGAGGTCGGGGCGAGGTTGGTAGCGCACGTCCGTTCAGTTCGGTATCTAATCACGAAGTCCCCCTCAAGTACAGCACCCCCCTCAAGAACCTTGAACGACAGCCGTCATCTGTCACCGTTATTTTCCCCCGCAAACTCAAAACTGACATTGACAGCTCGCACAGTGATGCCGACCCCATTTTGAACACACCCAAGTCGGTACAACTTGACGTTCCGTTCAGAATCCACGACATATGCAAACATGATGTTTTTGTTTTCCGGGCTGCATGAAAACATTCCACGCGCGGGGGAAGAGGAGAAGAGTTTGTTTCATTTTCAACAGCTATGGGCACCGCGCACATCTGTTGTCAAACTGATTCGTTTTTCTCGTCGGAACTCATTACGACATCTACATAAAATGTGTAACTAAACA
This sequence comes from Cosmia pyralina, assembly GCA_946251885.1. NCBI lineage: Eukaryota > Metazoa > Arthropoda > Insecta > Lepidoptera > Noctuidae > Cosmia > Cosmia pyralina. The sequence continues at coordinate 11,541,034 of OX276362.1, read as the reverse complement.
TTTGAATACGCAGTAGACAGCTTGTGTATGAAAACAAATGTTTATGTGTAAGGATTTTTGTGTAATGTTTCGCAAAAACACGCGCAGGACACACGGCTTACGACTGTTTGTCCAACGCACCGGGAACGGAACGTCAACGTAAAAAAATTTCATTAACTTACAGTAGTTACATTTATACTTTTAGGAATGACCCTTTAAGCAAAATAAATGCTTGTGCACATTCCGCCCTTCAACTACAGTACAGTGCAGTACAAGTTATTGAATTATGATAATGAATAAAAAATAAGTAGACAAATCGTCCATTTTAAAGGAGGAGTCTAAATTAAACAAAAAGGAAAAGAAATGAAAATTGGGTAATTTAATAGCGCGCGCATAGTGATAGTGCGTATGTTAGTGCGCGTGTATGCATGAGTGTGTGTATGCATGAGTGTGTGTGAGTGTGCGTATGTGTCTTTGGTGTGAAACGAGAGATTATTCGGCCATAGTAAATGTACTGTCGCTACTTCAGCGCCGTCATCTTTTTCTCGGTGACGTCTCTTCCCGGTGCGGTGGAAATGTAGCAAATCTGCCGAAATTACGCGACTGAAAGTTAACGTATTGATGCTTGCAATGCTTTTTAAATTACCTATGATTTTCGGTAGGTGTGTCGCTACGCTAACCAACTTTACTGACAGTTATTTTTCTACTTTGTATAACCTACGTCACACCCCTACATAGTTTGAATGACGACGCAGAGGCGGGAACGTTGACAAGATTGGGCGACGGCGGCGGTCGGGCTCCTACTTCAGTGGCACAATTGTATCACAGCGCCCGTTGACTTTGCTTTTGTATGAACTGGGGGCTTACTATGAGTTTATAAAGCAGGGCAGAAGTTGAACGGTTCCAGTGTGAAAGAGAGACGGAGCCATCCACCATCCTTTTTTTCAACGGATCCATGATCTTTTTTCACGTCATAGTAAGGCCCCAGCTCCAGGTAGCTCGCGAAATTAAAATTTTCTTACGTTTTTTGCAATTTTTAACCGACTTCTAAAAAAGGAGGAGGTTCTCAATTCGGATGTTTCTATTTTTTTTTTTTATGTTTGTTCGCGCATAACTCCGTCGCTTGCCAACCGATTTTAAAAATTATTTTTTTGTTGGAAAGGGTATACTTCCCAAATGGTCCCATTTTTGTCAAAATCCAGTTCTGATGATGGGATCCTGGAGAAATCGAAGGAACTCTTCAAATATTATAGGCACACCTATAGCGATTTGGGTATTTTTTATAGTAGCTCGTGCATTTGCTCTCGGAAAGCACCACTTGGTGAAGTGGAACTGATGATGAAGACCACAGATGGCTACCGGAACTACTCAATGATAAATATTTCACGGGTTGCGATTCGATTACGTTAATATGGTTGCTAAGCAATTTCCGCTCGTCACACAATGTGTGTGATGAGTGGTTGTTGAGGAGTTCTCCTGGTTCTTACCAGCAGAACTCCTCAACAATTAACGTCCCAGCATCGGGAAAAGCAATATTTTGTAACATGTGATGAGCAATTGACATTAGACTATTGTAACTTATACAAATTATAAACAGACCCACTAAAAAGTGAAAAATAAAAACTTTTTTACAAAAAAATACAACCGACTTCCAAAAACAACACTACAAAGTGAAAAATAACTTTAATTTCGGAAGTCGGTGGCAAAAACGAAAATACATTTAATCAGACACCGACTTCCCAAATTAATGTTATTTTTCACTTTGTAGTGTTGTTTTTGGAAGTCGGTTGTATTTTTTTGTAAAAAAGTTTTCAAGTCAGTGTTAGGTTGTATGTTGATTAAAGTATGATTCGCGACCGTAACATACATATTGTATTTACAAAATTATAAACATTAGAATCAGTAAAATAACTCCCTAAGTTGGTATATAATCCTAAATGTCATGATTTCATGAAATATTCATTAATTAGGATTTATTCATTAAGAAGAGGAGCTCGTGGCTAAGTAATAACAGCCGCACGGGTCGATCCATCAGGTTAAGCTACGCTTGCCGGGGTCGGTCCGGGGTCTTACCGAGACTCCTCCGTGCTTCGGAAAGCACGTTAAGCCGTTGGTCTCGGCTGTCATTCGTGGAACTTTGGCAGTCGTTACGGGTCGTCAGAAGCGCGAAAGTCTGACAACCAGTCTTACCAAGGGGTATCGTATTACCCAGTTAATGGGTTGTGGAGGTCAGATATGCAGTCGCTCCATGTAAAATACTGGTATTCAGCTGCATCCGGTTAGACTGGAAGTCGACCCCAACATAGTTGGGAAAAGGCTAGGCAGATTGATTGATTCATTCATTAACATTATATGAACTTAAAGAGTTGTACAGATGATTTTAATGATTATAATTCCAAAAATACAGATTTGTTACGATCGCGAATCATATTCAAATCAACATACAACCTGCACCCTAATTGCATTATCGATCGGAATTGGTTTCATTTGGAAACAAATTGCTAATCCATTGCTTCATATGTTCGAAAAATGTGTCTGCTCGACTACGTAAATAACGCAATGAATGTTGTTGAACTGTCAAAATGAAACCAACTCCGATTGATAATGTGTTACGCAATTAGGGTGCTGATACTGACTTGAAAATTGCAAAAAAACTTGAATTTCGCGGGCTACCTGGATCTTTTCGCCTTAAATAAAAAATTAATTGAAAATGTTGTAATGCATCATTATCATATAGAACCAACTTTATTTTTATTTAACTGTAAACATAACCTAAAAATAACAAAATTATATACTAACATAACTAAAACTATTAAAAAACTAAAATATGGCGTCGAAAAATTCCTTCGCATCGCTGTCGACTGGTAAAGTACCCAAGAGACTGGCGGCATTGCCACGTTGTATGGCAATGCTAAGCCGCTGGCCAAGGTAAAAGCAAGCCCTTGGGTCACGGGAAGTGTCAACCAGCCGTTTGGAGATTTCGTTGAACAAACTATGAGCACTCGGACCCCACGGCCTAAGGGTTTCAACCCCAAACGGCTCGAAAATATAATTACCGATAAGGTTATTATACTTCCGCCGCTTGAGGTGTTCCGCAGCGGCAGCAGCAGTGCCAGCACAGCACGCAGAGCCAGGAAGATGGGGTGGCGCAAGAGTATCGACACACGTTGCGTCCCACACTAAAGGCCTTCCCAACTTCCATGTAAATAAAGACATGCCGTCCGTCATATTAGGTTACTAATAACTTTTAATAAATTTTACAATAAGTAAATAACTCGGTAATGTAGTGGTTTGTGGACTACCTCGTTGGTCTTGTGGTCGCAAGCGCTACTGCTGAGCAGGAGGTTCGGGTTCGATTCCCAGATCGGGCAAAGTGCTATTGTATTTTTCCATCAGGAATTTTTCAGTAGCAGCTCGCAGTCTGGATTCATGCCCCGTTGATGGCAACAGGCTCACCCCCACTGGTGATATGTGGGTGTACTATAGGTACGACCTCAGCATAACCGTACGTGGGCTACAGGCGAGATGTTATATAATATTATGTAATTATTGTCTGTATGGACATTACGCAATGAGCAACCGTGGTGTTAAATGCTCGTGCCTTCTCTGTACGAGAAGATGCCCTTGCCCTGCAGAGGGACAATTGTAGCCAAACGTTTGATCCAATACCAGAACAAGGCACCGTACAAACCCGGTTAAGAGTTAAGGAAGGGGTAAGCCGTTTAAGAGGGTACCTTGACCATGTGTAACTCCTTGAATGGGTTTAAAGTTTGAAATCCAGTAAAAGAGTTATCCCTTCAATATGGATAACACATTGAATGGGTTCTATACTTGAAACCCATATACCCCTTCATAAAGATTATAACCTACATAATTTAAGGGTTTTGTTCGGGTTACCATATAGCTATTTGCAGCGTATGCCAATCATCGAGAGATCATATTACATTGCTCCGAGTCGGAATGTTATGCTGTTTCGTTTTTAAGAGAGTTGAAACCCCACACCGAACCCACGTCCACATCGTATGGGTTTTTGTTTAACCGCTTAGAAAAACCCTATCAAAAACCCTTTCTTAGAAAAATTATATCGCAAAACCCTTTCAATGGATAACCAAAATGGTCCCTGACCGGAACATGTCACAAATTAATTCATTTTACTTGGAGCACTTGCTAGTCACACTAATATTATAAAGGCGAAAGTTTGTGAGTGTGTGTGTGTGTATGTTTGTTACTTCTTCACGCTCAAACGGCTGGACCGATTTGGATGAAATTCGGTATGTAGACAGCTTATACCCTGGATTAACACATAGACTACTTTTTATCCCGAAAAATGTAGTGCTCCCTTGGGATGAGCATGAAATTCAAATATATTTGTTACTCTTTCAAACTCAAACGCCTCGACCGATTTTGATGAAATTTGGTGTGGAAGTAGCTGACCCTCTGGATAAACACATAGGCTACTTTTTATCTCGAAAAATAGAGAAAGAACGAAAGAAAGAAAAAGTATTTATTGTGACTAGCACAGGAAGATCACCAACTAAACTTAAATCACAATAATAAAAGTTTAAAACAAAAAAAAAACAAATAAATAATCACACTATCACACTAATATTATAAAGGCGAAAGTTTGTGAGTGTGTGTGTGTGTATGTTTGTTACTTCTTCACGCTCAAACGGCTGGACCGATTTGGATGAAATTCGGTATGTAGACAGCTTATACCCTGGATTAACACATTGAGCAAGGAATTCAAATATATTTGTTACTCTTTCAAACTCAAACGGCTCGACCGATTTTGATATAATTTGGTGTGGAAATAGCAGACATCCTGTGTACACATAGCACACATAGGCTACTATACATCCTGAAAAAATGTAGTGTTCCCGTGGGATGAGCAATTTTTTTGTGAATACTTTTCTCACCGTTTAAATAATACACGTTTTAGTGTATCTCATAAACCGCGGGTAACACCGCGGGGCGCAGCTAGTTTAGTATAAAATGAATTGTAATGTTGTAAGTTTATCAATATTTTATGGTTATATCATCAATAAGTAATTACGGTGTTTAACAATCAGGTCGGAACTTAATTATGTACCTAAAGGTATCTGTTTTTGCTAACTGGTCAATATACCAAAGTGATATGTGAGCAAAAAAAAAAAAAACAACTGTTAAGTAACAACAACTAAACAACTGTAGTAAAACAACTGTTAACTGTTAAGTATGTTGTTTATTTGTTGTCATGATCATCAATCAATTTCAACGCAAATCTCGTTGATTCTCACTGAACCCGAAGGACAGTCAGGTAATTGGAATACAGGTTTTATACAGTCCACAACACAGTACGGAGAATCAAAATGAAAATATCCATCAGGCCATCCAAGCAAATAATTAGTAGCTATGAAACTACTTTCCATTGGTGATGATTCATATTTGTGAAACCATTCTAGGTATCGTGGGACGCCGAGCACTTCATCCAACTCTAAAACACACAAAAACACAACAACATCATTCATAGGTACCTACCGACTGCTGCACGCGCCGAGTAAATATGAAATGAATTGAAATTCTGCTATGATTTTAATATTATACGCCTTTTAACTGATTCTTATGTAAACAAAGTCATTGACCTAATTGGTGATACTGATAGGTATAATACACTTCTGGACACATCTTTTGGCCCACCTTGTATTTTCAGTTTCGTTTGGTCCTAGCTAAAATTTTATATTAGGTCGAGCAAAAAGTTTTTATGCAGTTTTGAACCTGGCACATTCACAATTTCATTCAATAGTCTTTTTTTGAATTTCGAACACAGAATTTAAAGAAACAAAAGACAATTTGGAGCCTGTTTGTTGATATCAAACAATCGAATACTAAGAAAACTTGGTTTTATTGGTTTACTTGGATTTAATTCTTGAAAAAGTGATTGATATCTTTGGTTTTGCAACAAACATTACTTATTCTTAACATTAAGGTGAGGTTCTATCAATAATCTATGGATACTTCACCTGAAGTCACCGCCCAAGCTGTGGCACTTATTCAGGCCGGACAAAGCCAAAGAAACGTGAGTGCTCAACTTAATTTAAGTCGATCTGCGGTCCGAAATGTTCATCGGAGGTACCTAGAGACTGGCGGCTTTGTTCGTCGCCAAGGAAGGCCACGATCTCGGGTCACAACTGAAAGGCAGGAGCGATTCATCGTGACGACCAGCTTGAGAAATCGTCACCTTACCTCCATTGAGATACAAAACCAATTTCGCGACTTCCACGGAGTATCTGTGAGCGCTCGAACTATTCGGAGAAGGTTAAAAGAACGCGATATGGTACCACACAAGCCAGCTAATGGCCCCACACTAACGCGAGCCCACCGAACAGCGCGCCTTCATTTCGCACGCAGTCATTTAAATTGGACACAGCAAGATTGGAGCCGTGTACTCTTTTCTGATGAGTCTAAAATTGTGTTACATGGCAATGATGGAAGGAAGAAGGTCTACCGACGTAAGGGAGAGCGTTTCGCACAATACTGCTTTGAAGAGAGGGTTGCTTATGGCGGTGGCTCATGGACTGTCTGGGGCGGTATATCCGCGAGCGGCAAAACTCAACTTGAGGTTGTTACAGGACCACGGCTGCCAACATTAAATGCTGAAAGGTACATTCGTGAGTGCTTAGAACCTCACGTGATACCATACGCGGACTATGTGGGCCCAAATTTCCTTTTTATGCATGATAATGCAAGAGCCCATGCGGCCGGCATCGTCAGGGAATATCTTCGGGATGTGAACATCACAGTTATGGACTGGCCAGCCAGAAGCCCAGACATGAACCCCATTGAGCACATGTGGGACGGGCTAAAAAGACGTGTTAGGGCTCGTCAGCCAGTTGCCCAGACGATGCAGGAGTTGAAAACTGCCATAGAAGAGGAATGGGAGATGATCCCTCAAAATTTCATAGAGCGGTTGATAAACTCTATGCCTAATCATATGAGAGCTGTGGTAGATGCCCATGGAGGCAACACGCGTTATTAAATTAAACCTTTATTTGATAAAACATGTTTTTTATTAAAAAATCAATTGCCTTTAACAAGGCGCATATCCGACTTGTTAGGCGTAGCTCTATGTCGTATGGTATTCTGAATTCAAATTTAAAACAATACGATCGAAAAAGATGGTAAAATGTATCAGGTTTAAAACTGCATCAACAGTTTTTGTTCAATCTAGCAATCATATTTCGGTAGGGGCCATCGAAACCTAAACTCTAAGGTGGGCCAATAGATGTGTCCAGAAGTGTATATGCAATTGTATGTTGCGAAGTAATTCAAGCGCATGTGTGCAAGCGCTAACTTTGCTGTATAGTCTGTTCCAAAAATAAAAAACTCACTAAAGGGACTAAGCCGACGTTCGCACGGACGTAAAAATATCGCGGCGAGATTTTATCGCGCACTGGATTTTCAACTCTCGTTGTTGTGCCGAGCGTTGAGAATGCAACTTAACAATTACAGAGTACATTCTATCGCGTCGGAAAAACACTGTCGGATTCTGCACTCTCGGCGTTAAGCAGAGCGTTGAAAATCCACTGCGCAAAAAAAATCGCCGCGATATTTTTACGTCTGTGCGAACGTCGACTTAGTCTATTTTCAAAAGGTTGCAACTTAACTTCTTACCAGTTTTTCCAACAATGATTGTTTGAATAACATTATTAAAAAATCATCGACGTAAATTGTAGTTATAAAATTACCGGATTTCGAATTAGAATTTCGGATTTCGGGTATTCAAATAATCAAATCTAAGCACTCAATTTAAGTGAAATTATCACAAAGGAACATACTACAGCGGGACTAAAAGTATCCTATGTCCTATCCCAGGTCATGGTCAAATGAACTGATGTTATTGGTCACAACTTTGCTAATTTTAGTTTGTTTACCAATCGGATCAAAACAATTGATTTTCAAGCTGGTTTTATAACAAGATTCATAGCATTGCTTGAGTAATATAAATATCTATTTAAGAATATTTTGTTTACAAGCCGTGTATAGTGGCTAGCGCCCCGTCGCGCCCCGACTAACAGTCTCACGGACAATCCTAATGACGTCACGCGGGGGAGCCGGGCGCGGGAGTGGTTATAGTAAAAAATATGCATCATCATTATCATCCACAGCCCGACTTCACCCCCTGCTGGGCATAGGCCTCTCTTTTCTTGTGCCAATCCCCACGCTCTGTGCCAGCCTCATCTAGGTTCTACCCAACAATGTCGTCGGCCAATCTCGCCGCCGGCAACCGACAATTCGTTTCCAGTCCTTGGACGCCACTCGGTCACTGCCGTACTCCACCTGTCATCACTGCGCCTTGCCAGGTGTCCTGCCCTACTCGGAGGCCTGTGTCCCAGCAGTGGGAACATTATAGGCTGATTATGATGAAGTCTGATAAAAATGACAACTATAATTACTTACCTCCACAGATATTATGCGTGCACGACGTGCAGTACGGTATATGGTTTTCGACGAAACAGTCTATATGTTTGTCGCAAGCCCCGGGGCACGGGTCGCTACACCGATTGTTGATGCATGCCATGTCGTCGTGGCAATCGAAGTTGATAGTACACTCCGGTCCACATCTCGGCGGAGATCCGATGTAATTCGGAAGACAAGTGCAGAGTGCGATGCCATTGAACTCTTGGCATCGGGAATTCGGACCACATGGTGATGGTAGGCACGGATTTACTTCTGGTCGTTGCGCCGCAATTAATAATGGTACTGAAACATTGAATATTTTAATATAGAGCTGGTGACAAGTGTGAAAGTATTTGGAATGTAATGAGTACTTACTGGGTACACAAACAGTAAATGGGTCACCGGTGAATCCATCCTGACATGAACATATAGGGTTGTGAGCAATTACTCTGCAGTTTGTATTTATACCACATCGATTAATGCATGGGTCTTCACATTCGCGGTTTAAGCAGGCTTTATCACTAGGGCATTCACTGTTTATTGTACAATTTATTTGACAGTTGGGAGGTATCCCCATAAAATCAATCTGGCAACGACATATTGCTTCTGATTTCACTACTGTGCACTGACCGTTACGACCGCACGGTGATGGCGAGCAAAGTGTTGGCAGGACAACATCTGTAAAAAATATTTTTTTAAAGTCAAGAGGTGTCGTGGGACTACCAGTTCGAACGAAGTTCCTTTCGCTGTGTATTATGTATAACAGGCATAATGAAATAAATTAATAATGTTTGAAAGTAGCTAAATGAAATAAAAGTGAGACAATTTCCGTTATCCACGCGGACGAAGCCGCGAGCAAGAGCTAGTGTCTAATAAATCTGAGTCACAATTTGTTTGCCTTATTTTAGAACATGTTTTAAAGCAAGCAATATTCTAAGCCAACTAGACTGGATGAGTGCCTTGGGCACATATTTTTAAAATCGAGATTGTTTATAATGTATCAAGTTTTTGTAACGCGTTACAGTAATTAGTGCAGCGAGCCGAGCCGCTCGTTACGAGCGGATCCTCCACTCGACTGTCGGCTTTTTCGTGAATTCCTTTGGAACACGTTACAGTAGTCAGTGCAGCGAGCCGAGCAACTCGATGCGAGCATTGCGAACACATGTTTACAGCCATTCTGAATAAAAATCGAGCACGCTTGAGTCAAGTGCTCGAAGCGAGCGTTCGTTGCGTTTAGTGTATCGCCGTTTTGTAACCAAGCTCGCTTTGAATGATACATTACAAACAAACGTTACAAGTCAGTCTCTGCCCTAAGGTCTTCAATAAGTGCGTCCTGCCTGTTATGACTTACGGAGCCGAATCGTGGACACTCACGGTAAGGCTGGTCCATAAATTCAAGAGGTGAGGTGATTCAATGAGGTGATCTGGCAAAGAGCCAATATTGTCGATTCTGGACTGGAAACTCAGTGGAGCGACGATCTTCGCACGGTGTCTGGTAGCAGCTGGAATAGAGTTGCCGAGAATCGAGCTATATGGCGTGCAATAGAAGAGGCAGAGAGGTAGAGGTCAGCAGTGGACTGATGGAGGCTGATAATGATGATGAATCATTAACATTAATAATAATGTATACTGCACCCCAAGACACAAATCGCCAACGTTACCCAAAAAGCAGTGAAGCTCAAGTGAGTCTGGGCCAGACCCGTTTTCCGTATGTCGGATGCATTGTGGGCTAATATCACCTCAACGTGGGTCCCTGGAAAAGTCCAACGGCATCGAGGCAGACCAAGGCGTAAATAGCGGGACGAGCTTGACTCCTATAAATGGGAATGGTCTGAGTTGGCGTAGGATCGGGTTGATTGGAAAACGGAAAGGAAAGTCTTTGCACTACACGAGACAAGACAAGCGGATTCATTTTGTTTAAATTATTATTGGCTTAAATTATAGACCAGTATTTTTAGCACATGGCATCATAAATGAAAAGCAAGGTGCCATTTTGTTCCAATTTATAGTTGTCAACAACGATTTTAATGGAAAGATCAAAATACCGCGTCAAAAGATTTGGTTTCTGTTTTGCTTTGACACCTCTGATACTTATGTATCATAGATTTGACTTGATTATCATGACGACGACATTATTATTGTGTGAGGTCACTCTTCTTATTATGGACCATTTTTCGTGCCACTCAATATGTGCCCTCATCGATCGATTTAAATCTTTGGTTGTTAATTAAATAAATAAATAAAATTAAAGATATTTTATTTTTAAGCTTATCGGCTTACTAAAGTAAAGGAAATAAAAGATTTTTGAACCAGTAAACTAGATCATACCAAGAGATCCAGACGTTCGCCCTCTTTGTCAGGTCAAACTATCTGTCGAGGTGATGTGCTAAGCAACCTTTGACCTACAAATTGAATCAAATTAATGATCTACCGGCTGATGTTATTGGTCACAACTTTGCTAATGTTAGTTTGGTTGCTGATCTGATTAAAACGTATTATTTTCAAGCCGGCTTATAAGAAGACTAGCATTGCTGGAGTAATATAAATGTTTCTATTGTTAGTAAAAAATATGCATAATACAATCTAACATGGCCATGATATGTATCTACATGTATAAAAAATACTTATACTAACATAAATCAGTTAAAGATAATAACTGTAATTAATTACCAGAAACCATCGTATTACAGCCGATGTACGGATCGCCAGTGAAACCAGGCAAGCACGAGCAGCGCTTGTGGTGGTTGTTGACGTTACAATGCGTATTGTTGCCGCAATTCTCGGGGCACGGGTCGCTGCAGTGTCCTTGGATGCATACCTTGTCCGCGTTGCAGTCAGAGTCAAAAGTACACTCTAGTATGCATCTCGGCGGTTCTCTGACGAAATTCGCAAAACAAATGCAGCGTGCGCTGCCATTGAACTCTTCGCACCAATGCCAAAAATTTCTACCACATGGTGATGGTATGCACGGATCTATTAGTTCTGGTAGTTGCGTAGGAATTGATAGTGGCACTGAAAAATATTAAATATTTAGTACTTATAAGGAAATGTAGCGTTGGTGACAAGTTCCATATTTGAATCGAATTTCTTCACAATTTCATGGTTTTTTTTCGTTACCCTAATTCTTTTTCTAAAATAAAAGTAGCCTATGTTACTATTTTTGCGCTCTGGAGCGGGCTATGCTCGGAGTTTCTTTGAAGGATAAAATCAGGAATGAAGTTATCGGGAAAAGAACCGGAGTAACGACATAGCTTTCAAAGTAAGCAAACTGAAGTGGCAGTGGGCTGGCCATGTTTGTCGAAGGACCGATGGCCGGTGGAGCAGACGAGTCCTAGAGTGGAGACCGCGTATCGGTAAGCGTAGTGTGGGACGCCCCCTAGCTAGATGGACTGACGACCTGAAGAAAATGGCCGGGACAGACTGGATGCGGAAGGCGGAGGACAGGGTGTTGTGGCGCAACCTTGGAGAGGCCTATGTCCAGCAGTGGACTGCGATTGGCTGAGTTGAAGTTACTATTTATAATATCAGCGATCTGCCAGTGAATGTTCTGTCAAATTCAGTCCAGCCTTTCTAGAAATTAGCCGGAACAAACAGACAGACAGACAAAAATTTAAGAATAGTTTTTTTCTTATAAAATTATTTGAAAGGTGGCGCTAGTAGTCACGTTAACATCGAGTCGTATTGAAAATTATTTAAAAATAGTTTATGTTATAGTTTAATGATAAAACCAAGTGTATTTGTGAAAGGACACATTGATAAAGCAGAGACATTGTTATCAGGTGAACCTATAAACAATCAGCTGTGATATCAAAATAAGCAAATTGTGTGCATGAATAGTGTTGAAACTTTTTTTCGGAAAATTGAAAACGTATTTTAAAGTACATGTTTTGTGAAGATAAAAACGAAATTAGTAATAGACTACATATTCTGTAACAAACATAAACAAAAGTGAAAGTGAAAAGAACTGTGACTGCAAACAAAAAGGCAATTCAAATTGAAATCGTTACGTACCTACACCACAAAAAAAATAAAGAAATTGGACTTTGAACCCAATACACATCATATTTGACGCAATACACATCTAGAAGCTAATGCTTCCTTATTTCGTCTATAGTTGCGTTCAAACCCCGCTTCTAACATTGTCTTTTTAAAGGTTTGCTTTGTTAGTTTATTACAATAGAATGAATTTCTTCGAGAATATTACTCTGCGACGAACCCGTACGAAATCACTGTCAGAAATCGATGTCAGCACTAACGACGTTAGTTGTAACAACACGACACTAGATGGCACCACCAACAGCATGCCAAACATATCGGATGACGAGGAGAATGATAAAGTACAAGACTTACAGCGGGAAATCGGAGAACTAAAGTCACAACTTTTAGCAGCCCATAACGAGATAAACAATTTGTCAATAGAAAATAGCGAGTTAAAACAGACCATCAATACTTTAAATAACAAGTATCAACTAGTGAAAAATGCAACAAGGAAATTAACCAGCGAAATTGGAACCCCTAAAAAGAATGTGAGATTGGCTACGCCCTACAGAGAACAAAATTCTACAACTAACTTGGACCTAACAAAAAATACCGTACAAGGAGGCTACAAACAAGGATCTACACCTAATAGAGTAAAAACTGCATTGAAGTTTGATAAAGAAACTATTGGAAGTCATCAGGAAAATGATAACAACTCTTCTCAACTGCAAGTCAAGAAAAACAAATTGTGTATAATAAGTAGTAATAAGACTAACAATGTATTGTCCATAGCACACAACGCCTTTCCGAACCATCAGATATGCCACTATATCACAACTAACTGTGGAGTGAGTACGCTTGTTAATAATCTAGACTCAAAACTAACTAATTATACTATGCAAGACTATTGTGTAATTCTTATAGGTAGTGAAGATTTTAATAAAACTAACAACTATTCAGACCTAATTTGTCACATTAGGGAAAACCTTTTAATGTTATCTCACACGAATATAATTCTGTGTCTGCCTACATATAAGTGCAATGAGTACTCTAGTATGTTCAACTGGAGAATTGAAATGTTCAATAGCTTACTATATCATGACATACAAATTTATGACTATGCGGTAATATTTGACTCTAATTTAAACTTATTATATGATTGTACCATGTTTTCAAATAACAATGGTAGATTAAACAATTGTGGAATGAGAAATATTTTTGACAATTTAAAACATAATATTAAGGACTACGACAATTCAAATAATATAATTCCCGAAACTAATCCTGAAATTCAAAATTCCTCAAGGAGATCAGATTTTTTTCGTATATAAAAGTATAAACATTATTCATCAAAACATAAATGGACTTGCTAGGAAAATGGATTTATTATCTATATCTCTGTCATCACTCCAAGACGCCCAAAATCCAGTAGATGTCGTATGTCTCACAGAGCATAATATGCTGAATACTGATACGGATTTAATCAATATTCCTAATTTTATTCAAGGGTCCTTCTTCTCAAGAAATAATCGCCGAGGGGGCTCATGTATCTTAGTACGCAATAATCATGCGTTTAAACCAATTACTACACTAAAACAATATTGCGTCGAAGGCGTTCTGGAGTGTTCAGGCATCGAACTTTTAAATCATAATATTTTAATATTTTGTATATACCGACCACCAAGGTCAAAAACAGATGACTTAAACACATTTTTCGACACTTTAAACCGACTACTTGGTAAGTACTGCTACAGTAAAAAGAAAATAATACTTTGTGGCGACTTTAACATAAATATATTAAACAAAAATAAAATTACTACTATGTTTATGGAAACACTAGCTTGTCACAACCTACAGTTAGGATTATTTGAACCAACAAGGTCTATAAGTGGAGCATGCATTGATAATTTCATGTATAACATTCGTGGATGTAAATGTAAAACTATGGAGTTTGCCTTATCTGATCACATGGCACAATTGCTAACCTGTCCCGTAAAACTTAGCTGCTCTCTAAAACATTGGTATGTAAAAAGACGAGATTATAGTAAAGATAATATTAAGAAATTTAATGATTGCATAAATTCGACTTCGTTTAATGACGTATTTGAAAATAATGACCCAAAGGAAGCTTTTGACATTTTTTATGATTTATTTACTTTATTTTATAATTTATGTTTTCCATACATTCGAATTAAAAGATATTCTCAAATACGACCCCGGTGGATGACAACAGGAATAAAAAAATGCTGCATGCGTAAACAGCAGCTGTTATGGAAGTATCGTAAGAATCGAAATATCAAAAACAAAACCAATTTTAAAAACTTTGCGAGTAGATTACAGCGTGTTGTTAAACTGACAAAAAAGTCTCAGAATAATTACTTTATCCATACAGCTCAAAACAAATGTAGGGCTACTTGGAACGTTATTAGTAAAACAATGTGTAATGTGCCAAAATGCGAAATCAATAAAATTAATATAGACGATAAACATTGTACTGATGATCCGCAGACCATTGCAGACTGTTTTAATAATTTTTATATAGACCAAATAAACGGCAATACAAGTTGTACTAATAAAACAGAGACCTTACCTAATCACTCGAAAACATTATTTATGTCTCCAACTACACCCCAAGAAATACACAAAATAATTTTAAACTTAAAAAATACCAACAGTACTGGATATGACAGTGTATCGACTAAAATTTTAAAACAAGTGCCAATTAAAATATCCTACATTTTAAGTCATGTCATTAATCTGTCGATCCTAAATGGATACTTTCCTGATAAACTTAAATTAACAATCATTAAACCTCTTTTCAAGAAAGATGATCCCTACAATATGAATTGTTATAGGCCCATAGCACTCGTACCGGTGCTCTCTAAGGTCTATGAAAGAGTTATTTATGACAGGATAAATAACTACTTTGAAAATTTCAATTTGTTTGCTAAAGAGCAGATAGGCTTTAGGAAACATAAAACCATTAATATGGCCGTCTATGATTTTCTGACCACAGTTATGACTAGCCTAGACAATAAAATTCCGGCGTGCGCGTTGTATATGGATCTAAGTAAAGCCTTTGATTACGTGGATCACCAAATTCTGTTAAACAAATTATACAGGTATGGAGTTCGGGGCACTTCATTACAGCTGATAGCTTCTTATCTTACCAACAGAAAACAGTCCACATTAGTTACTCGAGTATGCACCAAAACAAGAACAGAAATTAACTACACTTCAGAATACAGAGAAATCAAACAAGGCGTCCCACAAGGAAGTGTTGTGGGCCCTCTGCTATTCATCATTTATATAAATGATCTTCCCAAAGTAACTAACCACCCCACTATACTTTTTGCAGATGATAGTACTGTCGTTTTTACAAGTAAGGACAAGTTATCTCTAGAACAAGATATAAACAGCACTCTAAGTGATATTATAAAATGGCTAACTAATAACAATTTAAAAATGAACTTTGACAAAACTAAAATTATGATATTTCGCAATCGTAAAGCCCAATTTACTGACATTAATATAGATTACACAGGGAACAAAATAAATGAGACAGCAACTACAAAATTCTTAGGCATGTCAATTGATTATAATTTGAACTGGAAGACGCATATTGATACTTTAATTCAAAAATTAAATAAGCAATCATACGCCCTACACATGCTGGCAAAAACGGTAGACACTTCTGCTGTACTTGCAGCATACCATGGCTACGTGGGATCCTTGATAAAGTATGGTATTGTATTCTGGGGTCATTCCACCAATAAGGACATTGCATTCAAGGCGCAAAAGCGGTGTATTAGGGGTATGTTTAATATCAACCAGAATGATAGCTGCAGACCATATTTTATCAAATATAATATATTAACATTGCCGTGTGTCTACATTTATGAGATTGCTTGCTTCGCAAGAACTAACAAACATCTTTTTGATAAGTACAGAAGTAAGCGGCATAGTGATAAGATTTGTTGTAGGTCTAACAAGACGGCCTTATATGCCAGAAGCATTTTCAGTATGGCGCCGCGTATATACAATCACTTACCAAAGTCTATACTAGAAACTCTATCCATCGATGAATTTAAAAAGAGATTAAAAAGATTCTTGCTATTTAAATGTTATTACAGTATTCATGATTATTTAACAGAGGATGTAAGGACATATTGTTCTCAGAAATATTATTGTTGATGTGACATGTGATTAATCCACTAATTAGTTATCATTATTATTACTTTAACATTTATTTACAAATATATCTTGACATTTTCATTTAATACATGACATTTTGATCTTTAAATTATTCTAGTGACATTTGTGAAACGGCGGGCACAGTCAGAAATACAAACGATGTACTTGCACTTGGTTTATTATAACACTTATAACTACAATTGGACAGAGTTTCCACTTACGGCTCCACTTGGTGATGGTTATAACACGACTGACTCGAACTGCCCAACACATCCGCTTTTATAGATTTCACTCATCACTTCATATTTTGTTTGCACCACTTATTATAATGAGTAAAATTAAATAACAATTATTAACAAAGAAATAAATGAAATGAATTACCTAAATCAATAATCTTAAGCAATCATTAATTTAAACTTAATACTTGGTGCGCCGGAAGCTGGCAACCCGAAGGCGCCATAATGGATATTCAACAATTGTGATTATTTTAAACACCGAGAATAAATCAAACATTTGGCTAAACAATTTCATAATAATTAATACTAAAATAAGTCGAGGTGGATGCAAGACCGGAAGTCGCTAACAAATGATTATTAAGTCGAGGTGGTATATGCAGGACCGGAAGTCGCTAACACTCGGCCATCCTGTGCTTGACGTGTCCCACGGCGGTCAGCATTACCACTTGCGCCTGGTCTGTCGCTGGTATTCGGCGTCTGGAATAATAAACAATATGGGCAGTACATTTATTCTTCTAATTAACTGATGTGGGTGCACAGGGTGTAGCAATTGCAGTTCATATTATCATAATACAGCTTTTTTTTTTTTAGTATTGTGCTATTAGTAAGATTTCACATAGCTCAGTTTGTATTGTATATATGTCATCTCATACAAGCTACATGAAATAAATGTTTGTCACACAGCTTTAAATACTCCTATCTCACACAGCTTTTATTACCCCCACAGCTTTATTTACTCACACAGCTTTATTCACATAGCTTTATATAGTCACACAGTTTTATTTATTCACACAGCTTTATATAGTCACACAGTTTTATTTATTCACACAGTTTTCTTTATTCACACAGCTTTATATAGTCACACAGTTTTATTTATTCACACAGCTTTATTAATGCGCAGAGTTTTAATTCATAATCTTTTATGCAGCTGTAACATGTGGAAGAGTGCAACATACTTTTTAATAAATAAATCTGTAAATCAAATTTAAACAAGTGTTTTATTTTGCTTATAGCTTAATCTGTATTAAATTAATCATTCTACTAATAGTTAAGTATAACTTAAATTAGCTTTCTAATAGGTCTATCAGATCATCTCTATCGACTTCATGGTCACTACCACTACTTTCATCAGGTATAGACGAACTATAAGGTCGGAGGACTTCACCACGCACAACTGCTGAAAATTTTCTATACCCTTTCATACCCTTTATGCTAATTATCGTGTAACGATCTAACGAGTGATCAGCTTTGCATATTTTATAGGGCCCTGTGTACAAACCGTTAAGTTTCCTTGTTACATTCGCGTTATCCAACCAAACCAGTAACCAGTAACCAGTAATTTAAATGGTGTGCATAATAAAGAGTATTCTATTCTATTCTATTCTATTCTATTATATCCCTAGTAATTCCTCCCTTCCATAACACTAATTGCCCTACAGAGTACTTAACGCATTGCTTATGAGATCGGTCGAATCTGTCCTTCATGAGGGTCATATTTCTATCAATACGCAATTTAGCCGCACATCGCCGTTCCTCAAGAGCCTGTGCTTGACCTTCAAAATCGTTAGCTTGAGAGGTCGGATAAGCCGGTAACCGTGAGTTGGAATGGCCGAATAAAAGCTTAAAGGGGGGAAAACCGGTTGTTGCATGAGGAGTATTATTTATGCCCCAAACTATATCACTCAAGTGATCATCCCAGGTGCACTCGCTGTCAGACATAGTGTTTAAGCCGTTAATCAAAGTTCGGTTTACACGTTCTACTTGGCCATTTGATC
The DNA here is from genome assembly GCA_946251885.1 of Cosmia pyralina. Lineage (NCBI taxonomy): Eukaryota > Metazoa > Arthropoda > Insecta > Lepidoptera > Noctuidae > Cosmia > Cosmia pyralina. The sequence continues at coordinate 11,522,436 of OX276362.1, read as the reverse complement.
TGGGGCTTGCAATAGCGTTAAGGACATGCTTGAACTGCATCTCCTCAGCAAATTCTTTAAAATACCTACTTGTAAATGCTTTTCCTCTATCCGTAATGACCCTACTAGGACTTCCAAACTGAGAAATAATATCTTTCAAATGCTTTATAGTTTCAATTGAACTACAGCTTTTACAGGGCTTTGAAAATACAAATTTAGTAAAGGAGTCTATAACAACGAGTACATAAGAGTTTCCTTTACGAGTCTTAACGAATGGACCTAAATGGTCAACATGTAGTGTGTGCATGGGAACAGCCGCCTTTTGAATTGGGTGTAGCTCTCCTTGCAATTTACCATGGTCTCCTTTTCCGTAAGCACATCGAAGACATGATTTTATATATTTACGAATAAACCTAGTCATACCCTCAAACCAAAATTGTGCTTTAATAGTCTTCTCACACTTTTCAAAACCAACGTGTCCTATTTGATCATGGAATTTTTGTAGCAAGCCCCATTTTGCTAATTTGGGTATAACAAAACGATGTCCGTGGATTGTTTTTCTATAGAGAAGGTCGTCTTTTATTACGTAATTATTAGTTATATCATTATTGCTTGTGTCATTACGCAACTGGGTTAGGACCGACTGAATATTTTCGTCCTGCAACTGTAACGTTACCAGCCAATCGGAATCGTCAATTAATAACACTGGACTCTGTACTGGATTCCTGCTCAAAGCATCTACATGTCTCATACGATCACCAGATCGATACTCGATTTGCAGATCGTAGTCTTGAATTGAAAGCCACCAGCGGGCTATGCGAGGGATCAGATCTTTTTTAATTAAGGTAGTCCGCAACGCGGCACAATCTGTCACTACAGTAACAGGAATACCTATGAGATAAATTCGAAATCGTTTGAGAGATTCTACGACTGCTAATGTCTCCAGCTCATAACTATGATAAAACTGTTCTTCTTTACTTGTGACCCTACTAAAATACGCAATCGGTTTTAGGACACCATCGGTTTGGTATTGCAATAGTATACCGCCTAGTCCTAGCTTACTGGCGTCGGTATGGAGCTCAGTACGTGCGTTTCTGTCGTAAATGCCTAAAACCGGTCTTTCAGTGAGACGTTCTTTTAGAGTGTGAAAAGCAGTTTCTTGGGAGGAACCCCAAGTCCATTCTACATCCTTTTTTGTTAACTGTGTGAGGGGTCTAGCTATTTCGGCAAATCCACGAATAAATTTCCTAAAATACGATGTCAAACCAATAAATTGTCGGATTTCATGCACATTACGGGGTTTTTTGTATTCAGCTACGCAGCGAATTTTAGTTTGTCCTGGTTGTATTGTACCTGCGGTAATCTCATGTCCCAAATAATTTACGCTTTTCTTCAAAAACGAACATTTACTTAAATTCAGTTTTAAATTGGCTTCTGATAAAAATTGCAGGACATTGCTCAACAATCTGAGTCCGTCATCGACCGAGATTGTCGGGAGCATTACGTCATCTAAGTATGAAGCTACGTCGTTGCCCAGTCTACCCAAAACTATTTTGATGAGACGTGAGAACACCGCCGGCGCATTGGCCAGACCAAACGGCATTTTCAAAAACTCGTAATGCCCTGAAGGTGTTACAAACGCGGTTTTATGAACAGAGTCTTCAGCTATTCTTACTTGGTAATAGCCTTGCGCAAGGTCTAAAGTAGTGAATAAAGATTTTCCAGATAAACGAGTTACCTGGTCGTCTATATGAGGCAACGGATAACGGTCTTTGACAGTGCGTGCGTTGAGTGCTCTGTAATCTATGCATAATCTATAATCACCGTTTTTTTTCTTCACAAGAACTACTGGACTTGCATAGTCAGACATAGATTCCCTTACAACACCTGCATCAATAAGATCCTGAACTTTTTCGTTAACAATCTCATTTTCCTTATAAGAAAGTCGGTAAGGTTTGCAGTAAACAGGTTGCTCGGTTGTTGTCTGAATATGCATCTCCAGCACGTCGGTACATCCTAAATCTTTGGTATTTTCCGCAAACAAGTGTCTGAATTTATTTAATAGCTGTAGCAATCGATTGCTATCATCGGTTTCTAAATCGCCTACATCTAAATCAGATAACTGTAATTCCCTATCAGAAGATTGATCAACTGTCATTATATTCGTATGAGTACTACTATTTATGTCACTAACTAGTTCCGCGCGCGCTACTAGTCTATTTGGTTGCCACTCTATAACATCATCCCCAACGTTTACTACTTTTAAAAAACAATCCCTCGACCTTATAAGTCCTCCTATAATGACATAAGACATACTTCCTAGCTCAAAATAAACAGAACGCATAAGAAAAGTATGGTTAGGATTAACATCAACATAAACTTGTACAAAAGCGGAACTTCGTTGAGGTATTACACTATGACATTTTAAATAGACAGGGAATTTCGAAACAAAATCCGTTTCATTCAATTGCATATGACTTAGTTCATTATTTAAATCAAAATTACACAAAAACTTAACACAGTTCTCTGAAGTAACTAAGTTTATGTTTCTCTGGTTTATCATTGATTGGCCGATTATTAGGTCTATATCAGCTAGATCATTACTAGTTAGTTCAACAAAACCACTTAAAATTATATTATCTATTTTAACATCAACGTGAGTTGTTCCCAAAGAATTAGAGTATGCACCACCAAAACCTTTCATTGTAACTGCAGAAGGCATGATTTTTAACCTTAAATTATTAGCTTGTGACACTGTGAGAATATTTAATTTACTGCCAGTATCGATATACGCAATAAGATTATGTCCATTAATTACCACTGCCTTCTTGTACAAGTCCCTGAAAATATTGTAGGTTGTAAACATAATGTTACCAACCTTTTGAGACTGTTGCTGTGAAGATCTGGCTGCAAACCAGCAGCTGGCGGCAGTGTGTCCCGGACGTTGACACACCTCGCAGCGTGGAGTCCTGCAGTCCTTTGCCTCGTGTCCTGGTCTTCTGCAGGCGTAGCATTTCTTCGGGAGCAGTTCGTTTCCTTTTAAATTTGGAGTAGTATTGTCCCATTTCCTCCATGTTGAAGTCGGCCGCTTAGAGCTACTTGCTGTTGCTTCCACTTGCTTGTAGTTTTCGAGGGATGATAAATATCCATAGTACAGCTGCGTTGGGGTTTCGCATTGATAGGCTTTTGCGTTGGCTCTTATTTCCACTGGTAAACCCTTGATAATGCATGAAATCGCAGATTCACCGATAATATTGCATTTCTTGAGTAGGGATACCTTGTCGTGAAAATATTTTGTCATTGTTTCAGAGTCAGTTTTCTTTCGAGCGAGCATAGTCTCTAATAATTCAACATAGTCGGTAGAACGTGGGAAGGCGGTCTCTAATTCGTGTTTCCATTCCTTCCAAGTGAGGTTATAATTTTCCAAGTCGTTATACCAGTCACGTGCGGATCCGCGAAGACGAATTTGCATGATGAACTGCCGATCCTTGTTGTCCCAACCATATAGATCGCCAAATTGGTCAATCTTGTGCAACCACCCTTTGACGTTGCTTGATTTTTCATCCGGCCGGAACTTTGGAATAACTTCAGCATCGGTTTGGGTAACACGGTGCCTTTTTCGTCGACGATATTTTCTATCGGTAACCTCGAAATCGGAAGAAAAAAAATCTATGTTTTCGTCACTTCCCGACGACTCTGTTAGAGAGTGTCTCCTTTTCTTGGCACCAATACCATCAATATATGGGCCTGACATATCCCACTTCTGACTGTGAAACGGCGGGCACAGTCAGAAATACAAACGATGTACTTGCACTTGGTTTATTATAACACTTATAACTACAATTGGACAGAGTTTCCACTTACGGCTCCACTTGGTGATGGTTATAACACGACTGACTCGAACTGCCCAACACATCCGCTTTTATAGATTTCACTCATCACTTCATATTTTGTTTGCACCACTTATTATAATGAGTAAAATTAAATAACAATTATTAACAAAGAAATAAATGAAATGAATTACCTAAATCAATAATCTTAAGCAATCATTAATTTAAACTTAATACTTGGTGCGCCGGAAGCTGGCAACCCGAAGGCGCCATAATGGATATTCAACAATTGTGATTATTTTAAACACCGAGAATAAATCAAACATTTGGCTAAACAATTTCATAATAATTAATACTAAAATAAGTCGAGGTGGATGCAAGACCGGAAGTCGCTAACAAATGATTATTAAGTCGAGGTGGTATATGCAGGACCGGAAGTCGCTAACACATTAAAATTTGCTAATGTTTAATTATTATTTGCCATGATGAAATTATCAAAATTGTTATTGCCTAATTATAAATTATTATTGCAAGTAATTGTAAGTATAACAATGTGATACCTACAGTTTAAACCTTGACATTTGCATGCCTCAAGGCGTAATATGGTTGAACTATGCTCTATTTTTAACAACTTTATGTAATTACCCATATTAGCAAATAAATGAATTTGAATTTGAATTTGAAAACTTTCATATATATTTAATTGTATATTTAGTAAAAAAAAAAAAAAACGACTTCAAAAAGAACAATCAATCTGCCAAGCCTTTTCCCAACTATGTTGAGGTCGGCTTTCAGTCTAACCGGATGCAGCTGAATACCAGTATTTTACATGGAGCGACTGCCTATCTGACCTCCACAACCCAGTTACTGGGTAATACGATACCCCTTGGTAAGACTGGTTGTCAGACTTTCGGGCTTCTGACGACCCGTAACGACTGTCAAAGATCCACGAATGACAGCCGGGACCAACGGCTTAACGTGCTTTTCGAGGCACGGAGGAGTCTCGGTATGTAAAGATGGTCACCCATCCACTGACCAACCCCGGCAAACATATTGCGCTGCGTCCCCAACTCGCCATGCTTCAATATCCTAGTCTGTCAAAACACAATTTTGTGATAGGCCTCTTAATAGTTTTGTTGTAAATATTGCACACCCGTAGCCATCAATAAGCCAGGCCATCGCACTTACGTTTAAAAAGCTGAAGAGTTCGTTTGCTTGTATGTTTGAACGGCTAATCCCTGGAAATACCGGAGTCGGATTAAAAAAAATATCTTTGTATTTGATATCTCTATCATCACGCTGCAACTCTTAGGAGTCGTGCAAAATTAAAAAAAGTCAGAAAGAACGCTAAGCGAAAACGAAGTAATAGCGCGGGCAGGCGATGCAATGAGACGGAGTGGATCGGGGCACAAAAAAAATTCACACGGAGGAAGTCGCGGGCAGAAGCTAGTTAATTCATATCTTGAAACTACTGAACTGATTTTGATAAAAATTGCACTGTTCCTTAAGTTGAATTAAATGTAAGCCAATAAAATAAAACTTTTTTACAAAAAAATACAACCGACTTCCAAAAACAACACTACGAAGTGAAAAATAACTTTAATTTTGAAAGTCGGTGTCTGGTTAAATGTATTTTCGTTTTCTGCCACCGACTTACGAATTTAAAGTTATTTTTCACTTTGTAGTGTTGTTTTTGGAAGTCGGTTGTATGTTTTTGTAAAAAAGTTTTTATTTTTCACATTTTAGTTGTGGTACCTAGCCCACACAAATTCTAATACCACTACCTGCAAAAGAAACTAGAACATCATCCTTAGAAAAGTGGGGAAACAATACGTATTATTGAAGCTGTAGTGCTATTCTGTAAATATCTCACCGTGATAACTTAGGTGAAGTGAGCGAGAAGTGACTCGTCATTCTACCTAATGCTAGGGGTTGACGCTATTGACAGCTCACTTTAAGATCACTTCACCTAAGTTTTCACGGGGAGATATTTACAGAATAGCACTACTGACTCTAAAACTACCGAAGCAAAGTTAATCAATTTTCTATGAGACCAACTTTGAGGTATATTCTCTCGAAAAAAAAACAAATCGGACGACTCTGTAAAAAGTTATTCGTGGTCGTACATAAAAAAAAAACATACGTCTCGAATTGAGAACCTCCTCCTTTTTTTTCGTCGGTTAAAAAATTATGACCATCTGATTAACATTTTTGAAGAAATGCGTGGACAAACATACATACATATAAAAATATTTTAAAATATTTTTTTTTTAATAATTTTTTAAATATTTTGTATATTTGTTTGAAAGCCCTAATAGATTATCATATGTAAACATATTACAGTTCCAATAACTTTACATTTACGTGTTGAATTGATAACCTCTTTATTTTTTAAGGGCTGATTGTTCAATAGGTTGATAACTTTTACCTGAAGAATAAATGTGACAGTTTGACATATTTTCCATACAAAAGCTGTCAAACCGCCATATTTATTCCTCTGATAAAAATTATCTGACTATTGAACAATCAGCCCTTAGTCTGTTAAAAAGCCGTTATTTTGACGTTGTAAACAGATACTTCAACTTGTATAGTAATAGATGTAATAATCAAGGTTATAATGAGTACTTACTGGGTACACAAAAAGTAAACGGATCACCGGTGAATCCATCCTGACATGAACATATATGTTTGTGAGCAATTACTCTGCAGTTTGTATTTATACCACATCGATTAACGCATGGGTCTACACATTCTCTGTATAAGCAGGCATTGTCACTAGCACATTCATTGTTTACTGTACAATTCTTTCGACAGCAGGTTGGAGTCCCTATAAAATCGACCTGGTAACTACATATTGCTTGTGAGTCCACTTCTCTGCACTCACTGTTAGGACCGCACGGTGATGGCGAGCAAGGTGTTGGCTTGACAACATCTGTAAAAAATATTTTAAAAAGTCAAGAGGTGTCATGGGACACCCAGTAAGAACAAGTTCCACATGACTGTTGACAAGTTGGCAGTATTGCCTCGTTGACTGGCAATGCTTTCTTTGGTCGAAAAATAAGCCGGTCAAGGGTCTTTGTCGTCGACAAAACATATATCTACTTCGACATGGCGCAGACTAAGTGACATGCGACTGCGACAGCTCGGCGACTAGACGCATCGACCGACAGGCTACGGCCAACAATTTTCATAAATGATAATGACAGAAATGATTTAATTCTTTAAGTAGGTTTGTACAAACACTTTTAACGTCAATCATATTTTTTTTAAAACTAGATGAGGTCAGCGTTTGCTACCTGACTACTCTGAGAAGAAAGGCCGAAACAAAGTCAGAAGTTACAGTCTCTTTTAAAGTCCAGACATAATCTTGGTCAGATCATGTGAAGACCATGTAGATTGGTGTCTGAAATGGTCTTTTGAGGAAAGAACTACACGGATTGAGTGGACCTGTCCAGTCAGTGCACGCATTTGTCAGTGATCGTGCAGCTCAACTTAGAACTTAAGGATAATATATTTTATTCGAAGCTCCGCACACTTGGCGTCAAGTGTCAGAGTCGCTTCACCTTTGCACGATAAGCACAAAGGCATTTGCACGACGCCTGTCGTGACGACTAGACGCAGATGCAAACGAGCGCTCTGCGTCTAGTCGCAGCAACGAGACACAGATGCAAACGGCAACTCTGCATCTAGTCGCAGCAACAAGACGTAGATGCAAACAACAGATCTGCGTCTAGACGCAGCAACAAGACATAGATGCAAACGGCAACTTTGCGTCTTGTTGCAGCGTCTAGACGCTCAAGTCGCACAGCTGACGCCGGTTTCTGAATTGATAATTCGAAGTTGAGAACCTGTCAAATTCTATAATTTCCTCCTAGACATACATTTCGTGGCCACATTCTAAACGTTTCTCATCCATCACTTTCCCCTTTAATCTGAAAGGATCTCGGATGCGATACAATCTAACACCAAGCCCCTTATTACATCTGTTTATATTGGGTTTGTGTATTTAGATACTGTTAAAATTACTATATAACTAACCTTTTTTGAAATATCAGCGAATTTTGAATTTATTGATATTATGCTATCTACACTGACTATAGGCAAAAATAATAGCACAAGCCAGATAAAAATGATAACTACAATTAATTATACCTTCATGTAGCATTCGACAGCTGATGAATGGATCGCCGGTGAATCCAGGCAAGCACGAGCAGTACGGCTGGTGGTTGTTGACATTACAATGCGCATTGTTGCTGCAAGTCCAGAGGCACGGGTCCCTGCATCGGTTGTTGATGCACGCCATGGCTGAGTTGCACTCAGTACTGATGGTACACTCCGGTGTGCATCTCGGCGGAGATCCGATGTAATACGGAAGACAAGTGCAGCTTGCGTTGCCTTTGAACTCTTGGCATTGGGAATTCGGACCACATGGTGATGGTATGCACGGATGTACTTCTGGTCGTTGCGTCGGAATTAATAATGGTACTGAAAATATTGAATATTTAATAAAATAAATATAGAGTTGGTATGAAAGTTTGGAATGTAATGAGTATTTCGACTATTTTGGCTACACTTATTATCACTTGCCTGCCAACTTATATAAAATCAGAACGTCATCTATAACTAACAAAATTATTAAACTACCACTAATCGAAATATCACATCTTCATAAAAGACAAATCATAAACTTAAAACAATTTTTCAGGCGGAAGCAAAACAACAGTACAATATAATTATAAATTTAGACAAGCAGTATAATATACACCACTGAACCTGAGCGATGATAGCAATATTGAGAAAGTAGATAAAGCGAGACATATAGAAGAGATTCTCCATGTCTGAAGACATATCAAAATCCGTTGCGGAGTTTAGAAGTACAACGCGGTCAGCCAGTCACACAGATAGAAACGAAAACTTTTTTACAAAAAAATACAACCGACTTCCAAAAACAACATTACAAAGTGAAAAATAACATTAATTTCGGAAGTCGGTGTCTAGTTAAATGTATTTTCGTTTTTGCCACCGACTTCCGAAATTAAAGTTATTTTTCACTTTGTAGTGTTGTTTTTGGAAGTCGGTTGTATTTTTTTGTAAAAAAGTTTTTATTTTTCACTTTTTAGTTGTGTACCTACCCCACACTAATTCTAATACCACTATCTGCAAAACAAAGTAGAACATCATCCATATAAAAGTGGGGAAAAAATACGTATTATTGAAGCTAACTCAAAAACTACCAAAGCAAAGTTAATCAATTTTCTATGGGACCACCTGTAATGTATACCCTCTCGAATAAAATAAAAAAAATCTAAATCAGGCCAGCCATCTTCGAGTAATCGGGGAACATACATAAAAAAAGGTTCCGACGAATTGAGAACCTCCTCCATTTTGAAGTCGGTTAAAAACGGCTTCAAGTTATAATTTGTGTATAGGTACGTAGATGACGATATTTTCAAGTGATAATATATAACTCATTATGTGGTTCATCTTCGCGTCATGAAATTGATCATATTAATCTTGACTTATGATTACGTCAAACAACCGATAATCGTAACAAAAACTTGATGATTGAATTGGTTTTGTATTACATTTAGAAAAAAAAAACCTGTATTCGGCGAACGATTCGAAAAATTGTGGAGACCTTTTACATATACCTAATGTTGTTTTACTATTTTTTAACCGACTTCAAAAAGGAGGAGGTTCTCAATTCGTCGGAACCTTTTTTTTTTATTTTTTATATTTTTTTTTATGTATGTTCCCCGATTACTCGAAGATGGCTGGACCGATTTGGATTTTTTTTTGTTTTATTCGAGAAGGTATACATCACAGTTAGTCCCATATAAAATTGATTAACTTTGCTTTGGTAATTTTTGAGTTAGCTTCAATAATACGTATTTTTTCCCCACTTTTATATGGATGATGTTCTAGTTTGTTTTGCAGATAGTGGTATTAGAATTAGTGTGGGGTAGGTACACAACTAAAAAGTGAAAAATAAAAACTTTTTTACAAAAAAATACAACCGACTTCCAAAAACAGCACTACAAAGTGAAAAATAACTTTAATTTCGGAAGTCGGTGGCAAAAAACGAAAATACATTTAACACCGACACCGACTTCCGAAATTAAAGTTATTTTTCACTTTGTAGTGCTGTTTTTGGAAGTCGGTTGTATTTTTTTGTAAAAAAGTTTTTAGACTCACCTGGCTCTTTCACTTCAGTATTATTCCCTTTCACTGTCGGATTGGCTTCTATTACTTCTCTAACATTAATACTTGGATTAACGAAGTTTGAGGATATCGTCGATTTATTTAGTGAAAATATGATGAAACAAAATAAATTGAGCTTCATGACTGTTTCACTAAAGATTGGCTCCTCGAATAACTATAATTCTAAATAGGTGTGACTTTTAAAGTCTGCATTTGGAATGCCACTTTTGAACTCTGCTCTTTAAAACTCGTATTACCTCTTTAGAGGATCTATTTGAACTAAAACAAATAAAATTCTATATTTCGCAGAATTGACACTTGTGTCCCGAGCGTGATACAGGTCACCTTAAGAGCGCTATCACAATTTCTCTTGTATTTGAGCGTTTGACTCGAGTTTTGAAATGTGATTGTGGTTTTTTTAGAGCCACAAAATTAAAAAAAACATGCCCAAAAAAGCTTGATTATTTCTCTTGGGAGTGTTCTAAATAAATATTTCAATTTGTATACAAAAATCAGTAAAAACCTTGTCTCTGCAAAGGATGTTTCATAAAATTTTACTTTTGGACATGTTTTGATGCTTTGTTACATCGAAGATATAATAATTTAATCATTTAAAAAAATGTCCTTGGAACAACTGTATCTTCAACTTTGGAGTGCTCAATTCAGTTTTTTATGTTTCATACAGTAATACACCAAAAATAATTCCGTAAACCAGAGAGTTACTGACAAATTTTCGTCCGAAATTATATTTTTTATCTACGAATGTATAATCCAAAATCATACAAAATGTATTTAATAAATAAGGTTACTATGTTACCTTGCTTGATAAAAAAAAATAGTCTATTTAAAAGTAAAATAATATGTTTGATTAATTATTGTATGCAGTGCTAAAAATCAATGTAAATCTCGGGACACGCGGTCTTTAGCTTTAGACGCCGACGCATCGCATTATGTAGCAATTTATTCAAATTCAAATTCAAATTCAAATATTTTAATTCAGATAAATCCATATAATGTTAGTAGTAGTATAACTTAGCCTAATGTTAGTATTAAATTGAAATAATATAAAATTAAACCACACCTGACCAAATAAACCAGTGCACCACTGAACGAGTAGTTCAATGGTGCACCAGCCTACACGGACAAGTGTGTCTGAACTCTTACCCACCTTCTTATGAGGGGAGAGTCCCACCGATCAGAAAATACATTCAGGATGCCATTGGGGGAGGAGCGCAAGCGCGCCATCATGGAAGCGCATCGCTTTCGCATGATCGCGGCGAACCCGTCAACGCACGCTTCCGCGAACATCCCTGATGCGCTACATCGCCAAGGCAACCCCAAAAGCACCCTAAATGCGTTATTGTACTGTACACGCAGGTCGCTGTATGCCCGCTGGGAATACTTGGTCCATAGGCTGCACGTGTAAAACGACTGGCAGAAGGCCTTAAAAAGCGTTATCTTTACGGAATCTGTACAGCGTGCGAACCTACGAGCCAGCATGTTGCAACGGACAGCCAGCGACCTGCGCTCCCTGTCTATGTCTACATTATCTTTCAAGTCCTCAGTGACCCAATGGCCCAAATACTTAAATTTCGTAACCCGACCTAAAGGAGACCCAGAGAGTGAGAGTTCAGGCAGCTGTTGGTAGGTTAAAGTACCCGATTTAAAAACCAACCATTCACTCTTATCGGTATTATATTTGAGCCCGTGAGCCACTGCATAATTTTCACAAATTTTAAGAAGCCTTCTCATTGCACCAATAGATGGGCTCAGCAGCACCATATCATCAGCGTAGCTGATGTTGTTCACGCACACACCGTCCACGTGACAACCGATTTTAGTGCTACTGAGCCTACCTATCAGTTTGTTCATATAAAGGTTAAAAAGCCGTGGGGAGCTCAGACCCCCCTGCCTGACCCCACAATCCAACCCATACATGTCAGAATAAGAGCCTGCCCACTTGACTGTATTCTTTTGACTTCTGTACCAATATCTAAACAGTGATATCACGTCAGCCGGGACAGCAGTATCGTGAGAAAGCTTATGCCAGAGCAGGTCATAATTGACCAGGTCGAAAGCCCTCGATAAATCCAAGAAACATGCTATGACAGGAGTCTTTCTGTCTGTATAATATTGGACAGTCTGCTTAAGGCATAAGATTGCACTATCCGTTGACAAGTTTGGTCTAAAACCAAACTGACCGTCCTCGAGAGCGACATGTTTAGCTAGAATTTCATTAAGCAGACTGTCCAATACCTTAGCACAAACAGTGGCAAGCGATATCGGCCTGTAGTTGGAGATATCTGAGGCGTCACCTGTCTTATTTTTCATTACTGGCACAACGATTGTATTCGTAAGTTCAACAGGTAAGTAACTATGACTTAGACATAGATTAAAAATCATAGCAAGTACTCGCGGTAAGTGTACCCCAGCGTATGTAAGATGTTCGACGCTGAGGCCGTCGTGACCGGGCGACTTTCCCCTCACCATATTCTTTATACTACTTGCGACTTCTTTAGCGGAGAACCTGACAGGGCGAGCCCCGGTCACGGCTGCCCCCGCGCCACTAATTGACGGCTCGCTATAGTCACACAAACGCGAGCTTACATTAAAATGTTTTTGAAAAGCATTAGCTATTACAGTGGGGTCACTCACACCCGCGACGCTCACCGGTATGCCAGGCTTATATTTTAATTTATTCGTTAATTTCCAAAACTTATTAAAATGTTTACTTTTATGACAAGATGCTAGCATATCCATTTTAATTTTCTCTTTATTATCTTGACAATATTTTAATTTATTTTTAAAAAGATTTCGCGAAGTACACATATTCTCATAAATAAATCCAGAAGTAGGTTTGTTGTATAACAGCCACATTTGATAACACAGTCGGGCATCACGGTGAGCCTCACGAACGTGTTTGTTCCACCCAACTACATAATTTCCTTTATGACGCTTTTTAACAGAACCAGCATGAGAGAGTTCGGCTCCTTTTTTCAAAATACAAATCAATTGATTATACAACCTATCTATCACCAACCGATGCTCAATTTTATGACACATATTATCAGCACATTTACAAAATTCCTGGGGAAAATCAATTAGTTTTAAGTTGCTATTACAGTAATCTAAATACTTATTTATCTGTTCTAAATCCCTCTCACCCCACACAACATTGTTACAAGAAATGTAGAATCCAATAATTTTCGGTTTGATTAGATTAATGTTACAGTCTACTAACAACGGAATGGTCCGATAGATAAACTCCATACAAAATAGACACATTATTCACTAAATGTCTGGCGGCCTCAGTAACCACACAGTGATCTAGCCAGCGGAGGGCACCGTTGGCGGTGCTAGTAAATTTAGCAGTTGTGATTACGTTTATTTTGAGTCATATAATAATTATTTTTTTGTTTATAGTGTGCAATTTCAATTTATGAAAAAATCACGGTCAAAATGTAATAGCGCCCTTAAATACCCACTATAACCCAAACTCTTGGCATTTACGGTGAGTTGCACGAAACCAACATTAGTTTAATGGAGACATTAAATTGATGTTGTCATTTTCATTTTGATACAAAATGTAAGGGATGGCATGAATTAAAGTCTTCGTTAAACTAATGTCGGTTTCGTGCAACTCAACGTTATTTAAATTAAACCACTTACAGGCACTTTTGAATTGTCAAGGAGTCGGTCTAAAAGAACGGTCGGAAAAGAACGGGAAAGAAACTCCATGGACACTCCTTTACGTCATGTTTACCGCAAATAAACGTATTTTCTTTCTTCTTCTTTCTTTCACTCTTTTCAATATGATTGAAAAGAGTGTCCATGGGGTTAACTACTGGCTCGTGGGAGGAACGTAATCTTTGAATTTAACAGGATCCCGTACAGTGACACGAATGTCGTATCTAGTATCTCCTTTAATCTTGGTTCAAGATACAAAAACTTAGTTCAGCTTTGGTTTTTTTATGCAACCTTGAAGATGAGTCAGGTTATTTTAATTCCTGGTTGAATATTTTATTAATTATTATTATATTATTATTAATAATAACATCATCATTATGTATTATACTGACGACAAAAAGGCTTATCTAGGCTAAACTACTCCTTGTAGGTACAAAAATAACATTTGCCCTGACATTTATTATTCTTTTTTTTTTAAGAAATTATAATATTTAAAATTTATCCAACGTACCGAAATGATATGATCTTTTTTTGAAAATCATCGGTCGATTACTGAAACCCAGCGAGCACGTCGCCGTAATTTCCAAGTGCGTAACTCTCCCTCAGAACCCATGATTCGACGGTTGATGGCACGTTTTCAGCAGAGAAGAAGTTCAGTATCTGATCTCATACCGTTATCAAGTATACAGTCTGGTGCGCATTTACATCACAAAGGATTGTTGGGCCCTAGATTTTTGAAGATGACGCTTACGCTTACGCATCGGAATTTGATTGAAATTTTTTTAACGCCAGCTGTTGTCGACAATCCAGAGATGTGATTCCAACAAGATGGAGCCACAGCGCATACGGTTCGAGCCACAATGACTGTCTTAAGGCAGACGTGCGTTTAATCTCGAGATTTTCAAAACTTCACTGGCCCGCACGTTCCCGTTATTTAACAGCGCCGGATTATTTTCTCGGGGGATATTTAAAAGACAAGGTGTATATTAATAAACCCATGACAATCGAGCAGCTGAAGGCGAAGATCTGAGCTGAAATACAGTTGCTAACTCCTAATCTTCTGAGGAAAGTAATGGGAAGTGCTCTCGAAAGAGCCCGTCTTTGTGCGGCTTTAAATGGTGGTTATTTACGTGACTTAACATTTAAAACCTATTTCGAAAATATCTCCATGCCTTTTATATTTTATTGTGTGATACCAATTATTACCAATAACACCAAACCAATTGTTACCAATTAACATAAGTAAACAAAACGAACAAAGTTATAAGTAGTTGCGACCCCTTCCTGACTTATGCACAGTCCTGTATTATTTATCTCAGTGTAGAAATTAGCCTGAGTTGATCAAGTCGAGTCGATTTCATGGGGCATAGCAGTTCAGACCAGTTCAGTTGCCGTATGTTACGATTAA
Source organism: Cosmia pyralina (assembly GCA_946251885.1). Lineage (NCBI taxonomy): Eukaryota > Metazoa > Arthropoda > Insecta > Lepidoptera > Noctuidae > Cosmia > Cosmia pyralina. The sequence continues at coordinate 11,507,331 of OX276362.1, read as the reverse complement.
TACTGTCAAAGTTGACCTTCATCAAAATCTGCCTAGCCTTTTCCCAAACATATTGGGGTCGGCCTCCATTTCAACCGGATGCAGCCGAATACCAGTATTTTACAAGGAGCGACTGCCTGTCTGATATGCACAACCCAGATACTGGGCAATACGATACCCCTTGTTAAGACTGCTTGTCAGACTTTCGGGCTTCTGACGACCCGTAACGGCTGTCAAAGATCCATGAATGACAGCTGGGACCAACAGCTTAACGTTCTTTTCGAGGCAAGGAGGAGTCTTACTTCAATAGGAGTATCAATTATTCTGTCTTCTGTATCATAAGTACCTATATATTATTGGTGAAATTAATCTGAAAGCATAACATCGTCTCCAGTTCAAACAAGCATGCATGCGTACATTTGTAAGAAGAAAATTTAATTTCAATTTCATAGTAAGTATTCAAATAATTGTTTAATTGTTTTAATTTGTTTTAGTGTTTAATTTTTTATTTTTCGTATAATGTGTAACGCTAATTGATAGTGTCAAATCAAATCAAATCATTTATTAGTTTGCAAACATGGGTAATTAATATTACATAGATGTTTTATACTAGGAGTCCTCCATGTTCTACCGTCATGGGCATGCAAATCATATTATTATTATGTAAGTAAAAGAAAGATATTATAATTTTTAATAGCAATTAGGAAAATATACTAATTAATCTCAAATCATTTGAATTACTTTGAAGTTACTTAAAAACATTAAAATATGTCATATTATTAAAAAAATGTCAACAAGATTACAGTATTAAAAAAATAAAATAAAAAAATTCATCCAGGATACAGTACATAAACGTACGCAATAATTTAAAAAAAAAAAACAAGAAAAAAATGTCAAATAGAATCAATCAATGAATGTCAATCAGTCAAAGATCCATCATTAAGGAAGTCGTCAATTGTGTAATAACTTTTTTCAATTAATATTTCGTGTAGTGCCCTTTTAAACTTGAAAACAGTCATATTTTTAATAATATTAGGTACCTTATTATAAATACGTTAAAAAAATCTTTTTTGCATTAGTGCGGTTTTATATTAGGTCTTTACCTATGAAATTGCCGTTCTGCAGTACTGGCCATTTCAAATCAAAATAATTTTTGTTTGGCTAAGAATTCTAATTTCAAATTAATTTTATTTTAAAAACATGGATTTGTTTTCCAAAAGTAGTCATTTGTTTATTGATTAGTGTTACATTTTCATCGCATTTCAATCTTTTTCGTCATCATGGATACGTTGAAAATTCGAGTAATTATGGAATATGAGTACCGTCGTGGCAGCAACGCGGCACAAGCGGCACGCAACATCAACGACGTTTACGGAGCTAACACTACAAACCAACGCACCACTTGTTATTGGTTTGCTCGCTTCCGTTCTGGAAATTTCGACCTGAAAAATGAACCTCGCGTTCGTCCGAAGACTTTGGTCGACAATGACGAATTAAAGGCGATTGTGGAAGCTGATGATACACAATCTACGGCTGAATTAGCAGCAGCTTTCGACGTGAGCGTCAAAACAATATTGGTCCATTGGCTTGACAAATGGGTGCCCCACGAACACAATGATCGCCAGCGCAAAGTACGCGTCGAGACGTGCCTTGCACTGCTCAACAGACACACAAATGAAGGAATTTTGAACCGCATTGTTACCTGCGATGAAATAAATATATAGATGATAAAATAGATTCTGTTTGATAACCGCAAGCGCTCAGCAAGTTGGTTGGATCCTGGTTCAGCACCTAAACAATGCCCTAAACGAAAACTTACCCGTAGAAAAGTGATGGTCACTGTTTGGTGGTCTAGCGCCGGTGTGATTCATCACAGCTTCTTACCAAACGGGGAGAGTATTACTTCAGATGTGTACTGTGAAGAACTGAACACAATGATGGAGAAGCTGGCACATCTCCAACCAGCATTGGTCAATCGCTCGTCTCCGCTGCTCCTGCACGACAACGCGCAACCTCATACTGCACAGCAGACGGTCTCCAAGTTGCAAGAACTGGGGTTGGAAGCTCTCCGTCATCCGCCCTACTCACCAGACCTTGCGCCTACAGACTACTACTTTTTCCAGAATTTGGATAACTTCTTGGCGGAAAAAAAATTCAATACCCGAGAGGCAGTACAAAATGCCTTTGAAGAATTTGTTGCCTCCCGTCCAGCTGATTTCTTTAAGAAGGGCATCAATAAACTGCCACTGCGTTGGCAAAGATGCATTGATTGCATGGGTGATTATTATTATTATTATTATTTTGTAACCATATCTTGATTTAAAAGAGTGTCCGTGGAGTTTCTTGCCCGTTCTTCTCCATAGGTACCTACTATGCTTTGGAATGGGCGCCTAGCTTCATCTTTCTGACTGACCGACCCCTTGACAATTCAAAAGTGCCTGTAATTGGTTTAATTGAAATAAATGCTTTGAGTTTGAGTTTGAGTTTGAATTACTTCGATTAATACAAAAAAAAAATGCATGAAAAGAATTCGTTTAAATTTTTTCATACAAAACGGCAATTTCATAGGTAAAGACCTATTATTTCATTTGACACAATTTATTTACATATTCCATAGGCCCATAGTACACGCGACTACACATCAAGCTTCCAGTTTACACTGACCTCTCATTGTAAAGAAGTCCCATACTATGCGAGATCAGCTTATACTGGAAATGTATAGCTTGATCTGTAGCCGTGCGTACCTAATAACCAGACACGGACAATAATAAAAGAATAATGACGAAAAATAAAACCCAACAAAAACAAAATAAACTTATTTAATAATCAATCCATACACAACGCGCGCCCATTCTCGCTGAACCCGGAAGACAGCTTGCCCCGAATATTGAGAATTTTTCAATTGCAGGCATTGCTCCAGGTCTCCTTGGTCGTGATTCCATGCCCAACAGTGGTTCTACTTGTGGGAAAAGTTGGCCAAACGTTTGACCCAATACTACGATGTACACAAATAAAACTAAGTAATTCATAGTGGCTGATGCACTCAAGGTTGAATACAAAATAAATTGAAAATGTTTTCTTAGGAACCAGTTACAAATCAATTTTACAATCAAACACATTAATTGTAAAATGAATTAGTAACTCGTTCTTAATTAATACTAGTTAACAGCTATTATTGTGACGGTTTGTGGACTGCCTCGTTGGTCTAGTGGTCGCAAGCGCTACAGCTGGGCGTGAGGTCCTGGGGCCGTACTATGACGTAAAAATGATCATGGATCCATCATGGTTCCGTTGAGGAAAAAGGATGGTGGGTCGTATATAGCTCCATCTCTCTCACACACTGGAACCATGATGGATCCATGAAATTTCTTCACGTCATAGAACGGCCCCTGAGTTCGTTTACCAGGTCGGGCAAATGTAAATGTATTTTTCCTTCAGGAATTTTTCAGTAGCAGCTCGGAGCCTGGATTCATGCCCGGTTGATGGCAACAGGCTCACCCCCACTGGTGATATGTGGGTGTACTATAGGTACGACCTCAGCATAACCGTACGTGGGCTACAGGCGAGATGTTATATTATGTAATTATTGTCTGCATGGACATTACGCAATGAGCAACCGTGGTGTTAAATGCTCGTGCCTTCTCTGTACGAGAAGATGCCCTTGCCCTGCAGAGGGACAATTGTAGCCAAACGTTTGATCCAATACCAGAACACCAAAAATGTCACGAAATAATTCACTTTTAGGGTTCCGTACCTCAAAAGGATAAAACCGGTACCCTTATAGGATCACTTCGTTGTCCGTCTGTCAGTCTATCAGTCTGTCAAGACCTTTTTTCTCAGGAACGCGTGGAGGTATCAAGTTGAAATTGATATCAAATAAGTAGGTCTATGTTTCCTTGGAATTCTAAAAAAATCAAGCTTCTAAGTTAACGGATTAAAAAAATACACCCATTTATGCTACATATTTTGAGAAACGCAAGTAAATCAAAACCTCTAGGGTACTTACCGTTGATCTAGGATCATGAAATTTGGCAAGAAATAAGGTCTTACAGCACAAGTAAAAGAAAAAGTCCGAAAATCATTAATTTGTAATTTTAAGACATAAAAATATCTTTTTTTTGGGATCACAAATTTAAATTTGCAATTGGAGAATCGACCTTGACGTATATCAATTTATGGGAGAACATGTTTTTCAACTACAATGATAAGTTTGTTTTGGGAAAAATTCTTTTCAACCTTTTTAGGAAACCCTTCATTGTGTGTCGTCCGACACGCACTTAGCCGGTGTTTACTGGAGCACTCACTGGTTTAGTATAAAATGAATTAAAATGTTGTAAGTTTATCATTATTTTATAGTTTTTTAACTACTTACCATTTAACAAAACACACAAACAACAAACAAACAGGTCGGAACTTATATATTTACCCCCTTATTCAAAAACAACTAAAACGCTCTACAAACCTATTTTAGTTATAAATAAAATAAACTTCAAATATATGTCGGAAAAGAATCTCAGCGTTCGTTGCCTGACTGCTCGTCGTATCATTGTAGTAGCCGAAATAAGACTCAAAATTCACTCTACAGTTGTAATTAGATCGATTTAACTAAAAATCGTTTAGAAAGTAGCACACACGAATCGGATGGAACTGCATTCGTATCGGAACGCGGCGAGGTCGAGGCAAGGTTGGTAAAGCACGTCCGTTCAGTTCGGTGCCTAATCACGAAGTCCTCGTCAAGTACAAGAACCTTGAATGACAGCCGTCATCTGTCATCGTTATTTTCCCCCGCAAACTCAAAATGACATTGACAGCTCGCACAGTGATGCCAACCCCCATTTCCGAACACACCCAAGTCAGTTCAACTTGACGTTCCGTTCAGAATCCACGACATGGCCATTCTGACAATATCACACGTCCTCGTGTGATACGGTATCTGAAAGTAGAGATACACAACCAAAGTGTTGGCAACATTGCAGTCAACAAACTACAATCGACGACGCGACGGTTGAACGGCGGGCGGTTTAATATTTATATTGCTGGCGTTTCTTCAACGGCGCCATCGGAGGTTATAAAAACGACTGCACAGAAGCGGAGCGACACATTTGCGCTTAGATTTTTAAGTAGCGCACACCTCCTTAACATTGCTTTATTATATTACTGTAATAATTTAAAAATATATTAAATAGTTGATTGAATTTAGTTCTTGATTTCTTTTAAACACTAACAGTCTTCAGTAAAGTTAACATCAGAAGTGTGTAGCAACTTTCACGCCATGGGTAAGCGAGGTAGTAATAGTAAGCGGTCAAGGCGAAAGCGGGCTTCCTCCACCTCAAGCCCACGTCAAGCTCCAGTGCAAGGACACCATCTCCGCCTCGAAGACGGAAATATATGGTATCAAGTCAGCGGTCAAGGCAAGAGCGGGCTCCCTCCACCTCTTCCTCAAGCTCCAGAGTAAGAACACCATCTCCGCCTCGACGACGGAAAGATAAGGTATCACGCAAATATAACGAAACTGTGAGTAATTCGAATTCTATTACTCTGAACAATTTCATACCTGATTTTGACCCATTAAAATACGATATTGACACCTGGCTTAGCATTATTCGATCTTACGCAAATACTTTTTCATGGTCTGATCAAATGATTCGCTATCAAGCTTTAAATAAACTAAAAGGATCTGCAAAAGTCTGGTATGATTCGTTATTACGTACAGAAAAACAATGGCCCACATGGAAATGGGACGACTGGAGGTCGAAATTGTCAAATAGTTTTCAAATACGTAGAAATATGTTTGATCTTTTAAAAGAAATTGTAGAGAAAAAACCTTTGGATAACCAATCATTGTACGAGTTTTATTTTGAACAGAAATGCAAGATTGACCGTTTATGTTTGAATTTTTCGGAACAAGACATTATTTCAATCATAGTCGGTATATATGTGATAGTAATATTGGTGCATCTATAGAGTCTAGTAATTTTAAAACAAGTGAGGAATATTTCGTTCATATTTTATTTGGAACAAAGGTGTATGTGAAAATATTATAACATCAGTGATAGTAGCAGGCGTAACTTCTCGAAAAGTGAAAAATGTCCTTGTTTTAATGTATAAGTTAGTGTGGTATATATTTTGTGTTTGTTTGTATGAAAGCCTGCATAAAACTAGAACTAGTCTATGATTCATCTGTCTAGTAGCACTGGACTCAAGTGCGGTACCGTTCGCTTTTCAGTTCATGGCCATCATTCTATTCTAGAACCAGTTCAACTATTGAACCGAATATAATTATAATACGACTATTTAGAGCCACTATTTTGAGCAAAGGGTTTTTCTGGTAAAGAAAAGGAACCAACAAGGCAGTCAGCCGCTGCCTCGATGATCTAGTGGTCGCAAGCGCTACTGAGCATGAGGTCCTGGGTTTGATTCCAAGGTCGGCCAGAGCGTTTTTACATCAGACATTTCTCAGTCACAGCTCTGAGTCTAGAATTATGCCCAGTTGATGATAATAGGCTCGCCTCCTATTACACAGGACTTGAACATAACTGTAGAAATGTGGGTCTATGTACGTCCACCTCTGCCTTACCGTTCGGAGGAAAATAGGCTTGATGTTGTGTTGTTATTAAAGAAACGGGTTTGGAACACAAAAACGCTTGCTCATCATTTAGCAACTAGCTTCTGCCCACGTCTTCATCCGCGTGGAAGCCAATTATACCATACAACATAAAATATTATTATATCCTATGGCACTCGGCAATAGTGAAGCTTTGTATCGATCAATCTGCCTAGCCTTTTCCCAACTATGTTGGGGTCGGCTTCCCGTCTAGCCGGATGCAGGTGAATACCTGTATGTTACATGGAGTGTAGCTTTGTATCAGTTATATAATTTTTTAAAACAGTTAGTTACAGCTACGGAGATTACCTCATACCTACAAACTTAATCAGCCTATAATGTTCCCAGTGTTACCAGGGCAACCTGTGTCCTAACACAGGTTGCCTCTTTGTGAACAAATATGTATCATGTATGATCCGTGTGCTGGAATACGGCCCACTCCTTCTCATAAAAAAAAAATAAAATGAAAAAGTGTTTATTCACAGAGTGGCGGCCTGTGTCCTGTGGCTCATTATGTGGCTTATCTTCGCGTCTGAAAATTGATCATAATTATCTTGACTTAAGAAAAATCTGTAATCGTAACAAAAACTTGACGTTAACGATTAAATTGGCTTGACTTTAGTATCCGGGAGCACGAAGTGAGGGGTGACAGTGGTTGAAGGTGGTAGGGGTTGGGTCCTTGATTATAACGTTATTAAAAGATAATGCATATTTTTCGAGAAATTTATAAAAATTGTTTCTAACTTCAAATCATAAATAGTGTAAAGAAACGTTATAATGAGTAATTGACAATCAAATCTGTACCAGTATATTGTCTGTGGTGTAAAATGTCGTGTAAAATCATTGAAACGGATCGTAAAAAAGAACTGTGTGTCATTGTCATTTGTTTTCGTTCATTGGAATTTTATTCTATTCAAATAGGTCGAATCTGTCCGAAACCGAATCGGGACACCCCGACTCCACATAGTCTTTTGGCTGCTACCCCTAGAGTATATTTAAAAATCTGGAGGCGCGGAGGGACGGCAGCTCACCTCCGCAGCTTCGGCTTGCTGGTCGCCTCCGACGACCAGATGGGAGGGGCACCCGGGGGAGGGGGCACCCCCCCCCCTCCACCTACCCCCTCGTTTTCGTGCCCCCGTATACTAAAGTTTTACCATTAAATTAATTTTGTATTACATTTATAAAAAAGAAAAACCTTTTACATAATAATTATGCTGTTTTGCTATTTTTAGACTCACCTGGCTTTTTCACTTCAGTAATATTCCCTTTCACTGTCGGATTGGCTTCTATTACTTCTCTAACATTAATACTTGGATTAACGAAGTTTGAGGATATCGTCAATGTACTCGTATTTAGTGAAAATATTAGTAAACAAAATAAATTAAGCTTCATGACTGTTTTACTAAAGATTGACTCCTAGAATAACTTTAATTCTAAATAGGTGTGACTTTTAACGTCTGCATTTTGAATGCCAATTATAAACTCTGCTCTTTAAAAGTCATTTTAACTGTTTAGAGGACCTATTTGAACTAAAACAAACACTACTTTAATAAAATTCCACATTTTACAGAATTGACACTTAAAAGTGTCCCGAGCGTAATGAGGTCACCTCAAATGCCAACTATATTCTGTGTTCTAGAAATATACTCAGTCGTAAATCGAACCCAATATCAAAGCGTTTATTACAGGCACTTTTGAATTGTCAAGGAGTCGGTCAGTCAGAAATATGAAGGTACCATTATAATGCGTACCTATACAGAAGAACGGGCAAGACACAACTCGGACACTTTTCAATTATATTGCTAACTACTGGCTCGAGGAAGAAACGTAATAATCTTGTAGTTTAATAGGATCACGCACAGCAACACGAATGTCGCATCTAGTATCTCCTTTAATCTTTGTTCAAGATGCAAACATCGAACGAACATGTTTGTGAACATAATATAAAACAAAATAAATTGAGCTTCATGGCTGTTTCATTGAAGATTGACTCCTCGAATAAGTGTAATTATAAATAGGTGTGAATTTAAAAGTCTGCAAAAGGAGTATGTACGGATCGTAGCAGATGGCGTTCTAAAAATAAATAAAATGAAAAAGCGTTTATTAGTGGTGACACTTATTACACAAAGTTTTACCTCTGCCAAACTGCACAGCAGTTTGTTGGCAGATGTAGCTCCCATACATCATTTTATATTTTATCTTTTAGGTAGGTGCTTTTCCATCAATAACAAAGATTACATTTACCTATAACTAAATACACATTTTACAGCAGCACAAGGGCTGTCTATTACGACATATTTTTTTTTTTCAAGACATTGTTTCTGCCTACCCTCATGGGAAGAAGGCGTGATTTTATGTATGTATGTATAAAAGAATACGAACAAATTGCAGTATTGTTCTTCCCCATAGAAATAGCGTGATTAAATCATCACGCTAGCCTAGACTGCCTCTGGTCAGTTTACTTAGGGAATATGTAAACTTTGAACAAAACCTACCCGGTAGTTTTTGCGTGATACATTCAGACAATTAGACAAGCAGATAAAAATTAAAAAAAAAAAAACAAAAAAATAGCAACCGACTTCCAAAAAAGCGCTACAAAGTGAAAAATAACTTTAATTTCGGAAGTCGATGTCTTTGGATCTGTATTTTAGTGTTTTGTCACCGATTTCCGAAATTAAAGTTATTTTTCACTTTGTAGTGTTTTTTGTTTTTTTTTTCACTTTTTTGGGTCAGTTTGTATACGTAATCTATCTAAGTTACAATAGTCTAATGTACAACTGCAAAACGGCAAAATCTTTTACAAAATATTGCTTTGCCCGATGCAGGGACGTCAATTGTTGAGGAGTTCTCCTGGTAAGTACCAGGAGAACTGGAGCTGCTGGTGAATTCATCATCAGCTTCACTATATGTATTGTGACGAAAATAAATTACTTTTTTTCGTTATTAAAGTAACAAATCTAATCGTAACCCGTGAAATACTTATTATTGAGTAGCTCCGGTGGCCATCTGTGATCTTCATTATCAGTTCCACTTCACCAAATGATGCTCTCCGAGAGAAAATGCACGAGTAGTCATAAAACAAACCCAAATTGCTACAGCCTAAATAAATAAAAAATATATATAGAACCTATGTGCTTATAGTTGAAGAGTTACGTCGATTTATCCAGGATCCTATCATCAGATCCTGACCTGACAATGGGACCAACTAGAGAGTTTAAACAAAAAATAATATTTTCCAAATCGGTCCAGCTGTCTTCGAGTAATCGGGTAACATACTTAAAAAAAACCGGCCAAGTGCGTGTCGGACCACGCACAATGAATGGTTCCGTGGTTAGAATTTATCCCAAAAACAAACAACATTGTAGTCATAAAAAAAAAATTATGTGATAAAATTACAAATTAACAATTTTTGGAATTCTGCCTTTACTTACGTGCTGTAAGACCTTGCTTCTTGGCAAATTTCCCGTTGGAAGTACCCTAAAGGTTTTGATTTACTTGCGAGTATCAAAATACGTCGCATAAATGGCCGTTTTTTATTACGCTAACTTAGAAGCTTGATTTTTTTAGAATTCCAAGGAACCATAGACCTACCTATTTGATATTAATTTCAACTTGATACCTCCACGCGTTCCTGAGAAAAAGGGTCTTGACAGACTGACAGACAGACAGACGAACGGACAACGAAGTGATCCTATAAGGGTTCCGTTTTTTCCTTTTGAGATACGGAACCCTAATAAACTCCTTTTTTTTAAATCGGTTAAAAAAAATATTTTCGGCATCGAGTTGGTTCCTAGCATAAATTCAAATTCAAAATTTCAAATTCAAAACATTTATTTCAGACTTTTGGTCCATAGAGTGTTAGTAGTACATCAAAATGACTTAAAGCTATGTTAGTAATACATAAATAGAAAAAAAAAAACGCCAGTCAGCCTACAATATGTGCAGACCAATCCAATGCCTCCACATAGGACTATGGATGTAGTCTGCAATTACCCTCAGGTAGCTGTTGGGACTGCCCCTAACCCTTCGCATCAGCGATGCTGCTCTCTTACGTATAATGGCGTGAAAGCCGTCCACTTGAGCCTCAGCAAACATCGCTGATGCACTGCAGTAGCGAGGCAATCCCATCAGCAACCTGAAAGCATTGTTATATTGGACCCGCAAGGCACCGACGGTTCGCTGCGTGTAGCTAGTCCACAGACTACACGTATAAAAGGACTGGCAATATGCCCTAAATAAAGTCCTCTTTACCGCATAAGAGCACCGTGAAAATCTGCGAGCCAGCATATTACAACGAATCGTCAGCGCCCTGCGTTCCCTCTCTAAGTCTGCTTCATCAGTCAGGTCCTCATTGACTACATGACCTAGGTACACAAATTGCGTAACTCTGCTTAATGCCACACCCGCTAGTGTCACGGGCGGAACGTGAGAGGGACTCCCACGCCCAGCCCGAAACACCAGCAGCTCACTCTTCTTGACATTGTACACCAGGCCATGAGTCTCCGCAAACACCTCACAGACGCTCACCAGTTTTCTCAAAGCACTGATCGATGGGCTCAACAGCACCATGTCATCAGCGTAACTAATGTTATTAACTATTTTACCATCAATTGAGCAGCCTACTCCGGTGCTGTTGAGCTCACGGATCAGCCCGTTTATATAAATGTTAAAAAGTGTAGGGGAGCTCAACCCCCCTGCCTCACCCCACATTTCAATTGGTATGGGTCAGAAGATGAGCCCGACCATTTCACACGATTGGTTTGATGGTTATACCAATATTTAAATATGTTTATGATTCCGTCTGGTACACCATTAATCCGCAGCTTATCCCATAGTCTCTCATAATCTACCCGGTCAAATGCCTTTGAGAGGTCCAGAAAGGCAGCATACACCGGCGTTTTGCGATCGGTATAGTATTTGACAGTGTGTTTCAGGACCAATATTGCACTCTCAGTCGAAAGACCGGTCCTAAACCCAAATTGAGCATCTTCAAGGTTAGCTGATTGTGCGAGATAGCCATTTAACACACCGTCCAACACCTTGGCTGTTACAGTAGCCAATGTAATAGGTCTGTAGTTACCTATTTCACTGATATCCCCTGTTTTGTTTTTTACAATCGGCACCACAACCGCCTGAGCAAGATCCTCCGGCAGGTAAGAATGCCTAATGCAAAAGGTGAAAAACATCGCCAAGACTCTACACAGGTGTGGACCCCCATGCTTCAGATGCTCCACGCTCAACCCGTCGTGCCCAGGAGACTTACCCTTACGCATACACCTTAGAACCTGTGACACCTCCCTTGTGGTTACTCTCACTGGTTTATTCGACAGCGGAACGTCCACCTGGCGCATATCCCTATTTGATTCCCGTGGTTCTGTCGTGAAGTGCTCCCTAAATGTATTGGCAATGTCCACAGCCTCCGTTTTACCCCCCACACTTACTGGAAGACTCGGCCTCAGATTGAGTTTACTGGTTTGTTTCCAGAATTGGCTAAAAGACTTATTCTCATGGTGAGTAGCAAGCACGTCCATACGTATCTGTTCACGGTTGCCCTGAAGGAACTTAAGGTTTTTCTTAAAAGCTTTTCTACTCTCTGACATAGCATGCCAGATAGGCCCCGCAACTGGCTTCCCACTCACACACCAATTCTCAAAGTGAAGCCGCGCCTCCCTATGCGATTCCCTTACAAACTTGTTCCAGCCCGTGATATACCCACCTTTCCGAACCTCCCTACACTGACTGCTCTTAATCGCTGCCTCGGTCATAGAATTTATGATGTCATTATACAGTCTATCTATTACCTCTTTATGACTTTCATTATTACAATAACCGTCCGCGCACAGTCTTAATTCCGTTGGAAAGTCTATGTCCCTCAACTTACAATTACAGATTTGCTTGTATAATTCAATTTGTTTTCTGTTTCTTTCGCCCCAGATTACCTTGTTAAAACTATTATTATTTACATTTTTCTTAGGTATAACTACGTCCAAGTTGCATTCAACCTGTAACGGAAGGTGATCAGACCAATACACACCCTGACAGACTCGCACGCTGACGACTGACCGCCATGCTGCTTCCGTTACTAAACAGTGGTCAAGCCACCTTCTGCAGCCGTGCACATCACTAACAAAGGTGTACGTGTCCGCCCCCCCTCCCCCCCCCCAATGACATTATATCAGCACATATCCAACTTTGACATTGACAGAAGTTCATCATTTCCACCCCAAAAAGCTGATGGGGGTGAGCATTATAATCCCCTAACATGAATACAGATTCAATGGCAAGGTTGTCAATAATAGACACTATTTCCCCTAAACAGTTAGTAAATTCAGTTAAGTTTTCTGACGAGTCTGTAGGCATATAGATAGAAAAAATTAACACTTCCTTATTCTCTAATTCTATTCTTATAGCTGTCAGTCGATCACTTTGACATTGTACCACACTCACAATATTAAACAGACTTTTACGCCACAATATCCCCACCCCACCATACGGCCTGCCTCTTAACAAGTTACTTGACAAGTCCACAGCAGACTTACCGGTATAGCCGAAATCCTCATGTATTCCACCTAACAATGGGATTTCATGAGGTAGCAACCACGTTTCTTGTAACGCTATAACGTCCGCTTTCGAACATAAGTCTTTTACACATTGCTGCGATCTTTTCACACCCCTACAGTTAAACGATATAAACTTAACACTAGCACTATTAGCCATTATTTTGAATGTAAGTTAGTACGTTCATTTCTCAGCGTCTGACCTTGACCCCTAAACATAACAAATCGCCTAAAAGATACACCTTCCGGCCATAAGTTTTCGTCCATAAATACTGCTAGTTTCTCTTTAGGTATCATAAACTTGTATGCTAAGTAATCCTTCTGATGTTTCATACTTATTTTTACCGGTGAAATATTAACCTGCGTCTTACTAACCACATACTCCGTAACATCTTTTTCCGAGGCTCCTTTATCTACATTATAAATATAAAACGGAATCTTGATAGCGGCGGCTTTAAATTTGCTATCAGTTCCTGCCGTCGCCTTGCCTTTATTTCCAATAAAACGATCGTTGTTTGAGCGTCGCTTATACGACACCTGTTTCCACTGGCCCCCTTCCTCCGCAACATTCGCCCATGTCTTCTCTGCTGAGTCACCCGTACTAGCCACCTCTTTCCCACTCGCGCTGTCTCCCTCAGTACGCTCCACAGGTGTTTGCACGTGCGCACTGGCTGCTTGTGCAAGCGAGATGGAACTATCTCCGCATGCTGTGCGCGCGAGTGATTGTGGAAACGAAGTCACCGTCCGTCCTTTGTTTGTGAGCGGTATGTCTCTGATGTTCGGTGCATCGGACATTGACCCCGTGGGCAGAGGCGCCGAAGTTTTGTTTCCTACCTGCATAGGCATTTTGTTACTGCCACTATTCGCATCACAATAATCATACATATCTGAGTCTGAGCTTTCGTTAAGCACAAAAGCCCCTCTTTGCCTATTTACATTGCATTGTGAGTTTTGTAAGGGCGATCGCTCGATGTTATGCAGGTTACTCATCAAGTTGTTGCACATACCTTCCATTTGTTTGATAGTCGCATAGTTTTCTTTCACATACTTCATATCATGTTGCAATTTTAAGATGTTCTTCAATAGATTAGTGACATCAACATGATCAAACGTTATAGGTGGGAGCTTTTGTAGATCTCGCGCAACGAACACCGGTATAACCTCCGGATCCGTCTCCTTAAATAGATCAATTATATCTTCCAGGTCTCTTACAGATTTACCTTTATTCTTTCTAGCTACCATACGCTTACACCCTGGGATGGCTTGAAATAGTAAGCTCTTAGCTCCTTTTATGTCCTCCTCTGAAAAGGCACTTTTACATATATGTATGAGGCTTTCATTGTCCATTACCTCAATCTTGTTTTGCACAAAGGATAGCACTTCACTGATGACTATATTGCAATTGCTGCATTTAACAATGTTATTTTCCATATCGCGAGTCACTCGGGTCAATAACCCCGCTAGTGAGACACTCGAAACACGATTGCGCGCCACGCTCGCGCACAGCGAAGTAAAAATAAATAAATAACTTGAAAAAAAAAAATACAAGGTACAGTTTTGACTTCGCTAAGATTTTATTATTTATGTATTGATTTGTTTTATTTTGGATTAATTCTAATAATTATTATAGTAATTTGATTGTACATATTTTGTCCACACTTCACCCATTTTTAGTGCATATTTGCATGCATTTTTTGGCATTTTGATAGTGCATATAATCCGATGTCTATTTTTACCCATAAACATTTTTCTGCCAATAGGCAACTGCCATTGGTAGGGAAAGTATACCAAAGTGTTGTTGAAAATAGACCTTAGTGAATTAACAACCAAATGATTTTAAGTCTATGTCATTACAGCAATCTGTTCCATTTCTGGTAAAAGTTATCGTTACCGTAAGCTAGATGGACCAACGACCTCAAAAAGTTGGCTTCGACGGACTGTATGCGGAATGCGGAGGACTGGCGGCGGAATAATTGCTTAACACAAAATGGGAATGCGTTTCATTTTGACAATTGAACAACATTCATTGCGTTATTTACGTTTTCGAGCAGATGAATCTTTGAAACAAAACATATAAAGTAATGGATTAGCAAGTTACTTCAAATCCCTCGGATTATGATTTAAAGTGTGGTATGCAATTGGGGTGTAGGTGTTGTGGCGCAGCTCGTCAGAGGCTTATGTCCAGCAGTGGATTGCGGTCAGCGGATTAATTGAAAGATGGACCGTTTGAAATCTATAAACCATCCAACACTTATTCATATACTGTGACGCACTGGGGATCACGGACTGTTTTCATGCGACCATGCGGAAGCGCGGTGCGTCTCTTGTGCGCAGAGTGCGAGCCAGCTCCAATTCCGTTCTGGTTATGATAGCAAATAGGTTGGACTGCCCTTATGTGCGACACTGCTGTGACAGGCATGTTACATTTAGTGTCGCTCGTAGGAGGCTAGCTATAAGTTAATTTTGATTGGTAATGAATTTGATATATCCAATTTGTGTGTTCATGTTATATTTATTCGTTTGTGTTTATTGTTGTGTGATTTGATTTTTGTATATTTTTGTATGATATGGGTTCCTACCTGAAATAAATTTATTTTATTTATTTATTTATTTATTAAATTAATCAATAATTAACTTTAACATTAATTTGTACTGTGCCCCAAGACACAAATCGCCAACGTTACCCAAAAAGCAGCCAAGCTCAAGTGAGACTGAGCCAGACACGTTTTCTGTATGACAGATGCATTGTGTTATAAGATCACCCGTTGACAGAAAAGTTGAAAGGAAATCGTTTGGCTTGGTATGGGCATGTGATGAGGAGGGACGAAACGCATGTGACTAAAAGAGTGATGAATATACATGTTGATGGATGTAGAGGAAAAGGAAGGCCAAAGAAAAGATGGATGGATTGTGTGAGGAATGATATGAAAGAGAAGGGAGTGAATGATAGCGTGACGGTTGACAGGGGAGAATGGAAGAGGAAAACGTGTTGCGGCGATTCCAAGTAACATGGGATAAGGGCAGGAAGATGATGGCGTGAGTCCCTGGAAACATCCAATGGCATCGAGGCTGACTCAGGTGTAGATTGCGGAACGAGCTTGACGCTTATAGGCACTTAGGCAATATTGGTCCGTGTTCGCCTGCAGTGATTGAGATTTGTTTAAAAAAAAAATATTAACATTAATTGACCAGTATATAGCACGTGGCAACACGTGAAATATGTTCAAACTGACATATTTTTCGAATCGTTCCAATTTATGGTTGTCAATTAAAATTAAAAATATATTATTTTAAAGTGATGTCACTAAGTAGGAAGCAGCTAACATAAATGAAGAAAACGAACTAAAAGTTTTTTGAACTAGTAAACTTTTTGTGTAGGGGGTCATTGTACTCATCCTTATAAACAACTTTTAGAATTAGGTTAATGCTGAAATCACGAAAAAAAATTAGCTGCTTTAAACCCTTATGTTCGCATAACGCGAAAAAATGTAGGGAGCAGTTTTTGAAGTGAATCTTCTTATAAGGCTTCGATTCGATAATTAGAGGAGATTTCGACGGACGGCATGTGAGAGAAGAAATATATAACTCTCTCTCTCTCTCTCACTGAACCTCTCTTATTCTTTATTAGGGTTCCGTACCTCAGAAGGAAAAAACGGAGCCCTTATAGGATCACTTCGTTGTCCGTCAGTCTGTCAAGACCGTTTTTCTCAGGAAAGCGTGGAGGTATCAAGTTGAAATTATTATGAAACACGTAGGTTTATGGTCCCTTGGAGTCCAAAAAAAATCAAGCTTCTACCTCAAGGCAACAAGGTTTATAGCAAGATTCTTAACATTGCTTATGAGTAACATAAATATTATTGTCTACTATATATAGTACAAATATACTACAACTAACATGGCCATGATGTACCTACATGTATAAAAATACTTTAAGAGCACACCACAAACATCACTTCACACACACACACACACACACACTCAAATTGAAAGTATTGACTCGATCATTGACAATGCATTCTTTGGCCGAAAAATAACCCAGTCAGGCATATTTGTCGTCGACAAAACATGCATATACGTTTATTTGGACCAGGCAAAAACAGGCTGCGGCGTAAAATTTTCACGTAGTCCTATATTTTTGTTCGAAGCTCCACACACTTGGCGTCAAGTTACAGAGTCGCAAGGTCGCAACGACTAGACGCACGATACTGCGTACACCCGACGAAAGTCGAATGCGCTTCGCCTTCGTATGATAAGCACCAAGGCAAGTGCAAGTGATTAATAATAAATACGTAAATCACACTAATATTATAAAGGCGAAAATTTGCGGGTGTGTGGATGTTTATTACATCTTCACGCTCAAACGGCTGGACCGGTTTAGATGAAATTGACATAGCTTACTTTTTATCCCAGTCTACGCGGTTGAAACCACGGGGCGCAGCTAGCAATGAATAAATACTAGTTATCAGTACTTATTGTGACCGTTTGTGGACTGCCTCGTCGGTCTATGGCCACAAGCACTACAGCTGTAGTGCCTCACCTCACCAGGACCTCACTCAGGACCTCACGCCCAGCTGGGCGTGAGGTCCTGAGTTCGATTCCCAGGTCGGGCAGTGCTTTTTCATCAGGAATTTCTCAGTAGCAGCCTGGAGTCTGGATTTGTGCCCGGTTGATGCCAATGGGCTTATAATATGGGAGTTAAATATCATCATTAGCCTTTATTGTTACAATGTTGTATCATAATTTTTCGGTTTTTTAATAATCAGGTTGGAACTTAATTATGTAGAAGGTAAGGTTTTTGTTAGCTGGTCAACATATAAAGGTGATAAGGTGAGCGAAAAAAAAATTGTTAAGTAAGTAATATATGTTGTTTATTTGTTGTCATGATCATCAATCAATTTTAACACAAATCCCGTTGATTCTCGTTGTACCCGAAGGACAGCCAGCCACGAATGCAGATACTAAGAAGAAAATAAGAAAGATTTAGTGTGAGAGACAGAGAGTTATATATCTTTCTTCTCTCTCGTGTAAAAAATGTGCCTACACGTGACGCGTCCATGATATTTCACTCTCAATTCTTGTCCAAATTATCGAATTGCCGCTAAGAAGTTTCGGCAAGGACCTGACGTCTCAGTGCTGCCACTTAATGAACGTCATTTCAGAAAACTCTTATTGCAGCAATCAGTTTTATTATGGAAAAGTTACCGTTACCGTTAGTTAGATGGACCGACGACCGTAAAAAGTTGGCTGGGATGGACTGGATGCGGAACGCGGAGGACCGGTGAGGTAATTATGTAACACATTTACAATGGCAAAGCCTTTCATTGACTGTCTCTGTCGAGCAGATGAATTTTTCAAACATATAAAGTAAAAGATTAGCAATTTTCTTCAAATCCGTCGGAATGTGCGGGTGTTGTGACACAGCTTGCGGAGTGGGCTATGTCCAGCAGTGAACTTCATTGACAGATGGACCGCTTGAAATCTATAAACCGTCCGATACTTAGATTGTTACGCACTTGGGGTCGTTACTTTAAGTTAAAATCCTCAGTTTCGTGCACTCGGACGATCCTCGTTTTTCGTTCGGGCTCACTTTCGTGCAACTGTCGCGTGAGTGGATAAAAATGTATACTGCGCCCCAAGACACAAATCGCCAACGTCACCCAAAAAGCAGCCAAGCTCAAGTGAGACTGAGCCAGACACGTTTTCCATATGTCGGGTGCATTGTAGGCTAAGATCACTTTAACATGGGTCCCTGAAAACGTCTAATGGCACTAATGGCATCGAGGCAGACCCATGCGTAGATAGCGGGGCGAGCTTGACGCATATCGGCAGGATTGGTTCGAGTTGGCGCAGGACCAGGCTGAGTGGAAAAAGGAAAGGCTTCTCACAGACAAAGGCAAAGGGAACACAAATGAAATGTTCACAATCTGTCAACTCGTTCCAATTTATAGTTGTCCACAAAGATTTTAATCGAAAGATTCGCCCTACCACGTCAAAAGATTCGGTTTCTGTTTTGTTGTCTCAGAGACTTGACTTGATTATCATGGAAACGACATTATTATTGTGTGAGGTCACTTTTCTCAGGACCATATTTCGTGTCACTGGGTACGGTGAGGGCACAAATCTAATGAGTTAAATCTTTGGTTGTCAATTATAGTTAAAGATTCATTATTTTTAAGTGAACTCCTTAAATAGATACCGGCTTACTCAAATAAAGAACAGGAACTAAAAGTTTTTTTTTTTGAACTAGTAAACTACCGAACGATCATACCAAGAGATCCAGACGTTTGCCCTCTACGCCAGGTCAAACATCTGTCTAGGTGATGTGCTATGCGAACTTTGACCTACAAGGCGAATCAAATGATCTAACAGCTTATGTTATTGATCACTACTTTGCTAATTTAGGTTTAGTTACTGATCGAATCAAAACATGTTATTAACAAGATTCAAACCCTTACTTCCGTAATATAAATATCTCTATGTTTAGTTAAAAATATGCATAATACAATCTAACACGGCCATGATATGTATCTGCACATAGATATCCGTATCTGCATATATAAAAGATACATTTAAGGCAAAAATACTGGCACAAATCAAATAAAGATGATAACTATAACTAATTACATTTCTCATACCTAACATTAGACACCTGATGAACGGATCGCCGGTGAAACCAGGCAAGCACGAGCAGATCGGTAGGTGGTTGTTGACGTTACACTGCGCATTAATGCCGCAAGTCCCGGGGCACGGGTCCCTGCACCGGTTGTTGATGCACGCCGTGACTGAGTTGCACTCAGTGCTGACAGTACACTCTGGTCTGCATCTCGGCGGAAATCCCATGGAATTCGGAAGACAAGTGCAGAATGCGTTGCCATTGAACTCTTGGCATTGAGAATTCGGACCACATGGTGATGGTAGGCACGGATTTACTACTGGTCGTTGCGTCGTAATTGATAATGGCACTGAAAATATTGAATATTTAGTAAAAATAAATATAGAGTTGGTGACAAGTTTAGTGTTAAAGTATTTGGAATATAATGAGTTCTTACTGGGTACACAATTAGTAAACGGATCACCGGTGAATCGATCCTGACATGAACATATAGGGTTGTGAGCAACTATTCTGCAGTTTGTATTTCCAGCACATTGATTAACGCATGGGTCTACACATTTGCGGTTAAAGCAGGCTTTGTCACTAGCGCATTCACTGTTTATTGTACATTCCGGTTGGCAGTTGGGTGGCGTCCCAATAAAATCGATGTGGCAACTACATATTTCTTGTGAGTCTACTTCTCTGCACTGACTGTTAGGACCGCACGGTGATGGCGAGCAAGGTGTTGGCTTGACGACATCTGTAAAAAAATATTAAAAGTCAAGAGGTGTCGTGGGATACCCGGTTGGAACGAAGTTTCTTTCGCTGTGTATTATACGCTAAATAACAGGCACAATAAAATAAATTACCAGCGTTTGAGAGTAGGTAACTAAACAAAAAAAAAAACTTCTACAAATCTATTCTTTTTCTCCTCTACCTATCGTTATTTCTCTTGACAAAGTTTATTCTGTTTATATGTATGTATATATGTATTTATTTATTAGTATTTATTCTTTATTCTTTGTAGCAAGCTAGCTATAAAGCTCTAGGAAGTGGTGAAGGGCGGACGTTTTGTGGGACTGTCTTATGTAATTTTGACGTTCGAAAAGTGTTGATTCTCAGCCTAGTTTGAATAAATGACTTTTGATTTTGATTTTATATTCCAGTCGACAGTTGGATGGTATCCCCACAAAATGGATCTAGCAACTTCATAATTGCTTGTTTATTTTTTTTTAAAATTTTCATTTTATTTGTTCGAAGCTCCGCACACTTAGCGTCAAATTGCAGAGTCGCAACGAATAGAAGAACGGTGCTTGGGTACACCTGACGTAAGTCGGATGCGCTTCGCCTTCGCACGCCAAGACAAGTGCAACTAGAGGAACCCACAAGATGAACAACACGATTGTCTCTCTCTGGAATATTCAATGAAAATTATTGTTTCCTGCACGACGCCTGTCGTGACGACTAGATGCAGATGCAAACGACAGCTCTGCGTCTAGTCGCAGCAATAAGACACAGATGCAAAACTCAATTACCCCATAGGTTTTGATTTACTTGTGAGTGTCAAAATATGTCGCATAAATGGCCGTATTTTTTTATTGCGTTGACTTAGAAGCTTGATTTTTTTAGAATTGTAAGGGGCCATAGACTTACGTATTTGATATTAATTTCAACTTCATACCTTCACGCGTTCCTGAGAAAAAGGGTCTTGACAGACTGACATACTTGAACATATTTTTTTATGTGATAAAATTAGAAATTAACAATTTTCGGACTTTTTCCTTTACTTTTGCTGTGAGACCTTGCTTCTTGCCAAATTTCATGTTTCTAGGTCAACGGGAAGTACCCCATAGGTTTTGATTTACTTGCGAGTATCAAAATGTGTCGTATAAATGGCCGATTTTTTTATTGCGTTGACTTAAAAGCTTGTTTTTTTAGGACTCCAAGGGACCATGGTCTTACGTATTTGTTATAAATTTCAACTTGACACCACGCGTTCCTGAGAAAAAGGGTCTTGGCAGACTGACAGACAGACAGACGGACAACGTAGTGATCCTATAAGGGTTCTGTTTTTCCTTTTGAGGTACGGAACCCTAAAAATTGTATCATGAGGCGAGTGTCAGTGAGAGGATATGCGCGAAAGTTCAGAGAGTTTATTTTCAGACCGGCCATGAGTCATCAGCCTTATTTTATACTGCGTTCAAGAGCTGTCAGTGTCAGCATTGTTATGGAATATTGACACTGACAGCTCTTGAAAGTGTTTGAATAGGGAACCTTACTGCCAATTGCTCCCGATAAAGGGCATTTCTACTGTACTGAGTCAACAAAGTACATTTTGTATATAGGAGACCGAGTCTACCATGACTAAATAACAAAAAGGTTATAATAAAAAGGTTATAATTAATAATATAAATTGATTAGTACGTTATGTATAGGTATTGGTATTTAAGTAGTTCAATATCACAAAAACAAATATGTTTGAAATTCTTCTTTGCATGTTTATGATCTTTTGGTATTATCAACCTACAATATTATAGTAACAAGGATGAAATAAAGCTGAAATAATATTGAAAAACTTCGAAAAAGTTTTCCGCGCGCCTTTAGTAGTTTGCTTTGTTTACCGCGCGTTAAAGTGGCGCCATCTGCTGTCTCAGTTTTGCGTTGTATTCCCTATTAAAAGTGAAATTCGCCATAAGTAAGACAGAAAGTATTGTTTTCCTTCTTTGTTTTAGGTAATGGCTACATCGAGGGAACAGAGCTGGATGGCTTTCTCAAGGAGTTCGTATCCAGTGCCAACTTCACCGATATTAGCCCTGATGTGAGTACCTAGATCTAAGTTATTCATATTAGTAAAACTAGCGACCCACGTACGGCTTTTACGACAAAACATCAAGATTTCTCTATTATAATGTGTAAGTTTACTTATTATTGATGTATTATGCATTTAAACCTTCCGGAATAAATTCTCTAAATGATAGTGAAAACCGCATCAAAATCCGTTGCGGAGTTTAGAAGAACAACGCGGCCACACAGACAAATAGAAAAACGACTTCATTTTTAACCGACGAAAAAAAGAGGAGGTTCTCAATTCGACACGTATGTTTTTTTTTTTATGTATGACCACGCATAATTTTTTACAGAGTCGTCCGATTTGAAAATTTTTTGTTTTATTCAAGAGGGTTTCATTTCATCAAAATTGGTCCCATATAAAATTGATTAACTTTGCTTGGGCAGTTTTTAAGTTAGCTTCAATAATACGTATTTTTTCCCCACTTTTATATGGATGATGTTCTAGTTCATTTTGCAGGTATTAGAATTTGTGTGGGGTAGGTACCACAACTAAAAAGTCAAAAATAAAAACTTTTTTACAAAAAAATACAACCGACTTCCAAAAACAACACTACAAAGTGAAAAATAACTTTAATTTCGGAAGTCGGTGGCAAAAAACGAAAATACATTTAACCAGACACCGACTTCCGAAATTAAAGTTATTTTTCACTTTGTAGTGTTGTTTTTGGAAGTCGGTTGTATTTTTTTGTAAAAAAGTTTTATAATAACTATATAGATAGATTATGTTTATAATGATGATTTAATGACCGATTATACAAGATGTAACTTAGATGACGCACAACTTCATAAGAGTTCATTTTAGGTACCTACTCATTATAATGATCAACAATTACTATGGGAGCAAACCTGAATTCGCAAAAAAAAAAATCTGTTGACATTTACGTTCGCATAACTCATCAAAATGTAGGGAACAGCTGATTTTTTTTCGCGATTTCAGGTTTGATAAGTTGCTCATAATTATGAGTACAATGACCCCATAAGAGGTTGTGCGTCATTTAAGTTACACCTTGTATAACGTGTGTTGTGTGGCTCGACTTCTCGTCATAAAATTGATCATATAATTATCTTGACTTATGATTGCGTCGATCAATCGATAATCGTAATAAAATTTGACGTTAACGATTAAATCAGTTTTACTTAATACATTTAGAAAGAAGAAAAACCTGTATTCGGCGAACGATTCGAGCTTGGAAAATTGTGGAAATCTTTTACATAATATTATTATGGTGTTTTACTATTTTTAGACTCACTTCCAGGCAATTCGTCTGTATCTTTTTCATCACTATTCGCAATCCCTTCGGCTTTGACTTGAATATCATAGTTTTCGTCGTTCTGTTGTTCTTCAAAATCTGGCTCTTTCACTTCAGTAATATTTTCTCTCACTGACGGATTGGCTTTTATTACTTCTTTATCATTAATATCAATGTCTTCACACACCCAATCATCGTAACTTAGCGCACTTGGATAAACGAATTTTGACGTTATCGTCAATGTATTTAGTGAAAATATTGTAAAACAAAATAAATTGAGCTTCATGACTGTTGCACTAAGGATTGTCTCCTCGAATGACTGAACTCTGCTCTTTAAATTCTGCACTTTAAAAGTCACATTTACCTGTTTAGCAGGTTCACGCGCGGTAAGCGAGACGCAATATAAATTTTATTGTTGTGACGGCTATAGCCGTATAGCTTGAAAGTGTTAAAATAACATGTTTAGTTGACAATGGTGCCGATTCTCTTTTCACAAATGCATCTAAAGTAGACTAAAAACCACCAAAGTTTATTCCTGTCAAAAGACGATTTCCCATTTTGAAATCGACTAAACTTAACTATATTATAGTTTGAAAACACTCTAATATATATAATATAATATAATATAATAGCCTTTTATTCCTAAACATAGGGTTACAATAGGTCCCTAAGTTCGGTGTGCCTTTTGGCATAGGCCTCCTCCAATTCCTTCCAATGGGTCCTGTCCCTTGCTACTCTCAACCAGAATGGTCCCGCTGTCTGTTTCAAATCATCTTCCCATCTCCTGACTTGACGACCCCTGCCTCTTTTGCCGTCTCTTGGTTGCCAGAAGGTGACTTGCTTGCTTTTGTTAATGGGGTGGCGTAGCAAATGTCCACCCCATCTCCATATTTGGACGTCTATCCGGGTAAGAATGTCTGTGAGTTTTGTTCTTGTTCTCATATCTACGTTCCTGACTCTGTCTTTAATTTTTAACCCCAGCTTGCTTCTTTCCATGTTCTTACTAAGGGATATGAAACTTGGTCAACAGCACTTCACCACAGGGAAAGGCTAACAAAATGCCAACGTGACATGGAAAGATGCATGCTGGGGTTTGACAGCAATAAGATGGCACTAAGTTATTTAATTTAGTGAAAATGGCAATTTTGCTATTCTGAATTTCACGTTTTTCACCTAAACTTTTGATTGTTAAAGTAAATCAGACTATTTTTAATCGCGATTAAAAAGGTGTCAAACAAGATTAGTGGTCATGAATTAGCAAAAACAGTACTGTATCTTTTTTTTTATTTTCTTTTGATTTGCTTTTATATCTGGAAAACGGTGTGTCCTATCGCAAAAATAATGAAATTTTTTCCCCCCTTTACAAAACCCATAACCGCCTAAAACTCTACATGTAGATAATAATGAAAAAAATCTACAGGCTAGCCTTTTCCCAACTATGTTGGGGTCGGCTTCCAATCTAACCAGATGCAGCTGAATACTGGTATTCTACATGGAGCGACTGCCTAACTGACCTCCACAACCCAGTAGCTGGGTAATACGATAACCCTTGGTAAGACTAGTTGTCAGACTTTCGAGCTTCTGACGATACGTAACGACTGTCAAAGATCCACGAATGACAGTCGGGACCAACGGCTTAACGTGCTCTCCGAGGCACGAAGGAGTCTCGGTATTGTAATGATTTTTTACATATTTTTAACTTGTGCGTTATACATTATCTACCTTGCCTTGTTATCTAGTCCTTATTGAACAATAAATGTATTATTATTAAATATATATTATTATGTAAAGATGGTAACCCATCCACAGACCAACCCCGGCGTGGCGTAGCTTAACCTGATGGATCGACCCGTGCGGCTGTTATTACTTAGCCACAAGCTCCTAGTTCGAGTAGGTAATAATCAATGATAGAAAATTTTAAATTTTTCATATTTTCCATACCTACAAAGAGTGAAAAATTCCATAATTATAAAACACGTCTTCTAGCATCGCATCTTCTCCGGCGCTACGGGCTCGCATGGCGCGTGCGCCTTATTACAGCAGGCGGAGGCTGCCCTCCCTGCGTGCCTCCGGCTCTAAAAGAAACACTCTCGGGATAGGGCAAAAAAGTACCAGATGGAGTCGCGATTGTCAAACTCGATTTTAGTTATGTCAAAATTGTTTTTTAGAGAAAATTAATTGCAGAATATCTTTTAAGAAGAATAGCCAAAAGTTAGAAATTCAGTGTAGAAGAGAATCGTCATCATTAACTGCGTATTTTTAACTAACACTCATAAATCTTACATAAAATTCTACATTTAGCAGAACTGACACACGTCTCTAGAGCTTTATCGGGGTCACCAAAAAGGCTGACTATATTCTGTACCAGCTTCTACCTGCGACTTCGCTCGCGTGGGAGTCTTAAGAACACACTATACTAAAATTACAGCCACCTCCCTGAAAACTTCCCTGTATTAATTACTACGTTTGTAATTTTGGTCTCAGCAGCCAAAATATGCAGAGCGAAGCTTTTATGTCAACGAAATAAAAATATTTAAATGCAACATAATTTTGACACTCGCAGGTAAATGAAAACCTACTTATAGGGTACTATTTCCCGTTTTCTAGAATCATGTTTGGCAAGAAGCAAGGCCTCACAGCAGACAAATAAAGGAAAAAGTCCGAAAATCATTAAGTTGTTATTTTATCACATACAAAAAAATTCTTTTGGGACTACAAGCTTAATTTTGTATATCAATGTAAGGAAGAACCATGTTTTTCAACTATAATGTTAAGTTTGTTTTTGGAATTAATTCTTTTCAACTACGGAACCCTTCATTTGCGTGGTCCGACATGCACTTGGCCGGTTTTTGTATTTATATTGGCACGTTAGTTAGGATGCTTTTATTTCTGAATATTCCACTATTGTAGCTTTAAAATCAACACTTTTAGTAATAATTCAGGTACATAATAGCGGCTTCGACATTCTTATCATTTTTCGTACAATTGCTACCAATAAGAATATTTAGTTGCACAGGCTTCGCCCGTAGTAATAAAATTTCCAGGCAATTCGGGTTTACCCTTGTTTCATCGAAAAGAAATTGACAAATTCTCACTTCCCAAACAATTTTCCAAATTATTACTCAGTAAAAAATCTCTTCGCAAATAATTGTAACGCAAACCTAATGTTTAAACAATAACTTGTTTACCAACTAGTACTTTTGCCAATTTTTATGCAGTCAAATATTTCAGTTGGAATAATACATTTTACGCAAAATATTAAGCCAAATATTATCCTATATCGCATCATCCATATCATATCGCATATCATCATACTTTTACAATTCCAAAGTTTCAATATTCCTATCGTTTATAATTACTATTCTCAAAATACCGACTTCAAAAAGAAGGAGGTTCTCAATTCGTCAGAAACTTTTTTTTTTTTTAATTTTTTTTTTTTATGTATGTTCCCCGATTACTCGACGATGGCTCGACCGATTTGGATTTTTTTTTGTTTTATTCGAGAGGGTATAACACACTTACACAGCTTCACAGTTGGTCCCATATAAAATTGATTAACTTTGCTTTGGTAGTTTTTGAGTTAGCTTCAATAATACGTATTTTTTTCCCCACTTTTATATGGATGATGTTCTAGTTTCTTTTGCAGGTAGTGGTATTAGAATTTGTGTGGGGTAGCTACTACAACTAAAAAGTCAAAAATAAAAACTTTTTTACAAAAAAATACAACCGACTTCCAAAAACAACACTACAAAGTGAAAAATAACTTTAATTTCGGAAGTCGGTGGCAAAAAACGATAATACATTTAACTAGACACCGACTTCCGAAATTAAAGTTATTTTTCACTTTGTAGTGTTGTTTTTGGAAGTCGGATGTATTTTTTGTAAAAAAGTTTTTTTTTAGTTTTGGATGGATGAAAAAATTCACGGTAGTAGTATAACGAAGTTAAAAGGAAAACTATCACAGCTAAGTAGGCTTTTCAAGTTTACGAGTAATAGTCAACCAACTTACATTTGCAGTTGGAATGTATGGGAGACTGTGTTTTTTATCTGCAGTGTTAAGTTTGTTCTTGGGATAAATTCATCCCAACTACGGAACCCTTCATTGTGCGTGGTCCGACACACAAGGAATTTCATATTAACAGTTGCCTAACCACTACTATTTATTTTTAATATAACCATTAATAACAGAAGAGGCCTACACTTCGTGTTTTTCTGTGTACGTTCTACGAACTATCATAAATAGTATAACAATATGTAAAAAAAAAAAAAAAACTCAAAAAAAAATATCAAAACTCGGGCATCAAACTTACAATCACAGAGTTGCAAAGTAATCGTAAAACGGCTGAGTTATTTGCTTGTAGAATAAAATAACCGTTCTTATATAATGTGTCATGATTGACTGCTTAGCCCCATAAAGGCGATCGATCGCGTCCAAACCTGGTCCAGGCCATGGTGCGGAGCGAGAGTGTATGGGAAGCCGTCACCTCCTTCTGCGAAGCAGTAATGCTCGCGAAGGAGGAAGCGGAACGCGTGAGGGAGAGGCAACAGCCGCGCCCTCGCGCTCCTAGCCGCCGTAGGAGACGCCCTGGGCGGCGGGAATCGATTGCCGATTCCCGGCCACCGTAGGCGCGGGCTTGCGGACGACGAGTAATGGGCAGCTCGCCGTCCGGTAAGGACCAGGCCCGGGTCGACGGCGCGTTGTGTTCCACGCGCGCCTCAAAGAGATGTCAGCAGTGACGGGGTCAATTGGGCCGATGCCGCCGGGGTCGCGGGTAGTTCGAAAGAGATACCGTGGCCCTGGCACGGGCAGCTGAAGGAACATGGGTGGGTTTTAGTCAGTAAAAGTCTGACACGCCCTCCCGCCTCTGCCCAGAGCGGGAGAAGTCATTTGATGATTTCCCATCCACAAAAAAAAAAAAAGAAAAAAAAAAGCCCCATAAAGGCATAGCACGATGATAATCATTTAAAATGTTAAATCTATAACTATCTGCAATATTCTAACTTTTTGGATAGTATTTTTACAATTTGCGGTAAACTGTAGAAGAATACGAAGCTAACAACTATATTTTTTGACTTTGCTACGATTTTATTATATTTATAGATAATACTAAAACTCGCACCAAAACAATTGCATTATAACTACACTTCTGGACACATCTATTGGCCCACCTTAGAGTTTAGGTTTCGATGGCCCCTACCGAAATATGATTGCTAGATTGAACAAAAACTGTTGATACAGTTTTAAACCTGATACATTTTACCATCTTTTTCGATCGTATTGTTTTAAATTTGAATTCAGAATACCATACGACATGGAGCTACGCCTAACAAGTCGGATATGCGCCTTGTTAAAGGCAATTGATTTTTGAATAAAAAACATGTTTTATCAAATAAAGGTTTAATTTAATAACGCGTGTTGCCTCCATGGGCATCTACCACAGCTCTCATACAATTAGGCATAGAGTTTATCAACCGCTCTATGAAATTTTGAGGGATCATCTCCCATTCCACTTCTATGGCAGTTTTCAACTCCTACATCGTCTGGGCAACTGGCTGACGAGCCCTAACACGTCTTTTTAGCTCGTCCCACATGTGCTCAATGGGGTTCATGTCTGGGCTTCTGGCTGACCAGTCCATAACTGTGATGTTCACATCCCGAAGATATTCCCTGACGATGCCGGCCGCATGGGCTCTTGCATTATCATGCATAAAAAGGAAATTTGGGCCCACATAGTCCGCGTATGGTATCACGTGAGGTTCTAAGCACTCACGAATGTACCTTTCAGCATTTAATGTTGGCAGCCGTGGTCCTGTAACAACCTCAAGTTGAGTTTTGCCGCTCGCGGATATACCGCCCCAGACAGTCCATGAGCCACCGCCATAAGCAACCCTCTCTTCAAAGCAGCATTGTGCGAAACGCTCTCCCTTACGTCGGTAGACCTTCTTCCTTCCATCATTGCCATGTAACACAATTTTAGACTCATCAGAAAAGAGTACACGGCTCCAATCTTGCTGTGTCCAATTTAAATGACTGCGTGCGAAATGAAGGCGCGCTGTTCGGTGGGCTCGCGTTAGTTTGAGGCCATTAGCTAGCTTGTGTGGTACCATATCGCGTTCTTTTAACCTTCTCCGAACAGTTCGAGCGCTCACAGATACTCCGTGGAAGTCGCGAAGTTGGTTTTGTATCTCAATGGAGGTAAGGTGACGATTTCTCAAGCTGGTCGTCACGATGAATCGATCCTGCCTTTCAGTTGTGACCCGAGATCGTGGCCTTCCTTGGCGACGAACAAAGCCGCCAGTCTCTAGGTACCTCCGATAAACATTTCGGACCGCAGATCGACTTAAATTAAGTTGAGCACTCACGTTTCTTTGGCTGTGTCCGGCCTGAATAAGTGCCACAGCTTGGGCGGCGACTTCAGGTGAAGTATCCATAGATTATTGATAGAACCTCACCTTAATGTTAAGAATAAGTAATGTTTGTTGCAAAACCAAAGATATCAATCACTTTTTCAAGAATTAAATCCAAGTAAACCAATAAAACCAAGTTTTCTTAGTATTCGATTGTTTGATATCAACAAACAGGCTCCAAATTGTCTTTTGTTTCTTTAAATTCTGTGTTCGAAATTCAAAAAAAGACTATTGAATGAAATTGTGAATGTGCCAGGTTCAAAACTGCATAAAAACTTTTTGCTCGACCTAATATAAAATTTTAGCTAGGACCAAACGAAACTGAAAATACAAGGTGGGCCAAAAGATGTGTCCAGAAGTGTATATATCTATCTATCTATCAACGAATGAATTTTTAACATCAAACTCGTTAAAAATGGATACAGTTATGTTGTTACTGATAAGATATTTAAATAATATTATAATATAAGATCAAATTTGTAAATACATGCATTATTCACTTATGTGTATTCTGTTAGTCACTTTAACTAGGTACCTAAGTAGGTACCTAGTTACTAAGTAAGTAAGTACTTACTTTTCTTATTTTTTCGTTCGTTTTTGTGAATGGCATCTCGCAGTTGACTACTGGGGGTCGAGACTGCTGAACCGAGCGTTTCCTGTGGGTGCTTTAAGCGAACTTAAAGCCTCCGGCCAGGGCTTACAAACTAAGGTAAAATATTAGGCGACTGTGCGTCGCTAACAAGAGAACAAATTTTGAGAGATTGGTTCAGGCTTACAATAATAACTTTAATGATATTGATGTTTTTGCCCTATCTAAATATACATTTAGAGAACAAATTACTAAGCGCCTTGCTCATAAATTTTAATTATTGTGTACCTTTTATTTGGACATGTAATAGCTAATTAATTACTGCTTAATTTTCCCAACACTGTATCTTTTTTTTTTTTAATCTAGTAACAATTGTGTCTATAATATTTTGACTTAATTCAGTTTTGTATAAATTTTATGATACCATATTACGACACATTTCGAGTTGATGCAGTTTTATAATAAAATGCATAAGCAAATTTAAATTGAATTATGTATTATTCCAGTATTGTACTATAATTTATCAAAAACTTAGTATTTTTTTGGTTTGTTCCTGTTTACTATTAATTTGTCAGGTATGTTTTTGTTTTCATTTAGAGTTATTTTACTACTTTAGTAAAAATAATGAGTGCCGTTAGTAAAATTAAAATATTAACAAAGGTATAATAATTATTTTCAAATGAGAGTGAGGTGGAGGATTTGGAAGGAGTTTAATAGATACGAGTACTGACTTTTTGCCTTGTTTTAGAATGTCTTCAAGAGCACGAAAAAGAATGTCTTCAAGGGTTAGAATGTCTTCAAGAGCACGAAAGTCTTCAAGGGCACGTACAATTTTGGGTTTACTGATGGATAATAAAGTACCGGATTGTGAAAACCCTTCACCGGACTTGGGGTTAGAATATTATGAGAAACCCAATAATAGCAACACGGATTCCAACCACGAGGTGAGTACCTAATTGAAAATTACTATTATTGCAGATTATCTACATTCAAGTAGCTAATTTATAATACTGCGATTTATGTCTACCTATAACTCCACTACATAAACAGACGAATGCACACGCGCATGACTTGTGTGCGTGATGAGTTCTACGAAATTTCTTATGATTATTCTTCGAACTCGCGGGTGATGCACCTGCGTGGCATGGTGAGGTGGGGTGCGTTACCAGTGTGAGGTAGAGCGCAGTTATAGGTACCCACTTTTATAATAGTCTGACGTCTCTGGTCAGATTCCCAGGTCGACCCAAAAATATTTCTGTATTAGCAGCCTGCACTCAGGACATTGTTCTTATTAATTATAAACCACGTTATTTATTTCTTTATTTTTACTATTTTTTGTTCTACTATTTTAGGTACAAAATTAACAAAATTTTCCTATTGAAACGGAGGATGTAGCTATAACAGTGAGTAGAAATTAGTGATGATTAAATTATCGAGAAACTAAATAAAACATTTCAGAAAAATATTTAGTACTTATGTGCTTATAAAAATTTTATATTTATTATTAATTACAGAAAACTCAGGCTGAACAAGCCATATCCAGTAAATGTCATCTAGTGCCTTATTCCGATAGTGACATTAGCTTGTCTGATCATGAAGATAATATTACACGATACACAGCTACTGAGGCAGAATACAAAAATGAAGAAAATTATGTTCATAAATCTTCATCATCATCATCTTCAAATTCGTGTTCGAGCTCATTGTCCTCAAGCTCAGACTCGGATAGTTCGAAATCGAGCATCAATCGGTCACCCACAAAAACTCCTAGACAGTCCGTGACTGTTGATGAAACAGACGACGATGACGAGATTGACGTTATTGAAAATACTCCTCCGCAGCAACATCGTCTTGAAAATAGAAGGAACGTAAGTTATTAACTGATATAAAGGTAAAAAGACCAAGACTTGCCGTTATTTCAATAGAAATTGTCTTACAATTAAATTTTAATTTGTCTTTCAGGAACTAAATCGTCATCCCAGGGAGTTAAAGAATACTCAAAGTTATTATACATCTCCAGTATGTACCGACGAAAGTGATATAGACCTCAGTGATACAGATCCAACATTTACAAACATAGAACCCAGAAGAAAGAGGAACTATATATTTTGCCAGTCGAGCTCTTCTTCTACTAGTTCGTCAAATTCGCGTATGACTCCAAAAAAGGGACGCAAACGTACCAAAAATCCATCCCAATGGAAACAAAATAAAGTAAAACGTTTGCGTAATAAGGGAAAATCATATATTTCTATGTCGAAAACACAGAAGAGTATTCCAGCCCGGTGTCTCAAAGAACCTTGCTCAGAAAAATGCAGGCTTAAATGCACCACAAAAATAAATACAGATAGCAGATACGAACTCTTTCGGAAGTTTTGGGATTTGGGAGATTTGGCAAAACAAAGAGCTTTCATAAGTTCATCTATGATTGATGTTCAGCCTAAATACAAATACACGAACTCTAATCGACCTAGGCACAATAATAAAGCATTTCATTTTACAGTCGACAACACTATGATTAGAGTCTGCAAAACTTTTTATAAGGCCACGTTAGACATCTCGAACCGTATGATATTTACGACACAAAATAAAATAAAAAATAACGATTTTTCTCTTACTGATCTTAGAGGAAGACATCAAAATCATAAGAAAAATGATCCTGAATTACGAGCTGCGATCAAACAGCACATAAATTCTATCCCTAAAATTGAATCTCACTACGTACGAGCTTCTTCAACAAAGGAATATATAGAAGGCAGCAAAACTATTAAAGATTTATATAACGATTTTAAAGAAAACCAGCAACAAAATAATAAAGATGCAGGTACATACATAACATAATATTATAAAATATTTACATCTGAATTTAATCTCTCTTTTTTCCAACCTAAAAAGGATCGATGTGATCTTTGCAACTCATACTATAATTCTAATGCTGATCAAAAGAAAGATCTAGAAGAAAAATATAACACTCATTTGGAAGAGAAGAATTGTAGTAGGATCGAGAAGATGAATGACCGCGTGAAAGTCAATAAAAACTTCAGAGTAGCTGTGTATGATTTGGAGGCAGTATTACAGTGCCCAAAAGGCGATACTTCCTCTTTTTATTATAAGTCTAAACTTAATTGTTATAATTTAACCGTGACGGAGCTAACTGGAAAGGACTGTAATGTAGCATATAAAAATGTGCATTGTTATTTCTGGTCGGAAAGTGATGCAAAACGTGGCGCCATTGAGATCGGCTCATGTGTATGGGCATATTTGAAAGCTATAAGCGATGAAGGCGATGATGAAAAGGAAGTTATATTTTATTCCGACAACTGCTGCGGACAGAACAAAAATAAATATATTACTTCACTATATTTATATGCAGTTCAAACATAAAAAGTATAACACATAAATTTCTAATACGGGGTCATACACAAAACGAGGCTGATAGCGTTCATAGCCTCATCGAGAGGGAGGTGAAGAAGAATTTAAAATCTGGTCCTATATATACACCCGACCAGTACATACCTCTTATAAAAAATGCAAAAAAATCAAAACCTCCATTGATGGTGCACGAACTGGATTACGAATCATTTTATGATTTTAAAACTTTACAAGAAGAATGGGGATATAATTTTACAACGAATAGCGATGGACAGAATGTCAACTGGAATGACATAAAAATTTTAAAAATTAGCAAACAAAATGCTACCGTATTTTTCTATAAAACGTCTTATAAGCAAGTAAACTACCAGGAAGTTGATGTTAGAAATAAAAGAAAAAAAATGAAAGCACTAACAGAAATATCACTACAGCGAGCCTATTCCACGAAACAGGAAATTAGTGCGAATAAAAAAAAAGATTTAAAAGAGCTTATCGCAAAAGCTCTGATCCCTTCTTTTTATGCTGGATTTTATAATACGATATTTTAAGTTTATAATTATGTATTTTGATTAAGTTTGATCTCATTTTCAGTTGATTTTTTGTGATAATAAAACCAAAAGAATTAGTTAAGTCTGATTACTAGAATATACTTTTATTCGTTTTTAATAAATATAGAAGAACATTTTTATATAGAGTTTTGTTTGTTGTTTTGTTTTGTTATAAGTAGTTACAACAATTTCACATTTTTTTGTAATAAATTTAGATAAGAAGAAGAAACACGTCTTTTTTTTATTAATAAATACATAAATTTTATTTGTGAATTTAAATTAACATAGAAACAATAAGGAATGTTTCTCTGACAGTTAATGCTTCTTAGTTTAACAATGCACTAAATCGAAATACTTCGTCTACTTGCAAGATGATTTTAATATAAAACTGAAACACTTTGAGTTACTTCGTCTATATAATAATTATTTGTTAACATTTTTTATTGAAAAGTGAATTAACTACGAACTTATTTTTGAATTCTTGATTTAAGTGTCTTCCTGTTAAAAATGATTTTTGTTTTTTGATAATCATTGTAGTTTATTAGTTAAGCTAACTATATCTACTTTTGAAACTGACCTAAACCATTTCTCGATTTTTTTGTGATAAATTAAAGCCATGATTGTAAACATGTCAAACTTTAAATGCGTTTTCCCAAAAAAAAATAATTTTGAGTTATTTCGTTTTATGATTAAAGAGGCGATATGCTAAAACCCACAGAACAGATAAGTTATTTGTTCTGTGCTAAAAACCATATGGCATAAGTAAAAGCAGCACCTAAGCCCGCCGGCTGGCTGTAGGTGAGTGGGAGTCGGGCCTCTGGCTTCAGGCACTACCGTCCGTACCGTATGCTGGGTGACACCACCTTCCGGCTCGCTACCTGTCTACGTCTGGGCGCTCCTTGCGTGGCTCCGCATCGCTGCCGATGCGGCGTAGATGTCGACTGCCTCGGACATCATGGCCTATCCTGCAGTAAGAGCGCAGGCCGGATAGCACGGCACGCCAGCATTAATGACATCATCTGTCGTGCTCTTGTCACTGCCGGGGTGCCAGCTGTTTTAGAACCCATTGGCTTGGCACGTGACGATGGGAAGAGACCAGACGGAATGACCATAATGCCTTGGAAGGTAGGTAGGGCTTTTGGTGTGGGATGCAACGTGTATTGACACCCTTGCGCCATCCCATCTTCCTAGCACGGTGGGCTGTGCTGGGGCGGCTGCTGCGGGTGCGGAAAACCTCAAACGGCGCAAATACTCTAATCTTATTGGGACTTATATGTTTGAGCCGTTTGGGGTTGAAACACTAGGGCCATGGGGTCCGAGTGCCCTTTTAGTTTTTCGGGACATCGCCAAGCGGTTGGTCGACTCTACACGTGACCAAAGGGCTGGCCTATTTTTTGGCCAAAGAATTAGCCATACAACGTGGCAATGCTGCCAGCCTTTTGGGCACTTTTCCTGTCGACAGCGATGCGGCCGAATTTTTTGATGCCCTATGATTATTTCCCCTCCTTTTTTATATACTTGTACATATTTTTTGTTTTTAAGATTGTTAGATTTTAAATTTTGTAAATATTCATGGATAATAAAAATCTAGTAATAAATAGCACCCTAATTGCGTAACACACTATCGATGGGAATTTGAATAATTTTGAAACAAATTGCTAATCCATTACTTCTTATGTTCGAAAAATTTTTTTGCTCAACAACGTAAATAACGCAATGAATGTTGTTGAAATGTCAAAATGAAACCAACTCCGATTGATAATTAGTTACGCAATTAGGGTGCAGCTTATATTGTTTCCACTGCTGGGACACAGGCTTCCTCTTGTAAAAGGGAGTGGGCCACAATCCACCACGCAGGCCCAGTGCGGGTTGGTAGATGTCACATGTCTTCGAATTTTTGCTTCTAAGACATGTTGGTTTCCTTACGATGTTTTCTTTAACACTTTTGAGAGCATAAAAGTCATGTTATGTATGACAATTGAAAATAACGATTTTCACGATTTCATCGCTGATAAGTATGTAGTTTATAAGACCTTTATGTAAATCTATGCGTTACCTACATTAGTTACTCAATCTCAAGTCTCAAGGGGTATCGTATGTTACGCAGTAACGGGGTTGTGGAGTTCAGATGGACATCGCTTTATGTAAAGTACTAATATTATAAACTAATCCTAAAATATATAATCTCTATAATCTTAAATATAATATAATTATAAATGCGAAAGTGAGTTTGTTTGTTTGTAACGCTTTCACGCTAAAACGGCTGCTCGGATTGGGATGAAATTTGGCACACGGGTCGACCGTGACTTGGAAAAGGACATAGGCTACTTTTTATTCTCATACCACGCGGGCGAAGCCGTGGGCGGGAGCTAGTTTAATTTAATTTACTAATCGCATGCATTATTCAAGTTTATTAATTAATTTCTTAAAATAATATTTAAAAGCTGAGATTTTTGCATGTAAAATTTGCACGCCAACCTTAATGGCATAAAAAGTGCTTAGGTAAGAACATTCTGTACCTTATTTATGTAAATAAATGATTTTGATTTGCTTTTATAAATATTTGGAAAAAGGCTAGGCAGATGGTTACTTTTTGTCATTAATTAGACCTGCAAACCCCTCAATTAGATTGCAAAAACTTAAACCTGAATACTCAAAAATCACGCTCCAAAAAGTATGAACCAAGAAAATATTTTCATCTGAAATCAGAAAAAGTCAGACAAATTAAAAATCCGGAGTCACACGTCATAAATCGAACAGATTACGCGTGACTCCGGATTTTTAATTTGTCTGTCTTTTTCTAATTTCAGATGAAAATATTTTCTTTTTCATACTTTTTAAAGCGTGATTTTTCAGTAGTCGGGTTTTAATTATCAAACTTACTTTTTATTCCTTACATACATGTGTAATCGCGTACTTATTGTGATTAGGATTGAGTCATTTGGTGATAAAAAAACAATAATCATCTTAGGGCGGAAACAGACTTATTACGCCACGCCACGCGACTTCAATGAAGCGTCATCATTGGTCACATTTTATTTCGTAAAGCTAATGCTTTGTCATTTGAATGATGAAAACAGGTGGGATGGCGTCGTGTTACAAATGTGCTGCAGCTTTAACCTTATCGCAGGTAATGTGCTGCATAGTGTAAATATATAGATTTATCTATGCTATGTATACGTTATCTATGATAAAAGTGCAGATAGCAGGCGGCTTAATAGTGAATGTTTTAGTTTTTTATTTATTTGGAGGATCAATAAGAACGTGTGCAGTTGGGGGACCCCCTTCAGAAACGAAGTTCCTTACGCGATACTCGCATGCACATAAACTCGTATACTTGTAATAGAAAGAGATAGAGAGAGAGAAAGTTGCATGGACGGGGCATAACGCTTTTTCCTTACGTGACGATTTCTACCAGTCAACTCCTACCGCAAGCCGCGCAAAGACGCGGGTTAGTGCCATAGCGGCCTTGAGTGGTTAGCTTGCGTGTTCTGTACAGAGCTCACGCAACGCGTCGTACGTCCAGCTAGTAACAGGACTCGCCCATCAAGGATGTCCCACTCTAGACGCATTATTAATTTATTAGAATACAAAATCTGTCTTTTTTCGATTAAATTAAATGGTTTTAAGCCACTTTTTAGTTTTTTTTTTTAGGTGTAAAATAAATTATAGAAATATATTGTTGTGTATACATATCCTATCATCATATCCAGACATCCAAAAAATACCACACAAACAATAATAAAGTAAGTATTTTATTTTTAACTTTTTAGTTCGTTTTTTTGGTAGGGCAGCCGTGTTTTTTAATTTTTTAAATTATTTATTGAGCTTTAATTTAAGTACTACAAAGAACTCTCTCAAAAAATCTAAAAACAGAAAAACTAATGGGAACTATACTGTCCCTCTCAATAGAACGTTTTGGCTCTCTCAACAATCAATTATAAGGAGAAAGCAAATCAAAAATAAATTAACAACATCATATTAATATTTATTACAATAAGAATTAAAAAAAATTTGACAATAAAATTCCGAAAATACCCGATGCCAAATAAAAAAATATCGCAATTACAACATACCATCACGCCCGTAATCTCCAAAGGGTAATTAGGCAGAGGTATACCTATAGTACACCTGTTATTCAAACCGAATCAGTGTAGTGACCCCAGATTTGAACGGTTGTGAAAAGTCCCTCGCCAGGCGCTGTTGTCAACCTGAGAGTGATGTGCGTAGTCAGGAATGGTTTGACGTATATGTGTCCGGGCGAGTGTGGAGGCCTTCTCAACAGGAGAGCGGTTATTCTGGTAGTATAATTGCCACGGTATCTTACATCTTCACGCTGCACTGTGTGTGGGATACCTGGCAAGTTGCATGTATGTCTGAAAAGTAAAATAGTATAAGTATTAATTTTAGCGATTAATTCACTAGAGCGTGTCTACTCTGAAATGTCGCGGCCCACTACTTAATTTTGTATCCGTACACTATGGTAAATTCGGTAGAGAAGCGCGTCATTTCAGAGTGGACAAGCTCTACCAGATAGCCGACGTTCGCACGGACGTAAAAATATCGCGGCGGGATTCTATTGCGCACTGGATTTTCAACTCTCGTTGTTGAGTCGAGCGTTGAGAATCCAACTTAACAAAAACAGGGTGCATTCTAGCGCGTCGAATAAACACACTGGTGCCGATTCTCTTGTGAACGCACTAAACTAAAATTGGAGAATCGCTATCTTTTACTAACAGGCAGCGCGAGAAAAGGACGGCTATAGCTATGAACTAAGTTGGAGATGTCAAACTACTCGTAGTTCACGCCTTGCGCTTCATCGTGTTTTTAGTCGACATGTTTTTACGTGTCGTCTAAATGTCTATGGAAAAATTAGTTCTAACTAATTTGACAGCTCTAATTTACTTCCGTCCCTTTCTTGTCATAATAGAGAGAAAAAGTTAGCAATAGCCTAAATTAAGTTTAGTTTGTGCACAACAGAATCGGCACCACTGTTGGATTTTCAACTCTCGGCGCTAAGCAGAGCGTTGAAAGTCCAGTGCGCGAAAAAAAATCGCCGCGATATTTTTGCGTCCGTGCGAACGTCGACTTAGTGTCATCCACGAAGACGCGCCCCACTTTTCTTCCTTATCGCTTACAGTTGAAACAAGTGTGCAACATTCCGCTAGTTAAGTGTTTTAGTTTTGTCGATACACCCTAGATGACGATTTTGTTTTATTTTTCTATTTCTCTATTATTCCAGGAGATTCTGTATTCGACCCGTATATAAACAAGCATATATATATATAGATACTTGTGTATGTTTGTATGTCCCAGATTTTTTCAAAACTAATTGACCAACTTTGATGATTCTTTCACTAACGTGTTCTACCTACGTAGTTTCAGGAAGGTTTTAGTATATAATACTTTATGTAATTATTCTTATGTACGAAGTTATATGCATAAATGTATCTCCGGCATTTCTAAGCCGATTTTGATGATTCTTCTTTTCGTTCGTCTTGGGCTTACTTATGTAATCACACTAATATTATAAAGGTGTGTGTTTGTACGTTTTTAACTTCTTCACGCTCAAATGGCCTGACCGATTTGGATGAAATTTGGTATGAAGATAGCTTATACCCTGAATTAACACAATTGGGCTACTTTTTATCCCGGTCTATACGGGTGAAACCGCGGGGCGCAGCCAGTTGTATATAAAACTAATAAAATACTTAACTTTCATAAAAAAAATTAACAGCTTCTGAAGTTAAGTATTTTATTTGTTTTTGGTTTTGGAAGTCAGCTTTACCTTTTTATAAAGTTTTTAGCACGTGTTCCTGTGACAAATAATTTTTTTTTTTCTTTAACGGGTGTAAAAAGACGGTTAAAATCGAAGCCGAGATTTACTTGCACTCCCCGACATTGTGGTCATTTAAAAAAAAGTTGGACCAAAACTGTCGGGAGTCGGTTAAAAGTTGGTTGTTTGTTGTTGGAGTTGTTGGTTGGTTATTGGTTGTTAGTTGGTTGGTTGGTTGGTTGGTTGTTGTTAGAGTTTACATTCAACATCGTAACCTCCGTAGCAGAAGGTTGCCGGGTATGGACCCGAAAACCTGGGTTCGAAAGTCAAATTTGCAACTTTTTTTACTTTTTTGGGTTCCGTACCTCAAAAGAAAAAACGGAATTATAGGATCACTTCGTTGTCAGCCTGTCAAGACCCTTTTTCTCTGGTACCCTTGGAGGCGTCAAGTTGAAATTAATATCAAATACGTAAGTCTATGGTTTCTTGGAGCTCTAAAAAAATCAAGTTTCTAAGTCAACGCAATAAAAAAATACGGCCATTTATGCGACACATTTTGATACTCGCAAGTAAATCAAAACCTATAGGGTACTTTCCGTTGACCTAGAATCATGAAATTAGGCAAGAAGCAAGGTCTTACAGCACAAGTAAAGGAAAAAGTCAGAAAAATGTTAATTTGTAATTTTATCCCATAACAATTTTTATTTTTGGTACTAATTGTAAATTCTTTTCAACTACGGAACCCTTCATTGTACGTGGTCCGACACGCACGTTTTTTTTTTCACGAACACAAGCTTTAATGTAACTAATTACCTACATAATTATACACACACACACACACACACACACTGTTTTTGCTGCAGTTAATGGTTCTAGTCCGGAGACAGGAAAAAAAACATTTTTTATTAGCTTTGAGTTGGTACTTACTCGTGGAACATAATATCTCCTAGTCTCACGTCTCCTCGTTGGTACATATCGATATCTTCGCGGTACACAAAGCCATCTTCTTGGTACAGAGCGCCTTCATTCTGGGAGGAAGCTGCGTCATTGCAGACTGTAAGTGCTGCTAGCACTGCGATGAGGATGAGGCACTTCATCTGAAAGGACAGTATTTCAATATTAGACACCACTTTTGTTCTTTAACTTTTGTTCCATATGCTAACCATTATTTTTGACACTGATTGACGTTGAAATTAAATCGTAACTATGGTCTGTTTCAAAAGTATTATCTGATCAAAAAACCGGACAAGAGCGTGTCGGACTCGTGCACCGAGGGTTCCGTTCCGATTTCTGAAAAAGTGTGCTATTTCGAGACATCGTTTTATTTTTTCTGTAATCTTTACATAAACTTCTATCACATGGAATAATTTCAGATTTTTCTCTATGCAAACTTCGGAGATAACGGTATAATTTTAAAATAAATTGTTTTAAAGTTATTTAAGAAAATAGACGAAAATTGACCATGCACCCCCTTATCTCCGAAACTACTGAGCCTAAAATTTTGAAAAAAAATACAAAAAATAGATCTTTACCTGTAGATTACAAGAAAACCTATAAGGAGTCTGTGGTCTTAAAATAACATGGTAAATCTATCAATATTGTGAGTACCAACTTACATTTACAGTTGGAATGTATGGGAGAACATGTTTTTCAACTACAATGTTAAGTTTGTTCTTAAGATAAATTCATCCCAACTACGGAACCCTTCATTGTGCGTGGTCCGACACGCACTTGGCTGGTTTTTTTTTACATTTTTCATCAAAAGTCGAAAACTATGCGGCCTAACAAAAAATAAAAAAAATGTCTGAGAATGTGCAAACAGCGCTCTTTCATTTGATACCTCACATGCCCTAGTAACCCCACTTTGAATTTTGAAGACCCCCTTTCAGTCACTGTTACAAAAAAAAAAAAAATATTTCATTCTTATTTGCAAAATAGTTGGGTAAGCGTCATCTAAAACTGTTCCAAATTTCAAGTTGAAAGCATTAATCACCACCAGCACCAGTCCACCACAATATTGTATAACTACTTATTTGAATTGTGTATTCAGTGTCGAATCTGATCAATGTACAGTAATATATATGCAAATTGTGGCAAGAAAATAAAGTTTATTGATTGATTGATTGATTGATTAATAGTTCTTGAGATATCCAGCTGTGACAGACAGACTGAGTCGCACCATAAGGGTTCCTTTTTACCATTTTTGTACGGAACCCTAAAAACAAACTCTGTTCAAGTTAAATTCTTACGAAATCACTATGGAATTAATTAGTAAAACATTCATGTGTTTGGAAGGTTTTCACTTTATAACCCACTTATTTTTCCAGCAATCATTAATAGGACAAAAATTGAGGATACAAAGTTAACCTCAATTGTCAAATGAAAAACATCTTTAAGGATGCTGTTACAAATGGGTAGTCAAATCATTACATTTTTACACAAAAGTATGTTTATTAAATAAAATGCTTTGCATTCTTAAAATGTTTTTTGGCCGAATTGTTGATAGATGTGCATGGTACGATTGTGAACTATAAATAAAATTTTAGATAGGTATAGTTTCTCAATAAATGTACCGGAGTGAAAAATTTTACTTCGGTACATTTATTGAGAAAATGTACCTATCTAAAATTATATTTATAATTCAGAATCGTACCATGCACATCTATCAACAATTTGGCCAAAAAACATTTTAAGAATGCAGCATTTTATTTAATAAACATACTTTTGTGTAAAAAGTAATGATTTGACTACCAATTTGTAACAGCGTCCTTAAGGTTATTTAAAATGAGTATTCAAATAATCAAATCAAAGCACTTAATTCGTAAGTGGCACTACAAATTGGCATCCACGATTCATTTGTTTACATTTTAACTAGATACTTTTAGACAAGACTATAGGTTTGTACATTTTAAAATAGACGATAATATTTATTAGCCACCTACTTGACCTTCGAAATTCCAGCGAGAACAAAATACCTGCCAAGCTGTAAAAATGTTCATTTAGTTTAAAAATTACTTACATTATCAATTTCTCACTGTATCCAGAAACACAGTAGCTATCTCCTTCGAGTACAGTGTGAGAATACCTAAGTTCCTCGGCACATATTTTTTATCTTATTCGAATACAAAATGATAAGATAATAATTATGTATCAAAAATTCATGATTTCGTATTTTGAGGGATCCGTCCCTCAAAAGGAAAAAACGGAACCCTTATAGGATCACTTCATTGTCCTTCTGGCCGTCTGTCTGACTATCAGTCTGTCAAGACCCTTTTTAACCGACTTCAAAAAGGAGGAGGTTCTTAATTCGTCGGAACCTTTTTTTTTTTTTTTTTTATTTTTTTTTTATGTATGTTCCCCGATTACTCGAAGATGGCTGGACCGATTTGGATTTTTTTTTTGTTTTATTCGAGAGGGTATACATCACAGTTGGTCCCATATAAAATTGATTAACTTTGCTTCGGTAGTTTTTGAGTTAGCTTCAATAATACGTATTTTTTCCCCACTTTTTTATATGGATGATGTTCTAGTTTGTTTTGCAAATAGTGGTATTAGAATTTGTGTAGGGTAGGTACACAACTAAAAAGTGAAAAATAAAAACTTTTTTACAAAAAAATACAACCGACTTCCAAAAACAACACTACAAAGTGAAAAATAACTTTAATTTCGGAAGTCGGTGGCAAAAAACGAAAACACATTTAACACCGACTTCCGAAATTAAAGTTATTTTTCACTTTGTAGTGTTGTTTTTGGAAGTCGGTTGTATTTTTTTGTAAAAAAGTTTTTCAGGAATGCGTGGAGGTCTATGGTCCCTTGGAGTTCTAAAAAAATCAAGTTTCAACCTAGTGTAGCCACATATATTAGGATCCAAAAAAAAATCATCAAATCTTTTTATTTAGTCATGTTTAGATATCCTCTCGAAGAGCTTGTGGGTAAGTAATAACAGCCGCACCGGTCGATACATCAGGTTAAGCTAAACTTGCCGGGGTCTGTCCGTGGATGAGTTATCTTTATATACTGAGACTCCACCGTGCCTCGGAAAGCACGTTAAGCCGCTGGTCCCGGCTGTCATTGGTGGATCTTTGACCGTCGTTACGAGTCGTCAGAAGCCCGAAAGTCTAACAACCAGTCTTACCAAGGGGTATCGTATTACCCAGTTAATGGGTTGTGGAGGTCAGATAGGCA
This sequence comes from Cosmia pyralina, assembly GCA_946251885.1. NCBI lineage: Eukaryota > Metazoa > Arthropoda > Insecta > Lepidoptera > Noctuidae > Cosmia > Cosmia pyralina. The sequence continues at coordinate 11,462,624 of OX276362.1, read as the reverse complement.
GTCGCTCCATGTAAAATCTGGTATTCAGCTGCATCCGGTTAGACTGGAAGCCGACCCCAACATAGTTGGGAAAGGGCTAGACAGATTGATTGTGTTTAGATATCCCCATCACGTCCGCGGAGTTTCGCTACCTAATTAAATTTTATCCTGATGACACTCGGCAATAGTGTAGCTTTCGCCTTCCTATCAGTGAACGAATTTGTGTACCTAATTGGATCAGATATGATATCAGGTATGACGATTTGAAATCAACTCATACAAAATAATATCAAAGTTTATATTATTCGCTTGCACATTGACATATTAAAAAACCGTCAAAACGTAAATACTTTAATCTAAACTTATCTACAGTGTTATCATCACTTACCTTACTTCTCCTTCTTCAACTATCTTCTAATGGATATTCGTCATATCGATAAAATCGATAAAACCGTTATTATCTCCGGATTTTTTCAGTAGGAGATATTATCGATAAACGTAGAATTTATTTTCAATGTTTATAACCGGAATCGACTAAATGTCGCTGCATGTGTCACATGTGGCGTTTAACCTGGAAGAACGAGACGATAATTTTTGGAAACATCGAAACGATACGAACGTATACGAAAAAGCATACGTTCAATTCAATTATATTCTTTATTGCTGTACATATAGTTACATTTCTGGATGTTAGAATGCATATTTCACTGTGTCCTACCAATTTAGGCATGCAAATTGAGAATTTTAGATACAATTAAGTCAAATAAAAGGTGCAGTCAACATATAAAAACAAATTAATTAAATCAGTTTAGTGTATCAAGTGGCATTGCATAAATTAGAATATGTCATAGATTATAAAACAGTCTATTTGTAGTGTTAACACTTAAAATAATAACAATATTAAAATAAATTAAATTAAATAATAAATTAGGAAAACGGGGATTACGTCACGAGTGCACGAACGGGACGGCGACGTGGCACCCATGGGACGGGAAAAATATCGTCGGTGACGATGTATAGCACGGCCCGCCCCGCGCGCACCACGCCCCGTCCATGGTTCCGCTGCGTAAGTATACACAGTCGCTCCGCTCACAGTCAAGTCCATCTTTTCTTGTTCTCCACAATAGCATGTTAGTTTCGCGTCACTGTCGCGGTGCGTATGCATTAAAAATACCCATCCTTGTTTTCTTATCACCACGCTCCGTCTCCGCCCCGTCCACGACCTAACGCCTTCCTGTATGTCCCACACTTGCGCGCCCGCGGGAACTTTGTTCCCCAACAGTAGATTGTCCGTGGGAACAAAGTTCCCAAGACAAACTTTTTTTACTTTTAACCTTGTTCCACCACTATTACGTAGTAATATCCAATTGCATGCATTTATTGTGATAGATTATCTGTGTCCGAACCTTTTGAGATACGACAACACTCACTGAACTAGTCTATAACATTAAAAAAATATTATTTTCGCTATCATAAAATCTAAAGTAAACAATAACAAGTTCTTGTCTCAACTTCAGAAGCTTGTAAATAATGAATATTGTACTGTGGTAAGTGGTTTTATTTATGTTGCACGTTAAAAGTTAACACAGCATGCATTTTAAACCATAAAAAATATAGGTCATTGCTTGTTTTTTCTTTGTAGAAAATCTAGAAATCTAGAATCTAGAAATCTGAAACTAACTGTGCTTGCTCTTTACATACCTATTTCTGTGAATTTTATACGATCATACATTCAAACGAAACATACGCTACAATAGAGTTCAGTTCTCTGGCATCCATTAAAACAATCGAACGTTACAAGATTCCAAGAATCTTCGTCGCGTCGGCATTGTTAGTAAACACGTGCGAAGTGCGGGCTGACGTCTAGGTGCGTGTACGCACGACTGTACTACGGACTATTTTTTGTGTAGAACCGCTTTCGTACGAGTGATTAGGTTATACTTCATACCCAAAAAACAGAAGCTAATCAATCTTTTTCTAAATAATGCTTTAAACTGTGCCTCAAAACTATAATTCCCGGGCACCCCAGCACATCTGGTTTAAACTATACAATAGACATTGTCTATGTGCAGCAGTGAACGCGCGTCTTTCAGCTTAAAAGATTATGATAGACATAACATGACGCCTATTTTTTTCTCGAAGAGAAACTCTTTCAAACGGAAACACTTAAGTATTACTTGCCCTTGCAAAAGGAAATCCTCACAATCATTATAATTATTACTCAAGTTTTCATTAAACAATCTACTTTCTAAAAAACTGAACAACTAGGGAGAACTAGTTTATCATTCGAGAGAACGTTCTCACGCTCAATTTTACTATCTACACTAAGAAGATTAAAAAAAAACAAAAATAAATTAACAACATCATTTATTACAATAAGAATTACCAACTTTTGTATCCAATAGAATTAACAAAGATTCGAAAAACAAGTTGCAAAAAAATTTTTTCGCAATTATACATGGTATTTTTCAGACCTTCAGACCCAATCAGTGTAGTGTCCCCAGATTTGAACGGTTGTGAAAAGTCCCTCACCAGGCTCCGATCTGACTCTGACAGTTATGTGGGTAGTGCCAAGTTCTGTAAAGCGTATGTGTACTGTCGTGTGTGCGGGCCAGCTTATTTGGACAGCGGTTATTCTGGTCGTAGAATTGCCACGGTATGATATATCTTCACGCTGCTCTGTGTGCGGGATACCTGGCAAGTTGGTGGTGTGTCTGTGGAAAGAACAAAATTTGTTAAGAACTCATGTTTCGGATAAAGTTAAGCAAATAACTATAAACTTTTTATAAATAAAAAAAAAAAAAACTTTTTTAAAAAATCTTCAATAATGCTTAAAAACTAGGTCGCATGAATTTAAATGAATAAAGAAATACTACCCCGGAATGAATGAATAAATACTGCTACCCCGGACAAAACTTTTCTTAAAAAGGATTAAGTTTTATGGAGTTATTCCAGTTGGTTCCCAAAAAAATCCCCCTTAACGTGGATTCTCGGAAACGCATTTACAAGATTTCCTACTAAGCCAGCAGTCAGTAGTAGTATAACTGCATGGGCAAGGGGGCAAGCCGGAAATTTAATATCCTTAGTCTCGTAGGCCCCCTAGCCTTTAGAAGGGATTCTTGGAAATGCGTTGCCGAAAATCCTCCTTACGGGGATTTTTTTAGGGGGCCTACCGGAATAACCCTTTCTATTATGGTACTTACTGGTGGAACAAAATATCTCCTAGTCTGACGTCTCCTCTTTGGTACATATCGATATCTTCGCGGTACACTAAGCCATCTTCTTGGTACAGAGCGGCTTCATTTGGGATAGAAGCCGCGTCATTGCAGACTGTAAGTGCTGCTAGCACTGCGATGAGGATGAGGCACTTCATCTGAAAGTACACAACATTGACAGTCAACGATGGGTTGAGTGGCCCAGTAATGAAATGCTGAGCGATTGACTACTTTCCTACTGTCAGATTCCCTCATGAAATGAAATCATAATTGTGTCTAAACACAATTTTCAATATACAACCAGCACCAAAATTGCGTAACACATTTCCATATGTTTGGAAAATTAGTCTGCTCGACTACGTAGGTACTTAAATAACGCCATTAATGTTTTCGAATTGACAAAATGAGAGACATTGCCATAGGGATAATGCCTGGGTAAAAATATAAATTCTATTTAGTCCGTCAGTCAGTTAATAAAAAAATATTAGACACGTATTTTTTGCTTTATCTTTATGATAAAAAATGATTTAGATAAAATGCATTAAAGTTGGGGAGCGAGCCCCCACTCACTACGTCACAACTATAATAACAAACTACGTATAAAATCTGGCAAAGGTATCGCCGTAATCTTTTGATTTGATTAGTAGTAAAAAACAAAAAATACGTGTCCAATATTTTTTAATAATCGACATGACGGACAAAAAAAAAATTCTCAACATCTCTATTGTTAGCAGTAGGTAAAACAAAGACAATCTTAATCCATATTGTAATCACTATGTTTTTTAAGCAAGCGGTAGCGGTAAGCGTAGTGTGGGACGCCCCCTAGCTAGATGGACCGATGACCTGAAGAAAGTGGCTGGGGCAGACTGGATGCGGAAGGCGGAGGACAGGGTGTTGTGGCGCAACCTTGGAGAGGCCTATGTCCAGCAGTGGACTGCGATTGGCTGAGTTGAATCACTATGTTTTTTTACTGAAGTGGGTACACAATATTTCGTCGAGAATGCGTTACTTACCTTTTTTTTTTGCTTGCCCGTTTTGTGTTCCACTGCTGGGCCAAAGTTTAGTTCAAAAAAAATTGTATTTAATCAAAAATTTTAATAAATTAACGATTTTTTTAGTGCATAGGCAAAGGTACTCACATTTTCAATTCTTTTTTTTTTATAGGACCACAAGCTGTCACCTTAGAGTCAAGTATTATTGTGATTTCATATCTGCATTTTTAATACTTAGTAAAGCAATGTGTGTTGATAAGATAATGTCACTGGCGAATTGCAATTTTTGTAACTAATTTACGATAATTTGCATATGACCTTGTACAGTTTGACAAAGTTCAAATAGCGTTCCATCGTTCGTTCGTTTGTTCATTCATTCGGTGTTCGTTTGTTTGATCTTCGGAAAAACCGAAATAAAGCGAACAAAATGTGAGTATCGACCAATGGAAATTGATTTATTTATAATACCACCTAAATTATTAAAGATTGACGCACTAATTCCGTCACACCCTTATTGCAACAGGCATAATTATATTTAATTCGACAAAGTTCGGACAACTTTTACTATAGGACCAAACCTGTGAAAAAATCAAAAAATCTGCTGTGTTCAGTACATTTTACATTCAAACTCGTCAAAACGTAGGGAGCAGCTGATTTTTTTTTTCGCTATTTCAGAGAAGCAATTCACGTATTTTTTTTTAACATCGTTCGCAATCTCATCTCAGTCTCAATCTGTTAAAAATTGTATAGCGTTTACCTACATTTTTGACATTTGATTGTCGCTGGCATGAGATTGCGACTTGAATTTGAACGTATTTAGGTAATTAGCCTTCAGGTTTGGTCCCATAGAAAAAGTTGTTCATAATGTTGAGTACAATGACCCTGCTTAAGCGGTTGTACCATCAATTTCGGGACATGTTATATTATTCTCTTGACTAATTTAATTAGTAACATCGTGTAAAAAGTTCCTTTGATAATAGTTTACTATCATGTCGGTTGGTACTTTGGCATATGTACGAGTGACATCTCTCTCTCTCTCCTCCGTTCATGTGACTTTACGAATAATATACAAAGTGCTCTTTTAATCGGAAATCACATTTAAAGTATTACTTGCCATTGCAAAGGCAAATCCTCACAATCATTATATTTTCACTTTCATTAAGCAACCAACTTTTTGAAAAACAGAAAAACTAGGGAGAACTAAGTGTACCTTTCAAGAGAACGTTCTCACGCTTAATTTTAATAGCTACACTAAGAAGAAGAACAAGAAAACAAGAAGAAAAAAAATAATAAAAAAAATAACAGTATCATTTATTACAATAAGAATTTCCAATATTTCTAGCCAATAAAAACTGAAAAAAGTGAAAAATAAAAACTTTTTACAAAAAAATACAACCGACTTCCAAAAACAACACTACAAAGTGAAAAATAACTTTAATTTCGGAAGTCGGTGTCTAGTTAAATGTATTTTCGAAATTAAAGTTATTTTTCACTTTGTAGTGTTGTTTTTTGGAAGTCGGTTGTATTTTTTTGTAAAAAGTTTTTATTTTTCACTTTTTAGTTGTGTACCTACCCCACACAAATTCTAATACCACTACCTGCAAAACAAACTAGAACATCATCCATATAAAAGTGGGGAAAAATACGTATTATTGAAGCTAACTCAAAAATTACCCAAGCAAAGTTAATCAATTTTATATGGGACCAACTGTGATAAAACAAAAAAAATCCAAATCGGTCTAGCCATCTTCGAGTAATCGGGGAAAATACATAAAAAAAATAAAAAAAAAATAAAAGGTTTCGACGAATTGAGAACCTCCTCCTTTTTGAAGTCGGTTAAAAATGACTACAGGTTTGAAAACCAAAAGTTGCAAAAAAAAATTATCGCAATGGGGAGGGACGGGCAAAGCTAGCTACAGATGTCACCACACTCGCTGGTAACTGTCAGCTGTTGTTGCTCTTTAATATTTTCAAGGATACACACATACACTACATCACCTTGCCGCAGAACTTGGTTTCCAATTTTTAGGAATAGACCTACAGTTTTCTTCTTTCCTTATCTGCAAGTGTAAGCCTTTTTTATTACAATTCAGTTAATTAGAAAGAAAAAAAAATGCATTATTTGGCACAAAAACAAATAAAAACACTCTAAAAGTAATAATAATGAAAAAACTTATTCAATGCACTACATTGACTACATTAATAATTAAATGATTATTACAATAATACGTAAAAAATGTATGGTGTTTGACAAGTAAACAACACCAGCGACGATGCGACATCTAGCGGGGTAAATTGGTAGTATCTCTCCCGAGTATTCATGCCTTCAGTCAGACCCAATCAGTGTAGTGTCCCCAGATTTGAACGGTTATAAAAAGTCCCTCGCCAGGCGCTGATCTGAATGTGATAGTTATGTGCGTAGTGCCAAGTGCTCCAACGTGTGTGTGTACAGGCCAACTGTGTGGGGGCCAACTCATTCGGACACCAGTTATTCTGGTGGTTGAATTGCCATGGTATGATATCTCTTCACGCTGCACTGTGTTCGGGATACCTGGCAAGTTGCATGTCTGTCTGAAAAATTAAAATACAATCTTGCCATTATTTATTTCACTTATCCGTAAGTGATTGTGGAAGTCATTCGCTCCATGTAAAATATTGGTATTCCGCTGCATCGAGCTAGACTGGAAACTGAACCCAACACAGTTGGAAAAAGGCTAGGCAGATGATGAATGGTCTAAGAATATCCCCTCGTAAAATATTATGCGTAACGTTTAAATCGGGTGAAATCAGTGATTACTGCTCGAAGATTAATATCTACGCGTAGAATCTAATTATTTTACGGCTGGCTTGGTTGTCTCCAACGCAATAGAAATGTTAAGCAAGTTACTATTTGAATATATTATTATGTATACTGCCAGTCTTAAAAAAGGCAAGCCACATTAGGCTGGAATTTGACTGGTTTTCACCAAAACGCAGCAAATACATATATTTTTGAATTGTAAAATCAAACATATGTATTATGTGTTTCGTATAATTTTTAGCAAATATCTACCTCTCTTTCCTCTTTTTTTTTAATTTTCCTCTCTTTTTGATATTGATAATAATGCTTTTCTTTAATAAGAACTTTTATTTGTATAGTACGTATTATGTTGGAACTTACTCGCGGAACATAATATCCCATATTCTGACGTCTCCTCTTTGGTACATATCGATATTATCGTGGTACACAAAGCCCTCTTCTTGGTACAGAGCGCCTTCATTTGGGATGGAAGCTGCATCATTGCAGACTGTAAGTGCTGCTAGCACCGCGATGAGAATGAGGCTCTTCATCTTGAAGGACACATAAATACCACTTATTTTATACACTGTTAATTTTACACCGTTGACACAGATTTAGATTGAAATTAAATCAAAACTAGGTTTGCAATTTTTTAAACAGGCCGTACGATTACACGGGACAGTAAAATGTGGGTGTACTATAAGTACACCTCTGCCCAACGCTTCGGACAAACAAGGCGTGATGGATAATTTGCTGGCCATCTAGTTGATTTTGAGCTTCGAGATCGCAAACAGAAAGCAAACAAAGTAAGTGCCAAGCTGTTAAAAGTTTCAATGAGTTTAAAAATTACTTACATTATCAATTTCTCACTGTATCCAGTAAGACAGTAAAAAAGAATGAAAGAAAGAAAAGAAAGAAAAACAGTAGATATATGCCTCGAGTACAGTGGGAGAATACCTAAGTTATACGGGACACAGTTTATATTTTATTCGAATACAAAATGTTAAGATAATAATTATGTATCAACACTTAATTTATTGGTGTTTATCTCCTTTAATCATTTTTTGTACCTAAAATAGACGTGTTTGTTTCAGGATAACTTGATTGATTTTATACATTAATCACTAGAGGTGTGGTTTATATCGATACTAGCTTTTGCCCGCGGCTTTGCCCGAGTGGAGGTCAGAAATTATCCCAGGGGAACGTACCACCGAGATAAAAAGTATTTTATGTACTGTTCCAGGTCGTGATCTAAATTTCATGCTAATCCGTTCAGCCGTTTTAGCGTGAAAGCGTAACAAGCAAACATACAAACTTACTTTCGCATTTATGCTATACTAACTGCGCCCCGTGGTTTCACCCGCGTAGACCGGGATAAAAAGTAGCCTATCTGTTAATCCAGGGTCCAGCTATCTACATACCAAAATTCATCCAAATCGGTCCAGCCGTTTGAGCTGAAGAAGTAACAAACACACACACTCACTCACAAACTTTCGCTTTTATAATAATAGGGGTTAAAGTATGAAATTGCCGTTTATTGTATTAGGAACTTCGAATTGACATAGAACCTTCATGGTTTGAGATTTTTGAGTGAAACTTTTTTCACATGGTACCTATGAAGTTCTTCTTTTAAAAAATGTGCAACATTCGATTATCGACTTTCAGTTGTTTTTTTATTCAGCTTAGACAAGAAAGATGGATACTTCGAAAATTCGTGTTATTTTTGAATACGAGTTCCGACGCAGAACTAACGCGGCAGAAACAGCTTGCAATATCAATGTTGCGTTTGGAGAGGGGACTGCTAATGAACGCACCGTGCGATTTTGGTTTAAACGCTTTCGTGATGGAAACTTTGATTTGAAGAACGAACCACGTGGAAGACCGCCCACACAGGTGAATAACAATAAATTGAAAGAGATGGTGGAAGCCGATCTGAGCCAAACTACCCAGGAATTAGCGGCATGGTTTAACGTTACCTTACCAACAATATTGACTCATTTGCGTCAAATCAATAAAATAAAAAAATATGAGAAATGGGTGCCTCATGATTTGACTGATCTACAGAAAGAAACGCGTGTTGAAACTTGTGTTGCCTTGTTGAATCGATACAGAAATGAAGGAATTTAGAAAAAAAAAAATTGTTTATTCACCATTAAAGTACAATTTCAGAACAGGTAACGTGACAAGTACTAAAACATTTTGTTTTGTGGTGGTTATAAAAGGTGCCCAGAATATTGATACAGCCCCCTGAACTAGGAACCTGTATCTATTTATTTATTTATTTTTAAAGAAGGCTTAGGTACAGACTAACAAACCAATAATACAGAGAATGTAATATAAAAAAAAAATTGCTAATAACAAGCCTCCACATATAGTATCTCAGGGGATAGTGTTCAGCTATTGTTATACAGTATTAAAACTTAGGACATTAATATGTGTGTCACTACTATAACAAATATTTCGACTTAGTACTTAAAAGACTGCAAGTATATGTTCGTGAGATTGAAGATTTGAGGTGTGGATGTGTATGTGTGTTAATACGAATGGTGAAATAGAGGAATGTGTGTAAATGGTGTAGGTAGTGGTGAAGTGAGGAATCTGTATGTGTTTGTGTGGTAAAAAAGATTATATATAAGATTATATTGGATCGAATTGTGACATGTGATGAAAAGTGGATTCTTTACGATAACCGTAAGCGAAAAATGCAATGGCTGACCCCAGGTCAAACGCCGCAAGTGTCCTAAAGCAAAGCTTACCAATAAAAAGGTAATGGTAACTGTTTGCTGGTCTCAACATGGTGTTATTCACTATAGCTTTCTCCGATCTGGTCAAGCAATAACGGCAGATGTCTACTGTGCCGAACTCCGAACAATGATAGCAAAACTAGCAGTGAAACAGCCTCGACTCATGAATCGATCTTCACCATTATTGCTCCATGATAACGCGAGACCTCACGCGACACCTCAGTACGAGAAACCGTTTTAACTCTACAGGAACTGCAATTGGAAACCAATCGTCACCCTCCGTATTCACCAGACCTTGCTACAACGGACTACCATTTTTTTCGTGATTTGGACATCAATTTTCTACGTGATAAAAAGTTTTCTTCTCAGGAGGCAGTACAAAATGCTTTCACACAGTTTGTCGAATCTAGATCACGAGAGTTCTATCGCAAAGGCTTATATGACCTTCCTATTAGATGGCAGCAATGTACTCGTATAGATGATAATGGTAATTATTTTGATTAAATAAATATGTTAAATTAAAAAAAAAAAACGAATTTCAATTTTTCAGTACAAATCGGCAATTTCATACTAATATTATTAGTGTGACTATTAAATGAGCAATATTTGTAGCTTTACATTTTATTTATAAGAAAAACATTGCTTAATAATAAGTCTTACAAATGGAAATACCCATTTGAATCAATTGAATATAATTCTCACCTAGTTTTTATTATTAGGTCTTTTACTTTACTAACAACAACAGGGTTGGTCCGTGGATGGGTGACCATCTTTACATATCGAGACTCCTCCGTGCCTCGGAAAGCACGTTAAGCCGTGGGTCCCGGCTGTCATTCGTGGATCTTTGACAGTCGTTACGGGTCGTCAGAAGCCCGAAAGTCTGACAATCAGTCTTACCAAGGGGTATCGTATTACCCAGTTAATGGGTTGTGGAGGTCAGATAGGCAGTCGCTCCATGTAAAATAATGGTATTCAGCAGCATCTGGTTAGACTGGAAGCCGACCCCAACATAGTTGGGAAAAGGCTAGGCCGATTGATATACTTTACTAACTACATTAATTTAATTAAGTATTTAATATTTTTTAATATGGAAGATCAAGTTAATATTTATGAAAAACACTAATAAATATAGCAAAAATAAAATAATTAATGAGAACTGTTTCAATATAACGAAATATTGCATTGATAAACAAGAAAAACTAATGAACGAAAAAAACACAATTACAATATCAATTTCTCACTTATGTCGGGGCCAAACCAAAGTCAACGTCAATGGCCGTCATCGCCATAAATAGCGGTAATTATTCCGATAACTATCGCGTTAAATTAAGTGGCCACATTTGAAAGCCGCCGCCGAGTTATCGCCACGTCTGAATGGTGTTGTAAAAATATCGCGATAAGTTATGGCTACACCTATGGCCTACGTCTATCATCGCGATAATCAACGGCATATCCCGTTGGTTAGCCCCGACATTAGTCCAGTAAAAATCACAGCAGCTATATAGATTGACTTTCGACATTTTGTAGAGTGTAGGATGTTTATTACACGGATATAATATAATAATAAAGTAAAGATAGTATTATCAAAAGCACAGTCAGATGGAGTGTGAGTCAGACACCTGTCCCACCTAAAGCGATAAACGAGCAGTGCAACTAAAAACGAGTTGGCGAGCAACGAGCAGCGACGGCGACGAGCGATCACTCGGTGGTATATGTATGTACCAAGCGTGAGTCTCTCAGCGAGTGTTCTGCCCGCCAAGCGAACTTTGCTGGGCGAGTACTCTCTTTGATAATTCTTGTCGATGCAACAAACGAGTACTCGCCGGCGGTGTGAACAGTCAGCGATCAGCTATTAAGGCGCGGTATTAGCTCAATATTTCACAAAAATTGATTTCTTGGATTGTCATAACGTAATGAAACTATCCGACGCAAAAAAAATACAGTGGACAGAGAAGAGTTTTTAAAAAAAAAATTACCGAATGGAATAGTAAAAAATAGTTTGATATTCACAATAAAACACACACGTTACACTCTTACACACGTTGTCTACATCTCTTTTTATCCTCTGTCCTATCGCAGGTATGCTGGAAGAGATTTCTTTTGAAATAAGCATCACCTTTGTACGTATTTTTCTGTTCCTTTCTGTTTGTCTGTTTATTTGTGTGTACATAAATGGTTAAATAAATAAATAAATAATAAAAAATTTGGAAGTTGCTCCACAAAAATAAACTTTGACGTCGAACATCTCTGTATTTTCAGCGATAACGACATTCTTTTTTTAAAGAATTTAATAGAATTAGCATTTTTTAAAAACTTTAACCGGACAATTATTTAATTTATTGTGTATATTCTGAATAATCTAAAGAAAACCTGGAAAATAAATGCACATTCGCAGCTTAGTCACATCTCGGCAACATAAATATTATTTTAAATTTTCAAACTTATTTCAAGCCAGCTAATGGTGACAATAAATTACGCGGTTGTGGGCCGTTTAAAATCGTAGTCAGTCCACCCCTTAATATATATAATATGTATCTCTTTTACTTATACAGGGCTACAATCTTTTGTACGTTTTTTTGAGCGAGAAAATCGTTGATAGCTAGTCGCTTCCGTGGCGGGCGGTGGGACAGGTGCCTTAGGTAACAGGTGGGTTAATCTTTACTTCCACCTTTTTATTTTTCTAAGAACGTATTATCAACACTTTAGTCCCGTGTAAGTAAAATAGATACATGTATTGATAGTTGATCGCTGACTGTTCACACCGCCCGCGCCGGTGAGTATTCGTTTGTCGCAGTTACAAGAGCTATCAAAGAGAGTACTCGCTCAACGACGCTCGCTTGGCGGGCAGAACACTCGCTGAGAGACTCACGCTTTACTCGTTAATCGATGGCGGCGGGACAGACACACACACACAATCTGACTGCTTTTGATAGTACTATCATATGATTATAGATCCGTGCAATAATTATCCTAGTACTATCTTATCATTTTAGATCCGTGTTATAAATATCATACGCAATACAAAATGCCGACATATAGTCACTTTGTACTCTAAGGAGATAGCTACTGTGATTTTTTATTGGACTAAGTGAGAATTTGATAATGTAAGTGTGTGTAGTTCATTTCTAGCTGACCCGGCAGACGTTGCCCTGACCAAATTTCACGTGTAAAATGATTTTTTTTTATTTTTTGTGATTTTTTTCTGTTTTATTAGTTATTCTGCTATTCGGAGCGGAGACAAATCTAACAAATCAAACATCGTTAAAATCGGTCCAGCCGTTCTTGAATTATTATAAGTGAAGTAAATAACTTGACTTTCTTTTATAAGATAGATATATTCATTTATTTGACTGAAATACGGTATTTTTACAGATTTTAAAACACATAAATAACACGTTCATCATATTTCACCTACTAAATTCAGCATGCAAATTTTTGTGAAAATAATAATGCTTCTAATTTAATACAAATAAAATAATTAATTTCCCATGTAAAACAAAAAAAAAATGTACTAAATCACGAATTGTCTACAAATTAAAAATATCAAAAAAAAACATAAATAAAAATTAAATTACATATAATATAGATTGTTTCGTATTTATTCTATGTAATATTTCGTTACATTGAAGTAGTTCTAATTCATTATTTTACTTCTTTCTACGTAGTAGTATTTTTCATAAGATTTATTAGAACTTTAAAAAAAAAACAAAAGTTTAAAGATATTAACTTGATTAAATTGTTTTTTTTTATGGTAATATTTTACAAAGTGAACGTTGCACAAGACACGGAAGTGACATTTACAACACTTTCTTGAAGAATGTAGTAACAAAAATAAAAAGATCTACAATAGAAACTTGTCGAAAATTGCATTTAACTCTTAAAATGTCGATTGTACACCATGTGTACAGATAACAATAGAATTTCAATTGTGTCTGCTAATTGGCGCGCGACGGGTTAAAGGTTGGAGTAGGTATGATATTTTTCAAGACAGGCACAGATTTCTTTTTAAAACCAAACATAAAGATGCAACCTGACTGCGACGTCGTTTGATTACATCGACATGGTTGTGACCAACCATGTTGATGTCATGAATTAAAATTAAATTAATCTATTAACCACCGATCGACTGGCGATTTACTATCATATTGATACGGAATATCGAATATGATTTTAGCCGATCGCTCAGTCGTTTATAGTTAGGTAATGTTTATAGTTATGCTTTGCAGATGAAGAGCTTCGTCCTCATCGTGGTGCTAGCAGCACTTTCAATCTGCAACGACGCGGCTTCCATCCCAAACGAAGTCGCTCCGGGCCAAGAAGATGTCGTTCTGTTCCAAGAAACTGGCCAAGTGTACCAAAAAGATTACAATCTTGACGGAGCTACTGCCAGACTATTTAACGATGATGACTTGATCCTGTTTCACGAGTGTGTACCTTTTTATTATGTTGTATGTGAAAATACTCCACGGGAGTGTATTACCAGGATTAACCCAGGTATAAACTATCTGCGTGCCAAATTTCACCCAAATCCTTTCAGCCGTTTTTACGCTAATACGCAACATACATCCATCTAGAAAAATAGGCAAACGGACAACAATTCTCAAAACTATATTTTCGACATCAGACACTTTCCCACACCTCGTAGCAATTACTTTTTCTAAAAAAAAATACAAAACGCAAATTTGACTTTGTTACTTTTTTATTATAACGTGTATAGACCAAAAATTTGAAGACTTGTGACATCTACCAACCCGCACTAGGCCTGCGTGGTGGATTACGGCCCACACCCACTCACAGAGAGGAGGCCTGTGTCCCAGCAGTGGGAACTTCATTAGACTGATTATGGTGGTGGTGGATGTATAGAAGAAGATACAGATAAAAGATTGGATGGCAACAGCAAAAAGCCAATCTGATGTTAAATTGCCACTGGCGCCTTATTTTTATTTGGCATTCATTCGAAGTTTTTGTTAAAATAGCAAAAGATGAGTTTAGAAGACTAATTCATGTGTATTTTTTTGGTATTTAAAATTTAGTGAATCCAAAAAAACAAACATCGACTTTTATCGACTAATTGATCAAAAGATAATAATAATTAAGTACATTATCTGCCTAAGGTAAACTTTAGCAGATAATTCTTTAAAATATAGAAAACAGCGTATTTTCCTGTTTGTGATTTTCAGACGTGTTAGAAAAACCTAAATCAGGCACAGGTAGTAGTACCAGGTCCTACCAGGAATAATAAATATTTTCATCTTTTCAGAGAATTCGTCAACGTGGCAGGTATCCCGAACACAGTACAGGTTCGGGAAGTAGTGTACCGTGGCAATTCAACCACCCAGATAAACCGTATCGTGGTATCTAACGTTCCCTCACACACATTCGTTGGAAATTATTGGACCCACGCCCTGGTCAGGCTAACATCAGCGTCGGGCGCAGGAATTCGCACCACGGTTCGAATCTTCGGTCGCTACACTGACTGGCTCTGAACATAACAACACCATGGAAAACCGTTAACAAAGAAATATTTTTGCAACTGGATTTTTTGTGATTTTGTAAGATTTTTTAAAACATCGAATTAAATATTTAAATAATTCAGACAGCTATAGATGACATTGTTATTTTACGCCATACCTATTAAACAAATAGGGTAAAAACATTAACTAAAATACCGTAGTTGTGGTACTTGACCGTTGAAGTGGAAAATTATTCTGTTTTTAAAACATTTCATGTTAAATTAAAAAATAGTAAATGTTACTTATTTTGTCCTTGTCATAAGGCTCCCACAAACAGGTGCGACGCGACTCTAGTAGAATAATTTCTAAGAAAACTTTTCATGGAAAATGTTTTTACTAGTCACGTTGCGTCGCGCCTGCGTCTGCGGGAGACCACGCAACAGCCAACCGGAAATAATATTACGGTAATTATTACCTAACTACATGTCTACGACATTTTATCACCAATCAATCTGCCTAGGTTAAGCCGTTGGACCCGGCTGTCATTCATGGATCTTTGACAGCCGTTACGGGTCGTCAGAAGCCCGAAAGTCTGACAATCAGTCTTACCAAGGGGTATCGTAATACCCGGTCACTGGGTTGTGGAGGTCAGATAGGCAGTCGCTCCAAGTAAAATACTGGTATTCAGCTGCATCTGGTTAGACTGGAAGCCGACCCTAACATGGTTGGGAAAAGGCTAGGCAGATGATGATGAATCAGCCTAGGTTTCCCAACTATGTTGGGGTCGACTTCTAGTCTAACAGGATGTAGCTGAATACCAGTATTTTACATGGAGCGACTGCTTATTGGTTGATAAGACTGGTTGTCAGACTTTTGGGCTTCTGAATATTCGTAAAGAAGTGACGATGCAACGATCCACGAATGACAGCTGGGACCAACGGCTTAACGTGCTTTACGAGGCACGGAGGTTGGAGGGGTCTCGATTTTATTACTTTAAAATATTTGTATCCCATTCGCGACACATTTAACGCGTTGTTTTTTTTTGTTGGCGAGACATTTTAGCTAATAATCCCATGTACAGACGCCAGCACATCAAGCCACCCGAAACTGTAAAATTTTCCCAATCATCCTTGAACCAAATGCTTTAGCGATAAAGTTGAAAATCTATTAAAGAAATTTGACAGATTGTAGTAGCTTGAAGTACTATGTTTTAATGCAATTTTTTAAAACAGATTTCTCACCAAATAATATAAAAGTCAATTAAGTATAGCCGAATAAAGCGATGGTTATATCTACAGGAGAATATATTTATCTATTCACTACACTAACTATTTATTTACGCGTAGAAAACACGTCTTATAAGAGCGTTATACGAAGGCATGACTGACTACTCAGACCACTCACAACATTGTATAAAAGTAGAATATTGTAGTTAATTAAAAATTAGCTGCCTATAGGTAATACCTGTCTCTGTTTGTCTGTACATGTTATCAGAAAATACGGCCAAGTTCGTGTCGGGCCACGCGCAGTAATAGGGTTCCGTAGTTGCACAATAATGCGGACTAAGAAGAGGGCTTTTTGTTATTTCATGAATATTTGACTATTATTCGTAAACTTGAAAAGCCTACTTAGCTGTGATAGTTTTCCTTTTAACTTCGTTATATATACTACTACCGTGAATTTTTTTCACCCATACTAAACTAACCGTTGCTGGCTTTGAACACTAGCACTTTAAAGCTATTTCAGAAATGGATACCTAAATCGAAAAATTGTTTTCACAATCCCGCATTATTTTTGAAAGACCCATCCAACAACACCCCACGCCATGGGGTAGACGAGAAAAAAAACATCCCCACTTTACGTGTGCAGAAACAATTTTACCCTAAAAAAAATTTTTTTCATGATTTTACTTTACCACTTTGTCGGCGTGATAAATATGTATATCCATGCCAAATTATAGTTTTCTAGTACTAAGAGTCTCTGAGCTTAAGGCGCGGACGGACAGACGGACGGACATAGCCAAACTATAAGGGTTCCTTGTTGACTACGGAACCCTAAAAAGTCGCTTTTCATATCATATAATCAGCCTATAATGTTACCCACTTACTGGGACACATGCCTCCTCTCTTTGAGAGGGAAAGGACCATAAATCCACCTCGTAGGCCTAGTGCGGGTTGGTGGAGTCACGTGTCTTCGATTTTTTTGGTTCTAGGACATGCCGGTTTCCTCGCGATGTTTCCTTCACCATTTTGAGAGCAGTGATAATATTAAATACACAAAGTAAAGTGCTTGCCTGGCTTCAAACTCACGACCTAACTCGTAAGTCGGCGCCGATACCATTGGACCACTTATACTCTTCATCTTTCCTGTCATCACAGTATTTTATTCCATTCTGTCATAATCGACATTGGGTTGCAAGACGTTAAGATGAAATTACACGGACAATTACTTAATTGCGCAATTCTAGGAAATTTTGGTTAACTATGACCACAGAATAATAAAGCTACAGTAGTTTACCTGAGAAGTGACCATGAATTAATTACCTACGACCGCTTGGCAGTTAAATACGCGTCCGTCCGTGCGTATCTGCCGCGCACTCGAACTGTTGCGTACTGGTGTATACTGAGATTTCGAAGCGCGTCGTTTCAGTCGTTATCTATGAAGATGTACTACTGCAACATTATTATTCTGTACTTACACTACTTTAGACAATACCAAAATTATTTGTTGTGTATTGAGTAGGTACTACATTGGAGTGATTGAGACAATAATACATTTTGATACAAGTAGAGAATTTTTGTTATTGCATTCGAGGCGGAATTAACACCCGAGCCGTAGGCGAGGTTGTTTTTGAGCCGAGAACTGGAATAATAAATGCCCACGTGTATCAAACGAAGTTTTTCAATACACTTTTGAAGAAAAAAAATTACGAAAAATATTTTTATCATGAATTATTAGGAAACTATGTTTTAAATTTTCTTTTTTTTCCACGCTTTGCTTTTGCTAGGTTGAAGGAGAAGCAAAAGTATAAAGCTGATAAACAGCCTAATATAAAAATAGAAAATTCAAATATGTATTTTTGAGTTTAGAACACAAATAAATGTTAATTTGTTCATAAACGTTTTTTTTTTTATTGTAATAATCATGGTTTTTGATGAAATTCTATATAATAGGTCTTTACCTATGAAATTGCCGTTTTGTATGAAAAAATTTAAACTAATTTTTTTCATGCATTTTTTATTTGTATTAATCGAAGTAATCACCCATGCAATCAATGCATCTTTGCCAACGCAGTGGCAGTTTATTGATGCCCTTCTTAAAGAAATCAGCTGGACGGGAGGCAACAAATTCTTCAAAGGCATTTTGTACTGCCTCTCGGGTATTGAATTTTTTTCCCACCAAGAAGTTATCCAAATTCTGGAAAAAGTAGTAGTCTGTAGGCGCAAGGTCTGGTGAGTAGGGCGGATGACGGAGAGCTTTCAACCCCAGTTCTTGCAACTTGGAGACCGTCTGCTGTGCAGTATGAGGTCGCGCGTTGTCGTGCAGGAGCAGCGGAGACGAACGATTGACCAATGCTGGTTGGAGATGTGCCAGCTTCTCCATCATTGTGTTCAGTTCTTCACAGTACACATCTGAAGTAATGCTCACCCCGTTTGGTAAGAAGCTGTGATGAATCACACCGGCGCTAGAACACCAAACAGTGACCATCACTTTTCTAGGGGTAAGTTTTCGTTTAGGGCATTGTTTAGGTGCTGAACCAGGATCTAACCAACTTGCTGAGCGCTTGCGGTTATCAAACAGAATTTTCATCGCAGGTAACAATGCGATTCAAAATTCCTTCATTTGTGTGTCTGTTGAGCAGTGCAAGGCACGTCTCGACGCGTACTTCGCGCTGGCGATCATTGAGTTCGTGGGGCACCCATTTGTCAATCTTTTTTACCTTGCCAATTTGACTCAAATGGACCAATATTGTTTTGACGCTGACGTCGAAAGCTGCTGCTAATTCAGCCGTAGATTGTGTATCATCAGCTTCCACAATCGCCTTTAATTCGTCATTGTCGACCAAAGTCTTCGGACGACCGCGAGGTTCATTTTTCAGGACGAAATTCCCAGAACGGAAGCGAGCAAACCAATAACAAGTGATGCGTTGGCTTGTAGTGTTAGCTCCGTAAACGTCGTTGATGTTGCGTGCCGCTTGTGCCGCGTTGGTGCCACGACGGTACTCATATTCCATAATTACTCGAATTTTTAACGTATCCATGATGACGAAAAAGATTGAAATGCGATGAAAATGTAACACTAATCAATAAACAAATGACTACTTTTGGAAAAAAAATCCATGTTTTTAAAATAAAATTAATTTGAAATTAGAATTCTTAGCCAAACAAAAATTATTTTGATTTGAAATGGCCAGTACTGCAGAACGGCAATTTCATAGGTAAAGACCTAATATGAACATTATATAAATATTCAAAAAATATGAACGCCGCCGCCGTAAAGACGCTTGACTCTTTGCCGAGATTAAAAAAAACATTCACCACCGAATAGAGACGGTGAGAATAGAGGCATGGAACCATTTTGGAGTAAGTATAGGTATAAGTTATCTGTGGCAATTTTTATTCCTGCACACGTGTTGGAAAATGAAAAATCGTACGCGTGTGCATGCATTGTGCATTGTGAACCTAATCGTAGTGCAATATGAACCAGTTTTCGAGGAAGTGTATTGAAAACTATATTTTTTTGCATATGCATTACGGTCCGGTCTGGTCCAGCCAATTACGGACGGACAGACGGAAAACAAAGTGATCCTATGAGGGTTCCGTTCATTGCTTTTGAGGTACGAAACCCTAAAAAAACTATTTTATTTAATGCTGTCTGAATCTATTCTTACTAAAATAATAAACAAATTATAAATTATAGATGTAAAAATATTTATTTGTGCTAACAGTTTTCCATGGTGTTACATTATATTCAGAGCCAGTCAGTGTAGCGACCGAAGAAACTGACGGTGCAGCGAAGTCCCACTCCTGGTGCTGATGTTATCCTGACATGACCGTGAGTCAAATAATTTCCAACAAATATGTTTCCGGGAGCACTTGGGGGGTTGGAGACCATGATACGGTTTATCTCGGTGGTGGAATTGCCACGGTACACTACGTCTCGGCGCTGTACTGTGTGCGGGATAGCAGGCAAATTGAAGGATTCTCTGAAAATATGAAAATGTTTATTATTAATCGTCTACCACCTGTTATATTCGATCATGGTATTTGGGCACAATGATTCTAACACATAATTCTAGACTCCTCAGACCGGAAATTTGTCTTCATTTTTTTTTAATGATATAGATGCACGTCATAATGGATCAGCAGATTTTTTTTTATAACCGATGAAAAATGTTGACACTGCTCTAGAATCGTGTACCTATAACACACGTGTTTTAACTTAAGGAATGCATAGGTAAGTAGTTAAGCGTATAGCTGAGAAAATGTAGTAATGTTAAAAAAAGGAGCTACGTCTGCCAACAAGCTGCTGTAGTTTGGCAGAGGTAATATTTGTTGTGAAAAAAATATTTCTGTGAATAAATACTTTTTCATTTTTTTTTTCATATTTAGTTCATACAAACATGTGTGTCGGCTGATGTTACCTGTGACCCATGCACATGAGCAGCACCAGGCGAGTGGCTGATGCGTTGCTGATTTTTTAAGATGACACACTATGTGGCATAGACCTCACCAAATAAGTACTTGTTCCACAACACGTAATGTTTAAAATCAATTACTCATTTCAGCATTTTCTTACAACGCATCAGCAATGACTATGGTATTGCAGATGTATGTACATACAGAGACGACAGTGACCACACTGACAACTTAACATCAGATAAATATCATCAGTAATAAAAAGGTACACACTCGTGAAACAGGATCAATTCATCATCGTTGTTTGTTCGTCTGCTACTAGCTTCTAGATTGTAATCTTTTTGGTACACTTCAACATTTTCTTGTAACACAACGACATCTTCTTGGCCCGGAGTGACTTCGTTTGGGATAGAAGCCGCGTCATTGCAGACTGTAAGTGCTGCTAGCACCGCGATGAGGATGAGGCTCTTCATCTGAAAGGACACAACATTGACAGTAAACGACTGCTCGAATGTCGCAGTTGCTGAGCGATCGTCTCAAAATAAATACAATATTCCATATCAATAGATTTTCGATCGCAGGTCGATCGATGCTTGATCGATGAATGATTATCCACCATCATCTTCCTGCCATTATCCCATGTTACTTGAGGTCTGCGCAACACGTTTTCTTCTTCCATTCTCCCCTGACAACCGCTATCATTTACTCCCTTCTCTTTCATATCGTTGCTCACACAAGCCATTCATCTTTTCTTTGGCGTTGCTCTTCCTCTCCATCCATCAACTTTGATATTCATCAGTCGATCGATGAATGATCATCTATACAATTTTGGAAACGGTTTATAGTTTGGCTGGTATATTTTTTGCCCAAAGAATCAGCATTGCCATCCAACTTGGCAATTCTGCCAGCCTTTTGGGCACTTTCCGTATTGACAGCGATGCGGACGAATTTTTTTTTGATACCCAATGAGGAGGTCTTCTCCTTTTTATTTTTTATTTAAACATAGTTTTGTATTTTAAATGTTTTAACAATATCAATGATGATAAATATAAAAAATAAAGTGTCGGGAATGTCACCTCCGTGGCCGAGGTTCACTTTCCAAAAGAAACTTAAACAAAAAAAAAACACTTACATTATCAATTTCTCACTTAGTCCAGTAAAAGATCACAATAGCTGTCTCCTTAGAGTACACAGTGACAATAGACCAACGTTAGCTGTGCGAACAACATTTATTAATCGGATCTATAATGATAAGATTGTACGAGTATTATCAAATGCGGATGTTCAGTAACGCTTTAATCCGCTTTACACGGGGACCTAATATTGCGCAATTCTTTGCAACTCCTGAGAGCAGTGGTGGTGATCCTGACTTATGGTCGGGTTTAATTCCACCAGGGACTTTACTTCGTGTAATTTATTCATCACCACTGCTCTCAAAACGGTAAAGATAAACAAACTGTTATGTCCTAGAACGAAACATTTTGGAGATATGTGACATCTACCATCCAGCTCTGGGCACGCGTGGTGGATTACGGCCCACTCTCTCTCACAGATAGGAGAGGCCTGTGTGTGAGGCAAGAAACTTGGCAGTATTTATTTATTTATTTATTATTTATTTATTAAAACTTTATGCACAAGTAAAAAAATACTGTACAAAGGCGGACTTAATGCCTGAGGCATTTTCTACCAGTCAACCTTAGGGTGATGCAGAGAGAAAACATGGCAGGTGCAGCATAAGGGATAGATAACTCGAAAAAGAATAAATACTAATAAATAAATACATATATACATACATATAAACAGAATAAACTTTGTACTTTGTGTTTTTTTTTTTTTGTATTTCCCCTTGCTTCTTGCTTCTTGCCTCATTATTCTAGGTCAACGGGAAGTACCCTATACGTTTGATTTACTTGCCAGTATCACAATACGTCACATACATGTGCGTATTTTTTATGGCGTTGACTTAGAAGCTTGATTTTTTTAGAACTCCAAGGGACCATAGACATACGTATTTTATATTAATTTCAACTTGATACCTCCACGCGGGCTTAGAAAAAGGGTCTTGACAGACTGACAGACAGACGAACAAAGAAGTGATCCTATAAGGGTTCCGTTTTTTTTTCTTTTTGAGGTACGGAACTCTAAAACGTAACGTACACGTTAAAAGTGTCCAGAGAGTAGCAAACAGAAACAAAATAAAAAAAAACAAAAATAAAATAATTAAAATAGCCGTGACGGCTGAGAGATGACCAGTCCCAACTGACGGCGCCCGTTCACGAACATGACATATGGATCAACACCACAGCTCAGCCATTTTGACGTTCATCATTGACACACACATGCCTTCTCCTGTTAAATGTTATGACATCCCACGTTTACGGCTCACAATGTCAAATCTTGTTGCTTCAGAATATACGTAAATTACTAATGTGAAACTTAATTATATTTTTCTTTTTTTCAGGTAAGTGTCCTCTCAAGTACTTCGACTATTGCTGTTGGGCTGTTTGAATGAATACCAAAGCTAAATAACCGAATAGTGACATTTTAGTGGTACATTTTACATATATTTCTAGCGATGGTACGCTTTACGATCGATTACAAAGGTTTTTCTTTTGTCTATTTCATCAATTGAATTCTTATTGTCGACGTAGTGCAAGTGACATTCAAACTGACATGAGGACGTGCAAATCGTGCACGTCGTAAAACGACTGGGTCCATTTTGCTTTCAAGACCAAGGTGACAGTTAGATTTTCAATATTCTGGGAATTATTGTCCAAATAGGTAAAGTAATTATGAGGTCAACTATACTTATTTAAATATATTCCTTCACATTATTTACGTACTTAAATAAAATTATTCAATTACAATTTTTTTTAAACTTTCTTTCCTCATGTTCCGGAAATTAGAACCAACCATTACACAAAAAATACCAGTGCATTTTGTTAGATCAATCAAAAGCAAAAAAAAAAAAATATTATTTAGGGATCAAAAGTGTATAAAAACACATTACAACACTGCAACTTTCCATGTCAGTAGAAGTATACGTTGCTATTTATAGCTGGCCAGCAACATATTTCCCGCAACAGAAAAACAAGTTGCTGAAACAATGTTGCGCAACATTTGTTTCATGAATACGCTGCTATATCTACGAGAATTTTTTATCTAATTGACCAGTATTATAATATAATTATATGTAGTATCAATAAAGTCGCTTTTCGTGTCTGTCTGTGTGGCCTCGTTGTTCTTCATATACAACATCCCGACATCAACCGACGGGCAGTAGCCCATCTGACACAATACCCATCTGAACTTTACACCCTGTTCCTCAAACCTCTATAATTTCAACTTATTTTTTAGACTTTTGAGCTGCATGAGGGCTAAGACGCGTGCAAAAGCTAGTACATTTCGTTGGTGAAGATTTCTTTATCTTTTTCCGCCTTATTAGCAATTATTGATACGATTAACCTACTATCACACTAATATTATAAAGGCGATAGTTTGTGAAGATATTTGGGTGTTTGTTACTCAATCACGCAAAAATGACTGAGCGGACTTTAATGAAATTTGGCACACAGATAGTTTATCACCTGGATTAACACATAGGATACTTTTTATCCCGATAGTAGGTTCCCGTGGGATAATTTCTGACATCCACGCGGGCGAAGCCGCGGGCAACGGCTTGTTAATGATAAATGAACCCCAGTAGGTATCTAAAGTAATTGTGAAGTGCTAAAGATGGCAACTAGCGCCACTAATTGCTAAAGATGGCAACTAGCGCCACTAATTGCTAAAGATGGCAACTAGCGCCACTAATTGCAAAAGAGTGCAACTAGCGCCACTAATTGCTAAAGATGGCAACTAGCGCCACTAATTGCTAAAGATGGCAACTAGCGCCACTAATTACTAAAGATGGCAACTAGCGCCACTAATTGCTAAAGATGGCAACTAGCGCCACTAATTGCTAAAGATGGCAACTGGCGCCACTAATTGCTAAAGATGGCAACTAGCGCCACTTATTGCTAAAGATGGCAACTGGCACCACTAAATGCGCATTTGCTGCAGCATAATGACGATTATTTTATTATATTAGAAAACAGATCGGATATTAAAGAGGGATGTTGCATTTTGTCACCTCTCTCGCTCACATGGGACCGAATTTTTAAGAAAGTTAAATGAAAAGATGCTTTTTTGAAAAATGTAATCAATTAGCGAACTAATAAATAATATTAATTTAAAAGGTAATTATTAAAAACATTCTTTTTTTCCATACTTCTCTATCACTTTTATTAGAGAAGGTTCAAAAAGCATTTCTGAGATTTCTCTATAAATTCCGTTACGGATTTTATCCATTTTTATATCCAACAAAATTTCTCGTAGGATCTCTAGGATTTCATATGTTACAAACTAGGAGAGCCTATGATCAGTTGTACATCATGCTTAAAATATGTCGTGGGATAACAGATGCTCCTGATCTCCATAATGAGCTGATTCGCCTTTACGCTCCAAGCAGCTATCTCCGTGGTAGAAAACACCGTCTACTAGCCGTGCCCACAACTCGAACAGTGGTCCGCGCCTCATCCCCTGTTCCTCGCGCCCTGACTGCGCTTAATAACGTCATGGAAGCCAACCCGAACTGTGACCTATTTGCAGATGATCTCAAAACTGTTTTGTGCGCTTGTCTTCACTTTTGTGAGAGCACATAAATTTAAAACTTGTGTTTTGTTTATAATATCTTTGTTCTATTTTTTTTTGTTGTCTTTTTTATGATTATGTTATATTTACTGTATGTGTTAATGTAATTGGTCCACAAACCGTATTAACATAAATAAATAAATAAATGACGAATAATAGAGAAGTATGAAAAAAAAGGACATGTTGCGCCGACCCCAAATAGATAATGATGAGGTAATTATTAAAAACACATTTTTATTGTAATATTATTTTTGTGGTTTATAAACATTATACAAGTTAACACTATTTACACTAGGTACTAAAGTAAATGACTAACTAACTAACTATACAAATAAATACAAAACAAAAGGACACTTAGGCGTCAAAGTACTCGTCCGCATCGATGTCATCCGGAAACGTGCCCAGAAGACTGGCAGTATTGCCACGTTGAATGGCAATACGCAGTCGCTCAACGTAAAATACTGGTATTCAGCTACACTGGAAGCCGACCCCAACATTGTTGTGAACAAGTCTAGGCAGATTTGATTTTGATTAATCGGTACTTCGGTTCAGTTGAAAACCAGCGTCAGACACTAGCTGTCTGGTATTTTTGCTGAACTGTGGCCTTTTTGGCACAGCCGTGAGGCACACATTCCTGCATAGTAATTTTGTTGTTGTTATCGCAAATGTTGTATTTTTTTTATTATTGTTATTTTAATCTGCTATTTTTATTTTGTGTGCCATTTCGTTAGTCTGTGTTAAATAAATGTATTTTCTTTCTTTCTTTTCTTTCTAATCGCTGATTATAGATAATTTTTAAATTACAAATACCTCGAGTCATAATCTCCTCACATTGACTGTCTAATATCAACTTATTTATAATTTGTTTACAGGCTGTATACTATCACCAATTTGTGAGAACTTGTGATGGATAAATAAAGGAATCGTTTAATAACTATCAGTTTATTATATACAGCTTAATCCTAGGTAACCTCGACACAACAGACATCTTGTCAGGACGGAACAGGAAGTGCAGAACGTGTTTGACATTAGAAGTATCTATTGTCACAGATTATAAAATACTTCAACACAATTGTTCATTAAAATATTGATTTCCAATTGCGATAAAACAACTGTATAATCTGCGATAAAGCTGCAGTGATCGTTTTGTTTGCTAATTAATTTAACAGATAAATAATTAAACCTTATCTTTATCCTTATTTTATTCGGTTTTTCCAACTGGAATTTCTCATAGCAGCCCGGAGACTGAAATTGTGCCTGGTTGACGGCAATAGGCTCGCTTCTATTACAGGGGATTTAAACATTACTGATAAAATGTGGGTGTACTTCTGCCCAATCCTTCAAGGAATACAGTCAGACATCACAGTCGGCGATACATTATTCACAATACAGTCAGACATCACAGTCGGCGATACATTATTCACAATACAGTCAGACATCACAGTCGGCGATACATTATTCACAATACAGTCAGACATCACAGTCGGCGATACATTATTCACAATACAGTCAGACATCACAGTCGGCGATACATTATTCACAATACAGTCAGACATCACAGTCGGCGATACATTATTCACAATACAGTCAGACATCACAGTCGGCGATATATTATTCACAATACAGTCAGACATCACAGTCGGCGATACATTATTCACAATACAGTCAGACATCACAGTCGGCGATACATTATTCACAATACAGTCAGACATCACAGTCGGCGATACATTATTCACAATACAGTCAGACATCACAGTCGGCGATACATTATTCACAATACAGTCAGACATCACAGTCGGCGATACATTATTCACAATACAGTCAGACATCACAGTCGGCGATACATTATTCACAATACAGTCAGACATCACAGTCGGCGATACATTATTCACAATACAGTCAGACATCACAGTCGGCGATACATTATTCACAATACAGTCAGACATCACAGTCGGCGATACATTATTCACAATACAGTCAGACATCACAGTCGGCGATACATTATTCACAATACAGTCAGACATCACAGTCGGCGATACATTATTCACAATACAGTCAGACATCACAGTCGGCGATACATTATTCACAATACAGTCAGACATCACAGTCGGCGATACATTATTCACAATACAGTCAGACATCACAGTCAGCAATACATTATTCACAATACAGTCAGACATCACAGTCGGCGATACATTATTCACAATACAGTCAGACATCACAGTCGGCGATACATTATTCACAATACAGTCAGACATCACAGTCGGCGATACATTATTCACAATACAGTCAGACATCACAGTCGGCGATACATTATTCACAATACAGTCAGACATCACAGTCGGCGATACATTATTCACAATACAATCTAGCCTTAGAGCTAAGTAATTTTTTATTAAAATTATTTTGTTTGTATTGTTAATTAAGTGTTGACTGTATTAGACATTACTTATTTATAATGACATTATTATACTCTGACATTACGTACTTATTAATTTGAATTTATGACATTGCATAACTTATTGATTTGAATTTATGACATTATAGAGAGAGAGTATTATTAATGATTTTTATGAATTTTTGGTATTAATTGGAATTTAGGACAGTGTTTATAATTTTGCATGCCTGTATTGGTGCAACACAGTGGACTGCGCATTCACTTGACATCTAGAAATGTATGATTATGTAATGTGTTGAGCAATAAAAAATCTGAATTTAAAAAAAAAAAAAAAGAAAAAGAAAAAAATAGGCGTAACTTAAACTGTTAAGTAAAAAAAAACACACACACAATAACAAAAACTAACACAACAACAACAAAAAACAACACAACACACAACAAAAAAAAAACAACAAAACACAACTACAACAACAGCACACAACAACACACCCCAACACACAACACACAACTATAAAATTAAGAAATCGTCCAATAACGTTTTGTTAATGAGTTCCAGAGTTCCAGTCAGCGCTTGCACATTTGAATATTTGCTATTATCAATATTTAAGGTACTTTCATTGCGTGGTTGACACATTTTTCAATAATACGTTCACACCGAACATTCAATATGCCATTAACTTTAATGGGCCTATAGGACCATATCCTGAAGATATAGGCATAGGTGTATCTTCTCCAGATGGTAACTTACTTTCCTCTCTTCTCTCTCTCTCTTTCTTTCTCAAAGGAAATAGCTACTGTGATCTTTAACGGAACTAAGTACCTAAAAACAGTTATTCAGTTGTTATTTTAAAGTTTTTTCTGATAAATTCAAAAATCATAATCACATTTGTGATATCTATCTATATAAATAAAAAGAGAAGTCCTGACTGACTGACTCATCAACGCCCAGCCCAAACCCTTGAACCTAGAGTGCTAGAAAGCTGAAATTTTGCACAGAGGTTCCCTAATGTAGACAAGGAATTTATTTATTTAAAAACTTTTTTACAAAAAAATACAACCGACTTCCAAAAACAACACTACAAAGTGAAAAATAACTTTAATTTCGGAATTCGGTGTCTAGTTAAATGTATTTTCGTTTTTTGCCACCGACTTCCGAAATTAAAGTTATTTTTCACTTTGTAGTGTTGTTTTTGGAAGTCGGTTGTATTTTTTTGTAAAAAAGTTTTTATTTTTCACTTTTTAGTTGTGGTACCTACCCCACACAAATTCTAATACCACTACCTGCAAAACAAACTAGAACATCATCCATATAAAAGTGGGGAAAAAATACGTACTATTGAAGCTAACTCAAAAACTACCCCAGCAAAGTTAATCAATTTTATATGGGACCAACTGTGACGTATACCCTCTCGAATAAAACAAAAAAAATCCAAATCGGTCCAGCCATCTTCGAGTTATCGGGGAACATACATAAAAAAAAAATTAAAAAAAAAAAGTTTCCGACGAATTGAGAACCTCCTCCTTTTTGAAGTCGGTTAAAAATAGGTACGCCAACAGCATATACATTGTACATTAAATACTAAACATTAACAGCTATGGGTTTTTATATACCAATTACAGGTGTACAAGGAATAAGGAAGGATTTTCGTTCGCGTGAGATAAATTGGTAACCTTGTGATGTGTGGTGTGTTCATCTCATCTGTGGTGTGTGTACTGTGTTGTTTACTTATACGTTGTACGGATAGTACCGTCCGTGTCACAGCAATACGACTCGTAATCAAATCAAATCAAATATATTTATTTCGGATTCTGTTATATCCATAGGTGTTAGTAACAATAAACTTATCCTAATGTTAGTACAGCTAATTTATAGGTTTATTATTAAATTTAATTTAAGCATGCGCCGGGCTGGGTGGTGGATGAGTGTACATGTGACGGGCGTCACATGTACACTCATCCACTGCTTCAACAGCGGAGAATCCCACCGGTTTGCCAACGCGTTCAGGATGCCGTTCGCAGTGCCACGTACGCGTCTGAGTATCGAAGCGCTTCGCTTACGGATGATTGCATAAAAGCAATCAGTGTGCGCCTCAGCAAACATAGTCGATGCGCTGCAAAAACGAGGCTGCCCAAACAACACCCTAAACGCGTTGTTATATTGTACACGCAGAGTCCCGTACACTCGCTGCGTGTGCCAATGCACTTTTAAACGTATTCGTGTACCTTACCCGTACAATCATCATTTCGATCGAAAGACGTCCACTATCTTTTTTCTTTACATAGTATAAAACAACCGACTTCCAAAAACAACACTACAAAGTGTAAAATAACTTTAATTTCGGAAGTCGGTGTCTGGTTTTTATTTTCGTTTTTTGCCACCCACTTCCGAAATAAAAGTTATTTTTGGAAGTCGGTTGTATTTTTTTTTTTTTAAAGTTTTTATTTTTCACTTTTTAGTTGTGGTACCTACCCCACACAAATTCTAATACCACTACCTGCAAAACAAACTAGAACATCATCCATATAAAAGTGGGGCAAAAATACGTATTATTGAAGATAACTCAAAAACTACCCAAGCAAAGTTAATCAATTTTATATGGGACCTTGATGTAAATCTCGAATAAACAAGAAAATTTCAAATCGGACGACTCTGTAAAAAGTTATGCGTGGTCATACATAAAAATAAAACATACGTGTCGAATTGTCGGCAGTCAGAAAGAATCCAATACGGACTCAATATGTAAATAGATCAAGTGAAATGTAAAACCGCACTAATGCAAAAAAGTTTTTTTGGTATTGCCCCACGTATTTATAATAAGGTACCTAATATTATTAAAACTATGACTGTTTTCAAGTTTAAAAGGGCACTACACGAAATATTAATTGAAAAAAGTTATTACACAATTGACGACTTCCTTAATGATGGATCTTTGACTGATTGACATTCATTGATTGATTCTATTTGACAGTTTTTCTTGTTTTTTTTTCTAAATTGTTATTATTAAGTACTGTATCCTTGATGACATTTTTTATTTTATTTTTTTAATACTGTAATCTTGTTGACATTTTTTTAATAATATGACATATTTTAATGTTCTTAAGTAATTCAAATGATTTGAGATTAATTAGTATATTTTCCTTAATTGTTATTAAAAATTATAATATCTTTCTTTTACTTACATAATAATAATATGATTTGCATGCCCATGACGGTAGAACATGGCGAACTCCTAGTATAAAACATATATGTAATATTAATTACCCATGTTTGTAAACTAATAAATGATTTGATTAGATTTGAATTGAGAACCTCCTCCTTTTTTTTCGTCGGTTAAAAATGAAGTCGCTTCCGCTGTCTTTTCGCTTAGATCTTTTAAACTACTCAACGGATTGTAATGCAATTTTCAGCAATAGATAGAGAGATTCAAGAGGAAGGTTCTTAAGAAGAGAAAAATTGGAATAGTTTCCGGAAAAATTGGAAAATTTCGGAAAACTGAAAGTACATTTTCTATGGGAATTTTGTATGAATTATTGAAATTTGGACAGGACAACATCTGTCGGGTCAGTTAGCTGGACATAAGATGAACTCATATATCAGTTTACCGTTCAAATGTACCTTACCTGTACAATCATTATTTCGGTCGAAAGACGTCAAGTCTATTGGACATAGGAGTGTAGGTTGTGGGAACCCGCTGGATGCGAGAAGCACAGGAACCCGCTGGATGCGAGAAGCACAGGGCCGGTTGATGTGGCGGCGCCTTGGGGAGGCCTCTTCATAAAATATAAAAGATTAGTTATTTCTGAGATGTACTCTCTTAAAATAAATCTGTGGAACTTCACTGATTTTCCAGTGAATTTCACTGGTTGTCCAGTGAACCTTCACTGAGCCAACCAGTGAAATTCACTGGTTGAATCAGTAAATATTCATGGTGGTCACTACTGTTTAGCAGTGAGTTTCAACTACTTATGTATGTAACCCATATAAGAACAAGAAAGAAGTTGTTTTTTATTTTTCTATGATGATTTTTCAATTTCGCTGGCAAAGAACCCTGAAGAATTGGTATATATGTGTACATAAGAACCCATAGCTGTTAATGTTTAGTATTTAATGTATAATGTATATGCTGTTGGCAATGGTCCACATGAAGGACTAAGTGCGGAAACCAAATCCTTTAACATATGCTGTTGGCGTACCTATTTTAAAGCCTTCTAGATTAATAGTAATAATAGAGGTTTAGTCAAAAGCTTTCCAAGAAATGAACAGGAGCTACAGAATTCCTAGAAACTGTGCCGCTAGCGCAGTTTGTAAACAAACGCGCGCAGCGGGCAGAATGACGTCAGCGGGTGGTACACTCGACTAGTTTTTTTAAGCGGGCGCTCCTGCTCTTGTGAGCGGTTAAATGAATCATCAAGCCAGCACTCAGTCAAAATTATAAGATCGGGGTTGAATTTTAAACGTTGCAGAAATATGAGTAACGAATCGAAATTCTTATTTATACTGCGTATATTCTGAGACAGGATTGTAAGTTTGCTATGGGCGACATCGAGATATTCCTTACACAGATCGGAGGTATCCAGTTCAATACAATTTGAGAGGTGCATGTTGTCAATATCCTCAAGAAATGATGTATTATCCAACATTGCGATTTGATTGAAATAATACTAGTACTCGTAATATAAAATCGTAATCGTTATTATAAGATGTGGACCAGCACAAACCCATCGATATTATTATTGAGGTTAAGTTTGGTTGCTTAGTAACCCTTTTGTTACTTAATCTGCAAGTTTTGTAAAGTTTTACCATAAGGTTGTGGCATTTAATAGCTACACATGTAATGTGACAAATTAGTACGTATAAAAGGAAATTATTTTGCTCTTGATAATATTCGCCGTATGTGGGCCAATTTAAGAAAATTTTTGTTTTATTTTCACGCAAGAGAAGTTCCTATAATATTTATAGGTAAGTATAGACCAGGACACGTGTACTTACCCTACTAATTATGAGTGTGTGTTCCTTCTTCGTGCAAAATCTACTGAATCGATTGTGATGAAACTTGGTATGTAGATAGCAGGAGACCAAGATTTACACATTTTATCCCGGAATTTCCCACACGGGTGAAACCGTGGGGCGCAGCTAATTATTATATAAGTACCTACTAATTAAAATTTATAATATATGGCCGCCAGAGGGGTGCCGATGAGGTGCTTGCCTAGGGCGCTCTCGACATTTAATCCGCCTCTGGTCCGAATACTTACCGAATAAATTCAAATAAAATTCAAACAACGATAGCAGTGGCATATCGTATTGTGACAAGTTTGTGTCTGAAAAACCTTATATCTACTTCAAAGTTTTATTGAAAGAATCGTTTACCTTGAGAAAATGGATCTTGTTGTCATGTTGATCTAGCAGATGAATGAAACATAGGATGCACATGGTATTATTATGGAATTATGGATGGTAGCATGTGGCGTTCTGTGGCATTCAGATATAGACGTTACGTTTGTGGGAAAGAGTGTAAGGTCATGTCGCAATTTGTGGTTCAATATTTCACACTCTAAACCTCAATTTTATTAGGAAAAGCAAAAGAAAGATACAGAAATAAATGATTAAAAAATATTTATTCTAATCAGATTTTTTAAAATAAGTTATGTAATACTTTTTAAATAAAAAAACCCTCCTGCATAACCTCCGATGCTTATATTTAACCCCGTCGTGTTGTCCGTGTCGTAAAAGTTGTCCATTTATCTTTTAAGTGTTTAACGGCCATAGATTCGAACCAAGTAGTAGTATCCGAAACCTCTAGCTGTTGTCAGCCTGATGGTCGCTTGGTTAAATCCAACGCCTCCTGCCCTGAGGGAGGGCTGTCCCCACTGGGTGCCTCCCACCTCTACCGCCTCCAGGTACGTGATACGCACGTTGTTGGCTCCTCGATAAGTGATGTCCTGGTACTGTACTGCGTTCGCAATAGCGTTCCTGGAGTAGTACGCACTGAAACAATATCAAGGTACTGTAAAATATTTGTGAGACTCATTATTTTTACTTATAACTTGTCGAACAATCTCGATTCTAACGACATCATGACTAAAAGTGCGTTTCCATTGTAGCGGAGACGTGTAGGAATCGCTTAAATACAGACGAAACATTCGCATTGTAGTTCGTAACTTGTCGCACAAATTACGTGTATAAAACAAATCAAATCAATTTTATTTCAGGAATACACCCTTATAAAATTTACACCAGATTACAAATTCTTAGTGAAATTATTACTCGTAGTTATGTTTTAGCTCGAATTAATTACCGTGTTGCACTGACCCCAATTAACATGGGCTAAAGGCAGGAAGATGATGACGATGTTATGAAGAAATAGTTTACATAGTATATGGGCTAAATACGAGGATGTATTATATAAATCAGAGATTCCACTAAATAGCCCCCAATTGAATAATTTTATTTTTACTATATTTCTAAGGCCTAAGGGCTTAAATACCAACCTGTCAAATATCAGTCAGAAAATATCAATCGTTCGATCAAAACATACATGGAAGTCATCGAATAGAAAGTCCGTTCTTTTAAGGAGACACCGGCTAACTGGCTGATCTATTTACCACACTATTGCAATATTCTGCTGTCATGTCGAGCGAAGAAGAACACTTAGTTATGATAAAGGTTACACCTGTGAAGCAGTCTGTCTCCCGGCCTGTAAGTTCCTTGGTACATGTTAGCTCTGGCGGTAGCATTTTGGACTGCAGCCGCGTCATTGCAGGCGACAAGTGCTGCGAGCACAGCGATGAGGATCAGGCAAGTCTTCATCTGCAGAAAGTGATTAATTTAAAAACTTTTTTACAAAAAAATACAATCGACTTCCTAAAACAACACTACAAAGTGAGAAATAACTTTAATTTCGGAAGTCGGTGTCTAGTTAAATGTATTTTCGTTTTTTGCCACCGACTTCCGAAATTAAAGTTATTTTTCACTTTGTAGTGTTGTTTTTGGAAGTCGGTTGTATTTTTTTGTAAAAGTTTTTATTTTTCACTTTTTAGTTGTGTACCTACCCCACACAAATTCTAATACCACTATCTGCAAAACAAACTAGAACATCGTCCATATAAAAGTGGGGAAAAAATACGTCTTATTGAAGCTAACTCAAAAACTACCCAAGCAAAGTTAATCAATTTTATATGGGACCAACTGTGATGTATACCCTCTCGAATAAAACAAAAAAAAACCAAATCGGTCCAGCCATCTTCGAGTAATCGGGGAACATACATAAAAAAAAAAAAGGTTCCGATGAATTGAGAACCTCGTCCTTTTTGAAGTCGGTTAAAAATGGGTTAAATGATGCCAAAAAAATTGTCCTATACAGAATATTATACAGAATACCCACAATATTATATTGATTGGAAAAGCAAAAAAAATATTGCAAAATTAATAAATACTTACATTTGCAGTTTTTTAATTAGGTACCTAGTCCCGTAACACAGTAGCTGTCTCCTTAGAGTGGAGTGTGAATACAAGTAATTACCCGCAGGAGATAGTTTATATAATATTCAGATATCATAATATGATAAGGTGTTTATCAATGACTAATTCATTAGATTCACAACAAGCGGTAAGCAGTGATACCGTTTTATAAAAATAGCTCATTATCTAAATACAATCGGCTTTGTTGCAAAAGCTTTGTTAATTAGGAGAAACCTTAAGGAAAACAGTCCTACCAACTTATCTGTGAACTGAAAGAGGACGGCACCGTCGATACGTCGACACAATCGAATGGCATGCGTCGGCACAATCGAATGACATTTCAACATGACGGCCGTTGTTCCAATTTTCGCCATTTCACAGATAAGTTAGTAGGAGTGTATCTATATAAATAAAAAGAGAAGTCCTGACTGACTGACTGACTCATCAACGTCCAGCCCAAACCCTTGAACATAGAAAGCTGAAATTTTGCACAGAAGTTCCCTTTATAATGTAGATAAAGTATAAGGGAGGAATTCCCGGTAGTACGTTCCCGTAGGATATTTTCCGACATCCACGCGGGCGAAGCCGCTGGCAAAAGTTAGTTCATTATAAAATAAGCTTTTACCGATTATAATATTGTTCAGTTCGATTATAATTGTATTTGCTCGGCACTAGATTCACAAGGCGCGTCGCTCACTGTCGAGGCGAGGGCGCGGGGGCGCGGCGTCGCGGCACGGTCTATAGTATAGTTAAAATCTCGCTGCAGACTTGGTCATAAATCATAATCGGAGTAGGGATGTGCGCTAGTTGCGCGCGCTCAAGGCCATTATCGATAACAGAATCATTAAGGTTACGACGATGACGCAGATGAAGAATTTTAATTATCTATTTTTAGTTTTATATATACGTTCTTTTGTTTATATATTTAATATGCTTTGTAGTAAATTTGGTAATAAAATAAAAAAAAAATGTGTATTTATTTCTATCACCCATTTATAAATATATAAAACTATCGATATCACTCATCGACTGCAGTAATGCACAGAACTACGTGTGGGCGTGGCCTGCCCATAAGGCCCGTGAGTGGGAAAGAGAGCGAAACACTCGAATGATTTATGACCGAGTCTGCAGCGAGATTTTAACTATACTATAGTATTTATGAGCGCACTGCCACGAGTCGGACCAACCGCGGCAAGCGTAGCCTAACCTGATCGATCGACCCGTGCAGCTGTTATTACTTACCTAAAAGCCCCCCTCTTTTGCAATCTAACAAAATTAGAAAAAAAAAAAACAGGAATCAAGCTCAGCAGTAGGATTTGTGCCAGTAGCCCTTACATACATTTTGAATAGATAAAATTTGAAACCAACCGGGAAATCAGTGTAATTAATGGGAAAATACAAAAAAAAAACATATAAGTATTTTTTTCTTTTTTTTTCAATAAAAGAAATTGATGTATTTCCACATCATCATGAACAATCACTCCTTGAGTTCTTTAAATCAATCAATTATAAATAACACTTCTCGTTACATTACAAAACATGAAAATTCATGAAACAATTATATTTTCAGCTACGCAAAACTAAAGAAAAACTACGCAAACATTGCTACTTATAGAGTTATGAGGTTTTAGACATAACGATCTAGGTACATCGCTAGTAATACTGACAATACTCTGCATCCGGTTAGACTGGAAGCCGACCCCAACATAGTTGGGAAAAAGGCAAGGCAGATTGATTGATCTAGGTACATCGCTATACATGTAAGGGCTAGACGCACATAGCAGTCAGTATCAGATTAACATGACTCATTAATGAACATTACAAGTTAATTATTTCCTCTAGTGCATGACTTACCACACACTTAATTTTTTGAGTAGGTACTTGAGCATACTTATGTATAATTTGTAACACATGATAACAAGGATCCCCCTCGTTAGGTTAGCCTACTTAAAACCTATTAGGAACATTAGGCTTTATAAGAACCACTAGGTTACCTAAATCATTAATTTGATCACAACGAAATATTTTCTGATTGATTGAAAATTAATACGCGTTTCCTTTAGACACCCTTCCCAAAGACCACTAAGTACTCACAATCGGTTGAGGCACCGCGGTGGGTACTACACTTCTGGACACATCTATTGGCCCACCTTAGAGTTTAGGTTTCGATGGCCCCTACCGAAATATGATTGCTAGATTGAACAAAAACTGTTGATGCAGTTTTAAACCTGATACATTTTACCATCTTTTTCGATCGTATTGTTTTAAATTTGAATTCAGAATACCATACGACATGGAGCTACGCCTAACAAGTCGGATATGCGCCTTGTTAAAGGCAATTGATTTTTGAATAAAAAACATGTTTTATCAAATAAAGGTTTAATTTAATAACGCGTGTTGCCTCCATGGGCATCTACCACAGCTCTCATACGATTAGGCATAGAGTTTATCAACCGCTCTATGAAATTTTGAGGGATCATCTCCCATTCCTCTTCTATGGCAGTTTTCAACTCCTGCATCGTCTGGGCAACTGGCTGACGAGCCCTAACACGTCTTTTTAGCTCGTCCCACATGTGCTCAATGGGGTTCATGTCTGGACTTCTGGCTGGCCAGTCCATAACTGTGATGTTCACATCCCGAAGATATTCCCTGACGATGCCGGCCGCATGGGCTCTTGCATTATCATGCATAAAAAGGAAATTTGGGCCCACATAGTCCGCGTATGGTATCACGTGAGGTTCTAAGCACTCACGAATGTACCTTTCAGCATTTAATGTTGGCAGCCGTGGTCCTGTAACAACCTCAAGTTGAGTTTTGCCGCTCGCGGATATACCGCCCCAGACAGTCCATGAACCACCGCCATAAGCAACCCTCTCTTCAAAGCAGCATTGTGCGAAACGCTCTCCCTTACGTCGGTAGACCTTCTTCCTTCCATCATTGCCATGTAATACAATTTTAGACTCATCAGAAAAGAGTACACGGCTCCAATCTTGCTGTGTCCAATTTAAATGACTGCGTGCGAAATGAAGGCGCGCTGTTCGGTGGGCTCGCGTTAGTTTGGGGCCATTAGCTGGCTTGTGTGGTACTATATCGCGTTCTTTTAACCTTCTCCGAACAGTTCGAGCGCTCACAGATACTCCGTGGAAGTCGCAAAGTTGGTTTTGTATCTCAATGGAGGTAAGGTGACGATTTCTCAAGCTGGTCGTCACGATGAATCGATCCTGCCTTTCAGTTGTGACCCGAGATCGTGGCCTTCCTTGGCGACGAACAAAGCCGCCAGTCTCTAGGTACCTCCGATAAACATTTCGGACCGCAGATCGACTTAAATTAAGTTGAGCACTCACGTTTCTTTGGCTGTGTCCGGCCTGAATAAGTGCCACAGCTTGGGCGGCGACTTCAGGTGAAGTATCCATAGATTATTGATAGAACCTTACCTTAATGTTAAGAATAAGTAATGTTTGTTGCAAAACCAAAGATATCAATCACTTTTTCAAGAATTAAATCCAAGTAAACCAATAAAACCAAGTTTTCTTAGTATTCGATTGTTTGATATCAACAAACAGGCTCCAAATTGTCTTTTGTTTCTTTAAATTCTGTGTTCGAAATTCAAAAAAAGACTATTGAATGAAATTGTGAATGTGCCAGGTTCAAAACTGCATAAAAACTTTTTGCTCGACCTAATAAAAAATTTTAGCTAGGACCAAACGAAACTGAAAATACAAGGTGGGCCAAAAGATGTGTCCAGAAGTGTATATGTTTAGATATTTTTTGAAGCCTCAGACCTTGTAGATCTTAATTTTAAGAGAAGAAGAATGGGACCCTCGTCCTAAGGCGACGATAACCGACTTTTAATAATTTTTAACCGACGAAAAAAAAGGAGGAGGTTTTCAATTCGACACGTATTTTTTTTTTTATGTATGACCACGCATAACTTTTTACAGAGTCGTCTGATTTGAATTTTTTTTTATTTTATTCGAGAGGGTATACTTACATCAAAGTTGGTCCCATATAAAATTGATTAACTTTGCTTGGGTAGTTTTTGAGTTAGCTTCAATAATACGTATTTCACTTTTATATGGAGTTTGTTTTGCAGGTAGTGGTATTAGAATTTGTGTGGGGTAGGTAACATAACTAAAAAGTGAAAAATAAAAACTTTTTTACAAAAAAATACAACCGACTTCCAAAAACAACACTACAAAGTGAAAAATAACTTTAATTTCGGAAGTCGGTGGCAAAAAACGAAAATACATTTAACCAGACACCGACTTCCGAAATTAAAGTTATTTTTCATTTTGTAGTGTTGTTTTTGGAAGTCGGTTGTTTTATTTTTTGTAAAAATGTTTTAAACTGAATATCACGTCTAAACGAGTAGCGTTAATTATTTGGAAAAATATAATTTTAAATTAGAGCATTTTCTTAATAACTTAATAAGTGAATATTTTAGATTATGTTTATATTAGGTCTTTGCCGTTCTGCAGTACTGGCCATTTCAAATCAAAATAATTTTTGTTTGGCTAAGAATTCTAATTTCAAATTAATTTTATTTTAAAACATGGATTTTTTTTTCCAAAAGTAGTCATTTGTTTATTGATTAGTGTTACATTTTCATCGCATTTCAATCTTTTTCGTCATCATGGATACGTTAAAAATTCGAGTAATTATGGAATATGAGTACCGTCGTGGCAGTAACGCGGCACAAGCGGCACGCAACATCAACGACGTTTACGGAGCTAACACTACAAACCAACGTACCACTTGTTATTGGTTTGCTCGCTTCCGTTCTGGAAATTTCGACCTGAAAAATGAACCTCGCGGTCGTCCGAAGACTTTGGTCGACAATGACGAATTAAAGGCGATTGTGGAAGCTGATGATACACAATCTACGGCTGAATTAGCAGCAGCTTTCGACGTTAGCGTCAAAACAATATTGGTCCATTTGCGTCAAATTGGCAAGGTAAAAAAGCTTGACAAATGGGTGCCCCACGAACTCAATGATTGCCAGCGCGAAGTACGCGTCGAGACGTGCCTTGCACTACTCAACAGACACACAAATGAAGGAATTTTGAACCGCATTGTTACCTGCGATGAAAAATGGATTCTGTTTGATAACCGCAAGCGCTCAGCAAGTTGGTTGGATCCTGGTTCAGCACCTAAACAATGCCCTAAACGAAAACTTACCCTTAGAAAAGTGTTGGTCACTGTTTGGTGGTCTAGCGCCGGTGTGATTCATCACAGCTTCTTACCAAACGGGGTGAGCATTACTTCAGATGTGTACTGTGAAGAACTGAACACATTGATGGAGAAGCTGGCACATCTCCAACCAGCATTGGTCAATCGCTCGTCTCCGCTGCTCCTGCACAACAACACGCGACCTCATACTGCACAGCAGACGGTCTCCAAGTTGCAAGAACTGGGGTTGGAAGCTCTCCGTCATCCGCCCTACTCACCAGACCTTGCGCCTACAGACTACTACTTTTTCCAGAATTTGGATAACTTCTTGGCGGGAAAAAAATTCAATACCAAGGCTCTCAGAACAATCCCAGAGCCCGGAACATGGTCAAGATCCCTACAAGCACTTACTGGAATACTTCCTTCCTCCGAGCACGTTTGCTCTTGCGAATCTCCACTCAAGCCGCCCAATAAAGGCAATAATGAGGTGGGAGCTCTGTTCCCGTCAGTGTTCACTCCAGCTGGCCAATAAAGGCAAGCCAGAGATGAGGAACAAGACTTCTCCCGGGAGATCCGTAGGGTCGCTACTGCCCAAAAGCTCGCCACATGCTGCCTTGCGGGTTTCTGTATCTCTTATGGTCTGGTTTCTCGCCCTTAGACCTGCCGTGTGATGCTGTAAGACCTCATTCTAAACTTCGAATCTGAATCCGCTGTGAGTTTCTTTATTCGCATTCTAAAAACTCGGTTGATAATTCGAATTTACACTAGCGCTACCCTTGCGAGTGTGTCAGCGAGTTGAACTAAATTGACCGTAAGATTTTGACAGATAAAGTATGAGATGACGTAAGAAGCGGCATTCAGTAAAGTAATTCCCCCGTCACTTCGACGCTCACTTCGCACTCGAACCCGATTCAAAGTGTCAAATAAAAAGCATCTATTTTACGAGTGAGAGTGAATAGCGATGTGAGATGCGAGTTGATGTTTGAATTTTACAGAATCGACGTACTGTTTCTGAAAAGTTAACTCTACCGGCAAAGATTTAGAGTTCGGAGTGCGCAAGCCCCACCACGATGTCAACGTAGAGATACGGCGGTGAGGTTATTATTATTATTATTTCCTGGTGTCCTGAAATACGGGCTTAGAGCTTAGTTTAGACACCAGTCTCCAACAATATTAAAATGTTGTCTATGTTGTTGTCTATTACTTAGTGACTAAACTTAGGAAAAAAATTACAGTCATCGACAGAAGTGAAAATTTAAACGTAAAACTATGCATAGCATGTCGCGGTGTCGAGGTGACGCGATGATGCGAACCCATAAGGTTTCTCTCTCCCAAAAATCGTGTAACGCGCCCAAAGAAGCTTTCATTTCAAAAAAACTAGTAGATACAAAGGAGCATTACCTTCCTCTCAAATGTGAGTATTTATATGTACAGGGTTACTGGTAACTCGACGTATTCCTTGCAGGACGTCATAGTAGGGTTAGAATGCAGCAAATTAGGCCACCAAATGTTCTACCGAAATTCAGTAGTTTTTGAGTTAATTCGATTTTTAGCTTTTCTATGAAAAATCCCAGATTAAATCATTTGGAGCCAATTTAAAAATGATTTACGGCGCGACTGTACTGAAATTTAAGTTAACATCATAGCTGACGCCGTAGCACATCCTTGTTAATAATTCAAAGTTCAAAAATGCCAAAAACTTTGGCAAATATCACTAAAGAAACATTTAGTTTTTTTGTGAATTTTGCTATTACTTCATACAAAATGTTGTCTAGTGAAAAAAAAAATTACTACGTCTGATGTACAAATTACTAGGAAAATATCCTTGTCTTATCAGCTATTCAGAAAGGTATGAAAGTTAATACAAAGTTAAGGACTACATTATGTGCGTCTCACAAAAAGGTGATTATTCGGAAAATCAATAAAACTATTTCGTGAATATTAGCATTATTTTTAATAATAAAATATCAGTTTAAAAACTTTTACTACACTTTCACACGTCTTGTTCGATGTGCTGCCCTCGGTTTCTAATACACGTTCTTATTCGCTTCCTCACTTCAGTTTTTGTGATTCTTGATGTGATTGTTGCCCTCATCTGGTCCGCTGCATCTCTTATTCTCTCCCTTAGTTCTTCAATTGAATTTACTGGGGTCACATAAACTAGGTCTTTCATATGACCCCAGACGTAAAAGTCTAGTGGCGTAAGATCAGGGCTACGTGCAGGCCACGGAATTGGCCCACCGCGCCCTATCCATCGGTTTGGGTAGGTTTCATCCAGCAATTGTCGAATTGTGATTCGGAAGTGGGCTGGACATCCGTCATGTTGATACATCATGTTTGCTCTTCTGTCTTCCGGTACATCCGTGAGCAGTGGTGTTAAATGATTTCTTAGGAAATCTTCATAAAGTTCCCCATTTAATGTTTGGGGTAAAAAATGTGGGCCAATTAATTTGTCGTCGATAATACCCATCCAAACATTAAGCGAGAATCTACGCTGGGATGCGGTTGGTTTCAGTTTCTTAGGATTTGCTTCTGCCTTCGGTGCCCAGTAATGTAAGTTGTGGTAATTTGTGATACCATCACGGTCAAAACATGACTCATCGGTCCACAGAATGTTTTTTAAAAAGTTTTCGCTTTCGGCGTCGGCATTTAGCATAAAACGACAAAATTCAAGCCGTCTTGGCGGATCTCCCTCTTCTAATGACTGGACAGGTTGATAGTGGTATGGATGTCGGCCTGATAAGTGAACTACAGACCAGACTTTCCACTGTGACATAGCAAGCTCACGCGCTACGATGTTTGTCGATATGTTGGGGTCGTCAATAAAACGTTGAAGAATCAGCTCTTCGTCCTCAGCCGTGTATCTCCGAGAACGACCAGTGTCAATTTGCCTGCTTCTTTGGACGCTGCCAGTTTCAGATAATCGCCGATAAGTCGATCCAAAAACACTAACGTGTGGGAGTCGGCGGTTGGGAAAACGAAGTTGATATTCTCTCCGCGCCTGAGCAGCGTTACCGTCACTAAGTCCGTAACAGTACATTATGTCAGCGTATTCAAGGTTAGAATATGCAGCCATAGTCAGCACTTATGAAGGCACAGCACAGCACAAGAGCAAGATACGCAGTATCAGTTAAGGAAATAGCCAGATAACAAAACACGAGCTTGCGCGACGTAGAGTTGAAACTAACTGACTCTGACGACCAGATTTTGTAAAGTCGCACCCCGTGTCATGCCGGGAGAACAATAGTGACCAATCACAAAGCTTGCCGAGTGTTTGGGGTTCAAGCGCAGGTAAAAACTACGAATAATACGAATATGAAACAATAGGTTGACCGTCTCGCAATTTTACCTGCTCCTCATAAAACTCATTCTTTCCCTGTCACACATGCAAAAGTATTGACAATCATACCTTTCTGAATAGCTGATAAGACAAGGATATTTTCCTAGTAATTTGTACATCAGGCGTAGTAATTTTTATTTTCACTAGACAACATTTTGTATGAAGTAATAGCAAAATTCACAAAAAACTAAATGTTTCTTTAGTGATATTTGCCAAAGTTTTTGGCATTTTTGAACTTTGAATTATTAACAAGGATCTGCTACGGCGTCAGCTATGATGTTAACTTAAATTTCAGTACAGTCGCGCCGTAAATCATTTTTAAATTGGCTCCAAATGATTTAATCTGGGATTTTTCATAAAAAAGCTAAAAATCGAATTAACTCAAAAACGACTGAATTTCGGTAGAACATTTGGTGGCCTAA
The DNA here is from genome assembly GCA_946251885.1 of Cosmia pyralina. Taxonomy (NCBI): domain Eukaryota; kingdom Metazoa; phylum Arthropoda; class Insecta; order Lepidoptera; family Noctuidae; genus Cosmia; species Cosmia pyralina. Next base: position 11,418,340 of record OX276362.1, on the reverse strand, counting down.
TTTGCTGCATTTTAACCCTACTATGACGTCCTGCAAGGAATACGTCGAGTTACCAGTAACCCTGTATATAGTATATGTATGTTTATATATTTTAACTTTATGTATTTATTTAAGTATATTTTAAGTTTTGCGTTATACGTGTAGGTATAAGTATTTAATATTTTAGTTTAAGACTTCACATATTCATATTTTTCTCTTCTTGTTCTCACACACTATTCGTCTACATTTCTTTTTCACTTCTCCTTTCGCAGGTCTGCTGGAAGAAATTTCTTGAGAAATAAGCAGTACCTTTGTACTCCAATTATAAATTATGATGTATCTTTCTGTGTGGCAAAAGTAAAATAAATAAAAATAATATCGGTACTTACATTTTCAGTTTTTCTTTTAGTCCGGTTCAAACGATCACAGTAGCTTTCTCCTTAGAGAAAAGTGTGACAATGAGTTAACTTCTGAAAGGGGAAGAAGTATTTTATACTAAAAAGATAACAACAAGTGGTCAACACTTCAGTAGGTAAAAATTTACAGCGCAAATCAATAAGGAAAATAGCGTATTTAACAAATATTTTTCAAAAATACTTTAAAAGGAAAATGTTTGCTAATGCCACGGTCCCCGGCCCGCTTTCTCACAGGCCAGGTCAGGTAACACCAGGCCAGGCTGACGGCTGGCCGTGGGAACCGTCGATCCGATGAGGTATGTGGTGGGAATGTTCGGCACAGGCCTCGACAGGCCGTGAGACCGCGGCTTAAGAGGAATGTGTGGTGTTACGCGAATGGATAGAATAAGAAACGAGTATAATATTAAGAGGACTAGCGACCTGCCTTTGCTTCGCACGAGTTTTACGACCGCATCAAAATCCATTCAGTAGTCCAGAAGAACAACGCAGTCACACAGACAGACACGAAAAGCGACTTTAATTTATAATAAGTCTAGATTTATATATGCAGAAGTCTAAAAAGTCGTGTGGAAATCGGTTGTCACGGTATGGACATGTAATTCGGAGGAGTGAGGAAAATGTCGTGAGGAAAGGTTTTGAGTATGAATGTGTATGGCTCCTAGAGTAGAGGAAGACCTAAAACAACCGGTCAAGAGCGAGTCGGACTCGCGCACCGAGAGTTGCGTACCATCATTTTTTTTTTTTTTTTAAATAGCACATTAATCAGAAATCTTCAGCAAAACTTACATACGGGATGAAATTTAAAACATGTACCAATTGAAATGGGAGATTGTACTCATCATTATGAACAACTTTTACTATGAGACCAAACCTGGAATCGCGAAAAAAATCAGCTGCTCTTTACATTTATCAACATCAACCCCGCCAAAATGTACTGAACAGCAGATTTTTTTTTCGCGATTTCAGATTTGGTCCTATAGTAAAAGTTGTTCATAATGATGAGTACAATCTCCCATTTCAATTTGGTACATGTTTTAAATTTCATCCCGTATGTAAGTTTTGTTGATGATTTCTGATTAAGTGTGCTATTTAGAGCCACCGTTTTATTTTTCCTGTAATCTATACATAAACTTCTATCACATAGAATAATTTCTCTTTATCACATTGAAAAATAAGGATCTCGTGGCTAAGTAATAATAGCCGCAACAGGTCGATCGATCAGGTTAAGCTACGCTTGCCGAGGTTGGTCCGTGGATGTGTGACCATCTTCACATACCGAGACTCTTCCGTGCCTCGAAAAGCACGTTAAAAGCCGTTGGTCCCGGCTGTCATTCGAAGATCTTTGACAGTTGTTACGGGTCGTCAGAAGCCCGAAAGTCTGACAACCAGTATTACCCTGTTACTGGGTTGTGGAGGTCAGATATGCAATTTTGTGATAGGCCTCTTAAGTCTCATGTAATAGGCGCGAGCCTATTGCCATCAACTGGGCACAAATCTAGACTCCGAGCTGCCATTGTGAAATAGAAATCTATATTAATATCATATAGAGGTAAAATTTGTGAGTTTGTGTGTAGGGGGTAATCTTCGAAACTACTGATCCAGGTTCGGAAAATTCTTGGTTAAATTTTATGTTATATCAAGAAATTTTACGCGAACGGAGTCGCGGGCAGAAGCTAGTTGTTTTATAAATAAATAATTCAAACCGAAGAATGTTAATTAGTTTCTCATATCACTTATGTTATCAACAAACGCACTGCCACGCGGTCGCACCAATCTAATGGCCAAGGCCCCGCTTTCGCGGACATTGCGCACACTGAACCTGGTTGCTCATAAAATAGATGTACTCTCTTGTTCACTGAGCGAGTTCGCAAAAGTTACATTACACGTTTTATGTTATGGTGAAATGAGTTGAATGTATAAAATTGATAAATGTATTGTATTGTTTTGTTTTTTTATTGACGTTAATTTGAATTGAATTTATTGTATAATTTTTTAATTGAAATGTATTTGTAATTATCTTATTATTTTTTTCCTACACTATCGCATTGGGTTACTGTAATGATAGCTGTATGTATGACTTTAAATAAATAAATAAAAATAAATAAATAAACAAACAACAATATATGTTGATGATGTTTTGTAGTAGGTAAACTGAAGAGGAACTAGACCTCTTCAGTTTAACTATAAGTGGCTAATCATAATGAAAAGGTTAGTTTGAATTTGAATCATCCAATAGGCACGCAGCTTTACGTCATCGGCGCCAAAAGATCGCTCCCTCCCTGCCCATGCACTAGCAACATATTATTCCAATTAACAAAAGTGCCTAATATACAACCAAGATGTTCCAGAAATGAAGTTTTTTTCAACGTAGTTACTAATCAATCTGTCTAGCCTTTTCCCAATTATGTTGGGGTCGGCTTCCAGTCTAACTGGATGCAGCTAAATACGAGTATTTTACATGGAGCGACTGCCTATCTGACCCGGGTAAGTCGATACCCCTTATTAAAACTGGTTGTCAGACTTTCGGGATTCTGACGACCCGTAACGACTGTCAAAGACCCACGAATGACAGCCGAGACTTAGGTAGGTATAAGTTATTATTTACGTAAATATTATTTTAATTCTGAATAGAGCATTACAAAAACAAACCTAACTTCATAGTTGAAAAACATGTTCATCATTGTTAATACGTCATTGACACTCATGTTGAATCTTTTGCAATCACAAAAAACTATTTTTATAAGTGAAAAAACTACAAATTAACAGTTTTCAGACTTTTTCCTTTACTTGTGCTGTGAGACCTTGCTCATTTCCAAATTTCATGATCCTAGGTTAACAGAAAGTACCCTAGGTTTTGATTTACTTGCGAGTATCGAAATACGTCGCATAAATGACCGTATTTTTTATTGTGTTGAATGAGAAGCTTGATTTTTTAGACCTCCAAGGGACCATAAACCTACGTATTTGATATTAATTTCAACTTGATATCTCCACGCGTTCCTAAGAAAAAGGGTCTTGACAACTGACAGACAGAAGATGGACAACGAAGTGATCCTATAAGGGTTCCGGTTTTTCCTTTTGAGGTACGGAACCCTAAAAATTGGAGTAAGTATTATAATAATACTCTAGTTGTTCCATACCCCTTGATGGATTCTATTTTCTTTATTACGAGTACTAGGCATACAACCTCTGTTTACTGAATCCAGGCGTGATCCTTTTTCATGTACGTATGAGTCGTGGCCAGAGCTTAGAATTGAGTGTTCGGTCATTTCATGAAATGGCCAGCTAAAATTGACCATATCATTTAAACGACCAGGTACTAAAATAACTTTTACGCAAGCTCCGCCCTATGACCCCGCTACTCCGGCGCTTTATGTCCCGCGAGCGACTCGGAGTGTCGACGCAAAATTCTAACTTTATGTATTCTGATTTTAGAATAGCGAACATAGATGGAATAGAAACACCTTTATTTGGGTCTGGGACAGCAAACGTCCATACATTACGGTTGTCACATTTGACAGCCGCCGTCAGTGAAGTATTATAAATACATCATTGGCCGCGGTACATATCTTTAGTTTGGGAGGTTTGGTTTGGGACCACAAAATGTAAAAATGTTGTTCGCGGTCTCTACTCTAGTTTACATTGAACCTCAATGGTAGTAATAGGTAATAGAGTCTAGCAGATGAACGAACATGGACGAAGCAAACGGTATTATTATGTATGTTAATGCAAGGATCGTAGCATGTGGCGTTCTGTGGCATTCAGTTATACGTAGCGACCATACCTAGAATCTACGTTTGTGGGAAAAGGCGTAATTTCATGTCCTGGGACATTTAGGGATTAATAATTTTTTCTCACTCCAAACCTCATTAAGGAAAAGAAAGAAACAATAATAAATTTAAATATAATTTATTCTAATCAGAAATAAAAAAAATAAAATTAATACTTTTTGGAATAAAACCCCATATGTTTTACACGTCGAAAAAAAAAATTTTGCCGTAAAAAAAAATATTTCACCGTAAAAGTTGTCCATTTGTCTAAATGCTTATCGGCCCCAGATTTCGACCATGTAGTAGTATCCATAGCCCCTGGAGGACGTCAGCCTGATGGTGGCGTTGTTCCAGCCAACGCCTCCAGCTCTGAGGGAGGGCATTCCCCACTGGGTACCTCCGACCTCTGTGGCCGCAATGTATGAGATACGAACGTTGTTATTGCCTCTGTAAGTGATGTCCTGGTATTGTACTGCGTTTACAATAGGTGACTTGTAGTAGTAGTTCCTGAAACAACAAAGATTTATAATTTTAGCTTTTGTGAGACCACAGTTTGTCGAATAAACTCGACTTGTGACCTTGTCCCGAGATGAACTCGACTTGTGACCTTGTCCCGAGATTAACTCGACTTGTGACCTTGTCCCGAGATTAACTCGACTTGTGACCTTGTCCCGAGATTAACTCGACTTGTGACCTTGTCCCGAGATTAACTCGACTTGTGACCTTGTCCCGACATGAACTCGACTTGTGACCTTGTCCCGAGATGAACTCTAAGATCTCTGGTCGAGTTCAAATCCTGTCGGACAAACCCAAACAAAGGAAGGAGTAAAACCGAAAGCAATCAATCTGCCTAGCCTTTTCCCAACTATGTTGGGGTCGGCTTCCAGTCTAACTGGATGCAGCTAAATACGAGTATTTTACATGGAGCTACTGCCTATCTGACCTCCACCACCCAGTAATTGGGCAATACGATACCCCTTGGTAAGGCTGGTTGTGAGACTTTCGGGCTTCTGACGACCCGTAACAACTGCCAAAGATCAACCAATGACAGCTGTGACCAAAGGCTTAACGTGCTTTCCGAGGCACCGAGGAGTCTCGATATGTAAAGATGTAAATAATAATAAAAAAATATTATTTAATACGAGTAAATATCAAAGAAAAGATTACAATGAAATGTTGGAAAAACCTATTGAACTTATCGGCTCTTCTGATTAGTAAAATCGATTGAATGATACTGCATTAATAATAGCGATGATACATGATAAGTCCGAAAGACATGATGTCCTATCGCATCGGTCAATAAACCCGCTAACTCACCAGATGCGTATCTAAATAATAATTATTTACCTATCACAATAATATGACTCATTAGTAAACTTAAACCAGGAATACACAATAACAATACGGTATTTTACTCTTTATGAGAAAATATCTAAAAATATATTATTTACATAGCTTAGGCAAAAAGCAGTCGGAAAATGTTAGTTTTAGTTCATAAAATAAAAATATAAATTTTCAAATTCAATTCAAAGTTTTCAGTTTTTTAATCTGTTTTCTAACACCATGAAAGTTGCCGCCATGTTATTACGTCATACGGCTGTATAAATTAAAAAGTGTCAATGTCAACTGTCAACTGATCAGCGTATATAAAGTTTTTGTTTACTCAGCCAACTGACGTCATGACCACAGAGCAATATGGCGAACACTGCGTCCAGCGTTGTAGCGCGAAATTTGAAAATGTAAAATTTAAATGCATTTTTATGGCACTGGATAAAGTAAGAAATGAGTATAAAAGAGGAAGTTTGAAAGTGGCGCCAGTGACAGAAAAGTTTAAAGGAAATCTTTGTCTTGATATCGGCATGTGGTGAGGAGAGACGAAACGCATGTGACTAAAAGAGTGATGAATATACATGTTGGCCTTCTTCATGTTGGTCTTTGTAAAGAAAAGAAAAAAAAAAGTTTGAAAAGATTGATGGGTTGTGTGAGGAATGATATGAAAGAGAAGGGAGTGAATGATAGCGCGACGGTTGACAGGGGAGAATGGAAGAAGAAAACGTGCTGCGCCGACCCCAAGTAATATGGGATAAGGGCAGGAAGATGATGATTTTTATGGCACTTATCGATTGAATAAAAATTGTTTTTTTAGTGGCTTATTAGCACTATAGAATCTAATTAAGACACTTTTCAAAAATGGGTGTAATACCCTATTATGTAGCTTGCACAAAAGCAAAGTATGTAGGACATAGCCATGTTTTTCACCATAGCATGGATGCAAGCCACTCGCATACTTGTGTGCAAGTTACTGGCGTGTATATTCCTAGCTTTATTATCAATTATACTGTAACATAGGAAAGTAATTGAAAGTAAGATACGTGACTCAAGTGGTTGTTGAACTTGTTTACAAAATGAGTAAGTACCTACACATATAATTTGTCCTACTTATCTGATATCGATGATGATGTTTTATCCAGTTTGTGAATAAATTCAAGGTTTACACTATTCCCGACTGAGTTTTATGATTTCCTAGCTTATCAATAACGTCATGATATCATTCACAATACAGGATGAAATTGAATTCATGCGTATGGGCATCATATTAAGGGGTCATTGTAGGCATCATTATGAACAACTTTTACTATGGGACCAAACTTGAAATCGCGAAAAAAATCAGCTGTTAGCCCTACATTTTGAGGAGTTATGCGAACATAAATGCAGGGAACAGCTGGATTTATTTTCGCGATTTCCATGAATTAAATTTCTTCCTATACATTTACTTTTGATCAAAAGCAATCCTACAGAAAATAATTACAGCTACTGTCCTTATAAGGAGAAACACTCTATCAGTAAGTACCTATTTCACCGGACCAATTTCTATCTTTCAAAATCTCAATTTATGATGTAATTTAAAGGAGCCTTCATTAGTGACAGTACTCAGCTTTCCGGGCTGCTAACTAGCTAATCTTTTCACCACACAAAAATCAATCTGCCTAGCCTTTTCGAAACTCTGTTGGGGTCGGCTAACAGTCTAACCGGATGCCGCTGAGTACCAGTATTTTACATGGAGCGACTGCCTATCTGACCCGGGTAAGTCGATACCCCTTGGTAAAACTAGTTGTCAGTCTTTCGGGCTTCTGACGACCAGTAACGACTGTGAAAGATCCACGAATGACAGCCGGGACCAACGGCTTAACGTGTTTTCTCCTTATGTAAAGATGGTCAGCCATCCACGGACAACCCCGTCAAGCGTAGCTTAACCTGATGGAGCGACCCGTGCGGCTGTTAATACTTAGCCATGAGGTCCTCTTTCACCACATAATAGACAATTTAATGTAGGTTAAGTACAAACCTGTGTAGTAAATAATCTCCTGCCCTGATAGATCCCTGGTACATGTTGGCCCTCAGGGCGGAATTTTGGATTACAGCCGCATCATTGCAGGCGACAAGTGCTGCGAGCACAGCGAAGAGAATCAGGCACTTCATCTGTAATGAAACGTTATTACCAATTTAGTGATGGCTCGACAGAGAGTCCTTCAGTTTTCAGAGGATTTTTTTTTTTCTGAAATTAATGCCGTTTTGTTGAAAGTGTCACTGTTAGTCTTTATTATGCTATATACTTATACCCCACTGCAGGGCAAAAACCTCTCCCCATAACTTCCAGCTTTTGCGAACCAAGGCTTATGTCAACTACTGATTGTTTGATCAATGTTAATTTATAATCATACGTTTTTTTTCTAACAGTAAATTATTTTCAAAACTTTGCTAATACTGCTGCGTCATTCAACCTGATCTAGTTTTAAAAAAAAATAAGTGACATTTAAAAGTGTTTGTACAAATCTGCTTACAGAAATAAAATCATTTTTGAAATCGCGCGGAAGTGACGCAAATTTCCGTCTAGGATATTGTTCTTTTTTTATGTATAGAATACTCGTAAATTGGTACTCATTTGTTTTGTTTTGGTTTTCAAGCCTAAGATATAAAACAATTTTATGTAATGTGCGTCACTTTCTTTCTTTCTATCATTTACCAAATGACGGCCTAAATATTTGTATTTGCTCCAGTATGTTACAAAATGTAGGTATTAAATTAATTTATCTATCATACTAATGCCCGTTTTCACCAACCCTAAGTGACACTTAAATTAATCCCTAAATAATATTGCACTTTTAGATTTTCAACTCTAGGTTTAACAACGCGAGAGTTGAAAATCCAGCAGTGCAATAATATTTAGGGATTAATTTAAATGTCACTTAGAGTTGGTGAAAACGGGCATAGGTAACACAAATATTTATTAACACAATTGTATTTTTATGCAAGTAGCAATAGTATTCAAATAAAAATAATAACGCATATTTATATTGTTGACAAAACTAGGGTACTTACATTTTCAGGTATTCTGTTAGTAAATCTTCACAGTAGATAACTAACTGCTTAGAGTACTGTGTGACAATACGCTAACTTCTGAAGGAGATAGTATATATAGTTCACAGATACAAACAGATAAGATAATACTATCACTGACTCATGAACAACAGCTTGTCGTGTCGCGGCTTCATAGAAATCTTTATCTCAATTGTATCAATATCTTTGTTATAATTGAAGGAAAACTTAATATGAGGAAAATTACTATACATGTAAATTAATATTGAGTCATTTCATTATTAATATCTACGTTTCAGAGATGATGTACGTATTGAAAACTGTAAAATTAAACTCAAAGCATTTATTCGGTCAGTCAGAAAGATGAGGATAGTTGATAATACCAAAGCGTAGTACGTACCTATGGAGAAGAATAGGCAAGAAACTCCATCGACATTCTTCAAACGTGTTATTTACTTAATAGTCCTCAAACTCAAAGCATTTATTTCAAATAAACCAATTACGGGCACTTTTAAATTGTCAAGGGGTCGGTCAGTCCCAAAGCGTAGTAGGTACCTATGGAGAAGAATAGGCAAGAAACTCCATCGACATTCTTAAAACGTGTTATTTACCTAATAGTCCTCAAACTCAAAGCATTTATTTCAAATAAACCAATTACGGGCACTTTTAAATTGTCAAGGGGTCGAAAAGCTCCATCGACATTCTTTAAACGTGTTATTTACCTAATAGTCCTCAAACACAAAAACATTTATTTCAAATAAATAAATCAATTACGGGCACTTTTAAATTGTCAAGGGGTCGGTCAGTCAGAAAGATGAAGCTAGTTGCTCATTCCAAAGCGTAGCGTAGGTTCTTATGAAGAAGAACGGACAAGAAACTCCACGGACACTCTTTTTAATCAAAATATTGGTTACATCATTCATGTTGAAAATATACACGTGAGAACAATGTAGAAAGACGTGCACTGTAACAAAAAGGTAAAAACTAAAAACAAATAAAAAATTAAACTAAATTAAAATAAGCCGTGGCAGTTAAGAGATGATCAGTCCCTACTGACGACGCCCGTTCATGAATATGACGCGAGAATCCTTTAACAGTAAAAGTACCTACTTTCGCGCAACATGTCATGGCCGAACTGGCCTTAGTACTTTTTTTAGTTCCCTTTTTATTTTCTGCCAGTCGACCTGACTAGTAGAAAATACAATTACAAATTGTTTTATTTGGGACAACATAGGAACCATTTTTGTTAGTACACACCTTAGGTACTAAAATGCCTATGGCATTAAGTCTGCCTTTGATCATTTGTGTGAAATTGTTTGTTTGAAGTATTAAATCCTACTAATATTTTAAATGTGAAAGTTTGTTTGTTTGGATGTTTGTAACATAGGATACTTTTCATCCCGGTAGTAGGTTCCCGTGGGATAATTTCTGACATTCACGCGGGCGAAGCCGCGGGCAACAGCTAGTAAATAAATAAATGACTGTGCAGTAGATTCGAATCCTATCCGTCCGAATTTAGAACATTTTGTCACGTTTCGTACCGTTTTTATTTTTCGGAATCAGTAGCCTTAGTGCGAGTTTTTATACTTACTCGATCACGTTAACATAAACTTCAATTTGTACCGAAACTGAATAAGCGCCGTCTGGTGACTATAATAGGAAACACAATTATTCCATACAAATTGACGTAAGGTAACGTAAACGTGGTCGAGTAAGTATAAAAACTCGCACTAAGGCCTCAGATCAGATGTAGCGCGCAATCAGTGTCAGGCTCAAATGGAAGTAAGCTGGCCAAATCGTTTTAATGCATGCGGACAAATAGGCCAGTCCATCTGTTACCGACAAAAAATCGCTATTGAGTGGTCTCGCACATTACAATTTGTTTCATAAACTCATCGCAGTCCATTGCCGGACATAAGCCTCTCCCAGGCTGAGCCACAAGACCCTGTCCTCCACCTTCCGCATCCAGTCTGTCCCAGCCATCTTCTTAAGATCGTCGGTCCATCAAGGACTCCAGGACTCGTCTAGTCTACCGGCCATCGATCCTTCGACAAACATGGCCAGCCCACTGCCACTTCAGTTTGCTTACTCTGCAAACTATGTCGGTATGTCCAGTACTTTTCCGGTTAATTTTATTCCTGATTTTATCCTTCAAAGAGGCTCCGAGCAGTGCCCGCTCCATAGCGCTCAATTTGTTGATTCTCATATTCTTTGAAGTCAATGAATTCATGTCACCTTTTGAAGTGGAGGGAGAAAGTACTTCTTGAAGGATGCTGATTAACTCTATGACTGATATTTCTTCTGTTACATTATTTTTCGCCTCTAATTTTAAATTTTTAATGGAAATCTTCCACTCCGTCCACCAAAAATGCTTAAACCAACGTAATATTCTCATAATAATATGATAATAAACCATCTGGTGTTCAGACGCAGGTGTAATATTTGTCAGTCGTTGGCCTGCTGCCAGCGAGTGTTGGCTGCCACAGTTTGCAATCTAACTTTATTGTAGCGATAACCATCACTGATAATAATATTTTCTGAACTTTTTATTACGTAACTAGCTTTAGCCCGCGGCTTCGCCCGTGTGGATGTCGGAAATTATCCCACAGGAACCTACTACCGGGATAATGATTACCCTATGTGTTAAGTAATCCACGTTATAAACTATTTGTATGCCAAATTTTATCCTAATCCGTTCAGCAGTTTTTGCGTGATTGAGTAACAAACATCCAAACATCTAAACATACAAACTTTCACATTTTTTGTAATATTAAGTAGGATTAGCTTTTACTTGCGGCTACGCCCGCGTGTCATCATTATCATCAGCGTAGCATTTTCCCAACTGTTTTCGGGTCGGCTTCCAGTCTAACCAGAGCAGCTGAATACCGGTATTTTACATGGAGCGACTGCCTCCACAATCCATCAGTTACTAGGTAATACGATACCCCTTGGTAAGACTGGTTCTCAGACTTTTGGGCATGTGACGACCCGTGACGACTGTCTGCTGCCGGGACCAACAGCTTAACGTGCTTTTTGTGAGGGGTAGTAAGTAAAGATGGTCACCCATCCACTAACCAACCGCCGCAAACGTAGCTTAACCAGAACGATCAGCCCATTCGCCTATTATTACTTAGCCACAGGCCACTCCGCCCCTTAATTTTCCGACATACATGCGTATGTCGGAAAATTAAAAATTATCAACGGGAACGTAAGTACTACCGGGATAAAAAGTCCTATCGTGAGGATTGCCCCATGAAAAGAGAGGCCTAAGCTCAGCAGTGGATGAAGTCAGGCTGTGGATGATGATGATGATGATGACTTATCCCGTGTCATGTGGTTAGTGCCCGTGTGCCTTTCATTGAAATTCATTCGGCTATTGACACGTGAAGGACACTGAACGAGTCACAATAGAAGTTTTATTATTACATCTGGGGGCGTTTTGGGCCTTATCAACCTCCGCTGCGAAACCGCGAAAGCTGATGTTCCGCTGCTCGAGTAGCGGGACATAATGCGAGTCACAGGTGAATTGAACTACCCCCTCACACGAGCGCGGTGTGAAACTCATTTTACCTAAAATTGTACGTGGTATGAGTTCTATACCAAGAAAATATTTTTTTATTATTACTTAATAGTGATGGAACAACGTTAATAATAAAAAAATATTTTCTTGGTATAGAACTTATACCATGTACAATATTAGGTAAAATGACTCACGGGCCCGTTTCACACCGCGCTCGTGTGAGGGGCTACTGCGGTTTCGCTGATAGTTTCGCGGCTTGCTAAGGTCCTGAGTGTCCCGCAAAGTCTTAACAAACATCCTTTATAAACATTGAAACTTGCAAACATCCAAACTTTCTCATTCATACAAGCTGTAACTTAAATAACGCACAACCTCTTAAGGGGTCATTGTACCCATCATTATGAACAACTTTCACCATTATTTTGACGAGTTACGCGAACATAAAATATAGGGAACAACTGATTTTTTTTCTCATTAAAAGTTGTTCAAAATGATAAGTACAATGACCTCTTAAGAGGCTGTGCGTAATTCAAGTTATACCTTGCATGTACTTGAGCATGTCTTTTGTTGGAAATCTATACATATAATAAAACAGTAGAATCCACTGTGTCTGTACATTGAAGAGTAATAAATCGTTAATAAATATATTAGAAATTAGGAACTGCTATTATATTCAGTCTTGTCTTGAACTGGTGGTCACTTCTCGTAACTAAAATATCATTCAAATCGGCATTAGTCGTCGAGTGGCAGCATTTAAAATAACAATGCATTGTTGAAAACTATCATAAATACCCGTGGAAATAATTTCACCGTGACCGAATCAATTCTCTTTATAAATCTAGCACGGCTTTAAATTATCCTATGATAATAAGAATAACCAATATTATTTTATATAGGTACTTAAGCGTTTTCGGGTATTTTCCGAAAAGAAAACGCCTAACCTACGGTTAATAAAAATAAAGCTGTTTGTCACAGCGGCTTATTTCAAGAACTACTAAATAATGCTATCGACTTGAAATTTGATCTATGTACCATAAAATAGGAGGAGCTCGTGGCTAAGTAATAACAGCCGCACGGGTCGATCCATCAGGTTAAGCTACGCTTGCCGGGGTTGGTCCGTGGATGGGTGACCATCTTTACATACCGAGACTCCTCCGTGCCTCGGAAAGCCCGTTAAGCCGTTGGTCCCGGCTGTCATTCGTGGATCTTTGACAGTCGTTACGGGTCGTCAGAAGGCCGAAAGTCTGACAATCAGTCTTACCAAGGGGGGTATTACCCAGTTAATGGGTTGTGGAGGTCAGATAGGCAGTCGCTCCATGTAAAATAATGATATTCAGCTGCATTCGGTTAGACTGGAAGCCGACCCCAACATAATTGGGAAAAGGCTAGGCAGATTGATTGTACCATAAAATAGGTAACGAAAGTTTGTTTGAAAATCTATATTAATTTATTAAGTTTTTTAAATCAGTGTGTGTTATGTTTTGGATTTCGGCAAAGGAAACAGTAACACGTGTTTCAGGAATACTAAAAATTCTACCCCTTAGAGTGTAAAATACGAGTCATTTGTATGAGAATTACTAGGTACTCCCCAACATGTTTTCCTTGGGACTTGTGGCTAAGTAATAACAGCAGCACGGATCGATCGATCAGGTTCAGCTACCCTTAGCACTGTTGGTCCGTGGATGGGTGACCATCTTTACATACTAAGACCCCTCCATGCCTCGGAAAGCACGTTAAGCCGTTGGTCCCGGCTGTAATTTGTAGATCTTTGACAGTATATAGTTACGGTTCGTCAGAAGTCTGACAACCAATCTTACCAAGGGGTCGTGTTACACAGTAAGTGGGTTGTGTAAGTCAGATAGGCAATCGCTCCATGTAAAATACTGGTATTCAGCTGCAGCCGGTTAGACTGGAAGCCAACCCCAACATAGTTGGGAAAAGGCTAGGCAGATGATCCCAACATATTTTCCTTCAAACGGTAATCTCAGGTGATATGTAATTTACTCAGTTTGATCGCTACTACATTTTATCAGACTAAAATAGATTAATAAAGCTCATTCATTATCTATCTACTGTAATCTTTAGTAAAAATGAATCATGAAAATCATCCAAATGTTATCATAATTATTATCAACAAAATAATGACTTTGTCATCATATTTTTTATCGCACGATGTAATATATTTTTGTTTTTAAATTAAATTGATATTTTACTTAACAGCACTTAGAACGTGTTTATTGTTCACACGTTTGTATGGGATTTGCATCTGCGTTTACTTATGAAAATTGTAATAACTAAACAACTATGTTTAGTTATTACAATTTTCATACGTATTTTGCTGGGTAATCTAACACACGCAGAATTCCAATGCATGATGAATTTTGACAATTCAACAATTTTCATTGCGTTATTTATGTTTTCAAACAAATAAATTATGAATTTCCTACAAAATCCTTCGAATTGTGATGGAAAATGTGTTACGCAAATGGAGTGCTGTAATTTTTTTTCTTGGAGTGTCGAGAAAAAGCCTAAGGCTGCGGTTTCCTAGACAAGCGGTGGCCGCACTTAACGGCCTTAGTGACGGCTGTCATGAAAATGATGACAGTGGCAAAGATTTAAATCGTTAGATTCGCCCTACCGCGTCAAAAGATAGTCGCATTTCTGTTTCGTTTTGACACCTCTTTCACGCAATGACGCAGTGACTTCACTTGATTATCATTGAAATGTTGTATGAGCTCACTCGTCTCAGTAGGGACACTTGTTCTTGAGACTAAGTAAGGTGAGGAAAAATCTAGCGATTTAAATCTTTGGGGGGCGGGGTTTGTTTTAATGTGAAATATTGGTGAAAACGATAGATTTTCATGACGCGGCGTTACGGCCGCTTTTCTATTAGGAAACCAAAGCTCAACCTACTCATAAGTACCTGCTTACTTAAAAATACCTTCAAAAGAGAGTGAAATTAAAAAAAAAAAAATCAAAAAAAAAAAAAACAAAAAAAAAAAAAAAAAAATTTATTCTCTTTAATTTATTAAAAAATCGACCTTTTTTGATAACCTTTCTTCCGTTTGTCATAGTTTCGCCCTGACGCTCTGGTCAAACTGAGACGAATTTAATCCTGCACGGAATGCAGGACGTTCGTTCGCGCGGGTTGTAGGTACCTATCAACTAACTTATATGAAGAAGGTGTTCAAACTGGCGTGAATACTCACGTTACTTCCTAACGATTAAAACAATACACGCGCGAAGTCGCGTCCCGCGCGGGATTCGTCTCTGTTTGAACAGTCCTTTAAGGTTGAAATCCATCTTTTTTTAAATCCAATATTTAGTTTTTACTGACAACAGTTATACTCGTATAGGGCCTATTTCACGATGTCCGAGTAGCCACTACTCACCGAATAATTTCAAAAATGGAACAGAATTTCTATGAAATTAACTGCCAGGTAAGTTAATAGGAACTTAATCGTAGGTGGTGAAGACCGTGGCGCTGGCACGGGCAACTGACGGAACACGGGTGGATTTTAGTCAGTAAAATTCTGACACGCCCTTCCGCTCTGCCCAGAGCGGGAGAAGTCATTCGATGATTTCCCATCCACAAAAAAAAAAAAACATACATTTTCCGACTAATATTGCATAAGTATTAGTCATATATATCTGTTATTTGCAAAGATAATTGTTTACCTATATATTAAAATTATCTACAGCTTATCTGGTATCGGCTATTTTGGTAAAATTAACATTATCACTATATTATTGCAGATTTTGTGTTAAGTATATAGCTATATAGTATAAGCTATCGATTAAGGGAATGCGCAAAAGTAGCCGGCACAATTCAAATTTTCTTCATATTTTAGAATAAATCTAACTTAGATACTCGTAGATGTAATTGATAATGGCTATATTTATGTAATTAATATTTGTTATGGTCGCGAATATCAACATACAACCTGACACTGACCTGCAAATTGCAAAAAAAACGTAAGAAAATTTCTTTTAGCGGGCTACCTTTGCCCATTTTCCTTATGTCAGATAACATTACGAGGTAGGTTCAGCGGAGTAAGGCTAGGAACTCACAGAGCGATTTTCACCCGTGCCCGCCCTCGGTGGTGGGACCACTGTTTTATTTCTAAACTCAAGAGAACGGTTGTTTGTGCGGTTATGCCGCCGTGCTTGCGATCATCGCCTGCAAACTTGGCGGGCGGTGATCACAAGACGGGCGATTATTTACTATCTTAAGATTGCGATATAGTTACTTACTTCACAGAAGAATTTAACAAAAAGAAGGCCTAAAAGATTCTGGGTGACGCTGACGTCGGATTTACGTACGCGCCTCGCAACGCGCTGCGGTCGTCCGATCGCAGAGCGCGCGGGTGACCGCCACCCACGCAATTCTACTAGTTGCCCGCCGTTGAAAATGAAACAATGACAAACTTCATCATTTACCTACTTAGATAAGTATTCGTGAGTTTATTAACTTACATTTCTCATACAGGCAAAATCCGCCCTTTTCACCCCCTTAAATGTTAACCAACAACGGCTGATATTTTTTTCTCAATTACGATGTTGGTCCCATGGAGAAAGTTGTTCAATTTGATACAGTCTGTATCACACGCTTTTTAACCACATCTTTCTGATACACGCTTTCTGATACACGCTTTATATATAATACGCTTTATATATATTTTAATGTAAAGGTCTGTCACACGTGTGGTGCCTGTTTAGTGGTGATATTGCAGCTAATTTTGTTATGATTCCACACTGACGTGGTGGTAGCTACCGGTGAAGAGTTTAAGGATAATAACGGTCACAGAAAGTTGATTTATTAGGTTCTTTTTCATCGCCTAGTGAAAATGTCAAAGCAGAAATGCCCGTATCAATCGGCTGCTAAGGAATCTCTTATTAAGGCGCCAATAGCTGACTTTTAACTGACGATCACGTCTAAATGAGTAGTATTAATGATTTGGTAAAAATATATGTTAAATTAGAGCAGGTATGGGCAACCTTTGACATGTTGAGGGCCAAACTTTAGCGTGCAAATACGTTCGCAGTAGTGATAATATTTTTTGCGATAGATATTAGACGTGAAATAATACGACAATGTTATTATAGTACAATTTATTAAAATAACAAAATTAAATTTCAAAACATGGTACATTATAATTAAATCGTTAAATTTGCAATTGTTACAAACTACGAAAGTTAAATACACCAAAATCAATGAGACACTTGAGCTTGAATTTGGGAAACTAATCCATCGATATTTGGATTAATTCCACTGATACAAAGACGTAAAGAATTTTCCAAATCATTGTCAGTCAGTCTTGTACGATGTGTTGATTTATTAACTTTCATCAATGAAAAGAACTGTTCGCATTTATAAGTACTGCCAAACGCACAAATCAATCTTCTTGCGAATTTTCTAAGCTGCGGAAAATTGTCTTCTTCTAGGTATTTTTTGTAGAAATCGCACAACTCTACGTCTTCAAATTTGGATTTTAGGAGTGAGTTTTCTTGAATCTCGATTAACTCCATTTGTAAGTGTATTGGAGCATTTGGTACATTACATTTTGTAGGAGTAGCAAATAAACTGAAACAGTCTTCCATATTTTTGAAGTCGCTAAATCTGTTCGAAAATTGTTCCGACAGTAACATGAGTTCTTCAGCATATTGAGCATAAGCAATATTTTCATACGCAGAGAGCGTGTTGAAATGGTAACTATTACCAGATAGCATCTGTGACTCCCACAAGCGTAGTTTGATCTGAAACGCTTTCAAATGGCTGTACAAATCATTTACTAACTGTCCTTGTTTTTGAAGTTTCAAATTTAAATCATTCAAATAGCCTGAAGATCGACCAGAAATGCTAAGTCACATATCCATTTTGGGTCACTTAATTCAGATAGTGGTTTATCTTTTATTTTCATAAAGTCTGCTATCTCATTTCTAAGCTCGTAAAACTGTTTCAACATTTTTCCTTTGCTCAACCATCTGACTTCACAATAATATGTTACGTCGTTATATTCAGCTGATATTTCATCCAAAAACGCCTTGAACTGACGATGGTTAAGCCCTCAGGATCGAATAAAGTTGATGATTTTTACTACCTACATTCATAATATTCTGGAGTCGAATGGACGTAGAACACAAGTTCTGTTGGTGGATAAATACAAACTTATATACGTACTTACTTATATACAATAGACTGCTAAAATCATAACCCTTCCTTTTGGCTTTGCCGTAGTCGGGTAAAAAGGAAGAAAAATGTTTATTTGGCACAGTACCGCATGTAAGGAACACATTTCAGCAAAATTAAAGGGCCCTGTGCGCTAGTATTAAATAGGAGACACAACGAAATTGTAGCATTTTTCAAGAGAAATTTCTTTCTTTTTTTTTTTTGCTTATATTTTTTTTTTTTTTTGCTTTGCCGTGTCAACACACGGCAATTTTTCAAGAGAAATTTCTTTCTTTTTTTTTTGCTTATATTTTTATTTTTTTTTGCTTTGCCGTGTCAACATACGGCAATTCGACGAATGAATGGTTGGTCTTCCTCAGGTTAGGTGGAGTGGTTTTCAAATATAGCAGCTGAGTTAAATGGTGTGATGGAAGAAGCCTTAGTCGATGCTTTGGACTGAAATGGGCTGATGATCATCAGAAACATTATACAGGTCGTCGTCACAAACAATACGTCAGGTCGGAATCATCGCCAGTAAAATATCGAATGAATTAAGGAAGAGGCAGGCAGGGTAACTTTCATTTTTAACCGACTTCAAAAAGGAGGAGGTTCTCAATTCTTCGGTACCTTTTTTTTTTTTTGTTTTTTTTTTAATTTTTTTTTTTATGTATGTTCCCCGATTACTCGAAGATGGCTGGACCGATTTGGATTTTTTTTTGTTTTATTCGAGAGGGTATACATCACAGTTGGTCCCATATAAAATTGATTAACTTTGCTTCGGTAGTTTTTGAGTTAGCTTCAATAATACGTATTTTTTCCCCACTTTTATATGGATGATGTTCTAGTTTGTTTTGCAGATAGTGGTATTAGAATTTGTGTGGGGTAGGTACACAACTAAAAAGTTAAAAATAAAAACTTTTTTACAAAAAAATACAACCGACTTCCAAAAACAACACTACAAAGTGAAAAATAACTTTAATTTCGGAAGTCGGTGGCAAAAAACGAAAATACATTTAACTAGACACCGACTTCCGAAATTAAAGTTATTTTTCACTTTGTAGTGTTGTTTTTGGAAGTCGGTTGTATTTTTTTGTAAAAAAGTTTTTATTATAATATTATTACATTATTATTTATAAAATATTGTAAACAGAGAACGAGGAAGACTGTCCCCGCCGTAATACAGTTTATAACTAGTACGGGGGTCAGGGTGAATCGGTTTTGTAACAACCTCAATTTGTTATTGTGCATTGAGTTACAAATAATTGGGTATCTAAACTTTTAGATTCATAGAAAATATGTACTAGTGTAGAATTTTTTGTAAGGTTGTTTCTTTTGGCAAAAATAAAGATTGGCTTTGGATTAAGCTAAAGCCTCTTCTGTCATTTATGGTTATAATAAAAAAGTAAGTTTAAAAACTAAAACCCGACTACTGAAAAATCACGCTGTAAAAAGTACGAAACAAGAAAATATTCTCATCTGAAATTATAAAAAGACAGACAAATTAAAAATCCGAAATCACACGTCGTTCGACCAATATGACGTGTGACTCCACAGATGCGTTGCTTCCCTCCTCATCACATGCCCATACCATAAATAAACCTCCACATAGGTCTTGATAATTTATAAGGCTTCATTGAGCTACTTTCTTTTCCAAATAGGATGGACCTCATGCAAATAAACATTATGAGACCTAGTTCTCCGAATCGAGTATTTGATTGTACAGTCAGCAACAAAAGTCGATTAACACTTGCAGTTTTTTAATCTTAATATTTACTAAGTGAAATATTTAATTCAAATCGGAACAGAAGTACTTAAACAGTTAAACGAAATAAAAAGCAGTTTATCGAATCATTTTGTGTTAATTTAGATGATGTCAAAAAGTAGCAGTGTTAACCGACTTCTGTTGCTGACCGTACATAAAGCTAAAAGAATCTGAGATGACTTCGCTATCGTCTCGGAGTCTCTGCTTCCTTCAAACGATACAAGGTCGATACATGAAATAACATTTTTCAAGTAGAGCGGTTATTGGTAACTATACTATTTCAAAAAGCTAGTTTCGCAAAAACCTAAAATATTTTTACAATAAGTACTTATAAATCATGTAGACGAGGTACTGTGAGGGCTCGAACCCCACAGTGTGAGGCTAGCTACTGAAATAAAGATTAAAGCAATTGGGCGTAGGGCCGAAGGCCTCTTTACTAATTATCTGCTTCAAACTTAAAGTAATTCACTCCCTAGGCGAAGCCCTAAAAGAATCAAACTCGCACTGTGACTCGCACCCTTGAATAAAAATGAGCTTCTCTTTTTCTTCAAGAGTAATTCGATGTTTGAATAATAAATGTCAGCCAGCATCATACTAAGGTTAGACCAAAGCATGAAACCTCTATAGTACCTACCTACTATATTACGTGAACTTAAGCGGCATTTAATTCTGAACTTATTCGCAATTTTTATTTATTTATTTTGTTAGGGAATGTTTGTTTGTTACAAACATTCTAAATAACTAAGACTACAAAATAATTGGAAGTGCGTAAATGTAGAGCTGACGAAAGTACGGCCAATAACTAAATACATATCGTTTACATATATGAAAAAATAAATTACTGGCAATTCATTTTTTCTGAACATAAACAACAAAAACAATACCATAAGTTAAAATTGTTTATTTAAAAAACATAAATATATACTACATAGTGCATATCTCTTTCTTATAAAAATATCTCATAAACAAAAAAAAAAACATTATCTAAGTTTTAACTGTATTAACCCAAAACACTTTTGTGCGTATTATCTGACATAGACTTGAATCCTGTAGTGGTATCCGCGGCCTGTAGCTGATCGTATCCTGATTGTGACAAATGAGCTTCCAATTCCTCCATTTAAGATGGATGGGGTTGCGTTCTGTGAGGACCCCACGCGGTTCACCCGGATCGCACTCACACGCCGGTTCGTGCGGATTGTTATATCTCTCACGTGGAAATGATTCGCGACACCGTTCGCCCTGATCTCGCTACTGTAAACAGATAAAATGGTAATGGTCAGGAAAAATGCAGAGTATCTCTTATTGTTAGCATTTGTCGTCATCATCAACATCTGCCTTATCCCAACTATGTTAGGGTTGGCTTCCAGTCTAACCGAATGCAGCTGAATAGCTGCTAGCATGTATGAAACGATATTTCCCGAGGCTTGTGTCGTACTGTGAACCCCATTCGATTGCTAGATATGATAATAAATACAATGCAGTATACCATTGAATGTCTACAATTATTTGTTGATTTCCACTATAAACTTGGTTTATGTTCCGTTTGTGGTTACTTACTTGTATACCAGTACATCTCCAGAAGCGATGGATCCCAAGTTCAGGTTACGCCGAGTAGCTACTGCAGTATGCGCCGGCACGTCGGGGTCTTCAGTCAGCTCAGCCACGTCAGTTAGCTCGTCCACGTCAGTCACAACCACCTCTGGCATTTCGTTCAGGTACACGTCAGCCACTTCGTCTCCGTCAGCCACGTCGAGCATCTCCACCACGTCAGGCACTTCATTGCTGACTACTGCAGCTGTTGCTGCCGCTGCTAACAACACGACGAGGAATAGGCTCTTCATCTGGAAATATTTTATTGCTTTTGTTAAATGCCAAATTAATTATCATCACATGATTCCAGAATCAATATCCTTTGGAAAAGTTACACGAATATTAATTATTTGGTGTATTTTGTTATAAAAGAATATAATTATTGCGTTTATTCTCCCACAGCCAAAGGGATGACTTTCCCTTTTTATTGACTGCGTTGAAGGCCAATTGTGAAGGTTAATTATAAAAAATAAAATCAGTTACCTTTTCAATTTTTACTTCGACTTGATCCACAATACACTTAAGTTAACTCCTTTGAGGACAGTGTAAGTATAAGTTGTATTCTGAAGGAGCCAGTATTTATAGTGAAATTAGAAAGCAACTCATGATAAGATAATATCTGACCTACATTTCGGTTAATTACATCCACATTATATGACAACTAATCAGTGACGTCATAAATAACAAGTTAGATGACACCGATTTAGTTATAAAGATAATAATTCATGCCATCCCTTACATTTTGTATCAAAAAGAAAGTGACAGCATCAATTGAAAGTCTCCGTTAAAAACTAATGTTGGTTTCGTGCAACTCACCGACTACCTCGTACGATACAGTATACTAGTCGTACGATAACATCAATCAATCAAAAATACGTCCAATGGGACCCCAATACCTTGGTGCGAAATAGTTAAGTACTTATAATATTGTAGCCATGGGGTTCGGTAATTTTCTACTATAGAATTCCGGCCAACGTCGTACGAGTTGCTACGGCGTAGCTACGCGTTGCTACGGCGTAGCTATGAACGCGATGTGAGTGGAGATCACATCGCGATCGTAACCTTTTAAAATTATTTTCTTTGTGAGAGCAGTTCCACTGTACTAAATTAATATTTTAACTTTAATTCATAGAATATAAATAACGCTGATGTGCGAATGCGTTCGTTCTACAAAAGCTGTTGTCAATGGCTTTTATTTCAAATCAGCCTCAAATCCTGCGCTTAAACTACTACATATTTTATAGTCCTTTCATTATCATCTACAGCCCGGCCGTCGAGAGAATTCGTTTCTGATACCTGTCAGTTGGACAATTTATAGTTGAAATAAGGATCAAATTCGCAAACCACATATATTCGTTAGTATAAAACTGACAGATGTCAAGGACGCATCCTCTCGACGGTCGGACTGTAGTGATCTTTATCCTCGTTGCTGTATGGTTGCTATCAGAGGTAAAAGAACTGTTGCAGTACTGTTTTAGCTTATTTCTAATATTAGTTTTACAGTTTTGCAGGGGAAATTCCGCCTATAACTTATTATTCATCTTCAAGATCATTCCTTAAATTCAGATTCTTGCTTATACAATCGCGTGAAAAGTGTATCACCGGGAAGTAACGCGATTGTACATCATTCTAACAAGTTCTTAGCTCAACTGCGTATTATTGCCGGTACTTTTTTAAAATCCGTGTAACTTATCTATTTAAATAAAAATTAATGGCTAAATGTGTTTCTAAGCGCAAAATTCGAGAACGGCTGCACTAATTCGGCTAATATTTTTTTCAAACATTCGTTTAAGACCGAGGAAGGTTCTTATGAAGCGAAAAAATTAAAAATTGTAAAATTCGGGAAAACTGAAAGTGGATTTTCTATGGGAATTTTGTACGAATTATTGAAATTTGGACAGGACAACGTCTGTCGGGTCGGCTAGTAATTAATTAATAAATACAATTAATCCCCTACACCTTCACTTATCATAAGACCTGAGACAAATTGGCTTAATTTACTTTTAATCATGGAACATGCTGGAAACTTGACGAATGCGTTTTATATGTATTTGTTTCTTGGCTCAAGGACGGCAGTTTCATGCTGCCTACACTAAAATTAAAGACATTAAATATTTAAACGAACAGTTATAATGAAGAATGGTGAAGTAGTGGCTCAGTGGTTACGAGACCTTAGTCGTAGGTTAGAATCCCGGCTGTGTAATTTATGTCACCACATTTTCGCCAGGTTTTGTAAGAAAACTAATTTGATTTGGTCAAAATATTTGAAACAAAAATACGTTCGCAACACACTCGGTTTCTGTTAAGCATGCAAAGGCTCAGACAACATTCGCGAGCTATTTTATTTATACATGCGGTGCCTTAAGATGGATATTACAATTTTTCTTGTACTTGAGCGTTCGACTCGAGTTTTGATGTGTGATTATGATTTAGATTTAGCCACAAAATTAAAAAAAGAGATATGCCCAAGAAAGCTTGATTATTTCTCTTGGGAGTGTTCTAAATAAATATTTCGATTTGTTTACATAAATCAGTAAAAACCTTGTCTCTGCAAAGGATGTTTCATAAAACTTTACTTTTGCACATGTTTTGATGCTTTGTTACATCAAAGATATAATAATTTAATCATTTAATCATTTATAAAAATGTCCTAGGTACAACTGTTCCTTCTACTTTGAAGTGCTCAATTCAATTTATAATGTTTCATACAGTAATACACCAAAAATAATTCCGTAAACCAGAGAGTTACTGATAATTTTTCGTCCGAAATTATATTTTTTATCGATGAATATATAATCCAAATTCAAACATAAAAGGTTACCATATTAATTTGCTTGAAGAAAAAAACAGTCTTATTTAAAAGTAGAATAGTATTTTTAATCAATTGTTGTATGCAGTGTGCTAAAATAAATGTAAATCTCGGGACACGCGGTCTTTAGCTTTAGACGCCGACGCATCGCATTATAACAAATAATACTTAAGTATAAGAAAAATTGAAAGTAACGTTGCTACCGTTTCTTAAGTTGAGTTCAATATTTTTGTTAGGTACTGTAATGTTGGTGTCAGTGACTTGTGTGCGTTTTGCGGTAAATTATCTGTCATACGTAATAGTTGTACCGATTCATCGGATTCCCTTGGAGTAAATGTTGGCGAGACAGGGCGATGGTTAGGTGTTTCGTAACGGCTCATTTTTGATGTAGAAGGGCCAGACTTAGCCTCTTTCAGTGTAATGGCTCCTACGATGCCTTTACATATTTTAGACTTATTTTGGGTGGAATCCTCTATGTATCCCTCTACAACCTCATTGGACTTCCAGCCTCCATGGCGCTTAAGGGACGGGAGATCAGCTCCTGAATCGGCCACAAGTATGGCTGAAGTTCGTCGGAAACAATGATCCGTGTACAACAGGGGTTCTGGAAGTTCAAGAAATGTTACTATTTCTCGTGGGATGCTGCCAATTTTTAACCGACTTCAAAAAGGAGGAGGTTCTCAATTCGTCGGAACCTTTTTTTTTTTTAATTTTTTTTTTATGTATGTTCCCCGATTACTCGAAGATGGCTAGACCGATTTGGATTTTTTTTGTTTTATTCGAGAGGGTATACATCACAGTTGGTCCCATATAAAATTGATTAACTTTGCTTACGTAGTTTTTGAGTTAGCTTCAATAATACGTATTTTTTCCTCACTTTTATATGGATGAACGTTCTAGTTTGTTTTGCAGGTAGTGGTATTAGAATTTGTGTGGGGTAGGTACACAACTAAAAAATGAAAAATAAAAACTTTTTTACAAAAAAATACAACCGACTTCCAAAAACAACACTACAAAGTAAAAAATAACTTTAATTTCGAAAGTCGGTGGCAAAAAACGAAAATACATTTAACTAGACACCGACTTTCGAAATTAAAGTTATTTTTCACTTTGTAGTGTTGTTTTTGGAAGTCGGTTGTATTTTTATTAGCACCCTTAAGCTGTCTAACACATTTTCCGTTGCGATATTGTAGAAAAAATCGATTGATTGGAGTGTTAGGCGGGCGTAAGGCTTGATATTTCTCAACAATTGTTACGTATTCCTTGCGAATGACGAAGTTGCGGTCTCTTTTTGTCTTTGTATTAGGTAAATTAATTAATAGTAAGTTACCTGAATGAAATTAAGTTGTGTTAGTTCATTAGTTCGACATGCTCCATTTATACCAATAATAAGAACAACCTGTAACGTAAAGAGTATTTTAATAGATAAATTAATAAAATTGATATGCATGCATAATTATGCCTATCAACATCTACTAAGTACGTTAAGTACGGAATCACGTGCTTCGTTAAGAAACTGTTTAATTTCAGATGCTGTGAAAACCTTAGATTTGTTTGGTTGATGACCAGATGAGGCTCTTTTTAAAAATGCCACTAATTTAGGATAGGTGTCGATATGTACGACTATGTCTTTTTCATCTTTATTGTTGCTTTTAGCATTAAATACGTACTCCATAGAGTGCTTGATTTCTTGGTCTCGGATAATTCAATAAATTATGCCAGCAAAACGTTTTCTGAGAAAGTTTTGGCTCCTTTAGCTAGTCGCCACGTGTTAAACATATCGTACTGTTTCAAATACTTCTCGCGTGATTGTTGAGGGAGAAAGCTCATTTGCGCATTATTAACAGTTTCAGTCAGTTCAAATAAACTTCCTCGTCGCTAGAACCACTCTTTTTAGGTTTTTCACTTGTTTTTAACCTAAGGTTTTCACAATATGACGTGAAAAGAAAATGGCGCGCGCAAAGCAAATTAAAAAAAAGTTCACCAAGAAGGATTTGAGTCTGAGTTTTTAACAAATTAAAAAAGTTTGTATGATAAATTCGGCACCATGGAGGGAGAAGTAAATAGGTTTAATGATTATTTAAATTCACAAACTTCTGCGCCCCACGGCTTCACCCGCGTAGACCGGTATAAAAAGTTGCCTATGTGTTAATCCACGGTCTATGCTATCTACATACAAAAGGGAAATGCCCATCAGCCACACAAAAAAATGCTTGAAATGAACAAAAATGAAATATACGCCAAATTGCACTACAAATCGTAGGGAATCCATTACAATTTCAATAATTATCAAAAAACTACGCAGAAGCCATTTCCAAAAATTTTTTCTAAAATATATGTTAAGTCAAGGTTAAGGATTAATATGCAATAATTAAACAACAAAACAGCATTTAAATGTTTTAATCATCATTAAAAACCACTAATATATCATCAAAAAACTGTGCAGGAGGAAAGATATTGGATTGGTACCGGGCCCAAGCTAAGTACCATATTATTGACATAGTATGAGCACAGGTACCAACTGTTCGCCGTCCCACTAGACATTTACAATAACGATGCTGTATAGCCCTAATTCCAGATAAAGAATTGTTAACTATTATTAAACAAAATATTTTTTTTTGAGAAATATATCTACTATATATTTTTCCTCGCAGTAAAAAACAACTACTCAGAAGACCTAAATCCTCAACCAATTCGTTATCCATTTCCCTGCATATCTCAATCCTATACATAGCTCGTGTATGCTCGCCATAGTATGAACGAGCCTGTTTTATTTGCTAAGTTCCACATGCCAACAAAACCATTTCGCTGTATGTCAGTTGGTAAAAATGAGTCCAAATGGGTAACGTGTGCAGAAGTAAAATCAACATCCTTAAAAAATGCCCAAAGTCGTCGTTAAATATCCTAAAAAGCAATGTACTACTAGTACCTCAAGTCGCAAACGCAAAACCATGAATCAATCAATTCAACAATCGAAAAAATGAAATGCAGTAATGTCAAACTGTCAGTAAGGCAAGGATATATGATGCATACAGCCTACGATACGTTTTCTATTTTGAAAATAATTTGATTTTAATTAATATTGACATGCATATATTATTTTAATTAGATTTACGGTATAAATAGGTCGAATTATATTAAATGAATGATAACTGTGCAATAATTCTATAAAATAGTTCGTTAAAGATTATTTGACGATTCCTGTTTGGCTGAATGTCAATTACTCATGTCAAATAAACACTGAGCTCCATGATAAAATAAGAATGAATTAGACGGATATCAAGTTAAATATTTTAGTGATCGTTATATTTTCACCCTAGGTATACAAACTTGAGAATTATTTATTTATACCTAATTTATTCTAAATAGAATTAAGGACTATTATTAGTAGTTTCTGTCTATTTCAAGCATTTTTCAGGCATTCCCCTTTCATCCATTGATAGTGAGTAATATTATCATATTTTGTAAAAAAAATGGTCGTGTATAACTTATTAATCACACTAGTATTATAAAGGCGAAAGTTTGTGAGTGAGTGTGTGTGTTTGTATGTTTGTTACTTCTTCACGCTCAAACGGCTTGACCGATTAGGATGAAATTTGATTTGTAGATAGCTTATACTCTGGATTAACACATAGGCCAATTTTTATCGCGGTCTACGGGGGTGAAACCGCGGGGCGCAGATATTTACATATAAATCAATCTTCGCCTCGCGACAGCCCATGAAACCACAACACTTTCTGTTTACTTCACTTATGACTAATATCACTCACAAAATAAATACTTAAATAAAGAAAATATTTTTCAAGTAATAATTTAACGACCAATAAAAAAGTGCATGATTTTAAATTATTTTACTCTCCCGCCATATTCGTTTCCACAAACTTAAAATTATTACATTGTTACAACAACATGAGCAGACTAAAGCACAAAAGTTATTCAGCCCGTATTCATTTTAACAAAGAGCGAAATTCATATTTCAAAAAGTGAAATTCTGAATTTAATTCGAAATCCAGACAGAACTGGGCGACGCGGACGGGCGTTCCAAGTTTAAAATTGCTTCCCATTCAAGCTCCCTGAACAATGGCCGTTGCAACGTAAAGGAAACTACGGAAGCAAACCATACATTTATATAACAGAGATTCAGGATTTAGTGTTAGACTGTTACCCTGTTTGCCTTTTATACTGTATTGGGGTTATTTCCGCGGTATTTCACATTCAATAGTCGGCGATATTTTATCAGCTGGCTTGTTGAGAAAGTCGTTTATAAGTTTTTATGATGCTGGAACACGATGCCATTCAACTATACGGGCAGAAACGTAGCTAAACGATTAAGAAATTATTTATTCATTGATATATTTTATAAACAATCAGATAAACTCCGAGTTTAATTTTCAACCATGGAATTACATTAATTAATTTATTTTTTATTTATTTATTCAATTGGTCTTACGAGCTAACAGACATACTATCCAAAACGCTCATATGATTAACTAACAATTCAATTGTGGCTACACACACTCGTCTCCTTATACAATAGATTTTCTTAAAATAGCAATAATGCCCATGTCTATAAATAATAATAAAAATTAGACTACAACGAAGAATTAATACAGCAGCAGAATATAATGTCAGTTTAGTGTCAATTAATAGTGATCAATTCAACTCAGTTATTATGTATGAATAATATGTCATTTAAAATAATACGAAATTTATTATACAAATGTCCTAATCCATCGGCAAATAAGTCCAGTTCGTGGTGCTGAGCAAGTATGTCTAAGTATTAATATTATAAAGGCGAAAGTTTGTGTGTGAGTGTGTTTGTATGTTTGCTACTTCTTCACTTATCGGCCTGCTTCACTTACAGATAGTTTATACCCTGGAATAACACATAGGCTACTTTTTTATCCCGGTCTACGCGCGTGAAAGTTTGTGAGCATGGATGGATGGATGTTTGTTACTCTTACACGCAAAATCTACTGAACTGATTTTGATGAAAGGAGAATGGGCATTTTGGTACTCGCTCCAATAGCAATCATTGTGGTGTCATTGGATAGGTCTTTTAATCAGGAAAAATATTTACTATGGCGACATGTCCCAAATCCTTGTCTGAAAACCACGGCAAGCCCCCAAAGTTCCAGTTTTAGTTAATATCATAATTGCAAGTACGATAATATTACATACCTATCATGGTTGAAATACGAAAAAAACAATGTAAAACAACATTATTTAAAACGAGAAATGTATTGTGTTACTCATAGACTCATAAAAAAAGGAGGACTCCGCGCCACGCATATCGAAAGTGAAGCACAGTAAGTATGCCAGGACCGTTTGTACAAACACGCCTCACGCACACATTTACATCATAGTATGCCAACCGGACGCCATTACGTGACACAAGCGACGGCGTCTTTGCAGGTACTCATATCACGCACACATAGATCGGTACGGTGCTTCACTTTCGATATGCGTGGCGCGGAGTCCTTCTTTTTTTTATACGTCTATTGTGTTACTATTCATGCATTATATATACACACAGTAGTCTATAACCTGGATTAACACATATGATACTTTGTATCCTGATATTCTAACGGGTTTGAGACTTCCGCGGGTGTTACCTCGGCGCACTGCTAGTGTACTATATTTTTCAATACAGTGCAAGTGCGACATTGCGATAACCAAACGGTCCAATTAGATATAACACAAAAAGTTCCGAGTAACTTAAATAAAAATTCTTTTCTCTTTTTTCACAGGCAGTGTCGGATGAAATGCTGGTCGAGCTGAAGGCATGCTTCATGGAGGCTTATGATGACAACCAGGATGGCAAGATTGACATACGGGAGGTAATCATAGAACAGCTGTTTTTTTTTTTTTGTTAATAGTTGTCAAATTTGTACACCAGGCCTCTGTTGACAGCGGTGTGATAGGCAATTTTGATCAGTTCTTTGAGGGTTCTAGTTCTTATAAAAATAATGTATCATCAAAAAGGAAAACGTAGGGGAATACAAGTAGCTAATATTTACATTTCTGTAGAAAATAATTGCTTTAGTTAGTTTTTGGTAGTTTATAAAAGTGTAATGCAGTCTCATGATTTTGCTATGTAGGTGATATTTATTAGATATAGATTTATTATTATTTTATTATTTTAATGTGGTAATATTGATATTGGGTATTTATTTTTAGTTTTTAATTAATCACAATACAACACACAACGCATGCATGTCACATCATTTCATTTTAATTAATTCTCGTAAATCTATTCTCTCCTTGTGTTAATTATTCAGATTATTCTAACCTTAGATTCTAGCGTATGGCACTCGTGGGTTGCAGCTGGAACTCAGCGTCAGGTGGTACACCCTGTGTTGTCATCTGACAATATGCTGAGCTGAGGCCCTTTTGGCATTACAATCTTTGTTTTATGTTTTTATAATTTTAAGGTGTATTTATTTTGTTTTTTGCTGTAATGCCAATTAAACGCATTTTTCTTTTAGTTCTTTCTTTATTTAACCAGAAAGAAAGCAGGCGAGAACGTTTCTATGGAGAAAAAAGCACCCGCATTTCCTCTTAATATATCGCAAACATAACTCAACTGTATGTTCGAGTGTTAAGGTTGATAATAATCTGAAGTTCATGAAAATTATTTAGAATACCTTTTTATATTTTTTTTTTTTTTTGTATTAAGAATATATGAATGTAATTACAAGTATATGCAAACTTGGCTCGTTGAACAAGAAGGGATCTAAGGGTCCTTTCCAACAGGGCCAGAATCCCTGTCACCCTCTGCGGCCGTCGGGTGACGGCCGCAGTTCCTGGTGAGAAGCACGAAAAACGGCGCGCCGCCGTTTCATGCCTGTGTCTGTTCAGGCGATACGATTCTCCATGACTGTCACTCGATCTAGCTTGTACTACCCCACAGATAAAAATAAGAATCGAGGTCTATGGTCCTTTTACCTCTGATATTGCATGTGATCTTTATATAAGGTCGCTGTTGGTTTACTGTCAGGGGTACTCCCCTGCATGGAGACTGTGTACCTACAAATAAGTAGGTACAGACAACTAATCGATCCGACCCTTGATAAGCGTTCTGTTATCAAAAAATAACTGTCAATAACAAATTAATCACAGAAAGCGATAAGGCCGCCCATTGTATATTTTGTAGTTTGTGTCTTTTTTTTTTGTTATGTATTTTTGTGGTGTACAATAAAGTATATATAAATAAATAAATAAATAAATAATCACAGACTAACTTAATTTTACGAGGGGACTTTAGTAGGTAAAGTCTTTATAGATCCCTAGATTATATCACAAAGCTGAAGCGCTAATCTCTGGAAATAACAGTCGAATTTTAAAAAAATCTGTTTGTATTTTATAGCCGAATATTTGAGGAAGGTTATAGGCTATTTATCATCACGCTACGACCCTCAGGAGCCGAGTAAAAAGAAAAAAGTTAGAAGGAACGCTAAGCGAAAACTAAATAATAACGCGGGCGGGCGATGCGATGCGACGGGATGGGTCGGGGAGTATGGTACAAGAAATCTCACGCGGACGAAGTCGCGGGCAGAAGCTAGTAATTTATAACACTGTTCTTGCCTTAATTTAATTGTTTCTGAAGATTTTATAGTTAAAAAAATGAGGGTTTCTGACCACACGATAGACTGGAGCCGAGTAGGTATATGCGAATCAATGCCGAGTATACGCAATTCAGCGTCACCAACCCGAGCGCGACGGTTCAGTTTCGTTCACTGTTCACAAAGAGCGCAAAGTGCACTTATAGAAGTTTACGCTTCAAAAATCAGCGGCTATATTGACATCTTAAAATTCAATGTTTACCAACTTCTGATATCTCTATGTAACTTTGCAAATGTATATAATTCTTATACAATATTGTGCTACCATTTATGATGGTGCCTGAAAGTGGTATCTAGATATGTATGATGATGATAAAGCTCTGTTCAAACACAAGCGAGCGAGCTGGATGCGGTACGCGACTGCGTGTGTCGATTGTTTTAATAACTAGGAGTCACGCGATTTTTCGCGCCAGTTTGGACAGATCCATACAAGTTAACCCAGCACCATTATTCCGTATTACACTAAAGTTTGGTCAACCTAAGAAGCCCGATTTGATATGAGGGTGCCCCTCTTTGTTCCGCCATGTTTGTCTCTCTTTGGCATATGAAACGATATGGGCTGTCAAAAGGGACCTATTATTTTGTAGCGAGTTTATCAATCGAAATCTGAATAATTTTGAAGCAAATTGCTAATCCATTGCTTCATATGATCGAAAAATTTGTCAGGTCAACAACGTAAATAACGCAATGATTGAACTGTCAAACTGAAACCGATTCCGATTGATAGTGTGTTATGCATGTTAGCCTTTTTTTTTTGTGGATGGGAAATCATCAAATGACTTCTCCCGCTCTGGGCAGAGCGGGAGGGCGTGTCAGACTTTTACTGACTAAAACCCACCCATGCTCCTTCAGCTGCCCGTGCCAGGGCCACGGTATCTCTTTCGAACTACCCGCGACCCCGGCGGCATCGGCCCAATTGACCCCGTCACTGCTGACATCTCTTTGAGGCGCGCGTGGAACACAACGCGCCGTTGACCCGGGCCTGGTCCTTACCGGACGGCGAGCTGCCCATTACTCGTCGTCCGCAAGTCCGCGCCTACGGTGGCCGGGAATCGGCAATCGATTCCCGCCGCCCAGGGCGTCTCCTGCGGCGGCTAGGGGCGCGAGGGCGCGGCTGTTGCCTCTCCCTCACGCGTTCCGCTTCCTCCTTCATGCATGTTAGCCTAAGAACTTGTTATTTTTATGGTTGTACACGATTAAAATTAGATCTTATTGTATGCACTTTGTAAAATTATGTTAATTAAATACTTTTAAAATCAATCAATCAGTGTGTTACGCAATTGCCCCGCAGGTTTGCACGAGCGATTTATTCTCGCGCTGATTGATTTCAACGTTCTGCTTAGCACGAAGATTAAAAAATCCAACAGTGTGCTTTTTCGACGCGCTTAGATGCACTCTGTTGGATTCTCAATGCTCGGCTCAACACCGAGAGTAGAAAATCCAGTGCGCGATAAAATCCCGCCGCGATATTTTTACGCCCGTGCGTACGTGGGCTTAGAGTGCTACAAGGATCATTTGGCGCCTGATTACATTGACTGGGGGGCGTTGTTGGTAAAAATTTTGGAAATTGTCACAGATATTGTATTTAAAATAAAATAACCAAAAAACTAATTAAAAAGTAAGAAACAAGTCGTATTCCCCTGACTAAATAGATAAATAAAATTGTCATTGCAGTCAGGGGACCGTCCTGTGGAACATTTTTAAATCTAAAAGGTCTAAGGTCTGAAAGGTAAGGATAATTGAAGAATTTTTTTTCACATTTCAAAATAGAGCCATACTGCCGCCCAGTGGCGTGCACAGAGATTTCAGACAGGGTATGCACGTCTAAAATAAAAATAAAAACTTTAACAAGCTGAAACTAGTACCTAAGTTTTTTTTTTCCCGACCGTTTGTTTTACCCGACCTCACCTACCATAACCCTAATCTTAAACTGACTCTTACCGCACGGCGCCACTGGCTTCGCATGATGTTTGTTTGCGACCACAACGAATATCTAAAATATTTTAATCTGAATATCCGATAAAGGTCCAAATACACTTCTGGACACATCTATTGGCCCACCTTAAAGTTTAGGTTTCGATGGCCCCTACCGAAATATGATTGCTAGATTGAACAAAAACTGTTGATGCAGTTTTAAACCTGATACATTTTACCATCTTTTTCGATCATATTGTTTTAAATTTGAATTTGAATACCATACGACATGGAGCTACGCCTAACAAGTCGGATATGCGCCTTGTTAAAGGCAATTGATTTTTGAATAAAAAACATGTTTTATCAAATAAAGGTTTAATTTAATAACGCGTGTTGCCTCCATGGGCATCTACCACAGCTCTCATACGATTAGGCATAGAGTTTATCAACCGCTCTATGAAATTTTGAGGGATCATCTCCCATTCCTCTTCTATGGCAGTTTTCAACTTTTGCATCGTCTGGGCAACTGGCTGACGAGCCCTAACACGTCTTTTTAGCTCGTCCCACATGTGCTCAATGGGGTTCATGTCTGGGCTTCTGGCTGGCCAGTCCATAACTGTGATGTTCACATCCCGAAGATATTCCCTGACGATGCCGGCCGCATGGGCTCTTGCATTATCATGCATAAAAAGGAAATTTGGGCCCACATAGTCCGCGTATGGTATCACGTGAGGTTCTAAGCACTCACGAATGTACCTTTCAGCACTTAATGTTGGCAGCCGTGGTCCTGTAACAACCTCAAGTTGAGTTTTGCCGCTCGCGGATATACCGCCCCAGACAGTCCATGAGCCACCGCCATAAGCAACCCTCTCTTCAAAGCAGCATTGTACGAAACGCTCTCCCTTACGTCGGTAGACCTTCTTCCTTCCATCATTGCCATGTAACACAATTTTAGACTCATCAGAAAAGAGTACACGGCTCCAATCTTGCTGTGTCCAATTTAAATGACTGCGTGCGAAATGAAGTCGCGCTGTTCGGTGGGCTCGCGTTAGTTTGGGGCCATTAGCTGGCTTGTGTGGTACCATATCGCGTTCTTTTAACCTTCTCCGAACAGTTCGAGCGCTCACAGATACTCCGTGGAAGTCGCGGAGTTGGTTTTGTATCTCAATGGAGGTAAGGTGACGATTTCTCAAGCTGGTCGTCACGATGAATCGATCCTGCCTTTCAGTTGTGACCCGAGATCGTGGCCTTCCTTGGCGACGAACAAAGCCGCCAGTCTCTAGGTACCTCCGATAAACATTTCGGACCGCAGATCGACTTAAATTAAGTTGAGCACTCACGTTTCTTTGGCTGTGTCCGGCCTGAATAAGTGCCACAGCTTGGGCGGCGACTTCAGGTGAAGTATCTTTAGATTATTGATAGAACCTCACCTTAATGTTAAGAATAAGTAATGTTTGTTGCAAAACCAAAGATATCAATCACTTTTTCAAGAATTAAATCCAAGTAAACCAATAAAACCAAGTTTTCTTAGTATTCGATTGTTTGATATCAACAAACAGGCTCCAAATTGTCTTTTGTTTCTTTAAATTCTGTGTTCGAAATTCAAAAAAAGACTATTGAATGAAATTGTGAATGTGCCAGGTTCAAAACTGCATAAAAACTTTTTGCTCGACCTAATATAAAATTTTAGCTAGGACCAAACGAAACTGAAAATACAAGGTGGGCCAAAAGATGTGTCCAGAAGTGTATTATTTTTATCTTGATTTGTAACAAAACGCCAGGGATAAAATACAGTGTGTTTGTGTTATACACAACATGTTTGCCAGTAGGAAATAATTAGGTATCACAAAACTTTTCTATGAATATAACGAGAGGCATTACCTTTTTTTTTGAGTTAAATAAAACCCGGGTTCACACCTTCCGTTTACAATGAATTTAACTTTTTCCTCAAAATATAACGTCGAAAAGCGGCAGATTTTAATTTATTTAACACACTTCGGCAGCACAGGTCTCACAGGTATAATTTTCAATTTTTTACAAATGATTAAAATAATTACATAATAATATACAGTCAATCACTTGCGCCAAGAAAAACAATCAAATCAACACAATATGGCGAAAAAACAAACAAACATTGCAAGTTGAATAAAAGCGTGTAAAAACTTTACAATTACAAAATAATACGAACTAATCTTGGTCAATCCGACTAAAAAAGTCAACCCTCTGTAATCAACAACTAAGCGGTGCTTTTACGGCTTCTTAATTTGGACGGGTTGCAAAATAAGCTGTGCTTCCAGAACTTAAACACACGCATACATTTTCACGCACACAGTCACACTATTGCTGTGTACTACACGGGTTGCGTTGTATGAAAAATAAGCACGGCGTTGTTCTGCTTATGCTCACCGGGAGCGCTGCCTGCGCGGTTGTCGCCGCTCGCTTCAAGAAATTAGTTTCAAATAAAAGTAATAGATGGCGCGTAAATCGCGTTATAAACAGTGAGATAGCGAATAAGTTAGATTAATATAGTTATTACCATGATTTTTCTTGCGTTAAAGTTATTTATCATTTCGAGGGGCATGTATGTATGGGACTACAGGGTATGCAGAGCTTATTTGCATATTTGGAGTGCACGCCACTGCTGCCGCCTTATTGAAATTTTTCAAAAAAAAATTAGCCGGTGTCACTCGGGATGATGTAAGGTTTGTAATGCCATACATCCAAATCTGTTCAGGAATTTAAAAGTTATGGTGGTTATATACATGAACCCTGCTTACCAATACCATACTTACTTCTTTTTGGGCAGACACGTAAAAAGATTATACTCCTTTTTTGTGCAGACGCGTAAAAAGATTATACTCCTTTTTTGGGCAGACACGTAAAAAGATTATACTCCCTTTTTGTGCAGACGCGTAAAAAGATTATACTCCTTTTTTGTGCAGACGCGTAAAAAGATTCATCATTCTCCTGCCCTTATCCCATTTTATTTGGGGTCGGCGCAACATGTCCTTTTTTCCATACTTCTCTATTATTCGCCATCTCGATAGTCACCCCCTTTCTAGCCACGTCATCTTTCACACAATCCATCCATCGTTTTTTTGGTCTTCCCCTACTCTTATAGCCATCGACATTCATACTCAAAACTTTCCTCACGACATTTTCCTCACTCCTCCGCATCACATGCCCATACCATGACAGCCGATTTCCGCACAACTTTTCAGTCACCGGTGCCACTTTCAGACTTCCTCTTATGTACTCATTTCTTATTCTATCCATTCGTGAAACACCACACATCCCTCTTAGCATTCTCATCTCAGCTGCATGCAATAGCTTTTCATTCATCCCTTTTGTGGCCCAATATTGTAATAAAAAAAAACGCGTATAAAGATTATACTCCTTTTTTGGGCAGTCGTGTAAAAAAACAAGATGGCAGCGTTAGTTGCGATTTTGGTGCCAAAATATCCCTGTACCGATGTTGTAGTTACAAAATTGACGCGTACGAACTTCGTCACGCATCCCCTTCGCTCGCTCGCTTCAGTTTGACCAAAGCTTAAATTATTTTTATTTTGTGTCAGTAGATTTTTTCAAACATGTACCTACACGCCAAATAAATGAGAAATATTTCTACTAAAGATATTATATTGTTTATTTGACGTTTCAATTGATTCCTGTTCGTCTAACCATCTCTATCTATTGTTACAGTTAGCACAGCTGCTTCCGATGGAGGAGAACTTCCTTCTACTCTTCAGGTTCGACAATCCTTTGGAGTCCAGTGTGGAGTTTATGAAGGTAAGTCCAGTCCAGGCGGCCTATTCTGTAAAATCACACCAAGAAGACTTAACTGAAGTGAGCTTGTTATTCTACTTACCTGATGCTAGGGGATTTGACAGCTCACTTTACCTAAGTTTTCACTTTGAGATTTTTACAGAATAGATTGGCAGCTCTTAACATAGGCAACGTTCGAATGAAAAAAAATCTGTCCCTCCACATTTATGTTCACGAATTTTTGTCACGAAATTGGGTCAAAGCATAATGAACTTTATGTCATTGTGTAACATATAATATGTATTGCCTTCGATTGATCCGTGCTACAAGCCGAGATCAAAAAGGATGCAGTAGCTTATTTATTGACCTTGGTCTTTATTTATTTTTATAAAACTCATGGAAATATGGTGGGTTGGTACATTATTGTTCTACGTGACGTAACCGGCTCTTCTTCTCACGTTGTCGTTCGACTCTTATTAGGGCCTTAGGACACCTCCACCGCGAAACCATAGCAGCGAAACCGCAGTAGTTTAAGGGGAATGCGCTGTGGTAGCCAGCGAAAATATGTTTTTTTTTGGGTTTTTTGAAATTCGGAGGTCCGTGTCAGGTTGTATCTTGATCAAAATATGATACGCGGAAATAAAACATATGTATTTACATAATTTTAACCATAAAAATCATCAATAAAATCAATCAAGTTAGATTTCGTGCAGATTCGTCGAACGCACGAAATCTAACGACTCTGCACGAAATCTAACTTAGAAGGATGTATTGATGATTTTTATGGTTAAAATTATGCAAATACATATGTTTTATTCCCGCGTATCATATTTTGATCAAGATATAACCTGACACGGACCTGTAAATTGCATAAAACGCAACAAAATTTTAATTTCGCGGGCTACCACAGCGCATCCTCCTTAATTCAACTGACTCGCATAATGTTCCGCTAAACACATCGCGATTCGAGTAGCGGAATATCGTGCGGTTTCGCGATTTCGTGGCGAAGGTGTGATAAGACCCTTAAGAGTCAACTAGTATTTTTGACCTAAAGTTTGCTCTCATAAATTTTTGTGACGGTGTTGTGACTTGTGATGTTTGTTTTCAGATTTGGCGAGAATACGACACCGACGGCAGCGGGTACATAGAGGCCGATGAACTGAAGGTAAATAAAGACGCTTTTAGTCTGGGCGTCGAAATAGTGTACTCCTCGTCCTGACCAAACTATGTATGTTCCAAATGAAATGATTTTTTTTATTGTGTACGTGTGGTATCGGAACAACTTTTACACGTCATATAAAAAAATAAGCTAGATGGAGTCAGCATTTCCTATCTGACTACCCCTGAGAAGAAATGGCAAAACAAACTCAGGGGCATAATTTTAGAGTGCCCAAAGTATCCAAACACCTGCACTTCTGAGGACTTGAAAAACGCCACTGATGCCGCGATTGGCGTGGCCACCTACTAGGCTCAACCCATCTATTATAAAAAAAAAAAAAATACTTTTGCCATCAACTCGAAGAGAAGAAGAAAGATTAAGCTCTTCTTGTCTACATAAAGTAAACCAAGAGGGTTTAATTTAAGTTGGCCTAATCCAAATATTGTGGGAAGTAAACTTTAAGATTGTCACTTAAATTCATTCATTTAAGCGACAATCGTAGTGTTGGGAGGTCTCTCACAAGATGGACCAGTGACTTGTGAAGACCGCAGGAATCCGCTGGATGCCAGAAACAGAACCAGTCGAAGTGGCGCTGCATGGCTGAAATGATGATGAATAAAGTGACAATCTTAATGTTTACATGATTAGGTGGCATAGGTACCTACGGTCAGCGCCAAAAGTCGATTAAGGGACTAACTACACTTATTCAGCTCATTTCTGCTTTCTGCGTCTGAACGAAACCATCAAAACCATACAAAACCATCCAAAACTGATAAACTGAGTTCTCCATACAAAACTGGTGTTATCTGATTTGACATGTATAAGTGTAGTTAGTCCCTAACACTGCTACTTTTACGTCTTTTACACATCATTTAAATTTTCAGCATTTCATACAATAGCTAAAGATTCATATTCTTATAGTTTTACGTCTGTTCCGATAATTATTAAGTATATTTTAGCTGAATAATTAAGCTAATCCGGCAGAGGACCTGAAGTGGCAATGGGTCGGCCATATTAGCCGTAGAACTGATTCGTGTTCTTGAGTGGAGACTGCGTATTGGCAAACGTAAGGTAGGACGCCCTCAGGCTAGGTGGAGCGACGATCTTCGCAGGGTGGCTGGTAGCAGCTGGATGAGAGTTGCCGGACATCGAGCT
Organism: Cosmia pyralina; assembly: GCA_946251885.1. Classification (NCBI taxonomy): domain Eukaryota; kingdom Metazoa; phylum Arthropoda; class Insecta; order Lepidoptera; family Noctuidae; genus Cosmia; species Cosmia pyralina. The sequence goes on along the minus strand of OX276362.1, from coordinate 11,378,330 downwards.
GAATGGCGTGCAGTAGGAGAGGCCTGTGTGCAGCAGTGGACTGCTATAGGCCGATGTTGATGCTGATTAAGATTTTAATCGACTTTTTTCGCTGACTACAACAGAAACTAAACAATTTTGTGGTTTCCGTTGCCTTGTATCAAAAATGTTATAGCTGGGTAAGTTCTCAACTAAAAAAACCGGCCAAGTGCGTGTCGGACCACGCGCAATGAAGAGTTCCGTAGTTGGGTTGAATTTATCCCAAGAATACACTTAACATTGTAGTTGAAAAACATGTTCTCCCATACATTCCAACTGTAAATATAAGTTTGTACTCACAATATTGAGAGATTTACCATGTTATTTTATGACCACAGACTTCTTATACTTAAGTTTTCCTGTAAAGAACTATTTTCTGTTTTTATTTTTAAATTTTAGGCTCCGTAGTTTCGAAGATAAGGGGGGAATGGTCAATTTTCGTCTATTTTCTTAAATAACATTAAAACAATTTATTTTAAAATTATAAAAAAAATATATTTGAGACCCTCATAGTAAGTAAGCCCTTTCATTTGATATGACACACTATATAGTTTGCAAAACTTTTTTTTTTAATGTTCTTATTTGCCCCCCAAAAGCGATATTCAAAATTTATTTATTTACTTTCCGTCCGTGTTTGGGTTACAGAAGTTCATATGTGTACCAAATTTCAACTTAATCGGTTCATTAGATTCGGAGCAAATTGGCTGTGACAGACGGACGACAGACACACGAGTGATCCTATAAGGGTTCCGTTTTTTTTTCCTTTTGAGGTACGGAACCCTAAAAACTTGCAATTAGTCTGGGACTTCATGTGTAAATATTTTAGTAAAGTTAGAACTAGATAGCAATTTTAATTTCATTGTGAGGTCTGTGTGCGAGCATTGACCTTGGCGGCGGAGAATTGCAATTTAAAATGTTGTTTTCTTTCTCATAATTTGGTTTATTACGACTGTAAAAATATTGCCAGGCTTTTTAAAAATACATACATACACATCACGACGTCTATATTCCCCGAAGGTAAGGCAGATGTACACCTATACAACATTATTTTTAGTATATGCGAAACCTGAATATAGTTTGTTCAGAATAAATAACTGAATCGATTCCAATAATTTTTATACCGTGTTATATTTTGCCCCAAAAATCTTTAAAATATGGACACCGCGCGACGAACACAAGTCACTGCAGGTCATAGCGGCACTAGGCACGGGCGCACAGCGGGCGCCGCGTGGTGATCATGTTTTTGTACGGACAACCAGGTAACATAACAAGCTTATAACTTTGTGATTTTTCATGACAGAGTTTTGAAATTTTGTACATGGATTCTTTGCATAAAAATACTAGACACGTGTTTCGGGTTTCGCATATACTAAAACTGATGTTGTATGATAGTACACCCACACTTCGCCTTATATGTTTAAGTCCCATGTGCGAGCCTAATGCCATCAACCGGGCAAAATTCCAGACTCCGGGCTACTACTGAGAATTCCAGATGGAAAAACCAATAACACTTTACCCGACACGGGAAACGAACTCTGGACCTCATGCTCAGTCGTAGCACTTGCATCCACTAGGCAGTCAACGAGGCAGTCCACCACCAATGAACTTTGACTGTTACTTTTGAAATTAGTGAGCAACATTATTTATAGGTTTATATCATTTATTCTCATAAAAGACAAAAAACGCCACTTACATGAGAACAGACAAGAAACATTCAGTAAACTTATTTTAGGTAACCGTCACCAAAGTATAATGTACGAGTCAATCAATCTGCCTAGCCTTTTCCCAACTATGTTGGGGTCGGCTTCCAGTCTAACCGGATGCAGCTGAATACCATTATTTTACATGGAGCGACCGCCTATCTGACCTCCACAACCCATTAACTGGGTAATACGATACCCCTTGGTAAGACTGATTATCAGACTTTCGGGCTTCTGACGACCCGTAACGACTGTCAAAGATCCACGAATGACAGCCGGGACCAACGGCTTAACGTGCTTTCCGAGGCACGGAGGAGTCTCGGTATGTAAAGATGGTCACCCATCCACGGACCGACCCCGGCAAGCGTAGCTTAACCTGATGGATAATGTACGAGTATAGTATTATAATTATATATTAGTCTATGCTCATTCAGCAGTTCAACTCTCAACCATTAAAGAACATTGGAGGACTTTTAGTCAAGACAGTTTTTCAGTTATGTGTTTGGATAGTCGAGATTTAAAACTGCTGAGAGAGCTAACACATATGTAATATTCTTTCTAGCGTAGTTAGTGCGTATTCTTGGCAAAACAAGTAGACTTGGTCGACGAAGACTGCGTTTAGTAGTTTGAGATTTTGTTATAAATTATTTATGACATATTTTTCTATTCCAGAATTTCCTCCGAGATCTTTTGAAGGAAGCAAAGAAGATAAACGACGTGTCAGAAGATAAACTCATCGAATACACCGACACAATGGTATCATTTCTAAAATCATTTTCAATACAATCTTCGCCACATAGAAAGAAAGTCAAAGTAAATCCCTAAAGGTATAGGGAACTGCCAATCAATCGCTTTAAAACAGCGTTATTCAAATGGCTTGTAGAACAATCATTATATTCTGTGAAGGAGTACTTAGGTACTCCTTCACAGAATATAATGATTGTTTTTAAATGATAAATATAATGATTGTTTTTAATAATGATTGTTTTTGTTGTGATTTTAAAGAGTGACACTGACATTTTAATAATTCATTAATTTCATTTTTTTTTATAATTTGTTAAATGAGTGACATTATTATCTTAACTTAATAACTATGATCTATGTTTTAATTTTATTAGCTTCATTTAGTAATTAGTTTGCATGATAACTTTAGCGATTTGTATTAGAATCTTTTAAAAAACCCGACCATCTGTAATGTACTACAATTCTTGCAAATAAAAAATTTCATTTCATTAAAGCGCCCCCGAGACGGTCAAACTGTTTGATTCAAACACGTAGGTTTGACTCAAACTATTTTGATAGTTTACACATCCAGTTTGAAAGGTTTGTCAAACATTAACGGGTTTGCGCTTGTTTGATGAAATTACATATTTTTGCCGTGTTTGACGCATCGTTTGATCGTCTTCCGACGCGTTTGAACAAACACGGTTCAGTTTTGCGCTGGAACTTTAAGCAATGTGTTTTTGTAAGAAACATCATACATTCTAAGAAAAATCTTAAAATCATCTGGTGCGGTAGTTTATAACACTCTGTTTTCTTTTTACATTTCAAGCAGGAGAAGAATGTAATAAACGCAAGGAAATTGCGGTCCTTGTTCGAGGACATTTCACAATTTATCTGCGTCACAAGTCTGATTACTGTGGCATACATAACCAAACTGCGCAATGCCGTTTGATGAACCTTCAAAACGTCATCAAACGGTTTCATCAAACATGTAAGGATTGAATCAAACTGTTTGACCGTCTCGGGGGCCCTTTAAGTCCTTCTATGAAAGCCCGTTTTTCAAGAACAACAAAGTTGCAAGATCATTCTAACTAGGACATTGCACCGTGTTGCACGTAATTCCAGTCTATGCTACATTTTCGACTCCTGTACAGGGTTATTTTGAATTGACTAGCTAAACTCCGCAGACGCGATAAAATAAAACATGATAAAATAAAAAATTCAAAGATTCGATGTTTTTTTTGGGAGTTCAATGACCGCTGATATTGTTGTTATTGAAACATGAGTTGAGTAAAACTGTTTTCTTATGTTTTATCGTGTTTACATAACGATACCTATCACGTCTGTGAAGTTTACAAAACAACAACGGTTTTTTTAAACTGATATTTCAAGTGACTACAATAACTGCGGTCTATGACCCCACAAAAAACCATCAAATTACCCTATTACCCTATTATTACCTATTTTATTTTATATATAGATATCGATACCCATTGTACCACCCTGTATCATCATGGCCCGATACTTACAGCCAAAACGGTTCTAGAAATCTATACACAATATAGATTTCTGAAGGTATGCCTAATTTCCGTCTAAGGCACCTATCCCACTGCTGGCGATTAACGAGAACCCTAGAGCTAGCAACTCAAAACGAGTTGGCGAGCAACGAGCAGCGAGTGCGCGACGGTAACGAGCGATTACTCGCTGGCATGCGTATGTGGGTACCAAGCATGTTTCTCTCGGCAAGTGTTATGACCGCCAAGCGAGCGGCGCTAAGCGAATACTCTCTTGGATAGCTCTTGTCGCTATGACATACGAGTACTCGCCGGCAGTGTGAGCAATCAGCAATCAACTATTAATATATTTGTATCTCTTTTACTTACCCGGGACCTACAATCTTTTGTACGTTTCTTGAGCGAGAAAATTATTGACAGCTAGTCGCGGTGCGACAAGTGCATAGGAGTTTAAAAGTTAGATAGTAAAAGGTATAAATGACACATCTTGCTGATTAGCAATATTGGTGACAATGAACGGGTTATCTTTAGTAATCTAACGCTGAACGCTGGGGAAGAACCTAAGACAACCTCAATAATAATTATTATTATTTCATTTTCATGCATTAGGTTCTTTGTCTAGAAGTAATCTATTATTGTTTGCTACAAAGGTACTAATGAAACGCTGCAATGATTTGCCAAACCATACTGGGCCCGCATGGTGGGTTACGGCCCGTTTCCTTTCACAAACAGAGGAAAGCCCTAACTTCCAGCAGTGGAGTGGTTCATTGACCAAAAGTCTCTCTAATCACCTCTAAACGCAGGGTGCGGTGCAGTCGATGTGCATTAGTCTTGAGATTTAATTTTTCTTCGATATTTCGATATTATACCGACTATAATATGATATCTCGCGAGATAGATTATAAACTAACGGTGTTCACAGTCATCTGTGGTCATACTGTCACATTATTACGTCACCGTACGTCATATCTATCTCGCGACATTTTCAAATATTTTTTTTAATTTACAGCTCCAAGTATTTGACTCCAATAAGGATGGCAGGCTACAATTATCAGAAATGGCCAAGTGAGTATAATCCTTTCATACCTCATTTATTTTAAAACTTCGAAAAAAGAACGGCAATGTTCTAAATTCGACACTTTTTCGTTTGTGTTTTGTTTATATCAAATATAATCTATATATATCTCATATCAAATTACTTTCTGGCTTTCCGGTGAATAATATAATAATAGACCCTTTTCGTACGTACTAATGATAAAAAATACAACAAACAGATAAATAATAGGTAATTATTCGTGACATAATCAATGCCATATCTACTGCAGGGGAATAACAATTACGGATGTAATCGCGTCGTATGTAAAGAGATTATCAAGTAATTAATATTAATCTGACAATAATAATAGGATCAATTCATTAATTAGATAGTAGTAAGAATACCGGCTGGCCTTTAATTGGGAAAGTACCTGAGAGCCTAGACAATTGACAATTGCATTCAAAGCGTTTCGTATTTTACAATGATTGTCAACAGGATTGACAATAAAGTTTTCGGTGGCTCATGTCAATCATATTTTTTACTTTTTCTTCATCGTTAATAGAATGTAATTTTGTCTAAGATCTAATTTTTAATTTGCTAGACCAAAATGACAGCTGCCATCGACCTTTTTTTTTTGTAATTTTGACATTTTAGTCATGCTATGTTAATGTCATCGGCCGAACCTAATAACCTATCTATCACCAGTTTTGGCATATTGGAGGTAGAAAAACCTATCTATCTATGGTTTTAACGTCCCAATAATCTAAGACTGATAAATCAAAACAACGAACGAACGAAAGGAACGTAAGGACAGATAGAATTATATTGTCTATCATCAAGAGAGATCTTCTGTCTTTTACTGAAAATAGGGGAAGGGGGGTATAGGGGTTTCATTGGGTTCGGCCATTAGTCTAGCAAATTCAAAATCAGAGTTTATGCCCTTGGTGGATCTTTCAAAGTCACTGTGTTTTAAACGTCAAGTAGAATGGAATAGAATAGAATTAAAACACACCACCACACCACACACACCACACCATTTAAATTACAGGTTACAATGTTGAAATTTTACATAGAGTGACACAATGGGCGGTCTTATCGCTAAAAGCGATCTTTTACAGACAACCTTTGGATGGAGTATGGGGACAAGGAGAGACAATTCTGTAGGTAGTCCGTGGTGTACCATATACATATACAACATATACTCAAACTCAAACTCAAAGCATTTATTTCAATTAAACCAATTACAGGCACTTTTGAATTGTCAAGGGGTCGGTCAGTCAAAAAGATGAAGCTAGGCGCCCATTCCAAAGCATAGTAGGTACCTATGGAGAAGAACGGGCAAGAAACTCCACGGATACTCTTTTAAATCAAGATATGGTTACAAAATAATGGTTACATCATTCATGTTGAAATTTTACATGTGAGAACATGCAGAACGTTAAAAGCGTCCTTAAAAAAAAAACAATTCAAATATTTAAATTAAATTAAAATAAGCCGTGGCCGCTAAGGTATGACCAGCCTTCACTGACAGCGCTTGTTCACGAACCTGACGCATGGATTAGCTAAATGATCCAACACGCGCCACCATCAGCGAGACATTAGAGTGAGCGTCACATACTCTCAGCCGCCAGGGCATATTCAAGTCAAACAAAGACGTACCCAGCTTTAGAGTATGTACATAGTACTCACACATGTGCTATGCAATTATATAATACAATGGAGATTGAGTCTATACAATGCAATGATAGTCTTACAATCTTCAGCAGCTCCAACAGTATCTTCAAATGTTAATTAATTAGTTGTGGTTGTGGAGCAGGACCAGCATTGAGCCAAGCATTTTTATCAGTTATGTAATCCCCAAACTTATAATATGCCTGCCTGCATAGTGTGCGTTTTATACAAGTTTTGAATTTAGTCTCATTGAGTTGAAGTATGTGTGGAGGTATTTTATTGTAACATTTTAAACAGTACCCCATGAACGACGAGTCTACTTTAGCTAGTCTGAAACCTGGTTGAGCTAATAGGTCCCTTTTTCTAGTAGGTACTATAATTATGCCTTTCACCTCTTTTACTAAAAAGATGTAAATTTTTCCTTACGTACATGATATTTTCGTAGATATATTGACAAGCTACCGTCATGATGTTAATTTCCTTAAACAGTTCCCTTAGAGAATCGCGCTTGCGGAGATTATATATGGCTCTAATGGCTCTTTTCTGCAGAATAAAAATTGACTCGATGTCTGCAGCCCGTCCCCAAAGTAAAATACCGTAAGACATGATACTATGAAAGTAACTAAAATAGACCAGCCGCGCGGTATCTACATCAGTAAATTGACGGATTTTTCTGACAGCATATGCTGCTGAACTTGCCGTCCTGCAAGTGATGTTAAATGAGGACCCCATTGTAGCCTTGAGTCGAGCGTGATCCCCAAGAAAACGGTTTTATCGACGAATTCTAGTTTCTCTTGATTCAATACTATCTCACAATCACTACTTTTTACATTTGGTAAAGAAAATCTAATGCACTTAGTTTTTTTCCCATTTAATACTAAATTATTAGCAGTGAACCAATTTTGGACCTGCAGTAGGGCGTTATTAACGTCGTCAAAATTTGTATCACGTCTACCTACCTTAAAAATTAAGGAAGTATCGTCAGCAAATAACACCATTTGTGGTTGATTTTTTAATAAATGGAGTAAATCATTAATATACACTAAAAAGAGGAAAGGACCCAATATTGAGCCTTGTGGAACACCCATTTTTACATTTAAACCAAGTGAAGTGATACCATTTATTTGAACTTGCTGTTGTCTATCATTTAAATAAGATTTTACTAAACTAAGCGCAAGTTTTCCAAGTCCGTAATGCTCAAGTTTCAAGAGTAAGGTTTCGTGATCGACGCAATCAAATGCCTTGGAGAGGTCACAAAAAATTCCTATGGCGTCTTGGGCCTCTTCCCACGCGTTAAAAATGTGTTTTAATAAGGTTACACCGGCGTCGGTCGTACAACGTCCTTTGGTGAAACCAAACTGTTGATCGTGAAGTATTTTATTCGTGTTAAAATGATTGAGCATTTGATTAAGCATTACTTTTTCAAAAACCTTGCTGAAAACTGGCAACACGGATACGGGTCTATAATTATTTGTGTCCTTACTGTCCCCGGATTTAAAAAGTGGTATTACCTTACTGTATTTCATTAAATCCGGGAAAACTCCTTGATCCACACACAAATTAAATATTAAGGCTAAGTAAGGCGCTATAGTCTCAATTATGGAGGTACAGACTTTAATGGACATTCCCCAAAGATCTTCGGTCGGTTTGATCTTAATTTGCTTAAAAGCTTTTATTACTGTTATGGGGTTAATGTGCTTAAAGTTAAATTCAATCGGGCAGGCCGAAACGTTCGCCTTTACTAAATCAAAAGAGAGTGAGGGCGAGGAGTTTAATATTTCAGTAGTTTTAAGTGGGATACTGGTAAAGAAATTTACAAATTCTTGAGCAACTTCTTTGCTATCGCAAATGAGACCACATGACGTCTCCAGTGTGTAATCAAAATTATGCTTTTTGATCCTGTTAGTTTCATTATTGATAATTTTCCAAACTGTCTTAATTTTGTTCTCTGCTGATTTAACCTTGTTGCTAATGTATAAAGCTTTAGCTGCCTTACAAGTATACTTAAAAATTCTAGAGTAAGTAGAAACATACTTATTAAAAGTTTCCGTGTTAATATAAGGCTTAAGGCCATACAGCTCGAAAAGTCTTTCCCTACTTTTCCTGAGTCCTCTAGTTGCCCAGTCACTAAATAAAAACTTAGGGCTTATAGTTTTTGTGATCTTCTTAAAAGATTTATCGAACTCTGTTTGGACTACCGAAAAGAATTCTTCATACAAAATATTAACATTGTTCATTGTTAGTTCTTTGTCATTTAACTTACCAATTAAAGTGCTATTAAATTTATTTAAATTAGCAGATGTTATTGGTCTGGATTGTATCTGCACTTTTTGTATTGGTATGTTGGACTCAAAAGTTACAGTTTGACCGCTGTGATCAGAAGGGAGATAATTAACGATGGATTTTTCTAAATAGTCACAGCAACAAAAAACATTATCAATACATGTAGCAGTAGTCGTAGTTATTCGGGTTGGTTCTACAAACACATTTGACAAATTGAATGATTTAAACAAATTTAACAATCTACTGGTATTTGAATTGTTTTCTAAAATATTAATATTAAAGTCACCACAGATAATTACCGACTTATTACCAGCTGCAAGTTTTGCCAAAACTTCTTCCATTACTGACTCGAATATGGAGTAGTTTTGATAATTTGGAGGTCTGTAAACGCACACTATGACATGCTTATCCAGCTCAACACAGGAAAGTTCAATGCTATGTTCAACCGATAGTTCAACTATGTCTGTACGAGTTTTTGATTTAATACAATTTTTAATTAAGATTAGTGAACCATCTCGCATCATTGATGTTCGATTAAAACAACTGGCCACACTATAATTTTCATAATTAATTAACATTTCGTAATCTTTTAACCAATGCTCAGTTAAACAAATAATGTCAAACATTGTTTTTTCTAAAAACAATTCAATTTCCAATTGTTTGGACGAAAAACCTTGAATATTTTGATGAAATAATTTCAAACATTTCTGCTTAGCCCCTTTTCTACAGTTAACAATTTTAGTGCTAGAAAATGTTGTGCTAGAAACATTAATAAATATTAGGTTGGGGAAAAAGTCTTTTCGCATTATAGTATGTATGAACTTAAAATAAAATCTCTTTGGCTATACTATTTGTATCTGGCTGGTTTTGGTATCATTGAAAGTTTAAATTTTAAAGAACATAATTCCAAATTCAAATTAGGAAAATGTGTGATTTTCATTTGTTTTTCGTACTGTCAAGATGAGTGAATCTCATGAAGAAATTCGATACATTTTAAAAAATTACTACAAAAAAGGTAAAAATGCAACGCAAGCCGCGAAAAAAATTTTCGATGTTTATGGACTCAGTGCAGTGTCTGTGAGAGTAGCACAAATTTGGTTTAAGCGTTTTCAATCCGGAAATTTTGATGTCAAAGATGCACGTCGCTCTGGTCGCCCTATTACGGATAAAATGGATGCCATTTTTTAAAAAGTGGAGCAAGACCGGTATATCAGTAGTTACAACGTAGCTGAAGAACTGGGAATTGACCACAAAACAGTTTTGGCGCATTTGAAAAAAGCTGGGTACACAAAAAAGCTCGATATTTGGGTACCTCACGAGCTCACTGAAAGAAACCTAATGAACCGTGTACTCATTTGTGATTCTTTATTACGACGTAATGAAACCGAACCATTTTTGAAGAAGCTGATAACTGGTGATGAAAAGTGGATCACGTACGACAAGAACGTGCGAAAAAAGTCGTGGTCAAAGGCCGGTCAGGCTTCACAGACTGTGGCGAAACCCGGGTTAACTCGCAACAAGGTGATGCTGTGTGTGTGGCGGGATTGGAAGGGCATATTCATTATGAGCTGTTACCACCAGGCAGGACCATCGATTCTGAACTCTACTGCGAACAACTGATGAGATTAAAGCAAGAAGTTGAGGGAAAGCGGCCGGAATTAATCAACAGAAGGGGTGTGGTTTTTCATCATGATAACGCTAGACCTCACACATCTTTAGCCACTCAGCAAAAATTAAGAGAGTTTGGCTGGGAGGTGTTAATGCATTCGCCGTATAGTCCTGACCTTGCGCCTTCAGATTTCCACCTGTTTCGGTCTCTTCAGAATTCTTTAGGCAGTGTCAGGTTAACATCACGAGAGGACTGCCAAAACCACTTGTCGCGGTATTTTGATCAGAAGTCCCAAAATTTCTATAGGAATGGGATCATGTCCCTACCTACAAGATGGCAAAAAGTTATCGAACAAAATGGTACCTACATACTTTTGATAAATGTAAATAATGTATATTAAAAAATATTTTGAATTTTCTTAAAAAATGCGGAGAAACTTTTTCCCCAACCTATTATGTATATATATATAAACGAAACGAAGAAACGAATATAAGGTTTAAGAACTACTCACGAGTAGTATAATGTTGGTAGGATGTTAAAATATAGTGGAATTTACCGAAGAAATTCATCATCATTCATATGTTGGGGTCGGCTTCCAGTCTAAACGGATGCAGCTGAATACCAGTATTTTACATGGAGCGACTGGCTTATTTGAGGTCCACTCCACAACCCACTTAATTTTACCGAGGAAATTATCACAGCTTATAATAATCTCTAAAATAGAAGCTATTGGGGCTTAAGGCGCGGACTGACTACGATTTTATTCGGCACACAACCGCGTAATCTATTGTTACCATTAGCTGGCTTGAAATATGGTTGAAAATTTAAAATAATATTTGTGTTGCCGAGATGTGACTAAGCTGCGAATGTGCATTTATAGAATATTATAAATTAAATTAATTGTCTGGTAAAAGTTTAAAAAAAATGCTAATTCTATAAAATTCTTAAAAAAAAGAATGTCGTTATCGCTGAAAATACGCCAAAGTTTATTTCTGAGGAGCAACTTCCAAATTTTTTATTGGGAATATCAAACTATTTTTTACTATTCTATTCGGTTAAATTTTTTCTTTAAGCCCTTCTCTGTCCACTGTATTTTTTGCGTCGGATAGTTTCATTGCGTTACGTCATACTCGACAATCCAAGAAACCAATTCTTGTGAATATTGAGCTAATACCGCGCCTTAAGCAATTAATTATGTTTGTTATAAGCCGATGACGATGGTATTGCCCATCATCTTGACACTATCCCTTACTTCAGAGATAACCAATTAGTTTCATTGGGGGTCCGTTTTTTAAAATATGACTGTCGCGGTTCTTTTGGTAGACGATAATTAAATTACTAGCAACATAGAAGATTGCTCGGTTCATCAGATTAGGCCAATAAGACCGCAGCAAAGGCTATTTCAGGCCTGTTCTAAAAACATTCCGGATCAGATCATTGAATATCCCGGTGATCCGTGGCTGAATAGATCCATGTCCCAAAACTTTAAAATAAATTTAATTAACTGAAGCTTTGCCTATCCCGAACAGATTAAATGGTAGATCCGGTATTGATCCCATATTCTGAACTGTCGTCACGTCCAGAAATAAATTCGGCGTGTTGTGTGGGTAGTAGGTACGCACGGCTACAGATCAAACTATACATATCCAGTATAAGCTGATCTCGCATTATATAGGATTTCATTACAATGAGAGCTCAGTGTAAATTGGAAATGCATAGCTTGATTTGTAGCCGTGCGTGCCGTACTCCGAATCGTTTGCAAGTTTTAGGTAATTAAATATAAACAGCTTTAAAATTACATATATATTTAAGTAGCCATGACTTTATTAGACCGGGTTCCCACTACGCCGGTAATACCACGGTCCAAATTTTATGAAGCTGTTCATATTTAGATCTGGCAAAACGCCGGACGTACGCGTAATGTCACGAGTGTGTGTGAGTTCACGCCAGTATCGATGCCCCCGCTCGCCCCACCAGCGCTCTTCCCATCATTTTGGCGTTGGCATTATTCATATTCATATTCTTTATTGTGGATCATAGGTACAATACATACAATGTTCTTATAAGATAAAATAGTATCAGCTATGTCCCGCCGCGAAGGCATACAATAACAAACATATCATAATTGAGATTAAATGAATTTAAATAAGTCAAAATTACACAAATTCCAACAAATGTCAGAAGAATAAATGTCAAACTATAGCTATTATACATTAAAATATTATTATTATCCACAGATGTTGATTAATTGAATGTCAAAAAAGATACTAGTAAATATTCAATTGTATCTTTACAGTTAATCGACGTTCGCACGGACGTAAAAATATCGAAACGATTTTATTTCGCGCACTGGATTTTCAACGCTCTGCTTACGCCTACGCTTGCTTGAAAATCCAACAGTGTTTTTTCGTCGCGCTGGAATGCACTCTGTTGTTGTTAAGTTGGATTCTCAACGCTCGGCTCAACAACGAGAGTTGAAAATCCAGTGCCCGATAAAATCCCACCGCGATATTTTTGCGTCCGTGCGTACGTCGGCTTACAGAACGCATCATGTTTGAGTAAAACTAACTATATAGTGCAAGTGATTTGTCATTTAAGAAATCTTTTACAGAGTTACACAAATTATCACACAATCAATATCACAAAAATACAATCCATATAAATATGACAGAAATCAATCAATTATAATAATAGGTCTTTACCCATGAAATTGCCGTTTTGTATGAAAAAATTTAAACGAATTTTTTTCATGCATTTTTTATTTGTATTAATCGAAGTAATCACCCATGCAATCAATGCATCTTTGCCAACGCAGTGGCAGTTTATTGATGCCCTTCTTAAAGAAATCAGCTGGACGGGAGGCAACAAATTCTTCAAAGGCATTTTGTACTGCCTCTCGGGTATTGATTTTTTTTCCCGCCAAGAAGTTATCCAAATTCTGGAAAAAGTAGTAATCTGTAGGCGCAAGGTCTGGTGAGTAGGGCGCATGACGGAGAGCTTCCAACTCCAGTTCTTGCAACTTGGAGACCGTCTGCTGTGCAGTATGAGGTCGCGCGTTGTCGTGCAGGAGCAGCGGAGACGAGCGATTGACCAATGCTGGTTGGAGATGTGCCAGCTTCTCCATCATTGTGTTCAGATCTTCACAGTACACATCTGAAGTAATGCTCACCCCGTTTGGTAAGAAGCTGTGATGAATCACACCGGCGCTAGACCACCAAACAGTGACCACTACTTTTCTAGGGGTAAGTTTTCGTTTAGGGCATTGTTTAGGTGCTGAACCAGGATCCAACCAACTTGCTGAGCGCTTACGGTTATCAAACAGAATCCATTTTTCATCGCAGGTAACAATGCGGTTCAAAATTCCTTCATTTGTGTGTCTGTTGAGCAGTGCAAGGCACGTCTCGACGCGTACTTCGCGCTGGCGATCATTGAGTTCGTGGGGCACCCATTTGTCAAGCTTTTTTACCTTGCCAATTTGACGCAAATGGACCAATATTGTTTTGACGCTAACGTCGAAAGCTGCTGCTAATTCAGCCGTAGATTGTGTATCATCAGCTTCCACAATCGCCTTTAATTTGTCATTGTCGACCAAAGTCTTCGGACGACCGCGAGGTTCATTTTTCAGGTCGAAATTTCCAGAACGGAAGCGAGCAAACCAATAACAAGTGGTGCGTTGGTTTGTAGTGTTAGCTCCGTAAACGTCGTTGATGTTGCGTGCCGCTTGTGCCGCGTTGCTGCCACCACGGTACTCATATTCCATAATTACTCGAATTTTTAACGTATCTATGATGACGAAAAAGATTGAAATGCGATGAAAATGTAACACTAATCAATAAACAAAAGACTACTTTTGAAAAAAAATCCATGTTTTTAAAATAAAATTAATTTGAAATTATAATTCTTAGCCAAACAAAAATTATTTTGATTTGAAATGGCCAGTACTGCAGAACGGCAATTTCATAGGTAAAGACCTAATATATATTGGATATTGGGCTAAACTGCACCTAAAAATCGGTACGTTTGTGAAAAATGTGTTAGAAAAACAAAACTAGCTGAAGAATTTATTTTTCATTAAAAAATCTGTTAATGATGTACGAGTGTAGTAGTACAATCTTATCGTTATAAAGTGTAACGCAGACATCTTCTCTATCTGCGATATTTATCTGGAAAATTGCTTTTTCTTTTATGAACCTACCTACAGCTAGATATTATGATATGCCAATGGCCTTGAGTGGTTAGCTTCCAGCTTGTGTGTTCTATACTGAGCTCACGCAACGCGTCGTACGTCCACCCAAGTAATAGGACTCGCCAATCAAGGAGCGCTGTCACAAATTAGACGCATTATCTCTCACCAATGATATCTTAAGTAATAAAAACACTTAGTTAAGTTACCTATCCAACATTTGATCTTCAAACGGCACAATTAAATGTCATACTATAAGATGACACGCGGAAGTAGGACGGCATGTCGTAATTATCGGGAGCGAAAAAGAGACAAGACGATAGGCTAATTAGCCAAGTTTTGACGTGCCACTTGCGGAGTGTGTAGGTATAACCTATTCTACCTCTTTTTACTTATAATTCACACAGTTACTAATATAACATTCATATGTTGCAGACTGCTGCCCGTCAAAGAGAACTTCCTCTGTCGACAAGTCTTCAAGGTGAGTGTCGTTTCATTTCCCGCCATTGTTCACCCAGACGCCATATTGCCGATACGCATTGATGAAACCATTGAGTAAATAGAAAAAACGAGCCGGAGATTTAAAAGGGCCATCCTTTTTTTTTAAGTGAAACTTCATAGGTAGCGATTCAATCATTATACGATAATTTAGTGAAATTTCAAGTATGCGTCACGTCACATTTCGTTACATGAGAGCTAACCAAAATAGATTAGTTTTTTAAAACACTCCCAGATTGTCCAAATACAGCAAAAGTTGTCTAACTATGTGCGAAAGAATTTGTAATAACATGCCTAGAGAACTTAAAACCCTAACCCCTCACACGAGTGCGGTGTGAATCGGGTCCGTGAGACATTTTACCTAATATTGTACGTGGTATGAGTTCTATACCAAGAAAATATTTTTTTATTATTAACGTTGTTCCATCACTATTAAGTAATAATAAAAAAATATTTTCTTGGTATAGAACTCATACCACGTACAATTTTAGGTAAAATGAGATTCACACCGCGCTCGTGTGGGGGGTTTATGATAAAATTGTTGGAATGGCTGAAAGCCCACAACATCTACTATCTAAAACATTCTTTGAAAATAAATTTTGACTCGGTTTAAGCTATCACTCGATTTTGCATGCTATAGTTCCAATAGCTGAACATGTTTGTACTCCTGTTTAATTGTAGGACCTATAAACACCGTGTTTTAAGCAAATAAAAATTTGAATTTGAAAGATTAGAACTCTTTCTCTCTCTCTTTGTCTTTCACACTAAATCTCACTTATTCTTTATTTCTTAGGACGTTTCACTTGTACGGTGCTGCAAGCGCAATTCTTTTTTTATTTCTATACTTTTTGGGGTTCAATTATGTAAAAAAAAGCTATAATAAAAATACGATTCATCTCATATTTTATCAAAATTTCCACACGAAATATAATGGTTCCTAATATAGTTTTATTATTTTCTCAAGCATCCCTGCGATAGAATATAATTAAGTAGATAGTCACATTATCATAGTTTTATGCACTCATTTCCTTTCCATTTAGTTTTGCTTTTAATAAAAAAAAATATAACCATAAAACTCCTAAAATAATATAATTGCAATTTTCCAGACATGTTACATTTTCATGACGCTCATTACATTAACACACCTACATTATAATTATCATTATACAAGTAGGTACATAGACAACAAATAATAACTTTTTGGCACGCAGACATAGAATTAAACAGATAAGATATGTTTTAGAGGATATGTCTACCTATGTCATTTTGCCTGGTTAAAGTTTAGATCTAAAGTAGATCTCCACTTTTTTTTTTCTCTAAACATATCAGATGCAAGAAGCTCATGTACGAGTTTTCATCAATTTACCTATAAATTTTCTCTTTTCTGAAAACAAATGACTTTCATACTTCATTCAAAACAATATTGGAACATAAACTTTAAACCAATAAAAAAAAAGAAAATTGGATTTTCAAAAAAAGAATACTCACGTGTCTGTAATAAAGATTAAACGTAAAATGATAAAATAATTTAAATTAAATGAGCACGTTACTATGATTGGTTTGCCTGTCTGTCTGTCTGTCTATCCTAACACTAACGCTTATGTCTGCACTCTGCACTCCTAGGAGGGCATAGAGGTGAGTCCTCACGCTGCGTTTATACGTTGGCCCACACCTGGCTCTACATGGCTGCCATTGTTTCATATAAACCTTTTTGAATGATATTCCCATAAATATTGAATGAACTTCAATCTGGATCAGAGGGCAATATTTCATAGATTTTTAGGCTATGTTGGTTGGCTAACGTTTTAATGCGACGTCACTTATTTTTGTTAATACATAGTTACACAAAAACGAAATGTGAATAATAAAATTATCTGCTTTTATAAAATAGTTTATCTAAAACTCTAGTTCTTATTTTGACTAGGTACTTTTTTATTTATTTAGTATTATTGCACTGCGAAATGTTTTAGAACATATAGATTGTTTATGTATAATTATATTAATTATATAGTTTAATTATGTTTTTGTTTTACAATAATTTATTACAGCACCCGCTTTCTCTTTAATAAGTGTTTATAAAAGATAAAAAAAATATTTTATAATATTAAGTTGGCGCCCATTATGGGACTAGTCTTAAGTTATTTTTTATTTGGTTTGACACTAATATAAATGTTTTTTATGCTATCAGGGCGCAACAAAACTTACGAAGGACGATATTGAAAGGGTCTTCTCTTTATACGATAGGGTAAGATGTTTTATTATTATTTTGTAAGGGTATTTTTGGGACAGTATCCTTTTTATACAACACTTTTTATAAAAGGATAGTGTCGAAAATGGAAAAGTTGAAGGCAATTCTGGAGGTTGTTATTTTGTTATTTATTGTCGGGAAAAGGGATATCTGTGTAGAAACCTGTCACGTCTTTAACATTTACCAAAAGAACGTTATGAGTGTGTCAGCGATCAGCTCAGTTAGTGTATTGCATTTTTATTCAATGACCTATTTTTTTAACTAAAGTGTCGAGAAGGAACAACATTTGGTAAACTTAAAAAACACGATTCCCTTCTACACTTTTTTAGGTACACTCAATCTTGAAAAATGTCGTATTTCGATTAACTCAGAAATCACAAAAAGAAAGTCGTTTTGAAAACTAACTCAATTTAAGTTATGTAACGAATCCATTCAAACTGTTCCAGGATAACAATGGCTCGATCGAGAACGAGGAACTCCGTGGATTTCTCAAGGATTTATTAGAATTAGTTAAAAAGGTTAGTGTTTTTGTTACAAACTTTTTTTAATTGAAAAATAGAATTAGTTTTAAATTTTCGATTAGAAGAATAAAATAAAAGGAAGACTGTTCAGAAAAACTAAAAAAAACAGCACGTGCATACATAACATCACGCCTGTAATCCCCGAAGGGGCTGCAGAGTACACCCACATTTCGACAATTATATGTTTTAGTCCCATGTAATAGGGAGGGTGTTTTAAAAGCTTTATTATAACTTTTATCAAAATCGCTACCAAACTTGGTACTATGGATCAATGGATTTTAGTTATCAATACAATCGCGATTTTTCGTAAACTATAAACTAACTATTCTATTTTTCGTATAAAAGAAGAAAAAGGTTAAAAGAAAAAAAAAAAAGAATAGAATAAGAAAAAAGATTTTACGTAAAGGTCTTAAAGTAAAAATGTGTGAAAACCTTCTTCCACCATTCTCTCCTCTGAGGTTTTCCCGTCATCACATCCATTTTTCTATAGATAAAATATAATTATATTTCCAAAATATAAAGCATCCAACCATATTTTTCAGGATTACGACGCTCAAGACCTACTAGAGTTCGAAGAAACGATTCTCCAAGGCGTCGAATACAGCAGCGAAGGCAAGATAAGCAGAAAACAACTGACGATGATACTCCTCGCCCTCGCCAAGCACCATCAAGAAGAAGAACCAGCTACTCCATAATTGTTTCCGAGCGCAACCGCCACTCCGTCCCAATATCCGAACGAATTTCTAGCGTCGCGACATTTTTGACACATTCGACGCCATCTTTACATTCAAAATTTGAATTTCAAATACTGGTTCCTGGTTTAATTTTGAACTTTTATATCGTTATATTAAGGTTTTAGTTGAAGTTGTTTATATTACGATGTTGTTAAGAAGACAGAGCAAAACTGTAACAGGACCTAACAGCGTCAAACAAGATTCTTCACGAAGCCATCATCTACGCATTCTGTACATCTAACTAAGTAACTTTTTACAAAAATAATTTCTGGGAAACGATTTTTATTTTTGTTGTGAAAATTCGTTGTTTACCGTAGCGCGCAACGCACGCAAAACAGTGTTACGGGTGCATGCAACGGTACAGGGAACGTGGGAGTATTAAAGTTAAGTTAAAACATTTAAAACTAGTTTTCGTAAAAAAAAACGTCAAAAAAAGTTGTAACTTTGACCTTCAATATCTCCGGAACCAGAGGTCCGGTACAAAAAAAGTAAGATAATAACGAGAGCAACAAATGAATCGGCTTCGTACACCCGTTATTTTATTAAAATTAAATAATAGTCATAAACATTACCAAAAAAAAATCTTTAAGGAAATATTATAAGAAAAATCTCTCCCATATTACATACGAGTAAGATAGCATTTTTCTGATAATCATCTTGTTCATAACATCATACCCACGTCTAAGATATTCAATGGTTTGAATAATCGACTCCGAATCCGTCCGAGTCCGAATCGACTGCGCAGCAAACATCCTTCACTGATTCGGACGTTTGTAGTAAGGTCATGTCAATCAATGGAAATGGACCTACTTTCGTTCCGATTAGGGTTGAAAGATGAATGAAATAATGCTTACTGGTTAAATAATAACAGGCGCATGGGTCGATCAAAGGTTAAGCTACCGTTTGCCGCGGTCGGTTTGTGGACCATCCATTACAAAAAAAAAAAAAAATTGTTGAATACTTAACCTATTACACTTTTATGGTGCCTTTAATTGAACTATGTTACTGGCAAGATACAAAACTTGTGCAACTGGGCTTAAACTAGGAGGATTCCTGTTATAAGCACCAGTTACTTCCGTCACCACCGTGTTCGAGCTGCCATTTGAAGTGTGGTGCGGTGCAAAAACAAGTATTATACTTTAAAAAAGAAGTTAAGTACATATTACATACCGAGACTCCTCCGTGCCTCAGAAAACACGTTAAGCCGTTGGTCCCGGCTGTCATTCGTAGATCTTTGACAGTCGTTACGGGTAGTCAGAAGCCCGAAAGTCTGACAACCTGACTTACCAAGGGGTATCGTGTTACCCAGTAACTGGATAGCGGAGGTCAGATAAGCAGTCGCTCTATGTAAAATACTAGTATTCAGCTGCATCCGGTTAGACTGGAAGCCGACCCTAACAGGAAAAAGGCTAGGCAGATTCATTGACTGGCTGGTTTTGCTCCAGTTTTCTTTCCATAAAGAAAAAGTGATTGTTTAAAACAAAACACTGACTTTTTTTTTCGAGAACTTTATGGCGTTGAATGTGTCGAAACAATTTTTAAGGGCTGGAATAAATAGTTCTAATATTATAAGTGTATGTATTGGTCGACTACATACTGTTTTTAGTACTAAATAGTTCCAAGGGTTGAGATTGTGACTAAGGGGTGTTACCTACACAAATGTGTTGGGGTCGACATGAATCGGAAAAGGCCGTACCACAAAATCGAATATAAACAGGGTTATTGCAATTGGCTAGTATTCTATTCTATTCTATTCTATTCTATTCTAACTTCGCAGACGCGAGGGTATACCTAACTAAACATGATAAAATAAAAAAATAAAAAATTTGATGTTTCGATCGCTGTTAGTGTTGTTTCTTGAAGTATAAACTTAGAAAAACTCGCTTATCGATCCCTACAAAATGGTTGTGCTGGATGGTGCTGATCCACGCGTCATGTTCGTGAACGGGCGCCGTCAGTTGAGACTAGCGTTGCAAAACTTCGGAAGTATTCGCAATAATTCGCAATTATTCGCAAATATTCAAAAGAATACTTCGATTTGAAGGAATACTACTAGTAAAAACTTATTACGTAAGTACTTATCTAAGTAGATGAAAAGAAATATTCGGAAGTTTCAAATCGAATAATTTTTTTTTTTTTTTTTTTGGTACCTACATGTTGAGGTTTAGGTGTTTATGGGTCTCATAAAGGGGGGCCAAATTTTCATTATTTTTGCGATAGGACACACCGTTTTCGAGATATAAGTAAAAGAAAAAAAAAACTATTTGATAAACTCAGTAATCTACCTATGTATTTACCTCTCCATCACTTTCACACCTAAACCGCATACAAAAACTTATGACGTAAGTACTAATCTAAGTAGATGAAAGAAATATTCGGAAGTATTCAGAAGTTTTCAAATCGAATAATACTCAAATTAGTGCGTTCATTCATAAATCTTTTTTTTTTTTTTGGTACCTACATGTTGAGGTTTAGGTGTTTATGGGTATCATAAAGGGGGGTCAAATTTTCATTATTTTTGCGATAGGACACACGGTTTTCAAGATATATGCAAAAGAAAAAAAAACTATTTTAAAACTCAATAATCTACCTATGTATTTACCTCTCTATCACTTTCACACCTAAACCGCATACAAAAACTTATTACGTAAGTACTAATCTAAGTAGATGAAAAGAAATATTCGGAAGTATTCAGAAGTTTTCAAATCGAATGGTACTCAGATTTATGGATGAACACGTAGTAACATAGTCTCTGGCATTAACGCCATCTAGCGGTGAATATCAAACTTTAATAGATAAGTACTCTCGGATAGTAGATAAGTACTTAGCTTGGCGAATAATTGCGAATACTACTCAAAACTTCCGAATACTTCCACGAATAATACGACGGGAATACTTCGGAATATTACTCTCCGGCAACGCTAGTTGAGACTGGTCATCTCATAACAGCCAGGGCTTACTTTTAATCTTGTATTTTGAATTGTCGTTATTTTATTTTTTTACATTGTTTTCACAAAAGCAACAAGAACAATGTACCCAGTATTTTGTAATACTTATCTTGACTTAAAAGAGTGTCTGTGGAGTTTCTTGTCCGCTCTTCTCCATAGAGATCTACGTTTTGGAATGGGCAACTAGCTTCAACTTTCTCATTAACTGAACGACTCTTTGACAATTCAAAAGTGCCTGTAATTGGTTTAATTGAAATTGCTTTGAGTTTGTGTTTGATACCCATCGTGTCTGCGGAGTTTAGCTAACCAATTTAAAATAACCCTGTTATTGCCGCCTGGCTGAGTGCCGAATCACCCGTACAAGTGTGTAGCACGCCTAAGATTTAATTTTACTAGAAATAAATCAAATACACCTAATTGAGTCGAAAATGAAGCACAAACTAAGTAGTAGTAAGTAAAGTCAATCAGATAGAACTTTGAAAAACACGAAAAATTGTATTTTTTGCAAGTCGTAGGTACCTATCTAGAAATAATGAGACCACAATCTCTTAATATTATTAGTACGTACTATAAAACACTATATCTCATAATTTGATAACACCAAAACGTAATTTTTAAACTAAAACACTTTTGTATTTATTTTTAAAATCATATTACGAGAATATTACACGGTTCACCTTTCAATTTGAAAATTTTCTTGTAAACATAAAAGTGAATAATTCAATGTCGGACCATACCCTTCATTTCTGCACTTTTTCTAAGAGAGTGGTTGAACCGTGTAAAACTATTCGGTGTATTATACAGTGTGTAAAAAGATCCATCACGAAGTCGTTATTTACGCTTTCTAAACATCAAAATAAGTAGCGTTGTGTGAAAATAATAGGGGGGTAAAAAAAATCTATTTAGTCTGTCAGTCATATAATAAAAAAATAATAAAAATAAAAATTACTGAGACAAAATGCATTAAAGTTGGGGAGTGGGAGCTCACTACGTCACAACTATAAAAAACTACGTATAAAATCTAGCAAGGAGTGACGTCATTCCACATTTTAACTTAATGTATCGCCGTAATCTTTTGATTACGTATAAAAATCAAAAATACGTGTCCAATATTTTTTTTATAATTTACATAACGGACAAAAAAAAATTTTAATCATCATCCCTATTGCTGGGATAAAACTTTTATTTTTGGTGTGAAAATTCACTGTTCACGATAGTGTGCAATATAACGCACACAGAATATTGTGTTGAATATGGGTGCAAGCAACGGTACGCACGGCTACAGAAGTTATACATTTCCAGTATAAGCTGATCTCGCATTGTTTAGGATTTAGGTCAGTGTAAACTGGAAATGTATAGCTTGATGTGTAGCCGTGTGTACAGGGATCATGGAGTATTTAAAGATAAGTTATAACATTTAAAACTCGTTTTCGTAAAGAAAACGTCAAATAAATAAAGTTAGAACTTTGACCTTCAATATCTCCGTAACCAGAAGGTTCCCAGTACAAAAAAATGATTACAATGACGGGGAGAACAAGTGACTCTCGGTTTCGTTAAGCGTCTTTTTACACCTGTAATATGGCAACACTGTAGTTATTCGACTAAACTATTCGTCTCGACTATTTATCGTGTCTTTAAATAAGAGCTTAAAACTAATTCTCTTTCATTTTTCTTATTTTTAAAAGCTGTGTTTTGCATTAACATTCAAATTAAGACACGTAAAATAGAGTGCAAATATTAATTATTAATATAATAATTATTATATAAATGATCATCTACAAAGCCAAATCGTATGCCAAATATTTAAACCTAGCTATTTCATCGACTCTTGGTTTAAATGAGAATAAGATACACTTGCCCCGTCCTATAAGGGTAGAAGTATTTTAAAATTGGAATGAAATAGAGGTACATTGTTAAAATCGATTTAAAACTTTACATTGTTTAAAAAGTCGTCTTGCAAGTCAATTTATACAAGATTAGGCATATTCTCATCTCTAGGCTAAAAAGCTAAAAATAATCGTTTATTAGAAACGGTCAGGCTAGCTAGCTACAGTGTTTCTCGCCTTTTATCAAATATTGAAGAATTTATTATTAACCTCACTATAAAAAATATACTTCTCTTTTTCATTTTTACCAAGAGATCCTTTGATACTATTTTCAGAAACCATTTTAAATAAAAGATGTAGCAAGTTACATCGTGTATATAGTTTCTGATACGTACATATCATTCGAAATCACTTGACATTGGCACACTATTTTGGATAAATCCTGTTTCATTATGAACGTTGTTTCTCCAAAAAGCAAGTAATTTTACTGTACTTGGCAATTGGATAAATCACATCGCATCGCTCTACGACGTAGCAGACTTCGAGCTACGCTGTAGTTCGTAATCTGCTACGTCGTAGGCGGTGCTACACGCCAACAGGGCGTAGCACGGCCTACGCACAAACAACGTTCATTGAAAAAATCTTTGACGCAAATTCGCTAGGAACTCTTTTAAATACCTGTCTCCTTACTCTATTTTAGTAACAAAATCTACCTATTTCCCCTCTCAAATTCTATTTTAGACCTTACCCAATAAGTTTTATACTTAAAAAGATCCCATTATTCTACAGTAGGCACACAAAGCGCAGTGGTGGCCCAGTGGAAGAACAGTGCAGGTGGTCCAGTGGTAACAGCCGAGACTTCCGATGAAGGTCCTAGGCCCGAACCCACATAGGCGTTTTACATTGTCTAATTATTTCATCACCACTGCTCTCAAAACGGTGAAGGAAAACATTGTGAGGAAACAGACATGTCTTAGAACTAAAAATTCGAAGACATGGATGTGACATCTACCAATCGGCACTGGGCCCACTCCCTCTCACAGAGAGAAGGCCTGTGTCCCAGGGTACATTATAGGCTGATTATGCTTATGCTATACGAGGCACACAAAGTAATTAGGTCTAAAGGCGCCTACACACTATTTATATTCGCCATTTTACCGTGTGGCTTTCAGCGTCATTCACGTCTTCATTATCATCATGTTATGCCCTGCTATGCTTATGCGGGCAACCTAAGCTTATATAACCTAAGCTTGCCGCGGCAACGAAGGTTACATACCGCTGGGCAAGTCGCCGCGAAGCAGGATGGCACATCCAGTGGCCATGCCGTCGGCAGTGTGTAGGAGCCTTAGGGCGCGTTTACACCTTCCAATAATTACTTATAATGTCCAAAGGTATGTAAATCGTATAAGATATCACCAAGGGCGTAAAGAACAAGAGAAAAAAAAGCAACAAAAAAAATTGTACCCACGTTAAATATCTCCTACAAACTATTTTTTATAGCATACTAATATTACATGGGACATAAAGTTATCTTGCAAGATGTGGGTGTAATATAATATGTAGGTACACCTCTGCTGAACCCATTGAGGAATACATGCGTGATGTTATGTCTATAAAGATCACAAATGAAAATGTCCTACAAAACACAATGATACCTGATTTTATAAATTTTAATGAAAATTCAGCTCAAATTTCACAAATCCAAAATTAATGTGTTATAATATTAAGACAAATATTGTATTTTCCCACTTATCTCTCTAGTCTATACCTAATCTATACTTACCTTATCTTTCGTCCATCCAATGTACAAAAAAAAACGTACTACACTATGACCTTTAAAAAATGTTTGCTAATCATTAGATTTGTCGGTGTATTTTTAAATTATCCCCTTAGATTTTTCTCTAAATGTCTACGCTTGATGATCCTTGTAGGCATAATAATAAAATGTGATGATAAAAAAATAACATAAACATCTCGGTGTATCCATTCGCTTTTTTATCCAGCTAAAATAATGAAGACTTTGCAAATCATAAAAAACAACCTGGCAACATTGAAAGTTTTCCATGCCATTTTTTTTTGCAATTTTTTTACGCAGTTTTTGGATTATCGTATTTATATTCAAATTAATTCACATGAGTTGAATGTTTTTATCGAATTTTTTGTATGATAAATGTAAAATAAAATCTAGGTTTAATAAAAAAGATAACATAACTTGATGTTTCACAGAAGTATTGTTTTGTAACGGATATTAATGTGATGTTAATTAGTATTTTGTATAAAAAGGACTTGATAACTAGAAAGTTAAAAATTAAAGCTTATACGAGTACAGAGACGTTGACAAAAAAAACAATTGAGCCGTCGCGAGACGCTTGGCAGATGTGAAACATCGAAACTATTTTGTATAGAAAATATGTATGAAAAGATTAAAATAACCCATAACCAAAAAATATTCGGATATTTTTGAAAAAAAAAATATTCTTTATTTAATTTCGTTCGGATGTTGGCTATTGGCTGTTGCTCGCGTCGCCACGCCAGCAAACAACCGGTTCCCGGTCTGACTCGCCACATTAGGTGTTTCACATCAAGAAATAAATTAAATTCTTGCAAGTATCAAGTTTTGTTTTTAATTTTTCTAGTCCGAGCTTAAATCGATGTTAAATATAAATGAGTATAACGTATCTAGTAATTGTTGAAATACCCTGATTGTGTGTAGTGGCCTTCTGTGTATTATTTTAAAAATTAATTAAATCTAAATAAGGACGATGGGCAAAAGAGATAAGTAGGCTGTCATGGTAGGTAAAGATAACTAAAGACCAAGGTAAAGCAATACCTTGGTCTGGTCTCAAATGCACAAAAAAGGCTTGTGCAAATGCCTTACAATATTGCTATTTTTTTCCGTGCGTAAAGCTTTGGTTTCCTACTGTAGCGGTGGCCGCACAGACTAGGTGGCCGCCATATAACGGCCGCAGTGACGGCTGTCATGAAAATGATGGCATCGGAGTTTGACTTCAACAACACTTTCTACTCGTACTTTCTAGCGACAACTTACTTTCTTATCGTTTTAGTGACGTTATTCGACGGTAAATTGCGGACGCTATGTGGCGGTCACCGCAGTTTTAGGAAACTAAAACTAAAATAGCAAATTCTATCGAAAGTAATTTTCTGCATTTTCTGTATTGATTACCTCCGATAATAAAAACAGGTTGCCTGGATTTAGGTACTTGCATGCTTAACTGTTTTGCCGTTTGTACTTACTTATATAAGTATATTTTATATTAACAAAACATAATTATATGTGTTGTGATGGTATAACGTCTAGCTTTAAATATGTATCTACCAATGAGATAAAATTATCTTACGCACAATGAAACATCGCTCAACTCCGCTCAAGTATTCCCTACTTTTTGGCGCCAACATGAAAAATCATAGACAATTATTATTATTTCTTGTTACACGTTTTTGTTTTTAGATAAGAACTACATTTTCTATAACCTTAACAATTTTCTTCTTGCTTGTTACGGTTTAAAATTAATATTTTGATGTTTCATTGTACTACTACATCTTATCTAGTCAAAGCAAACTAATGCTAGGTACACACGCAGCGACTTTGTCGCCGGCGACTCGCTGGCGATATCGTCAGCGACAAATCGGCTGTCAAAAACTTTAATAATGTGTATGTGATCCATGATTTGAAATCGAAAGTCGTTGGGTGTTTATTTATCATAACATTATAATCAAATATTTTCAAAAATGGTAATGGAAACTCATATGCAGTGGTCGTATGAGTTTTAATGTTGTGTTAATAATCTTTTTTGTGCTATGAATTGGACCTTTTCCAGAAGATGTCTGTCAAAAAAATTCCATCGGAAATATCAACCAACAATATTCATTGGTTCCATCGTATATCCTCGGAAAAACCGAAAAATAGCGAATAAAATGTGACTTTCGAAATCGATTCCCACCTAAATTATTAGGTACAGATTGACCTAAAGATTGAAGTACTAATTCGGTCACTCCTTTATTGGACCAGTCACATTTTATGCGCTATGTTTCGGTTTTTCCGAAGATAAACGGTGGCACCTTTGAACGTTGTCGTAGGTACTGTAATTTTTATTGAACTTCTTTATCTGCACATAGAAGTTCAAGTTAGAACATAGAACCACTCACGCGCGGCCTTCCCTCGCGCGACGCCCAAAATCATGGGCCACTGCTTTGAGGTTCATCAGCCATGTCACTTGACAATTTTCATTACGAACTTTGTTTGAAACATAAATAAAGATATAAATGGAAACAGGTATGTACATAAATATATGATACAAATGGCTACTATTAATTTCTTCGCCTGGCACTAAGTGTTAAATGTAAGGTTGGAATACGATGATGTTTGTTATAAAATGTTTATATTTGTAAATCTGCCGTTTCATTTTGTCATCCCCAGTCATCCCATTCCCAATACTCAATACTCAATATCTTTATTGCTTTACCATAATGTGTGCTTAGGTGGTAATTATATAATTGATATCATTATGGACCCTATAGGGCACAGCAAAAGGGTAGGAGAGAGGGAGCCCTGTTTTAGGAGATTATGAATAACTACACCACAGGCTACCAAGTTATCTTTATCAATGAATCAACTCAGCCTATCGCAGTCAACTGCTGGGCCTCTCCCAGGCTGCGCCACAACACCCATTTCTCCGCCTTCCGCATCCAGTCTGTCCCAGCCACTTTCTTCAGATCGTCGGTCCATCTAGCTGGGGAGCGTCCCACACTACGCTTACCGATACGCGGTCTCCCACTCCAGAACTCGTCTGCTCCACCGGCAATCGGTCCTTCGACAAACATGGCCAGCCCACTGCCACTTCAGTTTGCTTACTCTGCAAGCTGTCGGTTACTCCGGTTCTTTTCCGGATAACTTAATTCCTGATTTTATCCTTCAAAGAGAATCCGAGCATAACCCGCTCCTTAGCGCGCTGAGAAACCTTGAATTTGTGGACCTGCCCGACTGTCAGTGTCCATGATTCAGCACCGTATGTCATAACGGGCAGGACGCACTAAATGAAAACCTTAGTCTTCAAGCATTGCGGGATAGGTGACGAGTTATCTCTATATCACCACATAATGTCTTGTCTTCACAAGTTTATACCTACTTAGATTGTGATCTAGGTATAAACGTAGAGACAAGACATTGTTGCAAGAAAAGTATTAAGTATGAATGTGGCTGTCTGCTTATGAGAAAAGCGACGACTGATGCTTGAGCGGCTAAAGAATAATAAAGAAAATGTTTTTTTCACGCACTGGATTTTCAACGCTCTGCTCAGTGCCGTGAGTTGAAAATCCTACAGTGTGTTTTTTCGACACGCTAGAATGCACTCTGTTGTTGTTAAATTGGATTCTCAATGCTTGGCTTGGCAACGAGAGTTGAAAATCCAGTGCGCGATAAAATCCCACCGCGATATTTTTAAGTCCGTGTGAACGTCAGCTTACTGTGCGTTTGCACTGGCGAAACATTCAGTTAAAAACATATTGATATCTCTGTCAGATACATTGACAGAAATAGAGATAGCTATATGTTTTTATGCGATGTTTCGCCAGTGCAAACGCACGGTGTGATTTACTCATGTTTCGTGCAGTGCGAACACAAATTCAACAATACAAATTGTGAAATTTGTTTGACATGACAAGTATCGAAACATCAACTCATGTTGAATGTTTTTTAATGCAAACGCTTACCTATATAGGGTGACTGGTAAATAGTGACCGATACTAAAACACATGATTCTAATCCTATTAAACACCTTTTACTACGGGACCAAACCTGCAATCGCGAAAAAAAAAACCTGCTGCTCCCTACATTTTGACGAGTAATGCAGTACCTAATGTAAATGTAGGGAACAGCTAATTTTTTTTCGCGAATACGATGTTGGTGCCATAGTACAAGTTGTTTGTTATCATGAGTACAATCATGTGTATAAGTATCGGTCACTAATTACCAGTCATCCTATATAGGTGTAAGTTGCACTAGTCGTTGGCAGCTTCAAGGTACGTAGGTCCTTAAATGTCTTAAAGGCGGTGTTACTACTGAAGTGCACTTAGTAGTAGGCCAAAAAACAACACAACAATAAAGTCTTTTGTAGGTATTTATTTATATTATCCTATACTAATATTTGTATAAATATACCTATATTATATATATTTGTAATCACGTTCTTGAAAACAGCTCTAACGATTTCGATGAAAGTTGCAATATAGGGGTTTACGGGGGCGAAAAATCAATCTAGCTAGGTCTCATTTCTGGAAAAAATCTTTTTCTCTATTTCCACCCGAGCAGAGCTGGTCGACCAGGTACTATCATTATATATACACTTCTGGACACATCTATTGGCCCACCTTAGAGTTTAGGTTTCGATGGCCCCTACCGAAATATGATTGCTAGATTGAACAAAAACTGTTGATGCAGTTTTAAACCTGATACATTTGTAGACTCTGTACTTTTACAGATAATCTAGTAATAGTTTAAATATGAAGAATTAACTAATATTTAGGTTCATGGCTTTCAAAAATAAGGTTTTAGAAATAATAGAAACATGTTAATGTACTTACTTAGTGTATTTCCCAAACACACAAAATCAAATATACTTTTACAATCACCACTCGGTATCCTTGAAACACAGCTAGAGATTAACACTCGTTTCTCGACGACTTATCCACGACTAAGTTTGCAGGATGGGCACGACAACCAAGATGGCGTTTTCCCCCGCCATTCTTATCCCCGCCTTTTTGCGATACGCTGTGATTGGTTAGTCGTGCCATCTACAAACTCAGTCGGTACTAAAATAGTCAATACAATACTTTTAATATTAGAACAGATATAATTTTAACATAGCTAATTGAATAAAATACGATATTATTTATTATTGATAACAGTCGGCCATCCAAGGTACATTTATACGTCCTCGTGTAAAGAAAGCACAAAAAAAATACCAACAAAACAAATAAAATTATAGCTGAATCATCAATCAATAGCTGATCAACGACAAAAATAATTATAACAAAAACAGTAGCACAATACATCATCACTGTGGAGTACCTGTTACGAAAAGTGTAAAGAAAATAAATGTAGGATTTACTAAACAATTGTTAACAACACTGATTATTAATTGAATTTTGGACATTATTTCATGGCCCTCTATAATTAATAACGAGCGT
Source organism: Cosmia pyralina (assembly GCA_946251885.1). NCBI lineage: Eukaryota > Metazoa > Arthropoda > Insecta > Lepidoptera > Noctuidae > Cosmia > Cosmia pyralina. Next base: position 11,347,612 of record OX276362.1, on the reverse strand, counting down.
TGTTTCATGGCTCGATGTACTTATACGGGCATTATTTCATGGCCCATTTTAAGTATCTGGCATTATTTCATAGCCAGAGTTATTTATTTATTTAAATCTCCCTTACAACTATCATTACAGGCATCCATCTAATGTGACAGTGCGGTCATTTTACAAATCTATACCAACTTATTTACAATTTAATTTCAATAAGGACTAAAACAATCATCTAAAAAGTAATAGGAACGTTAATATTATTATAATTGACCTCAGTGGACATTATTTCATGGTCTAAGGGTCTGGAAAGGTTGTGTATTAATTTTGGGCATTATTTCATGGCCCACTATAGTTAATAACGAGCTTTGTTTCATGGCTCGATGTACTTATACGGGCATTATTTAATGGCCCATTTTAAGTATCTGGCATTATTTCATAGCCAGAGTTGACCTCAGTAGACATTATTTCATGGTCTAAGGGTCTGAAAAGGTTGTGTATTAATTTTGGGCATTATTTCATGGCCCACTATAATTAATAACGAGCTTTGTTTCATGGCTCGATGTACTTATACGGGCATTATTTCATGGCCCATTTTAAGTATCTGGCATTATTTCATAGCCAGAGTTGACCTCAGTAGACATTATTTCATGGTCTAAGGGTCTGAAAAGGAAAATCTGTAGGTAAAACTGAAATATATGAAGATTTGTTAAACTCAAATTGAATACTTAATGATATTCACATTTTAGGTTATTCGCTGTTATTGCCAGACGATTTGAGAAAGGATATCAGAAGAGATGTCACAGAAATACTGATAACCCATGTCTCAGTGACGCCATCTAAAAATTAGCAAAGTTTGACCAGGTACACTCTTACCGACATAAACCTTTGGTTAACAACTGTCAGATAGTTTGACTTGTCTATGAAAGTTATTTTAATTTATCGAAATATTCGGTAATTTATAAAATACTAACGAAATAAGCCAAAGTTAGGTCCAGTCGTTTTACCATAACGAGATTTGGAATATTGTATTGCTCAACTCTGCATTTTTCTTAGAAAATATGTTTTTTTTTTTTTTGTGGATACGAATGCGACTTGACATGCAGACGTACAACACTAGCTCAGAACACTAGTCTGAGCGACTTCTACCCACTAGGACCTATTTATCGGATTACGATTTTGTTCGCTTTATGTAAATAATTTTACGGCTTGCAGTATTAAAAGTCAACCAGGCCTTAATTTTGTCACAAGTTGAAACAGCTGTCAAATAAGACTGGCTAGCATCCAGGGGAGTATCTTCAATTAATTTCTATTGGGTAAAGTTTGTAATTTGTGACAGGTCTTGACTGTTAGAAAAAAAACAGAAAAGCCGTCTGTCAGTTCGGATATAGGCTAGTGACAGTAAGAAAAATACGTTATAAATTTTATTAGGTAGAATGGTTGCGAGCTAAGCTAAAAGTATCAAAGTTCAACTTAGTTTTATAAATGATTTTAGGTTAAGTATTAAATATTTTTAAGCAATAATTACATAAAATAAACCAATTGAACTTGAATCGAACAAGTGAAATTGAATGCACAACAGAGCGCGATACGTTACGACTAAAGACGATGAAGTCACTCGAGCCGCCATTACTGTGTGCCCCGTTTTGACTAAGTATAAAAATTAAATTGAGTTTTAAATATTCAAAATTATTTTTGTTTTAATAAATGATTTATGTTTTAAGGTAACTAGACTGCAAGGAACTTATTCGGTTTCCTAAAGAATTGTCAACTAGCCTGTTCAGCATTCACTAAGCTTGGACCCGATAGTCTAATACCGAATAGAACCTCTGGTGGTGTTCGATGTATGTCCTTGTTAAACGTGTTGTTCATGCCCCATTGAACATCAGCTACTTGGATACTCATTCCATTTATTTTCAGGGGAGCCAACACACTTCATCTTACAAGATTTAACGTCAGAAAACTGAGGATCTTTTAGAATAGAATACCCACTCTTTATTATGTACACCATACGAATTATAGATATACCTAAATGTAGAAACGACAATAAATGCTAATTTTGTTGTTGTGTTCATAATGTAGAATTCCAACTATCCCGACCATACTATCATGAGCCTGCTGCAGGGATGATGACCTCATACAATCCCATTGCTACAAGCTTACCTTCGGAGCAACAACTACTTGAGTTTAATATTACTAAATAATTTAAGTTTATTTATTTCGTAATCAACAGTTTTTAACACATCCATTTTAGAGGCTTTCTTTAAAATATGGAGATATAGATATACCTGTAACAGAAGACCTCCCTCTTCCATGACTATGTGTATACAAACAAAGCCTGTTTGTTAATGACAGAATCAATAACAAAATAAGTACAAAGAGATTTAATAATTTAATATAGTAGGTACATACATAGTCACATTATAGGTATTTAATCCACCATAAGAAAAACCTTGCAAAAACGCGTTCCTATTCTAACTACGGGATCCTAAGTCGCGAACCCAGTTGTTCTGACGACAACAGTGCCAAGAAGCCGCACATTGTGTGTCAGAAGTGTAGTTCCGATCACACTACTTCGCGCACTCTTCGGTGGCAATCGGAGGTTCCGAAACACTACGTTAGCTACGGTGCATGGTGAATCTTTTTCTTTTTTTTTTTTTTTTGAACGAGTTATTACCGGGGCAAAAAGAGAAAAATGCGTAGGCGAGAACTAGATGGAATGAGGTGTTTTTAACCTTTTGCATTTGATTATTTACTCGTATAACATCATTTTAGAATAAATTTTAAATTGGCCGTTTTTCAGAAATAGAACTACATATAATCGATAGTACCTATTATAGTATTATTTCTGTAAAACATTGATAATTTTATTTTCATAGATGATGAATGACTTAGTGAGGTATTAAATTTTGATGTAATCTAGGAGTTTATGAGAACTGAACAATTTTTTTGGCTTGTCTGCTAGGAAAGTTGTAGCTTCGCTACTGTTGTACTTGAAGATTATTAAGACTAACTCGAGTCTAGAAGTATATTTTGATTGACACTAAGTATAACTTGAACCTACATTTCGAAATGTTAACAACGTAATTGATGAGCATTGACTTCCAAAATCTTTGAACGTTATGGATAAATCGTTTTTCGACAACGGGGTAGTTTTCAACCGTGCCTACATCACTCCTATCCTTTACTCACGTGACCTTTCTCTCTTCAGTGGTCGGAAGTTTACCATAGCACTGTTCCGCCACATGACCAGCTTGACCTAAGTATTGTAATAAATTGCTAAGTCACGTAAATGATGACGAATATGCCAATTCAATAGATAGCTAACTAAGATCAGTTTTAATAGAAAAATGTTATTACACAGTACCTAGACTGTGTAAACAAGCATATTACAAATTAGAGAAATAATATCCAAGATAAGAATGCTTGGAAACATGCTGGTCCTGCTCCATAGGACAATCTAGATTCTAGAGTCAGACAAAATCAAACTGGTTGCTAATCTAATTTAATTTAATGTTCACCAACTCAACAGCACTACAGGAGCTCGTGGCTAAGTAATAACAGCCGCACGAGTCAATCCATCAGGCCAAGCTACGCTTGCCCGGGGTTGGTGAGTTATGGGCGACCATCTTTACATACAAAAACTACTTGGCGCCCCGGAAAGCACGTTTAATCCGTTGGTCCCGGCAGTCATTCGTGGATCTTTTATAGTCGTTACGGGTCGTCAGAAGCCCGAAAGTCTGACAATCAGTCCTACCAAGACGTATTACCCAGTTACTGGGTTGTGGAGGTCAGATAGGCAGTCGCTCCATGTAAAATACTGATATTCAGCTGCATCCGGTTAGACTGGAAGCCGACCCCAACATAGTTGCTGTAGGCAGATTAATTAACCGCTTAAGGACGTGGCGGTGAACGGGTACAACAGCAAACCAACTTTGTGCTTTTTAGTGCCCTGACAGGGTTCATGCACATGTGGATATACGCGTATTATTGTATTTGTAAAATGTGTAATGTGCATGACAGCAAATAAATAAATATAATACGCTCGTTGTTGAATTTTGTATTTCGAGCATTTCATAAATACGAAAGGAGTTTGTTATGGTTATCAAACAGCTGGCTCAGCACCTATAATCTAGCCAACCTTTCGTCGATGCCACGGAAAATGCACTCGACTTTATGAAGCCACCTGTCATTGTCTGATCCCGTTTACTTGGGTCAAACTGGGGAATCGTGTTGTTCAGGGAACTTAATTTATCTGCACCATCATTCTAAATTTTAAAACAACAAGTTCCGAAAGAGTATAATCCTACTGAAGAAGTCGACTCACCTGTGGTCTTATCTTCAACTGTGGCTTGCACGTCTCTCACCATGCTGGCTCGCGGGTGCCGTACTGAGCTACGCGAACGGCAGCTGTTACGACTTCTTGGCGACTTGCAACTCGCACGGCCAGAAGAGACATGTCCTAATGCTCTGCAGGGCAGTCCGCACGACTCGTTGCTCGGCGGCTTGCAGGGCTCGATGCTTGATGGCCCACAGGGCTCGTTGATCGGTGGCACGACCGGCTTGATGCTCGGCGGTGCGCCGGCTCGATGCTCGACGGTGCGCCAGCTCGATGCTCGACGGTGCGCCGGCTCGATGCTCGAAGGTGCGCCGGCTCGCTACTCGACGGTGCGCCGGCTCGATGCTCGACGGTGCGCCGGCTCGATGCTCGACGGTGCGCCGGCTCGATGCTCGACGGTGCGCCGGCTCGATGCTCGACGGTGCGCCGGCTCGATGCTCGACGGTGCGCCGGCTCGATGCTCGACGGTGCGCCGGCTCGATGCTCGACGGTGCGCCGGCTCGATGCTCGACGGTGCGCCGGCTCGATGCTCGACGGTGCGCCGGCTCGATGCTCGACGGTGCGCCGGCTCGATGCTCGACGGTGCGCCGGCTCGATGCTCGGCGGTCCACTCGGCTCGATGCGCGGCGGTTCGCAGGGTTCGATGCTCGGCGGTCTGCTCGCCTCGATGTTCGGTGATCCACCCGGCTGGATGCTCGGCGGTCTGCTCGCCTCGATGTTCGGTGATCCACCCGGCTCGATGCTCGGCGGTCCGCGGTGGCGTGTATGAAAGTAACATAACAATCGTAATGAGTTAATATTGCAAACACCAAATACCGCCAATGTTGAAACATCCACCTAATATTACACCTCGTGGTTGTACAAAATAAAACTTTAAAGTAGAACAATTGAAACAGACCATTTCCTATTGTATATTTATAGGTCTGTATGCGTTTGCATATGCGTTTCCGGTCGAAGCGTACTGAACGAGACAATAGAAATTTTGTTAATACGTCTGGGGACGTTTAGTGTAGTGTGAAAGTGTTAAGAAAAATTCTAATAGCATAGTTAAGCAGCGTTTTATTACAACACAATAAAAAAAAACAGCATTTCAAATTGTTTTTACTTTAAATAAGAATTTCAAATGCAATTTTACAGCCAAGAACCAAAACAATTGTTAACGTAGGTAGCAGTATATATATTATATTTTTCATTATCATTCATCATTATTTTTTTATCAAGAGGACAAATAAAATATCACAATGGTTTAATACTCAGGCATAATAATAGATAATTAATTAAGGATAGGTACAAAAAATATTTAACTGGCCAAAACAGGAATCTTTATCCCACTTCTGAGATGTAGACTCTGTACTTTTACAGATAATCTAGTAATAGTTTAAATATGAAGAATTAACTAATATTCAGGTTCATGGCTTTCAAAAATAAGGTTTTAGAAATAATAGAAACATGTTAATGTACTTACTTAGTGTATTTCCCAAACACACAAAATCAAATATACTTTTACAATCACCACTCGGTATCCTTGAAACACAGCTAGAGATTAACACTCGTTTCTCGACGACTTATCCACGACTAAGTTTGCAGGATGGGCACGACAACCAAGATGGCGTTTTCCCCCGCCATTCTTATCCCCGCCTTTTTGCGATACGCTGTGATTGGTTAGTCGTGCCATCTACAAACTCAGTCGGTACTAAAATAGTCAATACAATACTTTTAATATTAGAACAGATATAATTTTAACATAGCTAATTGAATAAAATACGATATTATTTATTATTGATAACACATTTTACCATCTTTTTCGATCGTATTATTTTAAATTTGAATTCAGAATACCATACGACATGGAGCTACCCCTAACAAGTCGGATATGCGCCTTGTTAAAGGCAATTGATTTTTGAATAAAAAACATGTTTTATCAAATAAAGGTTTAATTTAATAACGCGTGTTGCCTCCATGGGCATCTAGTAGAGCTCTCATACGATTAGGCATAGAGTTTATCAACCGCTCTATGAAATTTTGAGGGATCATCTCCCATTCCTCTTCTATGGCAGTTTTCAACTCCTGCATCGTCTGGGCAACTGGCTGACGAGCCCTAACACGTCTTTTTAGCTCGTCCCACATGTGCTCAATGGGGTTCATGTCTGGGCTTCTGGCTGGCCAGTCCATAACTGTGATGTTCACATCCCGAAGATATTCCCTGACGATGCCGGCCGCATGGGCTCTTGCATTATCATGCATAAAAAGGAAATTTGGGCCCACATAGTCCGCGTATGGTATCACGTGAGGTTCTAAGCACTCACGAATGTACCTTTCAGCATTTAATGTTGGCAGCCGTGGTCCTGTAACAACCTCAAGTTGAGTTTTGCCGCTCGCGGATATACCGCCCCAGACAGTCCATGAGCCACCGCCATAAGCAACCCTCTCTTCAAAGCAGCATTGTGCGAAACGCTCTCCCTTACGTCGGTAGACCTTCTTCCTTCCATCATTGCCATGTAACACAATTTTAGACTCATCAGAAAAGAGTACACGGCCCAATCTTGCTGTGTCCAATTTAAATGACTGCGTGCGAAATGAAGGCGCGCTGTTCGGTGGGCTCGCGTTAGTTTGGGGCCATTAGCTGGCTTGTGTGGTACCATATCGCGTTCTTTTAACCTTCTCCGAACAGTTCGAGCGCTCACAGATACTCCGTGGAAGTCGCGAAGTTGGTTTTGTATCTCAATGGAGGTAAGGTGACGATTTCTCAAGCTGGTCGTCACGATGAATCGATCCTGCCTTTCAGTTGTGACCCGAGATCGTGGCCTTCCTTGGCGACGAACAAAGCCGCCAGTCTCTAGGTACCTCCGATAAACATTTCGGACCGCAGATCGACTTAAATTAAGTTGAGCACTCACGTTTCTTTGGCTGTGTCCGGCCTGAATAAGTGCCACAGCTTGGGCGGCGACTTCAGGTGAAGTATCCATAGATTATTGATAGAACCTCACCTTAATGTTAAGAATAAGTAATGTTTGTTGCAAAACCAAAGATCACTCACTCACACACTCACTCACTCACTCACCAAATCACTTTTTCAAGAATTAAATCCAAGTAAACCAATAAAACCAAGTTTTCTTAGTATTCGATTGTTTGATATCAACAAACAGGCTCCAAATTATCTTTTGTTTCTTTAAATTCTGTGTTCGAAATTCAAAAAAAGACTATTGAATGAAATTGTGAATGTGCCAGGTTCAAAACTGCATAAAAACTTTTTGCTCGACCAAATATAAAATTTTAGCTAGGACCAAACGAAACTGAAAATACAAGGTGGGCCAAAAGATGTGTCCAGAAGTGTATTTTGTAATCACGTTTAGAAAACGGCTCACTTTGTAATCACTTTCTTCAAAATATTTCGACTGTTTATTTTTTTTAATCTTTACGAATAGCTTTAATCTTCTAATTTTAGGGCCTCTCGGGAAATGGTGGACTCCGATTTTAGAGAAAAGGAACACAACAACGCGTCATTTTCGCAAAAATAAAATAAAAGCACCTCACGCCTTGTAATATTAGTTTGTGTTGGGAACTAACTACGACAGCGCCATTTTGACAGTTGCCTTCCCCGTTGAAAATGATTTATTTGACATGCTATTAGCGGGGTTTACACCGCTTCCGTTCCGTCCGTATCCGTTCGGACCACGGATTTGTAGACTGCGTTCCAAACCGCAGATGAAAATGTGTAGTTTGGACGGCGGATCAAACCGTCGTGCTAAATAAGATTTAAATCAATTTTTAATTTAATTTAATTTAATTAATTTTAATAATTTATTTAAATAGTGGTTTTGTTGCTGTGGCGTTATGCTAATTCGCGGTTTGGAACGCAGTCCACAGATCCGTTTTGTTTTTTTTTTGTTTTTTGTATGACATCTCGCAGATCAACCTAGGAGGTTGTCGGCTGCTTAACCGGACTTTCCTGTGGGTGCCTTAATAAATGGCCTGTTTTCCTGTTTTCTAATAACGGGGTTTACCTACATTTTATTAGAAAACTTTAATTATTTTCATTTTTATCGTCAACAACTCGAGATAATGAAGTTTCAGATGCATGTTGTATGTACATATCAAGCTATACAGGGTTACTGTTAATTCGACGTATATCCGTCAGGGGCTGATAAGGGGGCCAAAATGCAACAAGTTGAACCCCCCTTAAATATGGCCGAAATTCAATAGTTTTCGAGATATTTGAATTTTAAGAGTTTTACGATATTTACCCAAAATTTGACATTTAATTCTAAATAAAAAAAAATACATATTTGAATGGGTACCATTAAAAATGATGTTGTAGCTGGCACTTTAATTAAGCTATTGACATAATTAAAACTACTTAATTTAACAAAATAATTAAAATAATGAGCGATTTAAGAATAATATCTTATTAATATTTTCATTTTACGCTTCAAAAATGTCGTCTCGTCACAAAAATTACTATGACATTAATCGTACAAATAACTAAAACAACTTGCCTATTCCGTAAGCTTTCCAAAAAGGTATAAAAAACAATTTTAAAATACATAATTCGTGGCTTGGCATGTGTTTGAACCGGCGCGGCGGCGCGCGGTGCGGGGAGAGAAATCAAGTGTGTTTTTAGTTTATGATCCTCGCTAAAACAACTGATTTTACTGGCGAAATTCTTCATGATGGGGCGGGGTGTGCGGGCGGGGGAGTACACGGCGTCTGCTGCGCTCGCGTCGCCTTCCTTAGTAAGTTTCGACTCTACGCCGCGCAAGCACGTGTGTTGTTATCTTGCTATTAACCAATCTCTCATCGCGTTAATTTGTTATCGATCATTAAAAAAAAAATCAAAAAAAAAAAAAAAAAAAAATCGCGTTAATTCATGTTTCTCTTGTTATTCTTTTTGTTCATTGTTATTTCGGATAACATGGCTTCGTATTCTAATAACTAATACGCAGACATAATGTTTTGTTATGGTTTTGCCGATGGAAACGCGGCTGCGGCTCTGCGAGAATACCAACGCCGCTTTCCCGATCGACGACTTTCCCACGTTACTGTTTTCGGGAGCACCTATCGACGATTGTCTGAAACTGGCAGTGTTCAGAGAGCACAAGTCAACGCTGGCAGACCTCGACGGTACACGGCTGACGAAGAGGACACCATTCTTCAGTGTTTTATTGATGACCCAAACATCTCAACGAACATTGTTGCAAAACAGCTCGGTATGTCCCAGTGGAAAGTGTGGTCGGTAGTACATCTATCAGGTAGACACCCATACCATTATCAACTTGTCCAAACATTGCACGAGGGAGATCCTGCCAGGCGACTCGAATTTTCTCGGTTCATGTTAAACGCTGACGCTGACCAGGAACATTTCCTAAGAAATATTTTGTGGACTGACGAGTCAAAGTTTGACCAGGATGGTATAACGAATTACCATAACTTACATTTTTGGGCACCTAAAGTAGGCAGGAATCCAAAAAAACTAAAAGAAACTGCGTCGCAAATGAGATTTTCCCTGAACGTATGGATGGGTGTCCTTGATAATTATTTGCTGGGCCCTGATTTCTTGCCCCAAAATTTGAATGGCGAAAATTACGAGGAGTTTTTAGGAAACAACCTAGACGATTTGTTGGCGGATGTTCCCGAAGAAATAAAAAACAACCTCATGTTTTAACATGATGGTTGCCCAGCACATTACCGGATTACTGTCCGACAGTGGCTAGACGAGAGATATCCAAACCGATGGATTGGGAGGGGAGGGCCAATTCCGTGGCCAGTACGAAGCCCTGATATCACACCACTTGATTTTTACGTTAGAGGTCATATGAAGGAATTAGTTTATGTGACCCCAATAAATTCAGTCGAAGAACTTCGACAGCGAATAATAAACGCGGCGCAACAGATGAGAACAGCGTTCACATCAAGAGTGACGAAAAGCGAAGTTAGGAAGAGAATTCAAACCTGCATTCGTAATTGAGGGGCTCATTTTGAACAAGAAGTGTAAATTTTTTTATAAAATTTGACGTAAATTTTTTAATGCATTTTATTTCATACAAATACAAATGACCCTTTCTCTCCCCGCACCGATTCAAACACATGCCATGCCACGAATTATGTATTTTAAAATTGACTTTTATACGTTTTTGGAAAGCTTACAGAATAGGCAAGTTGTTTTAGTTATTTGTACGATTAATGTCATAGTAATTTTTGTGACGGGACAACATTTTTGAAGCGTAAAATGAAAATATTAATTAGATATTATTCTTAAATCGCTCATTATTTTAATTATTTTGTTAAATTAAGTAGTTTTAATTATGTCCATAGCTTAATTGAAGTGCCAGTTATAACATAATTTTTAATGGTACTCATTCAAATATGTATTTTTTTTTTTATTTGGAATTAAATGACAAATTTTGGGTAAATATCGAAAAACTCTTAAAATTCAAATATCTCGAAAACTATTGAATTTCGGCCATACATATGGGGGGTTCAATTTGTTGCATTTTGGCCCCCTTATCAGCCCCTGACGGATATACGTCGAATTACCAGTAACCCTGTATATTTCCGGTATAAGCTGATCTCGCATTGAATAGGATTTCCTTAAAATTAGAATTATAGCCTGATTGATATGTAGCCGAAGCCGTGTACATTTAATACATTCTACCCACGATTCTACCCAACGCCAACCATTTCACATTTTTCATCAGAAAAATAATAAATATCCATAGACAACGCTTAAAAATATTTTTGTGTTGACAACACTACAGATCCGCCATCATTCATTCACTAAAGAAAATCGGCGTATTGGAAGCCGCAACGCGTGGTTTTGGATTTGGTAGATCGTGTAAATAAGTTATCTTAAAACACCATGGGTGTAAACGTGGAAACCGTTTCTCCCGGAGACGGTAAGTTTTATACAATTTCCAGTTTTACTCATTGGTAAATGTCATGTGGAATGGTTATTTTCAATCGTTTTTTTTTTTACTTTTCCTGCATAATTTAACTCATCATGCTCAAGAAAATGTTATTAGCATCATTTGAAGTCAATTCCTGCGCATATGTGTTCAAGTACTGTAGTTTTATAATGATTTTTTTTTTTGCGGTCACAGGGCTGACGCCTTGGTCGTATCATTAGGTACGATCGTCAGGTAATTTGCACAAACAATGACTAATCTCTTTTCGATTACTCATTTCAATATTTATTTTCGCCATTATTCGGCCAGTAAACATTGTCATGTGAATTCTCATATTATACACACTACATTCAGTTGTTGGGAGGATAGGGCTCCGCTGCCCTCCCCGGCATCTATATAAAATGCGTGGGAATGAACCACGTGTGGTACTACTGCATTATGCTGTTATTTTTCCTCCAATTAAGTATATGACCTATTTAGAAAGACAAAAATATTCTCTAGTAATATATTGTTATCTAATTTATATACTTAAGTCGTGATAAGTACTCATGTAATGTAAATTAGATAACAGAATAAACATGTACATGTTATATTATCCAGGTTGTTTGCCATATCAGTCATTTCCCCTTGGTGATCTTCTATCTATCTATAAAAATAAAAGTTCTAACTGACTTGTCAACACCCAGCCCAAACCCTTGAACCTAGAAAGCTGAAATTTTGCACAAAGGTTCTCTTAATAATGTAGGCAAGGAATAAGGAAGGATTTCCCGGTAGTATGATAAATTTTAATCATAAATATTTAACACTATCTCATCTGCCCATGGTATTGCCGGCGTGTAGTTTAATTACTTACTTTTATTTGCTAAAAAAATGCCGTAACTCAATATATGCTCGATGATGATGATGCTTGATTTGTCATGCCTCAAAATAACTTCAGTTTAACAGTGATATGATATTTTAAAAAATCACACATCATATCTGTCACCTAGTAAAAAGGCAATGAGAACTTAGGATACAAGAGCAAACGAAGCAAGCTCGGGACTTGGGGCACCTCGACTCAAACATGTTAGGTTCAAAGGGGATTATTTTCTTTTAAACCACCCAAAAATAGCAGCCCGGGGCTCCGTCAACCACACCTTGTTACAAAATTTTTATATTTATTTGACTTGGGGTGTTTGACATTGACCTTAAAAACTGGACCTCGGAGTTTGTCACAAGGTAACATTCCAAGATTTGAGCATATTTAAGTTTGACCTTGACTTTGTGTTGATCTTGACATTGAAAATGTCATTGACCTTATAATTTTGCTTGGAAACCAATTTAAACCTGGCCAAATTTTTTTTTCTCGTCACCTATTGATTTCTGGTTTTTGGGGATCTCAAAATTACACTAAAAAGGGTACATTCTTCTATAAAAAATTGACAGGTTATAAAGTACAATGCTTCTTTCTTTTTGATTAACTTCTTTTAATTGTCTCTGGGTATAAAACTATGTGAACCTTTGTGAAGAGAGAAAAATAAAGATCACTATTACTATTAATTATTAGCTGACCCGAATAAAATGTGTCCGAATAAAGTCTTGTCCAAATTTAACCGTCAAAGTCAAACCAAACACAAACAAACGGGTCGGTTGTACAAAGAGAATGTGTCAAATCTACGGATGCATTCAAGTAGTTTATATTACATCAGATTGCCTTCCCTAGAATTGACAGCTAAAAACAGTTAGTAAAGGAAAAAGAATAATGTGGTTTTTACGTTTTACCATGCAATTTACAAAAAAAATCTCTTCATATAACCTTCCTCCACACTGAAATGAATAACTGAAAAAAAAAATCAAATTGGTGCAGCAGTTCTCGAATTTTGCGCTACATATTTAGCTATTAATTTTTATTTATATAGATAGAATTCTGTCTTTTTGGCCACATTAAAGGTAACTTGTGTACCTAAGTTTCATTATGAGAATGAAATAAAGATCATTATTGCATCTGACTAGCTAGGCGAAAATTAAAAAAAAAGTCTATTCTGAATACGGCAAATGCTAACCTCCATTTACTATTTGGCACTACCTATCCCAAAACTCTTAAAGAAAAATTAAGTACAACAAAAAAGTTTTACTAGATAAACATTAACAAAGTCTAAAACTGCCTATAGGAATAATACTGAGGGGACGCCTTAGAAGGACATAAATAGTGACCTTATTGGAGACATTCTTCAGAAAGATCAGGGGCGTAGTAGTCACAACTGGCATGCGTGTATACTATATATCCAGTTGTATGAATGTAAACAAAGCAAAAGGAGTTTGTTTACATACTTGTAAGCATCGTAGCAGGTGGCATTCTATAGGTTTCGCCTACCCCCATGGGAAAAAGGCGTGAATTTATGTATGTGTTTTATCGCTTTAACATTACCTATCATATTTTCCACAGAGTCTACCTACCCCAAGTCTGGCCAGACGGTGGTTGTGCACTACACAGGCACGCTGACCAATGGCAAAAAGTTTGACTCTTCACGCGACCGCGGCAAGCCTTTCAAGTTCCGCATTGGCAAGGGAGAGGTCATCCGAGGTTGGGATGAAGGTGTTGCCAAGGTAAGAAGTAGTTTTCAATGGACATAGAATTCTCCCTCTTGTAACTAGGGTAACCATTTCGAAACTTCGTCATTTGCAAAATTTGTGGACATTTTTCTTTTTTCTTTTTTTAAATCTTTTAAGTTGAAATGTCTGGACAAATGACATAAGACGGAAAGACCAGATGGGGAGCCAAAGCCCTTTACATTTCTGGACAAATCCAGATAGATGGTAAATCTTACATGTGACCTTCGATCAATAATAGTACTAGATTCCCGATAAGCGCTTCAAAAACGGCCCGAAAAATAAAAACACAAATACTTTTGTGGTCTTATTTCAAACATCGACTGTTCGGGAACAGGGAAATGCATGGAGTAGTATTGTTACTTTATATGTTGTTTTTGTTTGTAGATTTCCTAGTGACCCATTTCGCAATGCAGAATGGGTATCTATTGTCGCGAAAGAAAGATGAGAAGAAATATATAAACCTTGTAAAATTCAACAATTTGTTTTAATATTTTTATTAAAATAATTAATTATCAAATTAATAATCAAAATTAAAATAACTATTGTACTAATTTACTCCTTCTACTTTTAAAAATCGGTCAGAAATATTTGCTACCATATAAAACGAACCTTGGCCTAAAAAATATATTATTATTCTGCTACTCTACATCTTTCAATACTTACTGTGTTCTGAGCATTGAAATGTAAATACCAAGAACTATGTCTAGTTCCAAAATAGAGTAAGCACAAACTTTTTAAAAAAATGTTTTTAACCTTATTGCTTAAGTTTTAAGTACACTTTAGAATAAATATTTTTGTACTTATTATAAAAATGACCTTTTATTTTCAAGCGACATTTTTAATTTATTGCTTTTACCTTTCTCCGATGATAGAAGGACTTAAATATAAATATTTTGCAATCGTAATTAAACTTTATGTTTGATTGTTAAGGTTTATAATGAATTGAAGTTGTAAATATTATAAAACTTTTTTCTATATTTCGTAGTAACAAATGTAATTGTTTATGTGTGTGTAAACGTGGCCACTACAGCGACTTATTTTTGTTCCTGATCCTGTATCTAGTGCTATTATTGATCGAAGCATGTGACACAAGTATTCATGCCTAAAAAGTGGGATTGGGAAATCATTGTTAGACAGGAATTAACTAAATTTTGGTGATATTTAGTCTAGTTTAGAGGTTTTTGTGACAAGAGAATCTGCACCAATATTTATTAAGTTTAGTTAAGCCTAACAGATACACATTAACAACTGTTAAATGTTTTTAAAAGAAAAATGTTCACTACTATGTCCACTCACAATGGCGTATGTGCATTGTTTTATAAACTATAGTGTCTACACATGTTGCTTGTTTGAGTTCCATACAATTGTGTGAGGAAAAGAAACAATATTTGTATAGACTAGCATGTTAGGAGTTAGCCCACGATCGCACGGGCACTTTAAGGCGACGATAACCGACTTTTAATGATTTAATTTTTTTTATTGCCATTGGCAATTATCTGCGCCTTAAGGAGCCTTATTTTACCGCCCACTGGATTTTCAACTCTCCGCGTTGATCCGAGCGTTAAGAATTCAACAGAGCGCATTTTAGCGCGTTTAAAACGTCACGTTAAAAAGTGCCCATGCGACGTGTCCAATGTCTTCATTATGTATCCATTTATAGATGTTAATATTTGTTATCAACTAGCTGACCCGACAGACATCCTGTCTAAACCATTACCCTAATTGCTTGTTTTGTAACACACCATCAATCGGAATCTGAATCATTTTGAAGCAAATTGCTACGTAAATAATGCAATGAATGTTGTTGAACTGTCAAAATGAAACGGATTCCGATTGATAGTGTGTTACGTAATTAGGGTGCAGAATTCATACATAAATTCCATAGAAAGAAAACGATCAGTTTTTCCCGAATAATAAAATTTTCTGGGAAACTTTTCCAATTTTTATTTTCATAATAACCTATTTCGGACTATTACGAACATTTTAAAACAAACAATTGCTAAATCGGTCCTGGCAACAAACAGCATTGAATTTTTTTATAGAAGATGTAGTAGAAAGTGCAGTTGTGGTGTGTCAACCGTTATAGTTTTGATGTTATTTGAAAACCTGTCAGCCTCTGATCAACAAATCTGCTATCAAATCTTTTGTTATCCTAAGAGAAATCATAGGTCATATTGCCATTATCATCAAATTAGGACTTCAAATGATTGCTTGAACTTCTATTTCCTTAATTGTATTCGTCTTTTCTTTACAGATGTCAGTGGGCGAACGTGCCAAGCTGACCTGCACCCCCGACTTCGCTTATGGTCAACAAGGCCATCCTGGGGTCATCCCCCCCAACTCCACCCTCGTCTTCGATGTGGAACTCTTGCGCCTCGAATAAAACTTTAATTCAACCACCTACTTATAATTAACATTAGACATTATCTATTTCAACATGAGAACTTTTTAACTAATAATAATAAAAAACTTTAATATGTGGGTACATAGAAAATGTCTAAGAAAAACCACTCTTGAAACTGCCAAGATCAAATGTCAAATCTCCCCAGTTATATGAATTTACTTAGCTTGTATTCGAAGAGGGAGTTACAAATTTTTTTTTACGATTATTTATCGTCTTCCACTGTCAGGTTTAGGGTTTTGTTTGTTTGTTCAGCAGACATACTATTGATTATTCAAACGTTACAAATTGTAACCATTATTCAAAAGTAAAAATGTCATTACATTGTTCTTCACAGGTTCTTGATAATTATGGAATTTGATTTGTATGTTAACAAACCTGAGGACACTGACGACATAGGGCGGATTTCACCAATGAAACTGAACGCGATCAGCACATCTAAACTAAACCGCGTTCAAAAGCTGTCAGTGTTATCATTGTTGTGGAATATTGACACTGACAGCTCTTGAACGCGGTTTGGTTAAAATCTGATCGCGCTTAGTTTCATCGGTGAAATTGGCACTTGTTACTACTTACTTACTTTTTATTCTTTATTTCCAATTTGATACATTGTGAGTCAGTGGACAACCCTTAGCTCATATGACATTCCTTATGCATTTGGATTACTAGAATCGTGCAATATTGTCTTAATAGTCACATTTAGAAGTCTTATCACACTTTAATCACAAATATGATGGAGATGTGTAAGATCATGATAGAATAAGGCCAAAATATGAGAAGTGCGTCGAAGCTTTAGCCCAAAACTGTATATAATGTAAGCGCAAGTTGTACTAACTTGAGTGGTCTCTTATTCTGAATGTATGGTAGGTAAAGGTAATTTCAATGATAGTTTTATCTTATGACTAAGATGAATAAACTTATTGTGGAAATTTTGAGTTTTATTAATTGTATATTTCAAGACCTAAGTACTCCTGCGAAATGCTATAATAATGTAATGTTCATACTTCAGCCTACCTTTGAGAGGCCGAACTAAAAGGCGAAAACAAATGAAACCATGTCTGAAATCGGTTAAAAAATTCCGTTTATTACCTACCCGTGGTCAAATTTTTCGAACACATGAAGCAATGGATTAACAATTTGCTTCAAAATGATTCGGATTTCGATTGATGAGTGTGTTACGCAATTAGGAGGTGGTTTTGTTGAACTCGGACAATGATGATTGACCACTTTTCAATGTTATTTGCTATTTATTAGGTACTTAAAGGTGAGGATACACTCATCTTCCGCTGTTGTACCTACGTGCCCAATCAATGCTCGGTGGTGCAGCGTGCTCGCCAGGTTCGCGCACTGCTGAGGAGCCGGTTGGCCGCTATACATCGATCGGCGAATTCTTTGGTGGCCGTGGTACGAGAATGGAACCACAGCCCCCTACATTATACGTGGAAAATAGACGGGGCTCAGACTGGATAAATGTGTTATTATTGGGTGCATTGGCACGCATAAATGTTAACTTGACTGAAACTTAGCATAGTGTTAGACTTTCGCGATTCGTTTATCCAGAGCTTAGCCTGTACCTACAAGTACAATTCCCCAGATGTCTTCCTTTCCCAGAGTTAGGTAGGTTGTATAGTAAGAATAGGTACCTAGGTTTGGTTTGTATGTTAGAATGTCTTGGTCTGAATAAAAGTCTTATTTGGAAGTGGACTAGATACCTACTGCAAGACTTTTATTCAAAGGGGGCGTTGCTCATGAACAGGTTTGATGCTTTGTTCAAGTCTCGACAATGTTATACTGGCTGACATTCAATCATTTAAATATTGTAGGTAAGTATGTCTTCTAGAAAGAAAAACGATGAACCAATTTAGTTAAGGAGTGTGAATTATAATTTATCTGAAGCTTGTACATCAGCCCCATTTAATGGAGTCCCTCTCGTTTTATTATTAATTTAGTAAATCTACTGAGGTTCGAGCCCTCACAGCACATAACCTACTTGTTTATTATACCTGCGTTAGGCACCTATCATGTGTGTATTTACTGAACATTGGATACTTGGATAACTAAGTATCCAATAAAAAAAAATAAAAGATTTTATTTAATTTCAATGCAGATTTAATAGAGTTGGTGTCTTGTCGCGTCTTCGGTCTGAAGCTGTAGGTAGTTGATATTAATGTGTTATTTTTTGGGGAACCTTTAGGTAATTAGTAAATAAATCTTAACATGCTTGACTTTTTCACACATTTTAATACGACAATAAATATTAATTAACGATTATTTTTACGAGATCACAAATAGCCCGTCTTAGTAGACGATGAATAGGTCATACTTACGTAATTAAAATAATAACTCATTACATTCTTCAACAATTTAATTAGATAAGTACCTACCTACCTAATTGTAAGTATTGTAGGTTGGTTGTTAAAATTAGGTCGCTAGCATAGACCGTCGTTTAGCGAGATTAGGTGCCTACTTTCAGAGACCATTTTCTAAATCCGATTTGGATTGATTCTTTCCGTAATAATGTCCTTTCTTGCATTGCCATTCATTATTTATTGTATTCCTGAAAAAGAAAAACATTTAGGTTGAAAAGTAAGTTGTATATAGTTAGTTTTCTGGCCCTGGGAAAAAAAAACTGGTTCCTAAAAGGCCATCCACACAATTTTTTGACGGAGAAATCGGTAGTACGACGAATTGATAACCTCTTCCTTTTTTTGAAGTCGGTTAAAAAATGAGACTTGACGAGCCTCCCGCGCTTTTTCCGCCGCACAGTGGGTCGAAAATGCTATATGAGGGATATTGAAATTTTTTTACATATTCCATTTTTTTTAAACACCTTTCGAAAGATCTGTCATTCTGATGAATAATTGTTGTGAAACTTTTTTCTCTAAAACTGATAGTTTGCCCGGAAAAAAATATTTTCAATTTTTGTTATATGGAATGAAACAGGAACTGCTAAACTTTGGCCAAATCTTGAAAAAAAAGTAAGTAAAAGGTACCTACTTATATTAATAATATCATAGATAAAATAATTGTGTGACATTAAACTACTTGTAATTAAGTTACAAATGTGTAGTCAAATCATTACTTTTTGACACAAAAGTATGTTTATTAAATAAAATGCTTTACATTCATAAAATATGTTTTGGCCATTATTATTATTTTTTGTTTTATGGCCGAATTGTTGACAGATGTGCATGGTACGATTGTGAACTATAAATATAATTTTATATAGGTACCTACAGTTTCTCAATAAAGGTACCGAAGTAAAAAATTTCACTTCGATAACTTTTTTGAGAAACTGTACCTGTAGAAAATTATATTTATAAGCAGTTCAGAATCGTACCATGCACATCTGTCAACAATTCGGCCATAAAACATTTTAAGAATGAAAAGCATTTTATTTAATAAACATACTTTTATGTAAAAAAGTAATGATTTGACTACCCAATTCATCGAAAAAATTACAAAAAAAAGATTTTGAAAATTAAAGCAAACAATAAATTTAAACAAAATTAAAAATAATTAGGTAGGTACTCTTTTTTTTTTTGACGCCCGTTCCCTTCCCATTTCAGACCTCATACCGCTGTTGGCTCACTATAACTTTTTTTGACGTCCGTTCCCTTTCCGTTTCAGACCTCATACCGCTGTTGGCGCACTATAACTTTTTTTGACGTCCGTTCCCTTCCCGTTTCAGACCTCATACCGCTGTTGGCTCACTATAACTTTTTTTGACGTCCGTTCCCTTTCCGTTTCAGACCTCATACCGCTGTTGGCTCACTATAACTTTTTTTGACGTCCGTTCCCTTCCCGTTTCAGACCTCATACCGCTGTTGGCTCACTATAACTTTTTTTGAGGCCCGTTCCCTTCCCGTTTCAGACCTCATACCGCTGTTGGCTCACTATAACTTTTTTGACGCCCGTTCCCTTTCCGTTTCAGACCTCATACCGCTGTTGGCTCACTATAACTTTTTTTGACGTCCGTTCCCTTTCCGTTTCAGACCTCATACCGCTGTTGGCTCACTATAACTTTTTTTGACGTCAGTTCCCTTCCCGTTTCAGACCTCATACCGCTGTTGGCTCACTATAACTTTTTTTGAGGCCCATTCCCTTCCCGTTTCAGACCTCATACCGCTGTTGGCTCACTATAACTTTTTTGACGCCCGTTCCCTTTCCGTTGCAGACCTCATACCGCTGTTGGCTCACTATAACTTTTTTTGACGCCCGTTCCCTTTCCGTTTCAAACCTCATACCGCTGTTGGCTCACTATAACTTTTTTTGAGGCCCGTTCCCTTTCCGTTTCAGACCTCTTACCGCTGTTGGCTCACTATAACTTTTTTTGAGGCCCGTTCCCTTTCCGTTTCAGACCTCTTACCGCTGTTGGCTCACTATAACTTTTTTTGACGCCCGTTCCCTTTCCGTTTCAGACCTCATACCGCTGTTGGCTCACTATAACTTTTTTTGAGGCCCGTTCCCTTTCCGTTTCAAACCTCATACCGCTGTTGGCTCACTATAACTTTTTTTGAGGCCCGTTCCCTTTCCGTTTCAGACCTCTTACCGCTGTTGGCTCACTATAGCTTTTTTTGAGGCCCGTTCCCTTTCCGTTTCAGACCTCTTACCGCTGTTGGCTCACTATAGCTTTTTTAAGAGTAATGAAATCTATACTAATAATAAAGCTGACGAGTTTGTTTGTTTGTTTCTTTGTTTCAACGCGCTAATCTCTGGATCCCACCAGTCGGCTTTGAAAAATTATTTTTTCATTAGACAGCCCAGTTCTTGAGGAAGAACATTAAGCGAAAACGTGGCAGACGTTGCGATGCGACGGGGTGGGTCGGGGGAACAAGAAATTACACGCGGACAAAGTCGAGAGCAGAAGCTTGTTGCATTATAAAGGCGGTCACTCAAATTCAAGTACCTAGTTTCGACTTGCCAGGTCAGTTTTGATTCTAACCGAATTTACGTCATCGTTTATTAGATATTAAATAATGCAATGAACGTGACTGAACCGACAATATGAAAGGCATTGCGATCGATTGCCTTTTTATGTGTGTTACGCAATTACATAAACTAGGTGTACCGAAAGGTGTGGTCAAATTCAAATTGATTATTTTTTCGCGATTACGATGTTGGTCCTTTAAAGAAAGTTGTTCAGTTTGATGGTCTGTACCACACCCTTAAATTTGACCATGCTTACCTTTCCTGTACACCCTGTATTAACCACAAAGTACACATACATACACACACACATTAGATAGCTTGATAAGTCCTCGTGTTACTATTGTGAACGTCTCACCTGAAAGAGTGTTAATTCCTTCTTACATGGCCCAACATCTTTTAATGTCTCCAAAAACCCGTATTTCATCTCTTAACTGATCTTTTCCACCTTCCAGTAACATCTTCATAGGTAGGTATTTATAAAAATATACTTCCAATCTTCTAATGACAAATAGAAATACCTAATAAGACGTTAAGTTTTCTTCTCGCTTTGTCTTCATTCCTTATATTTAAATACATCGATTTATTTTAAATGGCGCTCTTGCCTAATGCGAGTCTGCCATCTTCTTATTTCTTAGTTATTATATAATAGTTAACATCAAAAGCATTAATAGATGGAATAACAGATATAAGATATGTTGTGTGAATGACTGTCTTCTAGGTATAACCTGCCACTCATGGTTGTACTTTTCTTCGATTTTCATTTCTTTATTTCAGCATCTTCCAATGCATTTCCTTCATTCTATTTGACAGATCTTCGTGAGTGACCAGACTTCAGCCAGTAGGTACACAAATATAATATAATGCAGTGTAAACTTACAACAGGTAAATATAATAGCTAACTACCTGTATTCTAAATCCACAGTTTCTGGGCTATGAATATACACCTATGCTCAGTAATAATAATAATCAAATCTTCAGTATTTCCCTGTTCTCCGAAACATCGTAACTTTTTTAAACTAAAGCCATTAGTCTTAATAGGTATGATAATTTGTACTTGTTTGGTTTTCTTCAGGTAAGTAAGCCCGGTTCTCCGTTAGCACGTCTAATATGAAACACAGGCCTATACACAAAACAGATAGGTACCTACTTAATCTGTTCTGTGGCATAATAAATGATATTGTTGCACCATCTCTCTGAATTATCCACTGAGCCAGGTTCTGCATGCCCCATCTACTGCTTTAAGGAATGCGGGGTCACAACAACAAATAGATACGGCAGTTTCTGCTCGTATAATATAATCATTCTGAACATCTACTGTACTTCTTATCAATAAAAGCACAAGAATGTGACAGCGTGGTCGTTTAGACCGAAAGGAACACGAACATCGTGAAACATCCATACTCCTATTTGAGCAAAGAAGTGGTAACGGAGAAAAGAGTGAAAACTTAAAGCTTATGTACTCCACCAGATCTCCTCCATCGTTTATTCGCTGGAGGAGCTTACTCCGCCTAAAACAAAGAATACAAGCGTTAGTGTTGTACCTACTAAAATAACTATCAAGTTAAAAGGGTACGGAGCCACATAAATTATTGGCAATCGCTTCCCAACACCTACACGAGTTAAAAAAAATAATAATTAAGTACTTAATTAAATAAATTGTCAGGTTAGGCATCAAATAATGTGGTAATGTGAATGTGCCTTAATTTTTGCAAAGCGCGTCATTATTATCAATTGTGATTTTACACCGTTGTAGACAGATAGAGAATCGATTGACAATGCAATGAAGCTACACACCGCTCAGGCAATGACTTTACTGTTAATGTTATACTGTCATCCTCAATTATACAGCCTATAAAAAGACACAGCCGTTATACTTATAGCTTTCTGCTGTTCATCAAAGTAATTGATACTGAGCAAAAATGATTGCTGGGAAAGGACTAAGGCTCGACCGAGATCTTGGTCTCGGTCTCGGAATACTCGGCTACAAATCCAACAGAGAACTCGGTCTCGGTTCTCGCCTAAAAATCGCCGAGGCCGAGACTGTTGTACCGTAATTTAAATTTACTGCACGTGATCGAAATAGCGCTTGATAACCAATACTGCAAAGAAATGCAAATATTTTTAAATACTCGGTAGTACTTAGGCCTGCAGCAAAAAAGTTTTTATCAGCGCCGCCTACTGGTGTAGCAAGTGAACAGCTCTTTGGCAGAGCTGGCCAGTTAAACGATGAGGCGACACTCTTTGAAAGGTGAAAATGCTGATTTTTTTTTTTTTTTGTGCTAATTATTGTTTAATTTTGAATATTAAAACTATAAAACTCTTAAAAATATAATATGCAAAATTAGCGAATATTCCCAGACACATGCAATCCCACATGCAATCGGGAATAAAATTAAAAATTAGGGAAATTTATTCCCGATTGCCACAATCCATGTGGCGATGTGGGTGTGGTGGTGTGTGTGGTGTGTGGTGTGGTGTGGTATGGTGTGTGGTGTGGGGCGATTGGAAATATTTGAAAATTAGCACATTTGCTTTTTTTTACGATTTATCAATTTTCGGTCTCGGCTCTCGGTCTCGGCCGAGATTAACAAACCAAATACTGTTATAAATATAACAGTAATCGGGCAGGTGTGGGTGCCCTTGAGGCTCCAGACGTGGGGCGTTGCTAAGGGATATATTGGGATGGAGGGATGCGCTATAAAGTTTTGATTTTTTCTCGTATTTTCGTGATGACAGGCACTTTATATGGATTTACTATATATTAGGGGTGAAATTATCTACTATAATCATCATTCAGCTAAAAGCATAGGAACAGCAGTAATAGCCTAGTGATGTAACCATCGGACTGCCAAGTCGTAGGTCTCCAGTTCAAACCCAAGGCACGCACCTCTCACTTTTCGGATTCATGTGCATATTGCATAATTATCACTTGGTGCAGGAAAACATCGTGAGGCAACCGGCATGCCTGAGAGATATTTCTCGAGAGCACGTGAAGAAACTGACACCAGGTTAGTCATTAACCACACGAAAAAGAAAGAAAGCTAAAAGATGTAATTTGCTGGACATAGGCCTCCCCCAAGCATCGCCAAGCCGACAAGGAAGTGCGGAAATCCGCTAGATGCAGGAAGCACAAGATCGGTCGATAAAATCTTAAAAAGTTATCTAAATAATTAATCTAAAAATAACTTACAATACTGTAAAATTTATTGGTGGCACACAAAGTCCAGACTTGCTTTGCAAATTGCTTCAAAATAACTAGAAGAAAATGTATGGCGTACTTAATATCACTTTTGTCCGTCACTGAAAATGTACGTGTACAGTACAAAAATTACAACGATAAAACATTGTATAGATAGCCCGTGCGAGTTATCTGTGCACTTCCCTTGAATGCAATTTTTTTTTGATATTTTTTGTGTTTATATTTACGATACAAACTTTACTATGCCTAAGTAAAGTTTGTATCGTAATCTATATAATATATATTATAAAAATAAATTTCTATTTCCCTTGGCCATCGCATCACGCGAACGGATGGAACAATTTCGCTAATTCTTTTTTTGTTGTATTTATTATTGACAGGAGAAGGTTCTATGAAAAAAAAAAAAAGAAAATTTCGCAGAAAATTGGAAAATTTCAGAAAAAACATTTTAACTTCACGCGTTTACATTAGAATATTCATAGCCAAGATAAGACAACGTCTGTCGGGTCAGCTAGTAGTAAATATAAACACAAAAAATATTTAAAAAAAAAAACATATTTTTTTTACTTTTTTTGCAAAGAGTACTGTCAGAGTTACTTACGTCATCGTAGTGCGAAGTGCTCAGTTATGTCGCACGGGTAGTAATTTATACACTGTACGGTTTTATAAACTACTGAAATACTTTTTCTACTTACCTTATTTTTTTCTAATATTTATTAAATAAAAAATAGTCCTTAGTAAAACTTTGGTTTCCTACGAAAGCGGTTCCGTCATATTACAATATGACGTAACCGCTTTCTGAAAATGCCAGATTTTCACCAACCCCGCTGCCCAAAGATTTAAAACGCTAGATTTGCCCTCACCTTACTTAGTCACAAGAAAAAGTGTTAGTAATGAGTTACTGAGAATAATGAGCACACATTATTAAAAAACGTTTCCATGATAATCAAGTGTAGTCCCTGCGTTATTGTATGTCAGAAATACGACTATCTTATGACGGTGAATCTAACGATTTAAACCTTTGCCACTGTCATCATTTTCATGACAGCTGTCACTGCGGCCGTTAGTGGCGGCCACCGCTCTTCTAGACAACCGTAGCTTTACTCACCGGCACTATATGATGACTCCGTTGACAGCTTACAAATTATAAAAATATAGCTAATCCATTTTTGAATAATTATAGTTCCAGCGGTAGCTACCTACCGTCATTATTGCGGCCCGAACAAAAATGGAGTATGGCATTTGTTTCCTCACACTAAGCAGTCAATATAAACGGAAATCCATCAAAACATGCAAACGTCACAAGCCATTAAACAGTGCCGCTATTACACTGGTACAATACGACATCGTTCAAAGGTTCCATCGTTTAACTTCGGAAAAACTGAAATATAGCCAATAAAGTGTAAGTATCGACCAGTATTATAGATTGACGCACTAATTGGTCCTCCCTTATTGAACCAGTCAACACGTTTGAACGTTGTCGTAGTGTACACTCCTACCAACTTACCTGTGAAATGGCGAAAATTGGAACTACGGCCGTCATGTTGAAATGTCTTCGATTGTGCCGACGCATATGATTCGATTGTGTCGACGCATCGACGGTGCCGTCCTCTTTCAGTGCACAGATAAGTTGGTAGGACTGTACAAGTATCTATTGGCACTCAAACGACGTTGACAGGGGGCGCTTTTGGTGCAATGGGGAAGCCAACTGTCAAAATGGCGCTGTCGTAGCTAGTTCCCAACACAAGCTATTTAGGCGTGAGATGGTTTTATTTTATTTTTTGTAAATGACGCGTTGTTGTGTTCTTAAATACTCCGATATTGGAGTCCACCATTTCCCGAGAGACCCTAACATTAGAAGATTGTGGATTAAAGCTATTCGTAAAGACTTTAAAAATTAAACAGAGTTCGAAACATTTTGAAGAAAGTAATTACGAGGAAATATTTAAAATTCCGACACTTTCCATGTCAAATACTTGATTAAAAATATTAAAATAATCGAAAATAGTGAAACAATACCAAACTCATGAATTAACGGAATCTCAAAATTAATAATTTATTAATTTATTTTATTTTTCGTTAGGGATCTACTTAGCTATGATCACGCCACAATTAGCCTGCCCGACCTTCCCCATTGTTTGTTTCGTGAAATGTCACTTGAAATACATTAAAAAAATTTTAAAAAAAAATCGTGCCGCGAAAATGACGTCGGAGCGCTATCTATACTTACAGTCCTACCAACTTATCTGTGAACTGAAAGAGGACGGCACCGTCGATGCGTCGACACAATCGAATGACATGCGTCGGCACAATCGAATGATATTTCAACATGACGGCTGTAGTTCCAATTTTCGCCATTTCACAGATAAGTTGGTAGGAGTGTACCTAAGAAAATTTAGTACTGTAGCTGCGTCAAAAATGGAAATAAGTTTTTCTTAAATAAGATTAACTGACCTTTTTGCTTGATTTCCTCCTTGTCATAATCCTCCTGATATTATCGAGTTCCTGTCGTCCGCGCTGGCTTTCTCCCACAGAAGAAGGAGCAGGTTCTGGAATGTCTTCCTCAGCATCAGGGATGTGTTCTTGCTCGATGCTTTGCGTTACCGGTTCAGGTGGAGGTAAACTCTCCATATGTGGGCGTAAGTCCAAGTGTGGACGTAAGTCCAGTGCATATGAATTCTTTGACGACTGTAAATTAAATGGTAACAAATGGCTGTGGTGGTATGGGGGTGGTAACTACTGTGAAAGTATAACATTCAGATTGGTTTTAGTTCTTCATTTTACCCTATAATTTTGCAATGTGGCAAAAAGGTTTTGTCATGACGCTATCGCCGTCATATTATTTTGTTTTGTTTTGTGTCCGATTAGGTACAATGGTTTTGTTTGAGCCCAAATAACGTGGCGACGCTTGGGGGAGGCCTATGTCCAGATGTGGATGTGGATGTTAAGGCGTCCACTATCCATCGATCATCCATCCATTGGCTGAAATGATGACGAAGCCTAAATAACAGAAAATTCCATAATATTTCGTGTATCCCATGAATCACATCAGCCGAAAGAAAAAGAAAGACAGACAATGATATTATGTTCAAAATTCAATCCAAACTTTGACTTGATCTTCAAGCCGTTTTAAAAAAAGTATCCTACTAAAGGCAATTTGACCAAAGTCGGATATCTTTTATCCGTGGAAAAGATTAAAACTTATAAATAAATAAATAAACCATTAATTTCAGACGAGACAGGCCCAAATAACCTTACCCTAAACATACATGTTGAATATAAACAAAACTTGTCAGCAGCGTTCCAACTGAGCATGGATGAATGAAAACCAATTTCTTCATTCATCCATGCATGCATGGTGCATGCATTCTTCTGTATACTCTAAATTACTGATGTCATGTCTGTAACAAAGCTGTCACTTTTTGAAATAAAGATTTTTTTATTTTTTCTTATTTATCCACACTTGGAACGCTGCCAATAATTTGATCTCTTATTTTTTTACGAATGGCTTGTGTTTCGCGATGGACTGTCATGATTTTGATTTAGGAACGAGTTATAAATAACGCTATAAAATCCTAGGAAATATGGTCTGGGTGAAATGTAGGTGCCACCAACCTTTTTTTCGTGGGGAAATCCTCATCGGTACGCTCCATCTGGAGAGAACGGAGGGTTATTGGACTCTTACCGACTAAAACCCCACTGTTCCTTCTACTAACATGAGTCGGGGGCCCGGGAGACACTTGTACATTCGCTGCATCTCTGACTGGTACCTAACCTAGTAGTTGTACTTCAACAACATCAATAGATATCCACTTAGACTTACTCCAACTTCTCGGCGATAGCGCTCATCGAAACCCGAGGAACCAACTTCTTGGGAGTTCTCTTCGAAGATAGAGACTGGCAGCCGTTGGCCGAAGTAACGTTCAGGCTAAAAACAAAGACAAACAGTTTGTACTTATTGTTATTATTGCTAATACGTTGGTTGTTTCACTTAAGGATAGACCAGTCACATTTTTTCACGAAAATAAGATAAGATTTCTTTATTCGTTTAATTAAACAATGTATACGTACAAGAGAATGCAAGATATTACCTACATCGTTTGAGTCCAATCATGTTTAGCCGTAAGTATCGACGTAACGTACAGATATTTCCATAACATTGAAAATAATTAACAATAAAAAAAATCGAAAAATTATCTAGAATATGCACTTACAAAGTTTATAATTTAGAAACATAGAAAACACAGCCAACACAGCTATTTTAACCGACTTCAAAAATAGGAGAAGGTTATCAATTCGGTTGTATTTTTTTTTTTTTATGTTTGTTACCTCAGAACTCCGTCATTTATAAACTGATTTGGAAAATTCTTTTTTTTAATACAAAAGTTCAATACCTATAGATAAGGTTTACCTGTAGGTAAAAAAATTACCATTTTTACCAAATACTAAAAAAAAAACTTCATACATAAATAAAATCATAAAAACACAACAATCGTGAGGTAAAACGCTCAGTTAAACTAAATAGTTTCTATCTTTTATATTTACCCGGTATCGCTCCCAAACTCCAACACCGTTCTCGTTCATGTCATAAATAGTCCCGATGGTACTATCTATGTCTGGTTCTTGATTAGATGGTGCTGGCACATTCAATGGCGCGAGTGCACGGCTGGTCCCAGGTTGCTCAGCCACTTCAATATTGTCCTCTGGTTCAAGATCAGATACCTGTGCGTGATCCTCAACTGCCACACTTGCTTCAGCTTCATTCACCTCAAATTTTACCTCAACCTCTTCATCGAACTAAAGAAAGGAATTGAAAGCATTTTTATTGAATTGTAGGATGCTTCTTTTAAGCTGGTCAATGCTAACTGGGTATTTTAAATTGAATATTACAATTTTTTTTTAACAAAGACAAATTTAGTCACATATTGTTTTTTTTTTTATTATATTTTGTACACTCAGAAAACAAAGGGAAATAAAGTATGAGGAAACAAAATGTCTTCCACCACCTCTGCGACAGGATAGTTTAATGCAGGAACGAAGACACAGTTGAATTATTATAAAAGAGAATAATATCGACAGTACCCTAAGATAACATCGTTTTTTTTTTTAAATTGAAGTGTAAAAAAATAATTTCTTAATTTTTTTTTTCCATTTAACTCGTTTCTAAAATATTTGTATTCAGCTGCATCCGGTTAGATTGGAAGTCGACCTCAACATAGTTGGGAAAAGGCTAGGAAATTAGTGATAATGGGTTTTAAAAACTCTCAGATTTTCCTGAACTGTATAACCCTTTTTACACCAACACAAAATATTTTGAATACTTTATACAACTGATTGACTATAACTTCACCAACAAAATATCAAAAACTGCAATAACCTTTGCCCCCAACACCGAAAACAATCACAAGGAGAAATCTAGCAAACTGTACATACACAATAGCAATATTTCCGTGAATCTATTAACCCGCAATACCGGCACATCATTTTACAATTGACACACAGTGCTTAGGGCTTCGCGGGAGTGTCCAGACAGGAGACACAACTATTATATGTAACATAGAGGTGAATCTATCGGAGTCTGGCGGTAGAGGTGTACCCTCCGTGGCCGGCGTGGGATGATAAACTGCTAACTGAGATATACTTTTGCGATGATTTTGGTTTAGATTTTTGTAAAAGGTTGGCCATCTCGTAAGGAAAAGGGGTGTTAAATTATATTTAATGAAATAAATAAGTCTAAAAGACGTAGGTACCTAGTAAATATTTTAGTATACAATTACACATAGTTTTTAAACTAAAATAGCAACTAACAATGCCTATTCTTCACAAGGTCACTAATTCAAGTGGTCATTGTGTGGTTTTACTTTGCTGATGTTTCCTGAAAACTGAAATTGATGACAGTCCACTATCCCTAAAAAAAAACTGACAGATAACCTCACCCTGACCTTGAAAAATTTCATCAGTTAAAATGGCTTGAGTTGTTTATCTATGAAAAAGTTCACATCTGTATAATTAAACCAAAACTCTTAAAGGGGTCAGGTAGAGGTGTAAAATAAACTTACAATTCACCAGTTACTTAGGAGCTGTCTCTAAGAATTTCCTAATTCCTAATTTATCATCTGCCTAGCCTTTTGCCAACTATGTTGGAGCAGCTGAATATCGATATTTTACATGGAGCGACTGCCTATCTGACCTCCACAACACTGTTATTGGTAAATACAATACCCCTTGGTAAGACTGGTTGTCAGACTTTCAGGCTTCTGACGACCCGTAACGACTGTCAAAGATCCACGAATGACAGCCGGGACCAACGGCTTAACGTGCTTTCAGAGGTACGGAGGGGTCTCGGTATGTAAAGCTGGTGACCCATCTACGGACCAATCGCGCCAAGAGTAGCTTAACCTGATCCATCGACGCGAGTGGCTGCTATTACTTAGCCACAAGCCCCTAATTCCTAATTAATAAAATAAAAAAATACGTACGTAGAGATCGCGGTACACCACATACTCGCAGGGGATGGCCGAGGTCTTCAGGTACCTTTTACCGGATCTCTTGATGAAGTAGTCGCTGTCGCGGAAATGCCGCGAACAAATGAAGTCTTGTGACGTCGGCACCCATGAGTATTCTCGGCCTGTCATTTCCACCCACTTTGTTTTGATCTCCGCGTTAGCGGGAAACCTGTAACAAGTAAATGTTTCATCAACGACAATTCTTATATTTATGATTTGTGGAGGAGCGACCTCAGTCAGTGGCAGGACTAAGACCAAAAGCCAAAAAAAAAACCTAAATAAAATAATGGCTAAATGCTTTTGTCCAACAATGGAATATAATTGGCTAAGAAATCTCATAAAATAAATGATGCCTTTTCAAATGCGGTTCCTTTATACTAATGAATCGTTGAAGTTACTAATCGTATGTGGTTCCCAATCGTTATTTTTGTTTGGTTATGTAATTTATATGAAATTTAGATTCGTAGCTACCTAGGTACGCTTATTTTAATCTATTCTGTGCTCGCGGAACAGTTTTCATATTATTATGGCGTAGCCTCGTAGCCTCGTAGGCCTTCCACTACGAGGCTACGACGCTACGCTACGAAGACTACGCACTATGCAGCGAGCTGCTACAAGCACGCTAGTGCGCGAGTACGAGTAGTGCTAGGATCACTACTATGTTTTATGGGATGACTTAATTATATTTTTTATCAAAAAAATTATGTGCAACGGTAAGCCTACCGACAATAATGACGAGGAAATCTGATTGAAAATTGATGAAAATAGTTTCCGAATAGAATAAAACATCTTTTTTTTTTCTAAATGATTTCAATCGATAAAATCCCCTTTTTTTAGTCCATGCCGATGTCGCCATATTTGTAGAAAAGTGGATTTGGGCACGACGTGATTACCTATCTCTTTGTTTGATAAAGCTTTGGTTCTTAGGAAAGTGGATCCATCATATAATATTATAACGGCCGTCATGAACATCTGTCATTTGACATAAAGTCAAACCCAGCTGACCAAAGATTTAGATCGCTAGATTTGCGCTCACCACACTTAGTCACAAGAAAAAGTGTCCATACTGAGGAGAGTGAGCTCACACATTATTAAACAGCGTTTCCATGACAGTCAAGTGAAGTCACTGCGTCATTGTGTGTCAGAGGCGTCAAAACGAAACAGAAACGCGACTATATTTTGTCGCGGTAGGGTGAATTTAACGATTTAAATCTTTGCCACTGCCATCACTTTCATGACAGCTGTCACTGCGGCCGTTAGTGGCAGCCACCGCTCTTCTAGGAGACCGTAGCTTTACTTATAATGTTTCTCGAAATATAGCTCATATACAGGGTGTAAATGAAATCACAGTTATCATTTTAAGGGGTCATTGTAGATAGGTACTCATCATTATGAATAACCCTGGAATATACCATATATTATATGGGAATAAACCTGAAATCCCGAATAGTAAAAGTTGTTCATAATGATGAGTACAATGACCCTTGATAACCGTGTTTACACTTACACCACCCTGTATAGCAACTTTCGTGAACACGTTATGAACAAAGGAAAGCACTTTTTGAAACACGTGACTGTTAAATTACGCGGGAATTATTTTTTGAAATAATTATGCTTTAAATCTTTGATATTTTAAATTTTAATCATCTACACTCACTGAAATATGAAAATATTGTACAAATTGGCGTCTAACAACTTTTGCGTGGTATCTATTACTCCCAAAACTTGCATATTTTAAATACTGAAAGTACAGTCAAAATCACAAGAAACACTTCTAATAGAACACGACACACTGACTTCATCGATATTTCCTTCATAAATAAATAATCGGAGCACCTCTAGCCTTCTACCCTTACCATAAAACGCGTCACGAGTTCACGTCGTTATCGGTCGCTGCGTGATACACTGCCCTTTGTGATAGCGCGACGAACGCTGAGAGCGAACATCAACAGCAATGTATATCTTTCCCAATGCAACAGATTAATGGTCGCTAGAACAGGTGAATTTGTAATTTTCAGGCCAATTTTTTTAATGTTAAATGGAGATTTTGTACTTACAAATGAAAAGAAAGTCCTTCTGCTGCTCCATCATGACCTTTCTGGCTGCACATACACGTTATCACGGAACAGAGAGGCATTTTTGATTTTTTTCTGAACAGGAATGTTGCACCCGATGGGATCCGCGGCCAACTAAATATCGCATGCGCTTATTTCGATCGATAAGTGTATGACCAATTGCTGCTATGCGCAGCACCTCTGCCACCCCCAGATTTTATTTTTAGCTCGGTTGTAGGTCCTGGAAAACAGGGATGCAATTTATCAATAATAAGCAACTTCACGTCGGCACTTTAGCTGCCGCCACCATTGGAAATGCAAATGAAAAAGTTTTCTTTGTCAATATCAGCCATCGCCGATCTGATATGTAAATTATATGTTGTGATGCTTTTTGAGTTTTTAGGTGCAATGTTTGAGTTTTAATGGAAATATTTGCCATTTTGAGTAACTTTGGTACTGTTGGGAACTTTTTAGAAGTTTAAGTTCTTTGTTGGTTTTATAAGTAAAACTGTAGTTCTCTATTTGAATTTTAGTGTTTAGATAAAACACAAGACAGACAAGAAGAAAATAACAGAAAAATATGTACCTATTTTTAGCAAAAGTGATGCTTATTTCTAAAAAAATCTCTTCCAGTATACCTGCGATAGGAAAGAAGATTAAAAGAGATGTAGACAACGTGTGTAAGAATATTATTATTGTTTAGGTAGAAACTTTGTTTTGAGAGTAGAATTTTTATGATTACTGACCACTAGCCCTACCTGTGTCTTTAATTAATGTCGCTATAGCGGCGGCACGTTGTATATATACAGCCGGTCTATTCTGTAAAAATCTCACGGGGAATACTTATATGAAGTAAGCGTGAAGTGAGCTGTGATTCCAAGGATGATGTTTGGGATTACACTATCGACGGATTACTTCTCCTAAGTTTTCACGGTGGGATTTTTACAGAATAGGAGGAGGAGCTCGTGGCTAAGTATTAACAGCCGCACGGGTCGATCCATCAGGTTAAGGTACGCTTGCCGGGGTTGGTCAGTGGATAGGTGACCATCTTTACATACCGAGACTCCTCCGTGCCTCGGAAAGCACGTTAAGCCGTTGGTCCAGGCTGTCATTCGTGGATCTTTGA
Source organism: Cosmia pyralina (assembly GCA_946251885.1). Classification (NCBI taxonomy): domain Eukaryota; kingdom Metazoa; phylum Arthropoda; class Insecta; order Lepidoptera; family Noctuidae; genus Cosmia; species Cosmia pyralina. The sequence goes on along the minus strand of OX276362.1, from coordinate 11,313,588 downwards.
CAGTCGTTACGGGTCGTCAGAAGCCCGAAAGTCTGACAACCAGTCTTACCAAGGAGTACCGTATTACCCAGTTACTGGGTTGTGGAGGTCAGATAGGCAGTCGCTCCATGTAAAATACTGGTATTCAGCTGCATCCGGTTAGACTGGAAGCCGACCCCAACATAGTTGGGAAAAGGCTAGGCAGATTGATGAAGTTGATTTGTGAATTTGAAAATTGTTGATTGATGAAGTATGAAGTGAAAACCACGAAAACGACACCCATGACGAAAACTGCAAATTTCCGGTGTCGCCACACCGGAAATTTGCAGTTTTCGTCATGGGTGTCGTTTTCGTGGTTTTCGAGGGTGCTGATAACGTAAATGGGGTCAACATCTAAATTCAAGATGGCGCCAACGAAAATTTGCAAATTTTTCGTCATGGGTGTCGTTTTCATGGTTTTCGAGAGCGCTGACACTATAATGAGGTCAAAATTAAAATTCAAGATGGCGCCACCGAAAATTTGTAAATTTCTCGTCATGGGTGTCGTTTTCATAGTTTTAAAGGTTGCTGATAACGAAAATGGGGTCTTTAAAATTCAAGATGACGCCACCTGAATTTGCAAATTTTTCGTCATGATCATGAGTGTCGTTTTCATGATTTTCGAGGACGCTGACAACGATGATGCGGTCAAAATCAAAATTCAAGATGGTGCCACCGGAATTTGCAAATCTATTTTATTTATTTATTTAGTGCACAATGTACACACATTTAATACAGATTTTGCTTACAACTAATGAGTACATGACACCGATGGGCCGCAGCAAGATAACTTTTGTCATGGGTGTCGTTATCATAGTTTTAGAGGGTGCTGACAATGAAAATGGGGTCAAAATCAAAATTCAAGATGGCGACACCCATGTCGAAAATAAATTTTAAAAAAAACCGGCCAAGTGCGTGTCGGACCACGCACAATGAAGGGTTTCGTAGTTGGGATGAATTTATCTTAAGAACAAACTTAACATTGTAGTTGAAAAACATGTTCTCCCATATATTCCAACTGTAAATGTAAGTTTGTACTGACAATATTGATAGATTTACCATGTTATTTTAAGACCACAGACTTTCTAGAGGTTTTCCTGTAATCTACATGTAAAGATCTATTTTCTGTATTTTTTTTTAAATTTTAGGCTCAGTAGTTTCGGAGATAAGGGGGGGAATGGTCAATTTTCGTCAATTTTCTTAAATAACTTTAAAACAATTTATTTTAAAATTATAAAAAATATATATTTGAGACCCTCATAAACCCCCCCCCCCCCTTTCATTCAATATGCCACATGGTGTAGTTTGCAAAACTTTTTTTTTTTATTTTCTTATTTGCCTTCCAAAAGTGACCTCTATATTCAAACTTAATTTATTTACTTTACCCTTCCGTGTTTGGGACACAGACATTCATATGTGTACCATATTTCAACTTAATCGGTCCATTAGATTCGGAGCAAACTGGCTGTGACAGACGGACAGACAGACAGACAGACAGACAGACAGACAGACAGACAGACAGACGGACAGACAGACAGACAGACACACGAGTGATCCTATGATCCTATAAGGGTTCCGTTTTTTCCTTGTGTGGTACGGAACCCTAAAAAAAACAAAAAAAGTAGGTATAATAAAAAACTACGACAAAAATATTGACGCCTAATTGGACTAACTATTTACTTCCAGTCTGTCTGGAACTGGAACTTAACTGGCGAATTCTGGTGTACTATTCACAGCATGGGCAGCTATCCACAGCTATTCCTCTATCTGGCAGAATCTTAATACTCTGTTTATTTGGCATAACACACTTGGCATAATCTTCTTTATACGAATGTTTTATGGCATAAAAATTATTTAATGTAATTATTGTTTGGCCGAATGTTTATATGTCCGAATTTACAATGGCATCATACTTTTAAGTTGGCTGAATTTTATTTGGCATAATTACCTTTGGCAAAGTTATAATTCCTCATAATTTCATTTAGTATAACGTTTATTTAGAGCTATGATTATTTGGTACAATTTCACTTGGCATACCTACTATGAATATGGCAGAATTTCATTTGGAATAATTTTATTATTATAGGCATATTGCCATTTCTATAAAATACATTTTTAACCTTAAAATAAAATTAAAATACTGTCATAAAGTCAATATGTCGTGCCACAAAAGTTAGTGACAGAAACGAATCGCTAGAAAACCAACTCCACCTAGTCTTGTCTGCCCTACCCTTTTTTTTTGTGGACGGGAAATCATCAAATGATTTCCGCTCTGGGCAGAGCGGGAGGGCGTGTCAGACTTTTACTGACTAAAACCCACCCGTGTTCCTTCAGTTGCCCGTGCCAGGGCCACGGTATCTCTTTCGAACTACCCGCGACCCCGGCGGCATCGGTTCAATTGACCCCGTCACTGCTGACATCTCTTTGAGGCGCGCGTGGAACACAACGCGCCGTCGACCCGGGCCTGGTCCTTACCGGACGGCGAGCTGCCCATTACTCGTCGTCCGCAAGCCCGCACCTACGGTGGCCGGGAATCGGAATAGATTCCCGCCGCCCAGGGCGTCTCCTACGGCGGCTAGGGACGCGAGGGTGCGGCTGTTGCCTCTCCCTCACGCGTTCCGCTTCCTCCTTCGCGAGCATTACTGCTTCGCAGAAGGAGGTGACGGCCTCCCATGCACTCTCGCTCCGCACCATGGCCTGGACCAGGTTTGGACGCGAGAGATCGCCGCCGCCGATCGCCCCCGTGAGAACACGGCGGTGCTCCGCCCAAGCCGGGCAGACCTCCACTGTATGCTGTGTGTCTGCCCTACCCTAGAGTGTAATTTAAGCCCGCGTAGGCGCGGAGTCGCGAGGTGGCTCGCGAGCTGAAGAGGAGGTAGTTTGTAATATTATGACATAAAAAGTTCTTCTATAACGGGTAGACCCTCACAACACACCCCTTTTTTTTTTTTTTTTTTTTTTTGTGACGCTGAGAAATGCTTTATGCATCCCCGCTCGTGGGGGACGAGACAGGGTATGTGGGACTCTTGTCGGAATGACAGTATACCCACTAAAACTCAGCAGTGTTCCCACATCGCCGTGATGGGAGGGCCATGGGAAACCGGCTCAGCCTTTACGTCCACAACCCTCCCGGCGCATGCCCGCCTAGCTGGCGGGCCCCGCGTGCCCCCCCGGATGGGGGGCTACGGGAATGACCGGGAACACCTGGCCATTCCCGTCCGACACTGGTGGGGGCCTGTGCAATACAGGCAAGGATGCCCCCACACCCGTTGCCTGCTGGCCCCCACCTGGGAGGAGTCCTCTGCTCCGACCCCTTCTTCGCCTTCGGAGCGGCACCACGTGAGGGTCGTCCTCCCGCGCGCGCTCCGCCGCCATTTCGGCCGCAGAGGATAGGGAGAGCGGCCGACGTCATACCGACACTCCTCTTCCCCTGCGGCCCCACCGCGTCCGCCATCAAACGGTGGCGGCCCCGTCAAGGCCGCGGAAGGTAGGGAGAGCGGCGCACCGCAATACCGGCACTCCTCTCCCGCCGCGGCCTCCAATCCTCAGCCGCGATGCCTCCCATAAGACACCGCGGCCCGCCTCAGTTGCGGTGTCGCCCATACGGCCACCGCAACCTACCCGCTGGCCGCTACGTCGTCGGCTTATCGGCAAAAGCCCTGACGAGCGGCCCCCGCATGGGTTCCTCTTCGCTTCACCGTGGGTGACCAAGCCACGGCTACTGAGCCCCCCCGCCTCGACAATGCGGGAACCCTCCGGGGGGGTCACAACACACCCCTGCCCCAACCCTTTGAATGAACACGGACGTGATGTTATGAATAAATCTCATTTTCGCAACTTTTTCGCGGAACTGTCCTTTCACGCAAGTGGATTCGCGCAACTGTCTTTTGAACAAATGGATTCGCGCAAGTATCTTTCGCACAAAAGTCCAGTCATGGAAAATTTTTTTTCGCTCAAGTGTCTTTCACGCTAGTGTCCCTTTGCGCAACAATCCATTCGCGGAAATGTCTTTCCGCGCAAGTGGGTTCCCGCAAGTGTGTTTCGCGGAAGACTTTCACGCAAGTGTAGGTACCTGATCCCTACCAAAGTAGGTACGTAAATTAGGTACCAATAGGTCTAAGTTGGGATCTACTTTTTGTGAGATGTGTGACTGGCAGGGCACGCAGTGCCTCAAGACGAAAGTCTTTGACCAGTGCGTGTTGCCAGTGACGACCTACGGCACTGAAACGTGGTCGCTCACAGTGGGCCTTATTAGAAGGTCAAAAGTCACCCAAAGGGCAATGGAGTGGGCTATGCTTGGGGTTTCCCTACGTGATCGAATCGGAAATGAAGAGATCCGCAGGAGAACCAAGGTAACCGACATAGCCCGAAGAATTGCCAAACTTAAGTGGCAGTGGGCAGGGCAAATTCCTCGCAGAACATATGGCTGATGGAGCTGAAAGGTTCTGGAATGGCCGCGTACCGGAAGACGTAAAAAAGCTTCCCACAAGGTGGACCGATGACCTTGTAAAGGCCGCAGGAATCCGCTGGATACGGGAAGCACAGAACCGGTCGAAGCCAACGCCCAAGATACAAGCCCTGCTTAGTTTGTGGGTCAACGATGAGATGTCAATAATCATCAATCAATCAATCATCAATGTCATCTCGATTGTCACTGACATCTCTTGAACACGGTTTAGATGTCCTGGGTCGCGGGTTTTTCGAGAGATACCGTGGCACAGGCAACTGAAGGGACACGGTTGAGTTTTAGTCAGTAAAAGTCTGACACGCCCTCCCGCTCCGGCCAAAGAGGGAGAAGTCATTTGATGATTTCCCATCCACAAAAAAAAACCGGCCAAGTGCGTGTCGGGACACGCGCAGTAATAGGGTTCCGTAGTGCGCGCCGCAGCTCGGGTCGTTATTGGAGCGTAAATATTATTAATAAAATCATTATTAATAAGAATGTTATGATTTTATTTTTGTAAGTATATTTTTACAAGGTTCATACTCTTATATTTACTACTTGTTTTACACAACTAACAAAGTTATATAGGTAATTTTTAATGGAATTTGTACGAAATTTTACTGTTCCATGTAGGTACATTTTACAAGTTGGGTGACTATTACTCGTAAACTTGAAAAGCCTAATTAGCTATGACAGTTTCGTTACATAAACTACTACTGTGAATTTTTTCACCCATCCAAAACTAACCGTTTAGCTGGCAGGGGGGGACAAACACTTGACTCTAACAAAAATTAGCACTTTAAACCTTAATATTTCAGAAACGGATCCCTAAATCGAAAAGTTGTTTTCACAAACCCGCAGTATTTTTGAAAGACCTATCTAACAACACCCCACACCATGGGGTACACGAGAAAAAAAACCATGCCAACTTTAGTGTAGGTACCTAGGTACAGAAAGAACCCTAAAATTTTTTTTTTCATGATTTTATTTTACCACTTTGTCGGCGTGATGAATATGAATATCGATGCTAAATTATAGCTGTCTAGTAATAAGAGTCTCTTAACTAAGCTGCGGACGGACGGACAAACAAACGGACGGACATAGCGAAACGGGTTTCTTGTTGACTACGGAACCCTAGCAACTGACTTTATGTGCTCTTTCTACTTTATTATAATTTTAAAGTAATTGCCTACTAATCACCCAAAGGTAAGGTAAGGTATCTGCCTATTTATTTATCTTAAACATTCACCATGAAAATATAAATAAATCCAACGGGAAGCGAAATTATTTAAAAAAATACAATTTGTATACAACAGCACCCTAATTGCGTAACACATTATCAATCGCAGTTGGTTTCATTGTGAAACAAATTGCTAATCCATTGCTTCAGTTCGAAAAATTTGTAAATTCTTTGAATGCAGTTCGTATTGTTTTTAAAATAAAAATGAAGGTCTTCATTCAGTAAAATCGGTAAGTAGGTAGGTACCTATCTACTTTCCCTCGATGTTGCGGTCGTGGGACGCCCTGTATACAGGATGTTTGGCAGAACGTTGAATATACGAAAATGGTGGATAGGTGGGGTCATCTGCTACTTACTCAGCCCTAATTTATTTGGCCCTGGCCCCCTGGATATTTAAATTTTTTTTTTTTGCTTTCGTCTAGTTTCACCACTTTCTTAACTTTAAAGAGTATTTTTTATTAAAAATGACTTAATTTACATAATTTCAATCGATAATTTAATTTTTACCAATCTTGCACTATTCAATTTCGCAAAACATTTCACTTTCCGTAAAGGTAGAGTTTCGTAAATAATTTCCTATTTGATAAAATTATGAAATAACTCTTAAAGTTTTTTTTGTATAAAAGCAAATTACATATCATTAGAAAGGTTACACACTAGGGATGTTTTGCTAAAATTGGAACTCCTCTATCATTTTTTGTTTTTTTTTTTTAATGCAAGTTGAAATTAAGATTCAAATATTTTTTACATCTTTCTGTAAGTTTGAGGACTCGTAAATTTTTTTTTAGCTAACATCTGAATAAAGCCATAATTTTATAAGAATCTGCCAACATTAAAAATTAAAAAAAAAACAAAATATTGCCTGTTTTACTCATTTTTAATAAAAATTACACTTTAAAGTTAAGAAAGTGGTGAAACTTTCTAGTTTAAAAAATTTTTTTTTTAAATATCCAGGGGGCCATGGCCAAATAAATTAGGGCTGAGTAAGTAGCAGATGTCCCCACCTATCTACCATTTTCGTATGTTCAACGTTCTGCCAAACACCCTGTATACAGGGTTGATATGACAGAGGGGCTTACCTTTAAATTGCCTATACTAGGTACCATTTTCAAGCTCTGTACCAAAAATCAATTAAATAGGAGCAGTAGTTTAGTCGCAAATGATTTTTTAAATTTTTGCTCCGTTTGAACACGATGTATCTTTCCTAACAGCTGATTGTGTCTATACTCATAGGTCATGCACCTTAAAACGATAAATCTGAGTATAACTACGATGCGTTGTTGCCGCTCTGACGCAAGTCACAAGTACAACCAAATATTTCGCCAAAAAGATGGCAATGCAAACAAGGAAGCAATAAATATTAGGTCTTTGCCTATGAAATTGCCGTTCTGCAGTACTGGCCATTTCAAATCAAAATAATTTTTGTTTGGCTAAGAATTCTAATTTCAAATTAATTTTATTTTAAAAACATGGATTTTTTTTTTCCAAAAGTAGTCATTTGTTTATTGATTAGTGTTACATTTTCATCGCATTTCAATCTTTTTCGTCATCATGGATACGTTAAAAATTCGAGTAATTATGGAATATGAGTACCGTCGTGGCAGCAATGCGGCACAAGCGGCATGCAACATCAACGACGTTTACGGAGCTAACACTACAAACCAACGCACCACTTGTTATTGGTTTGCTCGCTTCCGTTCTGGAAATTTCGACCTGAAAAATGAACCTCGCGGTCGTCCGAAGACTTTGGTCGACAATGACGAATTAAAGGCGATTGTGGAAGCTGATGATACACAATCTACGGCTGAATTAGCAGCAGCTTTCGACGTTAGCGTCAAAACAATATTGGTCCATTTGCGTCAAATTGGCAAGGTAAAAAAGCTTGACAAATGGGTGTCCCACGAACTCAATGATCGCCAGCGCGAAGTACGCGTCGAGACGTGCCTTGCACTGCTCAACAGACACACAAATGAAGGAATTTTGAACCGCATTGTTACCTGCGATGAAAAATGGATTCTGTTTGATAACCGCAAGCGCTCAGCAAATTGGTTGGATCCTGGTTCAGCACCTAAACAATGCCCTAAACGAAAACTTACCCCTAGAAAAGTGATGTCACTGTTTGGTGGTCTAGCGCCGGTGTGATTTATCACAGCTTCTTACCAAACGGGGTGAGCATTACTTCAGTTGTGTACTGTGAAGAACTGAACACAATGATGGAGAAGCTGGCACATCTCCAACCAGCATTGGTCAATCGCTCGTCTCCGCTGCTCCTGCACGACAACGCGCGACCTCATACTGCACAGCAGACGGTCTCCAATTTGCAAGAACTGGGGTTGGAAGCTCTCCGTCATCCGCCCTACTCACCAGACCTTGCGCCTACAGACTACTACTTTTTCCAGAATTTAGATAACTTCTTGGCGGGAAAAAAATTCAATACCCGAGAGGCAGTACAAAATGCCTTTGAAGAATTTGTTGCCTCCCGTCCAGCTGATTTCTTTAAGAAGGGTATCAATAAACTGCCACTGCGTTGGCAAAGATGCATTGATTGCATGGGTGATTACTTCGATTAATACAAATAAAAAATGCATGAAAAAAATTCGTTGTAAATTTTTTCATACAAAACGGCAATTTCATAGGTAAAGACCTATTACACACACACTTGCACTTTCATTACGAGAGTGACAATCTTAGAGTAGCAGTTTTTTGTTAGTGGTTTTCTGGTGGTTTTATAAGTTGAATCTGGTGGAGAGCCAGTTTAACTGTTGGCAACACTGACAACAGTGTATTCCAGCGCGTCGAAAAAACACTGTTGGATTTTCAATTCTCGGCGCTGAGCTGAGCGTTGAAAATCAAGTGCGCGAAAAAAAATCGCCGCGATATTTTACGTCCGTGTGAACGGTGTGTAAGGTAGTGAAACGTGTGAGATATGTTGGTTGGGGGGGAATAATGAATAAAAAGCAGCCATAGTTATTCATAAATGTAGTTTTAATAGTTTTCATATGTATCTCAACTCTTCTCTTAAATTAGATACATTTTAAATAGAACTCAAATACAGAACTTACTCATTTTTAATTAAACTTAAAAAATAATCTCTTCTACTAAAGTTAAATAATGCACCAAGAACGCGCATTTTTTACAAAGCTAACCAAAAACTATATCTATACCTATATGTTTCTAGTGTAGACAGTACAGTATCCTTAAAAACTAGAAAATGAACTACATTTGAATTCAGAATCTTGGATAATTTACATTTATTGCCACTTACTGAATTATATACTATAGCTTCATGTAGTCAAAGTTGATTTTTGTCTTACATGAAATTGATTTTGTTGTTCTAAAACTATATAACCATCCAAGATGCTGAATTTCAGAATCTTAGATAATTATCTAGTTTATTCCGTTCCGGTATAACCGTATTCGAATATAAAAGATCGGTCGACTGCACAACTTCCTAATCTCGAAATCTATAAGGCCATCTACTAATTTAAGGAAAATATGTTGTTAGGGTCAAAATGTAGCTTCAGCAAAAACTAATTATGACGTCACAGACGCGATATTTGTATTATCGCAAAACGCGTTTGTGGTAATTATGTACATTCCACATGGGATACTCATTTATTCTTTCAAACAAAAATGTAATATAATTGTACCGTGATAATAACTCGTGGTTAGGTATTAAAGCTACGGTTTCATAAGAGAGCGGTGAACGCCAATGACATATAAGTGTAGAATAGTTTATCTACCCAACATTCGATGCCGAACTACTATATGACACGTGGCAGTCGGACGGGCATGTCGCAATTATCGGGAGCGAAAAAGAGACAAGGCGACGAAAATGTGGCTAATCAGCCAGATTTTGACGTGACACTTGCGGTCGGAGCGTGTATAACCTATCTACCTCTTTTACTATATACCTACTATCATTGGTGACCGCCCATAGCGTCCGCAATTTACCAGTGAATGATTGGAACGTTGTTTATGAAAGTAAGTTTTTAGAGAGCCTTTTTGCACCGTATAAGTCAAACCCCGCTGCCCAAAGATTTAAATCGCTAGATTTACCGTCGCCGTACGAAAAAGAGTGCATACTGAGAAGAGTGAGCTCACACATTATTAAATAGCGTTTCCATGACAATCAAGTCGTCACTGCGTCATTGTGTCAGAGGTGTCAAAACGGTAGAACGAATCTAACGGTTTAAATCTTAGCCGCTGCCATAATTTTCAAGACAGCCGTCATTGCGGCCGTTCAGAGCGGCCGCCGCTGCACTTAAAGGCCTTCTAGAAATAGTAATCCTGGCCGGTCTTGCGCAGGAGGGCAGCCTCCTGCGCAAAATTCGGGCAATGACATTTTTTAGGAACAACACAACTTTTCAGGAACAACTTTTACTATTGGCGTTTGGTACCATAGTAAAAGTTAGCCATAATGATGAGTACAATGACCCCATAAGAGGTTGTGCGTTATTTAAGTTACAAATTGAATAGTCGTAGAACGCGAAGCTACATTCGAGCTAGTATGAACGGATTTATACAAGTAGGTTTTCAGTTCCGTATACGTTATAGGACTAAATATAAGTACTTACATAAGTGACATTTAAGTTCTGTTAATGCAAAACAAAATATATTATATAATAGGTAATAGAAACTTATAGCTTTACTTATAAAAATATATCTGATATTTACACATTGCTGTCCGTAACAAATTTTTAATATTTTTTTTTTATAAGTCTTAAAATAAAATTTCGAATTTTAATGAGGATTATTTCAGTAGCAGCCCAGTTTAAATTATAACTTAGGTTCACATTCCGGAACTCGAGCCGAGACTGGAATCTAAATTTAAAACTGAAAGATTTCATAAAAATCTGTTTTAAAATCGAGATTCATGATTCTTATTATTTTAGGGTATCTTTCCAAAACACGGGTCTTCAAATTCTCAATGTCAATGTGGCCTTTTATTATTTCTGACATGACAATATTATCGTGGACATCCACTGTATCACGATAACACGGGAGTAAAATGTATGGAAATATATAGACACTTAAAAATCTCCGTCCACGATAACGTTCCAACGTAGGTCGTAACGTACGTCGTTTCCATACATTTTATGGACGTGGATCCACGATAATATAGTCACGTTAGAAATGTTAAAAGCGCACAACAGGTTCGCCACAGAGTATAAAAGCAAAATGTGCTGAAATAACCTACCTAATAATCACACGTCTCACACCGTATAACGTATAGGTACTAAACGTGTTCTCGATAAATATAACTATTTTTCATTTTTGACAATTTATTGCAACATTACCTACATTATCTACGCTACGAACATAATGTAAGAATATTCACTACCGGGACTCCTAAATCGAGCCACCGTGCAATTCCATGTAAGGTACAGTCCTACCAACTTATCTGTGAACTGAAAGAGGACGCCACCGTCGATGCGTCGACACAATCGAATGACATTCGTCGGCACAATCGAATAACATTTCAATATGACGGCCGTAGTTCCAATTTTCGCCATTTCACAGACAAGTTGGTAGGAGTGTATTTATGTTGGCCTAAAACATCAAAATAATATAGTAAATAATTAAGTCAAAAAAAGTTTTTATGCAGTTTTGATGCCGACATAAAGGTCATTATTTTGGAGTATCGTTGTTCCAAATTTGAAAAACATCTAAAAAATTACGGACCCAAACAAAAAATTGCCGGGTGGCTGGATTCAGGTAGAAGTGTATTATTATTTTATTATTATAGACATTTATACTTGTCTGAAATTGTCAGCAAGTATATTAACTTACTTACAAGTTTATCTATTCAATACTAAGTATAAAAATAAAATATGTAAATGTTTATCGCTGCTTATCAGCCATTTTGAAGTACGAGTGAGTTTAAGCATGAATTTTAACAAGGCGCTTTGGTTTGTATGTTGCAGGGCAATTTATTTGGAATAGTCTGTTAAATAATACATACTTAATCAATATTTACGCATTATTTCATACTATTTTAAAAAAAAAAAAGTTGAAACTTTACTAAATACTTTGACAAAATCAAATACGAAACGCCTTGTTAAAATCGTAGGTATATTTTCTTACAAAGGGAACATTTCAATCAGTTACATACAAATTGTGATAAAATGTTTATCTTTACTACTCTTCACATTTTAAGCTTACTACTTATATTTAAATTAATGTTAGCAGTCATACTGGCAACATTGTGAGGAACTAAAGTGAGTAAAGAAAAAATCAAACTTTTTTTTTAAATCTTGGAGACTCAATTTGACAGAAACAACTTATCTGTGGGTGACTAATCAGCATCAAGTTTTTAATTTGCTTTATCAAAATTGTAATGAGAAAAAAAAAACTCTCGCAGCCCTCCTTGCAAAGCTCAATGTTGTTTGCAGAACATAGCATGAGAGAGTTAGCATAGCTAGGAACCGCACAACGCAGCGTAGCTTATTATGTTTTCCTAGCGTGGTGTAAAAGCGTGGAAGTAAAATTTATGAAAATATTATGAACACGCTTTTTTTCTGTTTAACATTACGTTATAACGTGCACGTTTTTTCAATTTTATGGACGTGGTCGTTCACGATAATATCGTCACGTTATAAATTTACTAGCTGTTCATGCCCGACGTCGCCCGGGTGAATTTCATGTCTCTATCTCCAGTGGTTTAGGCTGTGTTGTCTGTTTTCTAACAAAAAATACCATCCAAAATTTCTGACTTTTCCGGTGAATTTTGCAAAAAAAAATCTGTCATACAAGCCTTGTCCTGACAATTACAAACACACCAAAAAAAAAGCCAAATAGGTGCAACCGTTCTGAAGTCATGCGCTTACATACATTCGGTAATTGATTTTTATTTTTAAAGAAGAAGTTTTCATATATATCGACATATTTTGAATTTTTACGATTGTGGCATAATTATTTAAAATATCACAAAAACTGATAACCTCATGAAATGTCAGTTGAGTCCCCAAGATTAAGAAATAATACACATTAGCTGCTTATATACAATCCATGAATAAATTTACGAGCTAAGGCAGAGTCTGAGCAAGCAACAAACAAACGGATGAGGCCGGAAATCGACCGAAACTTGTACATGACTCGGAGTAACGTAAACTATGCAGACTGTTTTTATGATGGTTGATAATGAAATATGCGTTAACATAAGACTGGAGGAAAGGTCAGGCGCTTAGTTGGTACTCGACACCAGCGGCGGCGTGCGCATACGACCAGATATAATATATGAACGTAAACGAAGCTAAAGGAGTATGTAAGGATTATAGCAGGTGGCGTTCTGTAGTTTCTGCCTACCTCCATGGAAAAAAGGCGTTAGTATGAGAGTATGTACTTAATTGGATCTCTTAATTTATCATTCATGTCTATTCAAGGTTTGCCTTGTCAGTATCAGTGATAATATCGCTATATAGTAAACAGTACATGGAAACGTAGTAGTCATATAGATATTTCAGATGATCTGATAGGATATGATATTTCTCTTGCATATCATAAATTTTGCACATTTCATTATCAATCACCATAAATTGAACATAAATACTGGGCCGCAAAGAAAGCGGGTCGGTTTTAATAAATGCGATAACTTGTTTTAAATTTAGCAATCCTTTTAAAATAAAAACAAAATTTTTCATTACAAATTTATGTAGAAGTAAAACCTTTTTATTTCTTTTTGGTGATTGTATCAAAAACCATAAATTAAAAATAAAGACGATTTTATAAAAAACAAGTTTGAAACCATTGTTTCACTTTTATTTCTGTTTTTATATGTGGTATTTCTTGTGCAGAAATTCATTATTCTGATCAAATTCAATTAAAAACATGCGACTAACCCCTGAAGAGTGTACCAGAATTCTGACAATGCTTGAAGACGGGCGCAGTCAGCGTTATGCAGCGAGAACTGGTCGCCATCAACTGTTCAAAGAGTGCTCCAGTGATTTGAAGGAACTGGATCCAATATTCGCCGACTAGAAACAGGCCGAACAAGGTGCACGACAGCGCGGGAGGATCGATATAATGGTGTCAACAAAATTGAGAAATCGTCCGAGCACGTGTACGGTCAGCAACATAAGTCGATTAACACTGCTACTTTTTTACACATCATGTAAATTAATACAAAATGATTTGATTATCTCCTTTTTTCCTAAAATACCTAAGAGTCTAGTAGATCTTTAAATTTTACTTCTGTTCCGATTTTAATTAAATATCTTGCTAAATTTCAAAAACTGAAGTGTTAATCGACTTTTGTTGCTGACTGTACCTACAGTGAGGCGGTGTCTTGCTGAAGCAAACTTAGACCTGCAAATGGTCCAAAACTCGAAAGGTAGTATCGAAATTCAAGGCCAAGTTACACTAGAGAACACATGAATAGGACTGGACGACTGGTCAAGAGTAATCACGAGTCGAGGTACATGCTATACACGCACAATGGGAGGCAGAGTCTACAGAAGACCAGGAGAGCGCTATAACCAAGCTTGCATCGAAGAGAAAGTGCCATACGGCGGAGGTTCCGTACACGTGTGGCCTGAAATTTCTTCCGAAAGCCCATGCATGCATGTTCCATTTTCTATGCATGTGATAGAAAATGGCACTTTAACTGCAGAAAGATACGTGGATGAAATCATAAATGAGTATTTTATGCAAGTCGTTCCCATACATTTCGGATAGTGTTCGAGTACCTTGAAGATGTCGCTATCACACGCATGGAGTGGCCAGCACGCAGCCCAGACTTAACACCATCGAGCATGCCTGGGACAAACTGGGACGCTGTGTACGGCAGGGTACTTCAATCACGCTTCTTGAACTGAAAGAAGCACTGATAGAGGAATGGGAGAATATTCCTCAGCATCAGCTCAGAAATCTGGTGGAAAGCATGCCATGTATTAACAGCTCGTGGTGGCAATACAAAATACTAAATTGTGTAAAAATTGCATATTTGATACTGTAGCACATTTTTCGAAATCTAGAATAGAATCTTATTTTTACTTAACTTACTTTTATTCGAAATAAACTTCATAATCTGAACTTTTATGACTTTGATCATGAAACCGAACAAATTTTTCCATGGCACCAACCTCGTAATCGCGAAAAAATAATCAGGCGTCCCATACATTTGCGTCGAGTAGGTAATGAAGTTTTCTATGGGACCGTTGAAAATTTTTTTGCAATTACGATGTTGGTCCCATGGAGAGTTGTTCGGTTTGATGTTCTGTATCACTCCCTGAAATTTTACGAGGATGCAAAACGACACGTTGTACAAAATAAAAAAATAATATTTTAAGTACATACAAATGATAATTTTTGCATTTATAATATTTTTATTTAATTATAAAAAATATTATTATAAATTTAATGTCATATAAGTATTTTAAGTGTTCTTGTATAAATAACATCATCATTCATTCAGTCATATCGTCAAATATCGATATATTTTTCGACATTGTCAAGCACTAGTCGATGTCAAATTGACTCACTCGACAGTTTTATCATTGGTTCTGAATGGTATCCAGCCATTTTATAATGGTTGTCAGATGTCAACAATACATAGAAGTATCGACTATATTTAACATAGTTGAATAATACGGAATTTTATTTTACATTTGATTAAATTTTGTGATAAATAACAATAAATGTACTAAAATAATGTGAAAATAAGTGAAAAGAAATAGTGCTGCTTAGTCATTTTTGGGAGATGTTTTGTTGACAAGTAAGTGCTTGAGACTGACGCAAAAACAAACAACCAAGGCTAGAATTTCCTGGTTACTGACAGGACCGGTAAAGGTACGTCCGCTTATATGTCGGGTTCAGTGGTACATTGATTTAAGCAATTGTCTATAATACAGTCTTTATTTCATATAAAGCTAGCTCCAATATTTTGGAAGGTATTGAAGTTTTTGTTACCTACCCGCTTTCTTTGTGGTCCAGTGTAGTAAGTATAGAATCAATACTATGTTACATGGACCTTATCTATGCCTACTATAGGTAGTCCATGTAAAACATATTCGGCTCTGCTTAGACCCGTAATACACTCCCGGACTCCTAAATTCAGCCACCAATCATATTTACATGTAGGTTTAAAGGATTAAACCGCAAAATAATTATGAGTAAAAAAATTTAGTGTTCCAAACTTGAATTCACGAACATCTAATAAGTTACAGAACTTTATAAAAAAACATGCAGCGTGGCTCAATTCCGAAAGTGTAGCATAAATCAGAGCTAGTTTTGCTTTTCCTTGCAACTCATTAGTTTTAAGATTACTTACAAAAATGTCATAAAATAAGTGATACATGTCATTATTGTGAGCGTTTATTTTACAATACAGGTCTGAATAATTTCCATTACATTACAAGTCATGTCATAGCCATATATTGACCGTTATTAGTAAAATTAAATTTTTCCTGCTTATTAAACACCTCTTGTTATATCAGAGAAGATAATTCAATTATAATGGATAATTTTCTACAATTAATTACATTATTTATTTATTTAACCATTTATAAACACAAATAAAAAGACAAGAAAGAAACAGAAAAATATGTAGAAAGGCGAAGGCCTTATCCTTGCTCGATTCTTCTTGTATTGCAAAACTTCTATTAGAACTTTTAATAAGTGTCCTTGGAGTTTCTTGCCCATTCTTCTTCATAGAGATCAACATTTTAGAATGGGCAACTAGCTTCAAATTTTGACCGACTCTTTGATAATTCAAAATGAGTTTGAGTTTGAAATTTATAATCTTTGGCCTTTAGAATACATTATTTATAATAGCTTGATATCAGAAATTCCTTGACCTGGCTATGATATGACACTGAATTGTAAATAAAAATGTATTTCATTCAAACATGCTCCGATCGAATGAACTTCAGAATTAGTATGTACTTAACTGAGTAATAAATAATTTCACTCATTAGAAACACATCTAAACTATTTCGAGTTCACTGAAGAAAATAAAGTCTTACAAAATGTTTGTGACCCATTCCATTTCAATGTCTTAAATCACAGTTTGCCACTTGTACACGACATTTTCAACACATGCTGTTTATAAATACAGTCTAGGAGTTAGGTAAAGGTTTAAGAGGCCCTAAACTTAGTAGTCCATCAGCTCCTAAAGCTTGCAAACTGTTTGCCATACCGTTTTGTACATTATGTACTGAGATTACTGGTATGCCGAAGCATCCGCCCGCTTGCTCCCTGTTCGCTAGCGGTATAAAACTATATATGCCTAAACTACTCAACCGCTTGAGGTTTTCTTCTTGTGATAGATCCACAACAGGCAATCCGAGTTCCCTGTTTGGTCCAGTTACATTGTGGAATACCCTTTTATGATGTTGTAACTGTAATGATTTTGGATAGGAAGCTGGACACTCGTCACACTTGAAGACTGGTAGTTTGCTCTGAGGATGTGCGTTTGACATGTGAACGGAGAGAGAGTTGTGGTTCATGAACATTTTCTTGCATATTTTACAGGCTAGCATGCCGCCCCCGACTTTAGCCTCTGGTATGGAAAAGTTGCTAGATTTTGACGTATGTTTGATACTCATACCGGCGCCTAGGTTCGGAATATGAGGGATGGGACGCTCCGGAGTCGGGGACCGACTCTTCTGCTTCTGTTTGACACTAATGCCTCGCGATGCTAACACGTTAGCCATAGCATTAGCTTCTGTATTCACTTTCTTCTTCGTAATGGATATTTGGCTGCCTAGGTTAAGTTTGTCTTTCGCGCCTTGCACACTCTGGATCATCGGTAGTCCTTCGCGCTGTTTCTGCATAGCCATGACCTGACAGTCTTCGTTGTCATGCTTGCCTGGTAGCAACATGTCTGTTCGTCGTTTCGGGCCAGGTCCACCGCCCATTGGCGTTGGTCTCTTCATGGGCATTCGCACTCCTGGTTTCTGTTGCCGAACTTGAGCATGTACTTGGATGCCTGGCCTTATTCCAGGTCGAGGGCCTCTAGGATTTGCCATGCGTGGTCTTGTACCTGTAATATTTGCGCCCGGTGCCATTCTGATTTGGTTTGGTGTAGGCATATGTCCTCCTACCATTTGGCCTGGTGCTGGTGCTTGTCCACCCATATGGTCTGGTCCAGGCATGCCAATCGCCTGCCCGGCTGGGAAGGTCTGTACATTTTGGATTTTAATACCACCTGAAGGTGGTTTCATAGCTCCGCCCGGGCTTGAGGAAGGTACGTAAGATGATCCGGGTGGACCCATTTGACCTAATGCTTGTCCCAGCTGTGAGTTTATTCCACCGGTAGGTGCTTGTCCATAGACCGCTTGCTGCATACCCTGAAGTGGAGAAGCCACGGAGTAAGGGGATGAGGAAGGCGGGAATTGCCCCTGTGGCATACCTCCTGGATAGCCCTGAGGTTTAGGCTGTTGGAACTGCCCATAACCTTGTTGACCCATATAAACCTGTCCTGGATATGAATGCCCTGGCATCGTTTGTTGCTGCCCATACATATTATTGCCATAATCAGGCTGTGCGTTCTGTCCTGGCTGATAACTGTTGTATCCTTGAGGGTTCATCATCATGCCACTGGCGCCAGGATACGCTTGGATATTGATCATGACATTCTGCTGATGAGTAAACCCTGGGCCTGTTCCTCCAATAGTAGATAACTTTCCAACAGTAGGCAGTAAGCTAGAGAGAATATTAGAAGAATTAATAGAACTCGGATTGTACGGCATAAGTGTTGACGACGATGATGGAAGAACTAGCGTTTTTGTATGTCCTGTCATCCTTCTGTGGTCATCTAACAAGGATATGTCAGTAAATCTAGTATTGCATACATCACACGAATGTTGTGGGCCTAAAGTGTCTAAGGATATGTATTCACTCGCATCTGATATAGACATGCTTTCTTTTTTGGTGGCATTCGATAGTAGGCTTTCGAATATGTCATCTGCACTTTTTTCGAGCATGTCCAAAGGTGGTTTGGAATCTGGGGCATTCCAGTTGAAATTGTGTTGCTTTTCCAAGGACGGGGCGGTTAAGCGTGTGCCAAGCATTCCTGATGAACTGAAGCTTGGCTGCGTTGTCGGATACGCAGGTGGAGGGTACGTTACAGGCGGAATTTCAGTCTTAGGAACAACGGGTTTAATATCTGGCGCTGGAGTCGCGGACACCACACAACAGTCATCATCTTCGTCATTCGAATCTCCGTTTATTTCTATAACCGTCACTATTCCTGGTTCTTCCTTTTTGGTAACTGGGAGAAGTGGTGTGGTATTAGACGTTAGATGTAAAGCTAGAGCACTGGGCGGTGCGCTCTGGTGTGATGCTAAGGCGTCTGGTTCAGATTTCACAGTAGCAAGTATTGGAGTAGATGCCCCTTCATTTGGCGTTGGAGAAGCCCTTTCGGACTTAATCTGTGAAGAGAATATAGGAACGTTGGATGACTGCGTTTCGACAGTCTCTACTTCTTGTTTTACTACGACGTTTTCCAAGCTTGCGCGTGATTCACGTCTTTCTGGAGTTGGAGCTTTGGTTGGGGTAGCAGGCTTCAATGGAGTTTCCCTCTCCTGCAGAGTAATCAGCGAAGTATCTTTGGGAGGGATAGGCAGATTCGCTCCTCTCTTTGGAGTCTGTTTGACAGCCGGTCTCGCAGGCGGGATTAGTTGCTGAGCGGGAACTTTAACTGGCGTAAGCGGAGTCTTTTGAACGATAGACATCCCCTGCAAGTTTTTCAGTGGACTCGGTTTAGAATTCGGAGACTTCTCAGAGTCATCGCTTTCGGATGTTTTACGAGTATTGGGCGGAGTTCGTTCAGTTTCTCCCTCGGAATCATTTCCTGATTTGTCTGGATCCTCATCATCGTCTGGGTCTTCTCTAATCTCCTCATTCCCGCTTCCCTCACCCTCATCATCAGACGCACCAAAATCTTTTAGCCCATTGATCACTTTGAACGAGTTAGCATTATTCCCATCTGATTTTAATTTCAGTTTGATACCACCGAGTTTGCCCAGTTTTTGCATCAAATCTTCGGAATTTTTTTCTGGTTCTGGTTCATTCTTGATCGGCGTATTACTCTTCTTTATAGTGAACCCTAATCCACTTAGTTTGTTTAGGGCTGAATCAGAGTCCTTATTGTCATTTTCAGTGGGTTTTTTTAGGGAAATGCCAGTCTTTTTTAATAGTTGTGATATGTCAATTTTAGTCGGTGTGATTTTCTGGGGGGTTTCAGGCGGGGCCGGCTCCTCATCTTCATCAGACCAGTTTTCATCTCCGGATGGAGGGGCGTCCTCGTCGTCGGAAGGCAGCTTGTCGAGTATTACGGAGGGCAGGGAAACGTGCTGAATCAAGTGATTCTCTAGATCTTCCCAGTCTCGGAAATCCTCGTCGCACGTGAAGCAACGGTATTCTTGTTTGGGCTTTTTGATGAGAGCTCCTGTAGACTGAAGTCTTTTCAGAATATTCTCAACACTGCTAGCTTCTGGCTTTATGCCTTCTTCCTCTTGTTCGGAGCCTGCTGAGTCAGGGGCCTCCTCGTCTGAAAAGAAGATAAAATATGCATTAATTTATAAGTTAAGTATATTTTAATTTTCATGGAGATAATTCGGAAGAACTTTGTCGAAGGAAGCAAACAAGTAAGGGAAAACTTAATATGAGCATTAACTTATTGATACACTACTCAGATAAGTAATAAATTAATTTAATTGAGTAGGTCTAGAGCAAATGCCTTCAATCGAGTAACTATATGTATTATTTAATAGCGTTTAATGATTCCATTGATTCATTTCGATTCAATCTTTTATTCAATTAGGTGTCTACTTGCACTGAAACTAAAACATGAAATCGTTTAGTTTTCCTGAGTTGAATAAAAAGTTCTCAACCAACCGTTTTGACTGAAAACTGTTTTTGGTATCGTTATACGACAGATATGTAACAGAATGGGTTTGAAATAAGCCCCTGGCTGACGGAAGGGAACAAAAGAATTCCGCTGAGACCCTTTGAGCGCAGTTCTAAAAGCTCAAATAGAACACTGCACCGTATCTACCTGAGCACCAGGTTCTAAAATTAACTAAAAGCATCTTTTGGATAACAGTAAAGGTCAAAATGGATATAATTCAGTCTAGTATTTACAACGTATAGCAAAATTGTTATCGATCCTCACGACTTTGTAGGCGCGGGCCGCAAAAATACTCGTGTATAAATGTGTCTAGCAAAGAAGACCAAAATGGAAACTGGTGGGTTGACACCATAGTTATTGATACTTAATCAAGTAATAAGTCTAATTCACGTTATGCATTGATCAAATAAAGTAGGTACCTACCTACTGTACTACTTGTAGTTATTAATTAATATTGTATATAATTTCATTACTTAGTAAACCACCTGAACGATGGCAGTTATTCAACACCTTTCAATGGATACTGGAGTGTAGGTGCTCCCAAAAACCCAAAAAAAAAGACAATTATTTAGTTTCAAGCACACAGTTCCATTTTTGAGACAGGCATCATTGCATTGTTCAAAGACGATGAAATGCGTTTGTGATCATAGTAAGTATACTTATGTATAGGATAAATTAACTAACTAAAAACCTTTTGTATTATTGTGATCACTATTGTATCTGTGTACCTTCGTTGGAGATGCCAATAATTATCATCATCATTCTCCTATCCTTATCCCATTTTATTTGGGACGTCTAATAGAGAAGTATGGAAGAAACAGACATTATGTTGCGCCGATATGTCTGTTTCTTCCATACTTCTCTATTAGTCGTCATCTCAATTGTCACTCTCTTTCTAACCATAATCATCTTTCATAGAGTCCATCCATAATTTCTTTGGTCTTCCCCTACTCGTATTGCCATCCACATTCACACTAAAAACTTTCCTGACATCTTCCTCATTCCTCCGCAACACATGCCTATACCTCGACAATCGATTTCCACACAATAATAAATCCAATTAATAAATAAATTAGGATTTTCTTTGTAAACATATATAAGGTTATTGAAAAAAAAAAAATCGATTGGCCCCTTATCCGAGCCCAGACTAAAAAATTATACGATATTCTACCATAACATAGGCGTTGTTCAGGCGGCATTCCGCTGGGCGGTTCGGTAATTCCCATTAAATATTATAGCACAGGTAGATGCCGCTTCCCAGCCGCTGGACATAAGCCCACAACTTAATAACTTCGGGTTAGCAAGCCCACGGTAGAACGTGGGTAGCGCGTAGAGGCCACACCGGAAATCATATTCAGGGATTCAGAATGGGATGAACGAAATCACATCTTTGAAATTATGAGATCTGAGGTCCGCTATTGCTGATTTCATTCAAATCTTTCAACAGCGATCAGCGATTTTACAACTTCATCGATGATGCAACGCGTTTTGGCGGCTGAAAGTAACCGGAGCGGCAAATTCACTGCGACTGGCTGTAAATGTGTCCGGAGTGTGGCGTTCAGCTGTTGTATCAAGCTTTTATACAGAGAGTACTTACCAGAACGGTGTGGTCAAATTTAAGTGTGTGGTACTGACCATAATACTGAACAACTTTCTCCATTGGACTAACATCGTCAAAATTATCAACTGTCCCATAGAAAAGTTCAATTCCTACTCGACGCAAATGGACGGCTGGTCGGCTGATTATTATTTCGCGATTACGCTGTTGGTCCCATGGATAAAGTTGTTCAGTTTGATGGTCTGTACCACATCCTTGAATTTGACGACACCTTTCTGGTACAGCCTGTATATTTGTATAAACGCATACTTATAACTTTACTAATTTGTGGTGCAAGCGGGCCTTCGTCTCCTTAAAATAAACAAAACAACTATCCTAACTTTGCAATTTAGTTTCCAAACATGTAAAAACATGTGTTGTTTAATAAATAACCTTCAAAGCCTCACATAAAGTTCAGTTTGCGCTATGTAATTTTTTTTTTGTGAGTTTTTCATTACATCTAGTCATTCTGAAATCAACATAAGTTACACTTCTTTAAAGTTGATACTTATTTCTTATGTGGAATTAACGTCAAATTGGAAACAAGTATATTAATATGGAATAGGTGGGATGTATAATGGGTGACTACCGAGATGACGAATAATAGAGAAGTATGGAAAAAAAGGACATGTTGCGCCTACCCCAAATAGATTGGGATAAGGGCAGGAGAATGATGATGATAATGATGATGATGATGATGATGATGATGATGATGATGATGATGAGGTAGGATGTATAATTTATAACTTACAACTTTTTTGAATCGATCTCACACTTTATTTTAAAAGTTTTCATACGTTTATTCTTAGCTTGTGTAGAGAAACCTCTCTAAGTAATGTACCTCTGGTCAAGGTTGTCTGAACGTCTTAAACCTATTCGTAAAGACTAGTTTTAAGACGTTACAGACAGCGAAATGGTCAAAGCATTGTCTCATAATGACGTGATATTTATAGCACAAAAAAAAACAACTGGTGACCAGTTGTCTTTTTTTTTGTGCTAAATGCAAAAAGTAAAAAAAAATATTCACAATCCTATTAATAATTTCGTAGAAATGCGTGGAAATTCATACATAAAATCATACACGGCATACACCTATAAAAAAAATGTATATTTGTTTGGAAGCCCTAATAGATTCTCATATGTGAATATAAGATAAGTATATTATTGCAGTTCATATAATATTACATACACACGTGTCGAATTTATAACCTCCTTTTTTTTTAAGTCGGTTAATAAAAATAAAACCGTTTTAGACAGAATTAGCTCAGAATCAGCTCTATTTGAACGTCAAAATTGTAATTAAAGCTAACAAAATACCAGACTTCTAAATCAAGATTATACATGGGCAAGACTAAAATCTCTAAGTTGAATAAGGTGGAAGAAGCAAAGATCTGGGCTTTTTTTAATAAAGTGGGCAGTCAGTATACACAGGTGACAGGCGACAATCCGACAATTTACAAGTTTCTTTCATTATCTGCTTTATTAAACAAACAGCACCTGTCGTAAAAACGTGTCAATTTTGTGATTTTTGTTAAACTGTCACATTTCATTGATAATTGGACCCTGGCTTAGCAATTAACGTAGACCCTACAACCATTATCCTGACTAACCATCGTGGCAAACGACCTAATCGATAACGCCGTCCGTGTGTGCCTCTACTTCACGAGAGGCAGTTGAGTGAGGGTCAAGTACTTGCAACGAACTCCTTGAAGGGGCTCCAAATGTGAGACGCGGGAATTCAATCCACACTTTTGAACCCTAAACCAATGAGGACCTGCGATAGATTTGGCCCTCGATAGTACTATGTTTTTGAAATTAATTTTGTAGGTACTCCCAAAACTTAAAACCGTCGGCGATGTAGCGACTTTTCTTCCTGAGAAAAGATGCATTTGGGTCGAAATTAAGGTGGATGAATCGTCAATTTTATGATGAGATTATTGTTAAGAAGTGCGAAAATTCCTCGGAACATGGAAATGCATCCAATCGCATTTTAATAGTACCAATTTATTTTATTTTAGTCCCAGCTGGTCATGTCACCACTCAGCCTGATCTAACACACAAAATACCCAGGGGATTTATAAAGGACATTAAATGGCTCACAGCGTTACATAAGTCTGCATTTACGAGAAGACTTTGCTCAGAAGTCGTCTCAAGTTCACGCTAAAAGCTACCGAACGGTTCCTACTTCATAATTTATATCGTCAACGAAAGGACTTATGTCCGAGAACCCGAAGAAGCTAGCACTAAAATCTTGGAACATAAAGTAGAATTTAGCTGGTGGCATTTTGCCATGAGAGTTTGCGTTTTCGTACTGGGATTAGTATTAAGGGAATGCTTGGGTATATAGAAAAGTTATCCTAGAATATGGATTAACAAACACCTTTGCTGGACTTAATATCCTACATTTTAGCTATGACTGCCTTGCAAGCGGAAATATAACAGTGCTTATCAGGTGCGAACTCCATCGTTCTTTGTTTCTTGAAATTGCAGCACTTTGTTTTTTAAAGATACTGCGGTTAGACCTGCTGCAGTAGTAAGCTCTAATTGATATGATATTGTACGTGTAGGTGTCAGTCTTTCTGAGGTCTATCTGTTTGTTATCATATCACGATAAAAACTGTTGTAGCTTGTAATCCAAGACAACGTTTACGATAGTCCTTATCCCGGGGAAAAAAATGGTTCACAGATGTCCAGGCCAAATTAAGCAAACATATCTCAAAAGATCTCCGGGTTAGTTTCGAACAGCCCTTACGAACCCCTTTCCAGTCTCCCACTAGATAGATCGTATAGGGCGGCGAAAACTTATTGACCCAAGTTGCTTGACGCCTACTCTCGAAAAGAAATTTTTGCGAGCTTATAGTTCAAATCGAAGACCCCCAACGTTACGTACGTCCGATTTTCTGACCGAGCGGTAACCGAAGGTGGCGATGGAACAATTTTGTGGTTTATAAAAATGAACAGTTGTCATTTTCGGAGTCGCAGACTCAGCTGGTTCATATTTAATGGCAAAAAAAAAAGACCTCAATTAAATTCAAAGCTAATTTGGGTCCTCCTTAGCTGTACTGTTACAAAAGGGGATAACCAATCAATCCGTACCATGAATGGCTTCAAACTCACCGCACCTATTGAAAAGCCACAAATACCAGAACATCATCAGACTAACTGCGGGAGTGTCGCACTCCGATCGTACCAATATTTACTTTCAGGCTACCAAAAATTCGTTTCGTGTTTGTAAACTTTACATACAAGACGTACAGTCGACCGCAGGTCAGTGGTAATAATTTGACCTTAAGCTGGTCTAGCATAGTACAGTTTCAATAAAATGTCCGAGACCAGCTTATGGTTATGTTACCACTGACGTGCGGCGAGCGGACTCCTGTACTTAGAGCGAAGTTATTATAGCATCTCGGCAAAACCAGATAGCCTCATCGCTGTGCCTCAAGACCTTATAACCGGTTTAGTCTAGACTCTAGACCTCCTAAAGAGTGAGATTTCATATCTAACTACGTAGTTAATCTGTACATATAATAAAATCGTAAACCTGGTGTCTGGACATTAAAGATTTAAGCAAAAATAATACTGGAAGACGCGAGAAATAAGTAACAGAATATAAAAAACATTTTTTGAATTTTTTTCTGTTTGTCGGTTTGTCTGTTCGTTTGAGCACGCATCACGTAAAAGCTACTCATTGGATTCAAAATCAAATTACTGAAAGATAAGAAGCTTTATTGTGAGTAACATTTTACTTTGTCAAAATCAACCAGCAGAATCAGAAGATATATGTTTTTTAAATTTAGTTAAAAACCTCATAGTGCCATATTTTTTTTTTACAATCCTGATCCAATCGTTATGAAATGACAGGTATGTAGCCTGGGACCTTGAGAAGGACGTAGACTAATTTTCAATCCGGAAATTTGTAAGGGTCGAGTAGCAGTTTTTGGGTTGCGAAGTCTGCTAAAATATTATGCCAATAAATGACATTAGTCAAAGTTCAAGTTCGATTGTTAGAATCACGCCTAAATTATTCGGTTTGTCTTTTGCCTCTCAATTTGGATGACGCAATCAAATTAAATCGTTTTAACACAAAAGTGAATCATTCAACGTCGGCTATACCATTCATTTCTGAGCATTTCAATCAAATTGAATCGATTTCGTTAACACGTGTATCATTTATCTTATCTTATTGGTTCATGAACTTTAATTGATCAGCATAAAAAGAAAACTATAGACCGATCTCCAAACTCTGCGTGTTCGCTAAAATTATGGAAAAAATCGTACACGTTCAACTTTCTTCTTCACTGAAATTAAGTTTCTCCGAACACCAACATGGATTTTTAAAAGGTCGCTCCTCGCTCAAACCCTATTATCTATGATTACAAATTATCGAATACCTCAATTGCCAGAGTCAACGTCATCAAGGATCTTGGGGTAATTTTTGACTCAAAGCTTCTGTTTGATGCGCACATTGACAATATAGTCAACAAGGCTTCTAAAGCATTGGGTTTTATTTTTAGGGTCTCCTCTGAGTTTAAGAATGTCAAAACCATGAAAATTCTATACTGTGCTTTTGTCCGTAGCCATCTCGAATATGCTTCTCAAATTTGGAATCCAAATTACAATGTTTATATTAATCGACTTGAAAGTATTCAAAGGCGATTTTTAAGGTACACTCAATATCGTGCAAATACTTATCTTCCTAACTATACTAGTCGGTGTAAGAAGTTTCATTTTCTTCCCTTACATGAGCGAAGGAAAATTGCGGATCTTGCTTTCCTCTTTAGTATAATGAACGGGTCTACTGATGTCCCTGAGCTGGTGGCTAAGATTGGACTTCGTGTACCGTCTGTGTTTCGTCGTAGACCTCATCTCCTTCATGTACCTATCGCGAAAACGATTTATAGGCAAAATACATATATTTTAAGAGCATGTCGAATGTTCAATATGGTGTGCCGGGATGTTGAGCTTGATTTATTCGCAAATAGTGTCCAGAAATTAAAAAAAAATTTAGGTAACTTTTTCTTTGAAGTGTAATTTTGTTGTGTAATGTATTTTGTTTTTGTTTGTTATTTTCTGTTGTTTCTATGTTTAATCTTCACGCTGTTTGTACCGTTTCGTAAATTTTATACATAACTTTATATAAGTGGAAGCTTGTAATTGGCCTTCTTCTACATATCTCTTCTTGAAGGTATTGAATGTATTAGCTGTAAGTTTTCTTAAAATTAATAAAATAAAATAAATAAATAAAATAAAATAATAACACATATGTATCTTATTGGCTCATTACATTAAATTGATCAGCATCGTAGCACTTGTCAAATGTATCTTATTGGATCATTAACTTTAATTGATCAGCATCCTAGCACAAATCAAATGTATCTTATTGGCAGCCCCAAGGGTCCATCCGTCAGATTAAGCTATGCTTGCCGGGGTTGATCCATGGATGGGTGACCATCTTTACACACCGACTCCTCCGTGCCTTGAAAAGCACTTAAAGCCTTTACTTCCGGCTATCATTCGTGGATCTTTGACAGTCGTTACGGGTCGTCAGAAGCTCGATAGTCTGACAACCAGTCTTACCAAGGGGTATCGTATTACCCAGTTACTGGGTAGTGACTTCTGGAGGTCAAATAGGCAGTCGCTCCATGTAAAATACTGGTATTCAGCTGCATCCAGTTGGACTGGAAGCCGACCCCAACATAGTTGGGAAAAGGCTAGGCAGATTGATACAATTATAATTAATATATACAAAATATTGTACATCATTTTAAAAGTCTGACTATGGAGTTTCTTGCCCATTCTTCTTCATCTCCATACGAAACTACCCCCCTCTCCGGGAAGGCCCTGTCTACTTATAGAATCAATTATATTTTCTTGTAAATTTTGACGTTCAAAAGTGCCTTTTAATGTCCTACTTGAAAGAAATGATTTGACTTCGATGTTTGAAAGTTTTGATTCTCAGTCAAAGTAAATGATTCTCAACTTTTGATGTTTGATCTCGTTGAAGGTAGCAGTCGCAGGACATTTGTCTTGAGCGAACCCACTTGCGCGAAAAGACATTTCGCGAATGGACTTTTGCGCGAGCGGACTTTTTGGTGAAGGGACACTTGCGCGAAAGACACGTGCGCGAAGACATTTGCGCGAATCTACTCGCGCGAAAGACACTTGCGCGATAGGACAGTTGCGGGAAAAAGTTGCGGAAATAAGATTTCTTCATAACATCACGCCTGTATTCTTTCAAAGGGTTGGGGCAGGGATGTATGCTGTGAATAGTACACCCACTATTCGCCAGTCAAGTTCCAGTTACAGACAGAGTGGAAGTAAATAGTCCAATTAGGCGTCAATTCTTTTTGTCATAGTACCTATTATAATTGTACTTTATTTTCTTTATTTAAGACTATT
Source organism: Cosmia pyralina (assembly GCA_946251885.1). Lineage (NCBI taxonomy): Eukaryota > Metazoa > Arthropoda > Insecta > Lepidoptera > Noctuidae > Cosmia > Cosmia pyralina. The sequence goes on along the minus strand of OX276362.1, from coordinate 11,285,036 downwards.
TATTTATTATCGACATGGGTGTCATTTTCATGATTTTTGAGGTCCCTGATAAAAAAAACTGGGGTCAAAATAAAAATTCAAGATAGCACCATCGAAAATTTTAAAATTTTTCGTCATGGGTGTCGTTTTCATGATTTTCGAGGGCGCTGGCAACGATAATGGGATCAAAATGTAAATTCAAGATGGCGCCACCGAAAACTTTAAAAATTTTTGTCATGAAAGTCGTTTTCATGGTTTTCCTGGTTGCTGATACCGAAAATGGGGTCAAAATCAAAATTCTAGATGGTGAATCGAAAATTTGCATTTTTTTGTGATGAGTGTACTTTTCATGGTATTCCAGATTGCTGATAACGAAAATGGGGTCACAATCAAAATTCAAGATTGCACCACCAAAAATTTGCAATTTTTTTCGTCATAGGTGTCGTTTTCATGATTTTCTAGGGCACTAGCAACGTAAATGAGGTTTTAATCAAAATTCGAGATGGCGCCACCAAAAATTTGCAAATTTTTCGTTGTGGGTGTCGTTTTCATGCGTCCTCGAAAACCATGAAAACGACACCGATGACGAAAAATTTGCAAATTTTCGGTAGTGCCATCTTGAGTCAAAACTTCAGGTAATAGAGATTGTTAGCTAAATAGAGTTGTCAGACAAATCAATTCAATTCAATCAATACCGTCTTTTTCAATACCCCTTTCAATACGCAACGCAACGGAACAGTTCCGCTTCACTCTAATTGGACTTATTTACTTCCAGTCTGTCTGTAACTGGAACTTGACTGGCGAATTGTGGGTGTACTATTCATAGCATCCACTCCTGCACCAACCCTTTGAAAGAATACAGGCGTGATGTTATAAGAAATTTCATTTCCGCAACTTTTTCGCGCGAGTGCCTTTCGCGCAAATGTCGATTCGCGCTAAAGTTCAGTCTTTAGCGCAAGTGTACCAGATCCCTTGTTGAATACTTAGGGCCAACTAGTTTATCCTAACGTAAGCGATTGTTGTTAGTTTCCTGTTCACCAAGATAAGAGGAGGTATACTGGCCAGTTATAAGTTACGAGTAATAGACGCTTCACTCGAGTAAATTGTCTTTTTTTTTGTTTCATTCCTGGATTTTTATGTTCACACAACGACTAAATTACGTAGGAATGAACGTTCTGCTCCTTTCATTTCATTTTTCCATCATTCGGTTGGACCTGTACACTAATGAATGCTTTTTTCACTTTTGATTCATTTTGTGCTCAGACGTTTCACTTCCGAGTGTAAAACTCCGAAAGATTCACATGATTATAATACAGTGTACGTACCTTAAGAACCTTTTGAAACATCTTCTGAACCTGTGTTATGCAATTATGATTTGAAAGAAAGGCAAAAGTGAACAAAAAGTGAAGCATCATATATCTGCATAAAGATAATTTAAGTTAATCAACAAATATTAGGTCTTTACCTATGAAATTGCCGTTCTGCAGTACTGGCCATTTCAAATCAAAATAATTTTTGTTTGGCTAAGAATTCTAATTTCAAATTAATTTTATTTTAAAAACATGGATTTTTTTTTCCAAAAGTAGTCATTTGTTTATTGATTAGTGTTACATTTTCATCGCATTTCAATATTTTTCGTCATCATGGATACGTTAAAAATACGAGTAATTATGGAATATGAGTACCGTCGTGGCAGCAACGCGGCACAAGCGGCACGCAACATCAACGACGTTTACGGAGCTAACACTACAAACCAACGCACCACTTGTTATTGGTTTGCTCGCTTCCGTTCTGGAAATTTCGACCTGAAAAATGAACCTCGCGGTCGTCCGAAGACTTTGGTCGACAATGACGAATTAAAGGCGATTGTGGAAGCTGATGATACACAATCTACGGCTGAATTAGCAGCAGCTTTCGACGTTAGCGTCAAAACAATATTGGTCCATTTGCGTCAAATTGGCAAGGTAAAAAAGCTTGACAAATGGGTGCCCCACGAACTCAATGATCGCCAGCGCGAAGTACGCGTCGAGAAATGCCTTGCACTGTTCAACAGACACACAAATGAAGGCATTTTGAACCGCATTGTTACCTGCGATGAAAAATGGATTCTGTTTGATAACCGCAAGCGCTCAGCAAGTTGGTTGGATCCTGGTTCAGCACCTAAACAATGCCCTAAACGAAAACTTACCCCTAGAAAAGTGATGGTCACTGTTTGGTGGTCTAGCGCCGGTGTGATTCATCACAGCTTCTTACCAAACGGGGTGAGCATTACTTCAGATGTGTACTGTGAAGAACTGAACACAATGATGGAGAAGCTGGCACATCTCCAACCAGCATTGGTCAATCGCTCGTCTCCGCTGCTCCTGCACGACAACGCGCGACCTCATACTGCACAGCAGACGGTCTCCAAGTTGCAAGAACTGGGGTTGGAAGCTCTCCGTCATCCGCCCTACTCACCAGACCTTGCGCCTACAGACTACTACTTTTTCCAGAATTTGGATAACTTCATGGCGGGAAAAAAATTCAATACCCGAGAGGCAGTACAAAATGCCTTTGAAGAATTTGTTGCCTCCCGTCCAGCAAATTTCTTTAAGAAGGGCATCAATAAACTGCCACTGCGTTGGCAAAGATGCATTGATTGCATGGGTGATTACTTCGATTAATACAAATAAAAAATGCATGAAAAAAAATCGTTTAAATTTTTTCATACAAAACGGCAATTTCATAGGTAAAGACCTATTATTTATCTGAGTGGGGTGGAATGTATGGTTTCATAAGTAACGCTGAAGTAACAAGTTGAGTAGGAGATAAGAACATGTATGGTCATTATGAGCTCGGCCAACTGTGGTAGGTATTAGTCAGCAGTGTTGAACTGCTGGTCAACATTTTCAGAAGGTCTACTCTTAACAAACAGAACAATATTATGCGCTCACCTGGTTTGAAAAGGCTCATAATATTGCGCAAGGTAGTGCCGGTAAGATGGTCAGGCGAAATAAAGAATGAATGAACGGACCGGTTTGCACCTTATAAGACTGCATAGCGATGAAGAAGTGAACTCGAAAAGGTCAGACCGCCAGACTTCCGAATAAATTAATTTCTTAATGTTGCTTTTTTAAAGCACTGATAGAACAACCTTGGGACCAGTAACGTTGTGAAAGACATCATGTCCTTTTATTATACAATTTTAGGAGGGCCAGGCCAGTATAAACAACGAAATTACATAATAAATAAACTGCAAAAAAGTTCCAGGAAAATCCCAAAAAAATAAGCCAGAAATTCTTATATTTCTTATAAGAATTTCTGGCTTATTGTTTTGGGATGAGGGTAGCAAGATGATGGTATCATATAAAGCGGGAAGGCGGGAAATTACACCCTCTCCTAGTGGTTCGTAATGATAAAGTATGGAGAGAAGGTGGCATAAAGGGGGGACTCTTAAACAATATTAATGATCGTACAAAAAAGGAGATTTTTTGTCCTTCGGGCATTCAATAAACTTGGGAGAGGTTTATGATGATTCGCTCACACATAATGCTACGGCCAAACCTGAGCGTCAAGTAGCGAGACGCGAACCAGGAGCGTCTACAACTCGAAACTTTTAAACGAGCACATCTGCGCGAGTACAACGCGAACCGCGAACCTCATTAATAGTCACTGAAGCCGCAGGAGGAGGAGCTCGTGGCTAAGTAATAACAGCCGCACGGGTCGATCCATCAGATTAAGCTACGCTTGCCGGGGTTGGTCCGTGGATGGATGACCATCTTTACATACCGGGTCTCCTCCGTGGCTCGGGAAGCGCGTTAAGCCGTTGGTCCCGGCTGTCATTCGTGGATCTTTGACAGTCGTTACGGGTCGTCAGCAGCCCGAATGTCTAACAAGGACAACCAGTCTTACCAAGGGGTATCGTATTACCCAGTTACTGGGTTGTGGAGGTCAGATAGGCAGTCGCTCCATGTAAAATACTGGTATTTAGCTGCATCCGGTTAGACCGGAAACCGACCCCAACATAGTTGGGAAAAGGCTAGGCAGATTGATTGTGTGATAATTGAGGGTTGACATTGTAAAGCGCTATTAACATAATAAATGGTACAAATGATAGTTACTATTCATAAAATTCTCGCTTTGATCAAAGTAGACAAGATCTACACACGTCTGACCACAAGACGCGTGCGTCCGACTGCGTCCCGCTTTGCAAACGCGGTCTTCTCGCGTCGCGGTCGCGCAGGTGTGCAAGGTGCCATAAAATGACACGGGCAGCGTCCGTCGCGCGACTGACGGTCCCGCTTCGCAGTCGGTTTGATCGCTCAGGTGTGGCCAAAGCTTTAGGCGGAAGAGAAATAAGAAAAAACCCCTGGATACGAAGATTTATCCCAGGTGCGGTGATGAAAACATGAACAATATCGAACACCTCTTATGTGGGCCTTATTCTCATCCCAGACTATACGAGTAGTATTACTTTTTTTCAGGACACCGTCCCAACCAAAGACAAATCTATAAAAAAAAATATGAGTCTACGGCCAACGAAAACTAAAAATGAAATAGCCGTAAAAAAAAGGGTTATGTATTTTTTATCCCAGCAGATTGAATGCTTCACCAAGGATTAACAACGCGGGAGTACCTAACGGATAAAAATTGTTATTTTCAGTGCGACAAAAAGGTTTAAAAAAAATATATTTGACGTATTGACACTTTGACAGTTACGGATTACGGTAAAGTTGCCAAGCTGATAATGGTAAAATAGTCGCTTACGCTATAATAACAGGTTTACCTTGTCTATAATTATCTCCATTGAGATATTAAATCAATGTGAATCTGTATCCGGTTTGCTTTATCCAAAAGTTAATGTGGATGTAGCAATCAAATTGACCTGGTAATGGCAGGTGGAGTAGAGCCCTAACGGAATGGTTGCGAGAAACGGTAGAAGGAGCGTTGGCAGACAAGTGGACGACCTACAGAACATCGCAGGGAAATCCTGGGTGAGACTCGCACAGACCAGGGAAGCATGCCACAAAAGGGAGGAGGCCTATACATACATTCAGGAGTGGGTGGAACAAGGCCGCCATTAGGATGATGATAAACCAAATTGAATCGGGTAATAAACATAAAAGTGAATCATTCAATGTCGGTCTTACCCTTCATTAGCGTGTAACCAAAGCGAATCAATTTCGTTGAACTGGGTACTGCTGGTTAGGCGAGAATTACTCTAATCTAAACTGAAGAAGTGACAACATGTTCCGGTCTGAGCTGAGTTTTAAACACCCAAGGCAGTTTTGCTTCTACTTATATATGTTAATAATAAGAGGTGGAAAGTTCGTAGAAAATTGTAAATGATGCACGAAAAAAGTTACAGAATTAAAATGCTCGGTCGTGAGTTACAATTTATAATTATAATGCCGCATGTCTAGCCAAACGCGTGTAAAATAAAAATAACTGATACGCGCATCTGTGATTTATAGAGATAGTGTTTACCTACACAGGCAAAAAAATACTTAATTTTACGATGTAAAGATAGGTCTATTGTCACGTGTGTCAGTGCTGACTCGTGTATGTATATAATAACATTTAAGTAACATACCTAACATAGTAGGTACATTGTTTTTATTTAAGTACTTTTTGCTAGTCATAGTAAATGTAAATGTTGAATTTCATTAATTATTATAGTTTTAATTAACAATCGTTTGACACATTCAAGTACTAATAAATCGTCTGATGCATTAATGTATCAATTAAATATCGTCAAACGCCATCAAGCACTAATCAACTATCGTCTGACATATTCAAGAAACAATTAACGATCGTCTGACATATTCAAGAAACAATTAACTATCGTCTGGCATATTCAAGAAACAATTAACGGTCGTCTGACATATTCCAGAAACAATTAACGATCGTCTGACATATTCAAGAAACAATTAACTATCGTCTGACATATTCAAGAAAATTAACGATCGTCTGACATATTCAAGAAACAATTAGCTATCGTCTGACATATTCAAGAAACAATTAACGATCGTCTGACATATTCAAGAAACAATTAACGAACGTCTGACATATTCAAGAAACAATTAACGATCGTCTGACATATTCCAGAAACAATTAACGATCGTCTGACATATTCAAGAAACAATTAACTATCGTCTGACATATTCAAGAAAATTAACGATCGTCTGACATATTCAAGAAACAATTAACGATCGTCTGACATATTCAAGAAACAATTAGCTATCGTCTGACATATTCAAGAAACAATTAACGATCGTCTGACATATTCAAGAAACAATTAACGAACGTCTGACATATTCAAGAAACAATTAACGATCGTCTGACATATTCAAGAAACAATTAACTATCGTCTGACATATTCAAGAAACAATTAAATACCATCTGACATATTCAAGAAACAATTAACTACCGTCTGACATATTTAAGTATCAATTAACAATCGTCTGATGAAATGTAGTGCCAATTAAGTATCGTCTGAGGCAATTAATTACGGCAAGTACCAATCAAATGTACAGGGTGTACCAGAAAGGTGTGGTCAAAGGAGAATGACCAAAAGTGGTACCAAAAAGTCTCGCGCATCAAAACCAAAACTTTATAGTAATTATTTTCATATTTTTTTACGACATTACGCATCAGGGATTTGATATTTGAACAGGGAATTTAATTTTACGTAAAAAAGTATGGATATTGTTTTACTCCCTTTATATGACATGACGTTCCGTTTCACATGCTATGATTAATATAACCTTGATTTTTGAAAGTATCTATACTTTGCCGATTCTACATTAATTAAAAACATCTAGAATAGAATATAATTTGTACTTAAAGTATTATCATTTTTGTATCTAAGGTTAATTGGCCGTTCACAGCCTGTTATAGAGATTTAGAATGCAATAGAATCGATTTGTAGTCAATCGACTAACCAGTCATTTTCTTAACGTTTCTTTTGTATAATATTAACTATAAGTTTGCTTGAAAAACATTTCACGAATTACATGTATTAGCTTTGCTTTCTTTTTAAACAAATAACGATCGTCTGACATATTCAAGAAACAATTAACGATCGTCTGACATATTTAAGAAACAATTAACTATCGTCGACATATTCAAGAAACAATTAACTAGCGTCTGACATATTCAATAAACAATTAACGATCGTTTGACATATTCAAGAAACAATTAACGATCGTCTGACATATTTAACAAACAATTAACGATCGTCTGACATATTCAAGAAACAATTAACTATCGTCTGACATATTCAAGAATCAATTAACTATCGTCTGACGCAAGCAACTACCAATCGTTTATTTTCTGACATAAGTATTCAAGAATCAGTTGACTATCTCGCTCGAGCAAATAAATAAAACCAACCGACCAACCGATCACAGTTTCAACCTAACCTATGATGAACTGCCGAACTATTTATCTAATCACCCATTCCAACATTTTTACTGACCATTCATTTATTAGTTTATTACACTGCTTGAGTATTTTTTGTACTGACATTGCAGGATGAAATAACCAACCAATTTTGTTTTTATTAAGTACTGTTCATGTTTTACTGTCACGCTAATTAACTAACCGCCAAAAAATTTAATTACTGCCCGTTAATTTTATCAACATACATAATACGCACGGCTACAGATCAAGCTATACATTTCCAGTATAAGCTAATCTGGCATTGTATAGGATTTCCTTACAATGAGAGGTCAGTGTAAACTGGAAATGTATAGCTTGATGTGTAGCCGTGTGTATGTACATGCATACATAAAATCACGCCTTCTTCCCATGGGCGTAGGCAGAAACTACAGAACACCACTTGCTACTTTCCTTACATATTCCTTTTGCCTCGTTTACGTTCTTACATCTGGTCATACACGCACGCCGGTTGCGAGTACTACGCACCTGACCTTTCTGAAGAACATCACCAATAAGGTCACTGTAATGTCTTCCTAGGTGGTCCCCTCCCGACGTTTCCTCTCACAATCTGCCTTGTAAATACCTTTTGTTAGTCGCCTTTCATTCATCCTCTTAACATAACCAAATCACCTTATAAGCATACTCAGTTTTTGTCACTAAATCTTTTTTTAAACCGCACAGTTGCCTTACCACATCATTGCTCAGGCTATCATTCTTAGTCACACCACACATGCTTCGCAAGGAACGCTTTTTCACGGCATTTATTCTACTTTCATCTTCATGCTTCTTTTGCCACACCCAACATTCACTTCCATACATAAGCGTAGCTACCAGCACACCATTGTGAACGGCCAGTCGAGGCTTTTTGAACATTAACTGGTTGGTCAGAATCGAATGTATGTTACCACATCTTCATCAATATTTCCATCCCTTGTAAACAGATTCCCCAAATATACAAACTCACTTGCTCCACACTCTTACCACACCACCACCCACCACCCACCACCACCACCACCCACCACCCACCACCACCACCACCACCTCTCTTATTTTCACATTACACATCGATACATCCTCTTTTCTTTCAAACGTCTGACATATTCAAGAATAAATTAACCGACGTCTGACGCAATAAGTATCAATTAACTATCGTCTGACGCATTAAGTATCAATTAACCATCGTCTGACGCATTCAAGTATCAATTAAACACCATGAGTTCATGACGCATTCAAGTATCGGTTAATAAGAATCTGACGCATTAAAATAAATGTGTTAATTAATTAAACAATGACCACTGTTGACGCATATCTATAATATCAAATTAAATTAGCTAGCGAAACTCGGCAGACGTGATGGGTATCAAACACGAAAAAATAAAAATTAGAAAGATAGATTTTTTTTGGGACAATATCCGCTAGTGGTGTAATGGTGTTATTACTTGATGTGCGAGTTATTAAATATAAAATCTGTTTTATCACAACTGTGAAGTTTACACAAAAAAAAAACTGATGTTGAAAATGATATTTGAAGTACAACTGACCCCAAAAAAAAAACAGCAAATTTGTTGTTTTTGTTTTATCATGTTTTTGTTTAGATTCGATGCCCATCACGTCTGCAGAGTTCGCTAGCTAATTTAATTTGACCCTGCATAATTCATAATTAAACGCCATCGAACGAATAAAATAACCTTGTTTACGCATTCCAGAATGATCTACCAATGGCCTGAATTACTTGAGAACTAACATGTTCTAACTCACTATCGTTTTTTACTCACTAAATCTTGAACTAGTATTTCCGTTGGTACTTGTAATAACAATATTCAGAAACAGTGTAACACTAAATATCTAATCATTGTCTGAAGCACATCAATAGATAGCTACCCTAAAATCGAAGTTTACTATAAATCATTTGATACATAAAAACTACATACTATAAATAGTAAAAAAATTGTTGCATTCAACTATGTACTTAGTAAAAATCATTTAGTGTGCTAAACCATTTGCTTAAATTTATTTGGTGCACTAAACCACTTGCTTAAATTTATTTGGTGCACTGAACCACTTACTAAAAATCATTTAGTGCACTTAACCACCAACTAAAAATAATTTAGTGCACTCAACCACTTACTGAAAACAATTTAGTGCAATCAGTTACTAACTAAAATACACTCAGCACACGGAATCTTGCCAAGTGTTTATCTCGCAAATACTTGCGATAACAAAAGCGTATTGACATCGATGTTTAAACGTTTTCTGGGTTGTTGTGAGGTAAGTCAAATTTTTTTTACGCTTAGTTAAAGAGGGTAATTCATTATGTTTGAGTGCACTGTAGCGTAACTTAATTTTTTTGTTGAATCGGGTTTCTTGAGCGACTAAAATAGTTTAAATTTAAATTTGTTTGTGAAAGTTTACGGTTAAGTTATTAAATTATTGTGTTTTCGTGCTTTGAATTCAAATACTAAAGCTTCCGCCACACCTGCGCAACCAAAGTGACTGCGAAGCGGAAGCGTCCGCCGCGCGACGTAGATATGAGCGCCGCGCCGCTACCGCCACCCATTCCCCCGCCACCGTGAAATGCCAACGGCGCGCCAAGCGAAATAAATCAGTACGAACGAGTTCGTTCTTGTAGTGGGACGCGTTAAGTGTTCATCAGAGTTCATCTACGCAAACAAAATGCCGTCGTCGTCATCAAAGTCAGAACACAATGTGAACAGAAGAAAGAATAAAGACAGAAGAACTTTTTCCGTTCTTATCTTCCCGAACGCTTCCCAGCCGAGTCGGATTCGACGACTGACCCCTTTCTCGAAGTTGGACCTACCTAACTGGACAGTTTGTCCTAGGTAAACATATTCGTCTACAACTTCGAGTGTAGCGTCTCCGATCTTCATAAGAAGGGGTGTTACGTGGGCATTTGACATGACCTTTGTCTTATCCAAGTTTATTTTAAGACCCACTCTTTGTACTCTGTCCACTGAGGTCATCAATCATTGTACTGAAGACCTCCATAGTCTCAGCCTTGGCTACTATACCGTTGGCAAACCGAAGGTGAGTGATGTACTCGCCATTGATGTTGATGCCTAGTCCTTTCCAGTCCAGAACCCTGAAAACATCCTCCAGTGCAGCAATGAACAGTTTTGGAGAGATAACGTCTCTCTGTCTCACACCTCGCTGCAGAAGGATAAGTTTCGAGGTCTGGTCCTGGAGTCGGATTGACATAGTACAGACACTTCAGCACCTCGATGTACCGATAGTCGATCTGGCATCATTGAAGAGACTGCAGTACAGCTGTACAGTCCATGTCTCGATCGAATTGAAGGCTTTCTCGTAGTCCACAAACGCAAAGCAGAGAGGCAGGTCTTCGGTCTTCTGTATAACCTGCCGCAGCGTATGTATGTGGTCCACGGTGCTAAAACCTTTACCGAATCCGGCTTGTTCGGGAGGATGGAAGTCGTCAAATATGCGCGCGAGACGGTTCTTGATGATTCTTGAAAACACCTTGTAGACATGGCTCAGAAGTGATAGTGAGTGGCCTATAATTCTAAAGAAGGGCACTGAACCCTAACCCTATGGTCTTTGACTTTAAAATAAAAGTATTCTTGTTTTGTCTTTGACATAATTATCTCGGGACTCTGAGGTCCCGGACCTTTGGAAGGCGTACGAGGGGCCGAAGCCAACTCGTTGAGGCTCGTTAGACGCTTTCAATGAAATGAGGCACCAACCGGCGATTATCCCTGTACGCACTATGCAAGTGCACCCAAGGACAACCCCCGGCTGGTGCAGGACTACTCCAGAACATGGAAACAAAACATATTGGGGTATCTTAGTTTTAGGAGACTGTGGACTGGTTACCTAGCTATGGAAAGACTATGGCCCCTGCCTGACCAATCTGTTATATACTACACAGATAAAAGGGCATAGGGTGACTTGCACACTCCATAATGGGCCCCCGAAAACGGTCTCTAGCACATTGTCGTAGCGACAAGGGGACAACATGTCCTGAGGTGCTTATGAGGAATGGAGCGGTATTCAACGGCTATCAAGACCATCCCGAAAGTACGGTCAAGATCCCTACCAGTATGTTACTAGAATACTTCTTTCCTCCGAGCACTTTTGCTCGCGAATCTCCACTCAAGCCAGCCAATATAAGCAAGCCAGAGATGAGGAACAAGACTTCTCCCGGGAGATAGGGTCCGTGGGGTCGTTACTGCCCAACAGCTCGCCACATGCTGCCCTAGTTTCTTATTATTGTCGCCCTTCTCACACACAATTTTCGTGATTACCGTCAATACCCGACTTTGCAAAAAAAAACTATCCTGATTTAATATTTTTCCAAATATTGAGTCTGTATGTATTTCGCGAAGAACACTCATAGCGTACGGCTATCGAGTGTTGTGTATCTACCTATTCCAGTCTAATCCTAGAATGTAAAAATAAACCTAATTCTCAGATCAACAAAAAAAGGAAGATGGAGCTCCGCGAACATCAAAAGAGAAGCCACAAAACAGTGCTCCTGCAAGTAAAATACACGCTCATGCACTCACATACAACTAAAACCATGCTCACCGCTCTTAGTACGTGACGTGACGACGTCTAGTTAACATAGTTAAGAAAAATAGAATTGTCTTCCTGTGTAGTGCAATCTAGTAAAAACAATAATAGCAAATCACATAAAGTTTCACGAAATCACTTTTCACTTGAAAGTACATATGTAATATCGTTCTTAGGGTTCCGTACCTCAAAAGGAAAATAACGGAACCCTTATAGGTTTTCCTTATATGAAAAAGTCCGAAAATCGTTCATTTGTAATTTTATCACTTAGAAAAATATTTTTTTAGAAACTTAAATTTGCAGTTGGAGAATTTGACCGTGACGTATATCAGTGTATGTATACATGTATGTATAGGAGAACATATTCTTTTTCAACTACAATGTTGATGTTTGTTTGGGATAAATTCTTTTCAACTAAGGAACCCTTCATTGTGCGTAGTCCGACACGCACATGGCCGGTTTTATTTTACTAAATAAACTATGAGTTTACTTTTAGGTTACTTGGAACAAAAAACCTCAACGAACGAACGCAGTGACATAAAGTGCGAGGGTTGCCATAATACGATTTAAAATTTCCCCATTCGATTAAACTTTATATAAATGATATTTCGTGGCTAAGTACGAACAGCCGCAAGGGTCGATCCATCAGGTTAAGCTGCGCTTGCCGGGGTTGGTCCGTGGATGGCTGCATCTTTACATACCGATACTCCTTCGTGCCTCGGAAAGCACGTTAAGGTGTTGGTCCTGGCTGTCAATCGTGGATCTTTGACAGTCGTTATGGGTCGTCAGAAGCCCGAAAGTCTAGACAACCAGTCTTACCAAGGGGTTTCGTATTACCTAGTTACTGGGTTGTGGAGATCAGATAGGCAGTCGCTCCATGTAAAATACTGATATTTAGCTGCATTTGGTTAGACTGGAAGCCGACCTCAACATAGTTGGGAAAAGGCTTAGCAGAATAATCTTACCCATCCAATATTATTTCCCAAATTATAGGGAAACAATAATTTAACAAATGGCAACCCTTCGACACTCACATAGATAAAAAGGTGGCTTCACTTTTAATTTTCGCGACGCGCCGTCTTCCTTTTTTTTGTTGTTCTGTGACTCTGAGACCTAATTAAATGCACGTAAAATTTAATTTTAAATGGAAGAATGCTTCTTGAAGATTGATCTTGGACTTACCAAGATGTTTAGTTCAGAAAATCTTAGTTGTGTGTAATTAGTACAAAAATTAAAATTAATTCATAGTTAATTTAACACAAAATAGTTTGATGCAGATGAATCCCTTATTCCTGCAAGTGTTTAATTTTGAAAACATGCTTAATGCTGTAGCCATTTTCTAATTACTAAGTTCTAAAAGCATAAAAAAAACTTATATAGTTCACCTACCCTTAATTCTATTTCAGAGCAAAAATATATTGAAATACAAATTATCAATTAATTTACATATGGCCAAGTTTCTGTGCCAGTAAGTGTACATTCAGTGCGCTCAACTACTAACTAAAATACATTTAGTGCACTCAACCATTCGCTTAAATTTATTTGGTGTGCTACACCACTTGTTTAAATTTATTTGGTGCACTGAACCACTTACTAAAAATCATTTAGTGCACTTAATCACCTACTAAAAATTATTTATTGGACTCAAGCACTTACTGAAAACAATTTAGTGCACTCAATTACTAACTAAAATACTTTTGATGCACTCAACTACTAACTAAAAAATACATTTAGTGCACTACCTAAAAATCATTTAGTGCACTCAACCACTTACTGAAATCATTTGATACACTCAAGTACATACTATAATTTCCTTTTCATTATTGAAAATTGAACATGTAGGTAATACATGTTGGCTACAAAGAAAATTGTAGCATGTACTTGAGTATGTCAAAAGATTTCAGTAAGTGGTTGAGTGCACTAAATGATTTTTAGTTAGTGCACTAAATGTGTTTTTAGTTAGTAGTTGAGCGCACCAAAATTATTTAAGTAGAATTTAAAATACACACATCAAAAGTGTCTAGGGATCAACATATATTTTTGCAATAACTTTTCTCCTGATTGATATTAATTAAAATTTTCTTTAAGGATTCATCAAATAAAGTGTTTTCGTTTGTCACAGTAACGATAAACCAAGTCACCTTTGCATTAATAAAGAAATTTGCCATTTTCCTAATAAAGGGATTTTTGACATTTGAACCACTAACATTAAAGTTGGAAAAAAAGACTGAAATAACAGTTTTCTTTAAAATTTTATTGGGTAACTTAAACAATTAATAATCCGTGTTTCTACCGCGAACACTAACAACACAAGAACATCGGTTTGGCATACTCAAAATGAGTTCATCCAAATCACGCTGTGGAATGGCCGCCCATGTTCGTAGCAACAACAAAAAAAGGTCTTCTTGCGACTGGATACCCTCCATATTCGGCAGAGCTCTTCTCTGTAGCATATCCCATGCATGCTCAATCGGGTTCAAGTCTGGCGACTGAGCAGGCCAGGGCAGGACATTGATGTTAGCTGCGGCGAGAGTCTGTCTTACAACTCTTGCGGTGTGCGGTCGTGCATTATCATGCATTAACTGAAATAAGGGACCGATTTGCACTTGTAGAGGAACGATGACGTCTGATACAATCGTCTCAGCATAAATTTGAGCGTTGAGGTTGCCTCTGATCCAAATCAACTCAGTTCTTCCGCCGATCCAAATACCCGCCCATACCATGATGGTTCCACCACTATAAGGATGGACTTCCTGGCAGGATTTTAATCGCTGTTGGCGTCCAGGGGTTCTCCAGTGTCGTATACGTCTTGTATCCGGTCTCATACCAAAACGAGACTCATCAGAAAAGCACACGAAACGCCATTGTTCTTCTGCCCAATTTCTGTGTTCAAGAGCCCATTGATATCGAATCCTACGATTGTGCATTGCTATAGGTGGTACCCGTAGCGGTCTTCGGGAATGAAGGTTCACTTCATGCAAGCGGTTTCTGACTGTTTGGTCGCTAATTAAGTTCCCTGAAGAGTGATGAAGCCTCACGGCTAACATCATGGCGGTTATAGTTGGAGCTCTTCGAGTTAAGATTTGAATGTATCGGTCTTGTCTCCGTGTGGTGCAGCGATACCGTCCTCCATGGCGCTCAGCCACGGTACCAGTGCTTCGGTAACGTGTCCAAAGTCGACTGATAACACTCTGACTTGTATTCAGAGCTAAAGCCACAGTACGTTGCCGGGAACCAGCTTCTATCATTCCCACGGCTCTGAGCATTTCTTCCCTGCTTAAATGACGTCGCCGCTCCATAATAACGTTGGTTTTAATCAGTAGTAGGGAAACAGTAGCACTAATAATGTCTTCAATGCGTTGTATGTTTTTATAGGGAAAATATTGACAGCTGATTTTCATCTTTTACTCGAATTTGATTCACAGTTCCTGATTCAAATTATGAAATACACCAAAAAGGATCCATATAAATTTATAAAATCATAAATTTATTACAAAGCCACATCTCAATCTCAAGAAATCCGCATAAAAATGCTTGATCCCTAGACACTTTTGATGTGTGTAATTGGTTCATAATTTAAATTCTTCAA
The DNA here is from genome assembly GCA_946251885.1 of Cosmia pyralina. Taxonomy (NCBI): domain Eukaryota; kingdom Metazoa; phylum Arthropoda; class Insecta; order Lepidoptera; family Noctuidae; genus Cosmia; species Cosmia pyralina. Next base: position 11,269,498 of record OX276362.1, on the reverse strand, counting down.
CACTCATAAGGGCAATATTTTGTCATGAAAATACAATACTTACTGCCCCATCTCAAAAATCCACCCTATAGCAGTATAATAATCATCATTCTCCTGCCCTTATCCCAATCTATTTGGGGTCGGCGCAACATGTCCTTTTTTTCCATACTTCTCTATTATTCGTCATCTCGGTAGTCACCCCCTTTCTAGCCATGTCATCTTTCACACAATCCATCCATCGTTTCTTTGGTCTTCCCCTACTCTTATAGCCATCGACATTCATACTCAAAACTTTCCTCACAACATTTTTATAATAATATAAGATATTATTATACTGTTTTTAATTCTAAGCCATGACAGTCATCATTTACCAACTATACTGGGCCCATGGCCAGTTTCTTTCAATGAAGCAAATACTCTAAAATTCGGAAGCAACTTTGGAAGTAAGGTGAAAATTGTAAGCATTGTTACTAGCACCACATACTCTACATGTCTCTAAGTCAAAGCACACTATAAAATTAAACAAAATGGCATTAAAATAAAAGCAAAACCTTAAAAACTAACCTGATTCATTGTTCGTAGGTGGTGAGGAAATAACAGGCTCATGCTTTGTAGCCATCATCTACGATACCTGTGAACAAGTTATAATATCATCCTTATGCATCCTTTTTGGACTGTAATAATTTTGCATTCTGTGCTATTTTTTTTATCATCTATGGTGACTTAGTTGTTTTCTCATTTGTTTGGGTTAGCATTTTTTTTTTTGTAAGTACATACAGCCTAGGTTGGAAACTCTTTTAGTTAATTTGTTTGCTGTTGTTACTCAGTGTTGGAATTTTAGATTGCTTATTGGTAGGTATATGTAAATAATGTTATAAACTCATTCACAGATAGTTTTTGTTAGTATGTAAACATAACCGTTAACAATCACTCCCTAGTTTCAAAACATTACAATTTCTAAACAATTAAACTGATAAGCTTTGTGAAATAAAGTTGTTTTGTTTGTAGTTGAGGTTGATAAGTTGAAATTGTGTGCCAAATTATAAGAATTTAATCAGAACTATGTACTTACCCACATTAAAAGTTAATAACTCGAGTCAAAGTTCGAAGTTATGTACTAGTTTATTATTTAAACATTCTCAAGTTCAAATTATTCTCTCTCAACTTCATGAACACATTGATGAATTTTAACAAGAAACACAACTCAAAACATTGTACTGTACTTAAACAGAGATTCATGCCGCAAAACTAGAGAAGTAGTAATATACTCACGATCATAATCTAGTTTTTGATAAAATTGTAGCCGATTCTTACACGTACATCGGTTTATTTTGGTTCATAACCACACAATCATCACTTAAATCCGGCACAATCTTGCACGTTACTTTATAATCCAATTTTAACACTCAAGTCTTCTTCAAGCCGCAACGAAAATAATAACATATTCGACCGCTTTCCCTGTTTTCACTGTATTATATGTTAACCTTGAGAAAACTATCACAAATTCACAAACACTGGGAAAATGCAAATAATTTATTTTCCACGAACTTCTGTCAGATACTTCGCTTCTGTAGGAAAATACAAAATGGCCGGCCAAATAAACGAGCGCTGTCAAAAAAGTCAATCAAATGTACCGATAACCCGGCGTAGCCACTGCACGCATTCAGCGATTGTCTCTGACATCTTGCGTCAAACAGGTTAAGTTTACAATTATACTGTAAACCAATTATGTAAATTATACTATTATTATGTTCAGGTTAAATTAGCTGAGCAAAGTAGCTGACCTACGTTACGTCTTTCGATCGAAAATTCGAAACGCACTCTCAGTTTGCCGAGGCAGACCGAAACTCTGTTCCTTTCACTCACAGGCAGGCAGACGCGGAGAGACGCGGTTGCCAATGCCAGTATGGCGGACTGCCAGTATTGGTCGGCTGACAAATTCCAAGCGGTTGTCGGCAGTAGCGTGTCCTATCTCTGTCTGACGAGGTAGGTAGGGACCACAGTCGATATATCTGTCTCTGTTGCTCGGTTCGTAAGCGACGACATTCAACGTAGGCATAAATATAACTCTCCGGGCGACATAGTGGTATATTATCGAAATGGTTCGCCCCCATTTTGTCCGTAATGACCTCGCTCGCTCGCTTTGCTCGTGCTCGTGGCTCGAGTGGCAAACAAGCATAACGCTACGTCGAAAGTAATAATAATACTGGTTGCGGATTGAACCGAAACGTTGAGTCATGAATTGTATAAATTGAGCCAAGTGGGCTAAGCCGAAGCATAATGCGCTTTGCTTCGCTATGCTCCGCGATTACATTGATTGATCGAACAACCGAAATATAAATTAAATTGTGTTATGATTTCTTGCTTCTTCAATGTTATTGCAGTCTGTAGGTAGGTATTATTTAATTGGTTTTATCTTACTTAACCTTAGGAATAGAATCTACCTAGGTACCTAAGATATTTATGATTAGATAGGTAGGTATACGAGTTTCCTAAATATCGGTTAAATACGTACCTACCTACCCAGGTAAAATACACTCGTTTGGGCGCACTTTTAGACACCCTATGTTATGATTAGGTAGGTACCTATTACTAGGTACCTACAATTTAATATTGTGCAATAACAATAATTTTGCATTATTTTTAGATTACCTATGACCTACCTACCTAATAACTTCATAAGTAAAAGTAATTTTCAAAGATTGCCTGGAAAAGAATGTAATTTTTCAATTCTCGAACAAAACGAGAAAAGAAAAAAAGGTTTGTTTCGTAGTTCGTCGTTGTCGGGTCTCCCACCGCAGCATGCATCGGTCGGCACGGCACGGCACTGTAGTCTGGTTCAAACCGGTTCACGAGCAGTCAAGCGAATATTCTATCTCTCTCTAGCAAGCAAGCAGGCAATATAATTTAACGATTTTAGTATTATTACTGAGATGTTTTATGCCTTAAAAGGCTGATTTTTCAATAGTCAGTTACTCAACTCTTATCTGAAGAATATATATCACACTTTGACATATTTTCTATACAAAAGCTGTCAAATTTAAATATTTATTCTTAAGATATGAGCTGACTATTGAAAAATCGGCCCATAGTAACGTTATTTTATGCCTTAGCGACAGTGAAATCGAATGTAGGTAAGTACTTAGGTTCTTAATATTATTATTAAAACCATATTAAGACTCTAGCAAACCAGTCAGTCTATTTCTTGTAGGTATAATAATAGGTTGTTATTCTAGCTACTTATGGACTTTATCATGCATGTGGCTTATCCTCATTGAGCTTATCAGTGTATTTTGCAATGTAGCCTGACCTTGCCGAGTTGTTAACGTTAAGTACGACAACTCGTACCGATTTACGAGTTGGCGTTTTAGGGTTAGGTAACCCGAAACGCATGCGTTCTTGGAAAGTCGGGCAACTTTTGGGTTTCTCTTGCAAGGTCTCGCACGGTTTGCACATGTCGTAGTTTGTTGTTGTTGTGACTTGTGTCATTTGTGTGTGTGATAGGTACCTACTTGCTCCCGCGTTACCCGTAGGTTATCTTCCATTATTTAACAGAAGTCACTTATCTTTTGTTGTGTAGAGTAGGTAGGTACTCTGTAGCCTGTAGGTAAGTAGTACCTAAGTGGACAAAATTATAGGTACAATCGACGGCACGTTGGTGGTAATACTTTGACCGAGATCAGCTTATACTGGAAATGTATAGCTTGATCTGTAGCCGTGCGTACTGTAGAAGAAAGAGAAAAAGGAGTATATAAATATTGCCTATAGACTAACCCGTGGCTGATATTCAGTCTGTATTTCTGTAAGTAGATAATATATGAACAAAAAGGGGAGATGGGGTGAGTTTTGTTGGGAGTTTGGGGCTCGGGAGCCCTCAGCCCATCTAAACAACACAGTCTACCCTTCTCGCCCTTTTTCGGCAATAAGCCCCAAGGACGAAGTTGCTAGCTAGTCCCTTCCCTACGCATTACATAAACAACAGCCAAAAAGGGACGGAAACGAATGAGTACCTACGCCGTTTCGTGTTTTACATTGAGTCCGAATTGTCGTACTCAAAATTGAAGTTAAGTGGCGTTTATTTTTTTTTTAGTCAATATTTTTTGTGTTTTTCTATATCTTTTTAATCTTGTTGTAATTTTTTAAGGTAGGTAAGTACACGGGCTAGACATATACATTTCCAGTTTACACTGACCTATCATTGTAAGGAAATCTTATACAATGCGAGATCAGCTTATATTGGATATGTTTAGCTTGATCTGTAGCTGTGCGTACCATACTAACTAAAACCACTTTATATAAGGAAGCAAGTGGGTATCGTCTATCGTGGGTGAAGTCTGAAGTCAGAACTTTATTTTTTAATCTGTGGTTCCAAACCCGAACACCCGAATTTTTGTGTGAGTTTGTGTCGAGTATGTTTTCGTGTGTGTGCGTGAGACTGTGTGCTGTGCACCTACGCGAGCACGACCCACAGGGGGAGACCTTGTAATGTAAGGGGTCATTAAATTATGATTTCGAGCGTGTTATTATTAGCAGTGAAGCGAATAGGGTGACGCCAGACGCGTTCACTTTGAAGTTTTGAACAAACTTTTATTGCATTACCTTAAAAACATAGCTGAACCGCCAGGGCCAGACGTCCTGTCAAAATTTCAATAAATCGAACGACAGGAAAACAAATGAACAACTGATTATAAAATTAATTTGAATTTGGAATTCTAAATAGAATGAAATATTCCCGACAGACGTTGCCCTGCCCAAATTTCATGTACTTATGAGAAAATTAATTTTCTTCCATTGACCTATAAAAGTAAGTAAGCGTACTAAAGCGCGTAGCGTGCGTAATTACTAGTTTTTATTTCAATGTTTTCTTCATATTTTTTTTTTGTCAATTTTACAATGTTCTACTAGTTATTCTGCTATTCGGGACGGAGACAAATAGGTACAACGAATTAAAAACCATGAAAATCGGTCCAGCCGTTCTCGAGTTATAATGTTCGAACAAACCCGACTTTGTTTTACCTAAGTACCTATATAAGATAGATATAGACATAAGTATCTTTTTATTTAGTTCAGGAGCCAGCTGTTCGACCTGATTTTGACTACTACAAACAACATACAACAACAAGCACAACAACACAATCACAATCAACACAATCACAATCAACACAACAATCATGTTTAGTGTAAGTATGTGTTTTATGTGTTTCTCCTTGTACAATAAACATATTTATTTTTATTTATTTATCAATTTGAAGGGACAGTGACAGTGGAAATCATAAAATCATGAGGAGATGTTCACACGATTTAAAAATTGCTTATATACGTACCTAATAGGTACACATTAAGCTAAGTTAACAAATTTTGACATCTAATGATAATTTAAACATTGTTAAGCCCTTCTCAAACTGGAACTACTTAAGTTGTAAAAAACTTAACTTAACTCAAAAAACATGAAAACGACACCCATGATGAAAAATTTGAAAATTTACGGTGGCGCCATCTTGAATTTTGATTTTTACCCCATTATTGTCGCCAGTTGGGTACTATCTTGAATTTTGATTTTGACCTCATTATCGTTGCCAGCACCCTCGAAAATCATGAAAACGACACCCATTACGAAAAATTTCCAATTTTTCGGTGGCGCCATCTTCGATTTTGACTTTGACCCCATTATCGTTGCCAGCGCCCTCGCAAACCATGAATACAACGCCCATGACAAAAAATTTGCAAATTTTCGTTGGCGCCATCTTGAATTTTGATTTTGACACCATTATCGTTGCCAGTGCCCTCGAATATCATGAAAACGACAGCCATGACGAAAAATTTGCAAAATTTCAGTGGCGCCATCTTGAGTTAATATTGACCCCATTTTCGTTATCAGCAACCTCCAAAACCATAGAAACGACACACATAATGAAAAATTTGCTATTTATTTCGGTGGTATCATCTTAAATTTTGATTTTTTTCCCCACTATCGTCAGCGTCCTCGAAAACGCATGATGTAAATGACACCCATAATAAAAAATTTGCAAATTTTCGGTGGTGTCATCTTAAATTTAGATTTTAACCCCAATATAATTGTTAACGCCCTCGGAAACCATGAAAACAACACCCATGATGAAAAACTTGCAAACGGTAGCACCATCTTGAATTTTGACTTTGACCCCATTTTCGTTATCCGAACCACGAAAAACGACACCCATGACAAAAAACTTGCAAATTTTCGTTATCGCTATCTTGAATCTTGATTTTGACCGTAATATCGTTGTCAGCGCCCTCGAAAACCATGAATACGACATCCAAGACGAAAAATTTGCAAAGGAAATCATTAATTTTGGGCTAAATACAATTTGCATCTTCGTCAAATTTATGGGTGTGGATAGACCATCAAACCGAACAGCTTTTTCTATGGCACCAACATCGTAATCGCGAAAAAATAGTCAGCCGTCCCATACATTTGCGTCGAGTAGATATTGAAGTTTTTTATGGGACAGTTAAAAAAATTTTCGCGAATACGATGTTGGTCCGATGGAGAAAGTTATTCGGTTTGATGTTCTATAGCTATATCATACCCTGAAATTTGACGAGGTTGCAAAACGACACGTTGTATATGAGTACCAAACAAAAAAATTATACATTCGGTTAGAACATGTTATTCTTTCATTTTTCACAATGACTGAATCCCTGCGCTCTTATACGAGTTTTAAAAATACTGTTTTCAGTATATTAGTAAGTAGTTAAAAGTATAATACTAAAATAAAACAGAAATAAATAGAGAAAAACGTATTCCTTAGGAAAAAACCTTTTTTTTTTTGTTTGGCACTCACATTTTACCCAAAAATGAATGGACAGTGAATGATCCCCTATTCGTCTTCGTCATCTTGAGTTTTGATTTTGACCCCAATATCGTTGTCAGCACCAGTCAAACACCACGAAAACGACACCCTTGATGAAAAATTTACAAAATTTTGGTGGCACCATCTTGAATTATAATGTTGACCCCAGTTTTGTTATCAGAAACCTGGAGAAAAATGAAAACGATACCCATGACAAAAAAAAATCAAATTTTCGGTGGCACCATCTTGAGTTTTGATTTTGACCCCAGTTTTATTGTGACAAAAATTCTAAAAACTATATTTTCGGCATTAGAATCGTTCCAAAACCTCGTAGCAATTACTTTTTTTTTCAAAAATATTCAATGTACAGTTTTGACTTCGCTACGATTTCATTGAAGTATAAAGTATTCGATTAGGTGCTTAAATATTTTTGGATAATAATTTTCCAGGCGACTAACTATTTGCTACTAAAAAAATAACGGCAGCGATTTATAAAATATTTTAGCAATAATTATATTATTTCTTTAGACAATAACTTCAGATGCAAAAGCGAGCGAAGCGAGCTCGGGACTTGGGGCACCCCGACTCGGACAGGTTAGGTTAGAAGGGGATGGCGGGGTCGAGAGAGCGAGCGAAGCGAGTGAACAAGCCCCGCCATCCCCTTCTAATTCCTGTCGTGGTTATGCTTTTTGAAACCCTTGAGCCCCACCAAGCGGGCTCCCTCGACTGGCGCTCCGTCGACTGCGACCTTTAAATTAAAAAAACAAAAAAAAACAAAGCTAGCGACTGATTATTCAGCTGCTACTTTCTACTTAAAATTATCCTTCGCTGTAGCTGCCAACTTACTATTTTTGCTATTCCAAATTCAGATTAATTTGTCGCCGCGTTAAATAGATGCCATTACCTTTTCAGTACCAAACATAACAGTAATACAATCAAACAACACTATTAAAACAATATTTCCAAGTATGCTCTAAAGTCTAAAATATAGTTAGACCTTTAAAAATGCGCCTATACTTCTGCTTGCCCTACTTTACCAGAATCCCTAATCTTTCAACAAAAAAAAAAAAGGAATTTTAAACCACATGACCAAACAAAGTTCCATAGTATAGATTTTTCTATACCTAGCTGAGTTAGCCCCTGATCCCTGGGGGTGCTAGAGTTTGTGCGGGATCTTTACCACAGAACTGGGGTGGGTCATCCCCTCCCATTACCCACCACACCCACACCTCCACTTTGCGTTATACTGGTCTATATACAGGGTGGTCAAAAAGTCGTGGATCAAACGAAATAGGGAGATAAAGGAGGTCATTTCCAACAAAAAATCTTTCTAAAGCATGGCCATAATTCAATTGCCCTAAAAATTAATTGCTCTTGAAATTTGGTACCCAGAGCCGCAATAGAACTTTTGTAGTGCTGATACATTATCTAGTAATAATACAACACCGATTGTTTTATTGTTTTATATCACATTTTTTTTAATTAGTCTAATTGCGGCTCTGGGTACCAAATTTCAAGAGCAATTATTTTTTAGGGCAATTGAATTATGGCCATGCTGTAGAAATATTTTTTGTTGGAAATGACCTCTTTTATCTCCGTATTTCGTTTGATCCACGACTTTTTGACCATCCTGTATAATATTGTACACCTAAATATGTTAGAAGCGGCGGCGGCACGGCGTCACGGAGTGTTGAAAGCATTTTTATTTCAATGCTTCTCTTCTATCACCAGCTATTGTAGGTAGATAATATGTCTAATTGCACAAAGTAGGCCTATTGTTTAATATAATTTAAAATACTACCTAATATTTCGTAACTCCATTATGTGTAAAATCCTATTACGTATCCAAATCTTTCGTTTTTAAAATAAAGAACTTCGCAGTTACATACTTACGTGTTTTTCTTCTTCTTCTTCTTCTCTCCTAGATCCTAGGTGGAGAGTGTTCATAAAAAGATAAGGCAAAACACTTGAGCAGTAGGCAAAGTATTTAGATAAAATCCTTATCTTAGTTGGTCACTCGAAAGATAAAACTTAATACTTATATTACTTACACGCGTAGTCTGCTATTCTGTGTTCATTATCTTTTTGACCTTCTTATCGTGTCATTTATTCGTGCAAAAGTAAGTACTTAGTTGGCAACAATAATTCAAGCTGTGGCCGAGACAATGACTGATAAATAGAAGATAAATTATGTATGAATTATTTAACCTATGATTTTGAAAATGCACAGAGCACGGCGGCATTATCAAAACTTTCCTTACCGTTCCTTACAAACCAAGTGTGTCACCGGTGTCACCGTTTCTGACAGTTTTGAAGGCGGTCCGTGACAGAAGTTGTGCGCTCACTGGGATTTAATATAATGACTACCAAAAAAAAAAATGCTCACCAAATCTGCGTCGACCTGCTGACGAAAACCCTAACCCTAGACGATTGACGTCAGGGGCACTCCAAGGTTTGGTTGGTTAGGTTCCTTTAAACCCTGTAGACGAAGCGGGGCTCCGTCGACCTGCTGTCAGTTTTCAAAAGTTATAATTTCACAATAAAATGGTTTTAATTTTGGTGAGCATTTATCCATTCTGGCAGGTATTTCGAATTTTTTTGGTAGTAAAATAGGTACTTTTCTGGTAGGCGTTTAAACACAAGCCACTTTATTTTCTCTACACGCTGCCGAAGCGGCATTCCCGTGCCCTGTGGGTAAGTGTCAAAGGCCAACCTATTAGATAAGACAGTATAAGTTGCAGACTCCCAGGCAGATCGAGTGTTAATCTCCACCCTTTGTACCTACTATTGTCGAAGCCATAGATTTATATCTATGGTCAAACTCCATTCCTAGCACAAACAAAGCTTAACTTTATTACTTTAAATAGTGTATTATCTATGTTAACTTCTCAAACGTCGAACGTGCACCAAGTCCTACGTATGACAAAACTATAATATACTCGTATAATATCATATATTTAGAAACGTAAAAAATACCATCATCTGGCCACCGCGGGATTTCAGTAGTTGTGTGAACCTATGGGGTTCGGTTGACATTCGAGCACATATTGATACACACAGTGATACATTATGGGGTTCTTAGGTATATAAATGACAATATAATGTAATTATTATAAACACATTGTGTTATCTAATAAATTCAGCTCAATATATTTTTGAGCTAAGTTTATTGAATATAAATATGTTTTTAATAATTAGGTAAGATTAATATTTTTTAATAACAATAATATTAGATTACATTTTTCAAAAAAGCATTTTCATTTATATTCTTCAAAATTTGGTCCCGTATGAGCGAGAGAGGTGATAAAATGTGACAGGCCTCTTAAACTACAACGTAATAATTAGCCCTTCTGTAGATTGAATACGAGCAGCGTTCTCAAGAGGAGAAGCGAGGGTGGGAGACATGCGCCGATCGTACCCCCGGTCTACAACAGCCAAGGGTGGATTCAGGGTGGGACTCAAATAGGGGAGGGTGGCGTTCCCCCAACACCCCAGACTCGGTGTTAATAATAATAATCCCCAGTTGATGAGTTTTGTTTGATTGATCAATCGGCAGTTGATTGACGCATCGCTTTTATTTTCATTATGCATTCTCGTGATGTAAAAATGAGAAATGATCGAATTATGAATGATAAGAGAACTAACTTGATAAGCAATGTTTCGACCTATCACACTTTCCTAAGTGGTGATACAGTTGAAATCGATAGGTAACCGTTTTAAGTTGGTGATTATCGTAGATTAATCTTTAGTTCGCCGTTTTAAACTGGTGATTTAAAACTTTTAAGAGGATTTGGTCTTTGTGCCGCCATCTCAGGTCTCAGGTAACTTTTAATGACAATAGATGTCTACAATAGGTATATCCCTGGGTAGCGTCTACAGACAGACCGTTCATAGTTATTTTACCTCTGACAGCTCTGACAACAGTAGGTGGCAAAAAACTAAAATACAGATCCAAACACACCGACTTCCGAACTTCCGAAATTATACTTTCTAAGATTTGAGCATATTTTTGTTTGACCTTGACTTTGGGGTGTTGACCTTGACCTTGAAAATGTCATTCCACTAAAATGGTATTTTTTGGGGTACCTTGCAGGTACCCTACATCTAGTCTTATTTATGAATATTGTTACGTAGACGTTAACGCCATCTGATATCGAGTAGCAGTACGACATGATACTTCGATTTATGACAGATTTTTCTAGAACATTCTAAACTAAACCCTTCCAGAATTTTCCAGAAGTGTCGTTTTGTAGCATTCTAGCTAGATCATTCCTGTAAGTACTAGAATGTTCTTGAAATATGTCCTCGAACTTTCGAGAAGCTTACACCTGTCATATAAATAGAGGGTTGCCAGCGGTGTAAGGCACTCTCACCGACCCTGATGACCCCATAACCCTCCTTCAGGAGAGTAGTAAGGCCACCAGTACGGTTTGCAAACGCAAACCACCTAGAAATACATTGCGACTTCGCCGCCTAGGTCGCAATCGTAACGCCCCCCCCCCCCCCCCCCCCTCCCCCTACTCGGTGAAGCTGTGCCTGCTGGGGGCACAGCTGAGCCTGTAGCACTTAACCCCCCCATGATCCAGCCTGCCCCGTCTGGCTGTCCTCTTATTAGCGATGCACAGTCGCCTAATATTTTACCATAGTTTGTAAGCCCTGGCCCAAGGCTTTAAGTTCGCTTAAAGCACCCACAGGAAACGCTCGGTTAAGCAGTCTCGACCCCCAGTGGTCAACTGCGAGATGCCAATCACAAAAACGAAAAAAAAAATGATGTAAGGCAGTTCAGCTAGGAATGCGAAACAGTGAACACTAATGAACTAATAGTGAGCTACAAGTGATTATGCTTAAAGATTTGTGATTAAGTATTTAAATATAGTGTGTTTTTGGTGTAAATTGGCATTAATTTGTTTATCCCGAACTCCAGCTCGAAACAATATTTAAAAAAAAATTGAGATAGAAAAACTTATAGGTAAGTAAGTGAGTATCTAGGTTGAGTGCGTACATAGAAAGAGTATCCAAAAGTTTGAGTACTTATATAACCTTCCTGAACATGTTCATAAAGGTTATATACTTATTCAAACTTTTGTGCTAATTTGAGTTCTATGCGCGAGGCGTAAGGTGTATGGGTGTTACCTCTGATGTGCGATCTACCGAACATACAACAAAGCTGTAGTGTGTAGTATTAGAGAAGGAGTATTGAATCCTCGGTATTAAAAAAAAAAATGTGTCTATAATAATAGAAATTACAGCCAAATTAGTAAGTAAAGCATATTGTAAATGTTTTAAAAGAAAATAAAAACACATTTTATACTGAGATTTATGCTAAAAAAACTGTTAAAATTGTGATAGCTGATAATTGCAATGATTACTAATATTTACGCCACACACTGAATACGCTCGTCAACGGCGTGTAAAAAAACGCCTAGTTACATAGACCTTTATTCCATTGAAATTCCGTATTACGCTAAAAGTGTTACCAGTGACGTGCGGTCGAGTACGTGCATCGACGACTTTATTCTGAATATTCATGACTCAAGTTGTTGAGTCATTGAGTCGCTCGTACAGTCGACATGTTTGTAGGGAATATGGGGGGGGGACGCGCCGCCCCGGCCCGGCCGCGCCGCGCTGCGCGCATTTAGCGCAGAGCGCAGTGACCCTCATATAGTGTGCCTCCGTGCGTGCGGAAGGCCCGGCCGGGGACTTGCGTCAATGGTACCTACTCATGTAGATAGGTATAAAAAAGGACCCTATTCTGTGCAGTGTCGGGCGGATGGCGGCGCGGTCGTATTATACTCAGACCAGCAGGCAGCCTTGACTTGAAGCTGCCTTTATTGAAGGCGCTGCTTTTATTGAAGAGAGGAGGGGAGAGGCGGAGGGTGATAGAGAGAGGGGGGAGGGGGAGGGGTGTGAAATTAACTGAGTTAACTCCTTGAATCGATTTTTCATAAACAACGTGCCGCTGCAATGACGACATTAATTGCGTACATTGCGCAACGTAAAACAATAAGAGAGAGGGAGTGAGTGATGAGAGGGGGAGGGGTGAGGGGATTGGGAGAGGGAGGGGAGAAGTGGGGAAGAGGAGGTGGTAAAAGTAACTGAGTTTACTCCTTAAGAATCAATTTTTCCCCGGTATGGAAAAAATATGAGAAGGTGCGAGGGGGAGGGGTATGGGGGACGGGGAGTATGAGGGGGAATGTGAGGGGTGAGAGGTGGGGAGAAAGGGGGGCGACAAACGCCTTTACACCTTAAAGTTGCTTTTTGTATAGCACTGCTTCATTGAAGAAACCCTGCTCGATAGAAATGACCGCAAAATAGAAAGTCGGAACGGCACAAAAAATAGGAGTAAACTCCAGTCGTGCGTCGGAGCTGACACACACACTTTTTTTTAAAACTTTAAAATTCTTGACACTTCATATTATAATTTATTTTAGGGCTCCATACCTCAAAAGGAATAAACTAAACCCATAAAGATTACTTCGCTGTCCGTCTATCTGCCTGTCAAGCCCTTTTTCTCAAGAACGCGTGGAAGTATCAAGTTGAAATTAAGTTCCTTGCATGCAGTTTTCGCACACGCAAAGTCCCACCATATCCATAGGATGCAGACTCTCCAAAACCGTTCTTCCTGTCTCCGAAAGGTTACAGGATCCCCATAGTTCGTTCAGAACGAAATCCTCCACCTTGACCTTAAAATTGCCACTATCCATCAATTCATGAAACGCAATTCCAAGCGTTTCTTCGATAGGTACCGACGTCAAACATCGCAACCCTTTGGTTGCGAAGGCGGCCAGTTATATCCCTTCTAGAATTAGTGAAATCCGCCGGCCAAGGCATGTTGTCACCGACCGACCCCGATGACCCCTTATCCCTTCTCCAGGAGAGCAGCAAGGCCACCAGTACAGTATACAAAAACAAAAAAGAAACCTACATTCCGACCTCGCCGCCAAGGTCCCTCGCTACGACCACCTCAACATAATTGTCCCACCCCGCGACCCTTGCTCGGCGAAGAAGTGCCAGCTGGTGGCATATGAGCCTGTAGCTTTAAACTCCCCTATTAATAATAATTATCCAGATTTGATCCAGCCTGTCCCTCCTTGCTGTCCTCCCCCCAGCGACGCCCTAATATACCCCACAGGGGGCGCCCGTAGCGTGCAGACGCTTAGTTTATAATTAGTTTTATGCCCTGGCTAGACGCTTTAAGTTCGCTTAAGGCAGCCACAGGATTGACCGGTTAAGTAGTCACGGCCTCTCAAGGTCAACTACAAGATGCCCTACACAAAAAAAAGACAACGTTCGCGCCTAACGCCTTTTTACATTTATTTACAGGGTGCGACCAATGTTTATACTTTGAAGGGTAGTCCAGGAATATAGGGTCAGTGGGTCGTCTTAGGGATGGAGTTTTAGGAGTTGGAATGTACGCTTAGGGGCACTATGAGCAGCAAAAAAAAACAAAAAAAAAAATTTGGACTTCGAAAATATTTCGAAATTTTCGTTTTTTTTTATCGGAAATTTCCAGATTTTATTGCAGTATCGGGTTGACCTTGAGCTTAAAAACCATTTAGGTCCTGAGAAGCATGGCCCTACGATGCACCGTTTCCGAGTTAAGAGCTTTCTAATTTTTAATTTTTTTTACAAAATGCTCTATTTTTTCAAAATGGTTAGTACCTATTTCGTTTAAAGATTTGAGAGAGACTTCAATACTCTCATTATAGGGAGATCTCTAAACGCAGAGAATAGTAGCAGACGCAAGTTCAGTGACAGAGTCGTGATATTCAGGTTCGTGTACCTACCTACCTACCTTAAATGCAAGATTGAATAATTATCATACTTTATGAGTATGACTTTTGGGATATGGGCTTTTGATATCGCAGAAAAATTTGGTCTTACACACCAACTTACTAGCTACAATTTTGAGGTCAGCTTATCTTAAAGCTTAATTAGGTTTATTTCCGGTACCTACAATAAAAATTAAATGAGTCAACTGCCTCATGCCTGACTTTTTATTATTTTCTACTGAAACTCGATAAGAAACGCTACCTACACGTTCTGGTTCTACAATTGAATGGTAATATAAACTCAGGAAATATTGGCACGGGTCGATCGAATTGCCGCGTCGATTTGTTCGTGGGTCCATCTATTACATATTATCGAGACCCCGTGCCTCGGACGCACGTTTAGCGGTTGATCATTCGTAGATCTTTGACAGTCGTTACGGGGTAGTCAGATGCCTAAAAGTCTGACAACCGGTCTTACCGAGGTTTCGTGTTACCCAGTAACTTAGTTGTAGAGGTCAGATAGGCAGTCGTTCCATGTAAAACAATGATATACATCTGCTACTGCATCCGGTTAGACTGGAATCCGACTCCAACATAGTTGAGAAAAGGCTAGGTAGATTGATTGATTTATTTTATGCAGTAGATATACCCTAGCAAGGTCAACGAGACATTCATAACAAAAATCCTTCTGAGGACGTTTATCGTAGCTGCACTAAAGTCTGTTGACCGCGATAATCTGTGTACGCACGGCTACAGATCAAGCTATACAATTCCAGTATAAGCTGATCTCACATTTTGTATAGGATTTCCTTACAATGAGAGGTCAGTGTCTGTTTATCTGCGCGGTTGAAACAATCAACCTTTAGCCTATCGACTCATATTTACCCAGTGTACCTACGTAGTACTAAACTGAGGGGCGTATTTTTAACAACGTTCACAATCTCATCTCAATCTCGACATTATCATTGTGGCGACATCTACATCGCCACATGCGAACTACGCATCACACTGACGTCACGCAAAATCCTGTATTGCGCAATCTGAGTTTATCGCGCGACTAGCATATATACAACGTCCCGACATCAATCGTTGGGCAGTTGCCCACCAGACACAACACCCGCACATCCTCAACTTTACACCCTGTTCCTTATACCTTTATACTGGTGACCCCGAACATAGACATTAGCGCACCTTTCGGCAGCTAGTTTAGCGTGCGTGCATACCTGGTCATTACCCTCAGCCTCATCAACAACCTCGGCACAGCAAACTGCACTTTCGGCCGGTCAACAAGCAGAGTCCCTCAACCCTCTCCTGGTCGACGCCAGCAGTCAGCCTCAACCCGGCGCTGTACCACATCCGACTCACTGGAGCATAACGCAACGCCACCCCGAGTCACTGGGGAATCAACGCGGACTCACCGTGAACGATGGCGCCAACGAAAATTTGCAAATTTTTCATCATGGGTGTCATTCTCATGGTTTTCGAAGACGCTGATAACGAAAATGAAAGATAGAAAGAAAAATTTTCGGTGGCGCCATTTTGAATTTTGATTTTGACTCCATTATTGTGGTCAGCGCCCTCGAAAACAATGAAAACGACACCCATGATGAAAATTTAGCTTTTCGTTGGCGACATCTTGAATTTTAATTTTGACTCCATATTCGTTTTCAGCAACCATGAAAATCATGAAAACGACACCCATGACGAAATATTTGCAAATTTTCGGTGGCGCCATCTTGAATTTGGATTTAGACCTCAGTTTTGTTATGTACCAGTGATAACCATGAAAACGACACCCATGTCGAAAATAAATAAAAATATAGTAAAAAACGAAAAAAAAAACTACGACAAAAACTATTGATGCCTAATTGGACTATTTACTCCCAGTCTGCAACTTCTTCACAGCATACACCTCCTTTGAAAAAAAACATGCGTTGTGAGAAGAAATCTCATTTCCGCAACTGTCTTTTCGCGCAAGTGCCTATCGCGTAAATGTCCCTTCGGGCAAAAGTCCATTCGCGGAAATGTATTTTCGCGCATATTGTAAAACATTTTATAAGAGCACATATAAGAGTAACTATGGAATTTCTTGGCTATTCTTCTCCTTATGAGAAACTACCTTTCGGTAGGAGCGCCTACAATCAGTTTTATTTTCTTCTAAATTTTGACGAGCAGAAGAAACGAGTTATTTGACTTTGCAGGACAATGACCTCTTTTTATACGGAGAAGGAATGAACATAAATCACCCCGCTCGCGCCAGTCAGTCTTTGCCCTGGCTGGAGGCCTTAATTTATTAAGGCACCCACAGGAAAGTCGGGCTAAGCAACTGAGAACCTCCTACGTTGACCTGCGAGATGCCATTTATAAAAAGAAAAAACAATCGGTCTATTTCTTTTCAAGGTGGTGGCTTATTATAGTTGCGTTAGCTTGCTACATAATACTTATCTGTGAGTTGCGTTATGACAGCGAATGAGTCAATATAGTTTTCACAACACCTTGCTAGCCGTAGCAGATATTAGTATAATCTATAATATTTTATGTAGGTAGGTAGGTAGCCTTGGTGGAGCATCCCGTGAACCGTTACCGCACTTCACTCGACGGAGGATCGGACCGCAGACTGGCAGTCAACCGCAGACCGCAGAGCATCGTGCTACAGAAATGAATGCATCCTACTTCACGATTTAGGTCATTCTAAAGTTACATGCCCTGTGGGCTGTGGGTCATTCTACAAAAAGGTACCCTAGCTACCTACAGCACCGTAAGTTGATAGATAAACCTAAAAAAAATGTGCATCGCCCGCAATATTTTCTTTAAAGATTTTATACAGGGCCAAATTAAATTAACTAGCGAAACTCCGCTGTGTAGTCCGTGGTATCGATATATCTAACACGACAAAATAAAAATGGACTTGGATGTTTTTTTTTGGGTCAATGACCGCTGCTAGTGTTGTTAGGTAACAACACTAGCAGCGGTCATTCAGCGGACCATCAAGTAGGTACTTGGAGTGTGAGTTGATAATAGTACCTACATTTTGATACAAGTGGAGAATGTTTGTTATTGCATTCGAGGCAGAATTAACACCCGAGCCATAGGCGAGGTTG
Source organism: Cosmia pyralina (assembly GCA_946251885.1). Taxonomy (NCBI): domain Eukaryota; kingdom Metazoa; phylum Arthropoda; class Insecta; order Lepidoptera; family Noctuidae; genus Cosmia; species Cosmia pyralina. Next base: position 11,251,813 of record OX276362.1, on the reverse strand, counting down.
TTTTTGAGCCGAGAACTGCAATAACAAAATAATGTCCATGTGTATCAAACGACGTTCTTCAATACACTTTTGAAGAAATAAAATAAAATAACGAAAAATATTTTTGTCATGAATTATTAGGAAACTATGATTTGAAATTTCTTTTTTTTCCGCGCTTTGCTTTCGTCAGGTTGAAGGAGAAACAAAGGTATAAAACCGATCAGCCTAATATGAAAAATTGAAAATTAAAATATTTTGGCTAAGAATTCTAAATTCAAATTCATTTTATTTTAAAAACAGAGTAATCTTTTTTATTACTAAAGATTTAAATTATTTCATAACTAATTATGTTTAATAAAACAGTAGAAATATTTTTTACTATACAAATAAATACAAAACAAAAGGACACTTAGGCGTCGAAGTACTCGTCCGCATCGATGTCATCCGGAAACGTGCCCAGAAGACTGGCAGCATTGCCACGTTGAATGGCAATGCTAATTCTTTGGCCAAAGAACGAGCCAGCCCTCTGGTCACGTGAAGCCTCGACCAGTCGGCGAGAAATTTCCTTAAAAAGTAGACGCGCACTCGGGCCCCATGACCCGAGCGTTTCGACCCCAAACGGCTCAAAACTGTAGTTACCTATAAGGTTACAGTATTTGCGCCGCTTGAGGATCTCAGCAGCCGCAGCAGCGGCGCCAGCACAGCACGTCGTGCTTGGAACATGAGATGGCGCAAGGGTGTCGACATAGGTTGCGTCCCACACCAGAGGCCTACCCATCTTCCAAGGCAACAACGTCATGCCATCTGGTCTCTTCCCATCGTCACGTACCAAGCCGTTTGGTTCTAATACCGCTGGTACGCCGGCGGTAACAAGAGCTCGACGAATAATGTCGTTGATGCTGGCGTATTAATATTTTATATAAATATATTAATATAAATATATATTTTATATTTATATAAATATTTTTGAGTTTAGAACACAAATAAATATTAATTTGTTCATAAACTTTTTTTATTGTAATAATCATGGTTTTTGATGATATTCTATTTATAAACATTATTTAAATATTCAAAAAATATTAACGCCGTAAAGGTGCCTATCTCTTTGCCGAGATTCAAAAAACATTCACCTCCGAATAGAGAGGACCGTCTCGCGCCAGTTTCATTTGGCACTTGGCACCGGCAAGTGCCAAAATAAAACAGGCGCGTGACGGTGTGAATAGAGGCATTGAACCAATTTGGACTTAGTATAGGTATAAGTTATCTGTGGCAATTGTTATTCCCGCACACGTGTTGGAAAATGAAAAATCGCACGCATTAAAATACATTGCATTGTGAACCTAATCGTAGTGCGCTATGAACCAGTTTTCGAGGAAGTGTATTGAAAAATTAGTTTTATCGTGTTGTAATATTGATACCCATCACGTCTGTAAGACACATTTAACATATTAGTTAAAAATCAGGTTTTATCGTGTAAACCACAATAAAAACTGATATTTTAAGAGACTACACTACCGGCGGTTGATGACCCCAAAAAAGAACATCATCAAATTAATTTCTTTTTGGTTTAAGTATCATGTTTAGATATCGATACCCCATCACATCTGTAGAGTTTCACTTGCTAATTTAATTTGACCCTGTATACCGAATTGTTCCTTGAACGAATTTGCTTATGGTGTGACGACCGATTGCAAAATAGAAAAAAATATGGGAAAAAAATATCGAAGGGATTCTGGGTCGGGGCCGGTGATTAACAGGCTCATAAGCCATTCCTACCTTTGTCTCTAGGATGACGTTGCACCTGCGATGCCTCTGGTAATGCCTGATGTCTGGTAAAGTTCGTACAGTCCATTTACAGCAGTTATTTTACCACTGACGGCAGCGACCCTATTTTAATGAGGACAAAGATCATTGTGATTTTGACAGACTTGTCAGTAGCAGCAACCCAACAGCAATCTTATTGTAAGGACAATAGATCACTGTGATTTTAACAGTAGGTACCTAATGCAAAATCAGATGTAAAATAATATACTTAACACTTGTTATTTGTTCAAATGTTAGGTCAAATCGTCTGCAATTACAATATCTATTTGTAAATATGTGAAGACATATCCGTGTTTATGGCAATGCATAATTTATAATACTTGTATCTAATTTTATTCCGGGTAGGTACATCTATAGTAAATAAAAAGAGACTCATCAAGGCCCAGCCGAAACCCTTGGGCCTAGAAATCTGAAATTTTGCAAAGGTTCCCTTTATAATGTAGACAAGGAATAAGGAAGGAATTCCCGGTAGTACATTCCCATGGGACATTTTTCGACATCCACGCGGGCGAAGCCGCTGGCAAAAGCTAGTCTCTATATAATTATGTCGCAGACGGATTGTCGAATCCGCTGGTTTACATAACCACTAGCGGTTTTACAAAACAGCTCCATTATGTAAAGCAGCTGAACAAAGTTTAGCGATTCCCCCTATTTACTGAACTTTAACACGCTGCATAAACGTTTTGCATTTATCAATGCAGTGGTTCAATGATTAGAGGTTATGTTATGTAAAACAGCATGAAATGAATCGTCAATTTATAGATTTTAGTTGAAAATTTTATCGCTCGTGGCTCTTTGTGTCATAAGAACAGTAATGGCGTCCGAAACAAAAATAAATAAAACGAGTAGGTACTATGAGTGAAAATAACACAAGTGAAAACAGTGATCATATTTTATGAAAGGAAGTCCTAAAAATAGTAAATAGCTAAGTAACAGCGACCAACTTGGAAGTAGCGCTCGCCGGCCACTGCCGCGGAACCGCTCACTTCTCTCGCAAGTGCTTCGTTTGCTCGGCTCGCGCGTGGTCGGTTGTAGTTCTAACCTAACATAAACCAATTGGTCAGAGTACCCTAGTTAGTTATTGCGACCGATTCGGCATTAGAAGTCACACCAAGCGCTTATTGTGACTGCAGATAAGCCATTCTGCATTACGTCTAAACGTGTGTAGCTTTTTTGTTAAACTTGTGGCGTTAACAGACCCATATTAATAATAAAACATTTATTTATTTTGATCACAGTGCTGTCTACCTGCTTTGTAGTTTCTTGATGGCTGATGGCGTGAAGGTGCACGCGCCCCGCTGCGCCACGAGCGCCGGCTGTTGCGGTGGCTACCTCACCCCTGACGCCGCGCCCCCTTCCCGCCTCCGCAGTCCGCTCAAGACGCAGACGGCGATGACCGCCGAACCGAACAGTCAGCCAGAAGCCCTCAACGCAAACCCCGCTTTGGCTCGCTACCGCACTATCCATTTAGCTCGCATAATTTCTATTTCTCAAATCGTTATTTATTCTTTCGAACTTAGTATTGTAACTCTTCTTGTTTAAAATCGTTTCTTTTCTTTCTTTAATTCTGCCTATCGCTGTTTCATTTAAATCTTTGCTTCAATATACTGTCAAATATTCTTCGTCGTGCCTCTTATTTTCACGCTCCCAAAAACATAAAGCAATAACTTGTTCAGCTGTTTTACATAACAGAGCTGTTTTGTAAAACAGCTAGCTGTTATGTAAAACAGCGGATTCGACAAACCATCTGCGATTTAATATTTCTAAGTAATAAGTACCTATACTGTATACAACATATTGTAAGTTTCTTGCTCATTCTTTTCATTTCATTCATTTTCTTGTAAATGTTGACGTTCAAAATTGCCATGACCCACTTGAAATAAATGATTTGAGTTTGATTTTTATTTTACATTCGTTTTTGCCCGCGGCTTCGCTCGCGTTAATTTAGAATTTGGATTCGGGTTGTACTCTGTTTGTAATAATATAATTCAATGGTGATTCGAAAGACAAGTGGCGTCATCTATTATCATAAGAACGTTACTGTTGTTTTCTTTGGGAACAGTACTTTTTTCGGCATGAAATGTACCCTATATCGTAGCCCTATGTCTGTTTCTGTACATCTGACAAATTCTCTGATTCTTCATCTGAAAAAGGTAACAAACAAACGAACTTACTTTCGCATTTATAATATTAGTTAGAAATATACTTACACTATCAACTTTTAAAACAAAGCAACCCAAATCATTAACATAATCATTTATTAAACAGAACCAATACATTCAACACTCCTCTTAAATATTAAGATTCAAGCTCTCCAAATAAAATCCTTCATATTCCTTATAAGTCTTCCCATCAATCGTCCTGTTACAAGAGACATATTTCTTCATGTCATTGTCAGTCCATAGTTGAAGATGCTCGTGTGCTAGGTCTAATGTTTTTGTTGTCTTTTGCAGGCTGATAAGATTCTCGTTAAGTCGTTTCTTTATTTTGTCTAGGATTCTCTGTTCTTCTTCTGTTTCTGATGATATGTCTGGAACAATGGGATGGTAAGAAATGAGTACATAAGAGGAAGTCTGAAAGTGGCACTAGTGACTGAAAAGTTGTGCGGAAATCGGTTGCCATGATATGGTCATGTGATGAGGAGGAATGAGGAAAATGTCGTGAGGAAAGTTTTGAGTATGAATGACCAAAGAAACGAAGGATGGACTGTGTCAAAGATGATATGGCTAGAAAGGGAGTGACTACCGAGATGACGACTATAGTTTTTGCGCTCTAGCATGGTGCGGGTGACACATGTCAGTATGGCATGACTAGGTCAGTGACAATATGCACAATTAAATTTTAACGATAACGATTCTTACAGCAAAAATCTCGTTCTCCTAATAATTTTAAAAATGTCTTTGATATATCATATATTATATTATTATATATTATAATATAATATAATATAATATAATATCATATATTATAATATATCAAATTATTATGAAATTTATTTTAAAATATGTTTTTAATACAAAACATTAAAAAATCACATTGAAAGCACTACCGATATTTATTTAAAAAAAAAAAAAATTCATGGTATAATTTTTACGGCTAATTTAACTGTATAGATATCTAACAACAAAAATTAAAAAATAGATACAATAAACTTCTTTTTCTATAAAAAATATCGACTATCGATAAAAACCCATAATAGCAAGCAATACATCTCATCACTAAACATGTCTATGGCGTTACGTTACACGCCTATCACTTTGCTTCTTTAAATTTGATTTTATTTATAGATAATAACATTTTGTCAGGATAATTTATTTAATTTACTACAGTTATTATTGAATCCGTATTTTACGATTATGATATTTAGGGTGCAGCTAAAATATTAAATCATGATTGTAAATCGCGATAACGTTCAAGAGTGAAAGGGAACAGTTCGTCAAATGTCACCCGCACCATGCTAGAGCGCAAAAACTATAATAGAGAAGTATGGAAGAAAGGGACATGTTGCGCCCACCCCAAATAAATTGGGGTGAGAGCAAGAGAATGATGATGATGATGATGTCTAGAATAATGGTTTGGAATTAGTAAACTTGCGCTACTGCTGACCATGAGGTCCTGGGTTCTATTTCCAGGTCGGGCAATGTGTTATTGGGATTTTTCCATGAGGAATTTCTCAGTTGCAGCCCGGAGTCTGGATTGGTGCCCGATTGATGATATGGGACTTAAAAATAACTGGCGAAATATGGGTGTACTGTGGAGTACATCTCTTCCCAACCCTTCGGGGATTAAAGGCGTGCTGTTTTGTTATGTAATTAGTAAAAAAACTTTTTTACAAAAAAATACAACCGACTTCCAAAAACAACACTACAAAGTGAAAAATAACTTTAATTTCGGAAGTCGGTGTCTAGTTAAATGTATCTTCGTTTTTTGCCACCAAATTCCGAAATTAAAAAGTTATTTTTCACTTTGTAGTGTTGTTTTTGGAAGTCGGTTGTATTTTTTTGTAAAAAAGTTTTTATTTTTCACTTTTTAGTTGTGTACCTACCCCACACAAATTCTAATGCCACTATCTGCAAAACAAACTAGAACATCATCCATATAAAAGTGGGGAAAAAAATATGTATTATTGAAGCTAACTCAAAAACTACCAAAGCAAAGTTAATCAATTTTATATGGGACCAACTGTGATGTATACCCTCTCGAACAAAATAAAAAAAAATCCAAATCGGTCCAGCCATCTTCGAGTAATCGGGGAACATACACAAAAAAAAAAAATAAAAAAAAAAAAAAGGTTCCGACGAATTGAGAACCTCCTCCTTTTTGAAGTCGGTTAATTAAGAGGGCAATTTTATTGGTCGTGGCAAGTCGTGAGTTCGATCACCATTCGGTACTTGCACTATTGATATTAACCGTTTATTTAGTTGACGAGGTTAACGAGAAGAGTGAGATGCAGATTCTTTTATAATAAAAAAAATAAAAGATTCCGACGAACTGAGAACCTCAGTCCTACTTTTTTGAAGCAAATCCATAAATATCAATGTATTAGTTTCATGCTGACAACGACGCGCAGCGAATTAATAAAATAACAGGGTAGTTACCATGAATTCAGAACATGATTCTTTTTTTAGTCAGTTATAAAAAAAAACTACTGTTTCATTATGAACAACTACTATGGGACCAAACCTGAAATCCCTCAAAAAAATAAACCAGCTGTTCCCTACATTTTGACGAGTTATGTTAACACAAATGTGGGGAACAGCAGATTTTTTTTTGTGAGCAAAATTTTCATAAAAAATCAGTAAGTCAATCAATCTGCCTAGCCTTTTCCCAACTATGTTGGGGTCGGCTTCCAGTCTAACCGGATGCAGCCGAATACCAGTATTTTATATGGAGCGACTGCCTATCTGACCTCCACAACCCAATTACTGGGTATTACGATACCCCTTGGTAAGACTGGTTGTCAAACTTTCGGGCTTCTGACGACCCGTAACGACTGTCAAAGATCCACGAATGACAGCCGGAGGAGTCTCGGTATGTAAAGATGGTCACCCGTCCACGGACCAACCCCGGCAAGCGTACGGCCTTTATTAGTTAGCCACGAGCTCCTCACATAAAAAATCAGTAAGTACTGATATAAAATTGTAACAATATTAACTTTACATGAAATTCAGAAAACTAATGTATCGAATCATTCTGTATCTATTCAGATGATATGTGAGAGCTACAGCGTCAATCGACTATTATTGCTGACTGTCTCAGTGCGTTCCACCCAATATCGATGACTACCTTGGCAGTGCAGTTACCAGTTACAATTGCCTGATAATTACGGAATTGGACCAGATTATATTACAATTTAAACAGCCATAGTCAGTCAAGGGGACAGCCGATAGAAGTGAAAACAAAGATTTCCCCTATCAAAAATCGCTCAGCGCGCCTAAATAAGTTCTTACTTCAAAAACTTCATCTAAGTCTATCATAATACCTACCCTGCCTGCCTACTTATTTATCTGAAATAAATTATTTGATTTGATAATAGTTAATAAGGAATAACCAGAATAAAGTTAACCAAATAAAAATCTCCTCACCTATAACCGCATCTCTTCTCTCACTACCCTCCAACGCCTTCAAAATTCCCTCCATATGTTCCTTCTTCTCAACCATCTGTATGAGCCGCAGTAGGTTGCGCGACAGACTGACGGACGGACACATTAGCGAGCACCTGACGTCATCGCGTTGCCAGCTCGAGTGTAAGCGGCCGATCGAGGATTGAAGGGTTTCGAATATCCATATTTTTTCGCCACTGTAAGAAGACAAAATTATTGGTAACTCTATAAGAATCTAATCAGAATAAGAATTGTTGAGAGGATGAATGAAAGGCGACTAACAAAAGGTATTTATGTATCACTTGAACCTTATTACTATAGTAATAAGGTCGAAAAGTGGTTCACCGCAAATGTACGCACGCGATGGTACAGGTGTGCCTCCTGGCATGAAACGCTAGGAGGGGACACCCTAGGCCCCGAGACATATTATGTACCATACTATATTATAGTGACCTTATTGGTGATATTCTTCACACTTGAAAGATTCGGTGCGTAGTACTCGCAACCGGCGTGGCGTGCATGTATGACCAGTGTATGAACGTAAATGAAGCATTAAAGGATCGTAGCATGTAGTTCTGTAGCTTCTATCTACCCCCATGTGAAGAAATAAAATAATAATAATAAAAAAAAAAAAAAAAATATTAACTTCAGTTGTACACTAACACTTATCTTAAAACTATGCAACGTTACAATGGAAAAGAGTGTTTTCGATGAACTCTGGCACCCAAAGTAAGATTTAACTTGTGTTTAGGGTGCCAGCGTCCTTGCCTAAGATTTGAACATAAAGCAATAGTTGTAAGACGAGCACAGTACCTAATCAAATTACAATATAATATACTAAACTAACTAGCCAAAGCAGCTATGATGTGGCCTATTTCTGTACCTATGTATGAGTGTTTGTATGAGTGTGAGGGAGAGATAAATATGATGAAAACCTGTGTATATGTAAGTCTGTATAAATATAACTAAAAACATATTACTTTATTAACTACATTAGGTTAAGCGATTGATATACGTAGTAAATCTTCAGTCTTACTATAACTCATTGTCAAGAGCCACTTTGTAACCTCGGTTTTGCATTCATTTAGACACATGGGAGCAATGGAGCAGAGTTTATTTATTTTATTATATAAATGGTTTGAAAATACACCAAAATGACGCTGAGCATGGGCCGTTCTACAACCGTGAGTTGGGCAAACTTCAAAGTGTCTACGCTTTTTGGTAGCATTCGGATCATATACCACAGAGGGATGTTGAAGAAGGCGTGTGTATGTATGTATATATGTATGAATCTAATCAGATTTATAATGACTACCTGTAGTCGCAAGCACGAGTGCTGAGTGTAGGGTCTTGGGTTTGATTCATGATCGGCCAAAGTATTTCTGGGATTTCCCATAAGGAATGTATCACTAAAAATTTTTATTTAACGACCCGACGCGCGCTTTACATGAGTTACCAAGTGTACAAACACGGTGTGAATGTGTGTGTAAGCGCAGGAGCTCTCGGTACCGTCCGAGACAATGGCGAAGTCTGAAGAGTGTGTGTGTGTGTGTGTTATTTGCTGACGCTACTCGTCTTCACGCACACATTCACAGAATGTTTGTACACTTGGTAAACACAAGTAAAACGCGTGTTGTTTCGTGAGAAAAAATACTATACCAGCCCGTGGTCTGGATTATAAGCGCGAATAAATAAAGATTTTATAAAAAATCTTTTAAGATTTTAATGCTTTTTGATTTTTCATACTTATCGGGCCAGTGAAATCTATAAGGTCATGTAATATGCTGTCTATTGCTTACCTATCCAAAACCAATTTTCTGTTCTTCTCCAATTTGAATTTCTTCAAGTAGATTTTCAGCTCATCGATGAATGTTGGATTAGCATTTTCTGAAAAATCAATATTAACTTCATAGTAGCAAAACGAGTTAACAAAGTTTTTAATTCAATAGGCCAAGGGGTACCCAGTAACTGGGTTGTGGGGAGGTCAGATAGGTAAGTAAAAAGTAAAGTGAAAAGTTTACTGTCGCAAATGAGAGCATTCACAAGAATTTGGTACGCACGGCACGGCAGTATAAGCTGATCTCGCATTGTATAGGATTTCCTTACAATGAGAGGTCAGTGTAAACTGGAAATGTATAGCTGTAGCCGCGTATGTGTAGCTGTCTATGTGTGTGTATGTGTAGCCGTGTGTACATAGATACAGTATTGATTTATTTTTGCTTTAGGTACTGAAACTGAAACCCCAAACTAAGCCAGGGCTTGTATTTATTTTATTTACAGAACAGTAAATTACGGGAGAAGAAATATTGAATTTGAAGGTGTTAACATGTACAATAAAATACCCATGGAAATAAAAGAAGCGAAAAGTATGGCTTGTTTTAAAAACCAACTTAAATCGTATATAATGTGTCAATAACAATAATAATATAAAAATACTAACTTAAGCAACAAAAAAAAAAAAATTGCTAGTATCTACGCTGCCATGTATGCCACATCTAGTAATACATTTACTTTTACTTTAGATCCGTGTTTGCTCGGTTGGTGATTAGTTGATTGTTAATTACTTTTCTACCTTCCTATCTATTATTATAAATTTACTTTTAACGTCATTTTTGTACACTCGTTAATATTTTATGTAAACATAGTTTCTCAGTAAGTGAATTATTGTTAATTCTTATGAGGAATAATAAAGTTCTTAAACCATTGTATTTTGGAAGTCATTCCTCAATACTGGAACATTACAGCGAGATTGTTATAGCATATTAATTTGTACTTGTGAGTGTGGGTGCGAGCGCGCGTGTACGTGTGTGTGTGTGTAACCTACAATAACAATTATTGTCGAAATTATACCAATTTACATTCGACATTAAAGTAAATTGGCAACTCGTTCAATGGTTATAATATCGACAATAATTGTTATTGTAGGTTCGGTTGGAACTGTGAACAACCACGCGTGCGTGAGCCAAATTGGTCGCAGCAACTAAGCCAGGGCACCGCCACCAAATGGGTTAGGTTAGGTGAGAACTGTGACCAAACACGCGCGAGCCGAGCGAGCAAAGCGTGAGGTGCCGAGGTAGCGGCCGGCGAGCGCCTTCAGGCGAGTAAAGCAGCTAACAGCGCCACCAATCAATCTGCCTAGCCTTTTCCCAACTATGTTGGGGTCGGCTTCCAGTCTAACCGGATGCAGCTGGATACCATTATTTTACATGGAGCGACTGCCTATCTGACCTCCACAACCCATTAACTGGATAACACGATACCCCTTGGTAAGACTGGTTGTCAGACTTTCGGGCTTCTGACGACCCGTAACGACTGTCAAAGATCCACGAATGACAGCGGGGACCAACGGCTTAACGTGCTTTCCGAGGCACGGGGGAGTCTCGGTATGTAAAGATGGTCACCCATCCACGGACCAACCCCGGCAAGCGTAGCTTAACCTGATGGATCGACCCGTGCGGCTGTTATTACTTAGCCACGAGCTCCTCCTAACAGCGCCACCAATGAAAAAAAAAAATTATGACTAATGTATCGCGGCCTTAATAGAATGTGTGAGAACGTGCCCTTAAGCGCGGCAACGGGAGTATACACACCCCCGGCTGCACCCCGCACTAACCCGCCAGTGGACGAACTAACGCGGGAGCGTACGTCACGCTCGCGAAACGCTCGTTTTAAATGATTTTTTCCCCTCTTACCTGTTTGTGCCCTATTTTTTACCTTTTACATTCATTATACACCACAAACTTTTAAATAATTCAAATACTTAAAGAGCTTATTAGAGAAGGTCTTGTTATTATATATGTAAAGTCTCAATAAATAATATTCATAAACAGCAAAGTTATTAGCGTTTGTTTATATCCCAAAATGTCACTCAGTTTATGGATATATTGTACAGGCTACATTGTGGTATTCTTTAATCATGGAAAAGCACTGCGCGTAGTATTTTCTAGTAGCAATTGTTATGAATTATTGATTCAATTATGAATTTACCAATTATGACAAATTTTCGTGGCCAATTTTGAGATTTCATTTTTTTTACTTTTGACTACACAGATATGATCAGTAACGGGTACGGATAGGGCCCCATTTTTTTTTTTTTTACTAATCAAAAAATTGTAGTGTATATCTTTTTACAGTCAACGTGCGTTCGAACTCATTTAATAGACCCAACATACACACCCTGAGAAAAACTTCCCTACACTTATTAATTTTTCAATGGTGGAGCTGCCGGTTAGCAGATAAACTCGCCTTAAGAAATTGAACTAACTACTTCAATTTGACGCGGCATTTTGTAAACGGCGTTTCAATTATTTTCAATCAAATGTTGTGGCGTATTGTAATTATGTATAAATGCATATGTATGTCATAATGTAATGTGTATGTGTGGCATATTGTAATTATGTACAAGACAATTTACATTTTGCCTCCGGCATATTTCATAACATAACGTTTTTAAACGGAAGACGTAGTTTGTAAAAAGCGGAATCATAAAGATTGCCTGTGACATATAGATGATGGTGTTCACCTGCAGCATCATAAGAGCTGTTCTCTGAAGTGTCTAGCTCCATACTCAGGTTGACTTTGTTCCTATGCCTCTCTCGTGTCTCCTCATAGAACCGGCGAAGAGTTGATACTGAATCTTTTGGAAGTGATAATTGACCTAAACAAATAAAACAAACATTGCAAAAGGGTTGACGACCATTATCACAACGAAAGATTCTTCAATTTCTTTTCAAAAAAATTAGGGATAACCTTATACTTTCCATTATTTTCACAACATCATGTTCTTTTTTTTTCTGACCTTCGTTTAAGGCTATGGAAACTGTTTGTTGAACACTGTGAAGTGATACTTTGGCACGTTCGTTATCTTGCGCCTAGCAACAGCAAGAGACGTATACCAGTAAACAATAGGTGCTAGCACATACCTCCAAACCGGTCGTTCTCCGTATACCAGGCATCACTATGGAAGCTGTTGAACACATTGACGAGACACTCTCGCACGTTCTGTATCTTGCGCTCAGTTATAGCGAGCGACGTTATCAGACGTTTTAGCTCTTCGCGCTTGCTTTCCTGTGAATAATTAGTATATTATTCAGACAGTTTAATTAAAATAAAAAAGCATTCATATTTTATTTATTTATTTATTTAACATGTGGAAAACCAACAGCTTAACTTATAAACAATAAATATACTGAAATAAGAAACATGAAGCCAATTACAGGTTTTCACGGCTAGCTATACAGTAATTATAATAAGAGATCTTACACACGACAAGACATCAAGAAAAGATGAGCACCAATCGTCAAATCGGCACCGCCAAACATAAGGAATAGATTACAAAAAAAATAAATAAAATAAGAAACAGAACTATTATTAACACTAAGAATTAATTTTGAAAAATTCCAGGTTCAGCCTATTGCGTACGCTTGAGCCTTTGGTTGAAAACAAGTCAAAAGAGAACTGCTTGCATAGGTCATTAAAGTCTTTACTCACTCGCACTAAATATGAGTTTTGCCTGTAGTTGGAAGAAGACAACGGAATAGCTATATTATTCAAATAAGGCTAAGGATTAGCTACATTTGAATGTCAAAAGTTACAAAAGACAGTCCCTAAATCCTTTCAGCAGTTCTATCCTATCGTATCTGCCTCCCATCCTCACGTCTGGGAAGATTAGACAGATAAAAAGAACTATACAGGGTCAAATTAAATTAGCTAGCGAAACTCTACAGACGTAAAATTTTGGGGCTACGACCGCTGATGTACTTAGTTACTTCATTGAAATATAAGTTATAGAAATCTGTTTTTTTGTGTTAACTTTACAGATGTGATGAGTATCGGTATCTAAACTGGATTTTTTTTCTAAACTCACTCTAAGTAACTAAAGTACCTGAGGTCGTTAACCCCAAAAAAATCATCAATACTTTTTTCTTGTTTTATATTTATCATGTTACCCATTTATGTATTTTTGTATTTATGTTACATTTATGTTGTTTGTCATGTTGTTCATTATGTTGTTCATGTTTGCTTTTGTTGTTATGTTGTTGTTGTTTGTTGTTGTCATGTTGTGTGTTGTTGTTGTGTTGTGTTGTTGTTATGTGGATACCCATCACATGTGTGGAGTGTCGCTAGCTAATTTAATTTAAGTTTGTATTTTGAGGGCTCTTTCTTCTGTGCAAAAAGTAGTGATTGTCAGCTTTTCAGATTGTAAACTTTACTTACAATAGCCTTGTCAATAACTCCAATCTGCTTGCCAGCCTGCCTATCCCCCGCGCTGACCCCCGCCGTCTCGAACACGCCGCGCCGTGACGTCATATCGTCGTGCAATGCACGCAGCGCAAGCACGCGTGCTTCGGCGCGGGCACGCTCACAGCGGACCACTAGGAGCTCGCAGGATGAGCCTGTCATGTACTCCTAAAGAAAAGACAGAAAGAAAATATGTTGAATTAAGTATTTGCGTCGTAAAATAAAACACAAAAAAAAAAACTTGGGAAATATGCGTCATATCCGCGCAAAAGGCAAGAAAAATATACGGATGCGTTTCCACTGAAGCAAGAGTGGAACGGAACGGATACTTGACTTGCAGTAATCGACCAATCACAAACGAGACGATATACAGGGTTACCTGTAATTCGACGTATTCCTTGCAGCACGTCATAGTAGGGTTAAAATGTAAGTCACCAAATGTTCTACCGAAGTTCAATAGTTTTTGAGTTAGTTAGATTTTTAGTTTTATTATAAAAATACAATTCAATAATAACCAAAAAACTTTTTTACAAAAAATACAACCGACTTCCAAAAACAACACTACAAAGTGAAAAATAACTTTAATTTCGGAAGTCGGTGTCTGGTTAAATGTATTTTCGTTTTTTGCCACCGACTTTCGAAATTAAAGTTGTTTTTCACTTTGTAGTGTTGTTTTTGAAAGTCGGTTGTACTTTTTCGTAGAAATGTTTTTATTTTTCACTTTTTAGTTGTGGTACTCGTGGAGGAGCTCGTGGCTAAGTAATAACAGCCGCACGGGTCGATCCATCAGGTTAAGCTACGCTTGCCGGGGTTGGTCCGTGGATGGGTGACCATCTTTACATACCGAGACTCCTCCGTGCCTCGGAAAGCACGTTAAGCCGTTGGTCCTGGCTATCATTCGTGGATCTTTGACAGTCGTTACGGGTTGTCAGAAGCCCGAAAGTCTGACAATCAGTCTTACCAAGGGGTATCGTATTATACCCAGTTAATGGGTTGTGGAGGTCAGATAGGCAGTCGCTCCATGTAAAATAATGGTATTCAGCTGCATCCGGTTAGACTGGAAGCCGACCCCAACATAGCTCTTTGGGAAAAGGCTAGGCAGATTTATTTTTAGTTGTGGTACTTACCCCACACAAATTCTAATACCGCTACCTGCAAAACAAACTAGAACATCATCCATATAAAAGTGGGGAAAAAATACGTATTATTGAAGCTAACTCAAAAACTACCCAAGCAAAGTAAATCAATTTTATATGGAACCAACTTTGATGTACTTATACCCTCTAGAATAAAACACACATTTTTCAAATCGGACGACTCTTAAAAACTTATGCGTGGTCATACATAAAAAAAAAAAACATACGTGTCGAATTGAGAACCTCCTCCAATTTTTTTCGTCGGATAAAAATGATTTACAGCGCGACTTTACTGGAATTTAAGATATTATCATATCAGGGCCGGCAGTCTCGACATTCGCTACGTTCTCATAGCGACTTGAAATCGCTCGCTAAGTCCTAATTACATGCTCTGTGGTCCTAATGAGCTCCCCTAGACGTGCAAATGGTAATAGTTCGGTTTTATCAAAGACAATTATTGGCCACTTCAAAATCTTCTTTAATAACGAGGAAAATTGGAGATCATGATTTAATAAAAATAATTGTTTTTCTTGAAAATTGGAAATTCATTACGTAAACCTTATCTTGAAAACATTATTTTTCATGGAAATTCATAGGAAGCCATAGTAACTTGTCAAATATCTATGGACATAAAAATTTGCCTCCTTGCAACACTAAGTCGGTGTCATAGACAACCAATAAGTACCTACTCGTATATCTACCCGATTTAAATTAGGTACTTTCAATACTATCTTTGATCCACTTCGCGTTCAAAATATTGTTTTGTTTTGTTCTTCAATAAGTAGGTACTATTTCTTATAAAATAAAATGACTGGAGGAAGAGAAGCAGATGCAGCTGCAGGTCCGAGCGGCGTCAAGTAAGTACCCGACCTCAAACTACAACACCTTTTTTCTAATCTAATTTGTCGGTTCATTATTGATCGCTTTTTCTATTGACTATTCTAGTCAAACCATAGCCAGTTGAACTCAATGAGTCATATAATGTTAAGATTTTGAAAAATTGGTTCTAGTTTATTTAAATATTTCAGGCGTAAGCGTTCACCGCGTGTTACGAGTGGCCAAACAGATGCGCTCTTATCCGTTTTAGAGGCCCGGCCATACCCGCAAATTTATCGACCTGCAGGGCCGGGATAATTTTGACGCGGGCTGGAAGGAGGTTGTGTGCAGCCGTGTGTACCTATTATTTCAATATTATAATTATAGCTTAATTCATTGTTTTAGTTTAAAAAGTGAGCTTTTATGTTATATTGCCGAGTTAGTTGTTGTTGTAATTTATTGTATTTTTTGTCAGTTTAAAGATATAATCTATATATATTACTTAAAGTAACATTTCTGCCGATTTCTATTTTTTTATTAGAGATTTAAATGGTGATAAAAAACATCGAAAAAATCGATATATCGTTCATATTCTCAATTTCGATGTTTTTAAAATCGATGTTTTACTTTTGAAAATATTGATGAGTAGGGATGCACATTGCTCATGAAAAACATCGATATTAGTATCGATGTTTTTTATGAGCGATGTTCATCCCTACTCGACACGGCACCCGCGACAGAGCACCGCGACTATCGCTTTGTGGCCTCGTCAATGCGCTTGTCTGTGTGGGTGTGCCGTTTCGACCCTTTGTACGTAGTTTCCCTACTATCCATATTTATATTGTGATGGTACCTACGAGAAACATTAATTTAAACCAAAACTGAGAGGTACTACGAATAGTTATTCATAAGTTTAGGCAATTTTTTTTTCAGTATTATCCAACATTGAATTGTAACAATGTAACATTTTTCTTCAATTATAAATTTATAATATAAAACACAACTTTTTTTAACCTTTTTTTACTTAATTAGTTTTAAAATTATTTCTTTTATTGTCAAACGAGTATTTATTTATGAAAACGTCATATAGTCATGTGGTTTATCTTTCATTCCGAGGTTAACCATATTTAAGTTGATGTAGTAACTGAAGTTGGTTGGATAAATAAATAAATTCATTTATATCAGGTTAATAATACCCATTGCCAAACACACATGCATTAAAAATCATATAAAATAAAAAAGATGAAATAAAATTAAATATTAATTAAATAAAAGCCCTACATGTAGTCTTGGCCTTATTGTGATATAATGGTCACGGAGCAAAATGTTATCAAACGGACGTGACCGATCTTCCCATTTTATATTCAATATTAAATTTTGACGTACTTACGGCTACAGATCAAGCTATACATTTCCATTATAAGCTGATCTCACATTGTGTAGGATTTCCTTATAATGAGAGGTCTGTGTAAACTGGAAAGTTTAGCTTGATGTGTAGTCGTGTGTACACATTTACCTACGTTTATTATCAAATGTATATAACGTTCATCATCTGAAATTAGTTAAATTATGAAAATTAACCTGAACTAGATTTTTTATATGGCGATCGGTGTACGTAAAGCATGCTGTAACCATTTCAAAAACTAAAATAGTCTTTGTAGATAATGAAATGACAGTTTTAGTCGTGGCCAAACCGACATTTCCGGCTGGCATCTTGTAAATCAAATTATAATGAAATGAGCATAAAACTTTCCTAAATTATTTATTCAATAAACTTATCAAACAGTAGAAATATTTTTTAACGTAAATGACTAACTAACTAACTATACAATTAAATACAAAACAAAAGGACACTTAGGCGTCGAAGTACTCGTCCGCATAAAACTTGAATTAAAAACTACCTGCGACGATCGGCGACTAGAGTATTTCAAACGATGACAAAAAACCCATGCTACCCTAGTACAAAAAATTTTCAAAATCGCTTGAAACATCGAGTAAATTAAGTGGGGCCAAAAACTGCCACCTTGTAGTTAAAAATGGTATATCGTTTGAATCAAACACAGGGGACACTGGGACAGCCCAAAAGTGAAGGGTAAACTTATTTTTGAAAACGCTCAAATACATATTCTGATTGCCGCGTATCATATTATTATCAACATACAACATACTGACCTGCAAATTGCAAAAAACGGAAGAAAATTTGAATTTCGCGGGCTACTACTGCGCAATCACCTTAAAATTTGAGAACTTTATAATTAATAATAAAATTAATTATTGTTTTTCTTGAAAATTATAGTGAATATGTAAACCTTATCTTGGAAACACTATTTTTCATGGTTCAAGGTTCAAACTAATAAGTAGCAATAACTTTAAATTGTTAAATATCTAAGGATTTAGAAATTTGCCTCCTTGCAACATTACTATTCTAATAGCAAGCAAGTATCACAGTCAATATGTCAAGATGAAATTTATAGTTTGAACTTTGATTAGTTGTCTTTGGAAACTCAATATTTTGAATAGTATTATTTTCGTATTTTCCTAATAATTGTTTCATTAGTAACAAATAACTTGTCAGCAAATTATATTGCTCGGCTAACACATTTCTGGCTTAAGCGGCGACCTCACTGCATTTATAGTTTCTCATTATAGTACATAATAGCTGCGTAATGATACTTGGGGATTTGTATGGATTGGGATTCTACAGAAAGTTATCCCTAACAAGGGTGTCTGAAGACTGGGAGGCAGCATGAAGTAAGAAGCGGTCCACACCTCAGAAGGCCACATAGCTTGGAGGAGATGTAATATATTGAAGGCACGACGTAGAAGAAAACATGTTGAAATAAATGAATAGTGAAAGTTTAAAATTTCATGTGAAAGATTTTTCAATAGGTATGCAACATGCCTCGTGTAAAGTGTCTAGAATGTGTAAACTAGGAGATGATTGTGATAATGGAGATTTAATAAAGTTGAAAACATGATTTGTGGCTGTCATTTATTTTTCAATAAAATAGAATACAATATTTATTTACATTTGAAACTGAAATCAGTTTTTACAGTTGTGAGGAATCCATGTACATTCTAGCTAATATAGCATGCAAATTTAGTACATTTAAACAAATTACAAAAACTAAATTTCAATTAAGTTAACTTATCCGCTATGAAATCTTGTACAGAATAATAAAAACTGTTAGCTGTTTTCTAAATTCCTACAAGGTAGGTCTTTATTATTGTTAGGTATTTTATTATAAATTACAGGTTCCATACAGATACCTAACTAATATTTTTTCTTGAGTATAGAAGTTGAGAATACCGTGCACAAAAATTTCTGATATTGAGATCTCATATCTGTACCACATTGTCTAGTTTAATTTGAGGTAGAAAATAAAAATGTTTATATATAGGTTTTACAAATGCGGCTTCTTCCGGGTTGTAAAGTATCAAACAATGGTACCTAGGCATAAGGCAACCAATATTGTCAGCAGATTTACTCTTTTTGATAAATTATGCAGCTTATAAAAGAATAAATAAGTATAACAATTGTATGAAAAGTTAAGTAGGTAAGTATCAAATTATATTGACAGTAGTAAGTCTAAACAAAACATTAGAGATGTGAGCACACTTAAATGTTATGAATGGCTTGAACCGCTATGTACTTACACTTACACAATAATGTCCTCTGGCTGTGACTTCTACATTAACTGGGTGTTAATTAAGATCCCTAAAAATTAACATTCACTTTTTCTACTTGACTAGTGTACTTAATTTACATTAATTACTCATGGATACCCGTTGGCAAGTGCATGATTTTGGTTTTTGGAGATTTATAATTAAATTATTACTTTCAATCCACTTTATTAAACTCCTGAGTGCATTGTTATTTTCATGTGGATAGGTATGCAACATGTGTCGTATAAACAGTGCCTAGATCTAGATTATTAGAATGTGTGAACTTAGGAGATGATTGTCATACTTTATAGAGATTAAATAAAGTTAAAACATGATTTAGGTACGGTTGTGTGTTATTTATTTATACACGAAAAATAGCACGATTCTCACCCTTTAAAGAGATTAATATAATAAATGAACGAATGCTATGAATATCGGCGACGCTTTCGCACTTAGTATGTTGAGTATATTCCGAACCTATAAGTGAACGTAAAAGCCTCATCGGTACAAACCCATCTTCGAGCCCGATCCGTATAATTTATGTTTGTATTGACTTAAAAACCAAAACATTTGGTAAGTACCTATAGTTTACAATTCGCTACCAACCGAATCACTTAGCGGGCTCTCAAAATTGGTCGCTAACTGTAGTCGTAGACATTACGAAAATCATAGAGATTCGGTTAAATATAGATGACAATCGATAACTTTGAGTTTCAAGGCTACCAAATATCGTTACATCCGGATCGTTAGGACTTTGCTACTAACACGTGATTTTTGTGGTGGGTCGTAGTCAATTATTTTGACGACGAAACGCTGCAGTTTTCCATAAAACGAAAATCAGTCGTCGAAACGGTCCTCGTCGCAACTGCTTTGAAACTGAAAATGATTGTTTCATGCTTGTCAAACCATTTTGGCTATCTAGGGACCCCATTACGACTTAGCGAGCGATTTCAGTCGTTCAGGGGTCTCTACGAATGTCGAGACTACCGGCCCTGATGCCGTAGCAGATCTTTGTTAAAAATTAATACTTGAAAAATGCCTAAAACTTTGGCAAAGATCACTATTTAAACATTTTATTTTTCGTAATTTATATTTTTCTTAGACAAAAATTACAAAAAAAATACTGAATTTCGGTAAACATTTGGTGGCTTCATTTGTTGCATTTTAACCCTACTATGACGTCCTGCAAGGAATAGTCGAATTACAAGTAACCCTGTAGGTATACGATGACTGGTAATTAGTGACCGATCTCACCACAGAATTTCAACTTCGGATTGCGAAAATAAAAATACTGATTAGTATTTATTGAACGTGTCGGCCCTCCCTAGCCTTACGTTCGTTCAATCTTTACTGCGATCCATCAAAGTAATCTGTCTGATCACAATCCGTTTTCGTTCGTTCGCGTACGTTCATTCAATATTGATCGCGTCATTCGCGTCGCGTCAGTCAGTAATTCTAATTCGTATTGCGTCGTGCTCCGTACCAAAGTATAATAATTGAACTCCGTACCTTGCACTCCGTGTTGAAATAGATACAGAGACAAACATTTTTAAGTTTTTGTGGCATGTATCTTGTATGTATTGTAGAAATTGGTTTAAATAAGAAGAATAAATAGAAAGTGATGGACTTTTATATTTCAATCTCTTAGATATAACCTCTAATAGTTTATGTAAAACCGAGTTTAATTTTCGTGTGTGTGCGCTTGATTCGTCTAAAGTCTAAAATATCCAATGGATTTTGATGCGGTTTATTCGAATTTATTCCAAAAGATTTATACGTATAAAATACATTCATGCTTAACGTTATAATAAAAAATATACTACGGAAATATTGATGTTTTGACAAGAACTGAGTGGACAAATTTGGTTTTTCAAAAAAAATTTGATTGATTGATTGCAAATTGATAGCAATGGAGAACACCGTTTTTAAAATTGAGAGCCCGGAACCGGAACGCACGCCGTCGCCGGAGGTCTCAGAGGTCGAACCCGCAACTATGGAGAAGATTGTCTTAAAAGAGTTTATTTTAAAGTATGAAGCACTGCCCGAGCTCTGGGATAATTTCTCACAACATTATCAAAATTCAATTAGACGAGGAGTAGCACTGAACAAATTACTGAAAATCTATAAAAAATTAAAAGTGACGCGACCGTTGACGATGTAAAAAAGAAAATTAACAGTATACGGTCAAATTTTAGGAGAGAATGGAATAAGCTGGAGGCATCTAAACGCGCACGGGGTCGCACTGGTATTGTGTATAAGCCTAGATCATGGGCGTTCTATTTATTAACATTTTAAAAAGGAAAGGCCAACCATTAGCTCGGGTGAGTGCATAGATTATACAGTATAATAAGGGTGAGTGTCTATGGTTTGTTCATTTTTGTTTTGTTTTACCAATCAATATAATCAGTTACTACCCGTTCACTTCGAGAATGCCCCTACCTCGCATTCCACTTCCCTGCCACTAACACCCGCTCAGTTCCGATAGCAGCGTGCATCGGAACTGAGCGGGTGGTAGAGGTAGGGAAGTGGGACGCGCGGTAGGGGCATTCTCGAAGTGAACGGGTAGTAGGTAGATTCGGTTACTTATTGTTAATAACCCTTCTTTTTTGGCTTCGCCGCAGTCGGGTAAATACCGGCCAAGTGCATGTCGGACCACGCACAATGATGGTTTCCGTAGTTGAAAAGAATTTATCCCAGAAACAAACTTAACATTGTAGTTGAAAAACATGTTCTCCCATACATATTACATTGATATACGTCACGCTCAATTCTCCTACTGCACCTGTAAGTTTGTAATCGTAAAAAAATATGAGATAAACCTACAAATGAACGATTTTCGGACTTTTTCCTTTACTTGTGCTGTGACACTTTGCTTCTTGCCAAACATGATTCTAGGGTAACGGGAAGTAGGTTAATGATTTATTTGCGAGTGTCAAAAAATATGTCGCATAAATGTCCGTATTTTTTATTGCGTTGATTTAGAAGCTTGATTTTTTTAGAGCTCCATGGGACCATAGACCTACGTAAGTATTTGATATTAATTTCAACTTGATACCTCCACGCATTCCGAAAAAGGGTCTTGACAGAGTAACTGACAGACAGACAGACGGACAACGAAGTGATTTTATAAGGGCTCCGTTTTTTCTTTCTACCTAAATGTGGCCTATGGGGCGCGGGGGCGACTATCAGTGGTAGAGACCTTCGCCAAACAGTACCTGCGTAGTCGGCGCCATGATTTTCAAATTGTTTGTCGGTTATTATACATACACTACAGTCAAACCTGGGTGAGTGAGAACTGGATAAGTGAGAAAACTCACTGAAAATACAAGTGAGAGTACGGAGCAAATACAAAGAGGAGATGTTGTAATTTAGATTTCCCTATGAAACAACGCGTGACACTTTGCGGGGTGAGGGGGGTCTTAGATCCCGCCCACTTCCTTATTTTCCATCTACCAGTCAATAGTCAAAATAATTGCTCGTTCTGTCAATTTTACTTTGTAGTTACGTAACTATCTCACACTAGATGTCACTATGTGCAGGATGTTTACAAAATGATATAAAAACTACAAAAATAACATTTTGGCCATTAAAGGGTCTTTAGGAATTAATGTTGAACAAATTTCAGTATGTCAATCAATCTGCCTAGCCTTTTCCCAACTATGTTGGGGTCGGGTTCCAGTCTAACCGGATGCAGCTGAATACCAGTATTTTACATGGAGCGACTGCCTATCTGACCTCCACAACCCAGTAACTGGGTAATACGATACCCCTTGGTAAGACTGGTTGTCAGACTTTCGGGCTTCTGACGACCCATAACGACTGTACAGCACTGAGCTCTACGTGCCTAAATATTTTTAGTTCCCACGGCACCAAGTGTCGCCATCTAACGTCAGGTAGAATTATGTTGGACTAAGACCACGCCTACATGATGAAGTCAGGGCCTAGATGAGAATCACGGTGCACAGTTGCTTAGACCTTGACCTTGTCCTCTTTGTATTTGCTCCGTGGTCCCGTCATTTTAACCCTCCAAAAACAACAGAAATCTCTATAAGAAAAAGTCGTTTTTCGCTCGTGGAGCTCCATAACTATAATTGAGACTGCTACTTCTCCGAACCAGGTACTTGCTTGTGAGCGACAGTTGACAGACAGCAATAACATCTGCTATTTATGGCCCATTCTTATATTTCGTAGAACTAACTTCAATTGTCTTTGTATCGTGTTCTATTCGATATTGTATTCTATTTCGTGGAACGAACTAACATTGTTTTTGTGTCCTATTCTTTTCAAATGGCTGCATGTACGTGTGTACCGTCCTATTTTGTCGAACTTACTACAGTTGATAAGTATCAATTGCGAAGAGAGGTCGTGTACTCAAAATGTCAAAACGGAAAATCAAAGTATTGTCGTTAAGTGATAAACTTAAAATAGTGAATGCGTTCGAGAGCGGGAAGTCACGAAATGAAATACAGAGTGAGATTGGTTTACCAGAATCCACCTTTTATAAAATTATTAAATTAAAAGATTCTATAGTCTCAATGCTCTGATGGACACGGAAATAATATAGGTATTAAAAGGAGTCGACTTTCTGATTTCCCCAACATAGAAAAGTGCCTTGTAGAATCTAACTCTCGAAAAGAACATTCCCATAGATGGACCTCGTTTAAAGAAAAATCTAAAAACTGCTACAATACTGGGAATTCCGAACTTTTCAGCTAGCAATGGCTGGTTAGAGGGTTTAAAAAGGCGTCATAATATAGCTTTCAAAAAAGCAGCCGGCGAAAATAAATCTGTGGACCAAGGCGTGTGGAACCAATGGACTGAAGATCTGCCACATCTTTTTGTAAGTATTTACTTATTTAAACTTCTAATGAACAAAACATAAACAATTACAAACATATTTATCACTATACATGTACCTACATAATTACATATTTGTTGTATTCTTTAGACATCTATATGAGAGAGGAGCCACTCCTTGTAAGTAAAAATGTCAGCGTTTTTTTTAAACATAGCTTACTCGGGAACAGCGACGTATTATAATATCCAACCCCCGTATTCATAAAAAACTAAAACGCTCTATAAACCCTAATATCCTAGTATCCTGAGCACCTTCGCCCAGCGATTCGACTGTCAGTAGGTACATGTATCACTGTGACATGGTACAAGTACGGGCTAATGTGGAAATATTGTTTTAATTGTATTGACCTGTAATTGAATTGTATTGACCTGTAATTAAATTGTATTTTATTGTATTGTATTTTGAAATTGTATTTGTATTAGTTTATTTTTATAATTGGTCCGTGTTGGCCTTTAATAAACCTATTTTAGTTACTTGTGTCAATTTCTTTCGAATAATGATTTGAGTTTGAAGAAGAAGACAAAACACTTCTATTACTAAATTAAGCTCGTGGCTAAGTAATAGGTCTTTACCTATGAAATTGCCGTTTTGTATGAAAAAATTTAAACGAATTTTTTTCATGCATTTTTTATTTGTATTAATCGAAGTAATCACCCATGCAATCAATGCATCTTTGCCAACGCAGTGGCAGTTTATTGATGCCCTTCTTAAAGAAATCAGCTGGACGGGAGGCAACAAATTCTTCAAAGGCATTTGAATTTGAATTTTGTACTACCTCTCGGGTATTGAATTTTTTTCCCGCCAAGAAGTTATCCAAATTCTGGAAAAAGTAGTAGTCTGTAGGCGCAAGGTCTGGTGAGTAGGGCGGATGACGGAGAGCTTCCAACCCCAGTTCTTGCAACTTGGAGACCGTCTGCTGTGCAGTATGAGGTCGCGCGTTGTCGTGCAGGAGCAGCGGAGACGAGCGATTGACCAATGCTGGTTGGAGATGTGCCAGCTTCTCCATCATTGTGTTCAGTTCTTCACAGTACACATCTGAAGTAATGCTCACCCCGTTTGGTAAGAAGCTGTGATGAATCACACCGGCGCTAGACCACCAAACAGTGACCATCACTTTTCTAGGGGTAAGTTTTCGTTTAGGGCATTGTTTAGGTGCTGAACCAGGATCCAACCAACTTGCTGAGCGCTTGCGGTTATCAAACAGAATCCATTTTTCATCGCAGGTAACAATGCGGTTCAAAATTCCTTAATTTGTGTGTCTGTTGAGCAGTGCAAGGCACGTCTCGACGCGTACTTCGCGCTGGCGATCATTGAGTTCGTGGGGCACCCATTTGTCAAGCTTTTTTACCTTGCCAATTTGACGCAAATAGACCAATATTGTTTTGACGCTAACGTCGAAATCTGCTTCTAATTCAGCCGTAGATTGTGTATCATCAGCTTCCACAATCGCCTTTAATTCGTCATTGTCGACCAAAGTCTTTGGACGACCGCGAGGTTCATCTTTCAGGTCGAAATTTCCAGAACGGAAGCAAACAAACCAATAACAAGTGGTGCGTTGGTTTGTAGTGTTAGCTCCGTAAACGTCGTTGATGTTGCGTGCCGCTTGTGCCGCGTTGCTGCCACGACGGTACTCATATTCCATAATTACTCGAATTTTTAACGTATCCATGATGACGACAAAGATTGAAATGCGATGAAAATGTAACACTAATCAATAAACAAATGACTACTTTTGGAAAAAAAATCCATGTTTTTAAAATAAAATTAATTTGAAATTAGAATTCTTAGCCAAACAAAAATTATTTTGATTTGAAATGGCCAGTACTGCAGAACGGCAATTTCATAGGTAAAGACCTAATAATAACAGCCGCACGGGTCGATCCATCTGGTTAAGCTACGCTTGCCGGGGTTGGTCCGAGGATCTTTGACAGTCGTTACGGGTGGTCAGTAGCCCGAAAGTCCGACAACCAGTCTTACCAAGGGGTATCGTATTACCCAGTAATTGGGTTGTGGAGGTCAGATAGGCAGTCGATCTACGTAAAATACTGGTATTCAGCTGCATCCGGTTAGACTGGAAGCCCACCCCAACATAGTTGGGAAAAGGCTAGGCAGATCGATTGAACTAAAATAAGTTTATAGTAGAGCGTTTTAGTTTTTTTATGAATAATCTTTATTTAAACCGCACTCAGGTCCCAACTTATCTCGCACTTGTTGTATAAGCGAAAAACTTGGTTGAGTGAAAAACCTCTAAAGTGAAAACGAGATTGTGGTTCCTTGAACTCTCACTTAGCCAGGTTGCCAGCCAGCTGTATACATACGATATGTAAAAAAAAAACCCTGTCCGAATCGTGAAGGTATTAGATACTTATTGTGATTATGATTCTTTACCTATTCCATGTAATTTATTTCAGACTAGCTTTTGCCCGCGGCTTCGCCCGCGTGGATGTCGGGAAATATACCACAGGAACGTACTACCGAGAATTCCTTCCTTATTCCTTGTCTACTTGTTAAAATTTCAGCTTTCTAGATCCAAGGGTTAAGGCTGGGCGTTGATGAGTCAGTTAATCAGTCAGTCAGGACTTCTCTTTTGATTTTAGATACGATAGCTTCAGCCAAAATTCTGAAGTTCCTTGCTGCTGATGCATTGCTTGCCCACGCTATTATTTCGTTTTTGCTTAGCGTTCTTTCCGACTTTTTTTCTTTTTGCTCGGCACCTAAGAGTCCTAGAGTGATTTTAAATATGCCTATATATATGCCTTCCTTAAGAATTGGGCTATCAAATGCAAAAATAATTATTAAAGTCCGCCTGGTAGTTCCAGAGATTAGCGCGTTCAAACAAAGAAAAAAAGGGTGTGTGTCAGCTCTGACGCAGACTGGAGTTTACTCCTGTTTTTTGTGCCGACTTTCTATTTTTCGGTCATTTCTGTCGGGCAGGGTTTCTTCAATGCATCAATGCAACAAAAAGCAACTTTTAAGGTATAAAAGCACTCGTCATTCCTCCCCATCTCCCTCTAAGCCCCCTCACCCCTCCTCCTCCCTCTAATCTTCCTCTCACCCTCCCTCACCGCCCCGCCCCCTCTCACCACCCCATCCCCTCTCCCTCTCACCCCCTCTACACATCCCCTTCCCGCTAACCTCCCCCTCCCCCTTTTACCCCCTCCTCTTCTCCCTCTAATCCTTCTCTCAGCCCCCTCCCCTTCCCTGCCCTCTCACCCTCCTCTATCATCCAAAAAAACACAACAAAATAATATTAAATTATGACAATAAATATGCGGCACGGGCGGCCGTCTCCCAGCTGCTGTCTAGGGGTTGTTGACCCCAGAATTCACATAAAGTAGCACATTCACGATCGACGTTAAACAATTAGTAAGCCATTGCAATGTAACTCTTATCTCGGTAAGGTAAGGTACACTAGAATTATTGCCGAGAGTTTTATCCATAGATAATATTTCTATGGTTTTATTCAACTCACGGCAATCATTCTAACATACTTTATTACTTTGAGATAAGAGTTACATTGCAATGACTTACTAACGGTTTTACGTCATGCCCGGACTGACTGCCCCATTGGTCTCGCGGTCAAAAGCGCAACTGCTGAGCGTGGGGTCCTGGGTTCGATTCCCGGGTCGGGCAAAGTGATATTGGGTTTTTCCATTGCGATTTTGTTAGTAACAGCCCGGAGTTTGGAAGTTGGCAGTGTGACACTCCCGTGCCTCGGAAAGTAAGTTAAGCCGTTGGTCCTGCGCCTGACCTCTCTCCGGTCGTGTCGGATTGCTGTCTCATTGGAATATGAGAGTGAGGAAAGAGAGAGTGCACCTGTGTCTGCGCACACACTTGTGCACTATAATATCTCCCGCGCCGAAGACAGGTCTCCGCTGAGATTGGTCGCCATGGCCGAAATTAGAAATTTGAATGTTGTACTTTAGCTTAGTTCAGCCGAGCGGAGACAATCGATCGTGAAATCATGATTTTTAAGCACTTTGATTATCAATGCGAGTCGTTGCCTATTAAAAAAACAAAACCGGCCAAGTGCGTGTCGGGCCAGGCACAATGAAGGGTTCCGTAGTTTAAAAGATGTCATCCCAAAAACAAACTTTAGTTTTGTATTCAATCCCATAAAAAAAAAGTTGTGTTAAAATTACAAATTTCAAATTTTCGGAATTTTTCCTTTACTTGTGCTGCGAGACATTTCTTCTTGCCAAATTTCATGATTCTGGGTCAACTGGAAGTACCCTATAGGTTTTGATTTACTTGCGAGTATCAAAATATGTCTCATAAATAGAAGCTTGATTTTTTTAGAACTCCAAGGGACTATAGACCTACGTATTTGGTATTCATTTCAACTTGATACCTAAACGCGTTTTTGAGAAAAAGGGTCTTGACAGTCTGACAGACGGACGACGAAGTGATCCTATAAGGGTTCCGTTATTTCATTTTGAGGTACGGAACCCTAAAAATTACGTGTTCTAGCACATTCACGATTCAATTTTGACGTACAACCAACCGACTGAAATCAATGGCAGTATTTTGATATGGAAATTAGTGAATGTCCTACTTTAGCGTCTGCATCATCAAAGGTTTGACAACAATAGAGCGCACGCGGTCAAAGCAGCGTGATAACAAAATGTTTCTTCGTGGCAACATTGTGTTGTGTTGGTAGGTTGTGGATTAGGGATGACGACTAATTTTTTTTATGTCCGACATGTAATTTATTAAAAAATATTGGACACGTATTTTTTTCTTTTTTTACGTAATCAAAAGATAACGGCGATACATTGAGTTAAAATGTGGTATGACGTCACTCCTTGCTAGATTTTTTACGTAGTTTGTTATAGTTGTAACGCAACGAACCCACATTAATGCGTTTTATCTAAGTCAGTTTTAGGGTTCCGTACCTCAAAAGGAACCCTTAGCCGACGTTCGCACGGATGTAAAAATATCGCGGCGGGATTTTATCGTGCACTGGATTTTCAACTCTCGTTGTTGAGCCGAGCATTGAGAATCCAACTTAACAACAACAGAGTGCATTCTAGCGCGTCGAAAACACTGTTGGATTTTCAACTCTCGGCGCTAAGCAGAGCGTTGAAAATCCAGTGCGCGAAATAAAATCGCCGCGATATTTTTAGGTCCGTGCGAACGTCGACGTATAGGATCACTTCGTTGTCCGTCTGTCTGTCAGTCTGTCAAGACCCTTTTTCTCAGGAACGCGTGGAAGTATCAAGTTGAAATTAATATCAAACATGTAAAAATCAACGCAATAAAAAATACGGTCATTCATGCGACATATTTTGATACTCTCAAGTAGTCGCAAGCTCGCAAGTAAATCAAAACCTCTATGGTTACTTCCCGTCGACCTAGAATAATGAAAGTGCATTTTCGCGCGCTTGTAATAGAACACAGCCTAACGGTCGGACGCGTAAAGTATATGGATATGCCAAGGGCGTCACACCGACCGAGCGTTTGCCCACTTGAGGCGGCCTCGTGAGGGTGGTCCAAACGCCTCAATCAACCCCATTCGGGAAATACAAGCATGATAATATTATGGATTTTTAGGGTTCCGTACCACAAAAGGAAAAAACTGAAACTTTATATGATCACTTGGTTGTCCGTCCGTCTGTCTGTCAGTGTGTCAAGACCTTTTTCTCAGGAAGGCGTTGAGGTGTTCAGTTGAAATTAATATCAAATACGTAGGTCTATGGTCCCTTGGAGCTCTAAAAAAATCAATCTTCTAAATCAACTCAATAAATAATAAGGACATTTATGCGACATATTTTGACACTCGCAAATAAATCGTTGACCTAGAGTCATGAAATTTGGTAAGAAGCAAAGTGTCACAGCACAAGTAAAGGGAAAAGTCCGAAAATTGTTAATTTGTAATTTTATCACATAAAAAATTTTTTTGGGATTAAATGTTAAGTTTGTTTTTGGGATATTTTTTTTTAACTACGGGACCCTTCATTGTGCGTGGTTCGACACCCACTTGGCCGGTTTTTTATTGATATGATAAAGCAAAAAATACGTTTCTAATATTTTTTTAGTATGTGACTGACGGACTAGAATTTTTTTTTTTACCCAGGCATCATCCCTACTGTGTAGAGTAGCTTTCAGGCAGACAAATTTTAAATTCGAACATCTTTACAAACATTTA
Source organism: Cosmia pyralina (assembly GCA_946251885.1). Classification (NCBI taxonomy): domain Eukaryota; kingdom Metazoa; phylum Arthropoda; class Insecta; order Lepidoptera; family Noctuidae; genus Cosmia; species Cosmia pyralina. The sequence continues at coordinate 11,221,543 of OX276362.1, read as the reverse complement.
TTTTACTTTAGCGTCCTGAAGTATTGCATTTTTCGTGTTTGGTTGCCTGTCAATAAATAAGGAACTTCATAGGCGTGCTTTTGTCAAACGTAAAATCAATGTTTGGAAAGAGTCTTCTTTAGCACAACACGAGCTGTGTTCATAATCGTGAGTGCAATAAACCGTTTTAGGTGTTTAGTTCTTTCAATTACATTTTGTGTACATGCGGGAACTACACGGGAAATGAACCCACATTTAAGTAATTACGAGTATAAATAAAACGAAATAGTTAAACAGTATTTATTCATTTTGTTTTTCTAGCGCACTTCTACAGCATCAGAAGATTCAGAATCAGAAGGACAACATCGAAAAAGACTGGGAACATTCACTTCCCTCCCACCACCTCCAAAACGTTGGAAACAACTAATAGCAGAACAAAATGAACTAGAGGACAAAACATTTAGTTCATTCTCACCTCACTCAGTGAATGCACCATTAGATCCAACACCTTCATTCTTACCTCAATCTGTGAATGCACCAATAGACCAAACACATTCATTCTTATCTCAGTCTGTGAATGCACCGTCCACCGTTCATACATTAACCCCAACAGCATTGTATTGGAGTCATAAATTGGATAATTTAAATCGCACACAAAGGCTGTATGCAGAAAAATACATTAATGAAATTTTATTAGAACCCCTAAGCCATCAGCTGTTTATTCAGTTTGCCACCCAACACCATCTTCTTCAGATAAATAAACTGTAAGTAATATTAGGTCTTTACCTATGAAATTGCCGTTCTGCAGTACTGGCCATTTCAAATCAAAATAATTTTTGTTTGGCTAAGAATTCTAATTTCAAATTAATTTTATTTTAAAAACATGGATTTTTTTTTCCAAAAGTACTCATTTGTTTATTGATTAGTGTTACATTTTCATCGCATTTCAATCTTTTTCGTCATCATGGATACGTTAAAAATTCGAGTAATTATGGAATATGAGTACCGTCGTGGCAGCAACGCGGCACAAGCGGCACGCAACATCAACGACGTTTACGGAGCTAACACTACAAACCAACGCACCACTTGTTATTGGTTTGCTCGCTTCCGTTCTGGAAATTTCGACCTGAAAAATGAACCTCGCGGTCGTCCGAAGACTTTGGTCGACAATGACGAATTAAAGGCGATTGTGGAAGCTGATGATACACAATCTACGGCTGAATTAGCAGCAGCTTTCGACGTTAGCGTCAAAACAATATTGGTCAATTTGCGTCAAATTGGCAAGGTAAAAAAACTTGACAAATGGGTGCCCCACGAACTCAATGATCGCCAGCGCGAAGTACGCGTCGAGACGTGCCTTGCACTGCTCAACAGACACACAAATGAAGGAATTTTGAACCGCATTGTTACCTGCGATGAAAAATGGATTCTGTTTGATAACCGCAAGCGCTCAGCAAGTTGGTTGGATCCTGGTTCAGCACCTAAACAATGCCCTAAACGAAAACTTACCCCTAGAAAAGTGATGGTCACTGTTTGGTGGTCTAGCGCCGGTGTGATTCATCACAGCTTCTTACCAAACAGGGTGAGTATTACTTCAGATGTGTACTGTGAAGAACTGAACACAATGATGGAGAAGCTGGCACATCTCCAACCAGCATTGGTCAATCGCTCGTCTCCGCTGCTCCTGCACGACAACGCGCGACCTCATACTGCACAGCAGACGGTCTCCAAGTTGCAAGAACTGGGGTTGGAAGCTCTCCGTCATTCGCCCTACTCACAGACCTTTCGCCTACAGACTACTACTTTTTCCAGAATTTGGATAACTTCTTGGCGGGAAAAAAATTCAATACCCGAGAGGCAGTACAAAATGCCTTTGAAGAATTTGTTGCCTCCCGTCCAGCTGATTTCTTTAAGAAGGGCATCAATAAACTGCCACTGCGTTGGCAAAGATGCATTGATTGCATGGGTGATTACTTCGATTAATACAAATAAAAAATGCATGAAAAAAATTCGTTTCAATTTTTTCATACAAAACGGCAATTTCATAGGTAAAGACCTATTATAATACGCAGCTGGCTAAATCAATAAATAAATATACTTTTGACGCGCGAGATAGAAGACTCTCACGCGCACCGGAACTAAACGCTCTTCGCGCTTAAATCAATGTTTACTTTGAAGTTCTTAACATATTTATATACCTTCGATTTAAAGCAATTTTTACTGCCCAATAAGGAACTGTTAACGTATAATCGTGTAAAAAAAAAAACTAGGCGGAAAAATTTCAAGTTATCATGTTTCGGTTTCAGTACAGCAGTAGACAATAAATTGACCATATTCATGTGGGAAATTATATTGTACTTATTATGTTGAAATGGAACGCAACGGAAGAAAGGATGAGATGTATGTGTGCGAGTGAGAAATGATGAATAGATAGAAATGACGAGAACTGGTTTGCACGACGGACTTACGGAAAACGCTGATCTATTCGTGAGCTTCGAAATAAACCGTTTTACAAGCATTCTGTTCGTTTATTTTGCCACACAATCCCACATACATTTGGTTTTATAGGAATTTTAAAACACAACATATTTTATCGATGTATCCCCTTAGGTAATACGGGCTGGTATCCGCAACTCCACGACAGTGCGCGTATTTTGCGTATAATGCTAAATATACGCACAATATAATCAATCTCTTAATATTAGGTCTTTACCTATGAAATTGCCGTTCTGCAGTACTGGCCGTTTCAAATCAAAATAATTTTTGTTTGGCTAAGAATTCTAATTTTAAATTAATTTTATTTTAAAAACATGGATTTTTTTTTTCAAAAGTAGTCATTTGTTTATTGATTAGTTACATTTTCATCGCATTTCAATCTTTTTCGTCATCATGGATACGTTCAAAATTCGAGTAATTATGGAATATGAGTACCGTCGTGGCAGCAACGCGGCACAAGCGGCACGCAACATCAACGACGTTTACGGAGCTAACACTACAAACCAACGCACCACTTGTTATTGGTTTGCTCGCTTCCGTTCTGGAAATTTCGACCTGAAAAATGAGCCTCGCGGTCGTCCGAAGACTTTGGTCGACAATGACGAATTAAAGGCGACTGTGGAAGCTGATGATACACAATCTACGGCTGAATTAGCAGCAGCTTTCGACGTTAGCGTCAAAACAATATTGGTCCATTTGCGTCAAATTGTCATTTTCTGTATATTTTATCTATACCTATAGAATTAACTTTATATTTTATTTATTTTTTAATTGCATAATATTTATTATATGCTGCACCGGTCGACGTCATCGCGTCAACGCCGGCTATCGCTGAAAACCAGCGCTGGGGCTCCGTTTCGCATGGGGTCGCGGCATTATGCTGAGCGGTAGCCGTTTTGCGTAGATGTGACGCATATTTTCCCCAAAACTTGCTTTTTACATTGCTTATTTTATTTTTTTTGTCTTTTGCGTCATGTTTACCGCAAATAAACGTATTTTCTTTCTTCTTTCTTTCAAGGTAAAAAAGCTTGACAAATGGGTGCCCCACGAACTCAATGATCGCCAGCGCGAAGTACGCGTCGAGACGTGCCTTGCACTGCTCAACAGACACACAAATGAAGGAATTTTGAACCGCATTGTTACCTGCGATGAAAAATGGATTCTGTTTGATAACCGCAAGCGCTCAGCAAGTTGGTTGGATCCTGGTTCAGCACCTAAACAATGCCCTAAACGAAAACTTACCCCTAGAAAAGTGATGGTCACTGTTTGGTGGTCTAGCGCCGGTGTGATTCATCACAGCTTCTTACCAACCGGGGTGAGCATTACTTCAGATGTGTACTGTGAAGAACTGAACACAATGATGGAGAAGCTGGCACATCTCCAACCAGCATCGGTCAATCGCTCGTCTCCGCTGCTCCTGCACGACAACGCGCGACCTCATACTGCACGGCAGACGGTCTCCAAGTTGCAAGAACTGGGGTTGGAAGCTCTCCGTCATCCGCCCTACTCACCAGACCTTGCGCCTACAGACTACTACTTTTTCCAGAATTTGGATAACTTCTTGGCGGGAAAAAAAAAAAAATACCCGAGAGGCAGTACAAAATGCCTTTGAAGAATTTGTTGCCTCCCGTCCAGCTGATTTCTTTAAGAAGGGCATCAATAAACTGCCACTGCGTTGGCAAAGAGGCATTGATTGCATGGGTGATTACTTCGATTAATACAAATAAAAAATGCATGAAAACAAATCGTTTAAATTTTTTCATAAAAAACGGCAATTTCATAGGTACCTATTATAATCATGATACCCGTAACTGGGTTGTGGAGGTCAGTGGAAATCGATGTTACTCATGTTAAGATGTGTTTTATGGCTTTATAATCTGTTCATGGATTGTTACGAGTAGTTAGATGTTCGCAAGTCTGACAACCACTCTTACCACGAGGTATCGTGTTACCCAGGTCAGTCGATCCAGTTAAGCTGCGTTTGCTGTGGTCGGTCCGTGGATGGGTGACCATCTTTACATACCGAGACCTCCCCCGTGCCTCGGAAAGCACGTTAAGCCGTTGGTCCCCGCTGTCATTCTTGGATCTTTGACAGTCGTTACGGGTCGTCAGAAGCCCGAAAGTCTGACAACCAGTCTTACCAAGGGGTATCGTGTTATCCAGTAATTAGGTTGTGGAGGTCAGACAGGCCAGTCGCTCCATTAAAATAATGGTATTCAGCTGCATCCTGTTAGACTGGAAGCCGACCCCAATGTTGTTTGGGAAAGGCTTGGCAGATGATGACTTAGCTTACTTTTATGTAATCTCGAAGAACATATATTTTTACGCTTTGCCATGTCCGTATGTCCATGATGTCTCAGATTTGGGTGACCTTTATAATCAGGCCACAGTCAATCCAATATACAGTAGTGTTAGTAGAAAAAACTAATGTACCCGAAAAGAAAAGTGTTATGGCTGTTTAGGGCTTTGTCCTAGTGCAGGACGGATATTATCCAATGTCAATCCAATAAAAAAATATTTTTATTGTGATAAATATTTTTTCAACACATTTGCTCAAAAAATGTATTTGCGAAGCCTGTATGTACGCATTGTTCGAAAGTTAAAAATTACGCACCATACAACGGAACGTGCGGTAAAATAGGTACTCTCACCTAAGTACCTGTTTTACCGCATACTCCGTTGTATAGCGCCGTGCGTATTCTTTACGTTTTTTTTTTTTAATTTCCATAAAACATAATATAAGGATTCCAGCAAGGAGTTTCACATTACCAGAATAAATTAGCTGCCTGATCGAACCTCCTTGGAAGCGCTTTTGCTCAATACATTTGTCTCACTTTAATACGTACGAGTAAATGAGACGAAAAATGTAGTTTCTGATTTTCACCACGCGCACGTGGCGCCATTTGCAAATTCGCGCCATTTTCATATTAGAAACGTCAAAGATTGTTGAGACTTTCCGACTGATATTTATAAACAAAATAATAATATGAGTTCAAGGGAGGAATCTGTTATTAATATGGAATCTACTCCACCTGATATTCTGAATGAGGTGTAAATTGCAGAAAACGGTCTCTTGTCGCCAAAATCGCGAGAGCGGTGTTGAATGATTTACAATAATTTTATAGCATGGAAGACTCACTCAATCATTCTCTGAAAATGTTTTGATGGCTTATTTCAATGAATTACGTGTGAAGTAGGTATACGCCGTCCTCAATGTGGTCAGTAAATTTCTTATAATTGCTATTAAAAATAGTCTAATGAAAAAGTATGTTTCGTTATACTGTTTTCTCGCAAATGTGTTGAAAAACATTGTATGACACACGTCCGGAAATTGGTATTTACAAACTCGTGACTATGGTAAGCCCTCGACCGTCTACTCGTTTGTAAAAACCAACTTACCGCACTAGTGTCATAAATAACTATTTTGCGATTACAAACTTACATTTGCAGTTGGAGAATTGACCGTGACGTATTATCGATCGATATATGGGAGAACATGTTTTTCAAGTACAATGTATAAAACAGTTTGGAGTTAACATATGAAGCACTGCTCTCAAAACGGTGAAGGAAAACATCGTGAGGAAGCCGGCCTGTCCTAGAACCAAAAATTCGAAGATATGTGACATCTACCAACCCGCACTGGGCCTGCGTGATAGATTACAGCCCACTCCCTCTTGAAGAGAGGAGGACTGTGTCCCAGCAGTGGGAACGTTAGAGGCTGATTATGTATGTTATATCTAACGTGCCGCTGCAATGACGACATTAATTTAACACGCGTAACGATTTTCAGATTTTCCTTAAATTGTGCTGTGAGACCTTGCTTCTTGCTAAATTGAATGATTCTAGATCAATGGGAAGTAGGTACTATTAAAATCGCCTGTGGCTCACTTTTATGCATAAAGATTTTTGAACACTAAATAATCGACGCCTGAATAATCTATTTTCTAAGTATTGGTATTTTATAGGTTATCTATGTCCGGCAGTGTCTAGTAAAAGTCATAGTACTCACGTTAAGTTGTGCGATTGTGAACGCTAGCTTTTTCTGCGTATGTTTGGTGTGCACCTCGTTCTTGATCGCGTTGAGAGCCAGCGAGGAGTGCAGTGACGCTGTATGGGCCAGCACCCATTGTGGAGTTATCCTTTACAATAATATACACACATAATATCTATTTTTATTTTATTTACTATATATTTTTGTATCAGTCCGTGACATCACAGCGGGCCCTATCAGAATACCAGCGCTGCGACACTTACTATTAAATGTCGCAGCATCATGCTGAGGATAGGAGCCTTTTAGCCTCGTACAGGGTTGTTATTATTTTCATTTTACTTTTTTGTAAAGAGTGTGATTAGTTTAATTTGTGATCTTCCAGTGCGAGTCTCAATAAATACTTTTTCTTTATTTCTTAAACATACAACCATGTATGTAATAATAATACATCCCGTGCCGATTTCGGCTACGGTGACCGTTTCTGTTTCTAACGACTATACAGGTTGAACAACTTTAACTATGTGACCAAACTAGAAATCAAGAAAAAAAATCTGCTGTTCAGCAGCAGATTTTTTTTTCTCGATGTCAACAGATGTCGATACTCATCACTTCTGCGGAGTTTGCCTAGCTAATTTAACTTGACCCTGTATTTTGTTTCGTGCGGGTCACACCACAAGGCGCAGCAGCCAATCAGTCAGGCACATCGCAAGTTAATTTATGCTCTGTTCTTTAAGCTTTACACCACATTAATTATCAATATCATACCTGTTAGTTTCAGTGGTGTCATATAGAGTGGGCGCGGCGAGTGCGGCGGTGAGCGCGGCGCGACGCTCACATAGTTGCGGCCACAGCGACCTGCCACATTTCACCACAGATGATAACAACATCTGTTCTTCTGTAGTGACAAAAGAAAAAGTTTGTTTATACAGGGTCAATGTAGAATTTAGTGCCTGCGCGGTTTGGCACTAATTTCTGAGTTGGTTGATATGATAGTTGATTTTATATTTGACTGGTTAATGATACGAAATAGTTATGGTTTTAAAGACTATATTGATTATTGAAAATTGGTTATAACAATTAAATGGTAAATCTAAGCTAAATTCTAAGATGGTTTGATTGGTTATGGTTTGAGTTACGCGATTGGTATCCGAATACGTACTGACTCGTGATCGTAGCGATACATGCATTTATGGAAATGCATGCAGGCAAAAGTGCTGAGCTGTTCGTTTGCAAACATTATACCGAACAGTCAAATTAAAAAAATTCCGGTCATCGTCCGCAGTTGGCGTAGTCACTTGTAATATCAGTTTAAAAAAAAAAAAATTGTGTAAACTTCATAGACGTGATGGGTACCGATGTCTAAACATGATAAAATAAAAGAAAACAGATTTTCTCAACTCATAACTTCAAATAACAACACTATTAGTGGATGTTGACTTTCAAAAAAAATTTCAAATATTTCTTCTTTTTAAGTAAAAGACAAATCATTTATTCCAAATAGGCACATAAAACGCACTTTGGAACATCAAAATTTACAAGAAAAAAAAAAATAGAATTGATTCTAATCGGCCCTTCCCAAAGGCAGTTTGAGAAGAATGGGCAAAAAAACTCCACCGTTAGTCTTTCAAAACTGTATTACAATATTTTTAATATATTAATTAAGTATATCATTATAATTACGTGAAGACGATGCACCTAGAATAAAATTACTATACCACAATAGGTAAAAACAATTAAAAAAACCGGCCAAGTGCATGTCCGACCACGCACAATGAAGGGTTCCGTAGTTGAAAAGAATTTATCCCAAAAACAAACTTAACATTGTAATCACAAAAAAAAAAAAAAATATCAGACGTACAACGAAGTGATCCTATAAGGGCTTTTGAGGTGCGGAACCCTAAAAATAAAGCAATGACAGATAAATTAATTATGTGATAGATACATGGTGCTCTCATATTCACATAGTTTGTAAAAGTAAGTATATTAATTTATTTCATCGTATTTAGATATCGATAGGTACCATCACATCTGCAGAGTTTCGCTAGCTAATTTAATTTGACCCTGTAGTGAAGACTCCGAACTTTTTATCATTAATTTAATTTTATTTATATCGAACAACAATAAAGTCCATTTTGTAGTAAAACATCTTATAACTAATGTTAGTAGTACAAAAGTAAGGAGAAGAACATTAGGTGACTGAGGCAGAATGTGCAGAGAACGATAAAGCAGGGAATAAGCTACCGGACCATTCTTTTTTTTTTTTTTTTTACAGATTTTTTTTTTCAAATTTTTTTTCAAATTCAAAATCATTTATTTGCTAATATGGGTAATTACATAAAGTTGTTAAAAATAGAGCATAGTTCAACCATATTACGCCTTGAGGCATGCAAATGTCAAGGTTTAAACTGTAGGTATCACTTTGTTATACTTACAATTACTTGCAATAATAATTTATAATTAGGCAATAACAATTTTGATCATTTCATCATGGCAAATAATAATTAAACATTAGCAAATTTTAATGTCACTAGAATAATTTAAAGATCAAAATGTCATGTATTAAATGAAAATGTCAAGATATATTTGTAAATAAATATTAAAGTAATAATAATGATAACTAATTAGTGCATTAATCACATGTCACATCAACAATAATATTTCTGAGAACAATATGTCCTTACATCCTCTGTTAAATAATCCTGAATACTGTAATAACATTTAAATAGCAAGAATCTTTTTAATCTCTTTTTAAATTCATCGATGGATAGAGTTTCTAGTATAGACTTTGGTAAGTGATTGTATATACGCGGCGCCATACTGAAAATGCTTCTGGCATATAAGGCCGTCTTGTTAGACCTACAACAAATCTTATCACTATGCCGCTTACTTCTGTACTTATCAAAAAGATGTTTGTTAGTTCTTGCGAAGCAAGCAATCTCATAAATGTAGACACACGGCAATGTTAATATATTATACTTGATGAAATATGGTCTGCAGCTATCATTCTGGTTGATATTAAACATACCCCTAATATATTCTCCCCACATAGTGCCTCAGAAAAGGGGAGTAAGGACTCTCCACCACTGTTTTCAGGATGCTATTGTCACTGACCCGCGTTCTACGCATCAGTAATGCTACTTTTTTGCGAATCACTGTATGGAAGCCGTCAGTTCGCTTCTGAGCAAACATCTCAGATGTGCTACAGGAACGGAGCAGTTTCAACAGCATCCTAAAAACATTGTTATATAGGTATTGGTATGTAAAATTTCAACATTGTAAAATTGTAACCAGTAATTTAAATGGTGTGCATAATAAAGAGTATTCTATTCTATTCTATAGGATACGTAAGACAACTAGCGATTTTTTGGTGTAGCTGACCCATAGACCCCCGCGTACAGACCCTGACAAAACGCCTTGAACAGGGTGATTTTAACTTGGTCCGCACAACACAACGACAGAATCTACGGGCCAACATGTATGTTCCTTTGGACCGCTAGTGCCCATGTTCCCTTTCGATGTCTACATTATCCTTAAGGTCATCGGTAAGTATGTGCCCCAATACTTAAATATCATCTCTCTCTCTAGATACCGTACCCATCAAGTCTACGAAGTTTCGCTAGCTAATTTAATTTGACCGAAAGTGAAAGTTTGAGTGAAAGATGCTAAGGGAACTTACCAGAATCGTTAAGGTCTCCATTGCTAGAGGCGACGGACGAGTTCGCCAGCGGAGCGACGCTCACATAAAGAGCGGCAGGCGGCCGACTGTTCTGACGGCGAAATGTCACTTTGTCCAATTTGCTCTAAAATTTAAAGAAAAACCAAATTTACGCAAACGGTTGCGTTAAACTATAATATAAAATAAAAAAAAAATGCAATGTGTCATAAAATGCTCCAAATCTTCTAACTTACTAAATCTAATGTCAAGACATGTATGACTGAATGGTTAATGAGCTTAAATTATGAAGAAGTTGAAAAATTACTTAAGCCACCTTGACTATTGTACATACACATACACATTCCAAACCACAGACTCTCGTGCATACTCGTCTGTACAAAACGCCTCATATTATGACACACCCCACGAAACTCGCCGCGTACAGAACATACTTAATACTTATTAACTACATAACACACAGCACACGAACACACCACTCATAACACCACATAACACTAATCTCACTTATCATTCATCACACTGACTCACATTCTGACAATACTACACTCCACAAGTAGTCGTTGAACTTAATTTTGTTATACCTACCTACTTTTTTTTTATTTTTTTTTTGGTATTTTTCTTTTGGTATTTTAATATTTTTTTGTTTGCTGCATGCATCCCTTACTTTTATTGTATTAATTAAGCATATATAATGAGAGAGCGCCTTGACTTCCACATTACAAGTCCTACTTAGTTTGGAAGTCAAGAGTTCATTTCCGTGTACGTTTTTTAATATGCAATAAACTTTTCTTTTTTTTTTTTATATCTTGGAAAAGTCAGAGAAAAATGGAGGGAGAATGGCCTACGTCACCACAGTGACCACACGTAGAAATGGTCTCTGCGCAAGGTTTTGCTGCAATGTAAAGTCCCTGACAGGACAGGACGTTCTATTTATAATAAGCCTAGATTGAGGGCATTTGGATTAGTGCTTTACGTACATCGGCTAAAACTTCAACTACGTAGTTACAGGTCGTAGCATCGGTCGGGTTTGGATAACCCGTGTGAATTGTAATCGTAATCATAAATCATTTATTTGTCTGAAATATGGTGGGTACACAAGATGTTAAATTAAATTATAGCACAGGACATAATAGGTCTTTATCATGCATTTTTTATTTGTATTAATCGAAGTAATCACCCATGCGATCAATGCATCTTTGCCAACGCAGTGGCAGTTTATTGATGCCCTTCTTAAAGAAATCAGCTGGACGGGAGGCAACAAATTCTTCAAAGGCATTTTGTACTGCCTCTCGGGTATTGATTTTTTTTCCCGCCAAGAAGTTATCCAAATTCTGGAAAAAGTAGTAGTCTGTAGGCGCAAGGTCTGGTGAGTAGGGCGGATGACGGAGAGCTTCCAACCCCAGTTCTTACAACTTGGAGACCGTCTGCTGTGCAGTATGAGGTCGCGCGTTATCGTGCAAGTGCAGCGGAGACGAGCGATTGACCAATGCTGGTTGGAGATGTGCCAGCTTCTCCATCATTGTGTTCAGTTCTTCACAGTACACATCTGAAGTAATGCTCATCCCGTTTGGTAAGAAGCTGTGATGAATCACACCGGCGCTAGACCACCAAACAGTGACCATCACTTTTCTAGGGGTATGTTTTCGTTTAGGGCATTGTTTAGGTGCTGAACCAGGATCCAACCAACTTGCTGAGCGCTTGCGGTTATCAAACAGAATCCATTTTTCATCGCAGGTAACAATGCGGTTCAAAATTCCTTCATTTGTGTGCCTGTTGAGCAGTGCAAGGCACGTCTCGACGCATACTTCGCGCTGGCGATCATTGAGTTCGTGGGGCACCCATTTGTCAAGCTTTTTTACCTTGCCAATTTGACGCAAATGGACCAATATTGTTTTGACGCTAACGTCGAAAGCTGCTGTTAATTCAGCCGTAGATTGTGTATCATCAGCTTCCACAATCGCCTTTAATTCGTCATTGTCGACCAAAGTCTTCGGACGACCGCGAGGTTCATTTTTCAGGTCGAAATTTCCAGAACGGAAGCGAGCAAACCAATAACAAGTGGTGCGTTGGTTTGTAGTGTTAGCTCCGTAAACGTCGTTGATGTTGCGTGCCGCTTGTGCCGCGTTGCTGTGACGACGGTACTCATATTCCATAATTACTCGAATTTTTAACGTATCCACGATGACGAAAAAGATTGAAATGCGATGAAAATGTAACACTAATCAATAAACAAATAACTAATTTTGGAAAAATTTTTAAAATAAAATTAATTTGAAATTAGAATTCTTAGCCAAACAAAAATTATTTTGATTTGAAATGGCCAGTACTGCAGAACGGCAATTTCATAGGTAAAGACCTAATATATTAGAGGTGCCATATAGGCACAGTTCTTTCTGAACAGTTCTAGCTTAGGCACAGGCATTTTTAAGGGCATGTAGGTACCGGTATATATGGATGAAACTTTCATATCAGCCCATAACCTTCACCGCTGGGTACCGGACGCAGAAGAAAGTTTTAAAATTAGTTTATTGATAACATTAACGTTGGAGTTTGTTAGTTACCTCAACATCCTCACAATTCTCGACGCTTCACAGCGCGTCAGCTATATATATATATATATCCAAGGCATTTGACTGCGTAAATCACGAAACCTTACTCTTGAAACTTGAGCATTACGGACTAGGTAAACTTGCGCTCAGTTTAGTAAAATCTTATTTAAATGATAGACAGCAACAAGTTCAAATAAATGGTGTCAATTCACTCGGTCTAAAAGTACAAATGGGTGTTCCACAGGGTTCGATATTGGGTCCTTTCCTCTTTTTAGTATATATTAATGATCTACCCCATTTATTAAAAAACCAACCACAAATGGTGTTATTTGCTGACGACACATCCTTAATTTTTAAGATAAATAGACGTGCATCAAATCTTGACGACGTAAATAACGCCCTACTGCAGATCCATAATTGGTTCACTGCTAATAATTTAGTATTAAATGGGAAAAAGACTAAATGTGTAAGATTTGCTTTACCAAATGTTAAAAGTACTGATTGTGACATAGTATTGAATAAAGAGAAACTAGAATTCGTCGATAAAACTGTTTTCCTGGGGATCACGCTCGACTCAAGGCTGCAATGGGGTCCGCATTTAACATCTCTTGCAGGACGGCTAAGTTCAGCAGCATATGCGGTGAGAAAAATCCGTCAATTCACTGATGTAGACACCGCAAGGATGGTCTATTTCAGTTACTTTCATAGTATTATGTCTTACGGTATTTTACTATGGGGACGGGCTGCAGACATAGAGTCTATTTTTATTCTGCAGAAAAGAGCCATCAGAGCAATATATGGCCTCCGCAGGCGCGATTCTCTAAGGGAACTGTTTAAAGATATTAACATCATGACGGTACCTTGTCAATATATCTACGAAAACATCATGTACGTAAGGAAAAATCTAAATCTTTTCGGTAAAAGAGGTGAAGGACACAATTATAGGACTAGAAATAGGGACCAATTAGTTCAACCAGGTTTCAGACTGGCTAAAGTAGACTCATCCTTCATGGGGTACTGTTTAAAATGTTATAATAAAATACCTCCCCACATACTCCAGCTGAATGAAAGGAAATTTAAATCTTGTATAAAACGCACACTATGCAGCCAGGCATATTATAAGTTGGGGGATTACATCGCTGACAAAAATGCTTGGCTGAATGCTTGTCCTGCTCCACAAGGACGCATTAATTAATTGATTAGCATTCGGATATATTGTTGGACCTGCTGAAGATTAAGATGAGAGAAAACTTTCTTTGCATTGTTTAGATTCAATCTCTTAGTATTATACAGGGTGTTTGGTGCATCGTTTGCCAAATTGAATTGGCCGAAAGAAGAGGTCATTTGCTATCGCTTCAGGCTCAAGTACTCATTTTTGGCCACACCGGTTTTTTTATTACAACTTTCTAATTTTTATTTTGAAAAAATCCAAAACTCAGCATTAAAGCTTAAATTAAAAAAAAGTTTTAAGTGTAGTCGTCAAATTTCATTTTTATTTACATATGTACTGTTGTATGGCTCTATCAAATTTAAAATTACTTGCCAGTTACATCTAGTTTTTTTTTAATAAATCACAAAGTTTTTGGAAAAATAAAAAATGAACTTAAAACTCAACTTTAAATAGCTATAAAAAAAAAACTAAAAGCGATCGGGATCTTCGAATTATTTTAAAAAGTTCTTTAGTCTATCCCCTTTCCAACGGTATGTAATGTGTTAAAAAACTCTTTTAATATCTTTAATAATTAGCTAAATGTGTAGTCGAGACACATCAGGCTGATATTGGATATTACGTTTAAAACACTAGTTTTCGCATAAATTACATGCTATTAGTAGATAGATACTGTTATCTCACGTCTTACGTAGTCTCTTATCTCGTTCTTACATAGGGAACTTTCCTCGAAATTGAAAAAAAAATACATTATTACAAAAATAATCATTTATTAATAAGTAATTTAATTACATACTAATCTTACAAGAATTAGAATTTCTGCAAACAGAGTTGCCCTTATTATTAGCTGATTTGCCAATTTTCAGTGAAGACAGGTCTTTTGTTTTCCAACATGACGGTTGTCCCGCTCATTGGAGAATAACCGTCAGGGAGTACTTGAATGATGCATTCCCGGACTTATGGATTGGGAGGGATGGCCCTATTCCTTGGCCTCCACGTTCTCCAGACTTAACTCCGTTGGATTTTTACGTCTGGGGACGGGCCAAAGAACTCGTCTACGCCACGGAAGTTGAGACAAGAGATGATTTAGTCCAACGCATTGAGGCGGCTTTCATGACGATCAAAGCAGAAATGCGTTTACGCACCACTACAGTTGAGATAAGACGAAGATGTCGCGCGTGCATACGCAATAGTGGTAGACAGTTTGAACAAGACTTGTAAGATTAGTATGTAATTAAATTACTTATTAATAAATGATTATTTTTGTAATAATGTATTTTTTTTTCAATTTCGAGGAAAGTTCCCTATGTAAGAACGAGATAAGAGACTACGTAAGACGTGAGATAACAGTATCTATCTACTAATAGCATGTAATTTATGCGAAAACTAGTGTTTTAAACGTAATATCCAATATCAGCCTGATGTGTCTCGACTACACATTTAGCTAATTATTAAAGATATTAAAAGAGTTTTTTAACACATTGCATACCGTTGGAAAGGGGATAGACTAGAGAACTTTTTAAAATAATTCGAAGATCCCGATCGCTTTTAGTTTTTTTTTTATAGCTATTTAAAGTTGAGTTTTAAGTTCATTTTTTATTTTTCCAAAAACTTTGTGATTTATTAAAAAAAAACTAGATGTAACTGGCAAGTAATTTTAAATTTGATAGAGCCATACAACAGTACATATGTAAATAAAAATGAAATTTGACGACTACACTTAAAACTTTTTTTTAATTTAAGCTTTAATGCTGAGTTTTGGATTTTTTCAAAATAAAAATTAGAAAGTTGTAATAAAAAAACCGGTGTGGCCAAAAATGAGTACTTGAGCCTGAAGCGATAGCAAATGACCTCTTCTTTCGGCCAATTCAATTTGGCAAACGATGCACCAAACACCCTGTATAATTGCATAGCACGTGTGAGCACTATGTAGCTACTATTAAGCTACCTTTTACTGGGTACGTCTTTCACTGACTTGAGTGTGCCCTGGCGGTTGAGAGTATGTCATGCTCACTCAAATGTCTCGCTGATGGTGGCGTGTGTGTTGGATCATTAAGTTCCCTTCAAAATGGTTGAGCTAAATGGTGCTGATCCATGCGTCATGTTCGTGAACGGGCGCCGTCAGTTGGGACTGGTCGTCTCTTAGCTGCCATGGCTTATTTTTAATTTTAATATTTAATTTAGTTGTTTTAGTTATTATCTTTTTATTACGGACGCTTTTTAACGTGCACGTCTTTCTACATTGTTCTCACATGTATATTTTCAACTTGAACGATGTAACCAATATTTTGTAAAAATATTATGATTTAAAAGAGTGTCCGTGGAGTTTCTTGCCCGTTCTTCTCCATAGGGATCTACTACGCTTTGGAATGGGCAACTAGCTTCATCTTTCTGACTGACCGACCCATTGACAATTCAAAAGTGCCTGTAATTGGTTTATTTGAAATAAATGCTTTGAGTTTGAGTTTGAGTTTGAGTTTATACACTAAAGGGTGGGGGGAAGGCAGGTGCGGTCCGCTCCGGGGCCCAGGGCCCGGGGGAGCCACCAAACTCTTTTAATTCTTGTTAATCAAATCCCAAACAAGACCAAAATATGTTCAGTAAGTAAAAGACAGTTTATAGTTGGGGGCCCTCTACGCATGCTATATATAAACATAGGGTACAAAAATTGTTGAGCTCGCTCTACCATCGCTGGCTCGCTCATTCGTCTGATGCTTTAGCTTTTCTGTTGTCGACAAAGTATCTCCGTTTTCTGTATCAATAGCCAAAAGAAAAACATACCAACCTTTTCGAGGTAGCAGCGTGCTAAATATTTCGACGTTCATTCCTAGGCGGGGAGTGCATTTAGTTTTGCTACCCTGGACCCCTGACAGGCTTAGTCCGGCACAGCCAGCTTATACTTCTTGGTGCGCAACTCTTCGAGTTACTGCAGTATCAAGTATAAGATAACATATGAAGATATAGTTACCTCAACATCCTCACAATCCTCGACGCTGCACAGCGCGTCAGCTATACTCCTCGCTTCTCCCAGGTTGTACTTCTTGGAGCGCAACTCTTCGGCTAGCTGCTGCAGGAGCCAAGCGCGACGCTGTGCGTTCTGCAAACGACCGCGGGACAGATTGCGGTGGGATACTGCAAGGGATACAAGACGGTTTAATAGAATAGAATATTGTTTATTCTTAAAAAAAAAACATCCCTACATCACATCTCTAGGGTGTACAATAATAAGATAACAAACCGTCCAAGTGCCTGCCGGACCACGCACAATGAAGGGTTCCGCAGTTGGAATGAATGATGAATTTATCCCAAAAACAAACTTAACATTGTAGTTGAAAAACATGTTCTCCCATACGTCACGGTCAATTCTCCAACTGTTAATGTAAGTATGTAATCGCAAATAAAACGATAAAACTACAAATTAACGATTTTCGGACCTGAGACCTTGCTTCTTGACAAATTTCATGATTCTAGGGCAACGGGAAGTATGTACCTAGTATTCGATTTGATTGCAAGTATCAAATTATGTCGTTTAAATGGCCGTATTTTTTTATTGCGTTGACTTACTTACGAAGCTTGATTTTTTTAGATCTCCAAGTGACCGTAGACCTACGTATTTGATATTAATTTCAACTTGTTTCCTCCTGAGAAAAAGGTTCTTCACAGACTGACAACGAAATGATCCTATAAAGTTGTCGCTTTTTACTGTTGTGGTACGGACCCTAAAAAACGTGGTCAGTCATAGGGACTGCCGATATAAGTGAAAACTTGACAGAACAACACGTCACGCGTATATCGCGTGACGCGTGACGCAAACTCATAAGATTTTCCCCTACCAAAAATCGCTCAACGCGCCTAAAGAAGATTTCACTTCAATCAATAAAAGGAATATTCTACTGCCTCTTTGATCTAGTCATCGCAAGCGCTACTGCTGAGCATGAGGTCCTGGGTTAGATTCCCGAGTCGGGCAAAGCGTTATTGGGTTTTCCATCTAGCATTTCCTAGTAGCAGTCCGGAGTCTAGATTTGTGCCCGGTTAATGGCAATAGGCTCGTCCCCTATTACATGGGCATTACACATAACGGGTATCGTATTACCCAGTAACTGGGTTGTGAAGGCAGTCGCTCTATGTAAAATAATAGTAATCAGCTGCATCGGGTTTTTTCTTGTTAGTTAGTTGGTAAAATTAAATGTTGTTTTTTTGATAAGTATTTTTTAAATAGTTTGTTCCTTAATTTAGTACAACGTATAATAACGTATTAAACTTAAAAGTAGATAATTAACAAGCACTTTTATTTCTACTTACATCTGCTAGAAACTTTATCCATCAGCTTGTTCAACTCCTGCCTGGCTTGCAGTACTCTTGACTCTGCATCTTGTACTCTCTCTCTTAGTGCAGTCTGTTGCTTCCATAGTGACAACTCTTCAGGCACCACCACACGGGAGTCGGGCTGCAAAGGTAAAATGGAAGTTTTGATTATCAAGAATACTGAGAAGCTGTTGTTTAATTTGATTAGACGTAAGTTTTCCAGAGAACATAAATAAAACTGCTTGATAAAGCCTACAGTTTTAACTGAAAATGCTACAAATGTGAGAATCTAATAGTAGTGCTTTTATACAGTTTTGAACTGATGTTGATGTGAGCGTAGCTTCTTTACTTAAATAACTTTGTGACTTAGATTTCTAAAACAAGTCTAGTATTGATTTGTTTTTTCTTTATCATTGTTTAAAAAATATCTTTTTTTGTTTATTTTCTCTTCATTTTAGAATTTTCTTCATTTTTACTTTTAAGTTTCAATTGTGTGCAAATAGTTTCTTAACAATTATGTAGTATTTAAGATGTGGACAACGTCGTGAGCAATACTGTATATATAGGATGTTTAGAAGCTTGGAAACCTCCTGTATAATCTCTTTTTTTATCACTACCTTTTGTTAAGATATTTGTGTAATGTATTCTCGCGTTAAATAAATAAATAAACTGTTGGTAAAATATAGAATCTGGACATAAGTTTCTCAGCAGTCTGGTATATGCATCTAGAGAATGTTAATGTTACATCTTTCATTACCTCAGAATAATTACCCAGAATCTTGGTAATCACTATGCTTAAAGTCATGATTTTATGTACGGGATTAAAATTCATGCACAAACCTTGCAAAAAGCATTCTTCTTCTGGCAGCGCTGCACATCATTGCTGAAGACTTGCAGCCTCTTCTGTCTGATGGTCTCCTTGGGCTCCACATGCTCAATCAAACTGCGCCACACCATGTAGTACTGGCCACGGCACATCCTGTAAAGAATATTAAGATAAATACATAAATTAGAAGTAGATGCATGATGTAAGAACATGGACATAACAAAAGGAGTATGCAAGGATTGTAGTTGGTGGCATTCTGCAGCTTCTGCTTACTCCCACGGGAAAAAGGCGTGAGTATATAGGGGGTACCAGAAAAGTGTGGTCAAATTTAAGGGTGTGGTACAGACCATCAACCTAAACAACTTTCTCCATGGGACCAACATCCTAATCCCGTAAAAATAATCAGCAGTTCCATACATTTCGGTTGAGTAGGTATTGAAGTTTTGTTTGGGACAGCTGATAAATTTTTCTCGATTACGATGCTGGGACACCTGATAATTTTTTCTCGATTACGATGCTGGTCCAATGGAGAAATTTGTTCAGTTTGACAGTCTGTACGGTCAGCAGCAGAAGTCGGTTAACAATGCTGCTTTTTGACATCATCTAAATTAGCATAAAATGTTTCGATAAACTGCTTTTTTTCGCGTAGCTCTTAAGAGTTAATGTTCTTAAAATATTAAGTGCTTCTGTTCCGATTCGAATTCAATATTTCGCTTAATAATTAAGATTAAAAAACTGCAAGTGTTAATCGACTTTTATTGCTGACTGTACCACACCCTTTATTTATTTATAGTTAATTAAAACGGTATAACACCAATTACATTCATTATCATAGAAACATAAAAGAAGATTAACATTGACTATTATACATATATATATGATATACTTTCTCTCAGAGAACACCAGACATATATGCATAATTTTACTTCATTCATCCGCAAACATATCACATTCAGGGTTGGCAGTCAGAAGGGCCTTGAGCATCTTCAAAGTACGACACACTGGGGATTCAGCTCTGGCAACAGTTTTGGATGACGGTTGCGCAAGCAGATTGTGCCGGAGGCTCGGAAGGTGTCCGATGTATTTGTGGGGCACAAATAGTCAACAGAAAAGGCCTTGGAGCTCTGGGCACTCTATACATTCCCATAAGGTTTTATAGGCTAGCGCAAGCTGATCAAGGTCTCTCCTCCACCCCTTAAACTTGACCACACCTTTCTGATACATCCTATATGTTCTAATTATGTTCTCTATGTTTAGGTTTGGTTTCCACACTTAGTCCTACAAGTAAACCATTGTATGTGGTGAGTTTACCATCATCTTTCTGCCCTTGTCTCATGTTACTTGGGGTCTGCCAAATGTTTTTTTTTTTTTTACATTCTCCCCTGTCAGCCATCACTCTATTCTTCACCCCTTATTCTTTATGGAGTTTATGTATCTACCTGTACTTACGTATACGTAGCCATGAAGTATATCTTAAGGATTAAGAACTTTAGAAGCGGAGTTTCTTAGTCTCTGTTATGGGATACAAATAGTGTGGCATTATGTAGATTGTGCCTACTACAAGGGGAAAAGGTATTGGTTTATGTGTTCTTACACACCCACTATAAATACTAGTACTAAAAATACATAAATTTCATGGGTTCTCTGATGTTATTGGGCCTTAAAAAATGATATGAAAATAATATTAAAATTAGATCTATTATTGTAAATTGTTTTTGCATACCGGACATGCAGCACTATGAAATGTTTACCTTTGTGAACTTACCATGTTTCTGGCTATCTATTCTATTCTATTTTAACCAGAACAATACAAAGCCAATTATAAATTACATATCTATTACACATTGCGTAGGTACATTTTATCACAAATAATAGATAAATGGTTCTGATCCTGCTTGTATTAAATAGCAAAATTGAGGTTTTACAACAGTAGTGTATTATTATTAATTTCTTCTTATTCCAAGTTTGTATGTTCAATGAATGAGGTTTATTATAACATCTAAAATTTAAATTTTTAGATTTTTATAAACCTTTACTACCAAATAGCCAAAGTATTGCTGAATTAGATATTATTGATGTGAAGTCATCAATCAAGGTGAACTAGATTTACTAAAAATATTTTTTAAAAGATTCCTAGCTCGTCTTTCTTAGAATTTTATTGTTCTAAGTAGACACTCCAAATACAATAATTTCTATAAAAAAATTATGGTTTAATAGGGGAAAATAAATCATTTTATTGAAGTGCACAAACAAAAAATATTTGGTAAACCAAAAACTCAAAAAGAATTTCCCGTACCGGGAATCGAACCCGAGCCTCCTGGGTGAAAGCCAGGTATCCTAGCCACTAGACCATACGGGATATGAGAGAAACTGCGAATTTTGAGTTCATTATCTAGAGCATCGGAAAACCTTACCAATGGGTACTTTAACTTATCAAAATCGTAAATATTACATTAAGTTTCGCAAGAAAGATTCTAACAACATTAGATATTGCAAAGAGGTTGAAAGAGACTCACTCGGCAAGTTTATCTACGGAAGGCACTTTATCCGGCGGACACCCCATAGACAGAAGCCATTCTGCGAACTTCTCGGGCACTTTATCACCGCTCAACTTTTCTTCATTCATTTTAGTCAAATAACGTTTTCTACAATTAAAAAATTACTTTTCAGCAAACAATGAACAAAAGCAACAACAAGGCAACAGACGAAAATTCAAATTTAACATTGTTGTGACAGATGACACAAGTGACAGTTTGCTGTAATCCATTGACAAATTAAACTGACATTCTCGTTAAGTTGGGAATAAAGCGTGCCACACACACAACCAAGCACGACATTTCGAAGCGAAACGGTCAAGAGCAGTATTTATTTTATTTATTTGGGACAAAAAACAGTATACATTACTGCATTAACATAGTATTATACAATCGAAAAAACGTATAACCCACACTAATAAAAAAGCTATGGTTTTGAGCTTTAAAAAAATAATTTTTCCAATCAGTTCAAAAACAGGGCACCAGGCTCAGCAGGCCTGCTTCTGAATCTTCTATTCTACATTCATATTATATTAATAATAAAGCTGAAGAGTTTTGTTTTTTTGCTTTGTTGTTTTTTCTTTGTTTTTTATAGCTTCTCCGTGCCTTGGAAAGCACGTTATGCCATTGTCGTCAGAAGCCTGAAAGTCTGACAACCAGTCTTACCGAGGGGTATCGTATAATTACCCAGTAACTGGGTTGTGGAGGTCAGGTAAGCAGTCGCTCCATGTAAAATATTGGTATACAGCTGCATCTGGTTAGACTGGAAGCCGACCCCGACATAATTGGGAAAAGATAAGGCAGATTGATTATTTGTTTTTTAAAGCTGAAAAGTTGAAACTGAACGCATCTCTACACTTCCAAAAACAACAAACATACATAGTACCTACAAATTCCATGCGTGAGACGTACTGTAAATTAATGTAAAATTGGCAACTGTCATGAAATGAGAAGACGTCATCATCATCTTCCTGCCCTTATCCCACAGACTACTTAGGGGATACTACCCTTATCCCATATTACTTGGGGTCGGCGCAACACGTTTTCTTCTTCCATTCTCCCCTGTCAACCGTCACGCTATCATTCACTCCCTTCTCTTTCATATCATTCCTCACACAATCCATCCATCTTTTCTTTGGCCTTCCTCTGCCTCTCCATCCATCAACATGTATATTCATCACTCTTATAGTCAAATGCGTTTCGTCTCTCCTCATTACATGCCCATACCAAGACAAATGATTTCCTTTCAACTTTTCTGTCACTGGCGCCACTTTCAAACTTCCTCTTATATACTTGTAATAATAGTCAAAACCTAAACTGTAGGTTTTAATAGCAAAACGTGACATATTGTTAAGACAGTGACAACACATTCATAAGATAAATGTGATTATGACAAAATAGAAGATCTATGGTCACAGAAGAATAAAGTGGTAAAAAGGTTCACCACAATACTCATTTCTCACTTTATCCATTCTTGTCACTCCACACATCCATCTCAACATTTTCATCTCCGCTGTATGCAATTTTTTTTCATCCGTCTTCTTCACTGCCCAGCATTCCGATCCATAAAGTACGACAGGCCTTATCACGGACTTGCGCACGAATGCTTGTGGGATAAGCGTTGTGCTGCATACAAAAATAAAGAAATGCGCGCTTCGGCACTAGAACAACTTCGTGTAGGAATGAATATAGAAGAACTGACTATCGATGAAGTTAAATCAAAAATCAAAAGTATTCGAAATACGTACTACTTGGAACTCGACTAAATTGATAAATCTACAAGATCTGGAGCTGGGGGGAGCGTTTATAAGCCAAAGGCAAAATGGTTTGATGAATATGATTCGTTTGTAAAGCCGGTTTCTATAAGGAGAAAAACCATAGTAAGTAAAATCACATTTTTATTTATTTTAAACGAAAATTACATTTAAGCAAAATTATAAAGCCACTTACAGACACGCGTTTTGTCAGATACACAACTACTCGTCAGGTACGCATACTACAACAAAAGAAGGTCATGTATTTGATCTGTATGTATTTATGTTTGTATGTATATGTCGGAACGTCATGATTTACTCAGTTAGATTTAGACAGAAACGTGGGCAGAAGATGGGTTTCGTGCAATGAAAACACACTGGGTGCGATACACGGTGTTTAAAATCACAATCTAACACAATCACTAAGCACAACGAATCGAATACAGTTCCGTGGCGTAGTAACCCCGATGTTGCCCCGATGCGATCCAACACTAGAGTGTTTTTCTCGCCATCAGGTTAAAACATCACGACTCTGTAGAAGCGCGCTGTAGGCGTGGGCACCTCACGTGATGTCGCCAGTGGCGCGCTTGCGAATCGTTACGCGTCCGTACTATTGACCGGATCCGACATATAGATGTCCGTTTCAATGTTGATTTTCGAAGTCGATTGTTAATGTATGCTATTTATTTCCCAAGGAACTCTTCCTTCGTTATTAAACATATTTTTTAAAACTTCTCTTTTCTCTCTTGCTATTTCTGCTGAATGATTGCTCCCTTGATTGCCAATACTCTGTAGGGTATGTATTTGGCTCCTCCATGAACCGGGCAGAAAATTTCCCTGTTCATCTTCCCTATCAACACAAGTAGCGGTGGTGTAAGACTTCGGTTTCTTTCGTAGCCAATTATAAAGGGCACAACAAGCACAAACGATTGCATCTACTGTTTCCAAGTTAGTTAGTATTGGCTTTTCTAATACCCGGAATCTACTAACTAAGTTTCCAAATACATTTTCGATTATGCGTCTTGCCCGAGATAACCTGTAGTGTAGTTAAAAACTTTTTCTTCTGTACTGAGGTTTACACCTGGATACGGCTTCATTAAATAAGTCTTTAGTGGAAATGCCGCATCTCCCACGATGACTCCGTTGTCAGGTAATAAGTTATTTTCCAGGTCTTTGTAAATCGAACAATTCTTAAAAACTTCTCCATCAGATGCGCTAGTACACGCGCCGACATCTATGTACGAAAAACAGTAGTCGTGATCGGCAATAGCTAACAATACGACGCTGCTTGTTTTTTTTATATTTGACGTATAAACTTCCACTTTTAGGAGGAGCTTTAATTGTCACATGTTTTCCGTCTATAGAACCATAACACAAGGGGAAATTCCATCGCGTTTTAAACCCCCTTTCGACTTTTTTCCATTCTTCTGCATTTGGCACCTGTAAAAAAGGGTAGTAATTAAAGCGGCCTATTTAATATCATTTTTAGCCACAAAAATACTATAACATTACAATTACATTAATTTATTTTGTTTAATTACAGGATAACATGGATACCCCAAATAGCAATGAACCAGGATCATCGAATAGCAATGATCCAGGATCGTCGTTGGTTCCACGCACTGAAAATGGGTTAGAAAATGAGTCTGCAGAAGAGACACCACGATTTACCCCACCCACAAAACCTAAGCGGAGCAAGTTATCACAAATATCTAACATGATAAATGACTTTAACGACAACACATGCGACGAAGAAACAGATCTAGATCTATTTGGAAAAAGCGTCTCGGCACAATTTAAAAAATTGACAGAGGAACAGGCAGTCATTGCTAAGGAAAAGATACAGAGTATATTGACTCAATGCAGGCTTACAGGTATACGAGCGAAGAATGCGTATTCTTATCAAATGCAAAAATCGGTTCAGCAATTGCAAAATACGCTACCTACTAATTGGAATTCTACACAAGTTCTTCCGAGCTGTACAGTACCCCAATACTCTCTGCCAACACCTACAATCTGTCCTCTTATAGAGCCCAGTTTATCGACATGTTGTTCTTCGTTATCCCAGTATACCACTAATCCCCAGAAACTCCATATAATTATGACAGTTACGGCGAAAGCGTAGACAACAGTGATGTCTTTCAACACGCCTTCAATAACGCTTAATATCACATATTTGTTGTATTTTGAAACAATTTGTGCCATATTATTTCAATTTTAAGTAAATAAATAAACACTTACCTTAATAAACTGTTTTAATGCTTCATAGATTGTTCGACAAACTTCTGGTATGAATTGTGATATAGATGGTTTGGAAACACGGTAAAAATGACTCGGGCTTCGATAACTCATTCCAGTTGCTAAGAACGATAACGTTACTTCTAATTTTATTTTTGCTGGTAATTAATGAATCTCTCATCAGAGTGTCTTGGCGCTGAATCGAGCTCTGTATACGTGAAAGTACCTCATCAAAGTTTTAGCAGTAACCCGCAAGAATAGAAGATCCTTCTGTACTCAGAAGGATCTTCTATTCTTAGTTGTTTCAGCAACAAGGCAGAAGCTCCAGTTATAGGTCTATCACTTAACCATTTGCTTATCCAAAGTCGTTTCGCTTTCTTTTTTTCTAATATATCAATCAACTCTTCTCTTAATAGTGTGTCCTTAAACATGTCTTTTTCAACAAAATTTGCCGCGAATTCATTTTTTTTAACTTCAAACGTGTGCACACCCGAAGAAAAATTCGTGAATGAATGGCCTCGTCTAAACAACAGGGGCCAGCCCAACGCTGGCTTGTCTGCAGGACTCGCGCTAGCATTACTGGCTTCGTATAAACTCTGCGTTATGTCTCGGTCTACTTCACCATACCCTTGGACAAGCGACCCGAGGTACCGAAAGTCGGAGCAGATCGGTAAGAGCGTTCAAGAGATATGGGCACAGGAAATGAGAAGACGTCATTAACGTCAAATTCGTATACGTAGTATCTCTAAGTAGTCTGTGGTATGGTCAAATTGTCTGAAATTGTCAAAGTAAACAATGTTGATGTTCTTCACCCAATATTTTTATTAATTTTAAATAATGCTAGGTAACCTTAAGGACTTTATTTCTGTCGTGCAAGATGGGATAACATCTAACAACAATATAAGGCAAACGCTACAAGAAGTGCAGAGGGTGACAAACCTATTCAAAGATAGGCAAAAAGTTTCTCACGAACACGAAAGCAAAGTCAATTACGGTGCTGGTGGTGCTTTACTGGAGAAATATCAAGAAGATTGGGCTAAAATACATGAGAATGCTGACACAAACGCTAAGGCAGCTGATGAAGTAGATAAATTAATTGTAGAGTTACACGAAGTGGCAAAAAAACGTTTACAAAGTGCAAATGAGTTGGCAAATAATCTGTCGTTTATTCCTAATTTAACTGCTTCCGTGGCGCAATGTATGGATAGTCTGAAGAACGTTCAGGTGTTGCTAAACTCTGTTGAGGAGGAGTTAGTGGAATTTGAGGATATTGTTGAGAGGAGCAAGATGGAAAATTGGAAACTAGACCATCACTACCATCTTACGGTGTATAAAGAGAAGAAAATGGGTATGTTAAACAGAACTCCTAAGTTAACAGGAAATAGTCTGATAATATGTACATTTTTTATCAAATGATTTTCCTCTGACCTACATTATCAGAAGTGCAGATGTATGTTGATAAGGATTTGGCCTTGTTTCGGCTTTTGTTATATCAAAAATACATTTTGAAATGGTTGACTTGTTTGGGCAAATAACCAACTTTACTTAAAATAGTTAAGTATGTATTAATTACGTAGGGCTGATTATTAATTTTACAATTGTTAGCAAAAGAGGAATACATATTGTGGTTTGACAGCTTTTTTAACAGAAAATATTTCAAACTGTTGTATTTATACTTGAGATTAATTTATCTGACGATTTAACAATCAGCTTTTTTATCAGAGGAATTTTTTTGAATTTTTGTCAGTCGTATTAGATTAGTTATAAACTGTCGAATGTAAATTTATTTCCATATTCCATATAGACTTGATTTTGTCTGCGGCTTTGCCTGCGTGGATGTCGGAAATTATCCCGCGGGAACCTATTACCGGGATACAAAGTAACCCAGGTTATAAACGTTGTGTGCCAAATTTCATCCAAATCCGTTCAGCCGTTTTTGCGTGATTTGAGTAACAAACATCTAAACATACAAACATTCACATTTTATAATATTAGTAGGATAATAGGATAAAGATAAAAATCAGCCCTCAGTGCTGTACTACCTACTTCACATTGAAATATTTATTCTAGCAAAGTTAAGGA
Source organism: Cosmia pyralina (assembly GCA_946251885.1). Taxonomy (NCBI): domain Eukaryota; kingdom Metazoa; phylum Arthropoda; class Insecta; order Lepidoptera; family Noctuidae; genus Cosmia; species Cosmia pyralina. Next base: position 11,193,945 of record OX276362.1, on the reverse strand, counting down.
GATTCTTCTTCCTAAAGCGCAGGCCACATTGAGAACGAAGCAAAACGAAACTAAGTTCATAGCTACTGTGTCTTTTCATACTTCGGTTTCCAATGCCAGCTATAAACCGAAGTATGCAAAGATGCGGTAGCTACATGAGCGGAGCTGATAAAAATTAGTTTTGTTTCACTTCATTCTCAGTGTGGCCTGCACTTTACATTGCAGCAGTGCCCTAAAATAATAAACATGATTGATTTTCTGTGAAAATCTATCAGTAATTTAGAAGTGATTGTATTTTATTTTTATTTATGCACATCATTAAACATCTGAATTATTACGGAATCTAGATAGTACTATACTATCTACCAGGGATGTTGCGGATATTCGCATCCGCATCCGCAATTGCGGAGCTTCCGCATTAATTAATGCGGAGCTCACACAGATACAGTGTGGATGGAAAAGGGTGAATATAAGTAAAATCATAATCAACAAAAGGAAATTATAATCATATAAATCATAAACATATCTCTAAATTGTCACATTTTCATGAAACAGTCATATATCCATAAAACACAAATATAATTTCGAGAGCCATTTTAATTTTTAAATGATTATAATTTAGTAATTATTTTATATAATTGCTGCAAATAGAATTATGATCAACATAAAACGAAACAGCGCTGCAATTTGCAAAAAACGTAAGAAATTTATATTTTGCCTTGCCGCCTTGACGCATCCCCTAAAAAAAAACTTGAGATCCGCATCCGTGGATAAGAGCCACCAAAAATCCGCATCCGCGGATGTTAAAAAATCTGCATCCGCAACATCCCTGCTATCTACCAAGCAAATTGACCAAAACATATCTGGAGGTTGTAAAAAAGACGATAACAAATATAAGCCAACACTCTTAATTAAAACTTTACAATTTCAGTGGCACTAGAAGAAGTCCGTAACAAGCTAGCAAAGGAGAACAGCCAGCGTAATTATGAAAGAGAGAGACAACAACTAGCAGAGTACCAAGCTAGAAGAGAGCAGAGTTCTAATGCATTCCAGCAAGATGTCGCCAAGTACTTAGCTAGTGGTGCAGTGTCCATAAGTAAGTTGTTAACGGATTCGTTGTCACATTCATTTTCATAAATTTTTTAGGCAGGCCTCATAGATTGTTGCTCTGGTCAAACAAATCTCACGCCGAACCGGATGCGGGAGAAAATTCGCTCGCGCCGATTGTGTGTAGTTTGTATGGAAGTGGGCAAATGTTTCTCTCTTAGCAGGAGGTTGGTATATTGAAAACTTTTTAGTATAAAAACCTTCCGCACCTATTTTCTGTAAACTCAATAATGCGCCCCCCCTTTTCGAGGATCACTCGAAAAGGGAGCCGTTGCCCCCCCCCCTCCTCCCCCACTTTATTCGCGCCTGCGTCCTGTACATGATTTGCCTCAGATTGAGCAACTCTTGATTGATGCTGCGCCAGGAGGATGCCGCGTCATTGGCCATCCTTGGTTTAATGTAAAAGAATAGATGGCCTACAGTCCTCTGATACAAGAGCAACCTTACTGCTCCGTGAATAAAGATCACAGTGATTTTAATTTCTAGGTAAAATAACTGTCAATGCACTGTACCACTTTCTTTTAGGATTTTAGTAAAGACACATCTACACAGTCTGTGTAACTTGAGCATACACCAAAAAATACACGAGCTACTCACACAGGTTAAGTTTTGGCTTCCCAGGAAAGCGGTCCCGTCATATTCCGCCATGGAAATCTGTAATTTTCACCAGTATTTTAATTAAGTCAAATCCCGCTGCCCAAAGATTTAAATCGCTAAATTTGCCCTCAACGTACATAGTCACAAGTGTCCATACCGAGAAGAGTGAGCTCACACATTAAATTAAATAGCATTTCCATGACAATCAAGAGAGCGTCATTATGTGTCAGAAGTGTCAAAACGAATCGGAAATGCAACAATCTTTTGACACGGTAGGGCGAATCTAACGATTTAAACCTTTGCCACTGCCATCATTTTACCGCTCTTCTAGGACGGTTTCTAGGAAACCGTAGCTTTAGTGTATAAGATAAAGCCTTATCTGAGGGGCAATTCCCGTATTTTAAAGAACGTGCACATCCTAATCTCAGTCTCAAGCTGTTGAAAATACCTCGTACACTTTTGATAAGTTTTCGACATTGATTGTCGCTGAGATGAGATTGCCGACTATATTTTGACCGTTTTTAATTAGGTACGGGAATTTGCCTTAAGAACATGCACCAATCCGCGTGAATAACTCTAGTAATTTTACGCGCATGGCCTTCAGGACATGCGCTAATCCGCGCCAATAACTAGTAATTTTACGCGCATGGCCTTCAGGACATGCACTAATCCGCGTGAATAACTCTATAATTTTACGCGCATGGCCTTCAGGACATGTACTAATCTGTATGAATAACTCTATAAAGAACATCGGCCAAATTTCTATAGAAGCTGGACCTGAGTTTTATTTTCAGTGTACACTAACAAATTATAGTGCCATTTGATGATTTTATGTAGTAAAAACCATCCCGTTCGAAAATAATATCTAAATAGCCAAGATATTTTATTAATGAAAAAAAAAAATACTTTTGAGGTTAGAATAAATAACTAAGTCGATTTAATGCTAGGCAGACGACACACAGTTTTTATCCGACAGCGGCGAAGCTAAGCGATAGTTATCAGTCCGTAAAACAGTCAATGCAAGGTCAAACAACAGAAGGAAATCCAAAAGAGTACAGAACGTATCACAATAGTGTGACTATTGTGATACGTTCTGTGTGTCTAACAACAACAACAACAATGCAAAATTGCGAATGATCGCCGGGTGTTAAATTGACACCCGTGTGATTGACACTGTCAATCAATGGCGCGCGTCAATGACATATTATGACGTTCCGTTGTATGTAATTTAATAAAATGCTGATACTTACTATGAAACAACATAATTATTTTTATGAGAAGAATCCAATACATGATAAAAACAGCACTAGTTGATTTGATACAAAAGTATATAGAATTGAATTACATATAATAACTATTAAAAAAAAACGTGAATAATTATAATGTTTGAGTACTAAATGATTTAATCATTTCTTAAGCAAAATGAATCGTCCATAGGTGCGTTCTGAACATGTTATTCTAAATAATTTCCAAATTATGCTATGAACAAAAAAATGTGCATATCTTTTTTTTCTGGCGACTTAAATATCTATTTCTTATGTTTTTTAAGACCTTAAAAAATAATGGATTTTTTTATATTAGATCTTTACCTATGAAATTGCCGTTCTGCAGTATTGGCCATTTCAAATCAAAACAATTTTTGTTTGGCTAAAAATTCTAATTTCAAATTAATTTTATTTTAAAAACGGATTTTTTTTTCCAAAAAACTTTTTTACAAAAAAATACAACCGACTTCCAAAAACAACACTATAAAGTGAAAAATAACTTTAATTTCAGAAGTCGGTGTCTGATTAAATGTATTTCCGTTTTTGCCACCGACTTCCGAAATTAAAGTTATTTTTCACTTTATAGTGTTGTTTTTGGAAGTCGGTTGTATTTTTTTGTAAAAAAGTTTTTATTTTTCACTTTTTAGTGGTACATGTGCTTACCCCTTCACAGCGTACTGGCGTGATGTTATGTTATGAACTGGTGTGAACAACAAACAGACATGAGATTTCAGCAATCCCAGTCCATTTGCTATCATTTATTGAGGAGTTCCGTTGCCTATCTCAGAAGTTCTTCATCAGATCTTCACCAAATTGAAATGGGACCACTCCAAGAAAGTACTCTTCCAAAAACTATCCAAATCGCTTCAAGTGTGCCTATAAAATTGGAAGAGTTCTCTCTATTTCTCCAGGATCCCATCATCAGATCCTGACTTGATGATCATGGGACCACCTGGGAAGTATACCCTTTCAAACAAAAAAAAAATAATCCAAATCGGTCCAGCCATCTTCGAGTAATCGGGGAACATACATAAAAAAAAAAAAAATAAAAAAAAAAAAAAAAAAAAAAGGTTCCGACGAATTGATAACCTCCTCCTTTTTGAAGTCGGTTAAAAAGTAGTCATTTGTTTATTGATTAGTGTTACATTTTCATCGCATTTCAATCTATTTCGTCATCATGGATACGTTAAAAATTCGAGAAATTATGGAATATGAGTACCGTCGTGGCAGCAACGCGGCACAAGCGGCACGCAACATCAACGACGTTTACGGAGCTAACACTACAAACCAACGCACCACTTGTTAATGGTTTGCTCGCTTCCGTTCTGGAAATTTCGACCTGAAAAATGAACCTCGCGGTCGTCCGAAGACTTTGGTCGACAATGACGAATTAAAGGCGATTGTGGAAGCTGATGATACACAATCTACGGCTGAATTAGCAGCAGCTTTCGACGTTAGCGTCAAAACAATATTGGTCCATTTGCGTCAAATTGGCAAGGTAAAAAAGCTTGACAAATGGGTGCCCCACGAACTCAATGATCGCCAGCGCGATGCACGTGTCGAGACGTGCCTTGCACTGCTCAACAGACACACAAATGAAGGAATTTTGAACCGCATTGTTACCTGCGATGAAAAATGGATTCTGTTTGATAACCGAACGCTCTCAGCAAGTTGGTTGGATCCTGGTTCAGCACCTAAACAATGCCCTAAACGAAAACTTACCCCTAGAAAAGTGATGGTCACTGTTTGGTGGTCTAGCGCCGGTGTGATTCATCACAGCTTCTTACCAAACGGGGTGAGCATTACTTCAGATGTGTACTGTGAAGAACTGAACACAATGATGGAGAAGCTGGCACATCTCCAACCAGCATTGGTCAATCGCTCGTCTCCGCTGCTCCTGCACGACAACGCGCGACCTCATACTGCACAGCAGACGGTCTCCAAGTTGCAAGAACTGGGGTTGGAAGCTCTCCGTCATCCGCCCTACTCACCAGACCTTGCGCCTACAGACTACTACTTTTTCCAGAATTTGGATAACTTCTTGGCGGGAAAAAAATTCAATACCCCGAGAGGCAGTACAAAATGCCTTTGAAGAATTTGTTGCCTCCCGTCCAGCTGATTTCTTTAAGAAGGGCATCAATAAACTGCCACTGCGTTGGCAAAGATGCATTGATTGCATGGGTGATTACTTCGATTAATACAAATAAAAAATGCATGAAAAAAAATCGTTTAAATTTTTTCATACAAAACGGCAATTTCATAGGTAAAGACCTATTATATATGGCATATTTGTTACCACCGCCTCGTCGTCAGGTACGATTTGGCCGTCCTTCTTTTACGCACATTGTTCTATTTGTGATAAGTAATCGTTTGAACATGACAGAGACAGAACGACGTTTTAGTATCCGTATTCGCATAAAACACGTAGGTACTCCTAATCTGGACAAGGTGTTAATTATTGAACCTGCGCATGTTTTGTGACGTGGCACTTCAGGGACATGCCCGAAATTCGTAAATCACGTTGCCATACTAAATCCAGAAAATGTGATCTATACGAGTATAACATGTATAGATTTTCAATTTTCTGAATTTATTATAGCTATAATAAAGCTGATGTGTGTTTTTTTAACCGAATTTAAAAAAAGGTGGTTACTCAATTCGACATATATATATATATATATATGTATAGTTCCTTTTAGTTCGATACACTTTGCCCAGCGATGCTCCAACTTTTTTAACCCGTCCGAAAAATAGTTTTTGTCTAACTCTGCAAAATAGGCCTCCGTGGCGGCGATGACCTCATTCGATCCATATCTATTCCCGGCGAGTGATTTTTTCAGATTAGGAAACAGAAAGAAGTCACAAGGGGCCAAATCTGGAGAATACGGTGGATGGGGCAGCAATTCGTAGCGTAATTCGACCAATTTGGCCATGGCAACGCCAGACGTGTGAACCGGTGCGTTGTCGTGGTGAAACAGCACTTTTTTCTTCGCCAGATGGGGTCGTTTTTTCTTTAATTCGGCGTCGAATCGGCCCAATAAATCGGCATAGTAAAGCCCTGTAATTGTTTTACCCTTCTCGAGGTAATCGATGTAGATCACACCTTGTGAATCCCAGAAAACGGTGGCCATAACTTTTCCGGCCGATTTTACAGTTTTCGCCTTCTTTGGAGCACGTTCCCCGGTCTGGATCCATTGTTTTGATTGCTCCTTGGTCTCTGGTGTGTACCAGTGGATCCAGGTTTCATCGACGGTCACAAAACGACGCAAAAACTCCGCTGGATTCCGCTTAAACAGCGCCAAACACGTCTCCGATGTGGTCTCACGGTTGCGCTTGTTTTCTGGTGTGAGTAAACGCGGCACCCATCGCGCCGACAGCTTTCTCATGCAGAGTTCCTCGTGAAGAATATGATGCACTGTTCCTTCTGAAATGCCTACAGTCTCAGCTAGCTCCCGAACCTTCAATCGGCGATCTGCCAATACGAGATCATGGAATTTTTTAATGTTTTCCTCCGTAGCAGCTGTTTTCGGTGCACCTGGACGTGGTTCATCAAAAACCGACATACGGCCACGTGCAAACTCGTTGAACCAATTCTTGACGGTGGCCATCGATGGAGAAGAGTCACCGTACACAGCATCCAAGCGCTCTTTGATTTCGATGCGCGTTTTCCCTTCCAAAAATAGGAATCGAATCACCGAACGATATTGCTCTTTTTCTATTTTTGTAAAACCGATCGACACGTTCGCTTCCATAAGTTGTCAAATTAAAACAAATGAAGGGATTGGAATGAAAATTTGAAAAAAGAATGTGCTACACTGTGGTAAAACTCTTTTGAAACTACAGCGCCCTCTGGCGATGAGGCTAGGTACTTATTGAATGCACCTCGTATATATATTTATGTGTGTTCGCGGATAACTTCGTCGTTTATGAACCGATTTTGATGATTCTTTTTTTGTTGGAAAGGAGATATCCCGAGGGTGGTACCATGATAAGGAAACCAGGATCTGATGATGGCATTCCAGAGAAATCGAGGGGAACCTTCAAATTTTATAGGCACTCCTATAGCGATTTGGGTATTTTTTATAGTAACTCGTGCATTTGCTCCCGGAAAGCACCATTTGGTGAAGTGGAACTGATGAGGAAGACCACAGATGGCAATCGGAACTACTCAATAATACGTTTTCACGGGTTGCGATTCGATTATTGCTAAGCAATTTATGCTCATACAGTACATATGTTGAAGTGGAGCTGATGGTGATTTCACAATCAGTTCCAGTTCTCCTGGTTCCTGGGACAACTCTTCAACAATTAACGTCCTTGTATCGGGAAAATCAATATTTTGTAAAAGGTGATGAGCAGTTGACATTAGGCTATTGTAACTTAGATAAATTACAGACTGACCCACTAATAAGTGAAAAATAAAAAACTTTTTTTATAAAAAAAAAACAACCGACTTCCAAAAAAATACTACAAAGTGAAAAATAACTTTAATTTCGGAAGTCGGTGGCAAAAACTAAAATACAGATCCAAAGACACCGACTTCCGAAATTAAAGTTAATATTCACTTTGTAGTATTTTTTTGTTAGTCGGTTTTTTTTTTTGTAAAAAAGTTTTTGTATGTTCGAACGCACTAATCTCTGGAACTACCAGTCGGATTTGAAAAAATATTTTTTGCATTTGATTGCCCAATTATTGAGGAAGCCTATAGGCTATTTAACATCACACTAGGAGCCGAGCTAAAAGAAAAAAAGCCAGAAAGAACGCTAACCAAAAACGAAGTAATAACGCGGGCAGGCGATGCGATGCGACGGGGTGGGTCGGGGGAACAATAAATTTCACGCGGACGAAGCCGCAGGCAGAAGCTAGTTGATAATAAAAAAAAGGCTACAAATAATGTTATGTTTCTTTCTCCTGTTCCAGGTCAGCCTACAACACCAAAAATAACCCTAGAACAAATTCAACTAGATGACGACTGCACCGATCTGGAAAAATTCCTCGACAGTTGATGTGATCGATCTCTTGGTGGGGGACAACGGTATAGTGATATCAGAGCTTGTACAATTAAGACTTATGCATTCTATTTTATATTCCAAAGTTAATATAATATTGTTGAATATTTTACTACAGCATTTTAATTTTAAAAATTCACTGTTGGCAACCTAATAGATTCAGTATTTGGAAAATGTTTGCAAAGATAGTGTGGGTTTATAGGTTTTTAAAGATATTTATTCTCAAGAAAGACACATAATCACTTCCATGAGAACAATGCTTCTAAACTAAATTATTAAGTTCGTCACAGTCGTTCGTCACTGTATCAATAATTATGATAAACCCATCCAATGTAATTCGTTTTTAGGAAGGGTGTTATTTGCATGCCTCGGAATGCTCGTTAAGCCGTTGGTTCCGGCTGTCATTTGTAGATTTTTGACAGTCGTTACGGGTAATCAGAAGCCGGAAAGTCTGACAACCAGTCTTACCAAGAGGTATCGTGTTACCCAGTTACTGGGTTTTGAAGGTCAAATAGGCAGTCGCTCCATGTGATAGTATTTTATCCTTGTGTTCAACTGCTGCTTAGATTGGAAGCCGACCCCAAACATAGTTGGAAAAATGCTAGGCAGATGATGGTGTTATTTGTGATTAAAATCAGCTAATTGAGTCTTGAATGTATTGAATGTGTTTATCTTGAGCTGTGGAAACTAAATCATGAATGGAAGATCCGAAATAAAATAAGCAATTATGTAATCTGCGTATAGAGTAAGATAGCCATGTAGTTAAATTTCCTGAATAGTAGATTGAAAAGAGCAGGGGCCCTAAAATTTATCCCTGGGGAACTCCACACGCTATAGGTAATGCGCCACTTTAATAATTAATTATTATCCGTTCCGACTTACTGCGAACTGTTTTTTAGATAGGAATAGACATTTTTAAGGCACTGCCGGTAAATATTGATGGTTTCTAGCTTTGTAAGTAGCAATTCATGACATATGGTGTCGAAGACTTTTTTGAGATTAATAAAAATACCAAGGACTATGTTATTTCCATCTACGTTTTGCTTAAGCTTTTGTTTATCTGTGAATATTACGTGATATATGCTATCAAAATCAAAACCTTGAAGTTTGAAGAATTCATATACAATTTATTTTAATGTTAATACCTAAAGAATTCAATGTATGTATTGTTAACCTTTTTTTTTGAACTGAAATTATTTTTCTTATTCAATAATAAAGTCAAAAATACAAAAATATATATACAAAGCATTTATGACTAGTAAAAATAAGCACATTGCTAAAACAGCTCTATCGGAACAACACGGTTCACGCCGTTCGCGACATAGTTCGATGCAGGTCTACGGGGGATCCCACAAAAACTCCATTCACAGTAATAATTATATATCAAAAACTGACTCCGACCACTAATAGTTGACGGACGCGTAATATAAAACAGTCAAAAATATATCTGTACGCCACAAACACAAGGAATTTACTAATACGACAACTAGCACTGGGGAAGCTTCGTCAGTGGCCGGCCGCGGGTGCCGCAATTCACAATTTTCCACTGCTCTTCAACTGTCAGTGGCGGGAGTGCGTGTAAAGTGTAAAAATATATGAGTAGCAATCGTGTAGGGTTAGCTGGACGCCGCGGGATGGCGGCGTCTCGTTTACTCTGCTACGTCTTCCTCATGATCGGGTGCAGGTCGCCGCCGCCGTGCGCCGACATCTTGACTTTCCCCGCGACGTGGTTCTTGATGCACGGCCCGGCGTCCTTCATGGACACGCTGCCGTCCTCAATGTCCTCGTCGGACGAGAAGTCCGTCACGCACAGCGTCAGGTGCCGCTTCTTTGGCGGCACCACGTGCAGTGTCCACCGTACGGGGCCCTTATGGTTGCCCTTTAAATTCTCCCGAGCTTCGTAGTCCGTATCGGAGGCCGCTCGCTGGGACTCACTTTTTAAACTCCGCAAGTTCTTACTCGGTCTATGGGTTTGCTCCTTTTTTTCCCCCCTCGGGGGGGTGTGGAAGTTTTTTAAATTCATTACACTGGACGTCTGCCCCTTGGAATTAAGGTCGGGAAAATTCTGGGAGTATATTACGACGCTGTCTACCGGTTTCTCTTTATGAAATTTTGCCGGCTGCTTGCTTTTCGTCTCGCTATCCGAGGGCGAGCTGGAGGCTCGCTTCTCTGCCGATGTGCCACTGCTGCAACTAGTGTTACTGTTGCTCGTACTGTATTGCTCAACAGCCTGCTTTTCTAGTTCTCGAAACTTGGTGTCTATACTCTCATCGGACGCTTTGTACTGCTCTAGCGCTTCTTTCTCCAGTTCCTCGAATTTGTGATCAACAGTGGGTGGCCGCACCCTTGATCCAGGGAGCACCATCTTTGGATTCAGTTTCAGGAGGCCAGGCGTCACTAATTTTTGCGCCAGTCTCGCGACCGGAGTGAGTCCTATAGGCGCGGGCGCACTCATGCTGAGCACTGTGCTGTACAGGCGCTTCTTCCTCAGTCCGGTGTCCATGGCGGCTGCGCTAGTGGACGGTAGCTGGCCATCAGTCACGATTTTATCTTGTCCATTCAGACTTTCTGGCTTTTCACTTTGTGAAGTCTGTGGTTCAGACACTGGAACCACAGCCAGTTCGATAGTAATGCTGCTGCTTTCCTTCTCCTCGGGAATGTCTACCTTCTTGCCCTCTTCTGTTTCCGTCCGGTCGGGTGCCTTGGGGGCGGCGGGGGTGGCGGGGGCGGAGGCCTGCACGTGCGTGAGGTGGAACCTGTGGTCGAGGCGCGGGGAGGGGTGGTCCCGCGGCCACCACACACCGTAGCGCCGCTCGGGGCAACGCGCGGGCCTCGGGCCGGTGGGCGCGTAGCGGCTCACGTTGGTGCCGCGGTAGGGGGGACACCGCGCTGCCGACGCGCGCATCACGGCCTGCACGCTGGCCGACAGCCGGCCCATGGCGCGCTGGCACTCCGTCAGCTGAGGAGGCCGCGGCGGATCGAACTGGAACTGACACATGGACAAATATGATACCATTTTGTACAGGTATACTCGTCGACACATTAGAGGCATAGCTATTCACAACCCTTCGATTTGATATCAGATTCGATTGTTATGGTTCGTTTAGAGAGAAATAAAAGCTACCATTTAGTATCGCTAAATGCTAACTTTTATGGTAGAAAATGAAAAAGTTTAAGGGGTAAAAAATATTATTATTAAGTATTTCGTAACATAACTTACGTCCTACTTTAAAATACACATTGTCACTAATTAAAAAGGTAGGTATTAGGTCAGGTATTTGGTAGCGAATCGAATGGTTGTGTTGTGGTTAAGCCAGCTGGGGGGCCTAATAGCAAAGTGTCACAAGTCATCACTGTTCCAGTGCGAAAAGGAGATTGTAGCTACTGATACAGAATCCATAGCACCATCCCAATTTCGCACTGAAGTCATTTTAACATGCCTCAAACTTCCAATAAAACTTACTTTGCACGTAGGGTCGCAGAAGAGTTGGGCAGGCACGTCGAGGCAATACGCGGGCGGCGGCGGAGCAAGTGCTGTCAACCGCCTCGGCTGGCGACGTCTGGCCCGCATCTTGCGCGAGACGGCCGGAGGGCTGGGTGCGCGGGGCCCTTGTGCATGCGAGGCGCCCCTCGACGTCTGGGGAGGGGCCCAAAGTGCCCGCACGCTGAGCACCCGCGCCGCCAGCGCCGCTTCTTCGCCTGCGGCTCGCGCCCCACTCGGGCCCCAGCGCTCGCTAGCTGCCGATCGGTGCCAATTAATTCCTCTATTCGGCAAACTCAGGCTACTAATTCCTCTGCTCAGAAGATTTTGCCAAAAGTTAACCTCAGTCTCTCTAGAGTGCTATTGCTAAAGGACTTGGTTGCTCAACCAAGTGACATTGAGTATGACCTAATACTACATACTTCTCGCAAGGAGCATTATATGATTCTACTGAGGACTGCTAACCTCTGTTGAGTGTCGAGAGTTCGACATAAATGGAAAGGTATTATATGCTGAAAAAATAACTATGATAGTAAGATAAGACAGACGCACAAATCCTCGTCGGGCAGCATTCTGTACTGACGACGCCGGCGCGGAAACATGCTGCGCTCTGCTGACTCGTCTACCAGCTTGCGAAACCAGTACTCCACCTGGACACACAATAAAATAAATTCTTCAGCACTGATGTTAAGTTTCAAAAAACGTCCAGTTCTTATAGCACCGCGTCTTTCCAGAGTAAGCATTTTTCGCGTAACTATCTGCGCGTGTAATAGTCGCAGTATGGTCCCTACCCTATAGGCCTCAAGTATCTCGGCTGCTCGAGAAATCACCGTTCCATTGAAGAGAAGCCTATTTTTAACCGACTTCAAAAAGGAGGAGGTTCTCAATTCGTCGGAACCATTTTTTTTTTATGTATGTTCCCCGATTACTCGAAGATGGCTGGACCGATTTAGATTTTTTTTTGTTTTATTCGAGAGGGTATACAAAACAGTTGGTCCCATATAAAATTGATTAACTTTGCTTCGGTAGTTTTTGAGTTAGCTTCAATAATACGTATTTTTTCCCCACTTTTATATGGATGAAGTTCTAGTTTGTTTTGCAGATAGTCCGTATTAGAATTTGTGTGGGTTAGTTACACAAGTAAAAAGTGAAAAATAAACACTTTTTTACAAAAAAAATACAACCGACTTCCAAAAACAACACTACAAAGTGAAAAATAACTTTAATTTCGGAAGTCGGTGGCAAAAAACGAAAATACATTTAACTAGACACCGACTTCCGAAATTAAAGTTATTTTTCACTTTGTAGTGTTGTTTTTGGAAGTCGGTTGTATTTTTTGTAAAAAAGTTTTTATATTCTGTACGGTGAGTTTTACACAATTGATTACCTCAGGCAGCATCCAGCATTCCGTGAGGTCAGAGTTTTCGCAGCCCTGTCCGTTGTACCCTCGCAAGTTTGTTCTTTCGTTTGTAGTAGTATAACATTTCTCTCTTGAAATAGAAAAAATGCTAGATAAAATACACGGTCAAATTCAAATTAATTTACATTCGGCATTCACCCTGATTAGATACTGTTGCTTTGACCAAAATTTTATACATTTTCTACGTTCTTCGCATTTATGGAAGCAGGTAGGTACACCTCTTGGACATAATTGACCAAATTATTCGCAGCAGACTAACATCCATTTTAAATGTGGCCTTTTTGGTGGCCTCGGCATCCGCAGTGCTGTGGACAGAGGAAAGGAACGCCGGTAACAGCGTTCCTTTCCTCTGTCCACAGCACTGAAAAGTCGTTCGGGAAAATTTTAGCCCCCTCCCTGGTTGACTCTGAAGTGACGTGCTTGACCGACGCGGTGAACACCTAGAAAGTGGCTTGCCCGGATACAGAACGGCCCGTGACCCATCTTCCCAGGGACTGTTGGATGGGCCGCTCTGCAGGTTGGTGCGGAATAATCTTATCAATACGTCCACCAATACTGCTGAGCGTGCCCGCCTGCTGACTCTGGGTCGTTGGAGTCGGGCCTCTGGCTTCAAGCACTACCGTCACCCAACATACGTAGGTACTATGCTGGGTAGCACCACCTTCCGGCTCGCTATTTGCCTGCGTCTGGGCGCTCCTTCCGTGGCTCCGCATCGCTGCCAATGTGGTGAAGCTGTCGACTGTCTCAGACACCATGGCCTATCTTACAGTAAGAGCTTAGGCCGGATAGCATGGCCCGCCAGCATTAATGACTTCATCCATCGTGCTCTTGTCACCTTGGGTGTCAGCTGTTTTAGAACCCAACGGCTTGGCACGCGACGATGGGAAAAGACCAGACGGAACGACCGTAATGCTTTGGAAGTCAGGCAGGCTTTTGGTGTAGGATGCAACATGTGTCCACACCCTTGTGCCATCCCATCTTCGTAGTACGGACGGCTGTGCTGGGGCGGCTGCTGCAGGGGGCGGCTGCTGCAGGTGCGGAAAACCTCAAACGGCGAACATATTCCAATCTTATTGGGAGTTATGTGCTACTAGGGCCATGGGGTCCGAGTGCCCACTTGGTTTTTCGGGACATCACCTAGCAATTGGTCGACTCTTCACGGGACCAGAGAGTTGGCTTATTTTTTGGCTCAAGAATCAGCATCGCCTTACAACGTTGCAATGCTGCTGGCAGCAAAAAAAAAAGGCAAAGGCAAAGGCTGGCCTTTTGGGCACTTTTCCTGTTGACAGCGATGCAGACGAATTTTTGATGCCCTATGATTCTTTTCCCTCTGTTTTAGGGTTCCGTACCCGAAGGGTGCCAAACGGAACCCTATTACTAAACCTCCGCTGTCCGTCCGTCCGTCTGTCTGTCAGCGGGCTGTATCTCATGAACCGTAATAGGTAGACAGTTGAAATATTCACAGATTGTGTATTTCTATTGGCGCTATAACAGCAAATAATAAAAATAAAGGTAACAAAAAAGTCTAATTTGAAAAAAAATATTTTCTAAAAAAATACCGTTTTTTTATCTTCAAAAATGAATATGTAAGGAGCCGCCAAAGTTGTCAGTTTTAGACCATTTTTGTACGAGTTCGCAACAACTAAACAAGTTATGAATTTGGAACTTCTGTACCTATATCATGTAAGTACCATACACTGTATTTAATCAACAAATAGTAAAAACGCCGATTCACTTTTTTTTTTAAATAAGGGCCGATTTTATGCAACTGCAAAATAAAACTTTTTAATTTGCAGAATCATTATGAAATACAAAGTTATCTTTGCGATTGTTAAGGACGCTGTTACAAATGGGTAGTCAAAACATTACTTTTTTACACAAAAGTATGTTCATTAAATAAAATGCTTTGCATTCTTAAAATGATTTTTGGCCAAATTGTTGATAGATTTGCATGGTACGATTCTGAACTATACATATAATTTTAAATAGGTACATTTTCTCAATAAATGTACCGAAGTAAAAATTTTCAGGCCGGTACAATTATTGAGAAACTGTACCTATCTAAAATTATATTTATAGTTCAGAATCGTACCATGCACATCTATCAACAATTTGACCAAAAAACATTTTAAGAATGCAAAGCATTTTATTTAATAAATATGCTTTTGTGTAAAAAAGTAATGATTTGACTACCCATTTGTAACAGCGTCCTTAAAATGAAAATTTTCTTCGTTTAGTATCATAAAAATACTAAACGAATTCTTTTATTATGCAGCGTTAAATATTGTACGGCGGTACCTTTCGTGTGCTAGTCCGACTCGTTCTAGGCCGGGTTTTTTTTTTATACACAGTGCATATTATTATTATTTTAAGTCTGTTAGATTATACATTATATTACTAGCTCTTGCCCGCGGCTTCAGCTTCGCCCGTGTGAAGGTCGGAAATTTTCTCACGGGAACGTACTACCGGGATAAAAAGTATCTTATGTCCTAATCCAGGTCATGGTCTAGCCATGTGCCAAATTTCATCCAAATCTGTTCAGCCGTTTTAACGTAAAAGCGTGTAACAAACAAACTCACTTTCGCATTTATAATAAAAGCTGGGAAGTAAATATCATATTTTTTTAAATAAAGAGTCCTTCACCATTTCCGGATACGGAAATGATTACGAAGACGACGTCGCTTTGACAGATTCTGCAATTTTTCAAGTTTTCCCGTGAAAAATAATGCACTGTTTTTAGTTTGAAAATAACATTTTTGGAATGAACTTTCGATTATTTTGTTGCGTTGCCTATGAACTTGGCTTTGATGACTAAACACAGTCTGATAAAGGAGTCAGGATTCGGTTATCAGTTCTAGACGCTAGTAGTTTCTCTTGCTGAAAGGTAATATCTATATATGCTAAGACTGATGAGTTGATGAAAACAAACAGTACCTACATGCAGGTTTAAATGGTTAATGGAAGAAACTGCGCCACTACATCGGCTTAGTTCTCATCTGAAAAACGACATAATATAAATGGACAACCTGACTTCGTCGTAATAAAAATTTCCATAGAATTGTGCCAATCTGGACTCTGGTATCACGTCTTTCACACTTCTTCTGCCACTACTGCTTCCATTTTCTTGGCTTTGGCTTGATATTGCGCGCTTATTATCTACAATCGATGTTATTCATTATTAGATTGGTTATAATAATTAGGATATGCAGTATCAGCATCGCCTATTTTTTACATGGATCATATAATACTGCAATTATTATCTATACCTAATTAGTGACCCGCTCTTGCTTCTGACGCGACGTGTGCAAAGGTCTGACACGGACACGTCTGTATATTGATATTTCTGTACTATATAAGATAAATATTGATTTATTTTATACACAGAAACCTTCTCTAATAAATGTTCTAAATAATGTTGAAAACCGCATCAAAACCATTGTGTAGATTAGAAGATCTAAGCGGTCACACATACAAAAAGCGACTTAGTTTTATACTCGTATGTTAGATGCTTGATGTTATCCAAATGATTCATTGCACCTACTCGTAGTTCCCGATAGATGCAGAGAAGCAGCTTGGTGCGGTAATATAGTAGATGTAGCATTGCTGTAGAACTTTAAATTTTGAAAGATCTGGATTTACGAAAATACTGTTTTCAAAACAAGATACTGTATGGATCGGTATGCTGGGCCGTAAAGAAGACGGATGAGAAAAGATTGCATGTGGCGGAGATGATATGTTGAGATGGATGTGTGGAGTGACGAGACTGGGTAAAGTGAGAAATGAGTAGGTATACAAAGGAACTTTGATAGTGGCGCCAGTTACAGAAAAGTTGAAAGAGAATCGTTTGTCTTGGCATGTGATGAGGAGTTGTAGTAAACGAGTGATCAATATTAATATTGATGGATGGAGAGGAAGATTAGTCTTAGTGGAAGAGATAGATCGTGTGAGGGACGACATGAAAGATAAAGAAGTGAACGATAGAGTGATGGCTGATAAGAGAGAATGGAAGAAAAAAACGTATTGCGCCGACCACATAACATGGGGCATGGGCACGAAGATGATGATGGAGACTGTTTCCAAAACCAGACTGCCTTATAAACAAAAGACTCGCAGCGTTGGAGATTATCTCTCTTCGGGAAGGCTGAGTTATGTTCGATGTATTTGAGTTATGCTTAACTACGGTTGTATCGTGGCAAATTGTCTTAATACTTACAAAACTTAACCAGAAAACATCTAATAATAATATCTAATCTAATCATAATAATAATAAGTAATAGGAGGAAAAAGAAAAAAGTGCGGCTTTTGTCGGGTTTTCCATTTAATTTGGAGTAGCCTGAGGTTTTGAAAACCCCAGATAAAAGCCAATAGCATCCACTACAAAACCACCAAGATAAATCAGTTACCACTAACAGACTCGCTAAAAACTCAAGACTACAGAAATTCGTTCTAGTAACGATATAAATCTATGTTCTGATTGTTATTCTAACCTGTTAATTCGCATTGATTATTCGTTTGCAAACTTTGTGATTCCAATGATGTGTCTTGCAGAACTTGGGAGACACGACAATGTTGTGTCCAGAGACGCTGAAAACGAAGAAACATCATAGCAGAACAAAAAAGCTTACGTCAGGACAAGTTTTGTCCAAAAAATCAGAAACTTGCGGAATTTTCTGTAGGTTACCTGATTAGCTATAATGAATTCATCGGGAGGTTCCGTAGCCCATGTGAGATCCGCACAAAGGGCGATATGTGCCCACGCAGACGAGTACCGATCCACTTCGAAGCTCATTCAATGTGACATTTCACACATACAATTAATTATCTTTAGAATAAGAAACGAACTAATATAATAGTCACTAAATTTTAAGAGAAAAATTAACGGTAAAACTGTTAATAAAAACGAAGAGAATTTGAAAGACATTGGTGGTTAAATCTACAATAACAAAATTTTCCTCTTTTTTGATAGATACATGATATATTTTTTTCTTTTATTTTAAATCGCTTTTCGAATTTCGTACCAAATGAAATGAAAGAAATTGTCATCGCGTTGGCTTGGCCGGATGTCCGTAAGCAGTTTTTATTTGTAGCTTTATGGTGGAAGCTTTCACTTTACATTATTTTATGTTAATTGCTCTGCAAATATTTCAACAGCGCATTTACTATGTGCGCATACAATTTAGATTAGAATTTTATGTTTATTAGTGCGGTTTACTTAAACTGAAAATCTTTCTGTTGTTTTCATGTGGCAACATACTGTTTATGGCGTATGTTTTTTCCCAGCTTGCAACATAAGCGGTCCCGCCCGCGAGCGCCCGCCCGTCACCCGTAATCACCCGTTATGTCAGTTTGGCTTGCGCAGCCAGGTGGCATTGTCCTCACGGTCGAAACGCGCAAGCGCGCACAGCTGAGGTGGCTGAATGAACAATGACAGATCAGTTAAATAATTATAATTTATTTTATTAAATAAAAATAATAAACCTAATCAATTAAACAAACTTGGGCTTTTATTAAAAAAAGTGTTACAAAGTATTGGCATAATCGAGTTTGTATTGTGAACAATCGGAGAAAGAAGAGTTAAAAAAAATCGATTACAAACGACAGATCGTATTTTCGTTGATATTTCTGTGTTAAACTGTTAAACGACTTTAGTTTGGCAACAAGTGTGAACCCTGCTAGTCGTGCTAAGAACGGGTTTCGGGACCGTTGGGTTTTTTGTTTATGTATATTTGTTTGTGGTATATATATTTTGCGAGTGAGTGTGGTGTGTCGTGTCCGTTAGTGATGCTGCAATCGGGTGCAAGTGGTCACCGCTGAGCCGTCATCTCGCCACCTCTGCACGGTTAGTGATGATCTTCTACTGCTCGTTATATTTGTGCTATAACACTGGTTATGCAAGTAACGTCACTTGAAAGTGCGCTCAGTTTTGTACTTGTCCGAGTTCAGTCCGTTTCATCAAGTGACGTGAACTATCTACTTGTACCATGTGGATGTACTTGTATCTACCTGTTACCTGTTCGTACGAGTAACTGTCCTTTCTAAAGTAGAAGCATAATATTTATCGTATCTATCTTCCTAAGTATTTATAACACTTATTATTGTTCTACTGTCCTCATGCCAAAACAATTAAATCGTTCGTATTGTTTCACGATTGATTGGGACATCTATTCTTTGACCAAGTTCAGTTGTGAATTGCAATAGGCTTAGGTACTTGATCTATTGTTATTTCCGACTTATTTAGTCGGATTTTTCTCATAATAATGATTTCAATGATAATATTATAACACTTGTTTATTATTAATATCACATATACCTACCTGCTTAAGTACTATGTATTACTGATGTTTATTTACATAATAATCATGATTAGCTCTTGTATGCAAATTTTTGTTAGTAACATTACAAAATTATAATAGATGATCTATCATCCATTTTTCATCATTTATTATGTAGGTTAATAGCACAGTTTATCAATCTGATTTATTTGATAAGATACGCTTTGAAGAGGTTTTGGTTTCATTCATATTATTCCTATATATTATCGAGGAAATCTGTATCTGACCAATTTGAAAACAAAATCGATGACCACAT
Source organism: Cosmia pyralina (assembly GCA_946251885.1). NCBI lineage: Eukaryota > Metazoa > Arthropoda > Insecta > Lepidoptera > Noctuidae > Cosmia > Cosmia pyralina. Next base: position 11,174,499 of record OX276362.1, on the reverse strand, counting down.
CCTGTTAGCAAGTGTTACTGTAGCGGCCGTGCGCTGCAAACAAGCATAGTCCTTACGGTGTATAGATGTAATCCTCGATAATACCTAGCTAAGTGCACCTCTCTTTTTATTTAGCTTGAAAAGTACCTAGTGAACTTTATGGGAAGACCAAAGAAACGATGGATGGACTGTGTGAAAGATGTGGCTAGAAAGGGGGTGACTACACTGACTACTGAGATGACGACTAATAGAGAAGTAGGTATGGAAGGATAAGATAAAGGCAAGCGAATGATGATGAGATAAGTGAACTCTGAGGGTAGGATGACTGAGACTAGCGCTTCAATCTATCGAAATCAGTCTTAACACTGATTTTAAAAGATCGAAGCGTAAATTTCATCTCTGTATCTTAACCCTCAGATGACTTATGTTAGAAAAAGACGTGCTATGGCGACCCCAAAAAACTTGGGATTATAAATAAAGAAAGAATATAATATTTGGCAATTGTTCGCGAAACACGAAATACAATTTAAAAAAAAGTGATAATAATGTTTTAACACCAACAGTGTGTGCCTCATTAGTGCAGGAGGATAATGATGCTTATGCACTATGCTCCTATTTATTTGTGGAACGCCTTTCTGCAAGGTTCATATAATACTAGCTTTTGTCCAAGACTTTGCCCGGGTGGATGACGGATTTTATCCTTCAGGAACGTACTACTGGGATAAAAGTATTCCATGTCCTAACTTAAGTCATGTTCTGCCTGTGTGCCAAATTTAATCGGAATCCGCTCAGCCCTTGAAGCGAGAAAAGGTTAGGATAGACAGAGGTTACATTCGCATTTATCAGAAAATCAGAGTGCTCCAACCTGAGGCTCCAACACGTATACATCTATCATAGTACTCTTCTATATCTATGCATATATTGTACCATATCTAACACTTCTCCTACAAAGATTGAATCAATGTTTTCAAGTCTCTCTCTTTCATCTTTACCATCCCAACTATCCTGACTGCAAATTCCAGTCTAACCAGATGCAGCTGTGTACCATTTTTTATCTCTTTTATTGTCATTAATTTTATGTTTTGTTTTGTTCAGGTTGGTTGAGGGCGACATTTGACTTGGCTTGAAGCTTGAATTGATGTAAATTTCATCACTCTTATTAATGCTTGCTTCTTTGTTAATTTGCTTGATTTTGAATTCATTGCTAACAGTGCACTAATTTGCTTGACATTCCTACATTTCGTGTCTGGTCGAATAGGTTTACGAAAAAAGTGGTCCTTCTTAGTAATTATAATAAAGATAAAAACGTAGGAGCAAAACCTTCGAATACCACTTTACAAGATCAAAAAGCGTAAACTTAATGACCAGACTTGCTTTGTAGTTGAATGGAATCTATCTGGTGTAAATTCTTATTAGAGCTCATGAAATCTTTTGCACATGCTAATATTTTCTGTATTTATGACCGTTTATGTTGCATGTTGTGTAGCTAATATGTATGCCTGTATTGGCTTATTAAAGAATACTAACATTTTGTTGTGATAATTTCCTTTGCTTCCCACAATTTCACTACCATTCATAGTTTGCGCATAGCAAAAAATAATGATTTGTCTGCACATAAACGAATACAAACACAAGTATGTAAAATAAGGAGCTTTTAGCATTTATTTTTTTAAATTAACTAAAACTACTTACCCTACCGTTCTGCATAAATCGTCACTTAAAGAGAACTCTGTTTACCTAGATACTCGTTTTCTCTTTGTTATCCGTAAAAAGTCTCCACATATTGTTTGCCACAAGATTACATACCTCGGCGTATAATAGCAGCCCAAACATTACATTACTGTGTATTATCCCGTGCTAGATCCCCTAAACACTGCCAGACTGGGTGCTGACCTTGGCCCCATTTCCTCCCAATCCAAGCGATCTCTAAGGACAGCCTTTAGTATATTTCGTCGGATGTAATAAAGCTGAATTCTGAATGCGGCATAATATCACCAAAAGAAATGGTGTATGAAAATTTTGGGACATCTTAATCTGACAAAAGGGTCTTCCCCTACTTTATTATACTTAAAAGCACTGACAACGACTGTTGAAGCGAAAGCTTTTATATTATTCAGTCAACTATGAATGAGTATTCCACCAAAAAAGTTCAGTCAATGTTTAAAATTTTATCAGTGACTGAACTAATTTGCTTAACAGGCACTGCTAAATATTTCATATATGTGAATCCATCTTCGAATGCATTTATTAGAAAACCGACTGAACATTTCGATAGCATTTGCTTATCTGTACCCCACATTTCAAACTACATGTTTACAAATCTTATCCCTGACATTTTATTGCACTATTTACCTACCCTCGTCCGAACTCACCGAGTTTTCATACGAGCTTAAATAAATATTTATGTTTCAATATGACTACCAATTTTATACGTGCAGCAAGGCCCGGCTAGCGGTTGTTTCCGACCTTGGCCCATTTTTGGGAGCTACCCCGCTAGGATCTTGGCTCTTATTTAGATAGGTACATTTACTTATTCTTCGGATGTAACTGTGGGTAAGTGTGTATGTTTTTTTGAGAGGGTTAAACGCATGTGGTACATTTTGAATCGATATGCCCGGGTTACCACGAGGCTAGTTTTTTCAAGCTAGGACAGCATATATGTAATATCCTTGCTAATTATCCCGGCTTGGCACATGCTAGAGTTGTTTACACGATACTAGCAAGCCAATAGCATTGCGGTGACATAATCCGTAAAATAATATGATCTGATTGGATACTATCTTCGCCGGCTAACATAATCAGCATATAATGTTGCTACTTCTGGGACACAGGCCTCTTATCTGTGAGATGGTGTGGGCCGTAATCCACCACGCGGGCCCAGTGCGGGTTATTAGACTTGGTAGATGACACATGACTTCGAATTTTTAGTTCTAGGACCGGCCGGTTTTCTCACGATGTTATCTTCACCGTTTTGAGAGCATTGGTGATGGAAAAAAATGAAAATAAATAATAACTTACGCAAAGTAAAGCACCTGTCAGGGTTCGAACCTATGACCTACAACTCGTAAGTCGCGGCCGTTACCACTGGGCCACCACTGCTCTCACATGCCGCACTTCGCCGGTTACACGAGGATTTTACAAGAGCCAGGATACTAGCTCACAAATAGAACTCCATCCTATTACGTTAAATAGGATGGAGTTTATTTTTGAGCTAGTATCGTAGTAGGTATCGCGCTAGCTTACTATCTTTCGCACTGGTTTATTAGCCTAAATATCAGGATAGTTCCGTATACACGAGGCTAGAGTGACTAGCTTGCTATCTTACTAGCACTATCTTGCTATCCTAGCTTCAAAAATTAGCCTCGTGTAACCCGGGCAATAGTTTTTTCGGAGTGAGAGAAAATTATACTGTGCAAAGTTTCGAGTTTTTTTTTTTCTTCTCATATTCTTCATAAACAGCTCACATTGTGATGTTGAGTTCATTTCTTCAAACAGCATGAACAGTTTTTTATATTTTTTCCTTACATTGCATAACCTATTGTGATTGCAGTCCATTACATAACTTACCTAGCGTGAAGATTTGTAACTATTGAAATCCGAACTCCGTGAATAATGGGCCCAAAATAGTGCCTTGGCGAATTATTTCCAAGCCCTAAACTTGGCCCATAAAACTTAACCAATCTGCCTAGCTTTTTCCCAACTATGTTGGTCTCAATGCCACTATATTCCTCACTTTTGAAAACTTCATGAAAATCAATTTTGAGAATGCCAAAAAATAGTCAAGAAATAATAATAAATAGTCACCATGACTATTTTTTGGAATTGAAACCAAGTCGATATTCTGCGCCGTTTGTCCGCACGAGAAGTGATGATTATGACGACACCATTCTGCTGTGCCTATAGCTATAACACGACTACTTTTTTTACCTTAGTGACTATTTAAATTATAACTAATTCTTGATTGATTATTTTTTGGCAATCTCAAAATTGGGGGGTTGGGGTCGTCTTCCAGTCTAATCGGGTGCAGCTGAATTTTTTACGTGTAGCGACTGCCTGTTTCACCGTCACACAACCCATTTACTGGGTAATATATTATATACCCCTTAGTTAGACTGTTTGTCAGACATTTGGGCTTCGGACTACCCGTAACGACAGGCAAAAATCTACAAATGACAGCCGAGACCATTACGGCTAACCGTGCTTCCAAGGCACGAAGGGGTCTCGATCGATATGTAGGTAATGGATGCTCACCCATCCAAGAACCGACCGTGGTAAGCGTAGCTTAACCTTCGAACCACCCGTGCGACTGTTATAATTTAGCTACGGGCCCCTCATAGATGGCAACACCGATGAGATTGCTAAGACTATTAATTCTCTTAATCACATTGCTTCGTTAAAATAAACCGTTCACCATCAGTTACAGACTAATTAAAATTATCATAAAAAGTTGCGTAATGAGAAGCCTCATAAAAAACGGTATTGAGCAAACCGTCGATTTTATGAAGCCCATAGCATTCTGTGCCCATAGCGTGGTTGATTCGCGTAGATACGACTACTGTTTACCGCTGACCTACTTAGGTTAATTTTTCATTTTAATGTAAACCGCCGTATGAAAAGAATTATGGTGTTTATGCAGTTATTTCAGAGTCTAAAATCTTTGGAAGTGTGTCGGGTATTGCAATATTTGATTTTTTATCAGGTCATTATGTTGCAAAGATCGACGATCGTACCTGATATAATTAGGCTCTGTGGGTGAGTAGGCTGACGACGTTAAAGATAATCATAAGAAGCAATTGTTTCAACAAAGCTTTATTCTGATACTAACAAAGAATAGAACAAAAAGAAAGGGGGCTATATAGCGATCTGTAAAAATAGAGATGGACAATATTGTTGGCCAAAGTAAAGCCCTGGTTTATAAGGATGAATAGAAAAAAGTTAATAACCAGAATAGTGCGGCGATATAACTATCCTCTAATCTAAAATGAAGCGTAGATTACTGTGCCACTTAGAATTACATCATACGCAGCGTTGAATGGCGATAGGTGATTAGCTTACTAGTCGGTTGCATACGCAGCGCTGAGCTCTCGACCCACAGCGCTTAGCTCAATAATTAACAACATATTGATTGTTATTACTACAGAATCTTTGCTGCGTAAGTGAATTCTTAAAGGTTAACTATATCTAAATCAATATTAAGATATATCACGTATTTGTTTCCTATAACGAGGTCAAAGAGTAGACAAACAATGTAAGCAAAATATTTGAAGACATTAGAGATAATTTGTAGCGATGCATTGTTGGCTCATTGCCCATAGAGGGAGGGTATTTAAGATTAAAGTGGCTAGATAAAGCTTCTGAATGAATCTTTTAAACAAGATAAGCGGATAGTACCTAATATTCTTAGTTATGAAATCGGAACGGAAAATGGAATAACAATTTTGACCCATAATTTCTTAATAATCAAGCAAGAGAATGATGATAATGAATTTCTTAACAGATCATTACTGCTTTTAAATGAAAAAAAAAATTGCGAATTAATCAGACCAAATCAGACTGCTACATTCGAGTTTGAACCTAAAATGATGCACTATTGACGTGAATCTGCTTGGTAGCACAAAAAAGAACACATTACTGCCAACTGGTAGCCTTTTGAAAAATTAAAACAAAATAACAATAGGTTTCGCTAAAGGAACTAGGAAGTCAAAGACTACAAAGAATAGCAGATTGTGCTGATCGTATCAAAGTGTGATGCGGTGAGTAATGCATACAATGCACATCCGAGACCTGGATACTATGTTTCGCATATCGTGCGTAATAAATATAATTTTCTTTGCAGTGTTCATAAAATGCGATAATTCGACCTTACTTCCTAAGAGTGTTAACAACAAGCCAGTGCTACTGATGCAGACATAACAAATAATTTGTAATACGTTGATTATGATAGCAATGCTAACCTCAGTTAAAGAGAATGATAAATAAATATATGACGTGTAATAAAATTGTCATCCGGTTGTCATTGCAACTATGCACATTGTGTTGGCCGGAGCCCTTGTATAATAACTATATGGGTCAGTGATTCTGAAGGGTGCTCCAAAAGATGCCAGATTTAAAATTAAAGGTTCTGAAAATTGACTGTCCCTTTCTATACCCATTTCTGCCACAAGCAGTTGTTCTATGTTCTGGTTTGAAGAGTTTAAAAGGGAATTACAAGCACGTGAATATTTCAGCTTTGTATCTGGGATGCTCATGTATCTACTTTGTCTCTGGTATCGCAGATGACCATGTGCGGTGGTTTAGCACTTACCATCAGGCCCAAAAAATAGGCTTTTGCAAACAAAAAATCAATAACAGACCTACAGCTACAGCGTACGAACCAAATTTTAAATTGCCTCTTGCAACTGTATTCTGCATCTCGAAACTTTCAACCGTAAATCCAGTCGTACTGGAAACTTTGCCAATAAAACTACTAGGACTACCGAAGTACCGAGGAGCCACTTCTGTGCAGCAAACAGTTGGCTCGTCCATTGTTTTTCAATGTTTATTTTACTTGCCCTCTTGAATGTGCTCGCGTTATGAACTCGATGCTTATTTTAGTCTTCCAATGCTTTTTCAGCTGTTAACGGAGTACTTATCATAAATTTATTAATAGTGGCTGCATGAGATTATGGTTCATAGGGTGGGATGGTTTTAAGTGTTTTGTTTTATTATAAAGTAATGTTGGATTTGCTGTTTGTTGTGTGGTATTGTGCTAGCAATAGATTACCCCATCGTTACCTACACGATGCATTAATTGCGAAAACATAAATGTCTTTCTACTTTATCTCTAACTAGCTTTTGCCTTCGAATACCGTCCAAGTCGACTATGGCTACCATAAATTTACTTTTAAAAAAGTAAAAACCGACTTCTAAAACCTAAAACGAATAAAATAACTTTCATAAAAAACTTAACAGCTTCTGAAGTCGGTGCCAAGCTAGTACATTGAAGAATTGAAGACACCGACTTCAGAAGCTGTTAAGTTTTTTATGACAGTTATTTTATTCGTTTTAGGTTTTAGAAGTCGGTTTTATCTTTTTTTTTAAAGTAAATTTATTTTTCCGTTTTTAGTTGAATATAATGTACAATTACATAAGCCCAAGACGAACGAAAAAAAGAATCATCAAAATCCTCTTAGAAATGCCGGAGATACAGTACATTTATGCATATAACTGCGTACATAATAATAATTACGTAATGTATTATTGTACGAAAACCTTCCTGAAAGTATGTAGATCACGATAGTGAAAGAATCATCAACATTGGTTCATTAGTTTTTGAGAAAATCGCGGACATACAAACATATTGACATACGGGTCGAATACAGATCCTTCTTTTTTGAAGTCAGTTAATAAAACATACTTAATTATCCTATGGCACCTCAACTCTCCATCAGTGAAATATTTTTTGTAATCGTATCACTACTCGTACGTACTTCCAGATATGAATTCTTACAAACAAACAATTTTACCTCTTCTTCTTTATTTTTGGTGTGGTTAGTGATTAAACTTGTGTCAGTTTTTATGCCGCCCATGGGCCTCTGACTTGGCTTCACATGCCGTCGAGAAATATCCTCACCTACTCCTCCTTCTCCTTACCTCTTTATAATATTTGTTTAATTTTTTACAGTTTTTTTCAAGATTCTTTTTACATTTTCGATTGCACTAGATTTCCTTTCTTCAAAAGCTAGGTGATATCAACTTTTATTAAATAAATTAAGTAATCCAATTTTTAAAACGAATCAAGGAAAGTTCCAAGAAAATCCATGAATAAATAAGATTATATTCTAACCTTACTCGGCTCAAACGTCACAATACCAAACGGTACTCTATGCTACGGTAACTAGATAGGTACTTAATTCATTCTCCCACGCGTTCCCATCATATTCCCATAACCTACTGATTCACTATATATATAATTCACTAGAACCACAAACTGTGCTAGAACTTTATCGATTTGATACGATTCTGACTCCTATTGCTTTGAGGTTAAGGAAGGAACTGGTATTTAAAGACTAGATCCTCACTTTAGGCATGATATGTGTTTCGATGAGATAGAGAATAGAGATGAGATAAATTAAATACAGTATTAGAGAGAGAGTGAGAAAGATTTAATTGAAAAACATGGGGAGAGAGGGAGAGAGAGAGAGGAACCTCAAGAGTTCTTGACTCTTGACCATTAAATTGACTGTGGATTGGGTGATGGTCATTGTCTCTAGTATCACCGCGGTATACCTACACTTGTATTGGGCATAATTATTATATTAATCAAAGTATTGTTTAGAAGCCAGCAGCTCCCAAACAATATGCGCTGCCTATTCACCTATCTACTATAGTATATCATATCATATATACATGTGTAAAAAGATTTTTTTAAATCCGACTGGCAGTTCCAGAGACCCCCACATACAAACAAATACCTTTATATTATTACTATAGAATAGCTGACTATCAGTTTTCGCCACGGATATGTTTTCGCCATAGACTTCTTTCATAATCTCAATAAAGAGTTCCTTGAATTTTCCATGTTCAGAAACTATTCTGTTTTTTAGAATCAATTTGAATGGCACAGGCTGGCACAGCTTCATACATAAATACGGATTCTTGAAAGATAAAAACAATGATGCTTATAAAAGCATTGCAAACATCTGCTTCATTGTTTGTCACAGAATGGCTAGCATATATACGGGTAGAAACTGTATTATTATTAGTTCAGTTGCACTGAGCAAAAAATATGCGTTGAGTTGCTACCGCAAACATTCACAGATGTTGAAATCATTGGACATAATTTGAAAAAATGCTATTAATTTGATAGGATTGTCGGATGGATGGATATTCATTGAAGCTTATTTATTGATAGGACTTATTCGTGAGATTTAGTTTTCTAAAACTTGAATTTGTTGTGTGCTATCATGAGTCATTAGAAATTCAAAATTTATGTCTGGGAATTAAAACGATAGAATTTTACTCTCTCTAGCAAACTACTTTAAATCAGAAAAAAATCAAGCCGAGAGAACAACCTTGTCTAATCCCATTTGTGAATAAAATATCGATGAATTTTGTCGAAATTCAACATTTAATTAGGTACCCCAAAATTATGCTTTAATTCTCCTTGAAATTTTAGAAAAGTAGAGAGACTACACAACACTACCTATGATGACCAATGCGTGTAGGCAGAACCTATAGAACGCCTCTCGCCCCTCAACAATTGCTTCGTCAGTGTCAATACTGCTTTCCACACAATTATGGCTTTGTCTCCATCGACAATAGACACTAGTAGTCTTCTCCGGAAGCGTCCGAGAGAGGCATTGAAGCCTGCTCTTTCAATAGCGCCTCTTAGCATTTACTTAGTGGTGATGGTTAAATGGCGAAGTGTCCTTGCAGAGTTGCAGAGCCTTCTTGTGGGAAGATGTGTAGGTTGGGACAAATTCGTGTGTCTTGTGTTTATCTAAGGGTTTAATTATGTTTGTTCTTGACGTTTGATCATCATCACAATCAATTTGTAAATTTATTTATTTATTTATTGGACAACCAACAAAGCATACACTAAAAAAAATACATGTTAAAATAGCGATGTTATTATCACATATCATAGTGTAGCCTTAATTAAAGGCTGCCACGGCAAGCATAAAATATAGGAATAAAAAAAAAGCAGTTACAAAAAATATTCTACTTATCTAGATGATCTATATATCTTAAAGACAAAGAAACTACAATATTAATTTTAGTTTTTCACCTTTATGACAATGCCCTATGCAAGACAGACTTAACTTTATGTAAAGAGTAAGACATATCAATATCTACGGTGGGTGAGTGTGACAGGCGACAAAATTGAATCTGCATTCTGTCCATGGTGGAAAAATGACCCAGATTGGTTTTAAAGCCCTTAGCACGAAGCAACTGATATCTAGACTTACGAGCAAGTTTGTAAGGCACATTCAAATTTATTTGACTCAGTAACCGCGGACAATCAATATAAGTGTTTATTACTTTATATAGGAACAGGTGATCTAAGATCATACGGCGATTTTCCAGTCTCATAAGTTTGAAATATTTCAAGCGTGAGCTGTAGCTAGTTAGATTTCTGGCCATATTGCAGTGATATGACAAGTGCCAAAGAAATCTTTTCTGCACTGATTCTAAACGGCGTTTATGTATTTCGTAGAATGGAGTCCAAACTATGCTGCAATATTCTAAGCCTGATCTGACTATTGAGTTAAAGATTGCAATTTTAGTTGAGGCGCGCTTGAAATCTCTACAGTTACGCAGAATGAAACCCAACATCTTAAACCCTTTAGTAGCAATTTTATCAACATGAGTATTAAACCGAAGTTTATTGTCAATATAAACACCCAAATCACGAATAACTTCCTTCTCGTAAATAATTTGGTCATTAATTTTATAATTACGAAAATACGGTCCTTTTTTCCTAGAAAAATGTACGTGATTGCATTTTTCAGCATTAAGTAACATGTTATTGTCCAAACACCACTGGGAAAAACGGTCTAAGTCTTCTTGAAGTTTATATGGATCCTGATTGCACTCAATTCGTTTTATAATTTTTAGATCATCCGCGTATAAGTATATCTTCGAGTGTACAAAACAAGACGCCACATCATTTACAAATATATTGAAAAACAACGGGCCCAGATGGGAACCTTGAAAATCGTCCACTACCTACTTATTATTTTTGAAACCTGCTACTCCTCATTTGTAACTTGAAATTACTCTTCACTAATCTGGTCATTTTTTCCGAGGATTTGTCTGTCCGCTGATTGATTGATAACTATCAAAATGAAAGTCTAGATTAAATCCTTTGTTGATCAATTTTTGTAAGGAATCATTAATTTCATAGGAAGAACCATCTACCGAACTCTGCTACTAACCTATAATAAGGCTGTAATACACATGCTATTAAAAAGCATGCTTGTCTGCTAGTAAGTAGCAGGCTCTCCGTGTGTATAAAATGATCGTGCCTTTTTCGTATAGGTACACATGCTAATTGTGTGCTAATAGGAAGCATGCTAATTTAGATGGTAGATAGGTACTTTGTATTGAAGAAAGCGCGTATGGATAAAATACTATAGCCTTAAATACACATATATTTCAGGCTATATTTTATCAACACGCACTTTCTTTTCAATAATATTATGTATCTACTATCTTCTTACTATATTCCCACATGAATAATTTACTTTTATCATCTCTCTCACAATGAGACTTTTTAATTAGTAGATCGTTCCATCGTTTCATAATGATTCGTTCGGAATATTGCTCGGTGGCAGTTTTAAAATTGAACTGTCGATGTCATCGACTTTGCACTTTACCAGTGATTAATGAGAAAGCTATTGGAAACTTATATTTTTGGATTTCAATTAGAAGTACCTATCAAGTTAGGTGACAGTTGTTTGATTAGGTGATCATTAGCCTGGCTCTTTCCATCTGATAGATATTATTCTCATAGATCTTGATTATTACTAACTTTAAATTGGGCAGAAGAAGATAGGTAATATTAACGTAATTTACACTTATAATTAATACCAATTTATTTTTAGGATCGCTTATAATTCTTCTCTGTTACCGTTGTTGATTGCGACATCAATTTCACTACGACATCTATAGTGAATACTTCACCACATGTGACAGAAATTTAAACTGTAGCGCGAATCAAATGTTGTGCTCTGAAAAATAAAAATAATTACGACCTATAAACCTCCATCATCATTTCAGCCAAATGACGTCTACTGCTGGACATAGGCCTCCCCCAAGCACCGCCACTTCAACCAGTTCTGTAAACCTACCTACACTATAACAGGGGCACTTGTCATACACCATCTGTTGGTATTCCCCTTTAAACAGGCCATTAATTGAACTGTCATCTACCCTAATAAATGTTTAGTCAAACTCTCCGACACGCCAACCATACGTAATATTTCTCCAAGAATTGTCCCTATTTTGTAGTCCAACAGTGGTTGAATGTGAAATTAATTTCAACTGTTATGAATTCTGTACACAAAGGTTAATGTTGAACACATGTCAACATACACTTCCATGTAAAGTAACAATTTATTATAATTCAAAACCACAGTATGTACTTCTGTATGAATTACAAGCACTGCCCGAGGCGCAAACCATGTGCAAGTAAACCTAGGACTTTTTCGAAACAGAAAAATAGAGATAGAGAATAGTTTATTGTCCAGGTAACACAGTAAGTAGGTTCACAGGGTTGATGAAACTTAAAATATTACCTAAAAAAAAAAAACCAGCTACCTACAGCTAGGTTACAAAGTATTATTTACCAGCGAGACCCAAACTAGACAGTTATAGCAATAGTCTGTATCTTGGGGCTTGGGGTACGAATTCAAGAGTGTAGACTAAAATATTTAGGTAAGTACGATAAAAGAAAAACAGGAATCAAACATACTGCTAACACCAGCCCGTTTGCTTGTGATGATGGTGAAAATTTCAGTTGACTAGGTAGAGGTCTATCAACAGCACAAGCCAATAGCCAACAGCACGTATTGCATCAATTCCGTTTTTAAGCTTCATTCAAATATTGCTGCGGGGACGTCTCCTCACTGATTTCACATAGTCACATTCTTCTGGCTGTTAAAATAACAAACCTTAAACTGCTACTTATCATCAATTCGTCCACGAATACTGATGATTGTGAAAATATTATGATCTGTCAACCATTCAGAACTCTATCCGTAGAGCCTTATGGTATATATCATGAGTATTAGCAATATTTTACTGCATGAGTTACGACCCATATTTATGCACGCCAGACATTGTTGCGACATATTTTATAAAGTAGTTCTGCACATGCGACGCGATTGCTGCACACGTGTTTAATGTTTCATACATATTGCGGTATAACGTTATAACTAACAGATCTTACATGCACTGTGGCAGACCTATTGTCGCATAATTTCTAAAGGATTACCTGACAAAACAAACATAGGGTTCAAAGTTTAAATATTAGCCACGTGTAGTAATACTTGACCATGCCCTTTCAAAACTACTTAGGTCCTATTCCTAAACTGGCATTAGGTGCTGCCCATTAAACTCATTTACCCCAAAAATGGAAAATAAGTGTTTTTTGGCGTCATGGCAACAATAGACAGGGCTCCCAAAATAGCCAACACGGACGCCTATGCTTTTTATTTAGGGTCAGTCCTCCTAGTACTTCTGCGCCACACCGTACGGTTGTGGGTTGTCTCTATAGTTGTTACGCTCTATGATGTCATTTTTTATTGTTCGTAGCCAAGTCATTGGTGGTGGTCTCGAACGGCCTCTTTTTCCGTCTTCTATATTCATGATTCTTTTATTCATATGTTCATCAGCTAAATTCATCCTTAACGGAGTGTTCAGGAACACAATATCAAACCAATAATCACTATCAAATGGATAAACTCCGTTTAAAAACCTCAGAAACCGGGCATAAGAGGTGGTGAAGTGTTTAAAATTCAGGCAGTTAGATACCGAGACCAAAATGCAGTTGAACTCAAAATATTCAAAGCCTAAGAGAAAAATTCTTGCCAATAGGTATACATAAACCTAACGTTCCCCCCAAGAATCCGCAAAGCTAACCCACTTCTAACTGATCGTGCACAGGTAATGGTGCAGTGTTTAAAGATCTAGACACGACTGAACGGCCATCTGGTTTGATGGACTTATTACCTGTCACAGACTTGATATAAATGGACGCAGCTATCTTCAGCAACGGTGTTGATTATAACGTGGGTAGTATTTGAAATGGTGTAACTTTAAGTGGGTATTTCATAAGTAAGTGATTAGTCAGGTTAGGTAAATGTCAGTGGTTTAGCCAAATTCCGGATTTTAATTTTTTTTCTGCTACTGTTAGTGCTCTACTGCTCTAGCTAGAGTGACTAGACGGACAGTGCTTGAGTATCACGCCTTGCTCGTCTTGCTAGAGTCAGGCAGCATCTATGTTTGTCTTAAGAGGGGACGTGGCCAGTGAGGAATATGAAAAATAAGTATTTGAAGACACTATTGCCGTCGCGCTGCGCCCGAACAGTGATAAGTGAGTGCGATGGTACAGCTGCAGCTCAGACCGATTATATCACATAAATTTTGACGAGATCGTCGTTTCGTATTCCCCTTTTTTCTCCTCGAAAATTGAGCCGATTCAATTATTTTTTTCATTAAAATTTTAACAAAGTGTATGTTTAGCTTCCTATCATTTTCTTTTATGTTACAAACTTTTACAATTTGTCTGGTAGTCCTCTAATCACGGCGGTAAAAAAGGGCATTTTTTGAATTTTTGGAGGGTCATATTTTCTTTACTTATAAGTTCCTGAAAAAAAGGAAATGACAGGGACGTGTCTACAGCAGACTTAGATTTTATGAAAAAAAAAAAAATATTGCTCTAGAGGAAGAAAAACGGGGAATACATTTGTGTGGAAAAATGCAGGCCACCTTCCCTCCTAAGATGCGTCCCCACTTGTAACATGTTCGCCAACAAAAGTTCTACCATGTGAATCACGAGCAGTAAAATGTGAAATCTTAAACACTACGCAAGGTTCATCAAAACAGCATTCATCTGTGTTCCAGTACACTATTTGACACTTCTTCTTTTCGGGTCGATGGTAAATAAATGTATTTATGTTAAATGCGTTAGGCCTAGTAGATGGCCACGCCAGTCGCGCATCAGGGGCGTTTTGTAGGTTCTCAGATGTGCTGATGTATGAGCACTTTGGACACTCCAACATATGGGACATGGTTTGGTCAGGTGACATGATGGTCAATTGAACACACCATTCTCACAATCTCCCACAAAAACTGTGCCTATTATGACCATTACATTTACGACATATAATCGATCTCTTCTTTTCCATTATATCAAGAAACTGCGCCAAAACGGTGTTAGCCGGGTACGTGCGTTGGCGCAACGAACGGCGTGAAATTATAAATTTCTTATATACCCACTAATGATAGGAACATGCCCGCCATTGTGATGCTCTAATACGTTTCATATGAAAGCAGTATTGGGGCTTAACGGTCACGATAATGTTCGATAGGTACGGCTATCAACGAAAATCGATTAACACTTCAGTTTCTTAAACAACATTACCAACATTCTGCTAGAAAAACCAGTACTTTTGGCGGCAATTGTCAAATGAGATACTTTTTAACTTCACGAATACACAGATACAAAATCATTTGAGACAATTTTCACCTTTATGTTTAGTATTTTACATCAACAAAACTTATTATTATTTGGAAATCATGACATTACAAAAAAAAAATATTGGGACACAGATGTTAAATTCAGATAATTCAAACTTGGCTACTTACCTAAATCGAATAATTTTGAGTCATTAATCTATTTAGATCTGCTGTTACTGACCGTACCAGTCTTGTAAATATGTATAAGCGATGGTTGCGCATGAAATCAAAGACGGAGGTCACATCTCATGACCTGAAGGTGTAAGAGTTTTGTATGGACTGATGTTCGGTATGATAAATGTTGTTTATGAGGTTTGTCAATCTAGGTCAGTGGTTTTCGTGCAGTTTGATGGAATGTAGAAAATGTGAATGTGAAAAGGAATTACTTTCAGGGAAATTATAAGTAAGAGTGACTGCTTCATTGGTCTAGTGGTCGCAAGCGCTGCTGCTGAGCATGAAGTCTTGGGTTCGAATCCCAGATCAGGGAAAGTGTTATTGAGTTTTTCTGTCTGGAATTTCTCAGTAGCAGCCCGGAGTCTGGATTTGTGCCCGGTTGATAGCAATAGGCTCACCCCCTATTACATGGGACTTAAGTAAACAACTGGCGAAATGTGGGTGTACTTTAGGTACACCTCTGGCTCTGCCTAACTCTTCGGGGAGCAGGCGTGATGTTATGTTACGTTATACGTAAGGAAAATTGTTAGTTAGAGAAATTAAACGATCAATTCGGAGTGCATTGAACTTAAAAGTTCCTGCTGCGTCTTGTCCATTTTTATATCAACACACTGATTTTAAAATTAGTAAAATTCATAACTTGATGTTTTTTTTTTTTATGACAGTGAAATTATTATTGGCTCATATATAATTTAGAATCAATGCATTGACCTATCGTGGATTTAAAATTTTAAAAATCTTGGCTTTGATTTGTCACTCGTAAAGCAGTCAAAATCTACTTAGATACAAATCTTTAATTTACTCAAATCAATGAATCATATTGTATCATTTAATTATTAAGAAGAATTTTTATTTACTTATTAATTTATTCACCACATAAGTATGGGAACCAAGTTTTCTACAAATATAGTTACGCATTCACGATATGTAGGTGCCTAATACTTATTAACTATAATATCACAGTCTATACCTATATCATACAGTCGTCGTCCGACGAGAGCCCGAGCTGCTTACGTAGTTCGCCGAACTTCGTATGCAGCTCGGGCTTCGTCGGACGACTGTATGATGTTTAAACTGTGATAATATCACAGTACCAGGAAAACATGTTATGGGTTTTGGATAAGTATATACAGAAAACATAGTAGTAGCCACGAAAAAAAAAACCTCTTACTAACTCAAGAGTTCCAGCTCTCAGGTGGCAGAAGTGCTTCTCTCCTGGCTAGGTTATAAATAAAGGTAGTCCAAATAGTTGACGTCCAAAAGAAAAATCTGAATTCCTCATACTCAGGAGTATTCATAAATACCCAATATAATTTATGTTCGGCGATTTTTTTTAGTTTTCTAGTTATTTTTGTTTTCAGAAAACTGTAAATAATTACAAAAAATATCTGTGCCTGTATTAAGAAATAACAATCCCTGTAGAATACCTGTATCACAAATAATATAACTGTATTAAGAAATAACAATCCCTGTAGAATACCTGTATCACAAATAATATAACTGTATTCAGAAATAACAATCCCTGTCCCAATGTGAATTTAATTCTGTGTATATCTGTGCGAATGTATAACTGCCACGTTCAGTGTACTTTAAATCAAGAATACCACTTGGAAGTCTATTCAAACCTCATTGTAAAGAGGCTTTAGATAAGTTGGAAGGCTCTCCAAAGAGTTCTGAAAGCAGGACGCGGTAACAGGCAACTTCCTGACCACACCGCAGAGCGTCCTTCCGCTCCTGAAGCCGTTAGTCTGCTATCTCATTCAACTTTTTATAAAAGTCCTCTTCTCTTTAACTAAATAAAAAGCAGTGAAGTATTTTTTATCTGGCAACATTGTATTTGCGTGTATTTTTTTTCGATATTCAAGTTTGAATGGCCAGCGGTATTTTGTGAATGCATGCATGATTTCCAAAATCAGACCAATCCGGGGGAAATGTTATTTCTATCGAAAAATGTCGGAAGCGGAAAATGGTTAATTTTAAACTACATGAACCTTTATTATTTGTACGCCAGGTGTACCAGCTTTAATTTAGCTCACAATGTAAATAAACCTTGAGTCTAATAAAGGTATATTGGCGATAAGCTTGCTTAGTCACTTAAAGACATAGCAATACCTTCTTTCGTTCCATCCTGTTTGGTCCTTTAATGATAGATCGCCCGGTGACTTGCCCTGCTGGAAGCGCTTCCGGAAGGATGTTTGCGTCCTGCCGGAAGACTGTCGCGGGTCCTGCTAGAAGTACGCAGTTTGTATGAAATTTTGGTCTGGTTCTTCCAGCAGTACGGTGACCTCGTTTAACCTCCTTGCGCTCGTCAGAAGTTTTAAACATTTGGTCAGGTACTTTCATAATATTAATAATAATATTAGATGTATTCGTACTTAATAAATTAGGAATTATTATTATAGGAGCACATTTATTTAATATGATTTAAAGGAAAAAACTAAGTATTTTAAGACTTATAAATCTGTCACTTTGGTTTAATAAGCACTTAAATATTGTGACTGTACAGTTAACAATTAATAAAAATAGGAGTGACGCGGTAATCACAAAAAAAAAAAATGAAAATCAGGAATCTAAACAAAAACTTGTTTACGCTGGAATACCTAAATGTTGACGACTCCGTGCGTTTTCGATCGAAATAAACCGCGCGAGCGCGAACGCGCTGCCTCCGTGTATGCTCATGCGCCATTGCCTGCTGATTGAAGGTCAGTTATGTTTTGCAAACGTTTTTTGTACAGTGTGCCAATTTGAATTTTGTGCTGTATATTATTTACACGATACTGTGAGGGCTCGAACCTCACAGAAGGAGATTTACTGAACTACTAAGTAATACGAGAGGGACTCTAGTTATATGGGGCTGATGCCCTCTGTATTTTAAGCTTCAGATCAAATAAATCACACTCCTTAACTTAATTGGTTCTACGCGGAGCCCTCACCAGAATCTATCTGTCTTCCTATTAAGATAACGAGAATCGTTTTCTTGATAGAAGATATTCCATATTTGAATGATTGAATGTCAGCCAGTATAATATTGTCAAGGCTTGATCAAAGCATCGAACCTCCACAGTACTGTGATCGGTTAAAGTTGCGTCCTTCTTCAAGTACTATTTGTCCAGCTGGCAGGACTCCGGGCGATCTAAAACCTGTATTAGCATGTTCTACTAAAGTAACACCTACGATGTAAAAAAGACAATAACGATTTGCCTTTTTCAGAGATTACCTTTTGAGTCAAAACAATGAACACTCGACAAATAGGTGCGATTGAGTGCAATTTGTTATGTTTTATTGTTTTCTCTCGACTGTGGTGGAAATGAAAAGGATAATTTTAACTACCTACTTAGGTACCGTAAGGGCGGGTTACTTTGACTCTAGGGCATAACTTTGGCCCAAATCGAGACAACTGTATAAACTGCCCGAAGTGTCACGACCACACCGAACGTCGTATGTCCTTCGGTAACTATTAGATGGTGATATAGACGCGTACTTGCGGAACCTTGTGTGGATTTAATGACAGTAAACATCTGTCTCGATTTGGGCCAAAGTTATGCCCTAGAGTCAAAGTAACCCGCCCTTACTGTATGTTATATGTAAGTCATCACCACTGCCTAGTCTTTTCCCAATTATGTTGGGGTTGGCTTCCAGTCTAACCGGATGCAGCTGAATACCAGTATTTTACAGGAGCGACTGGGTATCTTACCTTCACAACCCGTTACTGAGTAATACGATACCCGTTGGTAAGACTCGGGCTTCTGACGATTCGTAACGACTTACTTCGTTTATCGCTTTTTTTCTTTTTGCTCAGCTCCTAAAGGTCATAGCGTGATGTTAAATAGCATATAACCTTCCTCAAGAATTGGGCTATCAAATGTAAAAAGAATTTTTCAAATCCGACTGGTAGTTCCAGAGACTACCCCCTACATACAAACATCAAACAAATACCTCTTTGTAATATTATAATATAGATAATGTGTAATTTAAATACCGCACAACCTCTTGAGGGGTCAGTGTACTCATCATTATGAACAACTTTTACTATGGGACCAAAGCTGAAATCGGAAAAAAAATAAGCTGTTCCCTACATTTATGTTCGCATAAATCGTCAAAATTAAGGAACAGCTGATTTTATTTGCGATTTCAGGGTTGATCCCATAGTAAAAGTTGTTCATAATGATGAGTACAATGACCCCTTGAGAGGTTATGCGTTATTTAAATTACACCTTGTATATTAGTGGACATAAAGTGGAACTTAAAAAAACCTAGCTATTATTGAATTTAGATAACAATGTCTTCGAATCAACATTTTACATGTGCACTATGGCAGTTAATTCAGAACATAGCCCAGTAAATGGATCGACGTGTGGCAGCCAGGTGTCTGAAACGCGTTCAACTGACGTGCAACCGACCGTGGACTGTAGGGCCGCCATCTTTTTGGAAGTCTGTGGACAGCTTTTTCGTTGGGGTCGTTATTAGGTGGCAGGATTGATTTTGTATTTCGAAGGTGCCAAACTAAATTTAATTAGAAAAATATATTCTAACAACTAAAGCACTAGGAAGTGGTGAAGGGCGGGCATTTTGGGGGACTGTTTTATATCGGGGGACGTAATTTTGACGTTCAAAATGTGCTGATTCTCAGCCTAGTTTGAATAAATGAATTTTGATTTGGATATGATAATTGAAAAAGCCGCTTTGTGTCTGTCAAATTCATTCGATTGAAATAATAAAATTATGCAATGTTTAGCGCAGTGTCGTGCATTTCTGATATTTGAAATAAAATACTAATTACATAAGAACTGCACAAGTAGTCAATTTACAAATGTTTGTGCAAAAAAATTGTCAAAAAGCATTTGTAAATTTCTTTTATGTTTTGCTATTATGTAATTAGATACATACTTACATACTTGTCAGTCTAGACAATTGTTTTTATTAAATGCTTGTTCTCCAAGTCTTGGATTACCAAAGCCTTTTAAATACGTACTGATTTGTGTAAATATATCTTAGATTTTACCGTTGTATCGACAATTTATCATGACCTAACATTTACCTATTTAAATATTCCGTATTCGATTTTGCTTCACCAAAGCTAAATAACAATTTTTCAGTTTGTGTCGCACCGTTACCGTTATCACGGTAACATATCTCTATTCCCCGAAGGATTTGACAATAGGGATGATGACTAAAAATATTTTTTGTCTGTCATTTAGATTATTAAAAAATATTGGACACGTATTTTTCTTTTTTTACGTAATCAAAAGATTACGGCGATACATTGAGTTAAAATGTGGCTTGACGTCACTTCTTGCTAGATTTTATACGTAGTTTATTATAGTTGTAGCGAAGCGAGCCCACACTCTGTGTTCAACTTTAATGCGTTTTATCTAAGTATTTTTTTATTAACATTATAAAGCAAAAAATACGTGTAAGTATAATATTTTTTTATTGTCTGACTGATGGCCTAAATCGAATTTCTTTTTTTTACCCTGGCATCATCCCTATTTGTTAGTCATTTAAGTCCCATGTACAATAAATAGGTGGCAAGCCTATTGCCATTACTGCTACTGTGAAATTCTGAATCATGTTTTGATATTTTCCCTTTTTTTAACCGACTTCAAAAAGGAGGAGGTTCTCAATTCGTCGGAACCTTTTTTTTTATTTTTTTTTATGTATGTTTTCCGATTACTCGAAGATGGCTGGACCGATTTCGATTTTTTTTTGTTTTATTCGAGAGGGTATACATCACAGTTGGTCCCATATAAAATTGATTAACTTTGCTTCGGTAGTTTTTGAGTTAGCTTCAATAATACGTATTTTTTCCCCACTTTTATATGGATGATGTTCTAGTTTGTTTTGCAGGTAGTGGTATTAGAATTTGTGTGGGGTAGGTATTACATCGAAAAAGTGAAAAATAAAAACTTTTTTACAAAAAAATACAACCGACTTCCGAAATTAAAGTTATTTTTCACTTTGTAGTGTTGTTTTTGGAAGTCGGTTGTATTTTTTTTATTAGTTTCGTTCCAAACTTGTCTCACTCATCGCTCCAGACAACAGGCCACTAAAGAATTGTTTTTATAAAACCTACCGATCGGGCAAGAAACTTGTTTAATTACACCTAATAGGTTTTCTTTACCATATTGATATTGACTCAGTGTTTATGATCATGACCGTTCAAACTGTGAAGAATAATGTAATGTCAAGGACTTTTTACCTAGATCAATCACTTCGATAGTTTTGCTTCGTAAATTGTCTATAATTATATTTATTTTATTACGTTTTTAACATAAGGTAAAACAAAATAACCCACGGGGACGAGTGAAAAGCTATGGGGAGACCTTTAGGAGACAATAGGTAAAGGATGAAAAAAAAATGGAAGGTGTATAATTGCAAAACTTCGGGCATTTTATCCATCAAATCCAAACATTACTTACTTCAATTATGCTTTAGCGTGCAACATTGTCGCCATTAAATTGGTTTCTCAATTCATATCTTATATTTTTGATCTATTTCTTTATCTTAGTGGAAAATATGCCATTCAGATCTTCGATTAAAAAAAAATTAATAATAATGTATACATTATTGATCGAAGATTTAGGTACAAGAAGTAGTAGGTAAGTATAATATTTAACTGTAAGTATATTATGTATGTAAGTATATGTAGTAAGTAATGTGTAAATATGCGAATTTACTTAATGTTACACAAATTTTCCTAAATTATAAGTAATCTTGTTTGGAACCTTGAGTGTGGTCACAGTATTTCTTATGAGCGGCGGTTGCACAAACCCTTCACGGTCACTGAATGTCTATGGGCAGAGCGCGAAGATACGCGCTACATAAATAATAATAATAATTACTTTTTCATCAAAATTATTGTGCGTTCCGTTATTTTATAATTTGGTAATTTAGGCAATTTTAAATAAGTTTTTCAATAATTGTAATCGAGATATTTTTCTGGTTATCAAAATCCAACATGCTTTGATCGACCAACATTACAAAATGATGTTTTAAACTAATGTCAGTTTAGAAGTCATTAAGGTGACGATAAACGAGTTTTAATGATTTTTAACTGAAGATTACGTCTAACTAAACGAGTAGATAGTGTTAATGATTTGGAAAAAACATATGTTCAATTAGAGCATTTTCTTAATAGCTTAATATGTGAATATTTTAGATTATGTTTATTTATATTACAATCATGTTGTACCTAATTAATTTGTAAATTTATGTCTAACGCGGATACAAACCTGAGAATCACGCAAAAACTATCAAGTGATTTTTTATGAAACCTTCACTATTTTAAATATAATTTAAATATTTATCTTTTACACGATAAATAATAATTAGGTACAGTATAAGTTTTTTAATTTATTACCTTTTGTTTTTTATATAATAAACTAATTATTCGTCTAATTTGGGGCAGCGCTCCTTGATAGGTGAGCCCTATTACTGGGTGGACGCACGACGCGTTACGTGAGCTCAGCACAGAACAAACTATGCACTCAAGGCCGTTGGCATATATCTACGTCTTAACATTTCTTGGCTTATGGTTAAGTACGATACATTATTGTAAGGAACCTACCTACTTCTGAGTAGTTGCATATAAACCCTTCACGGTTGCTGATCACGTTTGAACGCAGGAGAAGATGTATTACAAAGAGTGTTGCCATTGTACATTATTGTTGCAGAGAGTTTAAAACTTTGCTAACTAACTATTGTTTTGTTCACGATATTGCTACTTGAAAATACGTTAAGTTGGTGTTGTGTAAACATAAAGTGCCTTTAGTTATGTAGCTTGAGAAAACAATCGTACCTAATAATAATAGTAATAATAAAGGGCTTGATCCAGAAAGCGGTACAGACGTCAGCAGGTCAAGCCACCTGAAACTGTCAAATTTTCCCTATCAACCTTGAACCTAATGCTTTAGCGATAAAGATGAAAATCTATTAAAGAAATTTGACAGATTGCGTCTGTACTTCTGGACACGGCGCGAATCGTTAGGAGGAGGTCAGAGAGCAGCCCTGATCACCGGTAGCTTGGACCCTGTTCCCGATACCGGTGGGCTAATATTTTTTAATGTTTTTATACTTTTTATATTTTAACATTTAAAAATGTACCTAATTTAATATGTATATACTTATGAAATAAGGGAAATCATAATAATAAGAAAGCGTTTGAGGATGTAACATTATGTTTTTCGATCCTAATCTGCCGCAATTTTATTGAGGACTTTTTGTGCCAGTGCGAATCTCATTTTGCGTCCCTTTGCTATACCTACTTTTCGCGTTTTAGCATGACAATAGCGGTCATTGACCCACCTACATTTTCTAGCATTTTTATTTCAACTGAAATAAAGTTCGTTAACATCCTGAATCAATATCTATCGTGATCTTCAACATGTTCCAATAATGAAATAGGTACCATACGTTCAGTCAGTTATAAGCAATTAGCTGACCCACCCTTGCATAAAAGAACTTGAGATTTTTTATAAAACGAATCTATAGAATTGTATTATTCTTTTATATTTTATTTAATAAAGGTATTTAAATAAAATATAAAAGAATTATAAAATTAACATATTTTATGTTTGGGTTCCTACGGCGAGATACTAGGGAAAGGGCAATGACCGCTATTGCCATGCTAAAATGCGACAACTATAGTTAATATTAGTAAGTTGAAAGAATCTCTTCTCATCAACTTCGCTTTAAAATCATGTCAAATCACTCACTCACTGGCACACTGTCACTGGCTCATAATAAACCTCTATCGTGCCTGTATTCAATTATACACCTCGTATATTCCGCTTGCCTCTCCAATGCTCCATTTCAAACAACGTTATACGATTAGCCACAGTCGAATTGGCGCGTGTTCTCCGGACGATCATAGAGATTAGTCTGCACGATGAATCATCATAGACTTAAGACACACTTATGACACCCGACGCCACAGCACTCGAGTTTATTGGCAGAATATTTTCGTCATGTGGTGCGGAATGTTACAAATCTGTTACGTGCTTTATTGATGGATGGCTAGTGGACTAACTGCCAATGTTTACAGTTTGAAAAGATGTTAGTGCAATAAAACGGTTTGTTTATGTTTAACTCTTTCCGGGACATAGAGTAAGTGCTCGTTGATTTATTATGACTGTGGCCGTCTTTTGATGACGGAAGACCACCGCATCATTTTACATGCCGGTTCCTTTATCTTCAAAGAGTCTTTATTTTTGCAGATGATATACTTAGCCACACTGTCCCTATAACGCAGGTTTTACCCGCAATTATTATTTTTCGAAAATCAATCGGCAAGCAAAGCATGCTGGTATCGTGTCCTAGAGACAAATTAAACCGAAGGGTATCAAATTTTTTTGGGTTCGGGTTAACGGAATCCATACATATTCTAGTCTAGTTCTATAAAATATTAATTGAATAAAAAACGCCATGGAAGCTGCGAAGTTGACTAACCCAAAGCTGTCGATTTTGATCAAATAGGTAAACAACAATTATTGTTTTACTAAAAATGTTTATTGAAAGAAACGACCTTTGCTATGTTTTTTTAAAAAAATCGCCTGCAAATTTATTGTCACCTAAGGTAACATTTGTACCTATTTATTTATTTGCGTGATATTCGTACTGCATAGAAATTCAAAATGGCTGGCGTGACAACCTGCGATAAAATAAAATAACTCTAATTTGGTCGAAACAATTCAGCACGCTAGTTTTTAAAGGCAATTGACCTAACTGTATTCTGTCGTTATATTTTTTATAGTTATTTAATAGTTATAAAAAAATCCTGGTTCTGATAATAATTAGAGGTTAGACCTCCAAGCATTTGATTTGGCTGGTTAGGGTGGCAATGACACTTCCAATTTCAATTTTTTACAAGGAAGTGAACTAGTTCCTACCCATCGATACCATTTTAACAGTTTTTATTACCCTCAGATTAAAGCAGAAAGGTGATTCGTTTTTGAATTTGGTGTTTGTTTTTTTGACCTCACTCTCAGTATTCCGCGCGGTCTATCTGCCTTTCTTCTATAATCTGAGTTATTACCTCTAAAGAAAGATATTGAAGGAAAGATTGGCAGGGGCTCGTGGCTAAATAATAACAGCCGCACATGTCGATTTTCAAGGTTAAGCAACGCTTGCCGAGGTCGGTCTGTGGATGGTCCATTACTTACCGAGACGCCTCCGTGCCTCGGAAAGCACGTCGAGCCGTTGGTCAGAAATAAGCCCAAAAAGAATGACAACCAGTCTTACCGTACTGTACCGTTGGGTATCGTGTTACCCGGGGTATTGAGGTTGTATTTGTATGGGTTGTGGAGGTAATAAGATAGGCAATTGCTCCATGTAAAATACTGGTATTCAAATGCATCCTGTAAAGGCTCCAGGCTCCTACAAACAGGCGCAACACGCGACGCGAATCGCACGCGACACGAAGGCATCTTCCGTCCTGGTACACGCGGAGTCTTCAGACTGGAAGCCGACCCCAACATAATGTAGTTTGGAAAAGGCTACGCAGATTGATTGACCTCCAAACATTTGATTTCGCTTCTTAGGTTGGCAATGACAATTCTAATTTCAATTTTTCACAAGGAAGTGAACTAGCTCCTACCATTTGAGACAGTTTTTATTGGCGCCAATTTCCGTTGTCCGTTTATTATGAAATGAGTTTTAATACAATTATACAGCTATTACTTAGAGAGATATTGATTAAAAACCTGACAATTACAGTTTATTAGCACGAAAACATGATTACACAGCCGTAAATTTCACGGGTTTCAATTGATTTCACAATGCTCAGTTTTGAATAATAATGAAATTCTATTAGCAAAATCGGCATTTTTATGTATAGGTAGGTATTAAATTTATTTCTTTGTTACTTCATTTGTTGCAAAAATGTTATATTTTTTAGAATAGGCAAGCATTTCATTTTGTATGACTTGCTGCATAAGTAGGACCTCTTGATTGCTGACAGCAAACTTACACTTGAACCATTGATATAAATAAATATGTAGGTAAGTCCATGACTTGAACACTAGACAGTTGGTCTATCATTTTTTTCTTACTAAAGACATCAAAATACTGCAAATACTTTTCTTTTATTTTATAAATTATACGTACCTCTACTTATAATTTGAACGTTGCAGAATCCTAGAAGAACTTGATCATTGGTAAAAATATGCCATTCACATCTTCATTGATTTCGGCCCATTTTGAGAGTTAACTCTTTCTCAATAGGTAATGTTGTTTACCAGCTTCTCTGGTACAGATCTTGATAATTTAAGAGAGACGCATGACGAGATACTCTGCATGAACCAATACTCGCACGGGCGTAATAAAATCACGGCGGGATTTTATAGCGCACTGGATTTTCAACGCTCTGCTTAGCGCCGAGAGTGCAAAAACAACAGTGTTTTTTCGACGCGCTAGAATGTACTCTGTTATTGATAGGTTGGATTCTCAACGCTCGGCTCAACAACGAGAGTTGAAAATCCAGTGCGCTATAAAATCCCACCGCGATTTTATTACGCCCGTGCGAACGGGGTTTAAGCGCGCTATGAATGGGTTTTCAACGTTCGACTGCACCGAAATCCAACATCGCTTTTATTACGCACTCATTTAGGGTGTGTGTGTCGCCTAGTGGTACTGAAAACGGACATACGAGTAAATCTACTCAATCTATCACACTCCACTCAATCCAGCACGTTTTTTGCTAATTCAGTCGATTTTCAATCATGCCCCACCAAGTTCATTGTACCGGCAGATTGAATTCGCAGTGATTGCGTGATTTTTGACTCTCGGACATTCAAACAAATTCGTGATCGTAGCGTGCTCGGTTGTTTCAGCGGTGAGAGTTTGTGACTTATTATCTTTTCGTTTTGTCACTATGAGGATAGAAAGAAAGTATTTGAGATATAGTGAATGGTGTTGAGTTTCATTTTAGTAGCGACAAAGCTTGTAGACATTTTCATACAAGCAGTTAAAGTACGAGAGCCCATGATCATAATTTTTGCCTCATCATTTTACGACCAAAACTTTAACTTTAGATTTGGTTATTCTGAATCCTATTTGCAGAAGATTTCCGCGTCACGTCTGACCCGACTACAATTCAAATACATTTATGTCAAAAAAAAAAATACCGAACTGTTTGTTTCCCTATTCCCGATTTCAAAACACTGAATTCTACCCGTTTGCTCCTCTGAGCTTGTCACAGCAACTCCATAATCGTCGGAACGTAAGTTATGAATCGATTAATTATGATTCCAACTAAACTGTTTCATTCAATCAATTTGCAATGAGGTTTAACTCCACTTTTTTCTCTCAATTCAAAAGTTCGCAATTTTTTGCAGCGATCTATCTCGCGTCTGACTCTGAAGTAAGCACTTATTTCAGAAAAAATCATGAAAAGAGGAAAAAGTAGTCTGCTACTGAGCCGGACAGTCGCCGATCGCCCCCTTCCATTCCGTCTGGCGTACGCTCTGTAGCAGTTTTTTATTCACTTCAATATTTTTTATCTAGGTTCATTAGAATTGCTGCTTTTTATCCTGCCATCTATAATTATTCAGTGACAGAATTTTATTTTCTCTGTAGCAATCTGGAGTCGGAATTTGTGAACAATTCTCGCCCTCTAATTCTGAACGGTGAACGAAACTGAACCGTCTCGCTAGTCGCTGACGCTGAATCGGGTATAGTCGGCTCCAGTCGGTTGGTGACGCTAAATCGCGTAGGACACTCGGTGCTGAATCGCGTATACTCGGCTCTAGTCGTAAAAATGACCACACGATATATTTATGTGAAAATCGTAAGTTTTCACATAAATATATCGTGTGGTCATTTTTCCGATCTTCAATTGTCTTTCCTAGCTATTAAGGCCACTCCCATTGAACTCCTTTCGGAAGCAGTGAACACGTCTCTCAATAAGTAGGTAACAACGCACATTGTTGCCACGTATAGTGTTATTGGCACGCATTGTAATACAATCAGTGTTGACAGCCATGAGAAAACCGCATGGAAAACGGTTCAGTGGCCCAGGGAACGTTGGCCGTTCTACAAATTGCTTCTCTCAGATTTTTTTTGCCTCAAGAGTGTTAGGTCAATTTTGTTGTATGGATACCTACTGCCATAATTATAGGTACTGCTGATTTGTACTACATTGATTCATGATCGCGGTTGTGAGTCATTCTTGGAGGCGGTATTTTTATCTTCCAAAACTAACAAAAGCTTTGTTTCCCTGGCGAAATAAGGTAGTAAGATGGTGGGCCTCGTTCTAAAAGTAATCTAAACTAGTAAGAAATACCTAGGACTTTGGAACCTTAGAGCTTCCTCTTTAGCCAAGCGGGAGACAAAACAAAGATAGATTTCTTGTACCTTGTATAAAGTTATTGTTTGCCCCCAAAAATCAGCCGACTCGGGCAATTGGACCCATTTATAAACCACAGCCCGGAAATATTACATCTAACAAGCATAAGAAGCCATTTTGATGCACCCCTGAGTCGGTACCCTCTTTACACATTCATAAATCTCATAACATAGATATAGGTACTCCTTGCTTAGCTAGTATACAGTTCTAGCGGGGCATAAAGCACGGAGAATTGCTTCTGCGTGACGGTCACTAATCTTAATTTACTTGATTACCAAAGCATGAAAATTGACGTCTGATTGGCTTAATTGCTTGTCACAATTATCTTTGTATTTGTTTTTAAGGCCAGTACTTGGGATATCAATTTAAAATTGAGAAAACACTACAATACATACCTACGAGTTTTTAAATCTTCTAAGACTTTCGCTGTCCTTATTTTTGTGAGCTATACAGTTTTTCCTAGGCATGACAAAGGACTAAATAATTTTAGATTTGTATCAAACGACCACAATAAAGCTTCTTCTCGGAAACTATCAGTAATTTGTATACAACATAATTTCACGCCTACCCAGACTCTCCTTCCTACTAAGCCAGTAAATCACGTTCCGTTTACATAGTCTACATAATCTCAATTTATCCGAAACAGAATCTTCAATACACGCTGTCCTTGTCAATTGATGTTCAGACAACAGAGTCTGGCCCTTGGCTGTCGGCCGCTGTCAGCCGGCCATTTTGCGATGCGTCACTAAATAATACACGACACGAGGCTAGTTTTTCAAGCTCGGATATTCAAGATTGTGCTAGTAAGCTAGCAAGCTAGTCACTCTGGGCTCGTGCACAGAACTGTCCTCATTTTTAGGCAAAGAAGCTAGTGATAGTTTAATAGAATGGTATTATCAGTGGAATGGGGTTCTATTTTTGAGCTAGTAGCGCCTCCCACCACCGATTTTTAACCGACTTCTAAAAAAGGAGGAGGTTCTCAATTCGGATGTTTGTATTTTTTTTTTTTTTTATGTTTGTTCGCGCATAACTCCGTCGCTTGCCCACCGATTTGAAAAAATATTTTTTTGTTGGAAAGGGTATACTTCCCAAATGGTCCCATTTTTGTCAAAATCCAGTTCTGATGATGGGATCCTGGAGAAATCGAAGGAACTCTTCAAATATTATAGGCACACCTATAGCGATTTGGGTATTTTTTATAGTAGCTCGTGCATTTGCTCTCGGAAAGCACCACTTGGTGAAGTGGAACTGATGATGAAGACCACAGATGGCTACCGGAACTACTCAATGATAAATATTTCACGGGTTGCGATTCGATTACTTTAATATGGTTGCTAAGCAATTTCCGCTCGTCACACAATGCGTGTGGTGAGTAGTTGTTGAGGAGTTCTCCTGGTTCTTACCAGCAGAACTCCTCAACAATTAACGTCCCAGCATCGGGAAAAGCAATATTTTGTAACATGTGATGAGCAATTGACATTAGACTATTGTAACTTATACAAATTATAAACAGACCCACTAAAAAGTGAAAAATAAAAACTTTTTTACAAAAAAATACAACCGACTTCCAAAAACACCACTCACAAAGTGAAAAATAACTTTAATTTCGGAAGTCGGTGGCAAAAACTAAAATACATTTAATCAGACACCGACTTCCGAAATTAAAGTTATTTTTCACTTTGTGAGTGGTGTTTTTGGAAGTCGGTTGTATTTTTTTGTAAAAAAGTTTTTATTATCCTAGCTTATAGGTGACCGGCAAAGCTAGTAAGTTGAATCCTATCCAATCCAATCGGATCATTTTACTCTAAGGACTAATAAAGTCACTACAACTAATAGCTTAAAATTTCCTAGCATCGTGTAAATAGCTCTAGCATGTGACAAGCCAGGATATAGTAAGGCAAATTTTTTAAGCTGTAAAGTACTAGCTGCACGCCGCGGTTTCACCCGCGTAGACCGGGATAAAAAGTAGCTTATGTGTAAATCCAAGGTGCATAGGTCATCCTACCTGCATACTAAATTTTATCAAAATTGGTCCCGTCGTTTGAGCGTGAAGAAGTAACAAACATGCAAACACCCCCCCACACACACACACATACTCAGAAACTATAGAGAGAGCTCTATAGACTATCTATAGAGCTTAAAAACTAAAAAGCTCGTATAACTCGTGCAATAGTTGACTTACCTTGTTAATTAAAATTAAAGATTTAAGGAAGAGGGAAATTAAAAGAATGATTTGTTGGTAACAGAAGTCAAGTTTTGGAAAGTTGCCAAATCTATTGTGACATTATTGTTATGAAAGTAAGACTTGAAAGAGGTTGGATTTGCGTGCTTAAACCATTTTGGGTTGGGCAAAACTTTTGTAAAAAATAACTATTACGAGGACATATTTAAGGTTTTAAATTCCGACACTTTCCATGTCAAATACTTGATTAAAAATATTGCAATAACCCAAAATAACGAAATAGTGAAATAAAATCAAACTCATGAATGAACGAAATATCAAATTTATAATAGGCGTTAGGGACCTAGCTATGATTACGCCATCTACAATTAGCTTTGCCCGACCTTCGCCATTAAAATTATTATTCCTAATACACTTCTGGACACATCTATTGGCCCACCTTAGAGTTTAGGTTTCGATGGCCCCTACCGAAATATGATTGCTAGATTGAACAAAAACTGTTGATGCAGTTTTAAACCTGATACATTTTACCATCTTTTTCGATCGTATTGTTTTAAATTTGAATTCAGAATACCATACGACATGGAGCTACGCCTAACAAGTCGGATAACCGCCTTGTTAAAGGCAATTGATTTTTGAATAAAAAACATGTTTTATCAAATAAAGGTTTAATTTAATAACGCGTGTTGCCTCCATGGGCATCTACCACAGCTCTCATACGATTAGGCATAGAGTTTATCAACCGCTCTATGAAATTTTGAGGGATCATCTCCCATTCCTCTTCTATGGCAGTTTTCAACTCCTGCATCGTCTGGGCAACTGGCTGACGAGCCCTAACACGTCTTTTTAGCTCGTCCCACATGTGCTCAATGGGGTTCATGTCTGGGCTTCTGGCTGGCCAGTCCATAACTGTGATGTTCACATCCCGAAGATATTCCCTGACGATGCCGGCCGCATGGGCTCTTGCATTATCATGCATAAAAAGGAAATTTGGGTCCACATAGTCCGCGTATGGTATCACGTGAGGTTCTAAGCACTCACAAATGTACCTTTCAGCATTTAATGTTGGCAGCCGTGGTCCTGTAACAACCTCAAGTTGAGTTTTGTCGCTCGCGGATATACCGCCCCAGACAGTCCATGAGCCACCGCCATAAGCAACCCTCTCTTCAAAGCAGCATTGTGCGAAACGCTCTTCCTTACGTCGGTAGACCTTCTTCCTTCCATCATTGCCATGTAACACAATTTTAGACTCATCAGAAAAGAGTACACGGCTCCAATCTTGCTGTGTCCAATTTAAATGACTGCGTGCGAAATGAAGGCGCGCTGTTCGGTGGGCTCGCGTTAGTTTGGGGCCATTAGCTGGCTTGTGTGGTACCATATCGCGTTCTTTTAACCTTCTCCGAACAGTTCGAGCGCTCACAGATACTCCGTGGAAGTCGCGAAGTTGGTTTTGTATCTCAATGGAGGGAAGGTGACGATTTCTCAAGCTGGTCGTCACGATGAATCGATCCTGCCTTTCAGTTGTGACCCGAGATCGTGGCCTTCCTTGGCGACGAACAAAGCCGCCAGTCTCTAGGTACCTCCGATGAACATTTCGGACCGCAGATTGACTTAAATTAAGTTGAGCACTCACGTTTCTTTGGCTGTGTCCGGCCTGAATAAGTGCCACAGCTTGGGCGGCGACTTCAGGTGAAGTATCCATAGATTATTGATAGGACCTCACCTTAATGTTAAGAATAAGTAATGTTTGTTGCAAAACCAAAGATATCAATCACTTTTTCAAGAATTAAATCCAAGTAAACCAATAAAACCAAGTTTTCTTAGTATGCGATTGTTTGATATCAACAAACAGGCTCCAAATTGTCTTTTGTTTCTTTAAATTCTGTGTTCGAAATTCAAAAAAAGACTATTGAATGAAATTGTGAATGTGCCAAGATCAAAACTGCATAAAAACTTTTTGCTCGACCTAATATAAAATTTTAGCTAGGACCAAACGAAACTGAAAATACAAGGTGGGCCAAAAGATGTGTCCAGAAGTGTATTTACCCTTTCGAATAATGGGGTAAAAGTAAAACAATAGCTGCTACTAGAAACGTGACATTGCCAATTATGGGCGAAAAATGCCGCACGTCTTTGTCTACCCTTCTTTTAACACCCATATTTTCATAAAACTTGGTCAGGTAGGTACTGTAAAGGATGTCTGCAAAAGGGTAACCTTACATCATGCAGGCTGGTAGAAAAATAACTCTGGTTGCATTCGATCACTCAAGCGAATTTAGAATTAGTTTTCAAAAATTTGAATATTCGGCGATTGTTTTCAAGAAAAAACAGTTGCGTGATAGGCGCGATAAAGTGAGCACGTCTTCTTGAAATAAATATATAGCGAAACTAAACTATTGCTTCTTAATTTTGTTTGTAGCGCCTGCGGGGCCGTCTTTAATCTATTGAAGGCCCTGGGCACTTTAAGATATGGAGAAAGCATGATGCAAGGTGAGCTCAAAATTTATTGCACCCCGCCTCGGATAGGTAACGATTTCTTTGGACCGTTCTTCATACAGAATAGAAGTTACTTTGTCGACTTATGCACAAAAGTTTGAGAACTAAGTAAACGTCCACTCGCTCGAAAATTTTAGCACCCCGACTGAGATTGGATTTTCTTTTGACAGACTCTAGCTACAACACTGGCAAGAACTAGAGGCCCCTTGGATCGCGGGGCCCTGAGCACTTGCCCAGAGTGGCTAATATAGTTATAAGTGGCACGTATAGTTCCAATACGGTTAACGCTCACAACGTTAACAGTACATACCTAAGTATAACAATCCTGCTATTAATGCTGTCTCATCCATTTTGGAAATTTCAAAACCATTCCTTATCCCACTGTCGGAACGTGAAGCCAAAGCTCTGACATTCCCAAAGAAGTACGTATTCTATTCAAAGAATCGTTGTTTGTCATGGATTTCATTGTGCCAATGGCCAGAGTTAACCCACTTTTAGATGTCATTCAGCGAGCATTGTCTTTTACACTCAATACACATCGTTATGTACAACAAGACAATTTGTAAAGCGAATTAGGGACTTAGCAGACTAGCTGACATTAATCACTGAGTTAGTAAGTGTATTTTCCCCTGTGTTTCAGTAAATAACATCGAATTGATGGACTAGATACAATTTAAGCCCCCTGAGTAGAAACGAACTGAAAATCCTCATTACGTCCGATGAAGTTCGAAGTTTCGAACCAACCACTAGCCTAATGAGGCGGTCAAAAAGTAGTTCCTGTTTCGAATTCAAATCAACTGTTCTATTTTTTTACAGTTGCCAGTGTACAATGCCTATTAAAACTCCCTAGGTACTGCCTACTATTATTATTATTATTTTTTTTTAAGTTTACATATCTCGGGACTCTGGGGTCCCGGACCTTTGGAAGGCGTACGAGGGGCCGAAGCCAACTCGCAGAGGCCCGTCAGGCGCTTTCAATGAAATGAGGCACCAACCGACGATTATCCCTATACGCTCTATGCAAGTGCACCCAAGGACAACCCCCGGTTAGTGTAGGACTATTGCAGGATATGGAAACAAAGATTTTGGACTATGGATTTGGGTGGCTAAAATGGATTGGTTACCTAGAACTATGAAAGGACTATGGCCCCTGCCTGATCAATGTTTATCTACACGGAAAAATTGGCAGGGGGTGACTTGCACACTCAATAGTGGGCCCCCGGAAACGGTCGCTAGCACATAGTGACGTAGCGACAAGGGGCAACATGTCCTGAGGTGCTTGAGGAGTGGAGAGGTATTCCACGGCTCTCAGAACAATCCCAGAGCCCGGAAGATGGTCAAGATCCCTACAAGCACTTACTGGAATACTTCCTTCCTCCGAGCACGTTTGCTCTTGCGAATCTCCACTCAAGCCAGCCAATAAAGGCAAGAATGAGGTGGGAGCTCTGTTCCCGTCAGTGTTCACTCCAGCCGGCCAATAAAGGCAAGCCAGAGGTGAAGAACAAGACTTCTCCCGGGAAATAGGGTCCGTGGGGTCGCTACTGCCCAACAGCTCGCCACATGCTGCCCTGCGGTTTCACGTATCTCTCTTGGTCTGGCTCCTCACCCTAGACCTGTTTCGGCAAGTTAAACTCCACCGGCACAGACCCAGAGTTCGGAGCGCGCAAGCCCCACCACGACGTCAACGTAGAGATACGGCGGTGGGGTTATTATTATTATTATTATATTTATTTATTTCAGGCTATGCCCATAGTGTTAGTAACAATGGTCTTAAATACTAGTGTTAGTAGAACTTGATAGTGTTGGTACTGCCACGAAGACGAGCAAGCAGAGAAGCGCTTCTTTTGCGTATGATGGCCGCAAAACCATCTATATGCCTTTCTGCAAACATCTTTGACGCGCTACATCGCCATGGCAGCCCCAACAGTATTCTGAGTGCGTTATTATACTGGACACGTAGATCACTATATGCACGCAAACTATAACTAGTCCACAGGCTGCACGTGTAAAATGACGAGCAAAATGATTTAAACAAAGTAATCTTGACCGCCACTGTACATCGCGAACCTGCGGGCCAGCATGTTGCAGCGTACCGACAGCGATCTACGTTCCCTATCAATGTCCTTGTTATCTTTCTATTACTTTAATGACGTAATTTGTTGCCAGTGTCAAAATATTGTAGAATATTATTGTAGCGATACCAGTAATTGCACTGCGTTGTTATAAGATGATCCAAATTATTGTAGGTTAACGTGGCAATTCTACGCTGTTGCTTTGGCCGTTGAGGTTACGCAAGACTCCATTTTGAGGTATTGTTTACTATTTAAAATGAGGTTGCTTCATAGTTTTAAGAGAATAGAGTAATATATAAGGTCGCTTTAAAATGTGCTTTTAGAAGGATGTTGTCGCCGGATGCGCATAAATGACCACATTATTACTTCTACTCGTTTTCTTAGTATGTATCTACGCTTGGATCATGTATCTTTTTCAAAAGTTTTGCTTTTTAAAACGATGGTAGATTTCATTAGCTGGAATTCCTCCACCATATTAGGTGCAGACTCTGATTTAAAGCAGAGCAAGGACCTGTCATCTGCAGTTGCTATGATAATACCTAAAGAATTTGTCTTCAGTAGTGGCTTTACATGTGAAATGCACGACACAATCCTATTCCATCTCCCCCTCCCCTTAATACCTCCACGTTATTGAACCCGCTGTTTTTTCCTATACATGAGCTACATTCTTATACTACTACGAAACATACTGTAACGTTCTACTAATCAAAAATCTATCAATTCTCGTCCTTCTGAACTGTCTACAGCAACATATTGAACTTTGCTTTTAATTTATAACAATAAAGATAAGTTGCATCGTTTAAGTCAGCTGCACATAACAATGACAATTTATCGAGTGCCTTCTGATCGGTCCAAAGTCCATACTGCTCGATATAAATATGATAGAAAGTCGCGAATGGCAGTTACCTTCCGTGGGTATGTGTACTCAGTGATCCACAGCCATTTTAATCGATTTTTTACCAAACTATGGCAGTACGAGGGTTCAATCACGAATAGGGCTGGCTCACAGAACAGATAATCTCTTCTATCTGTTCTGTGGGCTGGGTATGATCCGGTTTGGACTGGATTATCCGGTTTGGACTGGATTATCCGGTTTAAATGTAATTTGTTCGAGTGCAGTGCACCGAAATCTGATTAATTTTGCGTTTTACGAAATTCAAGACTTCAGGTCAGTTACGAACTGTTTTCTTTTTGGTTATGTGGCTTCAGCTTTACGGCTGGGTTTTGTGGGGCATGTGAATAAAGTAAGTAGGTGTCTAAAATAAAGTATTGGTCCTACCAGATAGTTACAGATTTGTCGATGATCATTTGAATTTAGTCCAGTACTTGTGTAACGTTTTTGAATAAAACGAATTACCACTAGTTTTAGTAAAAATAAAAAAAAATACTGGCTACATGCCTTTGTAGTTTTTAGGGTACCGTACCCAAAGGGTAAAACGGGGCCCTATTACTAAGACTCCGCTGTCCGTCCGTCCGTCCGTCTGTCAGCAGGCTCATGAACCGTGATAGTTAGACAGTTGAAATTTTCACAGATGATGTATTTTTGTTGCCGCTATAACAACAAATACTAAAAAACAGAATAAAATAAATATTTAAGGGGGCTCCCATACAACAAACATGATTTTTTTGCCGTGTTTATAGCTGATAATGGTGAAGAAACCCTTCGTGCGCGAGTCCGACTCGCACTTGGCCGGTTTTTTAGGAGACCTTTCCTGCCCCTGTCCTATAAATCTGGACTGCAATTTAGCAGCCCTAATCACAGAGCGAATCAAAGCCCGGAGGCGTAACGAAGTTTTTACAAAAAGTTTCCAACTCGTGGGTGCACCAAACGTGACTGCCGCTAATCGCAAAAAATATACAAAATGGACGCCGCTTGTCGTGGAAATCAATAATGGCGGCAAAAAGGCGGGTAAATATTTTTGACGTTATGTTTTCGGCGGTTTTTACTATGAAGTGTCGAGGCACATTGTAGGTAATTTAGGTAAATCAAAATGTAAGTAGTTCTTTTAAAAGCTTTGGTTTTAAAAAAAGTGATGTAGAATAGAAAGTTAAAGTAGTACTATTATCACGATTTCGTACTTTTCGGTCATTAATAATTACTTTTGTTGTAACATTGACAAGGAGAAAACTTAACTCAACATTTTAAAATTCTGCATGTGATCGTCTTTGAATTCTGATTGTTTACTGCGAAATATTTAACCACTATGTAGGAATGCCGATTGCATTATTTCACCAAACAAAACAATGACCTCACTCAATGTTTACAGACACGAAAATCATATTAACAATTTATTTAGGTGGGTACTCCACAACTTCAACTTTAGAACGCGTGCTGCCCCAATATGTAATTTTCCTGTTATTTTTCCAATAAGTGACCTTTTTATAACTTTTTCCTGTGACGGTTTACGTCAATACTTTGCTGCGGTTTTGTAATAATAACACAGTACGACACCCTGTGCAGTGTTTGTTCAGTAATGGAAGTTGTAAGTATACAGAATGTAGTGTAAACACCGTTATCATCTTAATAGGTCATTGTACTCATCATTATGAACAACTTTTACTATGGGAACAAACCTGAAATCCCGAAAAAAGTATCTACATAAAAATATATTTTCAAAATGAAAGCAAATAATAAATTTAATTTTCTCTCCACCTCATTTATTTTTTTATTTTGTTTAAATTTATTATTTGCTTTAATTTTGAAAAAATATTTTGGAAAGCCTAGTCAAATGTCGTGTTATCTGAAACCGTTGTCGGTTGACTAAAATACCAACAACCAATCATATCCTCTTGATAATAAATTAGAATCAATTGATCAGGCAATTAAAAATTCGGGAGCTACGGCAGTAGAGCTCCCTTGTTTTACGATTGTTTGTCTGTCGGACAACAGACGAGTAAAAAAAACTTAAATGATGGACAAGCTCTGTCCATCATTTTTATGTTTAGACTGGCAAACAAATGAGCATCAAAAACTGACAAGGCATCATAGTTAGTCGTAAAAATAGCATCAGTATTCAATCCCAGGACATTACTCTTTATCATCTATCTGCCCAGCCTTTTCCCAACTATGTTGGTTGGTTGTTGCGGTTCAATGAAAAATGCTTTTTATTTTTGTAAATTGGTTCAAATAAACACTTTCATACGTCAAAAATAACTTATGTTTTAAAATTATATGAGTTCGGTGTTTCCTATCCGACTACTCTGAGAAGAAAGACCGAAACAAACTCGGAGGTCTTTAGTCTCTATTAAAGTCCAGACAATACATATAATCTTGGTCAGGGTATATGAGGACCATGCAGATTAATGTCTGAGACACTCTGAGATGGTCTTTTGAGGAAATAACCACACAGATTTGAGTGGACCAGTCCAGTTAGTGCACGCATTTGTCAGTAAACGTGTAGTTCAACTCAGAACTTAAGGAGCTCAACGACTCGACGAACAATACCAAAGGAAGGACATTTGGGTAGGCCCATAGGCGTACCCAGCTTTTGGCCCGGGGGGGGGGGGGGGGGGGCAAATCAGAAATTTCTTAAGCCGAGTCCCCCCACATGTTTTTTTTTTCGCCTCTTCAGTCTGCTCAGTGTCCTCGGCAAAATCTATGAGAGAGTTATTTATAAACGCCCCAGGGATTATGCCGAGACAAAGGGCCTAATTCCTAACGAGCAGTTTGGTTTTCGAACCCAACACTCTTGCGTACAACAGGTCCACCACATCAACGAACACATAAGCGTTGGTTTCCAACCTAGTTCGATGATGGGTGCTGTTTTCTTCGATATAGCGAAAGCGTTTGACAAAGTCTGGCACAACGGTTTATATATTATATAAGCTTTACAAACTCGGAGTTCCAGACCGTCTCGTGCTCATCTTACGAGACTTTTTGTCCTACCGCACTTTTCGCTATCGTATCGAAGGAGCGCTATCCACTCCTCACCCCGTTCGCGCATGTGTCCCTCAGGGCTCTGTGCTTTCTCCACTCATTTCCACGTTATTTACCAGCGACAACCCGATAAGTAAAAAGGCACACTTGGCTCTGTTCGCAAACGATACGGCCATTTAATATTCCGGCCAACAGCAAGACCCGATATCTCGCACTCTGCTAACCGCAGTCGATAAACTCGGTGCGTGGTGTCGAAAGTGGAGAATCGAAGTCAATCCCGACAAAAGTCAAGCGGTTCTCTTTTTGAAACCGCGTCTCAATCGATCTCCCCCCACCGACCGATCACCATGTTTGGCAAGCCTACCCCTTGGGAGAAGCGAAGCCTAATATCTAGGTGTGACCCTCGATGAGCACCTCTGAGCACATAAAGCAGTCTCGTTCTGAATGCACGTAGCAAATTGTCACTTACGTGCAAGTTGCGCATCTTTACAGCGTGCGTTCTCCCAATCATGACCTATGCGGGTTCAGTATTTGCACACGCAAAGTCCCGACACATCTATAGGACCTTACAAAATCGTTTCCTCCGAACGGGTACGGGATCCCCTTGGTTCGTTCGTAATAAAATCCTTCACCTAGACTTTAAAATCCCAACTATCCAACGCAATTCCAAACGTTTCTGCGATACTCTCACGAAACATCACAACCCCTCTGGTTGTCGAATCCACTAGTTATTATATCCCCTATAAAATCAGAAAAGTCCGCCGTCCAAGGCATGTTCTCACCGACTCCGATGAGCCCATAACCCTCCTCCAGGAGAAAAGTAGGGCCACCAATACAGTATACAAACACAAATCTACATTTCGACCTCGCCGTCGAGGTCCCTTGCGACGACGACCCCCACAGTATCCCCCCGGACCCTTGATCGGTGAAGGAGTGCCAGCTGGTGGCGTAGCTGAGCCTGTAGCAGATAATAGTTATCCAGATATGATTCAGCCTGTCCCTCCTTGCTGTACTCCTCACAGCGACGCCCTAAGCCGAGCCTAAACCACGAGGGGTGCCCTTAGCATGCAGTCGCTTAATTCATACACTAATAAAGGCAGCTGTATAGCCGCGAAGCGCGGTTTTTTCTACAATTAATGCATAATAGCGGTCAAACTGGCAGATCATCATTAAAACTAACTGAGATTCTAACTAAAAATGCACCCACATAGTCCTCACATTCACAATATTTAAAGTAATATAATAATTTACAAAGTAAATATTTAGGTCATTTTGTATTGACCCTTTACTTGGTAATACTCAATCCGATTCGAATTCGATCAAGAATTTTATATGTTGTGATTACTACCTTAACCATCGGTATTTCCAATTTAAATAAGCTGAAACAAAGCTATTTACGATCAGATATACATTGGCTCCTGTTGCGAAGGAACTGTTATTTAAATGTTTTAGTTCGGTTTACGGCGGCCATTGCTTGCTTAAGTTAGGTCAGTGACCGACGAGCAGAATTGATTGGAGAGAGTACATGTCGGATTGTGGGCTAAAATGGTACTGTTTGGTTTTAGGACTTTTTGGTGTAAAGGGATGAGAAGCATGATTGATAGGATGTTACGGCCTGTGGCTATTTTTAACGATTAGATTCTCGTCTATCCGATCATACTTTATCATAATCATCATCTTCCTGCCCTTGTCATATGTCACTTTGGATCGGCGCAACACGTTATCTCTGGCAGAAATGGAAAAGTCTTTAAGTCGTGCTTGCCCTGACAATTGTATGCTAAAGAATTCTAATTCTTAGCTAATTGCATTATAAGAAGGTGCTTCAGAGCTTCAGGGTGTTAAAAAGTTAAAAGATTTATTAATTACTTTCATAAATGGAGAAATTCTCAATAACAACTTTATCCAACTACTAAAAGTTTTACGCTATAAAAAGATTTCATCAAAGTATACTCCAGTATCTTCCTGCCTTATCCCATGTTACTTGGGGCCGGTACAACACCATTTTCTTCTTCCATTCTCCCCTGTCAACCGCCACGCT
This sequence comes from Cosmia pyralina, assembly GCA_946251885.1. Classification (NCBI taxonomy): domain Eukaryota; kingdom Metazoa; phylum Arthropoda; class Insecta; order Lepidoptera; family Noctuidae; genus Cosmia; species Cosmia pyralina. The sequence continues at coordinate 11,133,114 of OX276362.1, read as the reverse complement.
ATCATTCACTCCCTTTTCTTTCATATCATTCCTCCATCTTTTCTATGGCCTTCCTCTCCCTCTCCATCCATTAACATGTATTTTCATCACTCTTTTAGTCACAAGCGTTTCGTCCCTCCTCATCATATGCCCATACCAAGCCAAACGATTTACTTACAACTTTTCTGTCACTGGTGCCACTTTCAAACTTCCTCATATATACTCATTTCTTATTCTAAAGTATACTCCCTATTTAGATAAATACCCATCCTCGGTTATGCAAATAACAATATGACTTGACATAACACCGAAAGGCAATCAATTAAAGATAAAGACAGCTCCTATTTTCGTAATAGATGATATCATTTTGATTTATAGACTTGAGCGGTGAACAAACTGCCTCGCATTGATTCGGGAATTAATTCTAACCGTACTTGGACGAAAGCCGCTATTTTTGCTTTGTAATATACCGCCCCATTTCTTGTCTGCGTGGGTGTAGTGTCCGATTATCGGAAAAATGGGAGCAACATCGCGACAATCTGTCGCCAAGTTTTGCTAGGTAGTTTTGAATGGTGCTGGTGAAATTACAGGACATAAATTAATGCCTAGATTTTGTGTCTGTCAAAATCAAATCATTTGTGTCAGTCAGGCACATAGAACGCAATTTTGAACGTCAAAATTTACAAGAAAATAAAATTGATTCCATTAACCCCTTCCAAAAGGTAGTTTCATATGGAGAAGAATGGGCAAGAAACTCCGGTGTTTTTTTTTTTATAAATGTTTTATAATATTTTGTTCACTGAGGTCTACAGTCGCCATTGGTGTTGCAAATGACTATAAGTAGTGGCAATAACCACTATCCATCATGGTCGCGGGCTGTTTTTGTCAGCGGATAACATAGAATGAAATCTTGCTTTTTGGTTCTTTGTTCCGAAATGCTCAACTGCACGCTTCAAACGGGCAAGTCAAGATCTTATTTCGAGAGTCTTGAAGTAACTTGAATTAATTTTAGGCAGAACTTAAATGAAAGGAAGTTTTGGACAGAGATGGTTAACTAAGTATTAGGCTCTTAAATCTAAAAACTCATTTCTAGCTACATGAAAGGAGTATTTACCCCAAATGTGCTGAAAATAAACCTTAATCAGCTTTAAGGCAAAAGCACTCACATAACCAACCCAAAAACCAACAAAAAAAGATAATAGCCAATGGTATCAGATTATTCGTTCGAATTTGTTCGAATCAAACTGTGGTGTACAATGTATACATAAGTATTGAGCGACCGGTTGCTATAGCAACCGTCTGACAGATCGATACAGCGTAAACAACTCTGCATCCCAGCGACTTTCATTGAGGCTGGGATCACTTGTGGAATAAATTATTGAAGAAACTAACTGTTGAAGCCGTTGAAGGCGACTTCCTTTGCATACAGACTTTAAATCCCGTTTGGACCCTAGAGTAGAGAGAGATGCTCTAAGAAATTATTGCAAAGCCGAAGCCTTAGCCCTAGAGTCTAGGGCTAAGTTTCTTCGGAACTGTGTTTTAAGAACGAACAGCACTAGGAAATCGTGGGGTTTTAAGTTTATATAGAAAATTTAAAGTAGTAGCCACGTGCCTTCTTATTTACGCCAAAGTTATCAAAATGTGGCAGTGATATGCACTTTTTTATTGATATATATATATATATATATATATATATATATATATATATATATTAAAAAAAAAAAGATTATTAAAATATATATATATATATATATATATATATATATATATATATATATATATATATATATATATATTTTAATAATCTTTTACAAGGTTTATTCTCAATCGATTTTTTCACTTACTGGTGAAACTCTTGAGCTAGCCAGGCGTTTTTTTTTCGTGGCTACTGCTTTAAGTTTGTTATATAAACTTATCCATAACCCATAACACGATTTCCTAGTATACCGACCCTTAAGGTCGGAAAAATTATAGATTTAGCCTATCTTCCTTTAGCTCTTGTTCTGCATCTTGGTTATTCTCGGTCTTTTAGCTTAGAGAGTGGATCAGCTGATCACCTTATTGACGGTTTTTGTTTTTTCTTTTCAATTATTCTAGTGTTTGTATTTTATTTTATTTGATTTTATTCCCCTTGCGATTTTTAATTGATATCCGTGGGTATGTCCGTGGCATCACACAGGCCCTATCTGAATACCAGCGTTGCGGTATTTTTTTAAATATCGCAGCTTTATGCTGAGATGGGAGCCTTTTTGGCCTCGCACAGGTCTCTTTTTTTTTAGTCTGAATTTTTATTTAATTTAATTTCTTTTTGTTTTTTAATGTTAATGTTGTTACTTTTATATGATCCTTTTTAACCTTATTTCCTGTGCGTGTCCCAAATAAAAAATTTTTCTTTCTTTCTTTCTTTCTGATCTATTCTATAACAATCTCACCGTGAAAACTTAAGGGCCCCACACATTTACAGTCCACCGGCAGTCCACCAATAGCCAGTCCACTCATAAAAAATGGACCGCCAGTTTTTATGAGTGCCTCTTAAAGTGCTGTCAATTGTGTTAATCCCTAGCATCAGGTGGAACGACAGCTTGCTTCAGCTAAGTTTATAGAATCTTACTTTTCTTCCATTTGATCACCTACTGACACCTATATGCGACACATTCAATATGTTATCACATAAAATCGCATTTTTCCTCAGAATCAGTTATGGTAGATACTAGATTAACAGATTAGAGATTAGAGATATTAACGGAACAGCCTTCTTAACTGTAAAATACATTAATAAAATTCGATCTCATTTACATTTATACTCTCATCATTGTAATCTCCACCATTTCCCTCACTCTTTCCTTCCAATATCACCTCACGCATCTAAGTTTGGTAAAGTTACATTGAAAACAAAATGCTTAAGATAATTCCGAGTGAGATAATAAGTTAACATCAAGTTTCGACACCAAGTGGGCGTGTGTGGGCAGGCCTGTTTGAAGTAATCTAACCGAATCTTATACTGTCGGTTATCAAGGACGACGTTATTTACTGGGTTAGTTAGTAACCGTATTTGGTCAACTGAGTGGTAGTTAGATTTGGAACTGGGATTGGTTAATCGAGGTTACGAAAATAGGCAGGTCAAAGACAGGATGGGTAGTTGAATGTATGAAGGATGACATGGATAAGAAGGAAAGAACTAGAAGAAGGTAATGTGATGACTGGCTGCTGAGCCAGTTCCAAGTAAATTGTTATTATTCTCTTACCACTTTTTGACACCTGTCAGTTGGACAATTTCTAGTTGTAATAAGAATCAAATTCGCAAAACACATATTCGTTAGTATGAAACTGACAGGTGTCAAAAAGTGAATAACCTATGGACAGAGAATAGGGCAGGAGAATATATAACGATGACATGTTATAATGAATATCATCCTTTATTTTCTGACAATAGTTATCATTACTCGTAAAGACAAAAAATGTCCTGGACTTCTTTCTGGCTTTTCAACTATTCGTGGACCTGTGTGCGAAGCCATGCTCACTCAATTGTACGGGCATCGTTCTTCATTAGATTCATGTGACTTCTGCTGAGCCTAAAACTGTTTCTCCTATTCTTCCATGACAATACTACGGCACAGTCTATACATCATACAGTCGTCCGACGAGAGCCCGAGCTGCTTACGTAGTTCGGCGAACTTCGTATGCAGCTCGGGCTTCGTCGGACGACTGTATGATGGTATGATGTATATAGACTGTGCCTACGGCTAGACTCCAATAGAAATGTAATGAACAAAAACCTTTGGAATGTGGAAAATGAGATTGTCAAAATTTTTATTCTCGTTTCACAAAATTGCGTGCCTTAAATCCAGCGCCCGCCAAAATGGCTGCTCATTTTGGCAAAAAACTTTTGTTAAAGCTTGTTAAAAGTTTTTTAATTAAATTTTAATCAAAGGTAGGTCCACAGTCCACGCATCCTCTGGGGCTGTGCCAGATTTGTGAAACTGAAATAATAGGTTGGGGGAAAAGTTCCTTCGCATTTTTAAAGAAAATTCAAAACATTTTTTAATACACATTATTTACATTTATCTAAAGTATGTAGGTACCATTTTGTTCGATAACTTTTTGCCATCTTGTAGGTAGGGACATGATCCCATTGCTATAGAAATTTTAGGACTTCTGATCAAAATACCGCGACAAGTGGTTTTGGCAGTCCTCTCGTGATGTTAACCTGACACTGCCTAAAGAATTCTGAAGAGACCGAAACAGGTGGATATCTGAAGGTGCAAGGTCAGGACTATACGGCGGATGCATTAACACCTCCCAGCCAAACTCTCTTAATTTTTGCTGAGTGGCTAAAGATGTGTGAGGTCTAGCGTTATCATTATGAAAAACCACACCCCTTCTGTTGATTAATTGCGGCCGCTTTCTCTCAACTTCTTGCCTTAATCTCATCAGTTGTTCGCAGTAGAGTTCAGAATCGATGGTCCTGCCTGGTGGTAACAGCTCATAATGAATAATGCCCTTCCAATCCCACCACTCACTCAGCATCACCTTGTTGCGAGTGAACCCGGGTTACGCCACAGTCTGTGAAACCTGACCGGGCTTTGACCACGACCTTTTTCGCACGTTCTTGTCGTACGTGATCCACTTTTCATCACCAGTTATCAGATTCTTCAAAAATGGTTCCGTTTCATTACGTCGTAATAAAGAATCACAAATGAGTACACGGTTCATTAGGTTTTTTTCAGTGAGCTCGTGAGGTACCCAAATATCGAGCTTTTTTGTGTATCCAGTTTTTTTCAAATGCGCCAAAACTGTTTTGTGGTCAATTCCCAGTTCTTCAGCTACGTCGTAACTACTGATATGCCGATCTTGCTACACTTTTTCAAAAATGGCATCCATTTTATCCGTAATAGGGCGACCAGAGCGACGTGCATCTTTGACATCAAAATTTCCGGACTGAAAACGCCTAAACCAAATTTGTGCTACTCTCACAGACACTGCACTGGGTCCATAAACATCGCAAATTTTTTTCGCGGCTTGCGTTGCATTTTTACCTTTTTTGTAGTAAATTTTTAAAATGTACCGAATTTCTTCATTAGATTCACTCATCTTGACAGTACGAAAAACAAATAAAAATCACACATTTTCCTAATTTGAATTTGGAATTATGTTCTTTAAAATTTAAACTTTCAATGATACCAAAACCAGCCAGATACAAATAGTATAGCCAAAGAGATTTTATTTTAAATTCATACATACTATAATGCGAAAAGACTTTTTCCCCAACCTAATATACTGAAATACCTTTTTATCAATGGATTTTAATTAGAACATTGAGAGTAGTCATGTCCTTTACTTTCCTTTGTGTAAGGTCATTAGTTTTATATCATATCATAATATATTTTGTTTAGAAACCTTCACAATGATCTATTTTTATCTTCTCATTGTTGATTCATAGCAATAATATGACGGACAAACCGTTGGGAATATAATTACTTTTTATTCTTTCTTACCTCACATATATACCAAGGTAGCTTACGCTATAATTATGTGAGACGCTATACATATTTATTTTCTTAACGATCGAAGAAGATTCAAGTGACGATAGTGCGTTCTTCTTCTAAGACTGTACCTTAAGACCAGATCAGATATATCTGATCCTAAGGTACAGTTTTAACCAGTCTCCCGTAGCATCCTGCATTCTTCACGATGGATGTCACCCCGTAGTGTTCAGAGTTCCAAACGCCACTAACACTTCTCTTGGTCACAACTCATCCATACTCACCTGCCCTTATCCCAATTTATTTGAGGTCGGCGCAACATGTCTTTTTCTTCCATACTTCTTTTTTAGTAGTTACGAGTATCTCGGTAGTCACCTAGTCACCCCCTTTCTAACCATATTATCTTTCACACAGTCCAACTCATCCACATTATGTAAATAATTAATTGTCTGTGTAGGTATTATGTATATTTTCCGCGATTTTCCTCGTAAATACGTCATATACTTTCACTTTCGATCGCCGACAAGTCTCACATTGCATTGGATTAGTCGGTACTACCTTTAGGAAAAAGTTGGCATCTTATTGGTTATGCTTTCCCTAATGCGTGGTTCCAAATACGTCTTCGTCGTCGTTAATCCTATCAAACGTAGCGTTGATCACCATCATCATCATTTTCCTGTCCTTATCCCAATTTATTTGGGGTCGCCGCAACATGCCTTTTCTTCCATACTTCTCTATTAGTCGTCATCTTGGTAGTCACCCCTCTTCTAGCCATATCATCTTCCACACGGTCCATCCAGTTGTTCATTTTATAAATTATTTATTTGTAACAACTTTCTACCTATGTTCTGCTAATGAATATGATGATATATTGATGATATTATGCTTCTGGAATCCGCTGGATGCGGCAAGCACAGAACCGGTCGAAGTGGCGGTGAGGGGAGGCCTACCTCCAGCAGTGGACGACTTTCGGTTGAAATGATGATGATTGATCCTCCTGCTGAGCATGACGTGTTATTGGATTTTTCTTTGAGGAATTTCTCAGTACTAGCCCGGAATCTGGATTTGTGCCTCGTTGATGGCAATAGGCTCGCCCCCTATTACATGGGACTTAAACATAACTGGCGAAATGTGGGTGTACTCCTCTGCTCAACCCTTTGGGGACTACATGCGTGATGTTCTGTTATTTTTCTACATATACTCACCAGACCTTGCGCCTACAGACTACTACTTTTTCCAGAATTTGGATAACTTCTTGGCGGGAAAAAAATTCAATACCCGAGAGGCAGTACAAAATGCCTTTGAAGAATTTGTTGCCTCCCGTCCAGCTGATTTCTTTAAGAAGGGCATCAATAAACTGCCACTGCGTTGGCAAAGATGCATTGATTGCATGGGTGATTACTTCGATTAATACAAATAAAAAATGCATGAAAAAAATTCGTTTAAATTTTTTCATACAAAACGGCAATTTCATAGGTAAAGACCTATTATTTTGTTCTAATAAATACTAGATGATGATGTTTTGAAATCGCTAACTTGTTGTTTGAAAAGTTTCCAGAGGTAACTTTACCTGAAAAGTTTGTAAAGGATAAAAAGGTTAAGTACCTACGTTGAGCTTTGAAAAGTTTGTTACGCAGTTGACATCAATATTGCAGACAGGCTTTCGGTCTCCCTGTGTATCTGCTATTTCTGCATAAAGCTCAAATAAATGAGTATTTTTAATACCTATCTAGATATCAATTTCATCTTATTTTTGCTAAGGCATGTGGTCAGATGTTACCCACGTTAATTACAAAAAGGTCTCTGACATCTTGTGTTAACTCAAGGAAAAATCAATTACGAACAAGTTAAAAAAGGCGACAGTTTGCTGATGTGTCTTAATAGAAATTATGTCGTTCTTTTCAAACCCTTGTTATATTGATGTTATTTCCACTTAAACGAATATCAACGTTATTTTAGTGTTAATTATTATTAATTGTTTTCGGGGGGGGGGGAAAAGTTATCGCATTTTGTATGAAAATTTACTGCTTCACAATCCTCTTAACCGCTGGGCTACCATGACATCTGAATGACTAGTACTATAGAAAAGTCATAAAAATGGTTGAAATTATAGCTCAAACTGAACTTTATGTACAAATTGTTTTTCCAAAAACACGGTATAGTATTTGTTTACATGTTTGGAAACTTAGTCACCTGTCAATCCGCCCGGTGATTAACGAGAAGCGAGAAGAGCTAGCAACTAAAAACGAGTGGGCGAGTAACGGGCAGGGAGTGCGCGACGGCGACGAGCGATTATTCGCGCATCAGCACCAAGCGTGTGTCTCTCAGCGAGTGTTCTGCCCGCCAAGCGAGCGTTGCGTGTACTCTCTTTGATAGCTCTTGTCACGGCGACAAACGAGTACTCACCAGCAGTGTGAACAGTCAGCGATCAGCTATTACTGGGTACAACTACGTACAATATTTCGTACGTTTCTTGAGCGAGTAAATCGTTAATGCTTCTTCTTCGGCGGTAGGCCCGGTGCCTAAATCGCGAATTAAACGAACGAAACGAGTCTTATTCAATCTCGCAATCGGTTCTTTATGCCCTAAAACATGTTACATGATAAGTCTGCAAAGCCTCTAAGTCATCGAAACCTTTAATTACTTTCTAATTCATTAAAATCAGTAGAAACCACGTTATAACGCCGATTAGCCGGTGACAGCGAGCATTAGAGTGCACCAGACCAGTATTTACGTAAATCGAGTGTCTGTCCCGATCACAAACTCGATATCTGGAGGTCTACTATGAGTTTTAGGAAATGAACAAGTTTCATTAAAAGATAGAGCAGTTGAACAAAAGTGCCACGTTTCAGTTCTCAATCGAGAATTGCATAGGCTCTTCTCGTTCCTCTTAGGAGACTGTTTAATTGAGTCTGTACTGTCCATTTCAAATATCCAGAAAATAAATTTAAGTTAACGCAAACATGTCTCGAATTTTTAAGATAATGCAACTCAGGCCTCAATATACAGCCGCTCGCTGCCTATGTTACGGACCACTGCTCCAATAGATATGTAAAATATTGTAGTTACAGTAAGCATATAATACTAGTATTATTATTTTTGAAAATTATTTTGTAACAATGGACTAATAAACCGACATAGCCTGAAGAATTGCCAAACTTAAGTGGCAGTGGGCAGGGCACATTGCTCGCAGAACAGATGGCCGATGGGGCCGAAAGGTTCTGGAGTGGTGGTCGCGTACCGGTAGTAGTAACGTTGAAAGGCCTCCCACAAGGTGGACTGATGACCTTCTAAAAGCCGCAGGAATCCGCTGGATGCGGAAAGCACAGAACTGGTCGAAGTGGTGGTGCTTGGGAGTGGCCTATGTCCACCAGTGGACGTCTTTTGGCTGAAATGATGATGATGGACCAATAAAATATTCTTATTCTTACTTTATTTTTGATTGCTACTGCAACCTCCTCTTTTTGCCTCCTCTATGTCAAAACACAACAGACCAGACATAATCCTCTTCAGTTGCATGCCACTGAACTCAACCTTCGGCTTCTCTTGTTCATGCATGCAGACACTGATTTCAAAGATCACATTAGCTTGGACTTTGTGCGAAGTGAGATCGATCTACTTAATTCAATTCCGACTCAGTAGTGGTCGATTATAAATGCAATCTTTGTCTATAATCCTGATCGGAAAATACTTGATTTTAAAAGAATGACAGCTAATCTGATCAGTCATTCTCTTCGATGATCTAAGCATTGCATAAACAATGCGTATTGTTTTTTGTTTGAATCTCGTAACGGGCGTGAAGTATTTCATTTGAAGACTGTGACTTGTATTTTCACGCAAATTTTCTTCGTTGCGAAGTGAAGGTAAAACGTCTAGTTTAATCGCTGACCATTTCCGCGGAAACACTTGATTCGTTTCAGAAGATGTAATAGACAGAAAATTTCAAAACTATAAAGATAGTGCAAAAAATATGAGATCGCTATTTCGATTTTGTTTATTTTGTGCCACGATTTTAAGTTACACAAACCAAGCATTTTGGGCTCTTCTTCTTCGAAGATCAAGCCATATAATATGACTAGCTTATCCCGCGACTTCACCCGCGTGGAGATCGGAAATTATCCCACGGGAACGTAATATTGAGATAAAAAGCATCCTATGTCCTAATCCAGGTCATGGTCTGCCCATGTGCCAAATTTCATCTGTATCCGTTCAGCCGTTTTAAAGTGAAAGCGTAACAAACAAACTTTCGCATTTATAATATTAAAGTTAGGATTAGGATGATATGAGTTGAGTATTATTTTATGACAAATCTTTTTCTCTTTATTATCTCACTAATTCCTGCTCACATCTACAAGTGTCCAGCAAGTCTTCAAATACCCTTAATCATCAGTTAATTCGAATAAACCTTATTCGCAGTCCCATAGTAGCCGTCTAGGACGGTTGCAGGCGGTGCGACCGGTTCCCACGGTATACGTTATAATATATCTGGTCGAGCAAGCAGTTTGCATGCCTGTCCTATCCCAGTCACCAGCCCAGTGTGAATGTAACACCGTCATTCTCAACCAATGGCGGCGCGGCGCGGAAATGTCAGTAATTATTCGTAAGGAAGTAGGCTTGATAAAGATTTCAGCCCACTTGCAGCACAAATCCCTTAGAAATGCATTTTGTGCTAAACGAATTCTAATCATCGTTCTATTTCTGTCAATTGTTTGGAAATGACACGAGACAGAATGTGGTTTGAGGTACGTTTATGTAGCGCTAAACGTATTTAGTGATCTGTGGTGCAAGCAGCCTTAGAGTATGCTGTGCACCTATTGAGGTGGTTCTTGCAAGACGGGCGTCGAAATTACGCCGTTGTTTTTCAACTCTAGGTGTATTCTGTCCACCTATCACCAAATAATTATCCAAACCCAAAACAAGTAGGTTTCTGTAAGCGATGCAAATATTTGTTTTATTTCAAAAAGGAACTCTCGAAAAAATTGGCATCTGCTTTAACGCCAACAATGACTCTTCCTTGTGTTATACGGAGGAAAAATATTGTATTCGTTCTAATTATGAATACGTCAGGTAATACATAGAAGTAGAAAGATTTGATAAATCGCTGGTTGCAATGATGCAAAACATGCTGGTAATGAGAACATTTCTCATTTAAATAAACATAACATCACGCCTACATTCCTATAGTACACCCATATTTCGCAAGTTATGTTTAAGTCCCATTTAATAGGGGGCGAGCCTGTTACTTACCATCAACTGGGCACGAATCCCGACTCCAGGCTGCTACTGAGAAATTCTAGATCGAAAAACCCATTATCACTTTGCCCGACCCGGGAATCGACCCCAGGAATTCGTGCTCATTTACGAACTTAATGTCAACTTTTTTGATATTTAACATTTATTTAATGTAAAAAAAAATGTAATTTCTCCGATCCTGTCAAATGTATGGGCGATGAACCACTGAGTAAGTAGCTTTATACTGTGGTTTAACCTGTAATATTGAGCAATACACTAGACGACAAGATTAGATAACTTACCTTTGCATCTAGCTTACATAGGTACTTCGTACGTTTATATCGTACTGATATTATAAATGTGAAAGTTTGTATGTTTGGATGTTTTTTTACTCAATCACGCAAAAACGGCTGAACGGATTTGGATGAAATTGGCACACAGATAGTTTATAACCTGGATTAACACATAGAATACTTTTTACCCGGTAGTACGTTTTCCTGGGCTAATTTCTGACCTCTATGTTAGAACAACCATATTTTCTCAAGCAAAGATTCAAGAAGTCTTTCTCATGATTAGATTTCTTAAACGAAAAGACGTTAAAAAAGCACCATCATGATAGCAGCATCCTTTTCTGTCCGTAACAGACGTAAGCTTGAAATTAAAATAAAATCATAATTTTAAAGACAAGAATAAAAACCAGTTTTAAAATGAATGAGACTCCTTGTAGTTATCACGTCACAAGTAAGATATGAATGAAGCCGTATGAACTCAAGCGGTGTTTATGTATGCCAGATTTCCTGCCCTTATTGGATATGCATAGATTATATAACGGATTAAGTAAATGTCAGCTAAGCGATGTATAAGAGGAATGATTAAGAGGGCTCTTTTGCTTTTTTAAAAGAGCGTTCAAGTGACAATGATAAGGTACGGTAGGCCGAATGTTAGTGGTAACGAAACCAGTATATACTGACCTCTCATTGTATTGGAACTCCGTACTACGCCAGCTCAAGGTCCAAGTGATACTACTATAGATCGGATATTCGGATGCATATATACCTAAAGTTGAGGTGTTGGCTATTATCGAATGCATAATACCTACCACATGTTTAAGAAGTTACCGGATTTTCTGGAGTCTTGGGAATTATATTAAGAAAAAAAAAAATATGAAGCCGCTGTTATAATTTTCTTAGGCCCTATTTCACGATGTCCGAATAGCCACTACTCCCCGAATGAATAAAAAAATTGAACAGAATTTGTATGAAATTATCTGCCAAGTAAGTTAACAGGAACTTAATCGTAGGTGGGCGCCCCTTAGCCAAAACTTTAGGTAAATATGCATCCGATTATCCGATCTCTGTTGCCAATGACGGTACTGAAATGTTATTTATGAAAGTAAGTTGGTGTGTTTTCATAGAGACGGTTTTTTGACACCGTAGCTTTGTACTCATAAGGTACAAGGAATTAAGTTAACCTTAACGTGCTTAATTTTATTCATTCCCTGTCTGACTGGACGTGTGACGGTCCGACGCACCTTGGACACTGAAAACGTCGTCAAAATGTAAAGTCAACTTACTATGATGTTGTTATTGTATATAAGTCCCTTACCACCGTTTAGAATTTAGAGGTCGATAATTGCTTCACCTGATGGTCCATGGTGAACGACCGCGCGATCGTTTGCCTGCGGTGTTCCCCACCACAATCAGTTTTTCCAAACTTTCTTCATCCCCAGAACCACATCTCAAATCCATCAATCCTTTGTCTTTCTCGGGCCAAAATCGTCCATGTTTGTACTCCATACAGGAAGATAGGGATACCTTTGCTATAAAATAATCAAAATTAGCATAGAACGCTAGCTACGCAGACGGATATGGCTATCATATCCGTTAGAGCTTTTGTCTTTCAACTTGCATAAATAGCGGTAAATCTTTATAGTCTATGCTAATAAATTTAAATTGTGTGTCCTTACCTTATCTGACGCATAATCAGCCTATAATGTTCCCAGTTGTGGGACACAAGCCTCCTTCCTCTCTTCGATAGGACGTGGGCTGTAATCCACCACGCAGGCCCAGCGCGGGTTGGCTAATGTCACATGTTTTCGATATTTTTGTTCTAGGATAAGCCGGTTTCCTCACGATGTTTTCCTTCACCGTTCTGAGAGCAGTGGTGATGAAATTATTAACACAAAAAGCGTCTGCCTGGGTCCGAACCCACGACCTATATAACTCGTAAGTCGGGGCCGTTACCACTGGGCCACCACTGCTCCATTTGACGTATATGAGGTGTTAAATTTTTGTAAGGATAATTGTGTTGCTAAGCACTTTACTTTGGATAATTGACTAGCTATTTTAGCACTAACAGTGATAAAAGCAACACTGATGATGAAGGGACGATAGAGACCAAGACTGAGATTGATGATGATTGATGATGATTTTTCTCTAGTTATATGAGACGAAACCTTGACTGCAGTGGGACAAGTACCTATACAGGCTGATATTCTTAGATTTTGATAAGGGAAGGGTGACTAATAAGATTCGAGTTCGACCTTCTATGTTCCTCTCACCCTGTCGGACTGTTGTTGTATTATCCTCAATTTTATAGGGAAAAGACCCTTATTTATTAAGCTCGGCCTCAAAATAATACATAAGCTAAACACCATTATAGTTATATTGTCATTAGCTCTGCTAGGACCAATCCAATTTGGAATAAACGTTGGAGTGTGTCCAAAACCGGCTTCTGCTACAAAAGCTTTTAACTCGTCTCCAGCAAGAGTCTCGTTTGCATCATATTGACTTTAAAGTCCGTTAAATAAAAATACATTCGTAACTTAAATATTCAACTTGTTCGCGTTTTTACTCAACAGAGCTATTTTTACTTGTTTTCCTTTTTCAAACATGTTTTTTTTTTATCCTTTTTGGTATTGCAGACTCCTTTTTAAATCCGCTTTCCCCGTATTCAAAGAGTAAATATAAAACGTATAAAATAAATAGAAGTTGTTTTTTGCTATCCTATATCATCTCGTCATATATTATCTCGTTATATATTTGCGTAGCCGCCAGCCGGAAGTCCGGTCATTCATCTATTGCCTCTCTGTTATCTATGCTGGTTTTTATAAAAGTATAATATTTCTATCCGTATTTACAAGCATGGTTTTGTTGGTAATACCTATCTCTGGATTTATTTATATAAATTTCGTCTACCTTATTATTACCGACCTTATTATTGTCGACATTATTAGGGAATGTTCGTATGAAACAGTAGATTTTTTTTGATATATATTTTTGTTGGTCCTTTGATCATCATCATCCACAGTTCACCCGCTGCTGGGCAAAGGCCTCTCTTTTCTTGTGCCAATCGCCACGCTCTCACATCATAAAAGGGTGTAAGTTAAGTATAGCAAAACAAGTGTACTTATTATATTTTTTTTATAAGTTTTTATTATTCTGGATATCATCTAAGACGTGCACCCTAATTGCGTAACACAGTATCAATCGGAATCGGTTTTATTTTGACTGTTCAACAACATTCATTGCGTTATTTACGGCGTTGAGAAGACAAATTTTTCGAACATATGGAGCAATGGATTAGCAATATGCTTCAAATTTTTTCAGATTCCGATCGATAGTGCACACAATTAGGGTGCAGAGGCCTTGTCAAGACGAATCAAACGAGCCCAAACTCGATAGGGTGGCGTCGTTTTATTACCGAGTTCCTGTGGCCATCTTCCGGCTCTATCATAAAATCGGCTACACACACATGCCTTTCAACTCAATAGAACACAGAACAGATAAAAGAGCTCTGTTCTGTGATACGAACATTACAAGTTAATTATAAGCTTGTAAAAAGTACCTAATTTCCTTACAATCATTATTTTTAATGCACATCGTCTAGCAGGCGGACATCCGGCGATCCATCTACGATTCCCCTTCGATTACTCACCGACCGGGATCCATTTGAAACGGTAATGACATTGTTTTGTGGCCTTCGAAGGATGGCAATAATGGCGCCTGCGGCCATACTTGACAGTTGACACTTTGTTTGTTGTCATTTGTCGGCCATTGTTGATAGATACAATTTTGTCATTGATACAATTCATGGTGCGTTTGAAGGAGAATGTGAATTATGGAGATATGGAAATTAAGTGTTTGTATACACTAACCCCCTTATTCATAAAAAAAAAACTAAAACGCTCTATAAACCGATTTTAGTTAAAGGAGTGTTTTGTCAATTCCTTTAGAATTATGATTTGAGTTTGAAAGAAGAAGACAAGCTCAACTCTATAACTAAAATAGGTTTATAGAGCATTTTAGTTGTTTATGATTAGGAGGGTAAGTTGTTGTTAATCTTATTCTTGGTTTTAGAAACCTCATAACAGGTGCTGTGATTGGATAACCAGCCAAAATACAACAGCAAATCATAAAAAGTCGTCATGTTGATGAGTATTTCACCACTGACCAAGGGCCGCTTGTAACACAAATCACAAACAATAATGTGCCTCTGAACTTTGTTTTAAATTTGTTTAGCACTAAATGCATTTAGTGATATTCTTGGTGCAAGTTTGCCTAAAAAAAGATAATTAACTGATTACAGTTCAAATTGATAGAATTAAATACTGGTTTCTGGCAGTTCTATCAAAATCGCATCAAGGCTCCTTCAAACTGGCGCGCGACATAAACGCACCGCTCGTCGCGCGACACACGGTGCCTTTATGTCGCGCGCGATTATATCGCGTGTCGCGCCTTTGTGCAAAAAAAGTTAGTTAGCTAGTTAGTTAGCTTTGTTTAGCTTTCAAGTGAAAAACTTTTCGGCCAGACATTTACAAAAACATCTGAGAACAGCGAAAACAACAAGGCAATGATTAATTATGTTTTCGTTCTTTTTGCTACTCTATTTCTATCTAGAAAAACAGAATCTCATCTAACGAAACAAAAGTTTTTACCCGACTGCCCCAGAAGGAGGGTAATGTACATTGCGTTGTGGCACAAAATGCTTTCTGTCTAGTCTGGATTTCTGGCAACAGGCTCGCCCCCTATTACATGAGCGAAATGTGGGTGTTATTATAGGTACACCTCTGCCTATTTCTTCGGGGTTTACAGGCGTGATGTTATGTTATTATTGTCAATTACCTATCTACAAAGAGCAAGGGTTTGACTATATATTAAGTAATGAAATAGCCACATAAATGTACTAGCTGCGCCGCTGTGTTAATCCAGGGTATAAGCTACCTACATACCAAATTTCATCCAATTCTGTTCAGCTGTTTGAGCGTGAAGAAGTAACAAACATACAAACACACACACTTTATAATTTATTAGTGTGATTGGTTTAAAATTTATTTCGTTGTATTGTACTCACAAAGAATACATGAAGTCTCGCAGCCTTATCTTGCCTCGCTATTCGCCAATAAACTCTTTATAAGATGCTTAAGTTTTTAATGCTTTAGTGCCTTCTTTATGGAGTAATGGACTGAGAGTAGGGAGGGCTCCCCCCTGCAGTGGAACACCACAGGCTTTAAATAATAAGTAGGTAACAGGTTTAGTGATAATAAGGTTGGGGAAAAAGTCTTTTCGCATTATAGTATGTATGAACTGAAAATAAAATCTCTTTGGCTATACTATTTGTATTTCGCTGGTTTTGGTATCATTGAAAGTTTAAATTTTAAACCACATAATTTCAAATTCAAATTAGGAAAATGTGTGATTTTCATTTGTTTTTCGTACTGTCAAGATGAGTGAATCTAATGAAGAAATTCGATACATTTTAAAATTTTACTACAAAAAAGGTAAAAATGCAACGCAAGCCGCGAAAAAAATTTACGATGTTTATTGATCCAGTGCAGTGTCTGTGAGAGTAACACAAATTTGGTTTAAGCGTTTTCAATCTGGAAATTTTGATGTCAAAGATGCACGTCGCTCTGGTCGCCCTATTACGGATAAAATGGATGCCATTTTTGAAAAAGTGGAGCAAGATCGGCATAGCAGTAGTTACGACGAAGCTGAAGAACTGGGAATTGACCACAAAACAGTTTTGGCGCATTTGAAAAAAACTGGGTACACAAAAAAACTCGATATTTGAGTACCTCACGAGCTCACTGAAAGAAACCTAATGAACCGTGTACTCATTTGTGATTCTTTATTACGACGTAATGAAACCGAACCATTCTTGAAGAAGCTGATAACTGGTGATGAAAAGTGGATCACGTACGACAAGAACGTGCGAAAAAGGTCGTGGTCAAAGGCCGGTCAGGCTTCAGACTGTGGCGAAACCCGGGTTAACTCACAACAAGGTGATGCTGTGTGTGTGGTGGGATTGGAAGGACATTATTCATTATGAGCTGTTACCACCAGGCAGGATCATCGATTCTGAACTCTACTGCGAACAACTGATGAGGTTAAAGCAAGAAGTTGAGAGAAAGCGGCCGGAATTAATCAACAGAAGGGGTGTGGTTTTTCATCATGATAACGCTAGACCTCACACATCTTTAGCCACTCAGCAAAAATTAAGAAAGTTTGGCTGGGAGGTGTTAATGCATCCGCCGTATAGTCCTGACCTTGCACCTTCAGATTTCCACCTGTTTCGGTCTCTTCAGAATTCTTTAGGCAGTATCAGGTTAACATCACGAGAGGACTGCCAAAACCACTTGTCGCGGTATTTTGATCAGAAGTCCCAAAATTTCTATAGCAATGGCATCATGTCCCTACCTACAAGATGGCAAAAAGTTATCGAACAAAATGGTACCTACATACGTTAGATAAATGTAAATAATGTATATTAAAAAATGTTTTGAATTTTCTTAAAAAATGCGAAGAAACTTTTTCCCCAACCTATTATTATTATTATATGTAGTCCTTATTAAGTTCCTTTGGATGAAATATATTAGTAGTTCAGAAAACATTTATGCTATTATAATTAAAAAATACTTTATCACTGAGAAAATGGCAGGGCCCATTCGATACACCAAAACAGTTTAAAATAGATATGTGTACACGCATAGACACATGACAATAGCCCTCTTAAAAGTCGGTTAAAAACGTTTGTCATCTTCAAATGCCAGAGTGCCAGTAACCTCGAGCACAGTTCGAAAATATGTGACATATTCAGCTCTGAATGCATTCCGCTGTCACTTGCGAGACAATGGCTACCGAACGGCGGCGCCTGCGCAGCCAAGCGGGTATAAGGGCTTCGAGATGGTTATCAAGACTGAAGAGTTATTTGAAGGATTGCGAAATGAGGATTTATAGAAAACTAAGCGACCCGACCCTGCTTCACACGGTTTTACGATTTGGCAAAACATCGCGATGTATGTATATTTGTACGTTTAATATAAATGTTATATACCTACGCTCAAACCTTGGGGAATAATTTCTCTAAATTATGGCGAAAACCGCATCAAAATCCGTTGCGTAGTTTAGAAAAACTTCGCGGTCATACAGGCAGACACGATAAGTAAATATGCATAGATATGTGTACCTATGATTATGTCGATGTTGCAGATAGATTTGAAGAGGCAAAGGCGAAGCAAGAGATTTGAAAATAAAGCCAACATTTTTACTTTATGTAAAAGTTTCCGAGTAAATTGCTTGTGACACGCAGACAGACATCGAAGTCAATATTATTATTTCATGAATGTATGGTCCAGATTATTTCATTTGCTTGTTGATTAAAAGTATATCTCTTTCATCATGCTTATAAACAATGCAGTATTGTTTTCTTTTGTCTTACATAACATCACGCTGTTTCCCCGAAGGGTTGGACAGAGGTGTGCCTAAGGAATGCAATCTCGCGAGATTGGAGCTCAGGCGAGGTCTCGCGAGTTTATGAACAACAATACCAAAAACTCGCGAGATCTCGAAATGGGCGAGATCTCGCGAGATTGGCAGTTTTTGTTTATTCTTGCAATCGATCACAATATTTTAATAAATTAGGAAAAAATAATAAGAATTATTGATATTATGAAATAAACATTTATTTTACGAATTTTGTCAATAAACTTTTATGTATTTAACATTGTTTGACGTATCTATCTATCATTTTTTTTAATAAACTTTTTTTAAGTACTAAACTTTGACATAGTACCTATAGCTAATCAAATAAAAAAATAAATAAACAACCAGTCTTCTCTTCTAATATCAAACAAAAGTCTTTTGATAATAACACAGTTATTTTACAACAAAACAATAAGAAGTCAAAAACTAAAATGAAACTCATTAACTAAGTTGAGTTGACAATAATAATAACAAATAAAATAATAATAATAACAATATCATGATAATAATATCATGATATGATGATGATGATGATGGTATGATATTATTATGATAATAATATCTCAGTTTAATACTGAGATATTATTATCAATTAAAGAAAACTGTACGCACTCAGAGATCTAGTAAAAATTAGAGATTAATTAACAAAATATACCAATAAAATGAAAGGCTGGTTCAGTTCACATCACACGCCATTATTACGAATTATTTTGAAAGTAGCTCCTTATGAAGCACAAAATGTCCAAAGAATTGTCTGCTAAACGGCTTCTTATTTTGCTCCCCAGATAACTGCCACTGAGAATGTACTTTCGGATTCAACGCTAAGTAGTTGGAACCACAGATCTCAGGCAGCCATCCGCGAACTGTGAAAGTTCGCCTTTTGGTCCCCCGGACTCGTATAAATTAATTTCCTTTTTGATTAATGACTCCAGCAAATTCGTAGTTAGTTTTCTGTCTGTAGGTTCTTTGATCAATCAATCTCGTTGAACTCGCGAGATCTCGCCCATTTTTCGGCCGAGATCAATCTCGCTAAAAAAGGCCGAGATCTCGCGAAAACGAGATTGCATTCCCTGCACAGCCACATTCGCCAGTTATGTTTGTCCCAAGTAATAGGGAGCTGCTACTGAGAAATTCCAGATAGAAAAAACAACGGCCAAGTGCGTGACCGTCCACGCACAATGAAGGGTTCCGTAGTTGAAAAGAATTTATGCCAAAAACAAACTTAACATTGTAATCCCAATTTTTTTTTTATGTGATAAAATTACTAATTTACAATTTTCAGACTTTTCACTTTACTTGTGCTGTGAAACCTTGCTTCTTGCCAAATTTCATGATTCTAGGGAAACGGGAAGTACCCTATAGGTTTTGATTTACATGCGAGTACTTATCAAAATATGTCTCATAAATGGCCGTATTTTTTTATTGCGTTGACTTAGAAGCTTGATTTTTTTAGAACTCCAAGGGACCATAGACGTTATTGATATTAATTTTAACTTGATACCTCCACGTATCCCTGAGAAAAAAGGGTCTTGACAGAGAGACAACGAAGTGATCCTATAAGGGTTCCGTTTTTTTCCATTGAGGTACGGAACCCTAAAAAACAATAATACTTTGCCCGACCTGGGAATCGAACTTAGGACCTCATTCTCAGCAGAAGCGCTTATGACCAACGAGGCAGTTCTTTTATCTTATTGTGTCAATACTTACCTACAGCGATTGTATCTCACGATTTGGGTGGTAACATAATGTAAATCTAAACACGGTAGATACTTAAAACGAGTCAGCTAAGTAGTGTCATATGTAAAACAGATGTATTGTCGCACTTATCATGTAAAGCCGGGTACACAGTGTTTGTCGCGATGTGAACGAACGGAGAGGCGTCGCAGTGAATAAATAATGCACTTCGTGTACACTCGCACGCAGCGTACGTTGGTACAGCTGATTGTAATCTTATGATGACAAATGAATTAGAAGGAAAAGGATTTGTAATAATCTTAGAAATAGTCGTCTGAGTCTGGAAATAATTTTGGGGTTTTTTTTTCGGATCGTTATACGTTCAAGTATGATGGGGCCAAATATGTAATTTGTGAGTATAATTTTTGGCAAGTTTTATACCTTGAGGTCCTTGACCTGCTGGGAAGACTAGTTTATGGATAGTTATTTTTTTTTCTGCACATAGTGAGTGCAGTTTACGAAGTGAACTTTAACGGTAGTTATTATAATTTCTTTAAGCACTAATTATAACCGAATTGTGCATTTTACGATAAAAATATTAGCCAGTTATCATATATTAAAATTATTGAAAAAAATATATGATACGCAAAAAGAACAAAAAAAAATTGGTTTATAAATCTATATACTCTCTATTTACCTTCTCTGAAATCAGAAATTCTTTATTTCTTCTAAAAAAAAAAGTTGGCAACCCTAACCCACCCCCGAAGTGAATTCCTGGCTACGCACCCTGGCACCTACCCAGATCTCATAACACATAAAGAAAGGAATTAAAAAAAAAACAATCACTCCTTTTATGACACTACATCAAAGGACATGTTACAAATTATCCACACTGTATCTACCCTTTTCAACATAGGACCACACAACATTAAAGTAAACTAAACAGGAATATCGTTAGAACTGCACAAGAAAGATCGTTGGTCGGTAACCACAAGCGTCTGTTTCTTCTAAAGTTAAAACACACTTGGAGTAAGAATTACTCTTTGTTCATCTGTTATTGTATTTTTTTTACACTTTACACTGAATTAATGAGTGCATACCATACTTTATGTTGTGTAGGGAGAACAGTGGGTTAACTTTTTAGGTTAATTTTAAATTATTTTATTTATCTTGATCATTGGATTTCACACGCGGTCGGTTTGTGGATGGGTGACCATCCATTACTTACATATCGAGACCCCTCCGTGCCTTAGAATCGGAAAGTACGATCCCGGTTGTCATTCGTAGATCTTTTACAGTCGTTACACCCGTAATGACCTACAAACTAATAAAAAAAAAAATTGTGCCTAGCCTGTTCCCAACTATACGTTGGGGTCGGCTTCCAGTCTAACCGGATGCAGCTGAATACCAGTATTTTACAAGGATTTACTGCCTATCTGACCTCTACAACCCAGTTTCTTGGTACACGATATCCGATACCCCATGGTACCTTGGTCAGACTTTTGGGCTGAATAAAGCATACCAATGTCTCAAACTCCTGCATCACACAGCGAAAGTATCAGAACGGTACTTGTGTCGTAACTTACTGCTTGTCAAAAGCCCCGCGACTGATTTCGGTCACGTTCGCAACGGGCGAGAAAAAAAACCTTTTAAATGTCTTCTGGGGTCAAGCGAGAGCGATGGACCGGCCGATTGTTGTGATGATTTAATTTTAGAACACCTTTGGAGTTTCGTCTATGGTTTTCGACACCATAGAGTTCTTGAAAAAGGTTTTTATCAAGTTGCTAGAGTCGTAGACTTTGAAGTTAAGACAATTATGAAATTAATAGAGGTGGCCTGAGATCTTCCAATTTCGATGAACTTCTGGTGTAGGCCCTTTGAATTTAGTCACAGGTTTTAATGTTAGATTACCTAACTCTAGCGTCCATAATATCGCCATCTCTCCCTGTGTTTTAGTGCAGCTCCACAAACCTTCTTTCTAATAGCATGCTTTTCA
The DNA here is from genome assembly GCA_946251885.1 of Cosmia pyralina. NCBI lineage: Eukaryota > Metazoa > Arthropoda > Insecta > Lepidoptera > Noctuidae > Cosmia > Cosmia pyralina. The sequence goes on along the minus strand of OX276362.1, from coordinate 11,110,987 downwards.
TTTTATCCCACCGACATGTAACCGAAACTGCCACAATTCCTCAAAGAATCCCATGTTGTGTTATTTTGATACGAATACTAATAAAAACTAATAAAAGCGCCGCAGTGTGGCGTCGTGTCGCCGTACAGTACACATCCAGATATAACGTGAATCTGTGTCATAGTTTGTGAACACCATGGGGACGTGAATTCGTCGGATAGTGCACCTGATTTTTGGAATGCATTTTTTAGATATGATTTTTGCGAGTCATTTGAATTTTTGTCTAAGGACTGAGGGCTGAGATGCAGCTTTGCAAAAAAACATCAATAGTTCTTTAACAAGTACTGTTAAAGAACTATGTCAGTATCAATGAAGTTTATCCCAAAACCTATAGACTGCAGCTGTAATTGAAAGCACCTGGCTACCCACTTATTTTTCACCTACTTAAATTCGTTTGCTCCGATCTACAGCAGGTGCTCAATAGAAAGACTCCATTGAGCTGGTAGTAGCCCTATTTTGTTTTTTTATTAATAGGTCTTTACCTATGAAATTGCCGTTTTGTATGAAATAATTTAAACGAATTTTTTTCATGCATTTTTTATTTGTATTAATCGAAGTAATCACCCATGCAATCAATGCATCTTTGCCAACGCAGTGGCAGTTTATTGATGCCCTTCTTAAAGAAATCAGCTGGACGGGAGGCAACAAATTCTTCAAAGGCATTTTGTACTGCCTCTCGGGTAATGATTTTTTTTCCCACCAAGAAGTTATCCAAATTCTGGAAAAAGTAGTAGTCTGTAGGCGCAAGGTCTGGTGAGTAGGGCGGGTGACGGAGAGCTTCCAACCCCAGTTCTTGCAACTTGGAGACCGTCTGCTGTGCAGTATGAGGTCGCGCGTTGTCGTGCAGGAGCAGCGGAGACGAGCGATTGACCAATGCTGGTTGGAGATGTGCCAGCTTCTCCATCATTGTGTTCAGTTCTTCACAGTACACATCTGAAGTAATGCTCACCCCGTTTGGTAAGAAGGTGTGATGAATCACACCGGCGCTAGACCACCAAACAGTGACCATCACTTTTCTAGGGGTAAGTTTTCGTTTAGGGCATTGTTTAGGTGCTGAACCAGGATCCAACCAACTTGCTGAGCGCTTGCGGTTATCAAACAGAATCCATTTTTCATCGCAGGTAACAATGCGGTTCAAAATTCCTTCATTTGTGTGTCTGTTGAGCAGTGCAAGGCACGTCTCGACGCGTACTTCGCGCTGGCGATCATTGAGTTCGTGGGGCACCCATTTGTCAAGCTTTTTTACCTTGCCAATTTGACGCAAATGGACCAATATTGTTTTGTCGCTAACGTCGAAAGCTGCTGCTAATTCAGCCGTAGATTGTGTATCATCAGCTTCCACAATCGCCTTTAATTCGTCATTGTCGACCAAAGTCTTCGGAGGACCGCGAGGTTCATTTTTCAGGTCGAAATTTCCAGAACGGAAGCGAGCAAACCAATAACAAGTGGTGCGTTGGTTTGTAGTGTTAGCTCCGTAAACGTCGTTGATGTTGCGTGCCGCTTGTGCCGCGTTGCTGCCACGACGGTACTCATATTCCATAATTACTCCAATTTTTAACGTATCCATGATGACGAAAAAGATTGAAATGCGATGAAAATGTAACACCAATCAATAAACAAATGACTACTTTTGGAAAAAAAAATCCATGTTTTTAAAATAAAATTAATTTGAAATTAGAATTCTTAGCCAAACAAAAATTATTTTTATTTGAAATGGCCAGTACTGCAGAACGGCAATTTCATAGGTAAAGACCTAATATATAACTTGATTATATTGCTGGAGAGTTTGTTGCGCCACTTTTAAAATTATCCTAGCTAAAACGCATTTCCTAGCGTTTTGTGTCATGTAATTTTGACGTTTAAAAATTACTGATTTTATCACTTTGTCGCTCAGGCAAGTATCAATGCCTGAACAAAAGCTATGTAAAATAATAGTCTCAAAAAACCCACATTCAAAGCCTTTCCAGTTACATAATACAACCTATTCCAAACTAAATCTAGGTATAGGATCTGTCCCATTACCGCAGTGCATATGGTCTCCTATTCACCCCGCGGATGACCGGGCGACCACCGATAACTGCTCAGAAATAGTATCGATTACGTTCTGTAGCTTCCGTGTTGTGTGTCACAGATAATATATAATGTAGGTAGTTATCTGACGTTTGTCGTGATTTGTATTACATGCTACACTTATGTTACTGCCTTTGTCGGCTTGGATTGAATGTGTACTACACTATACCTACTTAGTCTGTTTTAGGAATGGATGGGTTGCATGACACAATCATGCCAAATGCTTATATTTAGAGCTATGGCATGACATAAATACAGGGTCAAATTAAATTTGTTAGCAAAACTCCGCAGACGTCATGAGTACTTTTATCGATATTTATCTGGAAAAGTAAAATAAAAAAAAATGTTGTTCTTTTTGGGGTCAATATTTTAATTTAAATTGACTCTGTAGAAAGTTGGTTATTTCTATAATCAATTATTGTTTACTTAAATAATGAGTTTACTGTAGCTATACAGACAGCAAAAAGTGTGAATCTTTATTTTTGGTTGTGTTGCGAAAACTATTGCAAAAATATTAAAAAAAAAAAAAAAAAAAATCCCGGACTAGAAAAAAAGGCCTCCGTGCCGTGCGTATCGAAAGTGAAGCACCGTACTGATCTATGTTTGCGTGATTTTACAAAGACGCCGTCGTGTCACGTATTGGCGGCCGGTCGGCATACTATGATGTAAATGTGTGCGTGAGGCGTGTTGTACAAACGGTCCCGGCATACTTACTGTACTTCACTTTCGATATGCGTGGCGCGGAGTCCTCCTTTTTTACTAGTCCGTGATTAAAATTTAAAAAATTGGACTTGTCTATTAACTACTACAACTACTGACCTACATTCAAAAAAAGTGTCTAAATCAATATTTCCTTCTTTTTTCAGGTAATTAAGGCGACTTCCAGAAGAATTGAGATTGTCAGGTATAATTTAATTCTAACTAGGAGAAAATCGGGTTATATTTTGCTGCCCCAATTTAAACTGGTGGAGAATGAAGATCGGTTTCTTAGTTCTTCGGGTTTTCTACTTACTCAGTGTATAATGCACCTCTGTCATTTATTTTAATTTCCTCCATTAATGCAGTATTTTCTCGAGGCTAAATGATACTTGCCGCGGTCGGCTCGTGAATGGGTGATCATCCATTACTTATCGAGATCCCTACGTGCCTCGGGAAGCCATTGGTCTCAGAAGCCCAAAATTCTGACAACCAGTCTACCTAAGGGGTATCGTGTTCCCAGTAACTGGGCTGTGGAAGTCAGATAGGCAGTCGCTCCATGTAAAATACTGGTTTTAAGCTGCATCCGACGATGCAACATAAGTAGTTGAGAAAAGGCTAGGCAGATTGATTGTAGTTGAGAGAATGAAGATCGATTTCTTTGCTCTACATAATTCAGGGCACAATTAACTCTTCGGGGCCTAACTCAATGTATTATGTAGGTACCTACTTGTCTACCTTTGTGATTTAAATTAATCTATTTAAGTTTTATTTATCACATTGTGCAGTGTATCAATTTAAACTGCAAAGGCAACCGAGTTTTTGAGTTCTAAACGACTTACCTACTTCTATTTTTAAATCGCTAGTAACAAAACTATCCAGTTAAACTCTGATTAAGAACCTACCGTTAACAGTTTAACAGCATTATAACAATGTTAATTATCCGTAATGAAGGATTAAAGCCGATCATTATCGGCTTTAATCCTTCATTACGGATAGTTACGGGTTTATTACGGATAGACGGCTGCTGTGGACAACCACAGACTGCCTCATTAGGCAGTCTGTGGTCCACAGCAGCCGTCACCGGGACGTCACCGACAGTCGGGATTATTCGAACCGAGCGTGACGGCCCCGGCTACCGCGACCAAACTCGGCGGTTCAGTACCTGCGTGTGCGTTATGAAGTTATTATAGACAAAACAAAAGCCGGACGAACAGCGCCGCAACGTGCGCGGTGCGACGCGACGGCAGTGCGTGGATAACATCAAACACATCATAACATCGTCACAGTCTCGGGCGACTCGGGCCGATTTCTAGCGGTCGCGCCGAACACTCGAAACTTCGGCGGCCGGGATGAAGGCACCTGGTTGACGGACGAGTGGTGACACGCGGCCATAGTAAATGTATATTATACCTATCGCTACTTCAGCGCCTCCAGAACATTCTGGGAGACGTCCCGGTGACGGCTGCGATGGACAAACGCACTTATGGTTTTTATTTACATAAATAAATACTACCTTTAGTAAAAATATTTGCGGATCAGGATTTAATTTATCACTTTTCACTTTGGTCGTTAATTGGTCGGTTTTGTATTGCAAATTCGCTCTTACAGGCAAATTACTTTTTGACAGGATTTTTTTCCTACTTTTGAAAATATACTGGTTGATGGATAGAATTTTCTTCCGCTCGATAATCTAGTTAGCTATATGTATAGGTTGGTGGCCTGAAATTGAAGAGATTAAAGAGACGTGGCGTCCCATCTCTTAGTGATAGTAAATATACCTAATAATCTGCACCTTGTACACAACAATTAGGCCTCGGCCTCGAATATTGCGGGTAGCGGGGCGGCAGCGGCGGCGGCGCGGGAGCGGCAGGATTTTATGCGTAAAAACAAATGGACCGGACCTCGAAACCAGCGGCGCGGTTGCGGGGCGGGACAATGCGAGAGGTGCCGCCGCCGCCGCCGCCCCGCTGCCCGCGAAATTCGAGGCCGAGGCTTTATAAACCTACGATAACAAGTCAAAGAGATGTAAGTTTGTTATAAACATCATATCGGTCTGTCAGGCTGTGGAGTGACATGCAGCGATAACTCCGATAAGCCCTCTGTGTGCTGCTCCGATATAATTAACGAGTTTGAGCTGGAGGCTTACCAGCTTAATTATGATAGCTAGGGTGGCTGTTGTTAATTACGAAACTATGCAAGAACTACTCCGTTTAAAAAAGGAAGGAAGGTTTAAAGGTTTTCGATAGCCAAAAATCGCTCAACGCGCCTAATAGTTTTCACTTCAAAAACTTAAATGAAAATATAAGTAAGTAGGACTTATACGAACAATATTAAAATTAATAAATATGTATAGCACTACAAGGCTATTTTGGCGCTTGGCCAAAAACGGAACTAACGCCGCGCCTTTGTTTGTTGAATACGTTTCAAGTGACATTCATCATTCATTTGATTCATTCATTTGGCTTCGCCGCAAGAAAGTGCTGTGTGTTTGTCCCTTGTCAAAGTCATCTTGAAGACAAAGCGACCAATCGGTGACAAGAGAAACACTTAGCACAATTTCGCGGCAAAGTTTTCTTCAAGGAACTCTATTGGCAGCTGAATGAAACGAAAGTAAAAAAAAGCAGCGCCATCTACATGGAACTAATTTGGCAGTTATCTTCCCCATTGCACAAATGTTTAGACAGCGCCCCCCTTGCAATGTCAAATAAAAAAACTCACATCCAGAAAAAAAATGGTCATCCCTAGTCCATAACCAAAACCACAGGCCTACAGTGGCCATAGTGCGAGTTTTTATACTCTCGATCGCATTAACTTACGTCAATTTTTAGGGAATAATTGTGTTTCCCATAATAGTCACCAGATGGCGCTTATTCAGTTTCAATACAAATTGAAGTAGGTAAGTATAAAAATCGCATTGTGACCTCTGATGAGTAATTTTATTACGATTATAAATATGAATATCAAGGACTATAAACAATATTCCCACATTATGAAATTATTATCTTGCTTCCCAGAAGTAATGACATAATTAAGAGCAATAAATTCACTCAGATTTATGTGAAACAGATTGTCCCATTGAAAACAAATCAATGGTTCATGAGTGGGTACCTATGTTATTGATAATTTAATTTACTGGACTTATTAATAAACTGATTTGCAGTCTGTGGGGTGAGCTAAACATAGAGATGTCACAGTACAGCAGGTACACACAGCAGCAGGTCTAGTTACTACAAACTGTCAAATTTTCTCATTCCATTTTGAACTTAACCTTGTCCGTGCATGGGAGGCCGTCACCTCCTTCTGCGAAGCAGTAATGCTCACGAAGGAGGAGGCGGAACGCGTGAGGGAGAGGCAACCTCACGCCCCTAGTCGCCGCTGGAGACACCCTGGGCGACGGGAATCTATAGCCGATTCCCGGCCACCGTAGGCGCGGGCGTGCGGACGGCGAGCAATCCGGTAAAGACTAGGCCCGGGTCGACGGCGCGTTGTGTTCCACGCGCGCCTCAAAGAGATGTCAGCAGTGACGGGGTCCGATAGGGCCGATGCCGACGGAGTTGCGGGTTGTTCGAAAGAGATACCGTGGCCCTGGCACAGGCAACTGAAGGAACACGGGTGGGTTTTAGTCAGTAAAAGTCTGACACGCCCAAATTCTTCAGATTTTTTTTTGTAAAATAATCTGACTGGTGGCTTCTCGTTCCTTTGTTTTCCTATAATTTTTAAAACAAAAAATACAGTATTTATCTACTCAACGAATTCTAAACAACGATACCCAACTCAATGGTGTAGATCAAAAATTTTAAAATGTTTTTTGTCAATTCGTATAGCTTTGGGTCAACAAGATGCTTATACTGACAGCAATAGGGCTCCGTTTGTACCCTTTGGGTACGGAACCCTATAAAATATCGCAGTTACCGGATAATAAAGTGTTATGGACAGCAGCAGTTTCAAGGTCATATACTGAAATAACTGACAGTTAATTTTAACTACCATCTCCTAACCGATTTATTGATTTTAACTACATTATTTCATGGTTTTGCTATGGCTTGTTATATTTAACGGGACTTTACGGTTTAATTATTGACGGTGTGATGAAAATTTATGTTATATCCATAGATATATGAAAGAAGTTATATCCGTGAAGAAGGTGCTTGAAACCATTACTTTGATGATCCGAGGAAGTTGATAATTAAATTTAGCTGAGCTCGTAACAAAACGAAAATATACGACGGTAGCCTAGTTATTTATTGTTTCTTCAGAACTGAAATCTATAGGTAAGTACTACCTAATAATATAAAGAGAAAGAAGAATAAAATAAAGAGGTAAAATTTGAGAGTTTTTATGCAGAGGGTAATCTTCGGAAGTAGTGATCCGATTCAGAAAATTCTTTCACTAATAGGAAGGCAAAGTATTGCCGAGTGCCGGCTGTATTTTTACACATCGGCAGACGAGGGACTTGTATTGGATAGGGAAGACTGGAAATAATTGTGCACCAGCTGAAATGGATAGATTTTGCGAAGTCGCACCAATAAGCAATCTAAATATTTGATTTCTTGGAAGACTAACCCAGTAAACATTCTATTTACCAACTTCCCTAAGGTCAAAACTAAACTAAATGACACGGGTCCCTTTAAAATTGATTAAAAGCCGTCCATCAACCAAGATCATCGAGGTTTTGACCTTGCCACTAATTCAACCGCCATGAAACTAGTAAATGGTGTACAATACAAATTAACCGTGACATTACGTAGTCATATTCAATTATTGAGAAGTACTGCCATCTCGTTGCAAGTTTTGGTAACTTTGTTGCTGATATGAATGAACTTTTGACATTTGAATTGACAACCATTCCAATGATTAACAGGAAGTTAAGAGATTTGTGATTTTTTACCAATGTGAGTATAGGTAAGTGGACCTCGTAATTGATTTACCGGGTGGTAAGGCACCTGTCCCACCGCCGGCGATTAACGGGGCGTTATCCGAATTTTCCTGTTTTCAGAATCAATTTTAAATGGTCAAATTAGTGTATTAAGGTCCTGAAAAAAATATATGCCATAGATACATCCTTGCTTGAGGGAAATTAACGGTTCAAAACACGATAAGTTGTACTTTCCTCGATGAAAAAAAAAATCCGAAACATGGTCGATTTCAAAACCATTTTCCGTTTCATTTCCTAATTACAGCATAAAATTATATGAAAATTGCATGTATCATGAGGTAATCGTATTTCGGAGGGAATTTAACGGTTGGATTTTTGAGTTTAATAGATTTTTTTTTAAATAAACTCAATATTAGTCAATTTGGCTAAATCCGCTCGCGATCAGAGTCCTGCGGGACGTCATGGAGGTTGGACCTGTGTCAAAATTTTTAAAAATTCGCTCTCTCTGCAGTTGTTTAAAAAATTCAAATAAAAGAGGAACACATTAGATATGAAATTGCGACAGCTCAGAAAAAATATCTCGTAATTATATTATAGTTTTAATTCATAATATCGTTTTCGAAAATGTGATTATTTATATGTGGTATGATGACGTTTAATTGTCATCTTACGATAGTGTTAAGACACATTGCAAATTATTATCGATAAAATTATAGTCAAGCGCGAGTAGTTTATAATTTTTTATCGTGGTCCTTTATGAAGAAGTTTTAAAACACATTTTTCTAAGATTTTTTCATCAGATTCATCCATATTACTATTTCACTCTCCATCGAACTGTCTTCGCTACTACCATATCCTAAATTAATTACACATAATATGTATAAATACAATGTATCCGGTTGTCGGTTGGATACTAATATAATCAACTTTCACTCTGGCAACAACAATGAAAATTAGAAAAAAAATAAAAATGTGCGGTCGGGGACCACCGTCAGGAATGAAGTTCCTTCTAACGTATAATTTAAAACACAAACACAAAATTTTCACAGCCGCCATCTTGAATTTTCAATTTAACTTCACTACCGGCTTTGGCTCCCTCGAAAACCATGAAAACGACACCCATGAAGTAAAATTCGAAAATTTTCCCCCTCTCCGTCCTCATCTGTCGTCGTTTTGTCCTCTCTCTCTTTGTCTCTTTCAAGATATAATAGAAAGAGACAAAGTCGCATGTAGGGGGCATTTAAACGTTTTTTCGTTACGTGACGATTTTCTGCCAGAGAATTTCGTCGAGCTGTTTCAAACAAAAGTGCTATACTAACATGACCTAATGCATGAACACGATAAAAATTGTTGATCGAAAAGATTATTTTCTTGTATCGTTTTAGCTGTGTGAACAAACTTTCAGTTTTGAGTACAAAAAGTCACTGTATACGATAAAATATCGTATTCTATACACTTGAAAAATAGCGCCGTGTGAACGTAGCCTGGTTAGGCGGTAACCGTACCTATCACTCGGTGTCCATGTTCCAAAGCAAGTTAGTCGATGACGTACCTATCGTATGTTTGTTGGTTTGTAACTTTTAACATATTGATACTTGCAATTTTTTTTTAGGCTTTTTATCCTAAGGGATGGCAATCCGACATGAGCGGGGCCGGTTAAAAAAAAAACTAAATTCATTTTGATGTCTTAGAATAGTAGATTCGATACATTATAGCTGTAGCAGTAGGTACGTCCCTTGACAATAAAGTACTGCAATTGTTCCTTCATATGTAGTTGTCAATATTTACTTATCTTTATGAGCAGTGGTCGACATCAAAAACAAAAGAATATGGTTACAGCAGAAGCAAAGCAGTACGACCATTTTTAGCCCGTACTTAATAAAAATCTTATTGTTTTTTCATTCAGTCACTAAAGGGGTTAAATAGGGGATGAAAATTCACCATTTATGTCGATGGGAAATACTATCGGGCACACGGCTTGTCTACTTGATAAAATTCTTATATTCGCTGACAGACAATCCACAGCCTAAATCGCTGGGCTAGAAGCATGAAATTTTGCAAAAGAGATCTTTTTTTTACGAAAAAATTAAATTTCTATTAACATTAACTTTTGCGTGACTTTTTGATACCCAGTAGAACCATTGCAATTTGAAACTTTCACCTTACTACCTCAAAATCATATTTAACTCTAACTAGCTTCCGCCCGCGACTTCACAATATACTAAAACAACAGTCATATTTTATAAAACTTTTCTGTACAGTACGTTTGTAGTTGTGGTCTCAGCAGCCAAAATATACAGAGAGTCGTCCGTTTGAGAAGCAGCTCGTCCTAAGGTCGAAACCCGCAGCCTTCAGTAGCAATTTCTCATTGCTTGCAAAGTTTTTCGTTTTTAGTGAATAAATACTCGTAAACGCCTGTTCGTGCCGTTCCTGCATTTAATACATAATGGCACAACACTGATACACTGAGTGATTCTTACAGATTATTCCTGACGAACCCGGCTATCGCTAAAAAATATAACAGTAGATTGTACACACGGGATTTCTCATTAATACTGTCAGCTAACCATTGATATTTATTTTTATTATAACCGTAGATGATATAAAAGGAATAAACTTCATGGATTCTGTGTACGTTCTACGAACTATCAAATAACAGTATAACAAAATGTAAAAAAAGAATCGAAAAAAATATCAACAGTTGAGAATCGAACTTTAAACCACAGGTTTGCAAAGGAGTCGTCGAACCACTAAGCTATTTGCTTGGATGAATGTTGACTAAAATAGCCGTTCTTATGTTATTATTATATCACGATTGACATCCTTCCATCCGCTAAGCCTTAACTCCATAAAGATTTAGCGCGATGATAATCATTTAAAGGTTAAATCTGAAACTATCTGCTATATTCGTTTCCTGCTCCGCCCAGTGAAGTAATGGAATAATTCGCTTTTACATTGTGTTTTATTGTCACCTATATCGTCGTAGTCAACGACAGACACCGATCATCTACATTCTCCTGCCCTTATCCCATTTTTTTTCAGGTCGATACAACTTGTTTTTATCTTCCATACTTCTCTATTAGTTAGTTGTCATCACGGTAGTCACTCCCTTTCTAGCCATATCATCTTTCACACAGATCATCCATTGTTTCTCTGGGCTTCCCTTACTCGTATAGCCATCCAGATTCATAATCAAAACATTCCAGACGACATTTTCTTCATTCTCCGCATCACATGCCCATAACATTGTAACCGATTTCCACATACACCGACACCGATATCGGCACGATATCTACCGGCGAAGACAGTGCGGGGTGAGAGTAACAGGCATTCTTTCACTTGAGCAAAATTTTTCGCACTGCCGGCTTCGAGACGTCAATACTTAGTAGTGTGCTTGTTTGTCGAGTCGCGATGGTCATCGATATTCAACAATATCATGGGGCCGGTAATAATTGAACCTATCGCTATCGAATTGTGTTGGTATCGTTATCTGATAATGTGAAAACAAATTCACGACATTTTATGAATCATCTTAGTTCTCTCCACCGTAGACACCATAAAATGTAAACCTAAGGAATAAATATCGACCTAAGAAAAACTAATTAAGTTGATCAACTGCAAATATTGTACAGTGTGGCATGGATTTTCTGCGAAATCGTCGGCGGCGCGTCGTAAATAAACACGTCGCGCTGCATTCGGGGGAGGCGGAGGTAGCGTTTCATAGGCCTACAGGCTCGAACAACCTGACCTTAACGAGAAGCAGTACAGACAACAGCATGTTCGTGAACGGGCGCCGTCAGTTGGGACTGGTCGTCTCTTAGCTGCCATGGCTTATTTTTAATTTAGTTGTTTTAGTTTTCATGTTTTTATTACGGACGCTTTTTAACGTCCACATATTTCTACATTGTTCTCACATGTATATTTTCAACATGAACGATGTAACCAATATTTTGTAATTTATTTATTTTTTTTAAAAGTGTCCGTGGACTTTCTTGCCCGTTTTTCTCCATAGGGATCTACTACGCTTTGGAATGGGCAACTAGCTTCATCTTTCTGACTGACCGACCCATTGACAATTCAAAAGTGGCTGTAATTGGTTTATTTGAAATAAATGCTTTGAGTTTGAGTTTGAGCACATCATGTTATACAAAACTGTCAAATTTCTCCAAATTATTTTAAACCTTAAAATGTTGATGATTAAATTCTAATGAGAAAATTTGACAGTTTGTAGTAACTTGACCTGCTGCTGTGTGTACCAAGCGTTAGTTCTCTCAGCGAGTACCTACTCTCTGTCGCTGCGCAAACGAGTACCCATTCGGTGAGAGAACAGTCGGTGAGCATCTGAGGAGTTACGCTAGCTATTTAATTTGACCCTGTTTAACTCTTTTACTGGCATGCACGGGACCTACAATCTTTTGTACGTCTCTTGAGTGAGGAGCGAGGAGACGTTTCCTCGTCAGCGGTGGGACAGGTGCCTAAAGTTTAGTAAGTAACACTTGCTTGTCATAAAACAATAAATAGACAGTTTCAACCTGCAACCTAATTGCGTAGCACCTATCAATCGGATTCCGTTTCATTTTGACAGTTCAACAACATTCATTGCGTTTACGTTGTCAAGCAGACAAATTTTTCGGACATATGCGGCAATGGATTAGCAATTTGCTTCAAAATGATTCATTTCCGATTGATAGTGTGTTACGCAATTAGGGTGCAGAAGTTTCAATTTACTGGGAAAAGTGTTTACTTGTGTGTTTGTTTTATTACGAACTCGACTCAATCAATCTGCCTAGCCTTTTTCCAACTATGATGGGGTCGGCTTCCAGTCTAACTGGATGCAGCTGAATACCAGTATTTTACATGGAGCGACTGCCTATCTGACCTCCACAACCCAATTACCTCGGTATGTAAAGATGGTCACCCATCCTCGGACCGACCGCGGAAAGCGCAGTTTAACCTGATCGATCGATCCGTGCGGCTGTTATGGCAGTCGACTATACCTTATATAAATAATAAAGCACTAACCCGTTTTAGGCCATTCTAAAAGCCCAACTCATTCAGTTCAAAAGTGTAACGCAAATAACATTATAATTGGAACACAGCACAGGTATCTATTGTTTGTAACAAACTCGAACATAAGATGTAGGTGACAGATAGACAACTAGTGTTAAGATCGTAGTCACCTGTACACCATCAAATAACTTATTGTTTGTGGTGGCAGGTGAACAAATTGTGTTACATTTGAAAGCGCTTAGATTGATCTAATTGGAGGGTTAGACCATTATGGTTACATTATCATCATCAGCAACCTACAGCAGTCTACTGCTGGACAAACGCCTCTCCTACTGCACGACATTCAGCTCGATTCCCGGCAACTCTCATCCAGCTGCTACCAGCCCTCCTGTGAAGATCGTCGCTCCACCTAGCCTGAGGGCGTCCTTCGTACACGTTTGCCGATTCGTAAATAGAGAAGCATAATGAGAGGGGCAATTCGTGTATTTTTAACAACGTTCGCGATCTTATCTCAGTCTCAATCTGTCAAAAATTGTATAGCGTTTACCTACATTTTTGACATTTGATTGTCGCTGGCATGAGATTGCAACTTGAATTTGAACGTTTTTATGTACAAGAATTGGCCTTAAGATGAAACTAGGCAACAACATCAGTTTCGATTCGGTTCGGATATCAGTTAATTTTCTGCCAATTGTATTACATAGGATGATCAATCCTAGATCATCATCATCATCATCATCATTTCAGCCGAAAGACGTCCACTGCTGGACATAAGCCTCCCCCAAGCACCGCCACTTCGACAGGTTTTATGCATCTCGCATATCCAGCGAATTCCTGCGGCCTTCACCAGGTCATCGGTCATATATCACTATTATTATTAGAGAAAGGGGAAGCTTTTAACGTTTCTTTTCGTTCTTTTGGTTGGCCATCAACTCTGAATTCATATTCAACGTTATGTAATCAAATAATATTTTGCCATATCAATTCCCACCTAAGGATAACAAATGACGTGCGCAAGTCCACTTTAAGACAATCATTCTGATAGATATAAATAGAATAATTTAACGCCGCCGCCATCTACTTAGTTATTTATAATTACAGTACCTCGCATAGAATTGATATTTAAACGCACAGGAAACAAAACACAATGCCTCTATTAACTAATGCATAGAGATATCATCGATGTAGACGTCAGAATCCCACGCAGTATTAATCCTACCATCTTGTAAATCTATTTAATAAAAATTATTATGTTGTTTTTTGGTAAGCGCATCACTTCCATTATTATTCTTTGATTATTATATTCCTTTATTTCATTTACAAACATAGTGTTTACATTTTTAAATATTTTTTTAAAAACATAAAATAAAAAAAGCATTTCAAAATATAAAAAATAGTAGCCCACCGGTATCGGGAACAGGGTCCAAGCTACCGGTGGTAAGGGCTCTAGAGAGAAGAACCTCCTCACTATACGTGTCGTGTCCAGGAGTACTGCTTTCTGAATCAAGCCCTTGACCCAGCCGCGCAATGAGAGCCTCCTGAGGTGTTGGTCGAGGCTCTCCGCTATTAGGCCATTAACCGTAACGATTATCGGTACAATAATTGCAGAGTCCACGCCCCACATGTCGACAAACTCGTGTGCTAAGTCAAGATACTTGACTTTTTTATCTTTCTCAGCTTTCACGAGATTCTCGTCATGAGGGACAGCGATATCAACAATCATTGCACGGCGCTCTCGTCGATCTATCACCACAATATCAGGCTTATTGGCTACACTAGTCCTGTCAGTGATGATAGATCGATCCCAGTACAATGTGGCGTGACCATTCTCGAGAACTGGGTCGGGCACATACCTGTAATATGGTACTTCGGACTCCACAAGGTTGTACTTCAAGGCAAGTTGCTGGTGGATAATCCTAGCCAGTAGATTGTGTCTGTGGAAGTACTTGATTATTATTATTATTTTAATTGAATTAAATTTATTTCTATTTGAATTTGTTTAAAATTTATTCGTATTATTTTGAACCTTTATTGTTTTGATTTTTATTTATATTCGTTTTCTATGACTTTCGTATATTGTATTTTGATTAATTTTAATGATTCCTTTCTTATCAAACTTCTTGTACTTACGAGTACCTAGTTATTAAGTGAATGATGTGGTCGCTTATAATTGGAACCGCACATTTGTATTGTCCGTATCTGTTTTAACAAGCATGTAATTGTGTAGCCTCTGTTGGAGATCCAATAAATAAATAAAATAAAATAACAATGATGACGCTGACAGCTCTTGAACGTGGTTCCGATGCGCTGATTGCGTGCAGTTTCTTTGGTAAAATTCGCCCTTAGGGTCGGTTTTTGATCCGTAGTTAACTCAACTAATGGTTAAAAATAATAACTAATGGTTTTTGGTTCACATTTTGCCAAAAGTTTAACCATTAGCTAATATTTTTAACCATAGTTGAATTAACTACGGATCAAAAAACCGGCGCTTAGTGAAGTTTCAATTTATTGAGAGTAGTTCTTACGAAAGAGGTAGGTACAGCAATTACGAGGTTGACTATACCTACCCTATATCATAATCAGCCTATAATGTTCCCACTGTTGGGACTTGGGACATAGGTCTCCTCTCGGTGAGAGGGAATAGGCCGCGAGTAATCCACCACGCGGGCCCTGTGCGGGTGGCTAGATGTCACATGTTTTCGAATTTTTGGTACTAGGACATGCTGATACGATGTTTTTCTTCACCTTTTTGAGAGCAGTGGTGATGAAGTAATTTACACAAAGTAAAGGTCCTGTCTGGGTTCGAACCTAGGACCTAACTCGTAAATCACGGCCGTTACCACTGGGCCAGTACTACTCTGCCCATAGATATAAGAAATAAGTTTTTTATATTTCTATGACTCTGCCCTATGTAGGTACCTAAAGGAAGTAAAATCACGGCTATGATTGCGTAATGTTTTTATAATAGGGATTTATATATAAAAGTCGTGAGCCCGGTGGAACTTCCCATCGGCAAAAATGGCGATTTTCCATAAAAACTTTCATCCCCTCTAAGGGATGAATTTTCAAAAATCTTTAGTGCTCACTTTCGTTACAAAAGGAACTCTTGTGTGACCCAGCGGTTTAGGCTGTGTGATGTCTGTCAGTGAATGAATGAATGAATAAACGAAGTTAAGATTTTTGTTAAGAAGATATTTTTACATAATATTTGAAGCAATAGGTAGGTATTCGGTATAAATGCTGTGTGTGCTCAATGCACGGCGCGTATCTGTAGTATAGGTACCTAATGTACGGTTCCGTACAAAATTTAAAAGCTCCTGCAGTTTTTGCATCGCTCACGAAATTCATGAAATCACGAGGTTTGGAATCGCGAGTGTTGAAATCGATACCACTTCAAACGGCAACGCGACTTGTCATTATCACTAGGCAAAGACAAAGACAAAGACATGCAAAGCATTGAAAAGCCGATATTTCTGAAATAGGACACCTTTTACTAATTAATAAAAATACAAAACTTGGAATTTCAACTGGAAAACGAAAATAAAAAAAAATCGAGTTGCAAGATTAAACGTTCAATTGATAATTTGGTGTATTTATTTTAGGCATATTTTCTTAGTAAAGCACCCATATTCTTATTAGGCATTCCAAATTAACAGTAGGTACGTAATTAACACATCGATGAATTTTGTTGTGCTAATAACTGTATTTAGAAGGTACTAATTAGAGTAGGTTAGTGAACCCTCATTTTTATGGTACGGTCTTTCGTGCATTACTTGGTCACTACATGAATAATAATTGATATTGCAAATTGACCATTCGTTTTGCGTCTGAAGTGAACGCACCCGCTACTTAGTCGCTACTGATAATCTCGGTGCGCTTCAATTGATTTTTGTGTGCAATTAATTGAAAAAAAAAAAACACAAAGGATCTTTGTGGATGCTACAGTGATGTTCCAAATTGAAATTATTCGAATCCCATAGGTAAACATTGTATGATTTGTATTTATGGAAACGTCAAAAGTGCTTGGAAATTAAGTACCTATGTAAGTTTTTAAATCTTCCCCATTCCCGCCTAAATCTTTCTCTAGATTGCAGATTTTAGTATCATTGATCTTCAGTGATCTTCAGAGCAGTGGTGGCCCAGTGCTAACGGCCCCGACTTACGAGTTATATAGTGGGTTCGAATCCAGACAGGCGCTTTACTTTGTGTAAATAGTTTCATCACCACTGCTCTCAAAACGGTGAAGGAAAACGTCGTGAGGAAACCGGCATGCTAGAACCAAAAATTCAAAGAATGAGAAGAACCAACCCGCACTTAGCCCGCTTGGTGGATTACGGCCCACTCTCTCTCACAGAGAGGCGTTGTGTGAGAACATTATAGGCTGATTATGTTGATCTTATAAAGGCTACAATTAATCTCCTGTTCTGCAAGTATATTGTGTGACGTGGAAATAGTCTCAGACCCTACTACATTACTACATTTAGATCTAGTGACTCCGGATAGAAAACTAGTAATTACCTACAGTATGAAATATGTTTTAAAATGACGTAAATAACTTTTCATAATAAAAAAACTAAGCACCCG
Organism: Cosmia pyralina; assembly: GCA_946251885.1. NCBI lineage: Eukaryota > Metazoa > Arthropoda > Insecta > Lepidoptera > Noctuidae > Cosmia > Cosmia pyralina. The sequence goes on along the minus strand of OX276362.1, from coordinate 11,093,709 downwards.
CTTTCTACAATTCGTTCCCATCAATACTTGAAAAAAAAAGTCGTGTTCCACATTTGAAAATAATAAAATGGCGTGCAGTGCTCCACTTGCTAACTAGGTAATATTAACAACAAATGCGATGCTCAGTGCTTTTCATTATGCTATAATGTGAACGTAAACATACAAACTTGTTGGGCTATGAAATAAGCGCGAACTTAGAAGCGGTGCGGTGGCGGGAGTTTGAGCGGGAATTAAAATATAGATAAGGGGATTTGTCTTTGCTTTGACTAAGAAAAAACATTTTTAAATAAATTAATCCTGAACTTTAAACTTTTTAGTACAGTAGGTACACACACACATGAACCTATATATTTCCAGTTTACACTGACCTCTCATTGTAAGGAAATCCTATACAATGCGAGATCAGCCTATACTGGAAAGTTATAGCTTGATCTGTAGCCGTGCGCAGGAACTTACCTAAATTAGAACTTGAAAGTTGTATTTTTTCCCCCAAAATTTCTAATAATGCGTGAATACCTTTTAAATGATAAGAAATAAGCAATTCCATGAAAATAATTTTCTTTGTCCCTAATGATCCTCAGAAAACGAATGGTAAATTGACAACACACCTCTTCAAAAAGTTATTTTATCTGCTAATGGCTCAGTAGCCGATAAAAGTGGAAACTTTTTCACTTCAAAGTCAAATCTTTTTGGTCATTAGGTAATGAGCCAACTGTACTTGGCTGGTTTTGTTACAAAAAGATTTTTGGCGAAAATCTACCTATTTTCATAAAAGAAATGGCTGCCGCAAAATGACATTACTACTGACTACAGCCAATGCTAAGCACAGCTAAAGTTATAATCTTGCTGGTTTTAAAATTTGGTCCTTCGAGGATCGCTGATTGAGGAGTAGATAGGTAGAGTTTCAAAAATAAATTAGGCTTTCTGACAAGAAACTATTGGGCTAATAAACTATAAATAAATAGGAAACTATAAGCGCTTTTGTCCAAATTAACAGCAAACTTTACACTAATTGGCTACACTTTTATTAGTGGTTTATAAACAATATACAAGTTAACACTATTTACACTAGGTACTAAAGTAAATCACTAACTATACAAATAAATCCAAAAACAAAAGGACACTTAGGCGTCGAAGTACTCGTCCGCATCGATGTCATCCGGAAACGTGTCGAGAAGACTGGCAGCATTGCCACGTTGAATGGCAATGCTAATTCTTTGGCCAAAGAACGAGCCAGCTTTCTGGTCACGTGAATTCTCGACCAGTCTGCGAGAAATTTCCTTAAAAATTAGACGCGCACTCGGGCCCCATGACCCGAGCGTTTCGACCCCAAACGGATCAAAACTGTAGTATTGTATTGCTTATTAGTATTGGCTACAAAATATCGTAGATCCCTGTATTTTCTCAACCGCTGATTTCCGAGCCCAACCCACACGTTACGAACATCATACACTAAAGATTTTTATTTATTTATGCTAATTTCTTTAGTAACATCCGACATTATTATCTTATGGACCGTTGGTCCCTTCTTTTAATTGAAATCTCCGTTTTTATTGCTTGAAACAATATGAACAATTTTAGTAGGTATTATGGAATTATGTAATCTTGATATGTTGGTAACGATTTACATACCACGTGTTAGAGAAGTTTAATTATCCAATGACGTTTAGGAGATAAGAGACACCCAATCAATCTGCCTAGCCTAACCCAACTTTGTTGAGATCGGCTTCCAGTCTAACCGGATGCAGCTGAATACCAGTTTTTATTTCACATCAAGCGACTGCATATCAGCACCCTAATTGCGTAACACATTATCGATCGGAGTTGCGTTTCATTTTGAAACAAATTGCTAATCCATGCTTCATATGTTCGAAAAATTTGTCTGCTCGACAACGTAAATAAAGCAATGAATGTTGTTGAACTGTCAAAATGAAACCAACTCGATTGATAATGTGTTACGCAATTAGAGTGCAGATCTCCACAGCCAGTAAATGGATAATATCGACGATGCCCCTTGGTAAGACTGGTTGTTAGAATTTCAGGCTTCTGACGACCCGAAATGACTGTCAAAGATCTACAAATGACAGCCGGGACCAACGGCTTAGCGTGCTTTCCGAGGCACGGAGGAGTCTCGATATGTAATGGATGGTCACCCATGACGAACCGACCGCGGCAAGCGTAGCTTAACCCGCGATGGACCCGTACGGCTGTTAATTATTTTGTCACGAGATTACGACAGAGATGCCCAAGAAAAATAAATCGCCCATAGATTTTAGTACCTAGGTAGGATGCAGCTCTAATAAGCTCGTGGCTAAGTAATAACAGCCGCACGGGTCGACCCATCAGATTAAGCTATGCTTGCCGGGGTTGGTCCGTGGCTGGGTGACCATCTTTACATACCGAGACTCCTCCGTGCCTCGGAAAGCACGTTAAGCCGTTGGTCCCGGCTGTCATTCGTGGATCTTTGACAGTCGTTACGGGTCGTCAGAAGCCCGAAAGTCTGACAATCAGTCTTACCAAGGGGTATCGTATTACCCAGTTAATGGGTTGTGGAGGTCAGATAGGCAGTCGCTCCATGTAAAATACTCTCCATGTAAAGCCGACCCCAACCATAGTTGGGAAAAGGCTAGGCAGATTGATTGTAGGATGCAGCTCTAATAATCCTTCCATATCCTAAGAACACGTCTTCCTCATTATCGCGTCCCCATGACGCTTCGCATGATGCTTCTTGATATGCATTGGTCTCAATAGCCCCATGAAACATTAGCTCCAGGGGCTAGAGTGAATCTTTGGGTTCATTCGTGTAGTCGAGTCTAGTCAAACCACGCTAAGGGTCGGTGCATTTCATTCATTCATTCATTCATAGATTTTGGTACCGGTATCACGTAGGCTATAAGAAAATAAATGATAATTGAATGGTGTGAAAGATGATAATGGATAGGAAGGAAACGAACGTTGAAATTATGGCTGATAGAGATGTATGGAAGAAAAAGCCAGTGCCGACCCCAAATAGATTGGGATCAGCAGGAGGATAATGAGATTTCAGAATCAAGTATAGCTTCTCTTCTCTCGCAACTGCACTACTGCTGGAATTCCATAGAGATGTTCACAAGCGGCGGTAATCAACCAACCACTGACCACCAGACCATCGGGTTTATTTAATTTGCCAACCAATACCTAAAAAAACCCGACCAAGTGCGTGTGGGTGGGATCACGCACAATGAAGGGTGCTGTAGTTTGGATGAATTTATCCCAAAAACAAACTTAATATTATAGTTGAAAAACATGTTCTCTCATACATCGATATACGTCACTTTCAATTCTCGTAATCCCAAAAAAAAATTAAGTATCTGATAAAACTACAAATTAACATTCTCGGACTTTTTCTTTTACTAGTTCTGTGTGACCTTGCTTCTTGCCAAATTTCATGATTCTGGGTCAACGGGACCCTATAGGTTTTGATTTAGTTGTGACTTGTGAGTATCAAAATATGTCGCATAAATGGCCGTATTTTTTTATTGTGTTGACTTAGAAGCTTGATTTTTTTTAGAGCTCCAAGAGAACGTAGACTTGCGTATTTGATATTAATACCTCTACGCGTTCCTGAGAAAAAAGGTCTTGACAGACTCCTGTAAGGGTTCCGTTCTTTCCATTTGAGGTACGGAACTCTAAAAAGACTTCAAAAGGTATTTATCTTTTGTCTGTAACATTTTAGCATAACAATGAAAGCCAATAAGTTGCACAACTTCGGTACGAGTGTACCTTGTAGTCGTGACATCTTGTTTGAAATTCTCATTTACGTGCATATGGGTCAAGGATAGTTTAAGATGTGAGTAATATTTGCCTTTTTATAGGTATTTATTTGTGGACCTGTACCAGTATTTCAGCTACATCTGGTTAGACTAGAAGCCGACAGCAACATAGTTGGGAAAAGGCTAGGCAGATTAATAAGCATTTGTTGACCGTATGACCGTTGGTAGTAATTACATTCAGCACTGAAATGTTTTAGAAAAACTAAAGAACACTGGTTCTTTTAAAACTTATAGAGGCATGAGGAACAGGGTATAAAGTTCACTCATCCTCCATAGAAAATGGAGGATCTTCCGACCAGACGGGTGTTGTGTCTGGTGGGCAACTGCCAGACGGCATTGGATATCGCTACACCCCCGGCAGGGACGTCGGGACGTTGGACGTGCTAGTCGCGTGGTAAACTCTGATTGCGCGATGCAGGATTGCGTGACGTCAGTGTGACGCGTAGTTCGCATGTGGCGATGTAGATTCCGGCACAAACTTTTTAGTGAGTTTTGCAAGCTAAATATTTTATCAGACAAGCAAATTATTCCCGAAAACACAGGATCTATTAACTACCTACCTATACCACAGAATATAATAGTACAGGTAGGTACCTAGGTAGGTCCTTAATAAGTTGGTAGATCCTTTCCTACGATGGAAGCCGAAACATCTAAAGCCATCTAAAGATGTCATGTTTTTCCAAAAGCACACTTCTAGGATTTAGATTCTGTACTAGCTAAAATCAGACAAACACTAGATAGACATATTTATCTTCAATACACTTCCTCGAAAACTGGTCCATATCGCACTACGATTAGGTTCACAATGCAATATATTTCACACGCGTGTGATTGTTCATTTTCCAACACGTGTGCGGAAATAAAAATTGCCACAGATAACTTATACCTATACTTAGTCCAAATTGGTTCAGTGCCTCTATTCACACCGTCTCTATTCGGAGGTGAATGTTTTTTTTTAATCTCGGCAAAGAGTTAAGCGTCTTTACGGCGTTAATATTTTTTGAATATTTAAATAAAGTTTATAAATAGAATATCATCAAAAACCATGAATATTACAATAAAAAAAACGTTTATGAACAAATTAACATTTATTTGTGTTCTAAACTCAAAAATATTTGAATTTTCTATTTTTCATATTAGGCTGTTTATCGGCTTTATACCTTTACTTCTCCTTCAACCTGGCGACAGCAAAGCGCCGAAAAAAAAAGAAAATTTAAATCATACTTTCCTAATAATTCATGACAAGAATATTTTTCGTTATTTAATTTAATTTCTTCAAAAGTGTGTTGAAAAACGTCGTTTGATACACGTGGACATTTGTTATTGCAGAAAAATTCTCCACTTGTATCAAAATGTACTATTATACATACCTGCATCTATCACGCCTACATTCCCCAAAGGGTTAGGCTGAGGTGTACCACAGATATTAATCTGTGCATAGGCACAGATTAATATCTGTGGTACACCTCAGCACTGCTTAAAAACTTTCCTTGTATAGACAAGGAAAGTTTTTAAGCAGTGCGCAAATTTTCACAGGTTTTCTACCATGAATATGAACAACTTTCATTAAGGGACCAACTCTGATATCACGAAAAAAAAATTTGCTGCTTCATACAATAGTTGTGTACTCGACCAAAATGTTTGAAACAAATGTAAAAATTTGCGCGCTGCTTAAAAACTTTTCCTGTGTAGTATACCCACATTTCGCCAGTAATACTGTAGTGTATGCGCCTGGGCGGCGCGCGGGCAGTCGAGTGCTAACTGTGAGCGAGAGCGGACGTGCGCTAGACGCATATATTACTTCACCTGCGTGATCTGTCAAAGTGTGTTTTATTAACGCGGAGAACATTACAAGTGGCGACGAGGATAAAAGCAAGTATTGAAAACATTTACCAAAAAGGGGAAGAATGCACGCTGAAAAATAATGCACGTTGAAAGTTGTTTACGATCAATTAAGCGACTATATTATTTCGATAAGGATGGATACTAAAAGTGAAAACTGAACGTAGTCACATTGTACCTACCTACCTACATGGAAATAAATCGTTACCATGGTAAATGTTTGCACCTAATGATTACTATGTTGTCTCAGTTTCGTATGATTAAGTAACGAAAAATAAATTCTGCTTTGATTGATGTAAACAACTGATAAGCGTAAATGTTACAAAGGCCATGCAGTGAGTGTTGTTTACAAAAAAACAAAGGGCCATGCCTGAATAGTACGCAATTATTTTAAATGTGCCGTAATGGAAACAGTAAATTCAGTAAAATTTCAGTAAAAGCCACGCAAAAATATAATAAGGCTATGCAGTTATAATACTGTTACTGATTTTCAGTAAAAGCCACGCAAAAATATAATAAGGGTATGCAGTTATAATACTGTTACTGATTTTCAGTAAAAGCCACGCAAAAATATAATAAGGCTATGCAGTTATAATACTGTTACTGATTTTCAGTAAAAGCCACGCAAAAATATAATAAGGGTATGCAGTTATAATACTGTTACTGATTTTCAGTAAAAGCCACGCAAAAATATAATAAGGCTATATTTAGAATATTATAAAATATTTATAATTGGGTTAGGATTTATGTTATTACAATATAAATTTTGTGGTACCTAATAGAGGGCTTATACCTAAATAAAATAAAACATAGTAATACATACCTAACAACAAACATAGTGATATCTTGTAATAAATGAAGTACTTATCTATATAATTATTGACCAGACGAAAATATTATGAGCTTTTTTAGTCACAAATAAATAATAATTTAGTCTTGTTTTAAATTACAATTGATTTTAATTATAAAACAATACATATCATTTAATGCACCTTGTAAGCACTACTATACTTACATTCATTCAAGACCAGGGAGTTTTAGTACCTACTCAATTTATTTGTTTTTATATAAGTATAATAAAATAAATAAAAAATAAAAAAGCCTTTTATTTCTTGCAGTTTGCCTTAGAATACATTTCCAATTAAATATCTATCAAAGAATATTATTATTACAAATTAGAGTTGTTCTCATTAAATTACTTCTATTACAATTATTACAAATAAATATTAACATCTAATTTAATTAAAATATATAATTACGGAATTCTTATATCTAATTTATTATTTTGCAAGAACCCCTCTCAGGTGAAGGCCTCCTCCAGAGATTGCCAATTGTCCCTGTCCCTTGCTACTGTCGTCCAGTCTCGTCCGGCTATGCGAGTGATGTCGTCTACCCAGCGTGCAAGTGGTCTGCCTATCCTCCTCTGTCCTGCTGGTCCCGGCCAAACTGTCGCTTGTAGTGTCCACCTTTGGTCTGCTGTTCTGGCTACGTGGCCAGCCCATTTCCATTTTTGTTTCTGTGCGTAGGTGACAGCATCTATCACTTTAGTCTTCTCACGGATTGTACTATGTGGTATTCTCTATATAAGTATAATCAACCTGTAATATTCCCATTGCTGGGACACAGGCCTCCTCTCTGTAAGATGATGATGTGTTAGATTGGGAACGACGCCGTCGTTTCCTACTTTTTGCGTGTCGATTTTTAATATAGTATAAATCATCAGAGCTTTCAGACGTACTGGTAGCAGAGCGGCGAGGGTGTTGGTAAGAGGAACGTGGCCTACGTGCATGTCTGCCACTACTCGTGCTACTGGACGAGCATCGCCTTCGAGATCTGCTGCGGTCAGTTTGTCATTTATGACGGCGGCGTTTATCACGCAAACTTGTCACGGACTTGTCTCCGAATGGGCTGGTCATCCTGAGTTTTGCTGCGACACTCTCTAGTTCGCCCACGTTCGCGTGAGAGACGCCGGGGTGGTGGCGTATAGCCTGACGCTTCCGTGGAAGACATGTTTAAGATATATCTCGGAAATCTGGTATGGGTGGAGACTATGTATGCGTCCACAAAGTAGCAAAATAAGATAACAGAGGGCCAATTCTCGTAATTAAAAACGTGTCGCAATGTCAGCCAGCGACAATCAAATGTCAAAAATGTAGGCAAACTCTATACAATTTTGACAGATTGAGACTGAGATGAGATTGCGAACGTTGTTATAAAAATACGGGAATTGCCCCTCTGGTGTGTACATCGCCATCTGAGTTATCATTTTGCTCCAGATGTAGAAAATAAACTCATAGATTCTGATGTGAGAGATAGGGATATGCTAATGAAAGTAAAAGGGAAAGAATATGGGGATAGAAAAAGAAGAGCAACTGATTCTAATTTAGGAATAGGGGAAAAGGTAATGTTAAAAAATATAACTAAGGATAACAAATTGACACCTAACTATAACCCTACCTCTCACACAGTGACGGGAGTCACCGATGGTGACATTCATGTACGGAACGACGAAACAGGTAAAGAGTATCGTCGGAATATAGTATATTTAAAGAAAATTAATGATTCTTGGCAAGTTGTGGACAATGATAATGAAGACACAGGGTCATTGAACAATGAGGACTAAATTATTGCAATATACCTTTATGAAATTAAAAAGATTATCTGTCTGTTACCTTGTTGTTGATATAATGTTTGTATGCCTGATTCACTAGTTTATATTACTAAATCTATTCTGTTCTTTTGTTAATATTATCGTTTAAGTTATTGTAACTTAATTATTTATAAAATAAAGAAGGGATGTAGTGTATGCGCCTGGGCGGCGCGCGGGCAGTCGAGTGCTAACTGTGAGCGAGAGCGGACGTGCGCTAGACGCATATATTACTTCACCTGCGTGATCTGTCAAAGTGTGTTTTATTAACGCGGAGAACATTACAAATACTACGGCCGATTCATCTTGGCAGGTCTGAACCTTCCGAACAGTAAGATTTTTTAGGAACCAAATGGTGACACTGACATGAGCCGAGTGTGAGTGAGAGAACATGCGCGATTGTAGTGCCTATGTTCGGAGAAAAAGCGGCCGTAGTCCCATGTAATAGGGGGCGAGCGTATTCCCATCAACCGGGCACAAATTTAGACTCCGAGCGGCACCCTAATTGCGTAACACATTATCGATTCGCAGCTGGTTTCATTTTGAAATAAATTGCTAATCCATTGCTTCGTATGTTAAAAAATTTGTCAGCTCGACAACGTAAATAACGCAATGAATGTTGTTGAAATGTCAAAATGGAACCAACTCCGATTGATAATGTGTTACGCAATTAGGGTGCAGGTCGGGCAAAGTGTTATGGGGTTTCCATCTGGAATTTCTTAGTAGCAGTTCGGAGTCTGGAAATATTTATCAAACCACAGAATATCCTTAAAATACTAGATCAGATACGTTCAAGAAAGTGCTTGCATTGTTAGTTACCTAATAAAAACAAATGAGGCACAAGTTAGTCAGTAATTGTTAGCCACAATGATTACCGTTATAGATGACGCCGCGTTCGCATCACGTCTGTGCGCTTGCGCAAGCCTCGGGTGCCCACAACTGCTGAATACGTAATTTGTTGGTTTTTAATATTTCCTTGACCAGTATCTATGAATATTTTAGCAATTTTATTTATTAGTTCCGCGGTTTCCAGATTACCTACTTGATGAAATTGTGCTCTCTATTCGGTGGATAATTATTTTGTCGCCTTGAAAACTAAGGTATCATCCCTTTTGAAGGGTTCCGTACCTCAAAAGGAAAAACGGAACCCTTATTTATAGGATCACTTCGTTGTCAGTCTGTCAAGACCCTTTTTTTTCAGGAACGCGTGGAGGTATCAAGTTTTGATTGAAGGTACGAATATCAAATACATAGTTAATTTTTTTAGAGCTCCAAGGGACCATACCTCTAAAAAAATCAAGCTTCTAAGTCAACACAATAAATAAATACGGTCATTTATGCGACATATTTTGGTAAATACTTCAAAATATGTCATGTATGGAACCGTGAAATTTGCCAAGAAGCAAGGTCTCACAGCACAAGTAAAGAAAAAAGTCCGAAAATGATTATTTGTAATTTTATAACATAAAAAAAATGTTTTTTTTTGCGATTACAAACTTAAATTTGCAGTTGGAGAATTGATCGTGACGTACCTATATTTATTAATGTATGAGAAAACATGTTTTTCAACTACAATGTTAAGTTTGTTTTTGGGATAAATTATTTTCAACGGAACCCTTCATTGTGCGTGGTCCGACACGCACGTGGCCGGTGCTTTTTTGGGGTAGTTGCAGTACCTTCTTGTGTCTTAATCTACTTCTATTGCCGTCATCTCACTGTTTGCTAATATAGTTCCTAGTCATAATGATCATCACACTATCTTTTCCTTTAGCTATATCGATGCTCAATTGCTCAACCATGAATCAGGATTTAAACCTACATTTCTGTAGAGGCTAGTTTGAAATATTATCACTGGTTTTGAGTCAAGTACCTAACATTCACTTTACAAGCATAGGTGCGTCACTCAAAAGCAGCCACGCTCAAATGGGACTGGGCCGGACACGTTTGCCGTATGTTCGATGCATTGTGGGCTAGGACCACCACAACATGTGCGTGTGTGTGTGTGTGTGGGTTCCTGAAAACGTCCAACAGCATCGTGGAACACCCAGGCGTAGATGGCGGGACGAACTTGACGCATAAAGGAGGGATTGGTCCATATCTTCATTAGTCTTCATATTGGGTCATGATCGAGTTGGTAGTTAGTTATATTATTTAGGGCTGATTGTTCAATAGTCAGATAATTTTTATCGGAGGAATAAATAATGGCGGTTTGACAGCTTTTGTATAGAAAATATGTCAAACTGTCACATTTATTCTTCAGATATAAGTTATCAACCTATTGAAAAATCAGCCCTAAGTGGTGTACCTATATCATCAATCGATTAGTTAACGACATCACTTTTAACTCTTAGGATACTGCCCTTTTATATGTCCTACAAAATTTTTACTTGGCGTACTAAATTTTAATTCTCTTGAAGTGAGACGTACCTAACTACTTCTTGCTTGTCTCAGCTTGCCGTATTATGCGCGGTGAGTCCGACTGTCCAGAACTTGTGGCTCAATTGCTGAGGTTGTTTGTTCCTGTTGTGCCCAAACACCAACTGAGGCCGCGAAGACACCCGTTATTGGCCGTACCTTCAGCACGCACAGTGTCACGAGCTAACTCACCCCTCGTTCGGGCGCTTACGATGCTCTTTTGACATCAAGAGAGATGGATAGATGTGTGTCGTCAATGTTTAAGATTCTGTGAGATGATGAATCATTCTACCTAGCCTTTTCCCAACTATGTTGGGGTCGGCTTCCAGTCTAACCGGATGCAGCTGGATACCAGTATTTTACATGGAGCGACTGCCTATCTGGCCTTCACAACCCATTAACTGGGTAATACGATACCCCTTGGTAAGACTGGTTGTCAGACTTTCGGGCTTCTGACGACCCGTAATGACTGTCAAAGATCCACGAATGACAGCCGGGACCAACCCCGGCAAGCGTAGCTTAACCTGATGGATCGACCCGGCGGTTCTTATTACTTAGCCACGAGCTCCTCCTGTGAGGTGATGAATGACAGATAGATAAGTAAAAAGTAGTAATTTTCTGTTTCTTTTCTGTTAATTGAATTTTTATCTCTACATTGTTTCTTATTTTGTAAATTTTGCTAATTTCTCCTGTTCTATTTTTTATATTATTTTATTTTTTATTATGTTTTGCAAAATTTTGCTGTACAACGCCTTAGATTTATTTAAATCTGTTATGTTGTATACGAATATCTTACATAAATAAATCAATATTGTCAAAGTCATTAAAAAGTTTATCTACTACCTACGCATCGCCATGAGCTCGCGACACTATGTTTTTTCCGCTTTCCTCTTCACAGTCGTTTCTTTATTCAAAGACTGATGTAGATAGTAAATTCCTCTGTTACATAACCTATTCTTCTCCGACACTCAAAGAAGCTTCATTCATCAAAAACAGTTCGAGGAAATAACAAAAGAGCTCTGTATGTATACCACAGTTAGATTATGTTAATACAAAGGGCGATTAATCTATTTTTACAATTCATTCTACGGGTATCTACTTATCGCATCTAAGACTTTTGTGTTCCTTTATAACAGTACTTAATATTCTGCCAAAAGTTCCTACCTAATGGTATTTTTTATGCTTTATATCCAAATCCGTTCATTCGTTTAGGAGTTACGAGGGAACAAAGAAACGGACATACACACTTACATACATACCATACTTACATACATACATACTTCCATTCAGGTCAAACACATCACCCTCCTTTTGGGCTTCGCTGCAGTCAGGTAAAAACAAGCGCATTCGGGAGTTCATCCATTTGCCTTTTCACCACTATGTTAGGGTGGGCGTCCAGTCTAAACGGATTCAGTTGGACACCAGTATTTTACATAGAGCAGTCGCCTATCTGACCTCCTCCTCCTTCCGAGTACCCGTAACGACTAAGTCGACGTTCGCACGGACGTAAAAATATCGCGGCAATTTTGTTTCGCGCACTGGATTTGCAACGCTCTGCTTAGTGCCGAGAGTTACAAATCCAACAGTGTGTTTAGGTCTCTGAGGATAATTACAATTTTAGTAAGCCCAGATATTTGATGTGAGAGAAGCCGCGACTTACGTACCGACTTACTTAAGTGCCGTCGTAGGTTCGAACCCTGACAGGCGCTTTACTTTGTGTAAATTATTTTATCATCGCTGCTCTCAAAACGGTGAAGGAAAACATCGTGAGGAAACCGGCATGTCCTAGAACCAAAAATTCGAAGAATTGTATTATGACATCTACCAACCCGCACTGGGCCCGCGTGGTGGATTACGGCTCACTCCCTCTCACAGAGCCCGAGTCTGTTGCCTGTTGTATCCCAGCAGTGGGAACATTATAGGCTGATTATGCTAATTAATCATCATTCTTAATAAAACAATCAATTTATAATCATCCACCGCTATAAAAGCTCAGCATAACGTCAGTAATTCTACTATACTTTCTTAAAACAAACAAAACTTTTTCTAATTACTCCTTTTACCCCATTACCACAAAAAGGTAAAATTATCAAAAAAAAAATACTTTATAACGAGTGCCCTAAAGACTTGTAATCTCACTCACTGTGTGTAAACTCATTCAATTGAGTCAGGCGAGGCATTATAGCCGCCTTTGTTTACCAAGAAGTTTCTCATAAACGCGGGTAATTTGTGAGGAAAAAACTAGATAAACACTATGCACCTACTTTCGATTTCCCGTGACTGGTAACTGGTGGCAACTTTCTATACCGCATGGTGTTGTGGATAAAGCTTTATTTTTATGGGTATTTAGAGTGCGTTTCGTCAAATAGTTCCTATGCCGTAATGTTGGCTCCACTGTTGTAGGACGAACACGATTCGCTACCGTTGTTAAAGCATGGACCTCATAGGTCCATTGTTAAAGTGGAGCCAACATTACGGCAGAGGAACTATTTGAAGATTTAAGATATTAAAAAAAAGTTCACATTGCGTTTATTTGACTCTTTTGACAGTATTGCAGCCTACCGCTGAAATTGAAGCAATCAAACTCCCTGCTGAACTTACAGATCTAAAAATGATTTTACAAAATGACATTGAAAAAACCAGCACCCAGAGTTTCCGGGAATTCGCACGCTAAGCCGTTGGTCCCGGCTGTCATTTTGTAGATCTTAGCCGACGTTCACACGAACGTAAAAATATCGCGGCGGGATTTTATCGCGCACTGGATTTTCAACTCTCGTTGTTGAGTCGAGCGTTGAGAATCCAACCTAACAATAACAGAGTGCATTCTAGCGCGTCGAAAAAACACACTGTTGGATTTTTAACTCTCGGCGCTAAGCAGAGCATTGAAAATCCAGTGCGCGAATTAAAATCGCCGCGATATTTTTACGTCCGTGCGAATGTCGACTTAGTCGTTAAGGGTACTCGGAAGGAGAGGAGGGCAGATAGGCAGTCGCTCTGTGTAAAATACTGGTGTCCAACTGAATCCGATTAGACTGGACGCCCACCCCAACATAGTGGTGAAAAGGCAAATGATGAACTAATGCGCTAATTTTTAGAATAAAAACACTTTTTTACAAAAAAATACAGTTTCTCAATAAAGGTACCGAAAAAAAATTTCATTTCGGTACCTTTTTTAAGAAACTGTACCTACCTAAAATTATATTTACAGTTCAGAATCGTACCATGCACCACCCACGCACCACCCACGCATGCACCCATCTGTCAACAATTCGGTCAAAAAAGATGTTAAGAATGCAAAGCATTTTATTTAATAAACATACTTTTGTGTTAAAAAGTAATGATTTGACTACTCATTTGTAACAGCGTCCTTAATATTGAAAAATCTGACTCAGTTTTGTATGTCATATTTGTAAAAAGCTTTTTTACAAAAAAATACAACCGACTTCCAAAAACAACACTACAAAGTGAAAAATAACCTTAATTTCGGAAGTCGGTGTCTGATTAAAAGTATTTTCGTTTTTGCCACCGACATCCGAAATTAAAGTTATTTTTCACTTTGTAGTGTTGTTTTTGGAAGTCGGTTGTATTTTTTTGTGAAAAAGTTTTTATTTTTGACTTTTTAGTTGTGTACCTACCCCACACAAATTCTAATACCACCACCTGCAAAACAAACTAGAACATCATCCATATAAAAGTGTGGAAAAAATACGTATTATTGAAGCTAACTCAAAAACTACCAAAGCAAAGTTAATCAATTTTATATGGGACCAACTGTGATGTATACCCTCTCGAATAAAATAAAAAAAATTCAAATCGGTCCCGCCATCTTCGAGTAATCGGGGAACATACATAAAAAAAAAATAAAAAAGGTTCCGACGAATTGAGAACCTCCTCCTTTTTGAAGTCGGTTAAAAATAAGCGCATTAGTTCATCAATGTGCTTATTTTTAGAATAAAAATAAGCGCAACCTCCTGAAATGATCGAAATTAAGATAGGACCATCCTCTTACTAAACATTTATAAACCTCAACGGTCTTATTACAAAACGAGGTTTTTCTTCGTCATGGTTTAAACCATCGAGCCAGTTTTTGTAATATGAACCTAGCTTTGATAGAAATACAGTTCTTTATACAAAACTGACAACTTAGTCCGGTACTAAGTTGTCAGTTTTGTAAAACCGACATCTTAACGTGTCAGAATAAAGCTCGAAATTCAAAAAAGGGTCCATGGTTTAAACCTGGGTTTGAAGATGAACCTTGTTTTGTAATAAGACGGCAAATGTTTTTGGGTAGTAATAACATAATTTTATTATATACCAGCAAAGAGCGAGAACGACTCAAACAGGGCTGCTCTGATAATGGAAGCCAAAGTTAATAGGACTGTACTCACTGAAATGTTAACGCAGATCCACAAAAACCCGTTAAAAATTAAATTGCAACCGCGTTCATATTAACGTGACCCAACCAGTGATGGCGCACAATAACCTCATTATGGAGCGGTCAGTATTGTTACTCGGCTTAATAAAGCTAAATGTATGCGCGGATACTATTCATCAATATTATGGCCAGCCCGAATTGCGGGACGTGGCTCGAATACCGGCCAATTGGGGCATTTGTGTTTATCTATTTTAGTGGTATACATCCACCCCGAAATTAACTCTGTAGGGAAACTCGTAGGCCTGAGTTCAATTTGCATAGTAGGCCATTATTTCAGGCTTTCTTTCTTTTTCGTGTGATTAGTGACTGAAGGTTTAACCCATTTAACAATGATCTTGGAGTGATGTAGATGGTTAGAGAGGGCCTAAGAATAAATTGAGGAATCGTGTTAGGAAATGAACGCCGTCAAAAGAGCCCATCCATATACATCTATCACCCATCTCTCCACGATTCCATTCCTTACTATTAAGTGCTTACTCGGTTGACTCCATAATCCTTATCCATATCCTAAGTGCACGTCTTCCCTACCATCATCGCATCTCCCGGTCTACTCCTTGATATGCAATGGTCTCTGTTGCACCATGTAACATGAGGCAACAGGAGCTAGTGTGAATCTTTGGGTTCATTCGAGTAATCGAGTCTTGTCAAACCACGCTGGGGTCGGTGCATTTCATTAATTCATTCAAACGGAAGAAAATGTTAAGGTGACGATTGACAGGGGGGAATGGAAGAGGAAAACAAAGACCGCACGCAGCATTGGACAAAGGCATATAGAAGAAACTTAAGGACGCTGTTACAAATGGGTAGTCAAATCATTACTTTTTACACAAAAGTATGTTTATTAAATAAAATGCTTTACATTCTTAAAATGTTTTTTGGCCAAATTGTTGATAGATATGCATGGTACGAATCTAAACTATAAATATATTTTTTTTATGAAACATTTTCTCAATTGATGTACCGAAGTAAAAATGTTCACTCCGGTACATTTATTGAGAAACTGTACCTATCAAAAATTATATTTATAGTTCAGAATCGTACCATGCACATCTATCAACAGTTTGGCCAAAAAACATTTTAAGAATGTAAAGCATTTTAATTAACCCGCCGCGCGCTAATTAGCAGACACAATTGAAATTCTATTGTTATCTGTACACATGGTGTGCAATCGACATTTTAAGAGTTAATAGACATACCTCCTTTTGTGTAAAAAAGTAATGATTTGACTACCCATTTGTAACAGCGTCCTTAATGTCAAATGCTCTTTGTTTATCGTCAATTAGTAGGTCACTTAAGCACACGTATGGTCCCGACTATTATATTGTATGTGATGTCGTATTCCACCAACTAATTTGATAGAATTCCATACTGACGTTACCATTTACCTAAAACCACCATACCCATACCCACCCACCCACCACCCACCCACCATACAACCCACCATACCCATTTACCCATACCCATTTTTTTTTTTTTTTTTACCCATTTGCCTTAGCTAGTAATTGGTTACATAGCTATTTAATGCAATATTTACTGTCGGTAAGTAATTAGATATCTCCGATGTGACATGACAGCATTCGCTAGCAGTTTCACATTATTTCGCAAATCATGCTCTTTTAAACAGACAGTCATCGAACGAACATAAAACATCAGTAACTCCTCACTTTTTAAACATTACAGTATAGTTTTCTCTGCTATTGTATTAGTCTAAACTCTTACCTAACTCTATGTAACTGTCGCGTCATTCAGTGAAAGTACTGAGTTCAAATATTTAACTTTATAACATCATATGACAGGTTATGTAAAGACTAACGAGTTCAATTAAATTAAAGCGGTTTTTGAACGTGGCGGTTGAGGTAATACAGTATTTAATAAGCAAGTTTTGAAGCGTGATTTTGCGACTGAGATGCACGTTCTTCAATACCTCATTATCATCATATTAGAATTGCGTCATCATTAACTGTATTCTGTTGGCATATATAAGGATAGGTATCATATTTAACACCTTATAAGATCAATATGGTCATGATAACATTGATTTTCAAATTTTACAAAACGCTGTCTGCTTGTTTGGAAAACCTCTTCCAAATGAGATGATAAGAGACCTCTATTTTGAGAGAACTATTTAATTGCCGATGAATCTATTTTTAAAGGAGTTACAACGGTGTATTTTGAGAACTATTTAACTGGCAAATTGTTAATTTTGACTAAAATTATAGTAGAATTTCTATATTGGGATACCAACACTAGGACGTAATGGAGTTCTTCTGTGCTTAAAGACTCTTCTTAATCGAGGCAATCCTCTTGATTCTTCTTTGTGGCAATTTTGTTGAAGCTTCTAACATTCTAACTTAACCTCATCTTTGTTCCAGAAGCCAGTGATAGTAGCGGCGGTGACTCCTGTGCGCGGTTCGAATGATGAGCGGCGCCGGCGGCGGCCCCTGCACCCCGCGCCTCCCCCGGCAGCCCCACCCAAGACATGGCCGCCCTTTCCTGCTACCAGCCCTGCAGGTCGCACCTCGCGCAGCCTGCTAGGTAAATGATAAATGATTTTATTTCTGTAAGTAGGTTTGCACAAACACTTTTACCACGTCAACCATATTTTAAAAACTAGATGAGGTCGGTCGGCGTTTCCTATTTGACTACTCTGAGAAGAAAGTCAGAGGTCACATCTCTTTTAAAGACCAGACATAATCTTGGTCAGATCATGTGGAGACCATGAAGATTGGTATCTGTATTGGTATTTTATGGAAAGAACCACACAGATTGCGTAGACCTGTCAAGTCAGTGCAAGCATTTGTCGGTAATCGTGCAGCTCAACTCAGTACTTAAGGAGCTCAACGATTCGACGAACAATACCAAAGTATTAACGTATTTAAGTTGTGTTGATGATTCTAATGATTATAATTTTGTAAAACCAATATTTGTTAAGCTCGCGAATTATATTTAATTAACATACAATGGCAAATTGCAAAAAACGTAAGTAAATTTGAATTTCGCGGGCTACCTTAGCGCATCCTCCGTAAGACTCAGAAGGACCAAACATATGGTCTTCTGTTTGAGGGTAAAACCTCTGGAATTACGCCTAACTTTTTTAAGTCCTCTTATTATTGTTCGTGAAGTTAACGTTCTTTCAAAGGAACGGAAATAAGAAATTAATTCAATTTCTTTGAACCTGACTTTGTTATTTAAATCATGAAAAGTATTCACTACTACTCGTAAGTACTGTCTCTAGATGGCTAAAAATTACATTAAAGCACTTAAAAAGTAATTCAAGTATCAAGGCTAAGCTGCAGACATGCGACACTGCACAACCAGATCAACCAGTGGATGCCAGTCCATTGCAGTACTTAGTTACTGTATGACACAACACTAACACGCCTTGCTGCGTAGAATACAAAAACTATTTGGTTTGCTTAGATTAGGCATTTGAATACCAAGTTTCCAGTGGCATTGTACAAAAAATCTAGATCAACGCAATTATTTCTGCATCTTATCTAGCCCATTGTTAGGTATCATACGAATATTTCGTCAACTGAACAATTTTTTCCTCCGTTACAATTTCTGGGCCCAGTATATCTCCGACTAGCTGCTGCCCGCGACTTCGTCCCGCGTGCTTGTTCCCCCGACCCACCCCGTCGCATCGCATTGCCTGCCCGCGCTATTACTTCGTCTTCGCTTAGCGTTTTTTCTAACTTTTTTTCTTTTAGTTCGCCACGTATAGGTCCTAGAGTGATGTTAAATATGCCTACTTATAGCCTTCCTTTAGATTTGGGCTACAAAATGCAAAAAGATTTTTTAAAGTCCGACTGGTAGTTCTAGAGATTAGCACATTCGTTCACCGCATCCCCTTCCCGCTAACCTCTCCCTCCCCCTCTCACCCACTCTCACACCCCCTGCACCACATCCCATTCCCCCTCTCTTTCTCACCACCCCGTCCCCTCCCCCTCATCCCTCACCTACCCTTCCTCTCACCAACCCCTGCCTCTATGCTCCTCCCCTCTCCCTCCTAACCACCCTCCCCTCCCCCTCCTCACCACCCATCCCCTCCCTCTCCCCTCCCCTTCCCCCTCCCCCTCTGACCCTCCCATCCAGGGTAGTTTTGAAAAACTATTAATGACAAACTTTATACTTAGGCAAGAATCTGTGCCAAGTTTCAAGTTAATTAACCAAATGAATAAGATTGTTCATATAAACTGTATTCCCTGTTTTCATGCCCACAGGAGTGGTATTTTAAAAAATCGTTTCGGATGTTTCCATAACTGGACTGAATGATTATTTTTACCAAATTTCGAGTTAATTAAGCCCCGCAGTAAAATCCTCCCCTGAAAAAATTACTACCCTTTTCACCCTTTCGAAAAACCCTGATACATTTTATTCTTAATTTTTGGTCTCAAGTCAAGAATAAAAATACTAAGTTTTGAGGTAATCGCGGCGGGGCAACGCGTCGTCGAACGGAACGTGTATGGCTTTTTTATTTTCGTGATAACTTCGAAATTAAATGTCCGAGTCGAATGAATTTAAAAGTATTTTACTGCTACATAAATACCCTTGATGATAAAACTATTTATTTGAATAAGAATTAATACTACGATACTAATGTAACCAACTTTTGTTTCTACCGGCAATCTAATTAAATTTTAAAACACAAAAGCTGCTATTGTGACTTAACTATGATAGTTAGATACATTGCCTCGTGGACTTTTTTGAAGGTAATAATAAGTACTTTAATCATGTAGTACATACTTTTTATTTATCATCAATAGTTTTCTCAGCGCACGCCAAATAATGAATTTTATAGGCAAAATTTTGCTACTTTACATTATTGCAATTTTCTTAAGGATCTCTAAATTTTTTGAAAATAAATTATAGCCTATGTTATTTCCTGATAAATTAGCTTTCTACTGGCGAAAAAATGGTTACAATCGGTCTTAGAAGTTTCGGAGCCTATTCGGTACAAACAAACAAACAAATCTTACCTCTTTATAATATTAGTATAGATAGTGAGTTGAACAGGTTCATAGCTTAGGTAAGTACCTCATCTTTTCATTCACTTCAATAATTAGAAACCAGCGGTGGTGGTATGAGCAGTGGTGGCCCGCTAGTATCAACCCCGACTTACCGAGTTCTAGGACCCAAGCAAGCACGTTACTTTGCGTATTATTTACTTCATTACCCCTGCTCTAAAAACGGTGAAACAAGACATCGTGAGGACACTGGCATGACCTAGAACCAAAAAAATCGAAGAGCTATGACATCGCTTAGTGGACTACGGCCCACTCCCTCTTACAAAGAGGAGTTGTTCCCAGCAGTGGCAACGTTGTAAGCTGATTATGCTATGCTTAGGTATGCAAAATAGAAACCCTAATTCCCATTTCTAGGTGTCTAGACGACGACGAAGATCATCACCAATCAGTAAACTTCTCGCTCCGGCGACAGCAGTTCATCGAGAGATGCCACGAGGCGCGGGGCCTGCGCCCCCGTGACACCATCCCCGAGGTGTCGGTCAAGAGGACCAGGGAAGAGCTGGCGAAGCATGCGTCGCAAGCCACACCGCTAAACCGCCGGCTCAACGTGGAAGCCGGCTGGTCTAAAGTTGAGGAAGTGCGGAAGAAGTTTGAGGGAACTGCCAATTGTCCGGCGTTTTCGAGGTCCTTTGAGTCGCCGCCCAGGTAAGAAAATTCATCATCTTGAGATGTCTTTATTTACGTAGTAAGTTATAGTTATCAACATGCACCCATAATTATGATCAATTCAACCACTGATGCTCAAGTGCTCATAATTTTAGCCAGTAAAGACCTTAAGTCACTGTCACATTTTATCAGTGAACAATATCCCGCTGAACTAGTTGTCATAAAACGAAATCGTTCAGATCAAAGCACTGGTACCATATTTTAAGCCACATTGGAGCCATCAATATTGTTTTGCGTCAACGAAATATGTAAGTAGCTATAAAGAATTACCATCCACCATCCCTTTTTCATAACAAAACAATGATGGCTTTAAGTCTAATATCAATTTCTGACCCTTTTGCCCTAGCACTCACCTAAGAATCTAGGCAGACTAATCCAATGATCACAGTTTCTCATCGCTCCCCAGGCGTCGTCTCGCAGACTCATTGTTCGCGAGTTTCAAACTCCCGCGCAAGTCGAGGGACGGCATGGCGGCCCCGCGATCTCTTGCGCAGCCGCAGCAGCAGAAACGGAAGTCTGCTGTGGAACTGCTGGCAGAGACTAAGGCTTTCTATGTGAAGTCGGAAACTGTACTGGACAGGAAGCAGGAGTTGCCTTTGAGGGTGAGTTGGTTAATATGTAGATAGTTGGTTGGATTTTAAGGGGTAAGATGACAGAGAATAGTTACAGTCCTGACTAATGTGAATTTTGTCTTGACTTGCTCGACGTGCCAAGGTAGGCGCACACTTTTTACTCTGTGTTTCATCATGCTTCAAATACGGTGAAAGAAAACATGGTAAGGAAACTAGCAAGTCCTGCAACCAAATTTTTGAAGACATATGTTACACCACCATTCCACATTGAGCAAGTATAGCGGATTACGGCCCACTCCGTCTCACAGAGAGAAAGCCTGAATTCCAGTAGTGAGAACATTAAAGATTGATAGATTATGTTAAGAGAGCCCTTCCCGGTCCGTCTGTCATCAACGCGAGCATGGTCGAAAACTTGTTGTTTCATCCAGCGCATGTGAGAACTACTAACGAGCAAGTGAGAACGCGATAACATGGAACGAAAAATAGTGTTCGGAAATTGCATAAAACTTGTTCCAGGTTGTGAAATAAATGTTTGTCATCCACATGTGCGAGGTTTCTACGAAGATGTTTTCTTTGCTTTTATACAATTTATGAGTACATTATGAATGGCCAAAGTTCAGGTAAAATTTGGGCAAAAAAGTAATTTTTTTGGATGCTTGTACTGAATTTGTTTCTCCAAATTTCTATTTTTTGCTTTCGTAGAAACCTAGATATAGTGCACAAGATACTTATTAGTTCAAAAACTTCAAAGAAAGATGTGTTACAACGTCATAATCACGTACGAGCGTTTGTATGAAAAGTATAGCGGGTTGGCCGCCTTTTTTTGAAATCATCAAATGACTTCTCCCGCTCTAGGCGGAGCGGGAAGGCGTGTCAGACTTTTACTGACTAAAACTGATCCATGCGTCATGTTCGTGAACGGGCGCCGTCAGTTGGGACTGGTCGTCTCTTAGCTGCCATGGCTTATTTTAATTTTAATATTTAATTTAGTTGTTTTAGTTATTATCTTTTTATTACGGACGCTTTTTAACGTGCACGTCTTTCTACATTGTTCTCACATGTATATTTTCAACTTGAACGATGTAACCAATATTTTGTAAAAATATTATGATTTAAAAGAGTGTCCGTGGAGTTTCTTGCCCGTTCTTCTCCATAGGGATCTACTACGCTTTGGAATGGGCAACTAGCTTCATCTTTCTGACTGACCGACCCATTGACAATTCAAAAGTGCCTGTAATTGGTTTATTTGAAATAAATGCTTTGAGTTTGAGTTTGAGTTTGAAACACACTCGTGTTCCTTCAGTTGCCTGTGCCAGGGCCACGGTATCTCTTTCGAACTACCCGCGACCCCGGCGACATCGACCCTATTGGACCACGTCACTGCTGACATCTCTTTGAGGCGCGCGTGGAACAAAACGCGCCGTCGACCCGGGCCTGGGGGCCAACCACCACTTCTTAAAGCAGTATTATTTTAATGTTACTTCAGTGTGAGAAAGAGATGGAGCTATACAGGACGTCTAGCTCCATCTCTTTCCCACACTCATGTAAGATTAAAATAATACTGCTTTAAGAGGTGGTGGTCTAGCTCCAGGTCCTTACGGGACGGCGAGCTGCCCATTACTCGTCGTCCGCAAGCCCGCGCCTACGGTGGCCGGGAATCGGCGATAGATTCCCGCCGCCCAGGGCGTCTCCTGCGGGGTTGGCCGCCCTTAAGTTGTAAACATGATGCAAGATATATGGTGAAGTTTAAAGTGGAATTCCTTAAAGCAACGAACAGCTGCCAACACACTTTATATTGACCACCATAGTTTCAATGGTTTCATGTTGCTTCACAGATGAGCAGTGGTCTGGGACAGGCGATAGCAGCCGGTGGCTGCCACCTCGTCAGCTCCGGCACCTTGAACAACGATGCCTGCTGCAACCCCTGTAAGTATACATGATCATGGTAGAAGGGATACGATTACTGGTTTGTATTATTCAATGGTGATTTTTATTTATTTTTAAAATATTGTAGTTATTCTTTGCTGACCCTTTTCGTTTTTATTATTTTAGTTTTTATAATCTGCGGAAACGACGCTAGTAGAAAAGCCAAAAATGTATGGGGTTGACATAAGCTACCGAAATGTCACGTGATCATGTCAATGTCACTGAAGCAGTAGCGATTGTAGAAATAATAGAATCGCTCCGAAGCGAATGACATTTGTATATACTCCATTTACAATAAGATTAGACATTTAAACAAATCTTTTTTACAGTCCGTTCAACCGATTTTGACTTCTATTGCGTTCGCGGCATGACAAATAGCAGCTGCAATAAACAGTTGGTATTGTAACCACTTTTTTGCCTACGGAATAGAAATCAAAATCGGTTGAACGGACTGTAAACAAGGTTTGTTTAAATTTCTAATCTTTATAGGCCTTCTATACAAAGTAACATTCGATTAGCGATGACGCTAGTAGAAAAGCCAAAAAATATATGGGGTTGACATAAGCTATCGAAATGTCATGTGATCATGTCAATGTCACTTTGAAGCTGTAGCGATTGTAGAAATTGAATCGCTCCGAAGCGAATACCATTTGTCTAGACCCTCAGCAGGAGTCACACAGTATTCTAACATCTTTACCCCATAATTTCCAGATGCGACAACCCGCAGCATGGGCCCAGCCCGCCGCGCGGTCAGCGCAGGCGAGGGGCTACAGAACACACTGCGAAGACTGCTGGAGCATGCGGACAGCAGGGAGAATGTCTACTCGCCGCCTTTTGCTGTTTGTAAGTGTACCTATTACCTATGAACAGACAGGCTCATCTATTTATAAACAGATAAATGTGTCGCAGAAGTTTAATGTGCCGCTTCTTCCTTCCCAGCTCAAACACTTGGACACTTCTTGGTATTTGAACTGACAGAAAAACAGCCCCTAAAACTACCCTTCACCAATATTTATTTATTTATAACAGCTTAAACTACCATTACAGGGTTTTACCCTAATGCGACAGTTAAGAACTTAAACTAATAACCTAAGCTAAACCCTAAGTCATCAATTCAGATAATTTTAGTAAACAAAGAAATGTCACTGTCAAAATGACAGGACAGTGCTGCAAAACAATTTATCAAAAACAAGGAAATACAAAAACAAGGAAATATAACAACTAACAACAAAATGAAACACTTAACACGATGATAACAAAGCACAATTAACAAACACGCAGCGAATAATATGATCGGAGAAAAGAACACGAACGTATTGAAAAGACGCGAGTTTGCAAATTATGTCAAATGAAATTTGAGAATGTTGGGAACTCCTGTAGTGTTACCAGTATCATAATATTTTTTATACCACAAAATTTTCTTTTTTTAATAACTTTGTTTAAAACCGAAAACTTATAAAAATTAACACGGTATGATAATTGTTTAATTATTATTTCTAAAATAAGTACATAAAAGCCAATATAGCCTTGTTTTCCGCCATTTTATGTGAATTACCATTATGACGATATTTTTTTGATCTGTTATCACCTTTGTTTACATAAATTATCTGAATTGATGACTTAGGGTATACATACTTACAATAATTTAAATTAAAAAAATTAAAACTAACAACATTATTAAATTATTACACCATATAATTAATATTAATATATTAAGTTTAGGTGATTTGTAACTTTTGCCGTTCAAAAAGTGATCCTTCTCAGTCTAATTTGAGTAAATACACTTCTGGACACATCTTTTGGCCCACCTTGTATTTTCAGTTTCGTTTGGTCCTAGCTAAAATTTTATATTAGGTCGAGCAAAAACTTTTTATGCAGTTTTGAACCTGGCACATTCACAATTTCATTCAATAGTCTTTTTTTGAATTTCGAACACAGAATTTAAAGAAACAAAAGACAATTTGGAGCCTGTTTGTTGATATCAAACAATCGAATACTAAGAAAACTTGGTTTTATTGGTTTACTTGGATTTAATTCTTGAAAAAGTGATTGATATCTTTGGTTTTGCAACAAACATTACTTATTCTTAACATTAAGGTGAGGTTCTATCAATAATCTATGGATACTTCACCTGAAGTCGCCGCCCAAGCTGTGGCACTTATTCAGGCCGGACACAGCCAAAGAAACGTGAGTGCTCAACTTAATTTAAGTCGATCTGCGGTCCGAAATGTTTATCGGAGGTACCTAGAGACTGGCGGCTTTGTTCGTCGCCAAGGAAGGCCACGATCTCGGGTCAGAACTGAAAGGCAGGATCGATTCATGGTGACGACCAGCTTGAGAAATCGTCACCTTACCTCCATTGAGATACAAAACCAACTTCGCGACTTCCACGGAGTATCTGTGAGCGCTCGAACTGTTCGGAGAAGGTTAAAAGAACGCGATATGGTACCACACAAGCCAGCTAATGGCCCCAAACTAACGCGAGCCCACCGAACAGCGCGCCTTCATTTCGCACGCAGTCATTTAAATTGGACACAGCAAGATTGGAGCCGTGTACTCTTTTCTGATGAGTCTAAAATTGTGTTACATGGCAATGATGGAAGGAAGAAGGTCTACCGACGTAAGGGAGAGCGTTTCGCACAATGCTGCTTTGAAGAGAGGGTTGCTTATGGCGGTGGCTCATGGACTGTCTGGGGCGGTATATCCGCGAGCGGCAAAACTCAACTTGAGGTTGTTACAGGACCACGGCTGCCAACATTAAATGCTGAAAGGTACATTCGTGAGTGCTTAGAACCTCACGTGATACCATACGCGGACTATGTGGGGCCAAATTTCCTTTTTATGCATGATAATGCAAGAGCCCATGCGGCCGGCATCGTCAGGGAATATCTTCGGGATGTGAACATCACAGTTATGGACTGGCCAGCCAGAAGCCCAGACATGAACCCCATCGAGCACATGTGGGACGAGCTAAAAAGATGTGTTAGGGCTCGTCAGCCAGTTGCCCAGACGATGCAGGAGTTGAAAACTGCCATAGAAGAGGAATGGGAGATGATCCCTCAAAATTTCATACAGCGGTTGATAAACTCTATGCCTAATCGTATGAGAGCTGTGGTAGATGCCCATGGAGGCAACACGCGTTATTAAATTAAACCTTTATTTGATAAAACATGTTTTTTATTCAAAAATCAATTGCCTTTAACAAGGCGCATATCCGACTTGTTAGGCGTAGCTCCATGTCGTATGGTATTCTGAATTCAAATTTAAAACAATACGATCGAAAAAGATGGTAAAATGTATCAGGTTTAAAACTGCATCAACAGTTTTTGTTCAATCTAGCAATCATATTTCGGTAGGGGCAATCGAAACCTAAACTCTAAGGTGGGCCAATAGATGTGTCCAGAAGTGTAATTTGTTGATTCTGTTAAAAATAAGTTTGTCACTTAGTGTTGATTCATCTTTGAACGTAGCGTAGAAAGTTCGTAAGTTTTATTTTTTAATTTAACAGTTTACTACCCTTAGCTATACTAATAATAAAGCTAGAGTTTGTTTTTTTTTTGTTATATTATGTTTGAACGCGCTAATCTCAGGAACCGGTCGGATTTGAAAAATTCTTTTTGCATTTCATAGCCCAATTCTTGAGGAAGGCTATAGGCTATTTAACTTTACGCTAGGACCCTTAGGAGCCGAGCAAAAGTAAAAAAAAATGAGAAAGAACGCTAAGCTTTTCGCTTAGGCGAAGTAATCGCGGGTAGGCGATTTAACAGGGAACAAGAAATTTCACACGGACGGAAGTCGTGGGCAGAAGCTAGTTTACATTATAAAATAAACTATTGCTAAAGACTTAACGTAACAATTTCCACTTCAGGTACACTTTCAGCTCACAAAGTATATGCTGACACAAGACGGCTAAAGGATTCCTATCCTGAACGGGAAACCATTCCTCGCTCACAGCACAACTCAGGAACCTTCTCTGGGACATTCTCGGGAACCTCCTCATCAGGAACCTCAGGGTCTAAGGCCCAGAAGTCAGACCCTGACCATAGAGAGAAGATGAACAGGCCCTTGAGCTTTGGCGATGCAAGAGTGTTCTTCCCGGAATCTTTTGTGATACCTCGACAGAGGCCCAGTGAGGTGGTGATTAAAAGTGGATATTCTATGCGTAAGTATATTGGTCCTTAAGGGTTTTGGTAAAATTAAGTGTGTGTGTGTGTGTGTGTGTGTTAGTATGTATTTTGGTCCTTCTGACCTTGGGTTACAAACTTCTACTAGATGCAAAAATGTATAGTTGTTATAGCTGACATCAGTGTTTGTGTGTGGGTGTGTTGTTGTTGTGTGTGTGTGTGTGTGTGTTGTTTTTGTTAGTGTGTGTTGTGTTGATTAAGTTGTTGGATTTTTGTATCAGGAATTTCTCAGTAGCAGCCCGGAGTTTAGATTTTTGCCTGGTTGATGGCAATGAGCACATGGTGAAATGTGGGTGTACTATAGAGGTACATTTCTGCCCAATGCTGCGAGGAATACAGGCGTGATGTTATGTATGAAGTGTTAATAAAAAGGTGTAGGGTGTGTCCTATGGTTACTAGAAATCGCTGATTGCGATAAAAACCGCACATTGTAACACCCATTTCATCGCTAGACTTCTAGTACTCCATTTACAATAAAACTAGACATTTAAACAAACCTTTTTTACAGTCCGTTCAACCGATTTTGACATCTATTGCGTTGCTGGCATGTCAAATGGCAGCTGCAATAAACAGTTGGTATTGTAAACACTTTTTAGCCTTTAATGCCATCCTTAAGCCTACGGAATAGAAGTCAAAATCGGTTGAACGGACTGTAAAAAAGGTTTGTTTAAAATTCTAATCTTATTGTAAATGGAATATAATGTAAACCTATCTTTATATCTGATCTAATAAGTTATTTCTGATGTTCCAGCGAGTTCCCACTCCAGTCCCGAGAACATGGAGCTCCCTGAGCCAGTAGTGAGTGGCTCGGGCTCCCCTGCTGACCCTGTGGCGGCCATCAGTCCACCAGCCCAATATGCACACTCTGCGCCACGGTACATCAGGTATGTTACATGATGTACCGTCACAGAATACATAATAGGTAGTACAAGCACAGAAGATTCTCTCCACAAAATCATTTAAATAAATAGCGACTCTTGCTACGACACAATAAAGTGCAATTCAGGTCACACGGCGTTAATTACCTGCAGTTATATTCACCTAGAAGTTGTCTCTCTTTCTATCGCGTAGCTTTTGTACCTTCTGACTCGTTAGGGTTGTCTTCTTTTACGACGCTGTGCGTGAGCGAGTATCGAACTAACGTGTGAGCCGGCCGGTGCGCGGCAGCCCACACTGAATTGTGTCGATAAGTGGAGCCCGCCGCGTACTTGTAGCTTCATACCTACAACGCGGAGTGTGCCTGGCCTGGTACCGTACAGAATATTATAAATAATAAAAATAAAAAAACTTTATTTAGGATCTTGATCCATATGATGTTAGTAATACGAGTACACACTATCTTATAAAAGCTATATTAGTAAAATGTAATAAAAAAATTAATTCATGTACCGGTTGCACTCACCTGATGCACCGGGTACATGCACATGTACATGTACCCAATACGCCATAATGGCGCAACACGGCTTCTCACTAACGACCCTCAGAATGAAATTATGAGCTCTCTTAAAACTAAAATTGTGTCTGTTTGGCTTAACTTCCGAACTAACTCAAAGTCTGATCCATGCGTCATGTTCGTGAACGGGCGCCGTCAGTTGGGACTGGTCGTCTCTTAGCTGCCATGGCTTATTTTTAATTTTAATATTTAATTTAGTTGTTTTAGTTATTATCTTTTTATTACGGACGCTTTTTAACGTGCACGTCTTTCTACATTGTTCTCACATGTATATTTTCAACTTGAACGATGTAACCAATATTTTGTAAAAATATTATGATTAAAAGAGTGTCCGTGGAGTTTCTTGCCCGTTCTTCTCCATAGGGATCTACTACGCTTTGGAATGGGCAACTAGCTTCATCTTTCTGACTGACCGACCCATTGACAATTCAAAAGTGCCTGTAATTGGTTTATTGGAAATAAATGCTTTGAGTTTGAGTTTGAGTCTTTTTAATTTTATGGTACCCTTAAATCTGTAGCCAGAATACAGGGTGTAAGGGACGCAAACTGTTACCATGAATTTTAGCACATAATCTAGACCAACCAGCGTTAAAAATCGTCGGTTATTAAAAAAATCTGCTGTTCCATACATTTTGACCGGGTTTGTATGAAACAGCAGATTTTTTGATATCCGCTGAAAAATTCTAGGGTTCTAGAATGATGTGCTGAATTCATGGTTACAGTTTGCGCGTCGATGTGCCTTACACTGTATAATATGAAGATCAACTTTGGCCAAGACAACGATAACTGGGGTTTTGACAGCGGAAAAAACTATCTCTGACATAAAATTTCAAATGCTTATTTTTTTTTTTTTTTTTTTTTTTGTAGGTAATAATTAACTTTCCTTATACATAAACTGTTTTTTACAAGCTTTTATTTAGTTCCACCTGTGTCTGTCTATCTGTCTGTAGGTAATCTATTCTTGCAAGAGCATCTAAGACTTTTGTGATCTAGAAAAGTAGGTACTTATTATTCTGTCAAAAGTTCCTACCTAATGTAAGTACGTAATTTTTATGTTAGGTCTCTGAGGATAATTACAATTTTAGTAAGCCCAGATATTTGATGTAAGAGCAGCCGCGACTTACGAGTTGTAGGTTTAAACCCTGACAGGCGCTTTACTTTGTGAAATTAATTGCTCTCAAAACGGTGAAGGAAAACATCGTGAGGAAACCGGCATGTCCTAGTACCAAAAATTCAAAGACATGTATTGTGACATCCGTGACATCCACCAACCTGCAGTGGGCACGCGTGGTGGATTACGGCCCGCTCCCTCTCACCGAGAGGAGGCTTCTGTCCCAGCAGTGGGAACATTATAGGCTGATTATGTTAAGTTAAATTTGTCCCACTTTCCGGTTTCCGATTGAGTTGAAATTGTACATGCATATGTAAGTCAGATGACAATGCAATATTATTATGACATGGAGCTGATCTGATGATGGAGCCGGAAGCTGATCGTCGGTAATAAAACGACGCAACCCTATCGTGTTTGGGCTCGTTTAATTCGTCTTGACAAGGACTCTGGCCCTAGGGTGATATCTAGCTTGATAAAAAAAAAAAAATACCTACACTTGTTTTTTGTAACTACTTTTCTATTCGAAGCATTTCTTTAACAATAAGTGCGCAGTTGTATGTGCAGGTCCAACTCGCACTCGCAGCCGAGCATGCGCGAGGAAGACAGCGGCTGCCCCAACATCAACAGTCACAAGTCTCTGCCGGATCTGCACACGCAGACCAGGTGCTATCCTGAACAGTGAGTATACTAGATACAGAGTGTTTTTTAACGGACAGTAGTCTCCACAAAATGATTGAGCTGAATGATTGTTTTTTTTTTTTAGATGTTGATCTACTCAGTTTCATGTACTATGCGCCAAAGTTCCGCATGATCACCTCAAAGGCGATAATCGCATAGCACGGCTCACGACTCGATCGCACAATGTTCGTTTGTGACTAGCTGCGCTCTCACAGGAATATTTTCTTAAGTGTGCATGCTTAACTTTTGTCCATAGTACCTAAGGATCGTTTCATCAATTGCCGTCATTACGTTACGTTCATTAAAAAATGTGTTAGCTGCTTTTTTTTGGCTCTTCATACTTAATAGTAACTATGTATATTAGTTCCTATATCTACATGCAAGCGATAAAAGGTGTTCAGAGCAATCTAAAATCCGGATCTGACCCAAATTTTTATTTTTTTAGGTTGAAAATTACGCTATATTTTGCTCCAAAAACGTATGGTAATATTTATCAAGGAGACGCATTTTCTGGATTTTTGGGTGCTAGTTTTTTTTTTTATGAAAAAGTTTCATCGTTTTTATGAAGAACTTTCATCCGCAGCGTCAACGTGGGC
Source organism: Cosmia pyralina (assembly GCA_946251885.1). NCBI lineage: Eukaryota > Metazoa > Arthropoda > Insecta > Lepidoptera > Noctuidae > Cosmia > Cosmia pyralina. The sequence continues at coordinate 11,062,345 of OX276362.1, read as the reverse complement.
CACACAGACACACTCGGGCGCTCCCCGCGTCGCCGGCGCCACTCCACGCACCAGCGCACCGCGTCATGTTCCTCCAAGGGCACGCGCTCCAACCACTCCTCGCTCATGTCCTCGTGTGATGCCTTCTCGGAGCATCCCTCACCAGGAGAGGACAATTATCAGTCTTATAACAGGTAAACACTCATCATGCAGCCGTAAGACGACCACTGCTGGATAACATCGCCTTAGCGACTGGTTCTGTGCGTAAATGCAACTATGTATGGTTTTTCTATATGTGTTTAAGGGATATGTTTGGGTAGAAAACAAGATCCTCATGTCTATCATGACAGTATGATTAAGAAAATATGAACGTTACTACTAAAAACGTATACTTTACTGATGCACGAGACATTTTAACAATGTCTCTCTAAGCATGCAAAAAGCACTGGGATCGCCAAGGTTTTTAAAACAGGCAATATCCTATTTTCATCTGCTTGGTTAGTCTTTTTGCTAGTCTATCACATAAAAGTTCATAATATATATTTACTAACGGTTATACCTATTTTAGTCGTTGCGGGTCGTCGTTCGCTCGTGACTCAGGCGGCTCGAGTGGTCACTATACACAACGCAGCGCTCCTGCACACAACGCGCCGCATCAACACAGACGCACTGACTCCGGGTCCTCCACGCAACACGACCATGAACACGCCAGGTGAGGACTACATGCACTAACATTTATATAACCAAATAAAATAATGTAACTAGGTTTGCTCATCCGGCTCGAAGGACCAGAAAATACTAAGAAGGACCAACTTATGGAAGGATAACTTATTAAGGCACGTGACAAATAAACGGCTAAGATCTTCCCAACCCAATAGACAAATTGTAATTTTAGTCGACTTTATTCATGCAAAAGCTTCTTATCTCTCAATAAAAACACTGTTAAATATTATACAAAACTATAAATTGTAGAAAGTAGTGCTCGGCGCTATGGTGACCTAACATACCTTTCACCTATTGATAGGATTATGTAAATTTGGTAATAGAAGTCCTGATTGATAAGGGAAATAGCTACATTGAATCGTTAAATAACACTTGGTTACAATAAATGGTAAAATAGTAATGGTTTTTGAGTAGGTATATGTACGTGGTGTCTCCAAAGAGATCTGAATGCGAACTGGCCCACATTTTAGGGAACGAGCGAATGTGCATAGGTACTTGCGTTCGATGGAATTACACTTTTTCGCTGAGTGTTCGATTAAAACTCGAACATATTCCCGAGAGCGAGAAGAAATGCGCGATGAAATTTAAATTCCATGTTATCTCCACAGCCGCTACAACTCCTACGTGTCAGAATACGGCGCATCCCTGGAGTGCTACGTGTCAGCCCCCCCCACAGTTCCAGGACGGAGCCCCTGAGCCCCCCGCCCCGCCAGCCCCCGCAGCCCCCCCACAGCACCACGCACATCATCATCATTATGCCCATGCGCCTAGGGTTGGGATACACTTCCAGGTATATACGATTTAGCCCATCATAAACCTGGTTCAAATTAAAATTCAGACAAAATAATACAGTGGAATCCTACTTAGAAGTCAAAGACTTCAGTCAAACTCAAAACTTTATATCTAAAACATAGGTGTAAATAAAATAGTTATAGATATCACTATGTTGCTCAGACCATTATGAATTTCAAAATGCATTTTGCGGCAAAATAACAAAAAGTGGGCACTTAATAACACGGCTACAGGTTTGAAGTGACTTATAGAGACAACACAAAAGAGAAACATTCCAGCGTCTGGTTTTAATCAACAAGTCAAGTTTTACTCCCAATATTCACCGTGCAAAAAGCTTGGAAGATTTGACATTTTACAGAGACCCAACACACCTTTTAAAAACCTTGCTACTGTCAGGCCAGGTGCACTCCGCATTTTAGGTACCTATGCATAGCTACAAGTACCTAGGTGGCGGGCTCGACTTGTCGGGTTAGTTCAGTGTGGGCTACCGCGCGCCGGCCTGGGCACACGTTTTAGTTCGATACCTACTCACTCACGCGCCGCGTCGTAAAAGAAGGCAGTCCTAACGAGTCAGGAGGTATAAGAGCTAGGCGATAGAAAGAGAGGCAACTTCTAGATGAATATAACTGCAGGTAATTAACGCCGTGTGACCTGAATTGCACTTTATTGTGTCGTAGCAAGAGTCCCTATTTATTTATATGATTTTGCGGAGTGAATCTTCTGTACTTGAACTATTATGTCTTGTATCCGTGCTACTGTCCGTTTTTAGTAATATTACCTCTGACAGCGCAACCCAACAGCAACCTTATTACAACGACAATAACGATCACCGTGATATTGACAGTGCTGCCAAATCAGAGGTGAAATAACTGTGAAAGGACTGTATGTAGTACGATCGTTTATCTTGGGAAAAACCGAAAAATAGCGAATAAAATGTGAGTATCGACCTCGACCAATGGTAATTAATTTATATTCCCACCTAAATTATTATAGATTGACGCACTAATTCAGTCATTCGCTTATTGGACCAGTCACATTTAATTCGGCAACGTTTGGGTTTTTCCGAAAATAAACGATGCTATCTTTATGACATTTTGCAAAGTGATGTTCTGCGACAAAACCCTTTGAATGTTGCCGTATTGCACTCATAGCATGTCGACGTTTTGCCGACGGAAGAATAGACAAAATGACACATTGAAAACGGTGAAGGAGGAAAACATCGTGAGGAAACCCGTGCCTATGAGGTATCATATCATATTAACTCTGACGGCATGTGAAGCCAAATCAGAGGCCCATTTCATAAAAGGAAGGAAGGAAGGAAGGAAGAAGCCCTATGCTTAGGGTTAATTTGACCAAAGTTGGATATCTTTTATCCGTGGAATAAAATTGACGACTGACAGTTTTTGCACAGTCTAATAAACAATGTTTTTATAAGTACTGTGGTTTTTTTATGGAGAAACTGTCAAAAATTGACACTGACTCCTGTAACACAGGTACCACCTAGCACAGGAGTTAGGGCTTCAATTGAAAATGTCTCCATTTTTTATGTCAATAAAATATTTTTTTTTTTTTTTTTTTTTTTTAATTCAAAATTTATTCTATAAAAGTTTGGTAGAATTCACATTTATACGCGTAAAATGCGTAGAAATATTTTGTCTATTCTTCCGTCGACAAAACCCGTTTCTGTGGTGTTCGTGCTGTAACCATTGCTTTTTCCCTTCCAGGCTAGCGCTCCCCCGCCGCAGTTTCAGGACGAGCCGCCCATGTACGACTACGGTGACTACGAGTGCACGTACAAGACGCCGCTCAAGTGCCTCAACGTGGGCCGCAAGGAGTATGCAAGGGAGTATACTAGGTAAGGACTGAAAGACCAACTTCTACGTGTCGATGGTACTTTTTTTTTATATTGTTTGGCGCTGTAGGGGCCACGTTGATTGCGGCAACAGTGGCGTTCATCAGGTCTTCTTTAGTGCATGTGAACGCCACTTAGGATACTCCAGCATTAGTGGGACATGGTCTGACAGAAGCATCGCACTCACACTGGATGTTGGAGGGTCAGGAAAAAAAAATTGTTTTTTTTTTCCTTTTTGAGAAATTGTACCTATCTAAAATTATATTTATAGTTCAGAATCGTACCATGCACACCTATCAACAATTCGGGCAAAAAAAAAATGTTAAGAATGCAAAGCATTATAATTAATAAACATACTTATGTGTAAAAAAGTAATGATTTGACTACCCATTTGTAACAGCGTCCGTAATAATAATTTCTTTACTTGCAGGTACCATGAGCCGAGCACAGAAGTAGTGAACAAACAGCCGCAGTACCAGGAGCTACGTATGAGACCACGAGTTGATGATAAACAGGAGTACGTCAATGCCCCGCAGGTCAGTACTTCTCAGTACCTACTAAAAACACACCAGCTGTTCCCTACCTTTATGTTCGCGTCAAAATGTACTGAACAGCAGATTTTTTTTCGTGATTTCAGGTTTGGTCCCATAGTAAAAGTTGTTCATAATGATGAGTACCTACATTTGCGCTATTTAAATTACACTTTGAAAGATTTCAAAGATTTTTTGCTAACTTTATTTGATTTTGATTTGCATCAGACATCGTATTTTATGAACAACAAAGAAATTGTTGTATATTTTCGTCTTGGTTGCAATTTGGGCAACTACAATATCATCCTTCTTAAAATTGCCACAAGCCTTGCCGTGCAATATGACTACACCATTTGAAATAAGATTAGACATTTAAATAAACCTTTTTACAATCCGCTCAAAAGGATAAAAAACGGAACCCTTATAGGATCACTCGTATGTCTATCACTCTATGTCGGTTGGCGCAGTGGTTGAGCGATTGACTGCTGCGCAGCATGTCGCGGGTTCGATTCCCGCACGGAACAAATATTTGTACGACCTACAAGTATTTGTTCCGAGTCTGGGTGTTTTTCTATCTATAATATGTATGTATTTACAAAAAAAAAAATGTATATAAGTAGTTTATCAGCCATCTCGTTACCATAACACAAGCATTAGGTTGCTTAGCTTGGGGCTAGATGGCGTTGTGTGATGTCCAAAACATATTTATTTATTTTATGTCTGTCTGTCCGTCTGTCACAGCCAATTTGTTCCGAATCTAATAGACCGATTAAGTTGAAATTTGGTACCCATATGAATTTCTGTGACCCAAACACAGACAAGTAAAGTAAATAAATTAATTTTGAATATGGGGGTCACTTTTGAGGGGCAAATAAGAAAATTTAAAAAAAAAGTTTTGCAAACCTTGTTACATATCAAATGAAAGGACTTACTATGAGGGTCTCAAATATATTATTTTTATAATTTTAAAATAAATTGTTTCAAAGTTATTTAAGAAAATAGACGAAAATTGACCATCCCCCCCCCCCCCCCCTTATCTCCGAAACTACTGAGCCTAAAACTTTGAAAAAAATACAGAAAATAGATCTTTATCTGTAGATTACAGGAAAACCTATAAGAAGTCTGTGGTCTTAAAATAACATGGTAAATCTCTCAATATTGTGAGTACAAACTTACAGTTGGAATGTATGGAAGAACATGTTTTTCAACTACACTTCTTTACAAATATACCATCTAAAACGACGGAAGCTTTAAATTCCTCACCCGATGTCTCAATTGATTTATTAAGAGCGAACGTTCCAAGCTGCCCGGTTGAATTTCAATTTAAACATATAAACCCCATGGTAGTTAAAAAAGCTTTTCGGCACATTAAAATCAAATTGACCGAAGATCTATGGGGAATGTCTATCAAAGTTTGTACATCCATAATCGAGACTATAGCACCATACTTAGCATTAATATTTAATTTGTGTGTGGATGAAGGAGTCTTCCCAGATTTAATGAAATTTAGTAAGGTTATACCACTTTTTAAATCTGGGGACAGTAAACACACCAACAATTATAGACCAGTATCCGTGTTGCCGGTATTCAGCAAGGTATTCGAAAAGGTAATGCTCGATCAAATGCTTAATCATTTTAACACCAACCAAATCTTGCACGATCAGCAATTTGGTTTCACCAAAGGACGTTGCACGACTGACGCGGGTGCCACTTTATTAAAACACATATTTTCAGCGTGGGAGGAGGCCCAAGATGCCATAGGAATCTTTTGTGACCTCTCCAAGGCATTTGACTGCGTAAATCACGAAACCTTACTCTTGAAACTTGAGCATTACGGACTAGGTAAACTTGCGCTCAGTTTAGTAAAATCTTATTTAAATGATAGACAGCAACAAGTTCAAATAAATGGTGTCAATTCACTCGGTCTAAAAGTACAAATGGGTGTTCCACAGGGCTCGATATTGGGTCCTTTCCTCTTTTTAGTATATATTAATGATCTACCCCATTTATTAAAAAACCAACCACAAATGGTGTTATTTGCTGACGATACATCCTTAATTTTTAAGATAAATAGACGTGCATCAAATCTTGACGACGTAAATAACGCCCTACTGCAGATCCATAATTGGTTCACTGCTAATAATTTAGTATTAAATGGGAAAAAGACTAAATGTATAAGATTTGCTTTACCAAATGTTAAAAGTACTGATTGTGACATAGTATTGAATAAAGAGAAACTAGAATTCGTCGATAAAACTGTTTTCCTGGGGATCACGCTCGACTCAAGGCTGCAATGGGGTCCGCATTTAACATCTCTTGCAGGACGGCTAAGTTCAGCAGCATATGCGGTGAGAAAAATCCGTCAATTCACTGATGTAGACACCGCAAGGCTGGTCTATTTCAGTTACTTTCATAGTATTATGTCTTACGGTATTTTACTATGGGGACGGGCTGCAGACATAGAGTCTATTTTTATTCTGCAGAAAAGAGCCATCAGAGCAATATATGGCCTCCGCAGGCGCGATTCTCTAAGGGAACTGTTTAAAGATATTAACATCATGACGGTACCTTGTCAATGTATCTACGAAAACATCATGTACGTAAGGAAAAATCTAAATCTTTTCGGTAAAAGAGGTGAAGGACACAATTATAGGACTAGAAATAGGGACCAATTAGTTCAACCAGGTTTCAGACTGGCTAAAGTAGACTCATCCTTCATGGGGTACTGTTTAAAATGTTATAATAAAATACCTCCCCACATACTCCAGCTGAATGAAAGGAAATTTAAATCTTGTATAAAACGCACACTATGCAGCCAGGCATATTATAAGTTGGGGGATTACATCGCTGACAAAAATGCTTGGCTGAATGCTTGTCCTGCTCCACAAGGACGCATTAATTAATTGATTAGCATTCGGATATATTGTTGGACCTGCTGAAGATTAAGATGAGAGAAAACTTTCTTTGCATTGTTTAGATTCAATCTCTTAGTATTATATAATTGCATAGCACGTGTGAGCACTATGTAGCTACTATTAAGCTACCTTTTACTGGGTACGTCTTTCACTGACTTGAGTGTGCCCTGGCGGTTGAGAGTATGTCATGCTCACTCAAATGTCTCGCTGATGGTGGCGTGTGTGTTGGATCATTAAGTTCCCTTCAAAATGGTTGAGCTAAATGGTGCTGATCCATGCGTCATGTTCGTGAACGGGCGCCGTCAGTTGGGACTGGTCGTCTCTTAGCTGCCATGGCTTATTTTTAATTTTAATATTTAATTTAGTTGTTTTAGTTATTATCTTTTTATTACGGACGCTTTTTAACGTGCACGTCTTTCTACATTGTTCTCACATGTATATTTTCAACTTGAACAATGTAACCAATATTTTGTAAAAATATTATAATTTAAAAGAGTGTCCGTGGAGTTTCTTGCCCGTTCTTCTCCATAGGGATCTACTACGCTTTGGAATGGGCAACTAGCTTCATCTTTCTGACTGACCGACCCATTGACAATTCAAAAGTGCCTGTAATTGGTTTATTTGAAATAAATGCTTTGAGTTTGAGTTTGAGTTTGACTACAATGTTAAGTTTGTTCTTGGAATAATTCATCCCAACTACGGAACCCTTCATTGTGCGTGGTCCGACACGCACTTGGCCGGTTTTACTTCTATTCCGTAGATATAAGGATGTCCTTTTTTATCGAAATGAATGAACTGATTTTAATGAAAGTTCATACGCATAAGCAGGATACATAGGTCTAAAAAGTTAGTTAAGAACATTTTCTAAATGTCTTATTTAAAAAAAGATAATTGAAAATTTCTGTTTCTATGGAATATTTAAAATCGGTCGAATTTAGCCGCAACACTATTTTTCGAAAATGTTCTTAACTAACTTTTTAGACCTATGAAATCGGTTCATTCATTTAGATAAAAAATAACTTGAAAGTTTGTATGAAATGCCGTACGGAGCCGACGCTCTTAAAAGCAAAAACGTGTTTAGAATACCAATTGTTTACTGCAGCTGCCATTCGTCATGCCACCAACGCAATAGAAGTCAAAATCGGTTGAACGGATTGTTTAAAGATTTATTTCCTCTTCTAGATATGCCAGCCATCAGAAGAGGTGACGTCACCGCTGGGCACGTTCAAGCGACAGCGATGTCTGCGGTACAAGCAGCGGCGACCACGACCGATACTGCGCTCCAAATCTGATATCTCTGATAGGTAACACATATATTCTTGTAAACACTCTCATATAACATAGCATAAACATCACGACTTGTCGCCAAATGGTTGAAAATGAGTTTATGTTAAAACCTTATACTGGACACCCAGTGTCCGAGAAAGGTGTGGCCAAAATTAAGGGTGTGGTATAGACCATCAAACTGAACAACTTTCTCCTGGGTGACCAACATCGTAATCGCGAAAAAAATATCAGTCGTCCCATACATTTGTTCGAGTAGGTATTGAGGTTTTGTATGGGATGACAGATTTTTTTTTCATGATTACGATGTTGGTCCCCGGGAGAAAGTTGTACAGTTTGATGGTCTGTACCACACCCTTAATTTTGGCCACACCATTCTCAGACACACTGTATATTCAAAAGTATACCTCATTATTCGTATGGTGTACCTACATTATAAAGCATATTATTCTATTCTGCGTATAACTAGTTCCGCACTCTAAAACCTCCATCTCTTCTAGATACCGGCGCTCCGACGGGCGCAGCCCGGCCTCCGCCCCGTGCGAGGGCGAGGACTCCCCCGACAGTCCCTCGGAGGAGGCCTCGCGTCTGCAGGAGTTCTTCGAGAGACTCGGTCTGGAGCCGCGCCAGTACGACGCGCTGGTTAGGGACGCGCCGCCTGACAGTCCCGTGTTCTTCTCGTCCGCTTCCACTGTGGATAGCAACCAGTTGGCAGCTACTGCTGATTATACGGTGAGGATGTAGATTTGAAAAACAGTATGCTTCTTGTGCAGCAATGTTCAAAAGTTCCATCGTTTCTCTTCGGAAAACCGAACGTTGCCAAATTAAATGTGACTGGTCTAATAAGGGAGTGACGGAATTTGTAGGTGGGAATATAAATCAATTTCTATTGGTCACATTTTATTCGCTATATTTCGGTTTTGCCGAAGATAAACGATGGAACGTTCGAACGTTGTCGTGACAGGCCAGAAATGGCGGGATGAGCTGAACTACCTTTTCTAAGATTGGTCTAAAATCATAGTAGATAAGAAAACATGAAAGAGAAGATGGAGAATGGGAGGCTTTTGCCCTGCAGTGGAAAAGTGTAAGCTTATTATAATAATTACTATGAATGATAAGCTGAGGTTTGATGTGATAGGTACTATGGACAAAACTTAAGCATGCTCACTTAAGAAAATACTCCTGTGAGAGCGCAGCTAGTGACAAACGAACATTGTGCGATCGAGTCGTGAGCCGTGCTATGCGATTATCACCTTTGAGGTGATCATGCGGAACTTTGGCCCATAGTACTTAAGGCAACGTTGCAATGTAAGTAGTAACAAAAATTGAAAAGAGTATGCTTAGATGGTCTGGTCATGTTGAGAGGATGAATGAAAGGCGACTAACAAAAAGTATTTACAAGGCAGATGTGAGTAGAAACTAGGGGACGCCCTAGGACGACATATTTTACAGTGACCTTATAGGTAATGTTCTTCAGAAAGGTCAGGTGCGTAGTACTCGCAACCGGCGATGACCAGATGTATGAATGTAAACGAGACAAAAGGAGTATTAGTGGAGTGTTAGACGTGAGTTTATGTATTAAAATTATGATTAAAAATAACCATTCTGTTCACAAAAGTCGACCAAAGGCCCTGCTTTCTTTGAGCAGCTATCCACCAGTATGCGTAAGCTAAGGGAAAGCCAGAAACTCTAAAGCTGTATTGTAGGAAAATTGGAAAAAATCTTATAAGTTTTTAGTTATAGGATATTTTTTAGCTTCCTTGCAATTTAGAGGTTCCTGAGTCCCAGGGCTTCCCAAATGTTTATCCAATGATTTATATTTTTTATGATAATATTCCAGGTGCAAGGGCCAGGCGTTCAGAAACCGATCTACCGCAACACAGAGCCTCCTAGTGTCGTAGAACGGAACGCGCGCATAATTAAGTGGCTCTGTCAATGCCGGAAGACGCAGATGCCGCCACCACAGTGAACATCACTAGCACACATAGATAGCACAGCCCCAAGGAAAGATTTAGATAGGTACAACACTAGTACACTTAGCGCGACCTGTCGTAGGAAAATTTGCAAGGATAGTCCCGCTGTAGAAATGTTTGTAAACCCTTTTAAAGATGCTATAATATTTATTAATTAGATTTCAGGATAAAGGATGTAGAAAAAATCGATTTAATACTCGAGAATCGATTTGAAACTCGAAAATCGATTTCTAAAGATACGCTCAATGACTGACTTGTAATAATCGATTTAAGAATGACTATGAAATGTCAGAAACGAGATTCATACATGTATTCGATATTAATACTCCTCATAATCGAAATGTGAAGTACCTATATAGGATGCGACTAAAATTTAAATTAAGCTACTCGACTAAACTGAATAATCGACTATCGAAATGTTACTATAACAAAAAATGAGAGAACCAAATGTTGCTCATACGTCAATGTAAATGACGGTTAATTTCTAATTCCTAAAACTAAGACTAGATTTAGGCGATTAATAAAAGTTAGATTTCTATATTTAATGACTTCTTCATTTATAAATTAACGTCTTCGCAATGATAATAAATAAATAAGTTTTAATATTGAGATGATCTGGTCCAGATAACACAGGCTCTAAAACTACTATAATCAACGCAATCTAAGAAGTCCGTTTGGACGTTTCTCATTATACATGCCGCGATAACTTTGTATGAACGTCTACGTAAGAAATCGAAAAATCTAATTCGTAATCCTAATTAATGTCTAAACACACTATGTCGAAGGTAAGCGACCGAAGTTCGGCATGATTACGCCTACAGTGCTATTTGAATTACTGACGACACATTACGACCAAAATTACGTTGCAAACTTACCTTGTTGTTGAATCAGCCGCGGAACTTTGGTCGCGTACCTTCGGCTTAGTCGGTCTTATTACAAAACGAGGTTTTTCTTCGTCATGGTTTAAACCATCGAGCCAGTTTTTGTAATATGAACCTAGCTGTGATAGAAATACAGTTCTTTATACAAAACTGACAACTTAGTCCGGTACTAAGTTGTCAGTTTTGTAAAACTGACATCTTAATGTGTCAGAATAAAGTTCGAAATTCAAAAAAGGGTACGTAGTTTAAACCTGGGTTTGAAGATGAACCTTGTTTTGTAATAAGACGGAGTGTGTTTGGACACTTATCCATACACTATAACAATAAATATCATTCGTAAGCATCAAGTTTCACTTTATACTAGAAAAGTGCACTCAAAAACACGAATTAATCGTTGATTAATATTCCGACAGGACATTATTACAATTTCTTGTCTTTGGGTTCATTGCCGTAGTGTTGTGCTTGTGACCGTTCTAAGCCGTTTTTTGACCGAATAAAATCGATGTTCCAAAAATCGATACTTTTACAAACGTAAATTTAGAGAAGAGAGAAACGTCTAATTGCTGTATTATTAAATGTTTAAACAAAATCTGATCAAATATATTTTTAGCTTTATTTTGATAAACTCAAACTCAAAGCATTTATTTTAAATAAACCAATTAAAGGCACTTTTGAATTGTCAATGATATTTAATAATTACTAGGTATGCCACTGGTGCATAATATACAATGTATATTAAAGATATGTATATTGTATACATAAACCTTCCGGAAGAAATCAGTACATTGGGTTTTAGTTTATGCCATAGTTTGGCTTTGAAACTCGCCCAAATTAAAACTTAGTTGGGATTTATGTAATAACTGTTAAATATTACAAACTCTTTCGTGTAATAAAACGATATGCCTCGAGAATCAGTTTTAAGCAATGTAGATAGTCGATTATAAATTCTAAGTATGATAAATCGATATGTCTCGTGAATCGGTTTTTTAAGCAACCGATTTCTTTTCCCCATCACTACACAAAGTATTTTGACAGCTGTCCAAACGGACTTCTTAGATTTCGTTGATGATAAAATGTAAGAATCTGGGGGTCTATTCTAAAAAAAAAACATACCGTGATAACTTATGTGAAATGAGCTATCATTCCACCTAATGCTATGGCTATGCTACAGCTCACTTCAAACTCATTTCACCTAAGTTTTCACGGTGACATTTTTACAGAATAGACCGGCTGATAAATGACTGTCAGTTATGGGTGCCGGTAAAAAGGCACTTGAGACTGTTTAACTTTGTCTCTATGATGGCAACGCACCTGCAATCTCTGGTTCTGCAGATGGCCATAGGCGGAGGTAACCACTTAGCATCAAGTGGCCCGCCAGTTTAACGGAGAAGAAAACTGTCATGTTAGTTCCGCGTAAATGGCGCTCAGTGTTTGTTACTTTCATTCAGCTGCCAATGGAGTTCCTTGCTGAAGACTTTGCCATGAGATGATGCTGTGTTATTTCTTGTCGCCGATTGGTCACTTTGTCTTCAAGATGACTTTGACAAGTGACAAACACACAGCTCTCTCTCGCGGCGAAGCTTTCGGGAAACAACCCGATTAGAAAAAAAATAGTCAACAGTTCTAACTCAAGATCTTACTCCATTTAGCCCCACTTAAAACTTATATTCGTAGCGGATCAAAGCTCACCAGCAAATGAGCCGTGCGACTAAGTTACTAATGCCAGTTTTCACAAATACTAGATGAACGCGCGCTATTGGATTTTCAACGCCCTGTTCAGCGGTGAAAGTTGAAAATCCAACAGCGCGCTTTTATTAAGGCATTAATTTAAGGTGTAGCCTAGTGTTTGTGAAAACAGGTATAAATATTTTATGAGAATACTGTGCGTATCTGGACGAGTGACACGGCGAGCGACCGCCGTCGACTGCTGGTATTTGGTAACTAAGCGATACTAGTTCACTAGTCTGTACGGTTCTTAGACATAATAATATTCTAAAGTTTTAAACCTTTTAATAACGAGACTAAATAATAGCATGGTTGGAATTTTAAAAGAAAGGCCTAATGTAGTGAATGGCCTTACTAAAACCCCAATGTTTTAGTTTATTCTACGTCTGTATTTTAGCTTATAAAGCATTTTGAACGTCTTGTTTTTTTAATTAACTGTGCACCTATAAAATGGGGATACAAACTGGCATATGTCGCTACTATCACTAGTCCATAAATAGGACAGCTAGCTGTCCATACATTTTTTTTTAAACAAGTGACATCTAACTTTACTTAAACAACAATGGCGGTTTCTGGACTAAGAGCAGTGCTGCCACCTATGACGAGCTTTCAGTTTTAACCCCATTCGAAATTCATCATGGTGTATTACAGTTTAGTGATGTAGGCTGTCATCTGTCATTGCTACTAATCGATTAGTTAGTCGATTTTTATTTATTTATTTATTTATTTAATACTTCAAGCACACAAATGTACAGAGGCGGACTTAATGCCATGGGCATTTTCTACCAGTCAACCTTTGGGTGATGCAGAGACAAACAGTAGCAGGTGCAATGATGAAAAATTAAGGAATAAATATTTATTTAAATATAAAGATACTCATATACCTATTACAAACTATAAATATAATAATGTATACCTAATTATATATAAATATAAGCACAAATAAATATACACGAATAAACTAAGACAAACAATGGGAAAGCATTACCGTTGTGGTGATACTGCCAATTTCTTGCGAATGTGCTCACGAACTTTAACTTTAAAGGATAATCGGTTGGTTACCATCCTGATTTCCTGAGGGAGCGCATTCCACAGAGAGATGGACTGAATGAAGAAAGAAGAGTGAGATTTTTAACTCATGGGAATACTCATTACGAAATCGACTACATTAAGTTAATTAATGAAAATCCAACAATGTGTTACTATTTAGTTTCAACTAAGAATACGTACGTAAACATTTAATTATCTCCAATATTTTTGGTCAAACGGCCATAAAGAGTTGAAAGTTTTGATTGTAAATAGTAAAACGTATTTTTATCTCGACAACTATGTACAAGTCGCGAGCTTATTAAAGGCGAGAAGAATGTTATTTTCGAAACGGAAAACATCAAGCTCAGGCAAAACTGTAGCGAATTTCGCTCGCGACAATTGTGTCAACTAACACTTAAGGAGCTGTTCAAACTGGCACGATTCATAGTTGCGTGCTGGCAGAATAGTCGACAACGGCTCAGTTGCCAAGAGGAAAAAAAAACAATCGACGCGCGCTTTCCGTGTCCCTAAGGTTTCTGCACTCTAAAGTCCCGCGCGATATTCGCTTCAGTGTGGCCAGAATTTAGTTCGATAGTGTGACTACCCTACGGTTTCTACTGTATTGATAGTTATTTATTTACCTATTTTATATTTAAAATACGTAAATTCTTTCACCAATGTTACTTGTCATTAGGTTTTATTTCGATCTAATGTTACCATGCCCGCACGTTACTAAGACACATCGAGAGAGTTTTTATATCACGAAGCGACACGTGCTTTTTGTTTACCAAGTGTACAAACACGCTGGAATGTGTGTGTAAGCGCAGGAGCTCTCAGTACCGTCCGAGACAATGGCGAAGACGGAAGCGTGTGTGTGTGTGTGTGTGAGTTATGTGCTGACGCTACTCGTCTTCACGCACACATTCACAACGAATTTGTACACTTGGTTACTGAAGGAATTATTGTGGTGCAATTATAAATGAAACTGTGATTAAAGTAATTATGTAGTATAATGTGAAATAGTTCGACACACTGACAGCATGGAACGAGGCAGAGAGCGGTAGCGCCATCTACGGCAAAAATGCGCACTAACCGAGATTGCGTTCATGCATTCTAACAGTTACCACAAGTAAAGCGCGTCGTTTCGTGAGATAAAAATACTGTCGGTCTATTCTGTAAAAATCTCACCGTGAAAACTTAGGCGAAGTGATCTTAAAGTGAGCTGTCAATAGTGTCAACCCCTTTTTTTTTTTTTTTTTTTTGTTGACGCTGGGAAAAATGCATTACGCATGCCCACCCGTCGGGGGACGGGTGGGGTATGTGGGACTCCCCGGTAAATCCGGTATACCCACTAAACGACCCAGCGGCGCTCCCGCATCGCCGTGACGGGAGGGTCATGGGAAACTGGCTCAGCCTTTACATCCACAACCCTCCCGGCGCATGCCCACCTAGCTGGCGGGCCCCGCTTGCCCCCCAGCAGGTTGAGGGGCTACGGGAATGGCCGGGAGCACCTGGCCATTCCCGTCCGGCACTGGTGGAGGTCCGTGCGATACAGGCAAGGGTGCCCCCGCACCCGTTGCCTGCTGGCCTCCACCTGGGAGGAGTCGGAGATGAGTATCAAACTCACGTCTTCTTCGACCCCTCCTCCGCCTTCGGAGCGGCGCCGCGTGAGGATCATCCTCCCGCGCCCGCTCCGCCGCCTCCTTCTGGGACATGACGTGTTCGCAGAAGGAGGCGACCGCCGCCCAGGACCTCTCATCCGCCAGCATGGCGTTAACCACGCCGGGGAGCGAGAGGTCCGGTCCTATCACCGCGACCAGATCGCGGCGCGTCTCGGACCACGACGGGCAATAGTTTCAACCCCTAGCATCAGGTGGAATGACGGCTCACTTCACATAAGTTATCACGGTGAGATGTTTACAGAATAGCACTACAGTAGTGCTATTCTGTAAATATCTCACCGTGAAAACATGAGTGAAGTGATCGTAAAGTGAGCTGTCAATAGTGTCAACCCCTAGCATCAGGTGGGATGACGGCTCACTTCACGCTCACATCACCTGAGTTATCACGGTGAGATGTTTACAGAATAGCACTACTGTACCGTACTTATTGTTGATTATGACTGCCTTAATGTACAATAAACCTATTAAGGCCTCTTATTTGTGTCTGTTGATTTGTAAATAGATATTCAAATTGTATTACTTACTTTTTCTATTGGGCTTTCATATTTTTATTGTAATGTTGAAGTTTTAATTAAATGAATAGCTGAAATATAATAAATGACAGCTAAAAATGTTAAAAAAAAAATGTTCTAAATTTAAAAATAAATAATTCTCACAGGCGCAGTAGAAACCAAATGAAATACGAAATATTTGTAAAAAAATGTTCCTGTTATGGATTTGTCTTAAATATTTTCAAGTCTGTATTTATCTATATTATTTATTTATTAATGTTATTCTAGCTATATAAGGCGTAACGTATGTACCTACCTACATAGGTACCCGGTTTGGGAGCACAAAATGGATCAAAATATCTGATGCTGTATTTTTGTGCCAAAAATATTTACCTAATTATATATTGACTATGTTTTCGACTCAAATACAGTGTTAGTGGACTTAGTTCAGTTGTTAATAGTGAACTTAACATATTTCCAATGTTTCAAGTGCTGTTTAGTCATGTATGTTATACCGAAGACCTATGCTGCGTTTCACGATGGAAACTTTTGTTGCCCCTACACAACTCTTGACTATAATTTGTACCTATTGGCAATATTGCATTTCATCGTAAAATGCCACAGAGGCCTAAACTATTACCTACCTACTGTAGTGAGTAATATTAAATATAAAGTTTGTCTTCATCCAATATAAGGCCATTATTTTACTAATATGTCTGACAACTGCTTTGATTTGAATGACTCTGTCCGTTTTCACTAACACTAGGCAACACCTAAACGTAATGCCTAAATGTTATTGCACTTTTGGATTTTCAACTCTCTGTGCTGAGCTCAGCGTTAATAATCCAACAATGCGCTTCTCAGCCTACTGGGCTGGGCTTAGATCGACGTCATTCATCATATTTTCTCAAATCATCGTAGTTGTCAAACAAAATAAAAACTGTTACATTCAAAATCATGGACAAAAAGACAATATAGCAAAATCGAAATATATGTTTTATGTCTTTAAGCATAACATTTAACTATAGTTCCAATAACGCAACAATTAAAGTATCTAATCGTTCATAATAATAATAATAATATGTAAATAACCATTAGACTGGTCTAATCTCAATAGGTTAACATAAGAAGGTAAGAATCCATTGTTTTTCTTCCATTAACGCAGTAACTGATGCTACCTACTTTTAAACCGTTGTAGAATTTCTGGTTTATATTGTCTTTTGATTTTTATCCAGTAAAAAAGTAGATTCTGTATTTAAATTTCAATTTGTATGTTCTGTGATAATGATAGGAGAATCTAAATTTTGTATAGACATTGCTGTATGACGATCACTGCCTTTTTTGTGTGAACTGTACAGACAACAGCACATCAGGTTATACCAAACTGTCAAATTTCTCCAAATGATTTTAAACCTTATAATTTTGATGGTTAAGTTCAAAATCGAATGAGAAAATTTGACAGTTTGTAGTAACTTGACTTGCTACTGTGTGTACTAACCTCAATCGTTCCAAGATAGAAGGAACCCATTGGCTATTATGAGCCCTGTTGCTACTGATGAAGTTTACTATACCTACAGTATTTATATCTCAGGAAGCGTCGTGCGCTTTACATGTGATCAGCGGCGGCCTTACCCATTGCGAGGCTCCGGGCGGCAGGTCTTTGCGAGGCCCTTTGTCCTACGGAAAAGTACCTAAGGGCTATTCTTTCAATCTCAACAAACTTAATAAATAACTAAGAATCAAAATCAAAAGTTTTAAATTTAAAAAAAATATATAGTTAAAAAAAATCTGTATTTTTTTTAAACTTGCTTGACGCAAGGCAAGAACGAGGCCCCGGGCGATTGCCCTGTTCGCCACCCCCTAAGGCCGCCGCTGCATGTGATTACCATGTGTAGGTACAAACACGCTGTGAATGTGCAATCAATAAACAACAATCAATAACAATAACACAGTTATGCTCAACATAGCACTGCTCCACAAGGGTCGTAAGTGCGAGCGAGAGGTCCGAAACTCTTAACTTTGCGTTTGAAATGGCCCTAATTAAGGTATACGGCAGATTTTAATTATTAAAACTATCTAGAAATAAAACTATTGTCATATAGCTTAATTCTTAGAGAATATCTTGAAAGCTAATTGCAGAGTGCTCACAAGACAAGTCTGCGTGCGGCTAACATCGGAACAAATCGTGTACCGTCATCTAATCACCTTGTCGTTTACATTAGGTGTCAAGAGCGTGTGCTATGGCTCCGTTTTTTTATTAGTGTTCAAAGTAAATAATCGCCATCATTATGCTGAATGTAATTAAAAGTACTGGCAGGGATATTAACATCTTGAAGGCGCCATCAGTCGCGCGAAGACTTATCTTTCGTGCACTTGTTACTTACACTCCTACCAACTTATCTGTAAAATGGCGAAAATTGGAACTACGGCCGTCATGTTGAAATTTCATTCGATTGTGCCCGACGCATGTCATTTGATTGTGTCGACGCATCGACGGTGCCGCCTCTTTCAGTTCACAGATAAGTTGGTAGGACTGTACATTGCTTCTACAGACCGTCAGACCATTCACAGTTACAGACCTACCAACTTATCTGTGAACTGAAAGAAGCGGCACCGTCGATGCGTCGACACAATGAATGAAATTTCAACATGACAGCCGTAGTTCCAATTTTCGCCATTTCACAGATAAGTTGGTAGGAGTGTATTTTATACCTCTGATCTTGCATCACAGTCAAAAAGACAGTGATCTATATTTCCATTGGTTTTGCTGTTGGATTGCTGCCCCCTCAGGCCCCTGACAAGTCTGTCAAAACAAAATTTGATTCACAAAATGGTGGCTTTCTATTGTGTACTTTTCGGTCTAAAAGAGATGCGCTTGTTTCGGTGTGATACCGTAATGCGTTTCACGTACTACTCTAAGCGGGATACATTAACACTATAGTATAGTTAAAATCTCGCTGCAGACTCGGTCATAAATCATTCGAGTGTTTCGCTCTCTTTCCCACTCACGGGCCTTATGGGCAGGTCACGCCCACACGTAGTCCTGTGCATTACTGCAGTCGATGAGTGATATCGATAGTTTTATATATTTATAAATGGGTGACAGAAATAAATACACATTTTTTTTTTATTTTATTACCAAATTTACTACAAAGCATATTAAATATATAAACAAAAGAACGTATATATAAAGCTAAAAATAGAAAATTAAAATTCTTCGTCTGAGTCATCGTCATCATCATCCACATGAATGATGAACTCTTCGCATAAATGTGCTTTTCTTAAGTTTTCATCTTGCAGCAATTCTGCATGTTCCACACATTTTTGCCAATTTTCAATGGAGACCTTATAACCTTAATGATTCTGTTATCGATAATGGCCTTGAGCGCGCGCAACTAGCGCACATCCCTACTCCGATTATGATTTATGACCAAGTCTGCAGCGAGATTTTAACTATACTATAGATTCCGAACTAACTATACTTTCCATTTCGCATTTACATATTTTTTATTTAGATTAGTCGATTGTTTCCGATTGATAGTCGAATCCTAATCAATATTCGACTATGAATGTGTTTTCTCGTTTTCTTCTGTGATGTAACATGAATAATTTTTGTGTTTGTTTCTTAATTAATAAATTATGAAATCGAATGAATAAGAATTTCTTGACTAAGGAATTTTACCTTCATTTTAATTATTCTGTATACTTTTAAAATGTATTGACAATGGATAGCATTACTGCAGTATTAGAAAGTTTAGCATTCGATGCTTCCATTAATTGTGTAAATAAGATTTACGTAAATTGTTAGAAGTTTATCGTGAAGAAAGAATTATATTGTGGTCTGATATTCTGTTGTTTTATTTGATTCGCCATAAACCTGTGTCGCATAAGCATAAAGCATGATCATCCTATAATGTTTCCATTGCTGGGACACGGGCCTCTAATCAGTGAGAGAGAGTGGGCCATATCCACCATGTCGCGTTGGTGAATGGCAGTCTTCTTCAACCCGATGCTTAGTGGAGGTGAGGTCGCATCCATTGCAAGTTATTTTTCCGGGCCTTGGGTGGGTCTCTCGGGTCCTACACTTTCCTGCTACCATAATGGATAGCAACAGTATGGCCTGCTACCGACACCCAGGTCGTTGGTCCTAATTCCATCAACTAATTATTACACCTACCCCTAATTTGACCTACTGTAGTTGACCCTAACAACTATGAACAGCGATTTGTTTTTTTTTTTCAATATTACTACTGCCCACACCACTTACCTCTCATTAGATTTTATAAATATTTCGATTTAAATCGAGATGATCAAGTCAAAACTTACAGTCCAGCCGTCGAGAGAATGCGTTCCTGACACCTGTCAGTTGGACAATTTATAATAACAAAAATAATAGTGCAAGATCCCAGAGCCACCAGACCTTAATATTGTCTGATTAACAAAATATCTAAGATAGAGTAGTGTAAGTATCTTTTTTTAACAAACGCATACTTGCTAGCAAGAATGCGTTCGTCACCTTCAGGCTTCAATGCCAAGAGAAGTAAATATTGACATGAAAACATGAAAGTATTTCAAGCCGGTCAGTTATCGAATTTCGTCGATCATTGGAAGGAAATGCAAGCACCAGATTTCCTTATTCAAATAATTCAAGGGTACCGTATACCTTTTCAACAAAAACCTCCCTAAATCATGCCCAGATTAGACAGCAAGGCGTTTCAAACACGTATGTCACCAGAAATGACCTTAATTATTCAAAAAATGTTGAATCAAGGAATTCTGGAAAATGCAAGCCAAACACCAAGTTTCTTATCTACCCTCTTTCTAGTACCAAAGAGCGATGGGTCAGCCTGACCGATTTTCAATTTAAAGGCTTTAAACGAGTTCGTACTGACGTGTTCAGGGTCCCAGATTTCATTCAGCCCCAAGATTGGATGTGCAAGCTGGACATCTCACAGGCTTACTTTCATCTAAACATAGCAAAGCCTCACAGGCGCTTCTGACGTCTTATTTACAAAAAACGGCTTCTTCAAATGACCTGCCTACCTTTCGGTCTCAGCACGGCTCCAAAAACTTTTGCCAGTTTGACAAATTGGATTGCCCAAAATAAGAGAAGTCAAGGTGTGAGAATATTGGTCTTTCTCGACGATTTTCTTCTGGCTCACCAAGACCCAGTGGTTCTCGCAGGTCATGTGAGTGTACTCGTAAAAACATTAAAAAATAAATTTCGAAAAATCTATCCTAACACCAAAGAGATCCCTGGTTTACCTAGGAGTACTGTGGGATGCTTGGCTAAACCTCAAACGTCTGCCAAGGGAAAAAGTACCCTCATTACTAGCGAAGGTTCGCGAAATCGTAGATTTTGGGAAGACAGACCTAAAGATGTTGCAAAGCGTAATAGGAGCACTAAACTTTGCGAGTTTTGTTGTCCAAAGAGGGAGATTGCACTATCGAGCTCTATTGAAATTCCTAAACACATTACAATTGGACGATTCTGTCAAGGTATACACTGTACCTGCAGATGCAATAGGCGACCTACAATGGTGGAGCCACAATTTGCAACATCCGTCAATTCTACACCACGCACCAGCGACGCATTTTATCACAACGGACGCCTTCCAATTTAGGCTGGGGGGCCCAGATGGACAACTAGTCTCTATGGGGAACGTGGTCCCAGAACGAGAAGAATTGTCACTGCAACGTAAAAGAAATGTTGGCAATATTGAAGGTTTTTCAAAGTCATCCCGTGTATCTGAGTCAATCTACGGTCACCATACAATGCGACAATCGCACGGTAGTAGCGTATCTCCGTCACGAAGGGGGAACCAAATCCTCGCGATTGATGGACACAACATACGACCTGTTTTGTTTGATAGATCAGTACCAAATTCATATCAATGTGACATTCCGGGGAGGTACAACAGCCATGCCGATCACCTATCGCGATTTCGCCAGGTCCCCGAATGGCATCTGATAACCGAGATTACCAAGATAATATTCTTAAAATGGGGAATTCCCCAAGTGGACCTGTTTGCCTCCAGCAACGCTCACGCAGTCCCTCATTACGTGTCGAAAGATCAGAACGACAAACAAGCTGTAGCCCACGATGCATTCTCGATTGCTTGGAAATTCGATCTGGCATGGGTGTTCGCACCCCCGTTCCTGATTCCCAGGGTTTTGAGCTACCTCAATCGGGCATCGGGAATTTACTTGATAGTAGCACCTCGATGGGAGAAAGTCTTTTGGCGCGGAGATCTCAAAGCCCGGGCTCTGGCCCCACCGTTCACAATACAGAACCTGAACAAAGTATTGATCGATGTGACAATGGGACTGCCACCTCCTCGCGTCCAGGATCTAGTGTTGGAAGTTTGGAAATGTGGGGGTGGACACATCATTTAGGTAATTGGAATAATTCTCAGATCTTTTGAAAAGTTCTTGGCGCGATTCTACCCTAAGAACTTTCAAACCTGCATGGAACCGCTGGGTTTCGTGGTGTAGAACTATTCATATTAACCCTAAGAATCCCTCAGGATCTGACCTAGCTCGTTTTCTGGCTGATCTGCATATAAAACATAAACTGTCTTATAATACAATATTGTTACACAAGTCTGTGGTCTCCACCCTTTATAGTGTAAATGATTCAGGTGTTCTAAGTAATCATGGTTTGGTGAAACATATTTTGAAATCGATTTCAATCAAAAAACCAATTGTTTTGTTACCTGTGTGGAATATTGATGATTTTGTATGTTTTCTTGGCGTTAGAACGATAAATCATGACAACATTTTTGATGTATCGAGTCAAGCCGCTGCCCTCTTAGTACCTACTCTGTTCTGGTAGGCGTATTCATGACTTGACACTCCTTATGGCCGATAACGATAATTATATTAAATCACCAGACCATAATTTTATAACTTTGTGGCCAGCCTTTGGGTATAAGACTGATTCATCTGACTATAGGCAATCAGGATGGAGATTATTTAAAAATAATGATAATAGGAACTTGGACCCCGTATACTGGGTTGAACAAACTGTATCACTGCTTTCCACTAGACGTCAGGAAGCTAAATGTCCTAACTTGTTTGTAACTATGAGAGGTACAGCTCGCGCGGCCTCGCGAACTGTTATTGCAGGCTGGATTAAAACTCTGATGCGTCAGGCAGGTATTGTTGCTACTCCTGGAAGTGTCCGTTCCGCTGTTGCTTCCAAGAATTGGTTGGACAACTTCCCCATGGAAGATATTATGGCTCGGGGAAATTGGAGGTCCTCAAACACTTTTACGACAGGTTTTGGGCTCTTCTAGGAGTAACAGCATTACTGCTCTTTTTAAACCTGTCTTATAGTGAATTATGTTGATTTATTGATATTAAATTGCAATTAAGTATCTACTATCTTTTCTTTTTTCTTGATCTTTCCCTACACATTGGCGTTCATCATGAGCGTTACCAGGCGATAACAGACATATCTCAATAGTTTAATTATGCTTCGAATAACGGTCAAGTGGTTTAATATCGGCGTTTTACCTGAAATAAAACGCTTAATAAACTACTTACCTTATTCGAAGCATAATATTAATTTCTGCCAGGTGACATGGTCTTGTTCATTGGATGATTGACTATTGTTAATAAATTAATACTGTCAGACACTTCCCGATGGCGGTTTTTACCACCAGACGCTAAAAATGACGTCATCTTACTTTTATTTATAGTCTTAATTTTTATATGGTCTTTACCTATGAAATTGCCGTTCTGCAGTACTGGCCATTTCAAATCAAAATAATTTTTGTTTGGCTAAGAATTCTAATTTCAAATTAATTTTATTTTAAAAACATGGATTTTTTTTTCCAAAAGTAGTCATTTGTTTATTGATTAGTGTTACATTTTCATCGCATTTCAATCTTTTTCGTCATCATGGATACGTTAAAAATTCGAGTAATTATGGAATATGAGTACCGTCGTGGCAGCAACGCGGCACAAGCGGCACGCAACATCAACGACGTTTACGGAGCTAACACTACAAACCAACGCACCACTTGTTATTGGTTTGCTCGCTACCGTTCTGGAAATATCGACCTGAAAAATGAACCTCGCGGTCGTCCGAAGACTTTGGTCGACAATGACGAATTAAAGGCGATTGTGGAAGCTGATGATACACAATCTACGGCTGAATTAGCAGCAGCTTTCGACGTTACCGTCAAAACAATATTGGTCCATTTGCGTCAAATTGGCAAGGTAAAAAAGCTTGACAAATGGGTGCCCCACGAACTCAATGATCGCCAGCGCGAAGTACGCGTCGAGACGTGCCTTGCACTGCTCAACAGACACACAAATGAAGGAATTTTGAACCGCATTGTTACCTGCGATGAAAAATGGATTCTGTTTGATAACCGCAAGCGCTCAGCAAGTTGGTTGGATCCTGGTTCAGCACCTAAACAATGCCCTAAACGAAAACTTACCCCTAGAAAAGTGATGGTCACTGTTTGGTTGTCTAGCGCCGGTGTGATTCATCACAGCTTCTTACCAAACGGGGTGAGCATTACTTCAGATGTGTACTGTGAAGAACTGAACACAATGATGGAGAAGCTGGCACATCTCCAACCAGCATTGGTCAATCGCTCGTCTCCGCTGCTCCTGCACGACAACGCGCGACCTCATACTGCACAGCAGACGGTCTCCAAGTTGCAAGAACTGGGGTTGGAAGCTCTCCGTCATCCGCCCTACTCACCAGACCTTGCGCCTACAGACTACTACTTTTTCCAGAATTTGGATAACTTCTTGGCGGGAAAAAAATTCAATACCCGAGAGGCAGTACAAAATGCCTTTGAAGAATTTGTTGCCTCCCGTCCAGCTGATTTCTTTAAGAAGGGCATCAATAAACTGCCACTGCGTTGGCAAAGATGCATTGATTGCATGGGTGATTACTTCGATTAATACAAATAAAAAATGCATGAAAAAAATTCGTTTAAATTTTTTCATACAAAACGGCAATTTCATAGGTAAAGACCTATTATTATAATGATACTCGGGGAACTATTTCAAATCTATTTATAAGCAGTCAGATCAATTGTAGCGGTAAACCCCCAGACACAATTAACTATGTCTGGCGGATGTTTGACCGCTACGATTGATCTGACTGATGGTAACTATGTTGTCTAGACCACTTTCCGTTCCATTCGCAACCAAACGAGATTCAAAAAGTGGAGTAGCGCCAAACCACAAAATATTTTCGTTTCACACAAAATATTGGGCCGAGGCCGATGGAACGGAAGGTGGGGTGGATGCCCAATAATACGAGTATCCTACTGGCGGGCGGCCCTGGAATCTTGCTCTATATGGATCAATTACGCAAGACACATATTCGTTGGTATGAAACTGACAGGTGTCAAGAAGACCATTGACCTAATCTAATTATAACGTGAACGCAGCTTACGAATCTACATAAATTGCATGGCTGAACGCTGCTTTTGTAATGTCAGTCACATCAAAACAAACATGCAAAACATACTAAATGTGGTCTGTGGACAAAACGTTAGATAGGGATGTTTTAGAGACTTCCCATCAGATCCTATTGTCGATAATAATGTTGATTCGATCGAATTAAACGGATACCACATTTTTATGTATCATAATATAAATGAATTGTAAATTCTTTTTAATCATTTAGTATATTTTATAATAGGATACATCGAGAAACAACATAACTTTTGAGTACAGAGGTACCTACTGCTTATTTCTTGAGACATTTCTTCCGCCAGGACCTGCGAAAAGAAAAAGGAAAAAGAAATGTAGACCATCGATTGTTTTCATCGATAATAAATCTTTCTAGAATCTATCTCATTTGTGTTGTTTTAATCATGAAACGAATGATGAAATCCCTACAACTAGTGTCGTCGTAATGACGTCAAAAACTTGCTCAACTGACGTCAAGTCAACTGACATTTCCTGAGTTATTTATATTTTTGCTTTCGATTATTACGCACCAGGAACTGAGTAAATAAATGAACAGTTTGCAAAGGTGTTATTGTTGTTTGTGTTTTCAAATCCAGTGAATCAAGATAAAATTTTATAAAGAGTTTCTTACCTATGAACGCCAAAACTGTCTTGCATTATGAAGTAATATCTAATATTTTTGATTGTGAAGTTGTGCAATAACACGGAGTAAAAGTAATCGTAGTGTCTCAATTTCTCGTTAAAACTATTACAAAATCGTCCTGTAGTTCCTTAGAATCTACGTGATTCCTTGAGAAGTGTGTTCATAGTAGTTTTTAGTAAAATTTGCGAGCAAAGCGCGGCTTTTGTCGTATAAACAATTTGATGATATTAGACGAGCTCGAAGATTTCTTTGACATGGCTCCTAACAAGCGTGGGAGACGAGGAATCAGTGATGCTGACGATGAGGACGATGACTACCGACGGAAACGTGACAGAAATAATGAGGTAAGGGGTCAGTGGGTCGTCTTAGGGTAAGGTTTTATTTTAATAGAAAAATAAAGAAATATACTGGCTTGAACCCAGCCAGTAAAGACTGCCACTAATCTCGGGGGAGTATGAGCATAGTCATTGTTTGCAAGTGAGTTGGGTATATCTAGAAGCCACAGGAAAAGTCCCCTGGGAGTTATGTTTTAGTTTCTTGGGCTAATCATTATTCTTACTGTGTTTTCCTGTAAGATGACCCTGGGGCTTAGAAATGGGCTTGGTAAATAGAAATCATGGGACACTTTTGTGTCCATTTTAGGAGTATGTAGGTAAAAAAAAACCATTAAATGATAGTTATGTTTTTCTACATTTATTTAGTTACAGATATTCTTTTATTTATTTATTTTTAATGTAGTAGGTACCAGAATATGATTCATCATAATTCCAAAAATAAAATGGTATGCTGTTTTACTGAATGAGTAATTCCAGGAATTGCCCAACCTTATTTGGAAGGAAACAATAAGGAAAATAATGTACATAAATTATGAGCCATTATTCTGTCATTAATAATTATTGTGTAAGAATTTTAAAAACCCAAGACATTTTTTACATAAATAACTGCCAAATGTTCTCCTTATCTCTGACATATTTATAGAGTAGTTGTTGGTACTATTTTCTATAAAAAGATTATGAAAAATATTGTGCAATTTGTTGTGTATGTTCAGTAATCATTGTGCAATAGTTCTTCTATAACTGTGTTACTATCATAAAACTTATTGTTAATTTCAAAATGGCACTACAAGGCTTGTACATTCCCACAGTTTGCTGTAAATTGAATTTATTATTTGTGTTAATTCTGTAATTAATAACAGTGACCATGTTGTTTTTGTGATAATGCAACCATAAGATATAGTAGTTATCATTACTGTCGGATTTCTTATCAAAAAGAATGGTACTAATTAATATTAATTGTTTTTATGTTATTACTCAAATTGTTTACAAAGCCTCAAGTGATGCAATACAATTATGATCTGTGCCCAGCGAAGTGTTGAATGTGATAATAATCAATAATTTTATTCTTTCCAGGCAGTAAAAAAGAGCAGATTCAAGACAAAACAGCGGACGCAGGAAACATTCTCAAGGGTCACCAAACTAAAACAAGAAAACCAAATGCTGGAAGAAAAAGTGAAAACGCTAACAAAAGAGCTGCAGTTTCTTAAAGAACTGTTCTTAGCTCATGCATCAAACGCATCCAATCCAAAACTTGAAGGGATAGACCTGGATAAGCTGCTAGAAGATATACCAGAGGATAAGAAATAGTTTTTAATTAATTTTATTCTATAGACTTGCCATTAGTAGTGGTCGAGATAGCAAAATATTGTGAAAGTGATCACCGGGACAGCTAAATTCAGTGTGCTGTAGCTCAATTAGAAGAAGTTAATAGCTATTATGTACTGGCGACTGTAAACCACACAACTGTACTGTATGTAATGACAACAAAGTATGTATACCTACATAAACATCATTCATATTAATTTAAACTTATCAGTCAACAGTGATAAGGTCGCCAGTGCGAAGTGGCAATAAACCAGGATTATTGTATACTATGTATACTGACACTTATTTTGTACCATGGGGTATATTAAATTACAATTGTTTCATTAAAGGGGCACTACCGATTTTATCCATAGACATTATTAATAATAATACAGAAGTTTTCAGACTACAGAAGTGATACATTTAATTTATGTTAAAATTTCAGCAAAATTACCCATCAATTAATTAAATTAAATAGAATGGTTTGTTTACATAATAGAGCAATAGAGAAATAGCGAAAAAAAATTTAAACTTGTTTTATATAATTTATAATTACATCAACTTGGTAAAAGCAAAAGTTACTATAATATTATGCTTGCCTTTATAAAATAATTGTTTAAAAATAAAATAAAATAAAAAGATTTTATTTCGGACCTTGATCCATATGATGTTAGTAAAACACACTATCTTATAAGCTATATTAGTAAAATGTAATTAAAAAAATTAATTCATGTACGGTTGCACTCACCTGACGCACCGGGTACATGCACCCAATGCGCCATAATGGCGCAACACGGCTTCTCACCTTCTCACTAACGTTTATCTATCTATATGACTTAATATATTGCCTATCATTTCAATTAAAGTGAGATGACAAGTGAATTACGTAGCATTTTAGCTAAACACACCTCTGGTTGATAAATGATAAATTGATAACAATGTCTGTATTAATAGTATTGCATTTATAAAATGCATGTACTCTCTGCTACTAAGATCTTTTGGTTTTGTGAAATGGATTGAAAAAAAACAAAATGGCGTTGTTAGTTCCGATTTTGGCCACGCTCTAAAGTAGCGCTTAATTAGGTTCCAGATGATTTTAAACCTGACAATAAATTGCAATATAAACAAACAAAGCATTTTGTATTTAATGAATAAATTTATATTTCCTACATACATATCTTTGGGTTACTTTTTTTTTATTTTATCTGACTTAAAGTAAGTACTTGTATTGCTGAAAAAACATTTTGTTATTTTAATGTTTTTCCAATAAATGTGCATTTAGCAGAGCAAAATGCTGAATGTTGGTAATATTTGTAGTTCCTTACCCTAAGTAACACTAGTGCAAAAGAGGCAATAGGTATTTTACTCTAAGACAACTTATTTAAAAAAATATGGTACAAGCAATGTGGACTGTGATCAGCAACAATTAGAAAAATGTAGTTTTGTTTTTCTTTGCATTTTGAATGAATTTATATTTAGGAAAATGGGTAGATATACCAAAAACGTGTAATGTTTACTTTTGATTACTTGCATATACTTAGGAAAATCTCGCAAATATATTTGAATAAAACCTTTTTGCAATGTAAAGGCAAGCACATTTTCCATTTTCTTTGTATTACGGATTAATAATATAATTGTAATTGTGCGACTTGAAATGTTGACCTTTCTTTTTTTGTAACAACGTTCGCACGGACGTAAAAATATCGCGGCGGAATTTTATCGCGCACTGGATTTTCAACTCTCGTTGTTGAGCCGAGCATTGAGAATCCAACATAACAACAACAGAGTGCATTCTAGCGCGTAGAAAAAACACGCTGTTGGATTTTCGACTCTCTGCGCTAAGCAGAGCGTTGAAAATCCAGTGCGCGAAACAAAATCGCCGCGATAATTTTACTCCGTGTGAACGTCGGCTTATGGAATATAACATCACAATTTATTATTGAAAGAAAGAATTATTGTTAAAAAATAAAAACGCATATTATTGCGTTGTTTTTTCATTACCTGATAAAGCAAAATGATTGCATGAGGTTTTCTTTAGTCCTTGTTACTGCATCGGTTTATGCATGAGAATTAGCAGCTTTACATTAGTTTAAGTTCTAAATGAAATATCGGCCAACTGTGGTAAAAGAATCTGATTGAACTAAACAAACAATGAAATAGAAAATACATTTTTACAAAACAATTTCTGTCGTTTTAGTTTTGTAAATCCCCGTAAGTCTTTACGCCGCCTTTGGACACAGTATCCACCAACCGGATCAAAATGTTAACATTTAGAATTTTTGAGAAGCTTAGTATCTTCCAGATAAGTAGAAACCTATCCGGAAGATGGTAAAACAGGACTTCTCTTTGAAGTCGCCCAAATTTTTAATTTTGTTGTTAAACTATTTGTTATGATTTATCTCCAATAGATCCATCTATTGGAGATAAATCATAACAAATAGTTATTAAACAACACTGAGTTAAACTTATACTATAGAAACTAATACAGAAGGTTAATAATGAACAAGACTTGCTTTCAATAGTTAAGTCATTTAGTCTGCATTTTGAGGTCAAAATGAAAAAAAAAACGGAACCCTTAAGATCACTTCGTTGTCCGTCTATCTGTCAGTCTAAAGACCCTTTTTCTCAAGATAGCGTGGAGGTATCAAGTTAAAATTAATATCAAATACTTACGTAGGTTTATGGTCCCTTGGAGTTCTAAAAAATTCAAGCTTCTATGTCAACGCAATAAAAAAACACGGCCATTTATGCGATATATTTTGATACTCGCAAGAAAATGAAAACGTAGGATAGGGTAGTTCCCGTTGTTCTAGAATCGTGAAATTTGGCAAGAAGCAAGATCTCACAACACAAGTAAGCCAACGTTCCCACGGACGTAAAAATATCGCGGCAGGATTTGCCGCGCACTGGATTTTCAATTCTCGATGTTGAGCCGAGCATTGAGTGAGTACTTAACCTAACAACAACAGAGTCAGCGCGTCGAAAAAAATATCCGTAAGGATTGAGGAGCCACATCAGATTTTTAAAATCTGATCTCGCTATTATTTAGCAGCAATGTATATATTTTGGATTCTGAAAAAACAATACTTAACTATTTTCTTGGTAACGGTAATATGCACTATTGCTACTAAATGATACAAAATGTTCAAAAATATTCATCTATTTTTTAACGATTTCCAGGTGGCTCCTGAATTCAGACGTTTAGATTGAGGAGCCACTTTTGCATTAAATAAGTAATAAGTTTGCTGCTAAATCTAGAATTCGTGCTGCAAAATCAGCTACATTGCTGCTAATTAATGGTGAGATCAGATTTTAAAAATCTGATGTGGCTCCTCAATCCTTACGGTCATCGAAAAAACACACTGTTGAATTTTCAACTCTCAGCGCTAAGCAGTGTTGAAAATCCAGTGCGCGAAAAAAAATCGCCGCGATATTTTTACGTCCGTGCGAACGTCGGCTAAAGGAAAAAGTCCGAAAATTGTTAAGTCATTTGTAATTTGTTTTGGGATTACAGTTTGTTTTTGGGATAAATTCTTTTCAACTACGTAACCCTTCAATAGGCGTGGTCCAACACGCACTTGGCCGGATTTTTATCGAATACATTCCACTGACTCGATTCTTTAGATATCAGCATTCGATTGTCGATAACCAATCATTTAAACCTATTAGACAGCATCCCTATCAGTATTGACGTCATATCTATTTGACAATTCGAAAGCTGTCTTGCCTAACAGAGTCAGAGGGTAGTTCCCACATTGGTGGGTAGGTATTAGTGGAACTACCGTTTTTGAAAGCCAAGTGCTTGATTAGGTCTAAACTCGGCTTATTGTAGCTAAAAATAGGTTCATAAAATTTTATTTATTTATGAATCGCTGCTTTGCTTTTATTTATTTTTGAAATTTATGGTTTTCAGAAAAATACGGTAGCATAGCTTTTTTGGGAGTCCGAAAACATACAATGGCAACATTATTGCGTGATATTTTTTTGTAAGTTCATTCATTCTTCTCAAAATAATCACAAATTCCTTTTCATTCAAACAAGTGTCTCGCATTGCTATAATTAAATTGTCAATTGTTTGATTTTTTTACAAATCCAATAAATCAAAACTATAGTCCGCTAAAGCAATAGCAGCTTAATTTGGTACGACCTATAATTCAAAAGAATTTATGTCGTGTTTTAACAACAAGGTTGCGTCATAATTTCATGGAAACTTTTAACTTCTCAGTTCTCGTTTAGGACTAACTTTTCGTTTCTGTGTTTTATTGCAGGCGTGTGTTAAACGTGATTTACAGTTAATTTCTGTAAAGAGTTCGCGGCGTTAAGTCGTTTGTAATTTGATGACATTATTCGATCTGGAAGACTTACTCAATATGCCACCTGTGAAACGAGGAAGACGAGGGGTGAGCGACGCTGATGAGGGAGACGACGAGTACAGAAAAAAGAGGGAGAGAAACAATGAGGTTTGTGCTTGATTAAAATGTTAAAAAATAACAGAGAGCTAATAAAAATACTCTACCACTGAAGTATAGACACTTCTCCGTCCTTAATCAGGCCAACCAATCTTAGGATGCTAAACTATTGTTGCTAGGCTAAGCAGTAGTCCATTCTATACATGAGATATCATGATCAAACACTATCATCTTGAAATTATTCCTGTTTATCCCTGTCCCCTTGTATATTTCAGTAAAGTTGTGTTGTCATTTTGCTTATCCTCCAAAATAGTGCAATTTGGTAGTTTTGTGTTGTATTGGAATTGTTACAATGCCTAGCTTTGTAACAATAGCTTAAGTTTCATCAACTAGCATAAATATTGCGCAATTGTTTACATCTTGTATTGATGATGCAATGATTGTAATATTGTAAACATTGTAAACTTGATTTTCATGAGGATGTTTATACAATTAATTACATTAATCATGACTTAAAGCAGTATTTTTGGTGAACTAAATTGATGCTGATGATTTGACATGTAGTCTTATCAAGATTATGATATGAACTTTAAATATGACTGTGACCTCCGAGTTTGTTTCAGTCTTTCTTCTCAGAGTAGTTATTAGGAAACTCATCTAGTTATAAAATATAATTAAAATGTGTAAAAGTGCTTTAAACCAATTTACAATTTGGCCAAAGAATTAGCATTGCCATACAACATGGCAACACTGCCAGCGTTTTGGGCACTTTTCCTGTTGACAGCGATACGGACGAATTTTCTGATGTCCTATGATTATTTCCCCTCCTTTTTTATACAATATACATACTTAATTTTGCCTAACCCTTTTATTTTTGTTAGCCCTTTTTCCTTCAAAATTTTCTGTTTTGTGCGATCTCTGGCCATGATGGCCCCAATCGTCACACCACCTTCGCAACGGTCTATCTTGACGGATATCCTCCAATCACTCCGCCTAACCCTTATCTTATTATGTTTTTTAGGCAGTCAAGAAAAGCAGAGTAAAGTCAAAACAACAGACACAAGATACATTCTCACGTGTCAAAAAGCTGAAAGAAGAGAACCAACAGCTTGAAGATACCACAAAAAGACTGACAAAAGAACTGGAGTTATTGAAGGAGCTCTTCATCGCTACTGCAGCAAACAAAGCTGATCCCAAGTTTGAAGGTATGGACCTTGAGAAACTGTTGGCAGATACGCCTGATAGCAAATAGTATTTGCTATTTAGACAAGGAGGTTGCATATGCAGAACAAAATGTGAAACTTCTAAGCTTTGAACAAACTGTGGCTTTTCCAGCGCAGTATGTGGGATGCAGCGTACTGTGAGCACAGCAGTGGTATCACTTATACTAAGAAAATAACTCTTATTGCTACGACATAAAGGTGCAATTAATGTCAAATTGTTACCACTAATGTGCGGTTGGCACAACCGTAAGAGGCTCGAATGATAGGGTTGCTGCTTGCTGTTGACAAACAAAAAATTACAGACCTAGTCCCCCTTTTATAGTGATTTTGTCAGTTCCTTTATTAAATCCACTGGATCCGATAAGTTATTGGCTCTCTCTATTCTATACAATATTCATAGGAAGCGTCATGCAACGTATGACGCGTTCCTCGCGGTATTCCCCTCAAAGTGAGTCAAGCTATAAAGGTGATGCAATTGAGATCATCTCTTCATACAAAATACTCAAATTAAATGAAAGAATTGCAAAACAACATAGCATTCTCTAATGGAGCCCAAGGTTTATATTATTATTATTAGGTTGTGGACTCAATTTTGCTAATTATAATTACGTCCCACTAGGTACTACCCGTGATTTTGTCCGTGTGAAAGTTCTTGTTAACACTCGGCAATAGTGTAGCTTTCTATTATAGCGTGCGCGCAAGTGCCAGTCACTGACCGAGGTATGTGACTAACACTTGCGCGCACACTATAGTGAAATAATTTTTGTAATTGGATGAGTACTTCCAAACAATCATACAATTTTACCACCATAAGGTAGGTAAGTCAAATATGTAATATTGGCTGGGATGTAATATTCCTTCAGTCCCACTAAGGAGTATCGCATTACTCAATAACTAGGTTGTGGAGGACAGAAAGGCAGTCACTTCCATGGAAAATAGTGGTATTAAGGTGCATCCGGTTAGACTGGAAGTCGACTCCAACATATTTGGGAAAAGGCTAGCCAGATTATGATGATCACATGTAATATTTCTGTCCTACTATCTACTAGGTAATGCAAGAAAACGTTATTTTGAATGTGTACCATGTTTGATGTATGAAGAAAATAAAATAATTATTTAGGCTGTAGCTTGTAAGAAAGTATGGAATTGATTGAACAGTATGTTGGTTTGTATTATATTAGAAATTATTATAATCTGTGATAGTTAAGGCCCTCAAATAAAAATTATCGCAAAATTAACTGTCAAGCGCGCGTATAGTGCTGCGATTGGCTGTTAATAAATCATTCAACCAATTGTCATTGGTTTTGCTTGACAGCAGTGCACGCTCGCTTGACAATTTTTCTAAATAATTTAGCGTTCATTTTCGTTCGAAAAACTGGCCCATAGTCTAGTTCATAAAGAAACAATGTTCTATGACATGAGAAATTATGAGCACAAACTCATTGAGGTTCAATGTAAATCAGTAGACACCGCAGACAAAATGTTTGCGCAACATGTTTTTTGTCTGTTACAAACTAAAGATGTGTCCGTATCCAGGTAGTACATGTGTTCTGTGTGTGGTGTTGTGTAGATGTTTGCTGCCTCAGACATGTTGCGCAAAAATTTTGTTCGCGATGTCTGCTCTAGTTTATATTGAACCTCAATACACAAACTAATTTAATTGTTGTTGTATTGAATAAAATAATGGGTGATTGTTATAGTCGGTACAGTCCGCGAGGCCTAAGCTGAGCTTTACATTTGTGTGAGTGCACATAGATAGGCGTGACGTCCGGCCTAGAGCGCGACGCGTCCTTTGCTTGGTTTAAAACCGGTTTATACTGCTTTTTGGCATCGGCTTTTGTTCTTTTAGTACGAGAGGCCATGACCAAAACTATGTCGCATCGTTTTACGACCAAAACCCTATAAAATCGTTAGTTTAGATGATTCTGTACCCGACTCAGTGGGCAGCACCGGTCAGAAACGTACAGTTTTATGGGAGTCCATTTCTGCTATGTCAAAAAACATAGGCGGATGGTTTTATCACAATAGGTACTTATGTCTGATATTAGAAATGTAGACAGGTTTCATAATTTTATTACGAAAAAGTTTGTTTTCAGACATTTTGCGCGTCACATTTGATTTTATACGGTTTTGATAGTAAAACAATAAGACAAAAATTTTGGTCATGGGCTCTCGTACCATTTTGGTGATCACTCGAACAAATGCAAAGCTCAGCTTAGGAATCGCGGACTGTACTATGATAGATGCAGCCAGGGAAATTAATTTGTCGGCTTTATTGTGTTGTCGCCATCTTAGTTCTGAGATGGGTGAAGCTCTAGGGGATTACCAATTGAACGCACATATAATTCATGTTTTGTATTATTTTATGGGATTTAAAATTATTTTTGGAATGTCAGCAGTACAAGGAAAATAATTTGTAAATAAAACAAAAAAAAAAAACCCTATCATATTTTATTATGTAGGTATTATGTAAAAATAGAATCTTATTATCTACAGTTGTAATGATTATGTACAGTTTTACTCTTATGCGTGTTTCGAGCTTGAAAGAAATCGTAAACCGATACATGCACGTGACTAATACCGAACAGAATCATAAATATGAATGTTATATTGTAATATTAATTACTATCTAAGCAATTTAGAATTACATTAGAAAATAAATTTGATACAATTTTATTATTATTCAGTCGTTGTCATTTTTAGTATAACTCCCTCGACTGCAAGTGAAAATAATGTAATAATATACACGTCATAAAATACAAAGTGGCGCCGACGATACGACAATAAATTAAACTGTGTATATCTAATGACGTTCACAGTCTGCATACAAAAATTGGTGTATTCCCGTTCGTCCCCTCGACCTCGTCCCCCTCTGGGGACGAACGGGAATTCACAAAAATAATATTTATTTTGTTCCCGATCGTCCCATTACTAATTCAAGAGGGGACGAATGGGAATATGTTCTTCGATTATTGCCATTCGTCCCACTAAAAAGATTTGTGCATAATATGTTTATTCGTTGTTTCGTAGTTTACTTTTAAATTAGTTACTTCGTTAGATTTAATAATTATTTCACAAAATTCTTCTCTATTTTTTTATGAATTATAAAAACGGATCCTAAGTTTATCATTGTTTCATTTAAAATGTTTACCTACACTAAATGTAACAGCTCTGGCGGGATGCGCCGGCGATGCCGGTACTTAACAAAAGAGTGCCGATAACATTGTGCTATTTGCGTAAACCCTATTGGTTTACCTGACATTCAAACTCAAAACTCAAAGCATTTATTTCAAATAAACCAATTACAGGCACTTTTGAATTGTCAATGGGTCGGTCGGTGTATTCCCGTTCGTCCCCTCGACTTCGTCCCCATATGGGGACGAACGGGAATTTACAAAAATAATATTTAATTTGTTCCCGATCGTCCCAATCCTAATTCAGGAGGGGACGAATGGGAATATGTTCTTCGATTAGTGCCATTCGTCCCACTAAAAAGATTGGTGCAGAAATATGTTTATTCGTTGTTTCGTAGTTTACTTTTAAATTAGTTACTTCGTTAGATTTAATCATTATTTTACAAAATTCTTCTCTATTTTTTTATGAATTCTAAAACGTATCCTAAGTTTATCATTGTTTCACTATGTTTACCTACACTAAATATAACAACTCTGGCGGGAAGCGCCGCGCCGGCGATGCTGGTAGTTAACAAAAGAGTGCCGATAACATTGTGTTATTTGCGTAAATCCTATTGGTTTACCTGACATTCTCTCCCTTTCCTATCCTTAAATTAGACCGGTCGGGTTAGTGTTGACAAAACAACGAAAGTGCACGGGTGTTAATGTAATAATATATATATTCGACACGAGTTCTGCGGAAAACTACTGATGTAAGTACCTACATTTTTGTAAGTTATAAATATTATTAGATTGTTTACAGTCAATACTATATTGTCTCGTGTCTTATTAATTTATGCTAATAATGTACGGTATCAATATTTGTATTAAATTTTAGTATACACATATTATTAAATATCATTCTAAATTATATTAATAAGTGTGTAATTCTTGTCTCCTGTTTTTTAGAGCTCAACAATGTCACAAGAAGCGCATCCTGGTCCCTCTGGTAGTACAGGAAGCTGTTTGCAGTATATACAAAGAAAAGGTGGAATCGTGCTTCTGCGTGCTGGATACCAATTTTTAAGGAAAAGGCAAAACAAAAGTGGAGCTGTTGTATGGGAATGTCATCTTAGAAGAAAGAATAAGTGCAGTGGGACCTTAACTATAAAAGTAAGTACCTACTTTTTTGGCTTTTTTTTTCATGCAAAATCAGACAATGGGTAAATAAATTATGCACGTTTATTGCAGAATGATCAAATTTTGAAAGAAACCACACACACATCCTGTACACCGGACTTCAATAAAAACATAATAGACATCCATATTGATGAATGCAAGAAAAATATAACTTCTGATGATGTACCTTGCGTACCAGCCGCCTTTCATTCAACAATTTCGAAAATGTTGGACGAAGGACTTGATAAAGTAACTTTACCCAAAGATATTCCTAAGTTTGCAAACATCAAAAGCACTTTGTATCGCCATCGAAATAGCACTTATAATATGAGTAAAATCACTTTCAATGACGTTAAAACGGTTGAGGTTCCTCAAAAATTTCAATCATTTTTGTTAGCAGATTACTGTTACGGTAACACACGCTTACTCATTTTTTGTTCACAAGAAGCTAAAGAAAAATTGATAGTTTTAAAAAAATTATTTGGTGACGGTACATTTAAGAGTTGTCCACCTCCATTCCAACAGCTCTACACCGTTCATGGTGATTTAGGAAGTAATAATCAAAGCACAGCTATGACGCCATTATTGTACGCTTTAATGTCAAACCGTAAAAAAGAAACATACGAGATACTTTTCAGACTTGTTAAATCTCAAATCAACGATTGGAATCCTACATCCTTTACCAGTGATTTTGAAGAAGCAGCTATGGCTGCTATGCGTACAATTTTTCCAGAGATAAGTATCCACGGCTGTTATTACCATTTTAATAATGCTATTTGGAGGAAAGGCCGTGAATTAAATCTAACAAAAAATAAAACTTTAAGACGTCAAGTAGCCCTAAGTGCGGTGCTTCCATTATTACCAGAGGAGCGTATTTTTGAAGGCTGGTTTTATATCGCTAGCGAAAGCCCCGATGATAGCCAAAGTGAAAAATTTCGGCAATACATGCTATCGCAGTGGCTTCAACCGAATTTCGTAAAAGTGTGGTGCAGTTTTGGAAAACGACACCGTACTAATAACTTTGCCGAAGGGTGGCATTTTAAATTAAATAGTGCCATAGGCAAAAAAAAACCTAATATTTTAAAATTGCTTACGGTGTTACATCAAGACTCTAACTTAAACAGCGTGAAAGCAAAACAAAATCCAAAACGGCGTAAGCTACATTCAATCTTGACAGACCAATATATTATGGATTGCCAAATGCAACTTCTTAATTCAGAAATAAATGTAGGACATTTTTTAGAAAAACTTACGTAGGTATTAATCATAATAAGTAAAGTGCTCGATGGTTGTGTACGTTGATTTAATCTCTAGGCTTTGTGTGCAATAATTATTACTGCCTACTGTTATGACCTCGACTACTTTCTTCAATACTTGTGAATTTTTTATTGTTGTTACCCTTTATGATGTATTGTGTTCATGTTTTTTCACTTTGATTTTGTATATGTTTTTTATTTTGATTTTGAAATTGTGCTAATTTGTTGACGCTATTTATGTGTAAAATTAATGTGTAACCTGTTCTGATTCCTTATACAATATGTAACACAAAAATGTGACACCGTATACCTATACATATATAAGCAAATGTGACTTTTTAAAAATTAGGACGATAAGTTTTTTTTGTTATTTTTACCTTGATTTCGTGATATTTTGGGTATTTTATTTAATTTTGCTTTTGAAAGTGTGATAATTTACTGACCCTATGTATGTGTTAAAATAATAAGTAAACTTTTCTAATCACTTACATAATGTAAAACGTAAAATCTTGCCACCATACACATAAGCAACTGTGACTACAAAAAATAGTGACTTATATTTCAAAAGGAAACAACCTGAATGGAAAAAAAGTCTGTTTGTAGTGTTTAATTGTAATATAATACAGACTTTTTTTTATTATAAGCTCTATACACTGATTTTTTAATCATAATTTTTAGTTATAAGGAGAATTTTATTCTTAATTAAAAAAATATTATGTAAAAAATATTGCGAGTTATCGCAAAGTTGATTCTGTGATTTTTTACTGTGATTTTTATGCCTTAATAAATGACTGATTTTTATTTCAAATTTGTTTTTTTTACCAATTAAAACCACCAGTCTTATATTATTTGGTGGGAGCAATAGACCTAAAAAAAAGAATTAATAAATTATTCCCATTCGTCCCCCCTAAAAATTTAGAGGGACCATCGGGAAAATAAATAACGAATTCCCGTTCGTCCCCATATGGGGACGAAGTCGAGGGGACGAACGGGAATACACCGGTCGGTCAGTCAGAAAGATGAAGCTAGTTGCCCATTCCAAAGCGTAGTAGATCTATGGAGAAGAACGGGCAAGAAACTCCACGGACACTCTTTTAAATCATAAAATTTTTACAAAATATTGGTTACATCGTTCATGTTGAAAATATATATGTGAGAACAATGTAGAAAGACGTGCACGTTAAAAAGCGTCCGTAATAAAAAGATAAAAACTAAAACAACTAAATTAAATATTAAAATTAAAAATAAGCCATGGCAGCTAAGAGACATTCTCTCCCTTTCCTATCCTTTAATTAGACCGGTTGGGGTAGTGTTGACAAAACAGTGAAAGTGCACGGGTGTTAATGTAATAATATATTCGACACGAATTCTGCTGAAAACTACTGATGTAAGTACCTACATTTTTGTTATAAATATTATTACATTGCTTATAGTTAACACTATATTTTCTCATGTCTATTTATGTGTAAAATTAATGTGTAACTTGTTCTGATTTCTTATACAATATTTAACACAAAAATGTGACACCGTACCTACATAAGCAAATGTGACTTTATAAAAATTAGGACTTTGTAAGAATTAGTTGATTCTGTGATTTTTACTGTGATTTTTATTCCTTAATAAATGACTGATTTTATTTCAAATTTGTTTTTTTACCAATTAAAACCACCAGTCTTATATTATGTGGTGGGAGCAATAGAACTAAAAAAAGAATTAATAAATTATTCCCGATCGTCCCTCCAAAAAAATTAGGGGGACCATCGGGAAAATAAATAACGCATTCCCGTTCGTCCCCCGAGGGGGACGAAGTCGAGGGGACGAACGGGAATACACCCAAAAATTAATCAAATATATCCAATAGTTTAGTCATTATAGATATAGCTAGTCAAAGATTGGCAAAATCCATAATCAGCCCATCACCAGGCCAGGCGCACTCCCCATTTCAGGTATGAAGCTACAAGTACGCAGCGGGCTCGACGTGTCGAGCTAATTCAGTGTGGGCAGCCGCGCGCCGGCCGGCTCGCACGCTAGTTTAATACTCACGCGTCGTGTCGTAAAAGAAGACAACCCTAACGAGTCAGAAG
Organism: Cosmia pyralina; assembly: GCA_946251885.1. Classification (NCBI taxonomy): domain Eukaryota; kingdom Metazoa; phylum Arthropoda; class Insecta; order Lepidoptera; family Noctuidae; genus Cosmia; species Cosmia pyralina. The sequence continues at coordinate 11,021,498 of OX276362.1, read as the reverse complement.
GTATAAGAGTTACGCGATAGAAAGAGAGGCAACTTCTAGGTGAATGTAACTGTAAGTAAATAACGCTGTGTGACCTGGATTGCACTTTACTGTATCATAGCAAGTATCTATTTATTTAAATGATTTTGCGGAGTGAATCTTCTGTGCCATCACTACTATTTAGATCGAGTTTGAAAAAACCACTATTTTAATTTCGATAACGGTAACTGGCGACACGGCATAGCAAGGGGTTTTTATGCGACGAATAGGAACATAAAATAGTATGACAATTAAATTGAAAGAGAGTCGGAACTTTTTATTTGGGATCTGAGGGCCTAGACAAAGTAACATTCGATTACAGTCCTACCAACTTATCTGTGAACTGAAAGAGGCGGCACCGTCGATGCGTCGACACAATCGAATGACATGCGTCGGCACAACCGAAGATATTTCAACATGACGGCCGTAGTTCCATTTTTCGCCATTTCACAGATAACTTGGTAGGAGTGTAGCGATGACGCTACAAAAAATGTCACGTGATCATGTAAATGTCATTGAAGCAGTAGCGATTGTAGAAATAGAATCCATATTATAATGTACTCTGTGATAGAAACGCTCCGAAGCGTTCGCTTGTCTAGGCCTTCTGCACGCTTAGCATGACCGCCATAGAAACGGGTTTTGTCGACGGAAGAATAGACAAAATGGCAGATAGTAGAAATATTTATACGCATTTTACGCGTCTAAGCATGGCAATGTGTAGTTTTGTCTATTCTTCCGTCGACAAAACTGCGTCATGCTACGCGTGCTGGCATACTGCACACAAAATATTATGTGATGAATCTCGGGAGTTAATTTAGTTCAAGAACGTGGAAAAATAAAGCATTCAAATTTTTCACATTTTTGAACTCAAATATCTCAGAATATCACTTACGAGATTCATCACTGAATATTTTTTGTTTGTAATCACTTTGTCGATTGACACATGGTTCACCGCTGGACTCCGAAAATAGTTTTTTTTTTCAAAATGGCGGATGGTTTTTATGCCAACAAGGTTCGATGTTTTTTCAATAATGATGACTAAGGGCGTCGCGGCATGCTAAGGTTACCGCGTCATCGTTGCCGTCAGAATGCATTTGCAAGTAGTGATGCCGAAGGATGCCGGCAATGGGCGCAGGCATTGTCGTAACGTTCGTCTCCTCATTAAATACGTGAGTCAAATATTAAAAGATCACAGATAAACAAATCTAAGGAACAAATTATTATGTGTTACAAAATAAAATAAATCATTTTAATACTCAATATCAGAATCTTTATAAAAAATAATTTACATTGAATATACCTTAACATAGAAAGGTGTCAAGTATACAGTTTTAATTAGGTATTATTATGTATTTACACATACAAGCATCTTAAATTGCGCAGCACACTATCGATCATAATCTGAATGATTTTGATTTGAAGCATATTACTAATCCATTGCTTCATAATGTTCGAAAAATTTGTCTGCTCAACAACGTAAATAACGCAATGAATGTTGTTGAACTGTCAAAATTAAAGCCATTCCCCCCGATGATTCTGCACCACAGAGCTAAGCGTACATTACAACCGCATCGGGCCGCAGCGCATCGCATTTCTATATATTAGCAAATCTCCAAAAACTAGACGTCCTAAAGTCAGTCAATAGAATGAAATTTTCATCCCCCATATACCACCCCGCGGGATGTTTGTCTACAGATTCACGGATGACTCACATTATTTCTCCTATACATTTTGGATGAATTTGAAATGGGGGATGCGCTGTGGTAGCCCGCGAAATTCAATTTAATTTGTATTTTTTGTAATTCGCAGGTCCGTGTCAGGTAGTATCTTGATCAAAATATGATACGCGGCAATAAAATATATATATTTATATGATTTTAACCATGAAAATCATCAATACATCTCTCTAAGTTAGATTTCGTGCAGATTCGTCGAACGAACGAAATCTAACGACTCTGCACGAAATCTAATTTAGAGAGATGATGTATTGATGATTTTTATGATTAAAATTATGTAAATACATATGTTTTATTGACGCGTATCATATTTTGATCAAGATACAACCTGACACGGACCTGCAAATTGCATAAAACGCAAGGAAATTTGAATTTCTCGGGCTGCCACAGCGCATCCTTCTTAAAATACAAAAAAACGTAAGAAATTTTAAATTTCGCGCTCTACACTGAAGGAATCACCTTAAGAACTATAATATTGACTTTAATATACCGTGGCGGGCAATAAAGCCTACTTCCACACGTTAATGACGCCGTCAGCGGCCGCGCTCACTAAATACGGCTTGCTTCCCTCCACCACGGTCAGGTCAGTGATGGGCGCCGTGTGGTAGAACGAGCGTGACTCCACGCTGCGGTATATGTTGTCCTCGATAAGCGACGCGGGCGCAGAAGGATTCAGTTTACAGCATTCTTGGATTACTGTGGTTCCGTCTATTATGCGGCTCCTGTAGAAAAAAAAAGTAACTGTAAGGGCGAAAATACACATACCTGTAGCAGGTACAAAACTATGCAAGTAGCTGGCATGTCATTGTGATACTCACCAATCAGAAGTTGTTATGGCACACGGCATGCAAGCTACATGCATAGTTTTGTAGAGATGAACCATTCTAAAAATGAACGCCCCTCCACAAAACGTGATTATTTCTATGTGTGAGAGGAAATACTTATTGCAACACTTACTTGTGTGCGTGCGGCGACTTTACTGTCAACATGGACACGTCGCCGCACTTTGAGGTCAACTAATCGTGCGATCAGTCCAGGTAACAACATTGTACGGCGGGGAGCATGTGCTTTGTATGGAACGACACGTTCTCTGTCGCGCGTTCGAGTTATATATACATTAGTTGGCCGACAAATCCGGCTGTTTGACGTTTGGGCAAGGATAGATACAGTTTGCATAAAAAAAAATCAGTGTTATTGTGAATATTTTTAGTATGTTAGTCTGTAAGGTATTTATTTAGTTTAGTTGTTGACCGTACTCGCCGGTGACTGAGCAACCAATGACAAAGACCAATTATGTGTATTGCGTCTATACACTTCTTTGCATGTGAGCGTAACCGCTGTGGAGGGGCGTTCATTTTTAGAATGGTTGATCTCTACTAGCTAGAAGCATGTGTATTTTCACCCTAAAGCAAGAACATTCACTGTAATAAAAGATAGGCAGTGAGTGAAGTCGGGCGGTGAATGATGATGATTCTTTGGTCTTCCCCTACTGTTACTACTCTACTATTTACAGACATCGACATTCATACTCAAAACTTTCCTCGCTCCTCCGCATCACATGCCCATGGGAAACACAATTATTCCATCCAAATGGATGTAAGTTATCGTTAACACGGTCAAATAAGTATAAATCCCACTGAGGCCTCAGTAGTTGTCTACTTGTCTCTTCACTCGCACTAAGGCCACTGACCGCACATTCGCTTCGTCTCTCTCGTACTTTTCGGTCTGTATTCGCTGCACAACTGAATACGGAACGCTCAGCGTATTATTTATGTGTATGCCTAAAGCCGGTTATTTTCGGTGTCAAACTGACAGATGTCAGGAACGCATTCTATCGTTGGCACTGGCAGGAATTTGAACTTTATCTGCTATGGCATTGGCACGTGCTGTGTGGCACACAATACTGTTTTAAGTTTTTTCTGTTTTTTTTTTCTGGGTCAAATAAATTTATTGTCTTTCTTACATTGAGTTTATTGCTCCAAAACTTGATAATCTTAGATTCTGAATTCAAATATCATACCTGTACTTGATAGCGTTGGGTGTATGCCTGAGCCCATCATTGTGTGCGTGTAGCAGCACGTATGAGTCCTCTGGTTGCTCGAGGTTCCAGTAGCGCAGGCGCAGGTCAGAGCCGCCCGTCACTACGAACCGGTTGCCTTCGCGGGCGCCGCAATAGATTGAGCTTATGTAGTGGGATGCCTGGAAGAATATTAATAAAACTATTAACTAAACAACCTAACCTATCTGCCTAGCCTTTTCCCAACTATGTTGGGGTCGGCTTCCGATCTAACCGGAAGCAGCTGAATACCAGTATTTTACATGGAGCGACTGCCTATCTGACCTCCACAACCCAGTTACTGGGTAATACAATACTCCTTGGTAAGACTGGTTGTCCGACTTTCACACTTCTGAGGACTCGTAACGACTATCGAAGATCTACGAATGACAGCCGGGACTTGGTTTCCGAGGCACGGAGGGGTCTTGGTATTTATTTATTTATTTAATACGTCAAGCACAGAAATGTACAGAGGCGGACTTAATGCCATAGGCATTTTCTACCAGTCAACCTTTGGGTGACGCAGAGACAAACAGTGGTATGTAAAGATTGTCACCCATCCACGGACTCCCGCGGCAAAATTAGCTTAACCTGATCGATCTACTCGTGCGGCTGTTGTTACTTAGCCCCAAATCCCTAAAAATGTTAACTAGCTGTTGTTAAATATAGACTTTGTTTTCAAAGGCATAAAGTGCAAAATTCTACAAAGTCAAAGTGAAGTCAAATCATTTATTTCGAGTAGACCATAAGGCACTTTTAAATGACAAAATTTACAAGAAAATAGAATTGTTTCTAGACGCCCAAAAGGTAGTTTCGTACGGAGAAGAATGGGCAAGATAAGTATGGAGTGTCATGGCCATTCTTCTCCGTATAAAACTTATAAATGCTAATTACACTGATAAATAATAAACTATGAATAGGTATCTAGTTGTTACTAAAAATAATATTCTTATAAATCCATCGATTACGAACATCAACGCTGAAACGATTTAACTGCACTTTATGACGCGTCATGTTCGTGAACGGGCGTCGTCAGTTGAGACTGGTCATAAATCTTAACTGCCAGGGCTTATTTTTAATCTTACATTTTTAATTGTTTTATTTTTTTTTACATTGTTGTCACATGTAGAAGCAAAAAGAATAATGTAACCAAGATGTTGTATTACTTATCTTGATTTAAAAGTATCCGTGGAGTTTCTTCCCCGTTCTTCTCCATAGAGATCTACGTTTTGGAATGGGCATCTAGCTTCAACTTTCTGACTAACTGACCGACTCTGACAATTAAAAAGTGTCTGTAATTGGTTTAATTGAAATAAATGCTTTGAGTTTGACACCGATAAGATTTGTTATTGAATGTCATAAATATTGCAGCATTCTGCTCTCCTCTTTAATTCAACCTTAAGCTGCTGGCAACCTCCGGCGCGTATTTTCACGAGGCATACGAACGTGTGGTAGCGGAACGATCAAAATCAAAAATCTATATAAGTCATTTATTCAAACTGATGAATGGTTGTCTGCCTAATCAGCACTTTACGAACGTCAAAATGACACAAGACAATCCTCCAAAACGCCCCATCTTCACCACTTCCTAGTGCTTTAGCTGGGAAGGAGTGGCGCAACAAACTCCCCAGCAGCACTAATCGAACAGGCGAGGGCCATAGGAAGTGAGCTTAATAATAATTTCAAAGCACTTACAGCGGGTGTATAGTGCAGGGGTTGCACGCAGTTGGTGCTGGGCCACAGTGCATGCGTTCTCTGGGTAGACTCCAGGCTCCAGGCGGCCGCATCCCTGGCTCCGGCTGCCCAGATACTACCGCTACTGCCGCTTCCAACTATACGACGGACGCGTTCCGCTGTAGAACAAATACATTTTAAAGTTACATTCCAAGAATGATCGGACTTTGATTTGAGCTGAGAGAGTTGTATTGATGATTCTAATGATTCAGTAAAGACATGTTTTATAAACATAAAACCTGACACAATTTGCCTAGCCTTGTCCCAACTATGTTAGGGTCGGCTTCTAGTCTAACCGGATACAGTTGAATACCAGTATATTACATAGAGCGACTGCCTCTCTGACCTCCACAACCCAGTGACTGGGTAATACGATACCCCTTGGTAAGACTGGCTGTCAGACGTTCGGGCTTATGACGACCCGTAACGACTGTCAAAGATACACGAATGACAGCCGGGACCAACGGCTTAACTTGCTTTCCGAGGCACGAAGGAGTCTCGGTCAGAGATGGTCACTCATCCACGGACCAACCGGCAAGCGTAGCTTAACCTGATGGATCGACCCGTGCGGCTGTTATTACTTAGCCACGAGCTCCTCCATAATAGCTCCAACATAAAACCTGACAAAGACCTGTAAAGAACTTAATAAAATTTGAATAATTTTGACTACATTTTAGCGCATCCCTCTTATTGGTTTGTTTGCAGAATGTCGGATGAATCCTGAGCAAATTCTACCACAAAGTGGGTCCCGGTACTAGTAAAACAGAAACCAGTTATAGTATAGTTAAAATCTCGCTGCAGACTTGGTCATAATCATAATCGGAGTAGGGATGTGCGCTAGTTGCGCGCGCTCAAGGCCATTATCGATAACAGAATCATTAACGAAGAATTTTAATTTTCTATTTTTAGTTTGATATATACGTTCTTTTGTTTATATATTTAATATGCTTTGTAGTAAATTTGGTAATAAAATAAAAAAAAATGTGTATTTATTTCTATCACCCATTTATAAATATAAAAAACTATCGATATCACTCATCGACTGCAGTAATGCACAGGACTACGTGTGGGCGTGGCCTGCCCATAAGGCCCGTGAGTGGGAAAGAGAGCGAAACACTCGAATGATTTATGACCGAGTCTGCAGCGAGATTTTAACTATACTATAATAGGGATGATGCCTGGGTAAAAAAAAGATATTCTATTTAGTCCGTCAGTCAGATAATAAAAAAAAAATTAGACACGTATTTTTTGCTTTATCATATGAAAATAACTTATATAACACGCATTAAAGTTGGGGAGTGGGGGCTCACTACGTCACTTGTACATCTAAAATCTAGCTACACGTGACTTCACGGGATGTTTTAACTCAATTTATCGCCGTAATCTTTTGATTTTGTAAAAAAATAAAAAATACGTGTCCAATATTTTCTAATAATCTACATGTCGGACAAAAGAAAAATTTTTAGTCATCATCCTTATTATAAACGGTTAGTGAAGATAGCGTGACGAAGTTGACACCTCCAGCCTGGGGCCGTACTATGACGTGAAAAAATATCATGAATCCATCATGGTTCCAGTGTGAGAGAGAGACGGAGCTATATACCACCTATAGCACCATCCTTTTTTCTCAACGGAACCATGATGGATCCATGATCTTTTTTCACGTCATAGTATCTCCCAGGATTGTTAGCCCAGTGAGTATTAGCCCAAAATTGAGTGGAGTAGGAGATTTCCTACTCCACTCCAACTACTCCACTACTCCATGATTATGCAGTAGGACAACTCAAGTCTTAAAAATAAAGTTACTTTTCGCTTACACCATCATCAGCTCAGGCCACATTAGGCACGAACCTTAGTTCGTTTACAGATAGTGCTATCCACGAAATCGCGCCCCACTCTTCTTCCTACTCGCTTACAGTTCACACGGCTACACATCAAGCTATACAATTCCAGTTTACACTGACCTCTCATTGTATGGAAATCCTATACAATGCGAGATCAGCTTATACTGGAAATGTATAGCTTGATCTGTAGCCGTGTGTACAAGAGTGAAACTTTCCGTTTTTTAGTTTTGTCGTGTTTAATGTTTACCCACTCATAGCAAGGTAATTAGGGAGTATCGACAAAACTAAAACACAGTCGGAATGTTGCACACTTATATTACAATAATAGGTCTTTACCTATGTAATTGCCGTTTTGTATGAAAAAATTTAAACGAATTTTTTTCATGCATTTTTTATTTGTATTAATCGAAGTAATCACCCATGCAATCAATGCATCTTTGCCAACGCAGTGGCAGTTTATTGATGCCCTTCTTAAAGAAATCAGCTGTACGGGAGGCAACAAATTCTTCAAAGGCATTTTGTACTGCCTCTCGGGTATTGAATTTTTTCCCGCCAAGAAGTTATCCAATTTCTGGAAAAAGTAGTAGTCTGTAGGCGCAAGGTCTGGTGAGTAGGGCGGATGACGGAGAGCTTCCAACCCCAGTTCTTGCAACTTGGAGACCGTCTGCTGTGCAGTATGAGGTCGCGCGTTGTCGTGCAGGAGCAGCGGAGACGAGCGATTGACCAATGCTGGTTGGAGATGTGCCAGCTTCTCCATCATTGTGTTCAGTTCTTCACAGTACACATCTGAAGTAATGCTCACCCCGTTTGGTAAGAAGCTGTGATGAATCACACCAGCGCTAGACCACCAAACAGTGACCATCACTTTTCTAGGGGTAAGTTTTCGTTTAGGGCATTGTTTAGGTGCTGAACCAGGATCCAACCAACTTGCTGAGCGCTTGCGGTTATCAAACAGAATCCATTTTTCATCGCAAATAACAATGCGGTTCAAAATTCCTTCATTTGTGTGTCTGTTGAGCAGTGCAAGGCACGTCTCGACGCGTACTTCGCGCTGGCGATCATTGAGTTCGTGGGGCACCCATTTGTCAAGCTTTTTTACCTTGCCAATTTGACGCAAATGGACCAATATTGTTTTGACGCTAACGTCGAAAGCTGCTGCTAATTCAGCCGTAGATTGTGTATTAGATTATTATATAGCTTCCACAATCGCCTTTAATTCGTCATTGGTGCCGATTCTGTTGTACACCGAACTAAACTAACTAAACTATCACTAAAATTCCTTACTTTTTGCTATGAGAATCTTAGAGCTATTCTGACAAAAAAAACCTCTAAATTTAATAACAATTCTGACACAACTAAAATCGAGTTTGACAATCGTGGCTCCGCGTGGTATAGTGCCTGTAGTATATTTGACCCGGTGGCTTTAATTGGAACTAACGAAATCACTATGAAGTGACAGGCTTGTCATATTTTGTTCACCGACATCGCTGTCGTTACCGGGTCAAATATCTTTTAGAGCTGGAGGGGCGCAGGGAGGAGGCAGCTTCAACGTGTTTTATATGGAATGTAGGTACCTTTTTTTGGTACCTTTTTTTTGGTACCTTTTTTTTTTGGTACTTTTTTTTTTGGTACTTTTTTTTTTGGTGCCTACATGTTGAGTCATAGGGGTTCATGAGTTTTATAAAGGGGGGCCAAATTTTCATTATTTTTGCGATAGGACGCACCGTTTTCGAGATATATGCAAAAGAAAAGAAAAAAATACACTACTGTTTTTGCATCCGAAGTCAAGGTCTCGGTGTGAATTTTAGTTCATATCAACTAATTTTATTCCACACCTTTTTAATCGCGATTAAACATAGTCTGATTTAGTTTGACAATTAAAATTTTAGGTGAAAACCATGTGAAAACAGTCAAATTCAGAATAGCAAAATTGCCATTTTCACTAAACTAATAACTCCGTACAATCATAGTCCTGTCAAACTAAAATATAGTTAAGTTGTGTCCCTTTAGTCAATTTCAGAATGGGAAATCGTCGTTTGACAGGAATAAACTAAATTTTAGTGATTTTTAGTCTAGGCGTAGATTGTGTATCATCAGCTTCCACAATCGCCTTTAATTCGTCATTGTCGACCAAAGTCTTCGGACGACCGCGAGGTTAATTTTTCAGGTCGAAATTTCCAGAACGGAAGCGAGCAAACCAATAACAAGTGGTGCGTTGGTTTGTAGTGTTAGCTCCGTAAACGTCGTTGATGTTGCGTGCCGCTTGTGCCGCGTTGGTGCCACGACGGTACTCATATTCCATAATTACTCGAATTTTTAACGTATCCATGATGACGAAAAAGATTGAAATGCGATGAAAATGTAACACTAATCAATAAACAAATGACTACTTTTAGAAAAAAAAATCCGTTTTTAAAATAAAATTAATTTGAAATTAGAATTCTTAGCCAAACAAAAATTATTTTGATTTGAAATGGCCAGTACTGCAGAACGGCAATTTCATAGGTAAAGACCTAATATAAGTGTGCAACATTCCGATTGTGTTGAAGATGCGCCCCACTCTTCTTCCTTATCGCTTACAAGCGATGAGGAAGAAGAGTGGGGCGCGTCTTCATGGATGGCACTATCTGTAGCTTCGCTCATGGTAGTCCCTAATCTTGTTGGCCGGGTTGAACGTAGGCGCGAGCCGATGCGCAGAAACCGTAAGATGGCAGGCGCGCTCACTTCAGCCCAACCAAAAAGATTGGGGATTACTGTAGCTACCGCGTGTTTGAATACTTCGGTTCACACCCACCGCCAAGTAATCGAAGTATAAAAACACGCGATAGCTAATAAGCGTAGATAAAAAAAAACTTCGCTTCGTTCCCAGTGTGGCCTGCGCTTTGCCACTTCTGAAATAAGCTCTCTGTAGGTAACTGTAACATTAGTCCTAACTCGAAAAAAGACTTCGTTTTATGACATTTTTTTTTGTTAAGGGAAAACAGACATTCAACCTTAGGATGTTACGTGGTTGGTTACGGCGAGTTTTTAGGAATCACAATATTAAACTATGGCCAAGACCACCTTGCTTTAAAGTAGAACCGCAGTGGTAGCCCGCGCAATTCAAATTTTCCTGTGTTTTTTTTTTATTTCCGAAATCAGATCAAAAGAGAACAAATCTAACTTAGAGAGATACACTGATACTTAGAGAGGCATGAGGAACAGGGTATAAAGTTCACTCATCCTCCATAGAAAAGTGAGGATCCTCCGTCCAGACGGGTGTTGTGTCTGGTGGGCTACTGCCAGATGGTTACATGTGAGATGTCGCTACGCCCCGTAAGGGGGCGTGACGTGCGGTTTCGGGGCGTAGCCCCCCTCCCGCGAACGCTATGCGGTGGCCCGTAACCACGGGCCCCTCGTCGTGTTCGCCACTGGCGATTGGAAGGTTGGGCGCGCTGCATTTTCGCGCCCATGACTATGGTGTCTGTATTTGTGTCCGTAAGCTCGTCACGACATATGCATACTGCCGCTTTCTTCACCGTACCCCGGCGGTCAACCCCTACCAGGTGGAACCCCCACCTACATGGGGGAAGCCCAGCAGATGGCGACCAGCGACAGGGATACGGACTCGACGTTCCTACGGATAGGGTGAGTGGCTCCCGCCCGCCCCACTTTCAGAGCTAGCCGAGCCTGGCACGGGGTAGGGAGACCGTGTCATGAGTGTGAGGGTGACATTGAACTGTGTGGCGTCACCCGGTGTCGTTCACGTGTCGCCGCCCGCGCAGCGCCCTCGTATGTGAGTTCTGGTGCCTGTATAGAGGTGAATGTCTGGGGTTTGTCACGTGACACGCCTAAATTATCCTAGCACGCATCACGTGACAGCGTATGTTATATGTAGTGGAAGCGTTAGTGTCACAAGTGGACCGCGTGTAGCCGGGAGCGGCCCACCTGGAGGTCAATCCGGCTGCCCGACTGTTGATGTCGGGATGTTGTATATATGCTAGTCGCGCGGTAAACTCAAATTGCGCGATGCAGGATTTGCGTGACGTCATGTCATTATGACGCGTAGTTCGTATGTGGCGATGTAGATGCCGCCACAGATGTATTGATGATTTTTATGGTTATAATAAATTATGTAAATACATATTTGTAATAGTCGTGATCCACCTAAGTAAATATAACAATAATATGGTAACTCACAGTTGGGATGCCGCACAGACGTGATAGGCAGCTGGAACCTCAGGTCCCACACGCAGATGGCGCCACTGGACGTGCCCACTGCGAGGTACCCGCACGGGTCTGCGTATAGGCATGTGTAGACACCTTGCTTTAAATCTCCTTGGAGTTTCCATGCGTTGCCTAGAGAGGAAATACATAAAGATAATCGCAACTATAAATAAAAACCGGCCAAGTGCATGTCGGACCACGCATAATGAAGGGTTCCGTAGTTGAAAAGGATTTATCTCAAAAACAAACTTAATATTGTAATCCCAAAAGAAATTACAAATTAACAATTTTCGGACTTTTTCCTTTACTTGTGCTGTGAAACCTTGCTTCTTTTTCATTATTCTAGGTCAACGGGATAAATGGCCGTATTTTTTCATTGCGTTGACTCAGAAGCTTGATTTTTTTAGAACTCCAAAGGACCATAGACCTACGTATTTGATATTAATTTCAACTTAATACCTCCACTCGTTCCTGAGAAAAAGGGTCAGACAGGCTGACAGACTTGAAAAAGATTTTTTATGTGATAGAATTACTAATTAACAATTTACGGACTTTTTCCTTTACTTGTGCTGTGAGACCTTGCTTTTTGCCAAATTTCACGATTCTATGACATCGGGAAGTACCCTATAAGTTTTGATTTCTTGCGAGTATCAAAATATGTCACCATAAATGACCGTATTTTTATAACTCCAAGGGACCATAGACCTACGTATTTGATATTAACTTGATACCACCACGCCATCCTGAGAAAAAGAGTCTTGACACACTGACAGACAGACGGACAACGAGTGATCCTATAAGGGTTCCGTTTTTCATTTTGAGGTACGGAAGCCAGAAAACGCTTTTAAGTGCGCGATAAGGCGTTTCATCTAACTTGAAGTGTAAGGCATTTCAAGCTAACTTAAAAAACATTTTATTATTGCGTAAGAAATTCCTCATTTCCTCCTGTATAGATAAAAAATGGCTTATAAAGGTGAATGTAAATATTGATAAAGTATTGAAGACATGGTGTGCCGACCTCACATAAATTAAGATAGGTCTAGGTATATCTACCTGGAGCCCTTAGATCCCACCCCACAATAGTGGCGAGTAGCGTGGCGTAGGATATGACGGCGCCATGTGACGGCGCCGCTACGCAGACCGCGTCGTCACCGTCACCCTCTAGTTGACGACCTTGGGAGAGGTTCATACGGGAGGATGTACCGTCGACCCTGGGGAAGTAAAGGTAAGTTTACATGTTGGGAGAGACTGGTAAAAGCCAAGATTAACAATCTGAAGCTAATGTCAAGAAAGTTCCGACTATACGCAGCCATTATACTGAAAAGAAAATGTAAATGGAACTATTCGAAGCCATTATGTTGAAAAGAAAATATAAATGGAACTATTCGAAGCCATTATGTTGAAAAGAAAATATAAATGGAACTATACGAAGCCATTACACTGAAAAGAAAATATAAATGGAACTATCCGAAGCCATTATGTTGAAAAGAAAATATAAATGGAACTATTCGAAGCCATTATATTGAAAAGAAAATATAAATGGAAGTTTAGCCTAGGAGCCACAGGATTACTGATCGTACAATTAAATATTTGAGGATAACACGGGGTCGAGAAAAATATTTTTCACGACCAAAAAATATTTTTCAGGTGAAAATAACATTTATTTTGCAACAGTTCATAAAACACGTACGTAAGAATAAAATAGTGAAATGCTTAATAAGGACAAGGCATTATATTAGAAAAACACATAATTTCAAATCTGATTTCAATATTGTAAAATTATCTCTTACATACAAGTTAGATTGAACCTTATTTCAATAGGCATACGTACCTTAATACAAAGACAGACTCTTGCGTGGCCGCTACCAGAGATTGCCCGCCTTCACATGCAGCTATAGATAGTACGGGACCTGCATTCCTGTTGTACATTGATTTTGATCTGCAAAAATAAAAATAATTCATTCAAATTAATAAATTGTTCTACTAGACACTAGAGGAAAAGCCTCTTCCTTTGCGCTCCTACGATACCTTCGTTTTTGTTCTATACCTAATTAAAAAAATATATATAATGGAATATTATGTTGTGTTAGGGGAGCATTCATTAATTACGCTTGGGGGGAGGGGGGGTCGAGCCGAATCTCACCCAATGTCACGTGGGGAGTGGGGGGTCTCGGCAAATATCACGTACTTAGTTTTTTTTCACAATAAACTGTTTGATATTTCGAGAAAACTGGGTAATTATTATAAAAAATAACTAAGTTTATTTAAATAAACCAATGCAATCAAGCACAGATTAACTTATTTACACTAAAAATTGGCATTTAAAAAAATCTCACGTGAGGTTAGGGGAGTGTGATGAATTACGGGCTAGCAAAGTAAAACAATAGCGCAGTAGTGTACTATTTATTAAAACTCGGTGGAGAAAATTTAATATAATGGTTCTCATGTGCAACTAGAATCCGCAATAATCATAAACCATTGTAGACTTGACTGTCAGACTTCACATTTTACCATAGACACATTACATATTTCTTTTTTAGTTTATTGGCTAGCTACTCTACACTTCACAGAGAGGGAGGGGTAGAGCCAAATCTCACGACATTTCACCAAGGGGGGAATAATCGCCAAAATCGCGTCACGTAATTAATGAATGCCCCTTACGTCCCGCGAATACCAAAAGCAACAATATTCTTGCTCTTGCTTGACATCAAAATGGTTGAAGATCCCTGTAATACAGTATTCTTACAAAAGGTATCCGTTTCCCTGAATCTACATGTAAGTATTGACACTCTGGTCAAGGCTCCTTTAAAGAAACGCTTATCTATATAAATAAAAATCAATTGCCGAATGTACACACAGCAACAGGTCAAGTTACTACAAACTGTCAAATTTTCTCATTCGATTTTGAACTTAACCCCTCAATATTTTAAGGTTTAAAATCATTTGGAGAAATTTGACAGTTCGGTATAACCTGATGTCCTGTTGTCTGTACCTACGCGCATCACTTCAGAACGGTCGCACCTATTTGGCAATTTTTTTTTTTTTGTTGTGTTTGTAATTGTCTGGACAAGGTTTGTATGAAAGAAAATATTTGAAAAGTTGCCGGGAAAAATGGAAAATTCGAGAAAACTGAAAGTGCATTTTCTATGGGAATTTTGTATGAATTATTGAAATTTTGACAGAACAACGTTTGTCGAGTCAGTTGGTAGTTAATATAAGTCTGAAATCGCTCGTGCCTTCTCTATTCGAGAAGAGGCCTATGACCTGCAGTGGGCCAATAATAGGCTGGTATTATTAACTTACCTATTAATATGCGCCTGTGTGTGTAGCCTCGCTGCGTCCCACAAGCGAACCGTGCCGTCGTCTGAGCATGATCCGAATAATGACCGGTGTGCTGGTAGAGTTACTAGCTGGTTCACACGGGCCCTGAAACAATACAGGTCAGCGTTGGTAAGTTACAAACAGATATACTTGAACGGTCTCTTTGTGAGTGAAATTACGAGGATTATGAATTATTGTAAAATAAAACTAAAAGGTCAAATTAAATTAGGTAGGGAAACTCCGCAGACATCAGACCGCAGACAAACGCACTCAAATCTTACCCAGTACCCAGCACAGGAGCACATTCGCTCGGCACCAATTTTACATTCTTGATTCTTGTCTGTACAACAAAATCAATAAACAACTAAAAATAATGGATCTAAACTCTCACAACCTGAAAAACAAACTGACTGAATGGCTACAACAAAAAAACTACACATTCACGGAGTCTTTACTTACAGTCATAGAATAATCTCAAATATCATCACACTACCCGACTCACACTCAATAATCGATAGAAGAAAGAAAGAAAGAAAGAAAGAAAATACGTTTATTTGCGGTAAACATGACGCATAGGACAATCACTCATTCATCTATCAAGTCTTATCCCTGCATACACATTCACTCTCACTCGCCCCTTAGAGGTACACACACCCCCATACTCACCAATCATACACTTACACATACTTGTTCTCTCACACACACACTCACACACATTACACTCCGGCACATAAATGTATGACTTAACCTCCCTCGCGCTAAACACTAGCTGCAGCTATACCTACATGATAAACTGCCCTGTATGGCCTAACACTGTCTCCTAAGATACAGGACTACCTAGTTTAGGAGACAGGGTTACATGATCTGGGTAGATTATGTAGATTTCCGTGTTTTGTTGTTTTGTACATCTGCTCATGAATCTTGTGTGTGTAATAAATATTATTCTTATTCTTATCATGTCTACGGAGTTTCGCTAGCTAATTTCTAGTGGCTGGCTAAATTCTGGTGTCCTGAAATACAGGCCTAGAGCTTAGTGTAGGCACCAGTCTCCCACAAAATTCAAAACTTGTATTCATGGTGTATTTTGTACTTGTTCTATAATATTGTGGTGAGAAATAAAAAACCTGATCTTAAAAATATATATATATATATATATTGACCTTGAATGTATATCCCCTCAGTTCTTGGTGAAGTCTTTTAGAACTGTATAATAGTGCACATGTCGCAGCCAACTAGCTTAATTAGAATTTCAGTGAAAAGCCTAGCCTTTTAACTAAACGGCGGCCGTTTAAATAGCGACCTGAATAATAACACAAACTCAGAGCATTTATTTCAAATAAACCTATTACAGGCACTTTTGAATTGTCAATGGGTCGGTCAGTCAGAAAGATGAAGCTAGTTGCCCATTCCAAAGCGTAGTAGGTAAGGCAAGACAGTCCATGGACACTCTTTTAATTTAAAATAATTATGGTTACATCATTAATGTTGAAATTATACATGTGAGAACGATGCAGAACGTTAAAAGCGTCCGTAATAAAAATATATATATAAAAAAAAAAAAACAATATAAAATTTATATTAAATTCAAATAAGCCCTAAGATTTGACCAGCCTCCACTGACAGCGCCCGTTCACGAACCTGAAGCCGGGACCAACGGCTTAACGTACTTTCCGAGGCACGGAGCAGTCTTGGTATGTAAAGATGGTCACCCATCCACGGACAAACACGGCAAGCGTAGGTTAATCTGATATTACTTAGCCACAAGCTCCTTGCACATAAACATAATCAGCCTATAACGTTCCCACTGCTGGGACACAGGCCTCCTCTCTGTGAGAGGGAGTGGGCCGTAATCCACCACGCGGACCCAGTGCGGGTTGGCAGATGTCACATGTCTTCGAATTTTTGATTCTAGGACATGCCGGTTTCCTCACGATGTTTTCCTTCACCGTTTTGAGAGCAGTGGTGATGAAATAATTTACACAAAGTAAAGCGCCTGCCTGGGTTCGAACCTACGAACTACAACTCGTAAGTCGCGACCGTTACCACTGGGCCACCACTGCTCCTACAACAACAACAAGCTCCTTAATTAAATTAAATTAAACAAAAAGTATAATAGAACATAATTATTATAGCACTTACTTGTGTTCGTGTAAGTACGCGAGCAGTTGATTCCCAGGCCGCCATCCGTGTGGAGGTATCACATCTTCATTGTTATCTAAAGGATCGTCGTGACTCCTGATAAAAAAACAAATTACAATTAAAATAGCGCAGAAACAATTATTTGAAAAATAAAAACACTTGAATTCGCAATTTACACTTATATTTCAAAATTCACATTGCAATTTTAATCGTTTAAAAACATACATGCATACATAAACTCACGCCTTCTTCCCATGGAGGTAGGCAGAAACTACAGAACGCCACCTGCTACGATCCTTACATACTTTGCTTCGTTTACGTTCATACATCTGGTCATACACGCACGTCGGTTGCGAGTACTACGCACCTGACCTTTCTGAAGAACATCACCAAAAAAAAATTGAACAAAAATATACAAATATGTCCCAGAATTAACGCACAACCACTATGGGACCAAAACACAAATTGCGAAAAAAAAAACAGCTGTTTCGTACATTTTGAACATAAATTTAGGGAACATTTAACACATAAGGAAGTGCGTTAATTCTGGGAATGTTGTATAAAAAGGCATTTTACCTCAATGACTTCTGATATTTCTGCTGCATCCGTGACGTCAAGTCTCTCAGTTCTACGCGACAAGGAGCCATGCTGTCTGCAAAGAATAGAACAATTGATAATAATGATAATTATTCCGGTGGATGTGTAGGTACCAATAAGATCCTGTCTGTTATTATTTAAGCACACAGACACGAAAAGCGACTAAGGGCCCGATCACACGGGTCACGGGTTGTTCGAAAGAGATACCGTGGCTCTGGCACAGGCAACTGAAGGAACACGGGTGGGTTTTAGTCAGTAAAAGTCTGACATGCCCTCCCGCTCCGCCCAGAGCGTGAGAAGTCATTTGATGATTTCCCATCCACAAAAAAAAAAAAAAAACAATAATGGGCCCGAACACATGTACCACAACCACACCAAAAAGACAACACGTGGACGGGTGCTAATTTGTATGAAAATTAATAGTTTATTCACACGTTAAGCCGTTGGTTCCGCTCCCGGGTGTCATTCGTGGATCTTTGACAGTTGTTACGGGTCGTCTAAAACTCGAAAATCTGACAACCAGTATATTCATATTCATTTATTTAAGTTCTTACTCGTACATTGAGGGCGCTATGTTTTGCCTCTAGGGCATACAAAAGTGACACATGCAATATAATTAACAACAAGAGAATTAATATAGACATATGAATTATAAATAAACATTTAAATAAATTAGATCACACTGAACAATGTCAATTATATAATTAGATAAGTGTGATAAGAAAATAAAAAAAAGTAAAAAAATGTCCGCAGTTATTGTAATAAAATGAAAATTGTCAGCACTTACTTATTTAAAGAATGTCAAAGAAATTGTCATTGTGATGTCATATATTAAAATTCAATGTCAATAAGAAGATTGGTACTTACGAAATCTCAGAAATTTCAATTAAAAATTTTCAATTTCAATTTGAATGTTTTTTTTCAGTCTTACCAAGGGGTATCGTATTACCCAGTTACTGGCTTGTGGAGGTCAGGATGCAGCTGAATACCAGTGTTTTACATGGAGCGACTGCCTATCTTACCTCCACAACCCAGTAACTGGGTAATACCCCCCCCCCCCCACTTAGTAGGACTGGTTGTCAGATTTTCGAGTTCCTCACGACCCGTAACAACTGTCAAAGATCCACGAATGACAGCCGGGACCAACGGCTTAACGTGCTTTCCGAGGCACGGAGGAGTCTCGGTATGTAAAGATGGTCACCCATCCACGGCCCAACCCCGGCAAGCATAGCTTAACCTGATGGATCTACCCGTGCGGCTGTTATTACTTAGCCATGAGCCAGGAGAAGGCTAGGTAGAATGATTGTCTATTCACCACATTTGACCGTCAGAATCAACCGTGTGGGCAATGCCGACAACATGAATGCCACGTTGCAACCACCAGCGAGACCACGCTCTAACGGCCGGTCACATCGCAAACACAACGATCTGTCTGTCTGCAAATACTAATCACATCGCAACTACTAGCGACAACGCAACTCTAAAAAGTTGAAACGACACTGTCTATTGACACGTAGGCACAGATTAATACAGATAGGACACTCCGCAGTTTATGTATGAAGCTACAAGTACGCGGCGGGCTCATCTCACTGGGTCAATTCAGTGTGGGCTACCGCGCACCGGCCGGCTCGCACGTTTGTTAAAAGAAGACAACCCTAACGAGTCAGAAGGTATAAGAGTTACGCGATAGAAAGAGAGGCAACTTATACGTGAATATAACTGTACGTAAAGAAGCGTTGTGCGACCAGAATTGCACTTTATTGTGTCGTAGCAAGAGTCGCTTTTTATCTAGATGATTTTGCGGAGTGTCCCATCTGTATTCATCTGTGACGTAGGTAACTACTGCTTGCCTACATTTTGTCGCTGCGATGTGGTGTAGTGCTGGTGTGTGTGAATGGGCCCTTAAGGACGCTGTTACAAATGGGTAGTCAAATCATTACTTTTTTACACAAAAGTATGTTTATTATGTAAAATACTTCGCATTCTTAAAATGTTTTTTGGCCGAATTGTTGATAGATGTGCATGGTACGATTCTGGACTGTAAATATAATTTTAGATAGGTACATTTTCTCAATAAATGTACCGAAGTAAAAATGTTCACTTCGGTACATTTATTGAGAAATTTTTTCATAAAAAAATTATATTTATAGTTCAGAATCGTACCTTGCACATCTATCAACAGTTCGGCCAAAAAACATTTTAAGAATGCGAAGTATTTTATATAATAAACATACTTTTGTGTAAAAAAGTAATGATTTGACTACCTATTTGTAACAGCGTCCTTAAGTGTTATACTATTTAATTTTGTAGAAGATAAAACCTTTTGAATTGATACCCCTCACCAATATATAATGAAAGAAATGTTTAATGTATGATGATCATCTGGTATATATACATACACTGCACATAGCTAGCGCTGTGTCCTAGTTGTGAGTGATGGGGAGGCACTGACATCGCTTGTGATACTACACCGCTACCCGACACCACTTGTGATTGAGATACACCCTCTGAAAAAACGACCAAAACATACTGCTAAGTCTGAGTCTTGCAAATTCGTTAAACTGTACAATGTGTTATGTATTCTTATTTCAAGATTCATTATTTAAATTTTTATGCTTAAAGCGCCGATAACCGACTTTTAATGAATTTAAATTGAAGTTTAGACGCCCTAAACGAATAGTGTTAATGATTTTGAAAAAATATAAGTATGTTAAATTAGAGCCTAGAGGCTACCGACCGCGCAGTGGCGCCCTCATCGTTTGTTTGGTTATTTCTTTTATTTTAGAATGAAAATACTCACTTTTTTCCGTTTTAACGATTATAATAAAACCTAACAATATATAGCAATATATATAATAATATATATATTTGTAATAATAATAACGTATAGTCTTGTGGAGCACAATTATTCATTCTAAAATAAAAGAAATAACCAAACAAACGATGAGGGCGCCACTGCGCGGTCGGTACGATTATGATTATATTACATATATAGAGTAATTAATTTGTAAAGAATATGTGTAACGCGGGTAAAAAACTGAGAATTACGCAAAAAGTATCAAGCGTATGTTTATGAAAACTCCACCATTTAAAAAATAATTTACTTAATTACTTATCTTTTAGTATATACGTGTTTTAATATAATACCTTTTATTTTATGTACACTAAAATAATATTGCATCTAATTTGAGACAGCTCTCCTTGATGGGCGAGTCCTGTTACTGGGTGGACGTACGACGCGTTGCGTGAGCTCAGCGCAGAACACGCAAGCTAACCACTCAAGGTCGTTTTAGGTCTTTACCTATGAAATTGCCGTTCTGCAGTACTGGCCATTTCAAATCAAAATAATTTTTGTTTGGCTAAGAATTCTAATTTCAAATTAATTTTATTTTAAAAACATGGATTTTTTTTTTCAAAAGTAGTCATTTGTTTATTGATTAGTGTTACATTTTCATCGCATTTCAATCTTTTTCGTCATCATGGATACGTTAAAAATTCGAGTAATTATGGAATATGAGTACCGTCGTGGCAGCAACGCGGCACAAGCGGCACGCAACATCAACGACGTTTACGGAGCTAACACTACAAACCAACGCACCACTTGTTATTGGTTTGCTCGCTTCCGTTCTGGAAATTTCGACCTGAAAAATGAACCTCGCGGTCGTCCGAAGACTTTGGTCGACAATGACGAATTAAAGGCGATTGTGGAAGCTGATGATACACAATCTACGGCTGAATTAGCAGCAGCTTTCGACGTTAGCGTCAAAACAATATTGGTCCATTTGCGTCAAATTGGCAAGGTAAAAAAGCTTGACAAATGGGTGCCCCACGAACTCAATGATCGCCAGCGCGAAGTACGCGTCGAGACGTGCCTTGCACTGCTCAACAGACACACAAATGAAGGAATTTTGAACCGCATTGTTACCTGCGATGAAAAATGTATTCTGTTTGATAACCGCAAGCGCGCAGCAAGTTGGTTGGATCCTGGTTCAGCACCTAAACAATGCCCTAAACGAAAACTTACCCCTAGAAAAGTGATGGTCACTGTTTGGTGATCTAGCGCCGGTGTGATTCATCACAGCTTCTTACCAAACGGGGTGAGCATTACTTCAGATGTGTACCGTGAAGAACTGAACACAATGATGGAGATGCTGGCACATCTCCAACCAGCATTGGTCAATCGCTCGTCTCCGCTGCTCCTGCACGACAACGCGCGACCTCATACTGCACAGCAGACGGTCTCCAAGTTGCAAGAACTGGGGTTGGAAGCTCTCCGTCATCCGCCCTACTCACCAGACCTTGCGCCTCAGACTACTACTTTTTCCAGAATTTGGATAACTTCTTGGCGGGAAAAAAATTCAATACACGAGAGGCAGTACAAAATGCCTTTGAAGAATTTGTTGCGTCCCGTCCAGCTGATTTCTTTAAGAAGGGCATCAATAAACTGCCACTGCGTTGGCAAAGATGCATTGATTGCATGGGTGATTACTTCGATTAATACAAATAAAAAATGCATGAAAAAAATTCGTTTAAATTTTTTCATACAAAACGGCAATTTCATAGGTAAAGACCTATTATATGGCTCTTAATTCATAGATAAATTGTATAATGTCAACTCGAACTCTCCTACATCCTAACTCACGATTTCAATACTCTGAAGTACAATCAGTTTTGCTTGATAGTTTTAAAGGAAATATTTCAGTGATTTTTGATTGAAGGAAATTTTGCGTGTCTTAGCTGCCATGGCTTATTTTTAATTTAGTTGTTTTAGTTTTTATCTTTTTATTACGGATGCTTTTTAGCGTGTACGTCTTTCTACATTGTTGTCACACGTATATTTTCAACATGAATGATGTAACCAATATTTTGTAAAAATATTTTGATTTAAAAGAGTGTCCGTGGAGTATCTTGCCCGTTCTTCTCCATAGGGACCTACTACGCTTTGGAATGGGCGTCTAGCTTCATCTTTCTGACTGACCGACCCATTGACAATTAAAAGTGCTTGTAATTAGTTTATTTGAAATAAATGCTTTGAGTTTGAGTTTGAGTTTATTGGGCTTCTAATGATCCAAACTTTTTAAATAATTGAGCCTCTTTTAAATTTCTGGTCTATTCTCACAGTTGATCGCAGTAACTAAGCTAGGATACCCGGAATAAATGGGTTAGGTTAGGTTAGAACTGTGACCAACCACGCTACATTCAAGTTGGTCGCAGTAACTTGGCTATTTAGTATTTTTAGGACCCTAAAATAGGAACTATTAGAGGTTCACAAGAATAAGAGCATTCATTATATTAGAGTGTTCAATAACAGGCCTGTGTTCCTGATTGAACATTATAGGCTGATTATGTGATTTTTTTGTGAAAGCAAAAGATGAAATTATTTGAGGTTCGACTTAAGCCTAGTTATAATATACAAACTGTAACTTAAATAACGCACAACCTCTTAAGTCATTGTATTCATTATTATGAACAACTTTTACTATAGGACCAAACCTCAAATCACGAAAAAAAAAATCAGCTGTTCCCTACATTTATGTTCGCTTAACTAGTTAAAATGTAGGGAACAGCTGATTTTTTTTCACGATTTCTGATTTGGTCCTATAGTAAAAATTGTTCATAATGATGAGTACAATGACCCCTGAAGAGGTTGTGCGTTATTTAAAGATAAATAATTACATATGTCTAGCTTACCTCTGGAATGTTGTTCATGCGACTGTCCGAACATGTGTTGCCATTCTGTATTCATGTGCGTTTCGTGTGATACCGATGTCTTATGGGTGCGTCTGTAAATACAACACCATTTTATTTAAAGACAAGCTTCAACCCGCGTGGTATATCGATAGAAAGTAGCCTATGCCCTTCCCCAGGGGTCAAAGTATCCCCATATCAAATATCTTCAAAATCGGTTCAGCCATTTAACCGTGAAAGCATAACAAACAAACATACAAAATAATCTAATCTTTTCTCTTGATAATATTAGTTTAAAAGAAAGAAATATATTATAATTGTGGTCAGTTGTTATGGACAGTCTGATCTGAAACTCGAAAGTCTGACAACCGGTCTTACCAAGGAATATCATAATAAGTAAGTAACTAGATTGTGGAGGTCATTCGCTTCAAGTAAAATACTGGTATTCAGCCCCATACCCAATATGGTTGTACAAAAGGCTAGGCGGATGATGATAGTCTTGTACGCCACCTAAAGTTAAGTCAATCTAAGAAGTCCGATTTGACATGAGGGTGTCCCTCTTTGTCCCGCTATGTTTGTCTCTCTTTGGCATATGAAACGATTTGGGCTGTCAAAAGGACCTATTAATTTTGTAGCGAGTTTAACATCTTCAATGCCAATGAGATATCGCATGTGCTTACCATCCCAGTACTCGACAAAGGCCTCCTGCTTATTATAATATACTAACTGGATACAAATCAATGAATCAATCTGCCTAGCCTTTTTCCAACTATGTTGGCGTCGGCTTCCAGTCTACCGGATGCAGCTGAATACCAGTATTTTACATGGAGCAACTGCCTATCTGACCTCCACAACCCAGTTAATAATAAGGCATTACCCAGTTACTGGGCTGTGGAGGTTAGATAGGCAGTCGCTCCATGTTTAATAATGGTATTCAGCTGCATCCGGTTAGACTGGAAGCCGACCCCAATGTAGTTGGGAAAAGGCTAGGCAGATTGATTCTTTTATATTTTTGAATGTAAGAACGTTGTAGACAGTAGATTTGTTGACCATTTTCTATTTTATTTAGCACCTGGTTCTTGTTGACAGGCTTAGGCTGCGTTTCCACCAGAAATGAGCGAGGATGCGTAGCGAGGAATGTGTGTAAAACTAACCAATAAGAGCACTCGCTTAGCTCAAGCTATGAAAATGAAGCGATGTTATTCGTTAGTTTTACACATATCCCTCGCTACGCAACCTCGCTCATTTCTGGTGGAAACGCAGCCTTACACTGTCCTCCCATACCTATTAACACTGTTATTTGAAAACATTGCTTAGGCCAATTATTTTTATAAATGTAACCGTGGAGTTTATTGCCGGCTCTTCTCCATAGGAAACGTGAACAATTGGAACCGTGCACCTAGCGTCTGACCTTTCATAAGTACCCATGTATGTTATGGGAAATAAAATATTTTTATTTGCATTTGTTTGTATTGGATCATACCTGGGAACCTTTGGTTACGGCGATATTGAAGGTCAAAGTTGCAAGTTTTTTTGACCCATGTCAATCCGCAATCCGCCTAGCCTTTTTCCAACTATGTTGGGGTCAGCTTCCAGCCTAACCGCATGCAGCTGAATACCAGTATTTTACATGGAGCGACCGCCTATCTGACCTCCACAACCCAGTTACTGGGTCCCTTAGTAAGTCTGGTTGTCAGACTTTCGGGTTTCTGACGACCCGAAACGACTGTCAAAGATCTACGAATGACAGCCGGGACCAACGGCTTAACGTGCTTTCCGAGGCACGGAGGGGTTTCGGTGTGTAAAGATGGTCACCCATCTACGGACCGACCGCGGCAAGCGTAGCTTAGCCTGATCGATCGACCCGTGCGGCTTTTATTACTAAGCCACGAGCCCCTTTTTGACCTATGTGATGGGTCTTTTTACACTCTGTATGTTTTATTTTTTTACTTACCTATTTTGTGTCGAGGCGTACAATTTTTTACTTACCTATTTTGTGTCGAGGCGTACAATTTTTTACTTACCTATTTTGTGTCGAGGCGTACAATTTTTTACTTACCTATTTTGTGTCGAGGCGTACAATTTTTTACTTACCTATTTTGTGTCGAGGCGTACAATTTTTTACTTACCTATTTTGTGTCGAGGCGTACAATTTTTTAATTACCTATCTTGTGTCGAGGCGTACAATTTTTTAATTACCTATTTTGTGTCGAGGCGTACAATTTGTCGACATGTTGCATGGCGTCTGTGGCGCCGGTGTCCAGTTGTACGGCGCGCGATATACCTGCCTGTTGTAGGTTCAAACGACCTGGTGCTTCCGTTATGTGCTGGAAATATCAATAAGAATCTATATTTATGGAAATTGCAAAAAAACGTAAGAAAATTTGAATATCGCGGGCTACCCGGCTCTTTGATGGCCATTTTCAAAACGGTCATGCAGCTTCAAACAAGAACTTAGTTTTGTTTTTAACCGACGAAAAAAAAGGAGGAGGTTCTCAAGTCAACACGTATTTTTTTTTTAGGTATGACTTGACGCATAAATTTTTACAGAGTAGTCCGATTTAAAAGAAATTGTTTGGTTCCTCAAAGTTGGTCCCATATAAAATTTATTAACATTGCTTGAGCAGTTTTTGAGTTAGCTTCAATAATACGTTTTTTTTTTTTCACTTTTTATGTGGATGTTCTAATTATTTTTGCAGGTAGTGGTATTAGAATTTGTGTGGGGTAGGTAGGTACCACAACTAAAAAATGAAAATTTTTTTACAAAAAAATACAACCGACTTCCAAAAACAACACTACACAGTGAAAAATAACTTTAATTTCGGAAGTCAGTGGCAAAAAACAAAAATACGTTTAACCAGACACCGACTTCCGAGATTAAAGTAATTTATCACTTTGTAGTGTTGTTTTTGGAAGTCGGTTGTATTTTTTTGTAAAAGTTTTATTTGCTCAAGTAGCTCGATTGAGATACAGATGCTAGGTGTGCGAAATGTTTTTAGGTATTCTAGTTAGTAAAATTGCTGATGAATTAGATTTAAAAGCATGTCATGTCATATTTTCGATTTAATTGAACCAACAGAAAATGTAGGCATTTCTCATAAATAAGTAAGTGTCAGTAACCTGCGTACACGATCCTTGTATCTTGATTAAATGCGCGCTCATAGCCAACAGCTGATTTTCCACATGCTCCGTCATACCTGAAATAAGTACCTAATTATAACAAAATGCTATCAATAAAATTCATCGTCTATACAACGTGTCGTTTTGCATCCTCGTCAAATTTCAGGGTGTGATAAAGAATATCAAACCGAACAACTTTCTCCAAGGGACCAACATCGTAATCGCGAATAAATTTTTCAACTGTCCCATAGAAAACTTCAATACCTACTCGACGCAAATGTATGTGACGGCTGATTATTTTTTCGCGATTACGATGTTGGGGCCATGGAAAAAGTTGTTTGGTTTGATTGTATATACCACATCCTTAAATTTGACGAGGATGCAAAACGACACGTTGTATAAATAAAAAACCGGCCAAGTGCGTGTCGGACCACGCTCTATGAAGGGTTCCGTAGTTGGGATGAATTTATTCCAAGAACAACATAACATTGTAGTTGAAAAACATATTCACAAAAACACATTCCAACTGCAAATGTTATTTTAAGACCATTGATTTCATTAAGTATAGAACTATTTTCTGTATTTTTTTCAAAATTTTTGGTTCAGCAGTTACGGATGGAGTGATCAATTTCATCTATTTTCTTAAATAGCTTCAAACTATTTATTTTAAAATTATAAAAAAAAATATGTTTGAGATCTTCACAGCCTTTCATTTCACACGCTACAATTGGCAAAACTTTTTATTTTATTTTCTTGTTTGCCTCCCAGAAGTGACCCCATATTCAAAATTCGTTTATTTAGGTTACACGTCCGTGTTTGGGTTACAGAAAATATACTTGTACCAAATTCCAACTTAATCGGTCCATTAGCTTCGGAGCAAATGGCTGTGACAGACGGACAGACAAACATACACGAGTGATCCTGTGAAGGTTCCGTTTTTCATTCGGACCCTAAAAATGAAATGCTGTTCGTTGGTAAACGCGTCACTTGAGAACGACTGGACTGATTTGGCTATTTTTTGTTTTAAAATCTTCGTAATAGTCCAAATTAGGTTTTTATGGATAGAAAAATTTGAAGTTTGCCGGTTTTTTCCAAATTCGGGACAAACTGACCGTCTTTTTTTCTATGACATTTTGTATGAACTACGAGTATTTGTACAGAACACCGTCTGTTCGGTCAGCTAGTTAAAAATGACTATGAACAAATAGTTATCCAAATCTAGGAACTGATGTATTCAGAGCATAAGAGCATGCAATTGAGGGGCTCGTGGCTATGTAATAACAGCCGCACGGGTCGATCCATCAAGTTAAGCTACGCTTGCCGCAGTCGATCCGTGGATGGGTGACCATCTTTACATACCGAGACCCCTCCGTGCCTCGGAGGCCCGGCTGTCATTGTTGGATCTCTGGCAGTCGTTACGGGTCGTCAGAAGCCCGAAAGTCTGAGAACCAGTCTTATCAAGGGGTATAGTGTTACCCAGTAACTGGGTTGTTGAGGTCAGATAGGCAGTCACTCCATGTAAAATACTGGTATTCAGCTGCATCCGGTTAGACTGGTAGCCGACCCCAACAGAGTTGGCAAAATCAACTCAGCCTATCGCAGTC
Source organism: Cosmia pyralina (assembly GCA_946251885.1). Classification (NCBI taxonomy): domain Eukaryota; kingdom Metazoa; phylum Arthropoda; class Insecta; order Lepidoptera; family Noctuidae; genus Cosmia; species Cosmia pyralina. Next base: position 10,993,435 of record OX276362.1, on the reverse strand, counting down.
CACTGCTGGACATAGGCCTCTCCAAGGTTGCGCCACAACACCCTGTCCTCCGCCTTCCGCATCCAGTCTGCCCCAGCCACTTTCTTCAGGTCATCGGTCCATCTAGCTGGGCCACACTACGCTTACCGATATGCGGTCTCCACTCCAGAACCAGTCTGCTCCACCGGCCGTCGGTCCTTAGTTGGGAAAAGGCTAGGCAGATTGATAAGAGCATACAATTGATGAACACATACCATCAGAAGCAAGTCTTCTAAATAAGTTCCTAAGCTGCTGCCCCATTTCGGAATACTGTGGCACTGTGCCTTGTTTAATCTGAAATAATAATTACTTATATTATAAAGTTGCTAAATTGAAGAGTACAACTGTGTCGCAGCATGACGACTGAAGTGACAGGTATTACGTTTAGTCGGTTAACCAGACACGTGGTTTTTTTTGTTTACCTTTATTTAAAGTTAGTTAAATCAAATCAAATTCATTTATTGTTTGTCACAGGTAGAAAGTCAGTTAAATTAGTCAAGGTAAATTGAATGCTATCGTTGCAAAGGACATCATTCACCGTTCATATATTTTTGAGCTAAATGAAGAGAATGGCCTGCCTGCTAGCAGCCTGGAATCTTCCACTGCTGGAGTGCTGGGTATAGGCCTCCCTTTTTTAACCAACTTCCAAAAAAGAGGAGGCTATGTTCGACTTTATGTATTTTTTTTTATCTATGTTCATCGATTTCTCCATCAATTATGGATGGACCGATTTTGAAAATTCTTTTTTTGTTTGTAAGGGTAATGCTCTCCAGGTGGTCCAATTGCCACCAAGTCAGAATCTGATGAGAGGATCCCATGGAAATCGAGGGAAACCCTCAAATTGCATAGGCACAACTATAGCGATTTGGGTATTTTTTATAGTAACTCGTGCATTTGCTCTCGAAAAGCAACATTTGGTGAAGTGAAACTAATGATGGAAACTACGGATGGCCACCGGAACTATTCAATAATATCACGGATTGCGATTCGATTACTAAGCAATTTATGCTCGTCACCATATGAAATCCGACATTAAGTTATTTTTCACTTTGTAGTGTTTTTTTTGGAAGTCAGTTGTTTTTTTTTTTGTAAAAAAGTTTTTTTTTCTGTCAGACTTCCCGGTTCCTTGCATCCCTCATCAAGGTGTTTCCCGCGACTTTCACGATATCATCAACCAACCGCCCTTTGGCCTAACCCGTGCCACCATTCGTTCACAGCTTTTCTCCATCAGCCATCTCCGCGTCTAACTAGTGTCCTCCCTAACTTCACTTGAGACGCATCGCCCTGTCCCCGACGTCGTAGACTTTCGACCGACGATGGATTTCGGTGTTACGCACTCGGTAATATGATTATAGAAAACCAATAAAAAAGTTATATTCCGTTAGAATACTTATGTTATTCTCTTAACTTTTCATTATGGGAGCAAACACTTTCATAATTTAGTCCAAAATGAATGATCTCCTTTTTGATATGACTTCATACACTTTTGCATCTTTTGATTTTTCGATTAACAGTAATTACGTCTGACTAGGGGTAATACCGAAATGCATTCACAAAAGAACCAGAAGAGTCAAAATGTCCCTACCGACCAGTAATGGCCATACGTAGGTATACAGGGTGGCAGGGACATGAACGCGCAACCTATTACCATGGATTCAGTACATGATTTTGAAATCCCCTGCGTTGAAATTAAACGTCGCTAATTTAGAAAAAAATAGCTGTTTCATACATTTTGACCGCGTAGCTATTTCACTTGTCTATGACACAACAGTTTTTTTTTTATAAGGTGCTGAATTATTCATGGCTATAGTTTGCGCGTCGATGTCCTGCCACCCTGTATAGAAAGAGCGCTGAGAATAGCTAAAACTTGTAGAAGCATTTAATGCACTTTTAAAATAGCAAACATGTTACAATTACCTTGAGTCTAGTATTTCTTCTCTCTCGTAACGTGTGAACAAGTCGGTCTACATCTCCGTGGCGTAGCACAGCATCCAGCACTTTACGCGGTATCGGCTCTGCTAAGCTCTCTAACAGTAGTTCTGCTCTTTCCACCTGAATGATATACAGGGTGTAACCAAAAAGGTGTGGTCAAACTTAAGGGTGTGGAACAGACTATCAAACTAAACAACTGTCTCCATGGACCAACACCGTAATCGAGAATCGGGTAATTACGATAATGGGGTAATTCCGATTGATGATAATTTCTATCAAACGCAGCGGCATTTTACATAATGATGACGCCCTTTTATCGGCCGCCATCTTCCGCTGTCGTTATATAAAATGTCGCTGCATTTGGTAGAAATTATCAATCAATCAATTCAGCCAATCGCAGTCTACTGCTGGACATAGGCCTCTCCAAGGTTGCGCCACAACACCCTGTCCTCCGCCTTCCGCATCCAGTCTGCCCCAGCCACTTTCTTCAGGTCATCGGTCTATCTAGCTGGGGGGCGTCCCACATTACGCTTACCGATACGCGGTCTCCACTCTAGGACTCGTCTGCTCCACCGGCCATCGGTCCTTCGACAAACATGGCCAGCCCACTGCCACTTCAGTTTGCTTACTTTGCAAGCTATGTCGGTTACTCCGGTTCTTTTCCGGATAACTTCATTCCTGAGTTTATCCTTCAAAGAAACTCCGAGCATAGCCCGCTCCATAGCGCGCTGAGCGACCTTGAATTTGTGGACCAGCCCGACCGTCAGTGTCCACGTTTCAGCACCGTATGTCATAACGGGCAGGACGCACTGGTTGAAAACCTTAGTCTTCAAACATTGCGGGATAGGTGACGAAAAGACTTGACGAAGTTTTCCAAACGCTGCCCAACTCAACTGGATTCTTCTGTCGGCTTCTTTCTCAAAGTTGCGTCTACCGAGCTGGATGACTTGTCCTAGGTAGACATACTCCTTCACAACTTCAAGAAGCAACCCTTCGATGTGGATTGGTAGAAATTATAATTAATCGGAATTATCCCACCATCGTAATTACCCCAATAAACTCTTTTACAATATGTGCAGTAGGTACCTGTATTAGTTTGTGCTTGAGGTGCGGCCACACTAGAGGTAATATCTTGCAATTGACGTCGATTGGATTCAGTAGACTCGACACACAAGATACCAAGCCGCATACTTCGTGACGAATCTAGTAACAGAAATAATATAGGCGTCAGATATGAATTTTAGTACTTACGAGAGATAATTTTGGTTCCTGGTCAGAAGATATAAAACTTATGTAAGTGTTGAACAAACCAATCGTAAGTTTATCGTACAGTTTCTGAACTGAGATTTGTTTCGAACTATAAAGATTGAGTAAAGGATTTTGAACTTAATACGTATATCAATTGGATGCAAACATAATTACCAGGGAAGGGGGAAAGGGAGCGCTAACATTTATTTCTTACTCGCGGCTTCGTGATGTAAAAATACTTCCCTATTTGAATCGGATTTTGTTCACAATTTTATGGGTTTTTTTTTTCATGGAACCCTGATTCTTTTTCTAAAATAAAAGAAGCCTAAGTGACTCCTTATAAAATCAGCTATCTGCCCGTAAAACTCCCGTCAAAATCGGTCCAGCTGTTTCGGAGATCCAAACAGACAGACACAGACAAACATTTTACTTTTTTTTTTTGTTTTAATTACCGTATATACTTACACATGCATTTAGTAAAAGCTTGATGTTACAAATGAGCTTAAAACTACATAATTATTGACATTACAGGTTACTAAATCCCGCCTAATCTATACTAATAATAAAGCTGAAGAGTTTGTTTGTTTGTTTGAACGCGCTAATCTCTGGAAGTACCAGTCGGATTTGAAAAATTATTTTTTGCATTTGATAGCCCAATTCTTAAGGAAGAATAGATGGGCAATTTAACATTACGCTAAGACCCTTAGGAGCCGAGCAAAAAGAAAAAAAAAGTCAGAAAGAACGCTAAGCAAAAACGAAGTAATAGCGCGGGCAGCCGATGCGATACGACGGGCTGGGTGGATCGGGGGAACAAGAAATTTCACGCGGACAGAAGCTAGTACAACATACTTGTATGCATGCGGGGTACCCAAATAGCGAACTCAAAATGTTCTTGTCCTAAATCATTATTCTAAAGGCCTATTTCCCGATGTCCGAGTAGCCACTACTTACCGAATCAATTCAAAAACGGAACAAATTTTGTATGAATTTATATGCCAACTACTTTAAGGTCGCTGTTACAAATGGGTAGTCAAATCATTACTTTTTTACACAAAAGCATGTTGTATTAAATAAAATGCTTTGCATTCTTAAAATGTCTTTTGGCCGAATTGTTGATAGATGTGCATGGTACGATTCTGAACTGTAAATATAATTTTATGTAGGTACACTTTCTCAATAAATGTACCGAAGTAAACACTTTCACTTCCGTACATTAATTGAGAAATTGTTTCATAAAAAAAATATATTTATAGTTCAGAATCGTACCTTGCACATCTATCAACAATTCGGCCAAAAAACATTTTAAGAATGCGAAGCATTTTATTTAATAAACATACTTTTGTGTAAAAAAGTAATGATTTGACTACCCATTTGTAACAGCGTCCTTAATAGGAACTTAATAGTAGGTGGTGAAACTAACTAAACTTACCCATAAGTTAGGATGTGCAAGGAACACAGCGCTCTCAGCTACGAGGTCACACAGTGCTTGTTTGGGCAACAAGCCCAGCTCTGCCAAGTTGGTCGTAGCTCTTAACGCCTTCGCTATTATCCACTCCGACTGATCAGTTAGGCCCTGCACAATTATAATATTACAAGATAACATAACATCGCGCCTGTATTCTCCGAAGGGTTGTCAGAGATGCACCTATAGTACTGTAGAGGCTTTGAACCTTATGCGTTTTAGCATGCAACCTCCGTGGATGTTTGATTAGTAAGAGAAAAACTTTGAATTTGGTATAGGTGACAGATGTCAGGCGGCCACGACGGGCCGATGGGATAGTTCTCTAAATATGTATTGATAATTTAATATTATATCAGATTTCAATAACCAGGGGGCCAACCACCACTTCTTAAAGCAGTATTATTTTAATGTTACTTCAGTGTGAGAAAGAGATGGAGCTATACAGGACGTCTAGCTCCATCTCTTTCCCACACTCATGTAAGATTAAAATAATACTGCTTTAAGAGGTGGTGGTATAGCTCCTGATCCCTCTTTAATGCAGAGCTGCCCCCTGAGAGGTTCGACCCCTCACAGTTATGTTTAAGTCCCGTGTAACAGGGGGCGAGCCTATTACCATCAACCGGGCACAAATCCAGACTCTAGGCTGCTAGGGTCGCGGTTGTTTGAAAGAGATACCGTGGCCCTGGGCTCGGGCAACTGAAGGAACACGGGTGGGTTTTAGTCAGTAAAAGTCTGAAGCCTGCTTCGCCCAGAGCGGGAGAAGTCATTCGATGATTCCCCATTCACAAAAAAAAAAGGCTGCTACTGAGAAATTCCTGATGGAAAAAACCCAATAGCACTTTGCCCGACCCGGGAATCGAACCCAGTACCTCATGCTCAGCAGTAGCGCTTGCGACCACTAGACCAACGAGGCAGTAAAAATAAATTAGATAAAATAAAACATTACCTTCTGGGCTGGGTAAAAATGTATAAAAAAAATATTACCTATTTAGGAATGAAGAAAACAACGTAACCAGCCAAAACATTGCGGTTTTCAATTGACTAAACTAGCAACGGATTAATATAAAATTGAGTCAAACTCAAAGCATAAATAAAAAGAGAAGTCCTGACTGACTGACTCATCAACGTCCAGCCCAAACCCTTGAACCTAGAAAGCTGAAATTTTGCACAGAGGTTCCCTTTATTATGTAGACAAGGAATAAGGAAAGATTTCCCGGTAGTACGTTCCCGTGGGATATTTTCCGACATCCACGCGGGCGAAGCCGCTGGCAAAAGCTAGTTTCAAATAAACCAATTACAGGCACTTTTGAATTGTCAAGGGGTCGGTCAGTCAGAATGGTGAAGCTAGGCGCCCATTCCAAAGCGTAGTAGGTACACACTGCTACTCATCGAGCTATACACTTCCAGTTTACACTGACCTCTCATTGTAAGGAGATCCTATACAATGCGAGATCAGCTTACACTGGAAATGTATAGCTTGATCTGTAGCCGTGCGTACCTAGGTGCGTAATAGACAATAGATTGAGTGCGTAATTTAATAAACCGTAGGAATGAATTAAAGAACCGCAAGCAATGATATTATACAGCCATACAGGTTGTATCAGAAAGATGTGATTAAACCTAAGGGTGTGATACAGACCATCAAACTGAACAACTTTCTCCATGGGACCAACATCGTAATCGTGAAAAAAATATCAGCCGTCCCATACATTTGGGTCCAGTAGGCATTGAAGTTTCGTACGGGACCACTGATATTTTTTTCTCGACTACAATGTTGGTCCCATGGAGAAAGTTGTTCAGTTTGATGGTTTGTACCACGACTTTCTGATACAGCCTGTATATGTCGTAGCCAGATCTTAGAATTGATATATTATTGTAGATTTCTACATAGGCTGCAATTCCTACTATTGGCTCAAAGAAACATCCTCGTACTTAGTGCTGCTGCCTTTTTATCTTATATCTACTTTGAGTAATGACACTAGTATTTGGTGGCTAAGTAATAACAGCCGCACGGGTCGATCCATCAGGTTAAGCTACGCTTGCCGGGGTTGGTCCGTGGATGGGTGACCATCTTTACATGCCCCTCTCCGTGCCTCGGAAAGCACGTTAAGCCGTTGGTCCCGGCTATCATTCGTGGATCTTTGACAGTAGTTACGGGTCGACAGAAGCCCGAAAGTCTGACAATCAGTCTTACCAAGGGGTATCGTATTACCCAGTTAATTGGTTGTGGAGGTCAGTTAGGCAGTCGCTCCATGTAAAATAATGGTATTCAGCTGCATCCGGTTAGACTGGAAGCCGACCCCAACATAGTTGGGAAAAGGCTAGGCAGATTGATTGAGTAATGACACTAGTATCTCGTACCTGCTGTAGCAGCGGCACGAGTATAGGCGCAGCGTGGTGCCCTACATAGGCTGCGACGCCCACCACTCGCTCAAAGAAACACCCGCGCAAAGCTGCCTCTTCTTTGTCGTTCAGGAACGTCACCATGTGGGATAGGATTACGTCATTAGCTGTAATAGAGATATTATTTATTAAATTATGGTAGTTACAGCTACAGTTAAAATACAGCTGTAATAGCTATCTATTACAGCTGTATTTTAATGGAAACTATGAGCGAGCTTTAACATTCATACAGTGCGTCAAGGATCCTTTAGCGTTCGAATAACTTTGGTAAACATTTGTGGAATGTATAGAAAAAACAAAATTATGGCGTTAGTATCGATTTTGGTCACGCGCCTAAAGTACAGCTATTCCTTGTATAGCTATTTTTGTACCGCGGGGGGCGGGACGCCGTAAGCGTTGACGAATGAGCGGCCCGACTGTCCCTCGTCTAACCGCGTACATACACATGGCGCGGTACAGCGGTAACGGTCAAACTTTAATATTGTTAATTGTGTTTCATATTCGATTCCATGGCCTATGATATACATACATACATAAACTCACGCCTTCTTCCCATGGGGGTAGGCAGAAACTAGAGAACGCCACCTGCTACGATCCTTACATACTCCTTTTGCTTCGTTTACGGTCATACACGCACGCCTGCGAGTACAACGCACCTGACCTTTCTGAAGAACATCACCAATAAGGTCACTATATTATTAAGCCTTCCTAGGGCGTCCGCTCCCGGCGTTTCCACTCACATCTGCCTTGTAAATACTTTTGGTCTATGATGTCATATATAGTACATTACTTTTAAAAACTACAAAGCTCCGGTTATAGCAAAAAGGCTGCTTTTTGTGACATAACTCCTTTATTTTAATAAATGAAAGAGCTTTTTATTGAGCTGAAATATATCTAATGCGTAGAAGCATATAGCATAATCAGCCTACAATCTTACCATTGCTGGGACACAGGCCTCGTCCTCTCTTCGAGAGAGCTGTAATCCACCACGCGGGCCCAGTGCGGGTTGGTAGATGTCACATGTCTTTGAATTTTTGGTTCTAGGACATGCCGGTTTCCTCACGATGTTTTCCTTCACCGTTTTGAGAGCAGTGGTGATGAAATTATTTAAACAAAGTAAAGCGCCTGTCTGGGTTCGAAACCACGACCAAGAATGCATAGAAGAGTATGAAGTTATAGTAATTTAATGTCAATACAATAGCTGATAATAGGAATAGACCAAATGATAAATCTTACCAGTTTCTGTAATTTTGAAAAAAAAAAAACAAGTTCAGATATAATTTAAACGGTATGAAATTGTGGTTTTTAGTTTTAAAAAAAAAACTTATTTTTCATAACACAATTAAACTAAATTAAATAAATACAACTCACCCTTTTGTTTCCCGAAGAATATACAAAGTTTGGTGATACCATTTTCGACTAGCGCACGTTTCACTACCGCTTGCGAATCAGTCAGTAGATATGATACTGTAGACCGTACCTGACGCAAGGAAAACAAATGATTGGACGGATGCAAAACTATCGGTAACATTTGAAAATGAACCTTATTGACTATTTGACACAATATTGGTAACTGGTAACAAAAAGAACTACTGGAAACTATAAACGCCTCTCTTTACGACTTTACGAGCATCTTCTCCGATATTCCGACAAGAGCTCGACAAAAGAAACACTAAAAACACTTAAAGTCAAGCTAGTGCAAAGAGGAGTGCTACTAACATAGTCTTAAGCCTATTTTATTAACACAAGTTTTTGTTTATATTCAAATATGTATTTTTAGGTTAAGGTATTTATCTATGGGCCGTGTCGCCTGAAATAAATGGTTTATTATTATTATTTCGTTTATTTATTTAATTTCTTATCTATTTACATTTTTAAATATTTCTTAAAAAAAGGATATAAAAAAACATTTAAAAATATAAAAAAATAGAGGTCCGCCGGTGTCGGGAGCAGGGTCCAAGCTACCGGTGGTTAGGGCTGCAGAGACAGGAACCTTCTCACAATGCGAGCCGTATCAAGGAGTACTGCCTTCTGAATCAGGCCCTTGATCCAACCGCCTAATGATAGCCTCGAGAGATGTTGTTCGAGGCTTTCGGCCATCAGGCCATTGGCCGTTACGACAATCGGCACAATGACAGCCGAGCTCACATTCCACATATCAACAACCTCGCGAGCTAAGTCGAGATATTTTATTTGTTTCTCTTTCTCAGCTTTCACTTTTAATTATTATTATTATTATTAAAAGATATACTCTTTCTAACCATTTATTTTAATTTTTACATAAGCACGGCTATGTGTGCGTCAGTGAATACGCGGTGCCTTGGGCCTAAGGCGGGCGCGACGGCGGGGGCGTGCGGTGCCACAGTGACGAGCGAGCTGTTGTAGCGCTCATGATGTATTTCAGGTGTTGCAAACCATGGACGAGGATTTGGTATTTTTAGGTAGCCCGTGTCAACACTTGACTGCATCCTGAGTAAAATATCACCTAAAATCACCAGAGAAGATTCAAACTTTATTTTATTTTGCTCCATGTTTTGCTTCATAATTTTCTTGTTATTGTGCTATTACTGTGGTGTGGATGTTAGGGCTATTACGCACTGTCGACTAGTCGCCGGCGACTCAGTTGTCGACGACTGTAATATTGTATAGTTTAAATAGGTGTTTACGCACTAGTCACCGGTTGCCCGGGCGACTCGGCGACTCGCCGCGCAGTGGCGACGCACAGGCAACTGCCGGTCGCCGGCGACCAATAGGAGCACGGTTTCAAATGAAAGCATTCACACTGCGAGCAACTGTCGTAACGACCGGACGGACGCGCACAATGAGTTTTGACACGCACAATGAGTTTGGAATACTGTCGCTCGGCTCGGTCTCCGGCCCTAGTTTCCCATGTTTCGGTCGCCGAGGGACTGAGTTGCCGGCGACTAGTCGACAGTGCGTAATGGCTCTTACTGTGCCATGTATCTGGTTTAGATTGAATCGCATTTATAAATATTACAGTATTTACCGCAATTTAAAAAAAAAAAAAAAAAAATGTTTGCAGACTTACGCCGAGCGACAAGACTGAACCTGGTTTGATACCTCTGCCACCCGCGCATTAAGTCGCTTGCTAACTAGGCCCGTAGTGTGGCCATAACGCGCGGATAGGAACATTTTAAAACTACGCGCGCTATCTCGCTCGGGTCTGTCGCGCCAGTCGCTCGCCTTCGTCGCCGTCGTCGCAACCGCGCTAAGCTGGCAGTGTGGATGCACACTATGAAGTTCGCCAATGACAGGCAACCATAGACGAAAAAACGTGTTAAATTTAATACTTCATGAATGCTAAAATACAAGAAATGGTTGGAAAGATTATATTGACGCCATTTCAGACTGCATTAGGATCAGATCTAATATAAACTTTCTAAGATAAATTTATAGCTTGTATCTTGCCACTAACTAGCGAAATATCAGATTACTTTCGACTAGATTTGAGCGTGTGAACTTTGTTGGGGTCGGCTTCTAGTCTAACCAGGATGTAGCTGAATACCAGTATTTTACATGGAGCGACTACCTATCTGACCTCCACAACCCAGTTACTGGTTAATACGATACCCCTTGGTAAGACTGGTTGTCAGACTTTCGGGCTTCTGACGACCCGAACGACTGTCAAAGATCCACGAATGATTGCCGGGGCAATGGCTTAACGTGCTTTCCGAGGCACGAAGTGGTCTTGGTATGTAAAGATGGTCACCCATCCACGGACCAAACGCGGCAAGTGTAGCTTAACCTGATCGATGAACCCGTGCGGCTGTTATTACTTAGCCACAACCCCCTGAGTAACCTACGAGCCCCAGAGGGACCTAATTTAAGACATTGGCTAGGTGATTGACCCAATTCTCTGACCTAAAAAAAAAATCTGGTTATTGAGTTTTAAAGCTATGATAATTTCGTACACATACCATCTCATGCAGCGCAGATAGTTCAGTCTCATAGTTAATGTTGGCAGCTTCTTTATCTACCATGTTCTGAGTTTGATCCAGGAAACGAACCGCAGTCTCCGCCAATTTAGCTAACAAAAGAAAAATTTGACTTTCAATGGGGTAATTTGAAGTTACAGAGTAATAATGATAATTTTAATGATTATTATTTTGTAAATTTAATGAAATCATTATTACTTGTCTTTTTACGATCGCGAATCATATTTGAATTAACATAAAACCTAATACTGATCTGCAAATTGCAAAAAAAATTAAGAAAATTTAAATTTCGCAAGCTGTCCTGGCGTTTTCGACTTGAGGTCTCACGCATTTTGTCACCTCTCTCGCTCAGATGGCTTTTTTTGAAAAATGTAATCAATTAGCGTATTAGTAAATAATATAAATTTAATAGGTATCTAATTATTAAACACATTTCCATTGTGTTATCTAATAAACTCAGCTCAAAAAGTATTATCTGTTTTTGAGATGAGTTAAATAAATGTCACAATAAAAACTTTTTTACAAAAAAATACAATCGACTTCCAAAAACAACACTACAAAGTGAAAAATAACTTTAATTTCGGAAGTCGGTGTCTAGTTAAATGTATTTTCGTTTTTTGCCACCGACTTCCGAAATTAAAGTTATTTTTCACTTTGTAGTGTTGTTTTTGGAAGTCGGTTGTATTTTTTTGTAAAAAAGTTTTTATTTTTCACTTTTTAGTTGTGTACCTACCCCACACAAATTCTAATACCTCTATCTGCAAAACAACTAGAAAATCATCCATATAAAAGTGGGGAAAAAATACGTATTATTGAAGCTAACTCAAAAACTACCCAAGCAAAGTCAATCAATTTTATATGGGACCAACTGTGATGTATACTCTTTCGAATAAAACAAAAAAAATCCAAATCGGTCCTGCCTTCTTCGAGTAATCGGGGAACATACATAAAAAAAAAAAATAAAGGTTCCGACGAATTGAGAACCTCCTCCTTTTTGAAGTCGGTTAAAAATGTGTTTTAATGATTACCTATTAAATTAATATTATTTACTAGATCGCTAATTGATTAGTTGATTACCTACATTTAAAAAAAAAAGCATCTTTTAATTTAACATTCTTAAAAATTTGGTCCCGTGTGAGCGAGAGAGGTGAAAAAATGCGACAGCCCTCTTAACTCACCGATATTATTAGCATAAGCGATGCGCACAGGCACACTAGGATCCGTAGCGCGGGGCGCTAGTTCCGGCAGGATATATTCCGGGAACACATTACAGTCGGCGTTGGGTAGTGATCGCACGAGGGCGACGGCGCGCGCGCAGGTCGCTACAGCGCATGCGCGGACGCGGGATACGCTGTCGTGGGATAGGTGGATCTGAGAAAGACAGAAAAGATTATTGGGAAGGGTTAATTTTCAATGCACTATACTAGATATAATTTATATTTATTTAATTTAAACAAAACGATCATACAACAATGAGATTAGATAAATACAACAATTAAAATGGTAACAACCACTGATTAAGTTGTCTCATGTAACCAAAATTTCTCCATTTATCAAAATACTAGCTTTTGCCCGCGGCTTCACCAGTATGGGGTCGGAAAATATCCCACGGGAACGTACTAGCGGGATAATAAGTATCCTATGTCCCAACTCAAGTCATGATCTACCCATGTGCCAAACCTGTTCAGCCGTTTTAGTGTGAACGCGTAACACACAAACAAACTCACTTTCGCATTTATAATATTAGTTAGGATTGACAACATTTGTCAAAATTATCTCTCTTTTAAGAAGAAAATTAAGAAGAGAGTTAATAAGACTGATTCTGACTGCTAGAACCGCACGTGTTCTTTATTTACAGTATTTCTGTGGCAGTCACATGAAGATTAATTTGTCGAGCGTAACTTAACTCATCTTAAAAAAGCAAAAAAAAAAAAATTGTCCTTTCGCTGTTTGAATACAGAGCCATCTCTAGTTTAGTTTTTAGCCTGAAAAAACAAAAACTTTTGACACTTAAAACTGACATTCAAAAACATTCTAATTAACACCGAAATTGGCAGTTTTAAGGTGAAACAATAGAAAACATGAGTAAAAAAAATTAACTCACAATATAAGGCAAAATCCGATCCAAAATGGTCTCCGAACTAGAATTCTCGCACAGCAGTTGCAAAATCTCCAAACTGTACAATTTCGACGTACAATGATGCAGCCCCCTAATACATGACGTCACCAATGACGTAATCAGTATCAAACCTTCACTATCGGGCCCCATATCTTTTCTTTCTGGTGCTTTGTCATCATCTTCATCGAAATCTGTGGTATTTACGTTCAAAACTTTGAATTTGTCTTTTAATTTGTCTATATTGTCTATGTTCTGATGGTCTGTGGTTTCTTCTACTAAGTCTTGGTAGTTTTTGGCATCTGATGGTTGGGTGAAGATCTTGATGATGTTTCTTATGTCTTGGTGTATTCGGAGTATTTTTTCGTCGGGAGGTAGTATGGGCTGGGCGGAAAATATCAGCATGTATGACTGGAGGAAGGAGTAGAAGTATTCTGGGAATAATCTGGAACAAAAATTGAAGTTTGTCAGTACAACGGGTACTCAAAGACGTAGAACATTTACTGGTCTCCAAAATAAACAGACACAGACCACCGTAGGATGCCGTTAGTGGTGCAAAAGAGAACTACAATAATATATTAATTAATGTCTTCATGCGTGGCTAAGTAATAACAGCCGCACGAGTCGATCCATCAGGTTAAGCTATGCTTGCTGGGGTCGGTCCGTGGATGGGTGACCATCTTTAGATACCGAGACCCCTCCGTGCCTCGGAAAGCACGTTAAGCCGTTGGTCCCGGCTGTCATTCGTAGATCTTTGACAGTCGTTACGGGTCGTCAGAAGCCCGTAAGTCTGACAACCAGTCTTATCAAGGGGTATCGTATTACCCAGTTAATGGGTTGTGGAGGTCAGATAGGCAGTCGCTCCTTGTAAAATACTGGTATTCAGCTGCATCTGGTTAGACTGGAAGCCGACCCCAACATAGTTGGAAAAAGGCTAGGCAGATTGATTGTCTTCATGCGCAAGAGCATTATGATTATGATACTCCAGGGTGGTGACGATTAAGATAAAGTTTTTTTTTTATCTTCAATCGGCTTTTTGCTATAATCTGATGTTATCTGGGATTAATTTGGATTAGGTGCGATTCCATTAAGCGGCAACCGTATGAGTTGGTATAGACTAAATAGTTAGTTTCTCTGATATCTAAGACCGGACAAGATGACAAGACTGCCCACCCGAGCCTAAAGTGCAGTAATAGCAATTTTGGTAGGTTTTGAGTTACATATTATTCTGAATTCCCATTTTATTTTTTTATTTTTTTTTTATAAAAAAATAACGTAAAACTCTTTAGTATTTCAGTTTTGTACATATCCTTTCACCTTGCATTCAAAGTTTTATCGAAATGTCCGTTTTTCGAATTCGTGTTCTTGCTGTTACTGCACTTTAGGTTCGGGAGAGCAGAAGATGTAACTCGTCTAAAAAGATGGCAAATACATAGGTCTAGTATTTGCCATCTTTTTAGGCGAGTTACATCTTCCTGTCGAGTTAATAGGTTCATAAATCATAACCAATTCATTTGTGTGTTTATTGAGTCTTTCTTTGTATCTCTTGCTTATTTTGCAGGCTTCCTCCTTCACGTGTTTCTCACGGACCAGTGTGTACTTGGAATTGTTCTTAGAGCAATGTTTTAAAATCTCTGGAGGATCTCGATATTGGAGTTGCTGGCACTGCCCCAGAACTCAATCCCGTAGAGTCTTGTAGACAAGTAGTGTTATTGAGGGATAGCTGGGATTGACGCCGTAGTAACCAAGATAGACCTTTGAATTCCAAAGCGGCTTCTGTTTTCTTGGCATTGATGTGTGTAACAGCATTATGATACTCCAGAGTGGTGATAAAGTGATCAAATAAAATGAAGGGCACTTTGGTTAAAGGTACATTATTTCATAGGGGCATAAAGTTGAAAATGCATGAAAAACAAGTATTTAAAACACAGTCTAGCCATACCTGAAAATAAGCTGAAAATAATAGCCTACTAGCTAGTCGACAGTTTTTAGGAAACCAATTGAAAATATTCCTTGTGGTCTATTTTCCTTAAAACATGAATATTTCATCAAAATAATAACATTGACAATACTAATTTTTCATGGGAAATTATTAATCGCACACCAGAAAAATCTCCCATAAACGCCTATAAGTCATCACGCCAGCGTTTCCTCGGCCTCCCTCGGCGACGAGGCCCGTCTTCTGGGTCCCACTGCGTGACGACTCTGGCCCATATGTCCCGATGGATCAGACTTGTTGCTCACATCGGTGATTCCAGTGTTGGAGCGTATCGGTCGCTGACCCCAATACGCTACGCTCCATCGCCCTTTGGCAAACCTTGATTTTGGACCTTTGAGAAAATAAATAGTAATTAAAAAATACTTCACTCACTTCCCCCTAGCCTCATCCAGATACAGCTCAGCAGTCCTCCTATCCCTGGGGTTCCTTTCAGTCATGGAGTGCAGCAGGGTCTTCAGCTGCGTTTCTTCAGTTGTCAACGTCATGGTGGGCGGCCGGTCCTCGCCGTTCCTGTAGGCTAGTAGACCGGGCAGGTCGAGGGCGGGCGTGCCGTCATTCCAAAGTTCTAGGAGGGCGCAGCTGGTGACGAAACATTGTGGTTAGAAAGAAAAAATTTTAGTTTAAAAAACTAAAAAACACGCTTTAATACCATTAAACTGAACTAAAAAGTAAAAAATATTTTTTTCAATGTAAGAATAAAGTGATTAACGAGCAAATTAATGTCATTGTAAAAAAAAGCGTGGGTTGCTTTCGAATTCAGAGTTAGTGTAAGAATGTCGTACAAAGCACCCCACGCTTTTTTTACAATGACATTAATTTTCTCGTTAATCACTTATTTATTCTTACATTGAAAAAAATATTTTTTACTTTTTAGTTCAGTTTAATGGTATTAAAGCGTGATTTTAGTTTTTTAAACAATAATTTATTTTTAGTTTTTTTAGAGATAAATCGTTAATCCTGATGATCCTGATCAGGATAATGGGACAATTTTTTTAAATTATTGTATTGTCATCGGGCCCTGATAAAATTTAAAATTAATCTGACCATTTAAGGTGGGTAAAAATCGTGTTCAAAGATTCCGTTCCATACATACAGGTGAAGCTAATAAAAGCGTGTTAAAAAGAAAGTTACAGTGACAATTTAAAATAGTTATACTTTTGGAAAAACCGGCTAAGTGCGTGTCCGACCACGCACAATGAAGGGTTCCTTGCCATTGTAGTTGAAAAACAAGTATTCCCATGCATTTTTGAAAATTAATTTTAGCAACGAAATATAAGAATACTCTCTCGTCTCGTTACTCTAAATTGAAGAGTACAACTGTGTCGTAGCATGACGACTGAAGTGACGCGTATTCAAATTCAAATTCAAATTGTTTATTGGCACAATTAACATATTATAAACTATTGTTTATTGGCACAATTAACATATTATAAACTATTGTTTATTGGCACAATTAACATATTATAAAGTAAGACGTGTTTGGAGCCTCCCTTTAAGCAAAAAATGCCTGTATTAGGAGACTCCGCTCTTCCATAACATTGCAGTATTATACATTATACTAACTGTGTGCTAGTAATAAAATAGTTGGTGAAAAATATAAAAAAAAAAAAATTAAATTGATAAATTAAATTAATTACTAACAATAAATAACACAATTTATTGTTGTTGTATGTGGAGTAATGTGTGATGTGGTGTAGTGTAGTGTGTTGTGTGTGGTGTAGCGTAGTGTGATGTGTGTGGGGTAGTGTAGTGTGGTGTGTGCGTTTTATTTTTTGTTTACCTTTATTTAATTAATTACCTAAACCGATGGAGTAAGGCAAGGCTATGCTGTTCTTCGATACGACGATACTCTTAATAAATTATCGTCGTATCGAAGAAAAAAAAACCAAAAAAATATTGATGATATAGGTAGTATTGCAATCCGACTTACCCAGCCGAAAATATATCCATACTGGGTACAAGTTCACCAACTTTACAGGGTGATTCACTCAGCAACAAGCCGCCCATTTTGTCATCACCCTGTAAAATGATAATTTGATAATTATCGTTTGTTTGGTACATATTGATATAACCACTTTTTTTTTCTTTTTTTTTTTTTTTAAATAAACGGTTTCACATAAATAAACGGTTTCGACACATAAGAGCTTGTGTAATCAAATCAGCAGCGCGCATCATGACACTTTTATGTCATTAACATAAGGTTTAAATTGCTTTGATTCATGTGCGCTCTTGAGACGCAACAACTGTACTACCCAACTTCCATTTGTGTAGCATTTGTTGTTGCACCTGCAATATCCATTGACAAATAATATAACTTTATTTATTTTTCATGAATACGTCTTGATTCGACTCTTGGCAGGTTCCTTATTGCTAGGCAAAGGGCAGTATACAACCACGGAACAAAGTAAAATAGTTTGGCGCAGCGGTGAGGCACACAATACTGTTTTTTTTTGTGTACGGTAATTAAAAGTTTTTTGGTGATATAGGTAAGTTGGTGACATGGCTAAGTAATAACAGCCGCACGGGTCGATCCATCAAGTTAAGCTACGCTTGCCGGGGTTGTCCGTGGATGGGTGACCATCTTTACATATCGAGACTCCTCCGTGCCTCGGAAAGCACGTTAAGCCGTTAATCTCGGCTGTCATTCGTGGATCTTTGACAGTCGTTACGGGTCGTCAGAAGCCCGAAAGTTTGACAACCAGTCTTACCAAGGAGGTATCGTATTACCCAGTTAATGGGTTGTGGAGGTCAGATAGGCAGTCGCTCCATGTCAAATACTGGTATTCAGCTGCATCCGGTTAGACTGGAAGCCGACCCCAACATAGTTGGGAAAACGCGCACAATAACGAGATAGTGCAAGCGAGTGACTGCTAGTGTGAGGAAGATAGACATACGTCACTTGTTTCGTTAAACGTCTCTAGTAGTTCTAATGCAACTTTTTTTTATATCACCAACTTACATGATATATCACCTTTCCTTGCACTATAATAAAATTGTGCGCCTTAACCAGGGCCAAATTATTTTTATTTTTTTTCTTTAAAACTTACCGCAGGCCTATTATGTGGGTCAGGAGCCCTCACGAATCTTTCGGGCGCGACGTAGCAGAGCCTCCTGCGAGACGTGTCGAAGAAGTAGCTAAAGTCGGCCGGGTTGTCATCGGGCAGGAAAGTCGGCTTGAACGACGCTATGTCTGTGAGCAACACCCACAGCCAGGAGGTCACCATTACGTTTTCTAACTGAAAAATGAGAAGTTTGGAATTAAAAAACTTTTTTACAAAAAATACAACCGACTTCCAAAAACAACGCTACAAAGTGAAAAATAAATTTCGGAAGTCGGTATTTTCGTTTTTTGCCACCGACTTCCGAAATTAAAGTTATTTTTCACTTTGTAGTGTTGTTTTTGGAAGTTGGTCGTATTTTTTTGTATAAAGTTTTTATTTTTCACTTTTTAGTTGTGGTACCTACCCCACACAAATTCTAATACCTGCAAAAGAAACTAGAACATCATTCATATAAAAAGTGGGGAAAAAAATACGTATTACTGAAGCTAACTCAAAAACTACCCAAGCAAAGTTAATCAATTTTATATGGGACCAACTTTGAGGTATAGGTACCCTCTCGAATAAAACAAAACATTTCCAAATCGGACTCTGTAAAAAGTTGTGCGAGGTCAAACATATAAAAAAAAAACATACGTGTCGAATTGAGAACCTCCTCCTTTTTTTTTCGTCGGTTAAAAATATGAAATCAAGTCCGTATTCGCGGGCAAGGTAGCCACAGTTGTTGAATGAGACAGTCAACCTCGCGGAATCATGGTCTAATTTTCCAAAAGTTTACATTTATTGGTAAGCACTGCGCTTGCCGCGGTCGGTCCGTGGATGGGTGACCATCTTTACATACCGAAATCCTTCCGTGGCTCGGATAGCACGGTAAGCCGTTGGTCACGGCTGTCATTTGTGCCAAAGTCTGACAACCAGTCTTATCAAGGGGTATTATATACTCAGTAACTGGGTTGTGGAAGTCAGATAGGATTGCCTATCTGACCTCCACATGTAAAATATTGGTATTCAGCTGCAAGCCAACCCCAACATAGTTGGGAAAAGGATAGGCAGATTGATTGTTAAGTTAAGAGTTTCTTCCATACATCTCTATTAGTTGTCATCTCGGTAGTCACCCCCTTTCTACCCATAACATCTTTCACACAGTCCATCAATCGTTTCTGTGCTCTTCCTCTACTTGTATAGCCATCCACATTCATACTCGTAACTTTCCTCATGACTTTTTCATTCTCCTTCTCCAAACATACATTTAGTTTAATGAGGTTTGACTTTGAAAGTTTTTAATACGGAAAAACCTCCTTACCTTAATATCACCATGACAAATCCCAAGTTTGTGCATGCGGTGCAGTGCATACAGCACTTGGAAAGTGATCCATTTCTTCTCAAGAGTGGTGAGGAATGGACGAGTGGACATGCGGTCGTACACGCTGCATTTACAGTATTCGCGCATTAGAAGACCTGCCTTGTCTGTGAGCTGGAAGATGAAAACATGGTTTTACTTGATTTGACCATTTCTGTGAATAAGAATAATTTATTTGCATGTACAACGCCAACAATAATACAACAATACAATATCTACAACGCCATATCAAAAAGAAACTATCAATGGTGCCACCCAAAAAATAAAATCCTTTTCGTGCGTTCCTATACCGTAAAAAATTAAGTTTTCCATAAGTCGAAAATTTTTATCAAAGTAAACCCATACCAACAAAGTACTACTTTTCTCTCTTTCTCTCTCTTTTTTCATTGAGAACAATTATATCAGAAATAAATACTTACAATAACCCTCTGGAATGGCAAACAGTTGAATGCCGAAGCCAGTTGCTCTTTGATCTTCAGTATCCTCTCCTTATGTTCAGCTAGAGGCAGTGACGGGTCATGGACTGCAAATACCTTCACAACTACTAGACCTTCACGAGATCTAGCTCGAGCTACCTTCAGAAAACGGGTTGAGCCAAGGCTGAAAGGAAAATGTTTGTAAAATTAATCTTTTAAATCTTTTTGAGTAAACTGGATTTTCTGTATTTATAACAAATATAATTATGCTGTACATTGTGTTTGTGGGCCGCTGGGACTCGCCGATGTGGCAGCACTGGATGCGACTACACACTGCGGGTGGTCGCATCCAGGGCTTGCCATAAACTGGCACTCCTGTGCGGTACCACTTTGTGATTTTTATTTCTTTCTGTGGCTTATTATTATTGTTTTGTATCCTTTTGTTTTTATTTGATAGTTAGTCTTTTAATTTAGGACCTATGTAAATAGTTGTGTAATATTTTATTGTATATAAGCATTTTAATGTACTTACATGAAGTAAATAACTATATATTGTCATTTTATTACATGTATTTGCTATCATAGCAACCATATTCACAGTCATAGCCAAAACAAAGATGTAAAGAAAAGATAAAGTGATTGGTGCTTGTTCTGACTCAATTTTATTTTAATATCAAGGAAATATGTTGCTGGATTGGCATACAGTTTTTAGTTTGAATTTGATAATATTATATGCGACGTGGATATTGCACACCTATTTTTATCAAAATACTTATCAATATTGACATTGTGATACACATAAAATTGAATCATACCTCTGATCGAACGACAAGTCTACATGATCGCTCAGGTAATGTTCTACGGGATATATCTGCGACGGAGCGACACCCACCAGCTGATTTCCCATTGTGTAATGTTAAAATTTGCAAGAAATTGCGTTCAACACATTTCCTTCTCAACGATAACTTATTTATTTTCGACCCAGTGGATGGTACAGCTTTGGATCTTAGAGAGCACTTGTTTATCTTCTGAGTTTATAACTATAAGAATAACTGCGATATATCTAAGTTAAATTAATAGTAAGAAAGTGCACGTATGTATTCAAAACAAAGCAGAATTTTGCAATTTTTGACAAGCCTGCCAGTCAATCTAAACGTAACATTGACAAGTGGTGGTGCGTTCAGGAACGCACATTGAGAATAAAATTAGTGTTAGTTTTTCCTTTGAAAAAAGGGAAAAAAATATGATTCTTTCATAAAAAAAGTTATTTCTTGATGTTTTGATCAATCCTGGATCAGTCTGACTGTGTTAATTTTTTTAGCTTTCTTTGCATCGACTTTGATTTTCGTATTTTTCTCATTCTGTCAAAATTCATAGAGTAAAATGACAACACAACTCATCAAATCTGCTGTCATTAGCTGTATTTAGCTCTATGGTTTCTCTTTCCTTCAACAAACAAGCATTCCACCCATTTTCATTGAATTTGATATCGTTTGCTAATAATATTTCAAAGAAATGTCTTCTAAAAGTGAAAAAGATCGAGCCAAACAGATCCAGGACAGATGTCAGAACATATTGATGCAGATGTTGAAGGACGAGGACAATAAATATTGTGTTGATTGCGATGCTAAAGGTACGCGGATTTTTTCTTTTTTTGGTTGCAAATTTTTCGATAAATCGTCTGGAATGCACTTGTAATGAGGTCATAAAAATTTTAAATGTATGTTTCTTCACAACTTAGTTTAATTTCGTGAGTATAATTGAGGTCCTTGAACTCAATTTTTAACATCAAAATTATTCAAGTGACTCACGATATCTCGTAAGAACTGTCTTGCTATCCCTTCATATTTCATATTCTCATTACTTCCGTGCTCTTACTTTGTTAGTATTTATAATAAACAGTAAATCACGAAGGCTGCAAGTATTTGATAAACAATTTGTTCTTGGTTGAATGATTTATAGGAATGTTTCAAAATAGTAATGTATTCAGTGCAAACAGCTGCTGTAAATAATTGCAAACTCAATTAGCTCTCCCAATCTTCTTTTCAAGATGTTTAACCTCAGTAAAATTAAGATAATAACCCTTATCATTGTTTCAATACCGTGGCATTCACTGTCTTTGCTCATGTATTAATGTACTTAATTGTAATATTTTGTCACATTCAAGTGTTATCTTATTAAAAAAAATTTCATGAGAAGACCCATGTAAGCTCACATTCTGCCACAGAAAGCCAACCTCTATAGTTGGGAAAATCCTTTGCCTAGTCAGATTTATGTTTTTGATTTGATTGTAGATTATATTGTTCACTTCTACTTTTACGTAGGACTTTATAGCAGCTAAATAAACATCAAAAGTAATTGGAATAGCAATTATTGAATTCACTCTGTGATGGAAAATACATGATTGTATTGTATATTGGCAGTATTTTTCTATGATATTTAAAGAAATAACACACACCTTCCCATGGGGGTAGGAAGAAACTATTGCACACCGCCTGCTACAATCCTTACATACTCCTTTGCTTCATTTAACAGCTGCAAAACGTTATTTTGTTACTAGACAACTTTAACTCTTAACCACTGAAGTATGAATGGCATTTGTTGCTGAAAACCGTTAGCCGACGTTCGCACGGACGTAATAGTATCGCGGCGATTTTTTTTCACACACTGGATTTTCAATGCTCGGTGTTTTTTCGACTCGCTGGGACGCACTCTGTTGTTGTTAGGTAGGATTCTCGAAGCTCAGCAAAACACCGAGAGTTGAATATTCAGTGCACGATAAAATCCCGCCGCGATATTTGTACGTCCGTGCGAACAGTGCGTTATTCATTCAAAACTTCATTTGGCGCGGGAGCACGTTCACACCTTTTTTGGTAGTTTTAGTTAAGTTTGTTTATGGTTTTTTTTCAACCTCTAAATTTTTCATCACAAAACAAATATCATCGCACCTTCTGTTTGAAATATTATATGATATAAAAATCAATAGAAACATTAAAACCTCTTGATGACTGGCTCAGAGATGTTTTATAACAGACAAATGTCTTTTCCGTGTCAGTGGTAGTGTTACGAAATTACACATTTGTGGTTGAGAGTTAAAGGATTATTTCTCAAAGCCAGGCACTATCTAACAGATAAGATTTGTGTAAAATGTAAACTATCTTTCAGATGAGTTGACTGACACTTATCTGGAGGGTGGTTAAAAACGCCTATATATGACAGTAAAAACCTCTACTGCAAAAACTCAAATGTTTAACAGATATTAAGTATCATACTCAATTTTGTTTGTGGAAGAGCTTGTGGCTAAGTAATAACAGTCGTACGGGTCGATCCATCAGGTTAAGCTACGCTTGCCGGGGTTGTCCGTGGATGGGTGACCTCTTTACATAACGAGACTGCTCTGTGCCTCGGAAAGCATGTTAAGCCTTTGGTCCCGGCTGTCATTTGTAGATCTTTGACAGTCGTTACGGGTCGTCAGAAGCCCGAAAGTCTGACAACCGTATCGTATCGTATTACCCAGTAACTGGGTTGTGGAGGTCTGATAGGCAGTCGCTCCATGTAAAATACTGGTATTCAGCTGCATCCAGTTAGACCGGAAGCCGACCCCAACATAGTTGGAAAAAGGCAAGGCAGATGATGATACTGAAATCTCTGGATTGCTTATTAGGAGCTTGCAATCATACTTCCTTATTAATCATTCATATTAATATTGTATAGTTATCATTATCATATACAGAGCTATTAATGGATGAGACATGTTTATATGGTTTGCATAACAATAGTTTATAACAAATATGGTATTATTCCTTAGCTATTGAGCTTATTATGCATAACATAACATCTTTCAATTGCAAATAATGTTGGTATTGACCAGTATGATAAGCATGGTATATAAAAAAAATAAAAACTTTATTCAGTTCAGAAACAGGGTACAATAAAGAAAAAAAACTAGTATCAGATTATAATATAGGGCCTTAGGTGCTAGATTTTACAAATTCTCTGGACCTCACACTAGGATTCCCTGTGTCGTGGGGTCCAGTCTCTTCCCAATCCCAAGTAAAGCAAACATTTTCATTATCATGAAGTACTTATTTAATCTTGACAAAAATCAAAAATAAATAAAAAAACAAAAGAAAATAAAAAAATATGATAAAAAAGAAACTAAGTTGGTAGGTAGGTATCTACATTTAAATTAATAAGAATTTTAATAAAAACTTTAATTTAATAAAATAATTATCTATCATTATGAAACTTTTAAATAGGTAAGAATAATAAAATAAATAAAATAAAATAAATAATAAGTATATTGTACAAGGAGATACACATTAACAGATACACTAAACATGGTAGTAAAAGTCGTAGTCAAAATCAGGTTGAACAGCTGGCTCCTGAACTAAGTAAAAAGATACTTGTATCTCAGGAGCCTAAGTTCCTGTTAAACATTGAAAATTACAACTAAATGCAATCAGGCTCAGTAATTACTATGAATTATAATAAAAGCTTTGGGCTGAAAAATACACTGCAGCTGCATGGTAAACAGGTAATGTTCCCACTGCTGGGACTCAGGCCTCCTCTTGGTGAAAGGGAGTGGGCTGTAATCCACCATGTAGGCCCAGTGCGGGTTGGTAGATGTCACATGTCGTCGAATTTTTGGTTCTATGACATGCCGGTTTCCTCACGATGTTTTCCTTGACCACATTGAGAGCAGTGGTGATGAAATAATAATTTACGCAAAGTAAAGCGCCTGCGCAATCTACACCTCGTAAGTCGCTGCCGTTACCACTGGGCCACCACTGCTCTCATAGCATGGTAAAAGCCTCTTCTAAAATATAGATAAAAAGCAAACAGCAACACTAAAAGTATAATTCTATTCACCATTTATCATCTGCCTAAGCCCCATGTGGGGTCGGCGCAACACGTTTTCTTCTTCCATTCTCCCCTCTCAACCGTAACGCTATCATTCACTCCCTTCTCTTCCATATCTATCTACTTTTTTTCCACATCTGTCAGGCAGGATGACACATCAAAATTTTTCTTTTCTTTTGAATTTAAATGCATTTAATTTGAAAAATTGATTGAGTCTCAATAATATCGCAATGAATGTGCGCAATAGCGCAATATGGATGGTGTTATGGAATTATGGAGAAGTGTCTTGACGCTGCGTGACAGCGTAAGCGTGGGTGAGCCATGGCCGCCCGTTTGATGTCGACCGCACACAGGATGGATGGAAAGCAGCACATGAAGTAATTTTTTGCTCCGTTGGTGTAATTGCTGAATGGCGTTCCAGTTGGAGGATAAATAAATAAATATCATTCCTCACACTATGCATCCTTCTTTTCGTTGGGCCTTCCTCTCCCTCTCCGTCCATCAACATTTATATTCATCACTTTTTAGTCACATGCGTTTCCACACTTAATTCTATGTAGATAGAATTATTAGATACTATTTAATTTTATAATTTAAGACCCCTTGCCTGACATACTAACTATGATTGAATGTTTAAACGTTGAAATTTTAAAGCATAAAGATGAGAATAAATATTTTTTAAACAAAATAATAAACAGGTAAATCTAAATTATCCTCCAATTTCCAATTATCAATATGACATGGCTTTTAATGGCAAATGTCCAACGTTTATATTTTTATCACAAACACTGATAATGTTATCTAGTATATTTCAGCTCAGTTGATTGCATAATTAGGTGTCGAAACTAATTTACTGGAAATATGTAACAATTTATTGGTAGGTAGTCTTACCAAGGGGTATGGTGTTTCCCAGTAACTGGGTTGTTCCATGTAACAAGTGTATTATTATTATTAATAAAAATCAAGCTTTTATTAGTCTGGATATCATCTAGGACCAGAGTCCTTGTCAAGACGATTCAAACGAGCCTAAACTCGATAGAGTTGCGTCATTTTATTACTGAGTTCTTGTGGCCACCTTCCAGCTCCATCATCAGATCAGCTGGACGGTACCAAAATATTGCATTGTTACCGATTTTACATAAGTACGTATGCCAAATTTCAGCTCAATCTAACACTGTGACCTGGGTCAAATTTAACTTGCAAAATTCCAGGACATACCTACATATCGTACAAGAGATGTTAAAAAAAATAAAAGCTTTTAAAACTTTTTTACAAAAAAATACAACCGACTTCCAAAAACAACACTACAACGTGAAAAATAACTTTAATTTCGGAAGTCGGTGTCTAGTTAAATGTATTTTGGTTTTTTTCCACCGACTTCCGAAATTAAAGTTATTTTTCACGTTGTAGTGTTGTTTTTGGAAGTCGGTTGTATTTTTTTGTAAAAAAGTTTTTATTTTTCACTTTTTAGTTGTGGTTCCTACCCCACACAAATTCTAAATTAGAATTTGTGTGGGGTAGGAACCACAACTAATTTCTAATACCACTACCTGCAAAACACACTAGAACATCATCCATATAAAAGTGGGGAAAAAATACGTATTATTAAAGCTAACTCTAAAACTACCAAAGCAAAGTTAAAAAACACTGTGGATAAGGCTAGGCAGATGATGATCTGTTAATTGGTAACTAAAAATACATTCCTACTTAATAATACATACACAAGGGAAGTGAAATACGGATGATCAGCATCCTCATATTATCTATCTATAATACATACACAAGGGAAGTGAAATACGGATGATCAGCATCCTCATATTATCTATCTATAATACATACACAAGGGAAGTGAAATACGGATGATCAGCATCCTCGTGTTATCTATTTATAATACATACACAAGGGAAGTGAAATACGGATGATCAGCATCCTCATATTATCTATCTTTAATACATACACAAGGGAAGTGAAATACGGATGATCAGCATCCTCATGTTATCTATCTATAATATATACACAAGGGAAGTGAAATACGGATGATCAGCATCCTCATATTATCTATCTATAATACATACACAAGGGAAGTGAAATACGGATGATCAGCATCCTTATATTATCTATCTATAATACATACACAAGGGAAGTGAAATACGGATGATCAGCATCCTCATATTATCTATCTATCTGTAAAATGAAATGCTGTTAATTGGTAAGCGTATGATTTGAGAACGGCTGGACCGATTTGGCTATTTTTTGTTTTAAAATTTTCATAATTATCCAATAAGGTTATTATGTAAACAATATTTGGAAAAAAAATCCTTTATTATCCTTATATGCTAAAAGTTTGTCGCTGATCTATTAATTCATTAGGGCTGATTGTTCCATAGGCAGATAACTTTTACCTGAAGAATAAATGTGACAGTTTGACATATTTTCAATACAAAAGCTGTCAAACCGCCATATTTATTCCTCAAATAAAAATTATCTGACTATTGAACAATCAGCCCTTAGACAACTAAATATATTTCTGTGGCCTGTGGCTAAAAGAGCCATTGTCAATAATCCTTATTTTCAGTAATATGCATTCGAAGAATGAACCAGAATTGATAGTTATTATTTACGTGTTATATTGTAGAATGACAAAATCTCTTTTTGTTATTTGATACATATTTGTAGGTTGATTTATTAATTAAATTAAAATTCAAGAAAAAATTGGTATTTTTGAAAATATTTGCTACTTAAGCCTTTTTAGCGCTAACAAGAATCCTATGTTAATGACAAATGGTAACTTTGGTCTTTTTAGTATAATAGAAGAGGATAGTAAAAATATTATTGTCTTTAGTGCAAATGCAAAATGTGCCAATGTATTATATTGGTCTATTTTGCTATATTAAATAATATATTATAGGTAATACGGGCTGGTATCCGCAACTCCACGACAATGCGCGTATTTTGCGTATGGAGTATATTCAATTATGAAGCCAAAGCAAAGATTGTATCACAAAAACGGAAGTTTGGTCGTTTTAGTTCCGACTATATTACTAGCGTAGTGTTTATTTTTAAATTCCCTAGGCTTAAGTACACTGCAACCCGTTTAACACTTAATAATTTTTGTGTAACCGTATGAAAGCACACACCACATTAACCTTTTTAACATAGTATCCTTTGAGAGATTGTCGTTTACACTTACGCCCTTTTAGTACACATAAATATATCACTTTTTCAATAATTTGGCAGTAAAATCTCATTTCTCACAAAAACGCACTTTGACCCTTTTAGCACCAAGCCACAGATTTATAGACGAGAATGACATTTCAATGAAGCTGCATTAATTAACACCCATCTGAAACGCGAAATAAAAACTTTTTTACAAAAAAATACAACCGACTTCCAAAAACAACACTACAAAGTGAAAAATAACTTTAATTTCGGAAGTCGGTGTCTAGTTAAATGTATTTTCGTTTTTTGCCACCGACTTCCGAACTTAAAGTTATTTTTCACTTTGTAGTGTTGTTTTTGGAAGTCGGTTGTATTTTTTTGTAAAAAAGTTTTTATTTTTCACTTTTTAGTTATGTACCTACCCCACACAAATTCTAATACCACTACCTGCAAAACAAACTAGAACATCATCCATATAAAAGTGGGGAAAAAATACGTATTATTGAAGCTAACTCAAAAACTACCCAAGCAAAGTTAATCAATTTTATATGGGACCAACTGTGATGTATACCCTCTCGAATAAAACAAAAAAAAAATCCAAATCGGTCCAGCCATCTTCGAGTAATCGAGGAACAAGTTTCCGACGAATTGAGAACCTCTTCCTTTTTGAAGTCGGTTAAAAATGAAATATCTAAATTGACTAAATCCTTGTTAAAGCAGTATACAATTAAATGGTGACCTTGCATTAATTAAAACATGGACAACAGGAAGTCTGCAATTATGTTTTACCTTCTACACTGCATCATCAACGTTATTTGGTATGTCAATGCTGCATTACTTCAAACAATTCGTGTAAACTTTATGAGTGGTTTAAGTTAGCTCAATGTGCTATTTAAAGATTCAAGGAAAATTATAATTGTCTTATTACATACATTTTCAAAAGTTTACTGCTGAATGTAGTACGGTCAGCAACAGAAGTCGGTTAACACTTCTACTTTTTGACATCATCTAAATTAACACAAAACAATTCGATAGACTGCTTTGTTTTTGTTTAACTGTTAAGAGTTAAAGTTCTTATAATTTGAAGTACTTCTGTTCCGATGTGAATTAAATATTTCGCATAATAATTAAGATTAAAAAACTGCAAGTGTTAATCGACTTTTGTTGCTGACTGTACAATCAATTCATGGATAGATAGAAAGATATAATTCTTCTTTTTGAACACCATAACAACTCATTAAAGAAGAACTTATTAAGGCACCTGTCCCACTGCCGCGAATCGAGATCGAGATAGATCGAGACATAATTCTCCAACTAGAAATGTAAGTTTGTAATCGCAAAAAACAATTTTTGTTGTGATAAAACTACAAATTAACTATTTTTGGACTTTTTCCTTTACTTGTGGTGTGAGACCTTGCTTCTTGCCAAATTTTACGATTCTAGGTCAGCAGGAGGATTTTTTTGTGAGTATCAAAATATGTCGCATAAATGGTCGTATTTTTTTACTACGTCGACTTAGAACTTTGTTTTTTTTTAGAACTTCAAGGGACCGTAGACTTTCGTGTTTGATATTAATTTCAGCTTGATACCTCTACGCGTTGCTGGGAAAAGGGGTCTTGGTCTTGACAGACTGACAGACAGACGGATAACGAAGTGATCCTATAAGGGTTCTGTTTTTTCCTTTTGTGGTACGGAACTCTAATAAAATTAGTAAATAAGACGTTTTTTGTCCATTCCTCTCTATTTGAAACTACTTTGAAGGGGCAACTAGAATCCATTCTATTTTCTTGTAAATTTTTACATTCAAAAGTGCCCAATTGAAATAAATTAGTTGACTATTAGTTTTATATGCGTGATGTTATGTTATCGCAAGCTAATGGTCCTTAACATTGTGTATTCTCATTTCCACAGGACCCCGCTGGGCGTCATGGAACCTGGGTATATTCCTATGCATCAGGTGCGCTGGCATCCACCGTAACCTGGGTGTCCACATCTCTAAAGTGAAGAGTGTCAACCTCGACTCATGGACACCGGAACAAGTCGTAAGTTATATTTTTTTGCCTCTTCGCGAAAATATCAGAAAAAAAAAACGAATCTCTCAAAAATTGCATATAACGATTGTATAGAAAGAAAGAAAATACATTTATTTGCACTAGATATGACGCATATCGAAAAAATAAAGCACACAAAACATCAAGTTGGGGGAAAATATGAATCACTTCCACTCAAAACGGTCATCGCTCAGCACAATGCTGTGAACAGATCTCAGATCAAATAAAAAACCAAGACATAGCGCTGTCAACAGTGACGTGAGGCCGGTTTCGTAAAATTGTACACTTATTGAGGTGTAGTTTGGTGTAAATGTGTGCGTGTGAGCGTGTATGCACTAATGAGGTGTAGTTTTGCGCATGCTTCACTGTACTGTTACAACATGTCTTGGTTTTTTATTAGGTCTGAGGTGACACTATGCCAAACCTCGCCACAGCGCTGGTTTTCAACAACAGTCGGCTTATAATGGCAATAGGAGGGCTACATAGCACAACTTCTAAATCCTGGAAAAATATCTCCTTTCCATCAATTGATGTAAACGCGATTATCGTCACAAACTATAGAATATTGCTCTCAGTTCTTCATTTTCGTTTCCTATGTTGAGGATTGCAACTTCAAGCTATTATCACCTCCGAGGCTTAGACAGCCTTCCTTATTCCGCGTGAACTTCTAGAAATATAAATATTTGAAGAGGTAGCAATCTACTAAAAAGACAAATTCTGATGCTTGCCTAGGCAATGCTATGAATGTTTATACAGGTCATTGGCCATGTTCTCCTGTACAAGTTACCCTGATACGATGTTATCGCGTTATAGTGACGCATCGTGTCGTGCGAAATTATTAAGTACCCTTTATATCGCGGATTGCGTGACTTGTAACAATAAAGTACTCACCAAAGCGACGTCAATGAACGAAACACGTGGGTGGTCGTTTACTTAAAAATAAACTGAGGTGCTATGGTTTCTTTCTTTGTAATTATGGAAATTGTCCCCTCGGGTTATAAATGAAGCTTTATGTGCAGTTTTCTTAGGTAAGTACCTACTGCTTTTATCAGAGAAACCCATTGACATTTACATCGGAAAGAATTACCCAAGAAATGACTCAAAATAGAATCGTCATGTTTCCGAAAATACATCCCCCCTTTCATTTACCTAATAATTAATGTACCTTGGTGACCGATCCCTTTGGGTTACCTTTTCACACCGTCGATCAATAGAATGTACTCATAACTCGGCCTAACCTACTACCTACCCCTCTACTGGCCGATCCTTGGGGAAACAGAAATAGATAAAAACTTTTTTACAAAAAAATACAACCGACTTCCAAAAACAACACAACAAAGTGAAAAATAACTTTAATTTCGGAAGTCGGTGTCTGGTTAAATGTATTTTCGTTTTTTGCCACCGACTTCCGAAATTAAAGTTATTTTTCACTTTGTAGTGTTATTTTTGGAAGTCGGTTGTATTTTTTTGTAAAAAAGTTTTTATTTTTCACTTTTTAGTTGTGTACCTACCTCACACAAATTCAAATACCACTACCTGCAAAACAAACTAGAACATCATCCATATAAAAGTGGGGAAAAAATACGTATTATTGAAGCTAACTCAAAAACTACCGAAGCAAAGTTAATAAATTTTATATGGGACCAACTGTGATGTATACACTCTCGAACAAAACAAAAAAAATCCAAATCGGTCCAGCCATCTTCGAGTAATCAAGGTTCCGACAAATTGAGAACCTCCTCCTTTTTGAAGTCGGTTACAAATAGAATATTTTCCAAGTAATACAATTATATGCATGGGCACTCACAATGATGAATAACATTCTTATAATTAATAGTAAAAGTTTTACCTTCAGCTATTTTTACCCGACTACGGCAAAGCTAAAAGGAAGGGTTATGATTTTAGCAGCCTATGTAAGTATGAAAATAATTGTATGTATTTACGTGTGTTCCACCGTAGCGCCTAAATTACTGAACCGATTTTAATGAATGAGGTATCAATAGATTCGTAATAATGGTCCGGGCAACATAGGCTATATAAATTCTCCCTAAATTTAATATGGTGGACTTTACACGTAAATTTCTGACCACAAAAAAAAATATTGAGATAATAATGACATGTTTGGTATCAAAAGAAAGGTCATGACGAGCACATTACAAATATGTATCTATGTCATATTGTTTAGGTAAATAAATATGTTTAAATTGATAAAAATAAGTAAAAGTAGAGGTAAATAATTATAAATTTAATTGGTTATAGACCGACCGCGGCGAGCGTGCATTTTCAGTAGTCAGGTTTTAGTTTTTGAACTTACTTTTTATACACAATTAATAATATTGCCAGTGAGCCCCAAACTAAACAGTTAGTTAATAGTTAGTGTATTGGTGCTCAGGGTGTGATTTTCTGGATTATAGTGAAATGAGGTGTTGGTGTCAATTTCGAAGATAGGTAGTCTTCTAGTTAGTTAAATGGCCAATGTTCAGCTATGCAATAAACCTCGGTAAGTCTTAACCTAACTTTCCTATTGAATAAGGCATATTGCGCGTAAGAGTGCCAAAGCATTCAGCCCCTATTACTCTAAACACACATCTCTGTGACAGAGAGCGGCCAGTAATCCACCACGCGGCAGAAGTTCGGGTGTCACAATGTCACAGTTTTCTCTCAACCATGCTTTCCTATCACGTTCCAGGTATCTCTCCAACAAATGGGTAACTCGCGCGCCCGCGCAGTGTACGAGGCGAACTTACCCGATTCCTTCCGAAGGCCACAAAACGACTCCTCGCTGGAAGCCTTCATCAGAGCTAAGTATGAGCAGAAGAAGTATATTGCTAAGGAGTGGGTGCCGCCTGCACTGCCTAAGGTTAACTGGTAAGTTGATTAAAGCTTGTATTTGATAAATATAGTAAGTAAAGAAAATCTGACATCCAGTTTTACCAAGGGAGGGGGTTGGGTTGTGGTCAGTCAGACAGTCGCTTCTTGTACAATACTGACATTTAGCTGCATCTGATTAGACTGGAAGCCGTCTCCAACTTAGTTGGGAAAGGCTAGGCAGATGATAAAAATTAGTAAGAAAGTGGGGAAATCTTGTGAAAGCCGCATAATTCTGGATAGAATGGAAGTCGACCCCATTTTGTTTGGATTAGCCATAAAGACAGATATATCTAGCAATTGGGTGTGAAGGAGCTTATGGTGGCCCTAACATGTAACAATTAAGCCCTTTTCATCGCTCAGTGTTTGGTCTCCTGAGAGGTCCACTCATGTGTATAAGTCTTATCTATTATCGGTACTAATTGAAGCTTATATTAATTCCGATTTTAAACTCCTGCAAAGTTGGACTAATGGATAATCGGATAATGACAGGGCTCCGAAATCTATGGTTCAACGCACAGGAAATGCAGGAAAAATACATAATATTATCATGTTTTCCTAATGTTACAGGGACAAAGAGATTGATGAAGAAATAGAGAGGCAGAAAAGGAAAAAGAAATCCAACTCCTCAGGCCTAGGACCACTGCCAGCACCCACCACCAGTGAGAAGAAATACAACGTAAGTATTACCATGTGTTTATACTATGTAAATGAAGAGACCAAGAAAATGCTTTAGAAGTTGTAAAACATCACGACTTGTTTCCCCGAAGGGTGGGCAGAGGTGGATCTTTAGTACACCCACATTTCGCCAGTTATGTTAAAGTCCTATGTAATAGGGGGCGAGTCTATTAATAAATAATAAAATTAATAAATAATAAATAAATTTATTTCATATAGCATATTTGGCTTACAATGCCTGTCGAGGAGTCTCCATTTAGGCATATAATATGCCTGTAGTTGAAGGCTCCGCTCTTCCCTTACATTAGAAACTTACAAGTACAAATAGGTATATGTATAAAGAAACAAAACAAGGAAAAAATGCGATCAATTTATACGAGTGTGTGCGAGATTTATATGTGTGCGTGTGTATGTGTATGTGTATGTGGGGGTGTGTTTGTGTGTGTGAGGGTGTGTGTAGGTATGTGTGTGTGTCAAAGAGATTTTGGGTGTACATGAGTGACTAAAAAAGCAAATAACATCACTCTTATAATAATATTATTAAGTCACACGCCATCAAACGGACACAAATCCAGACTCCGGGCTGCTACTGAGAAATTCAACATAGAAAAAACCCAATAGCACTTTGGCTGACCTGGAAATCGAACCCAAGACCTCATGCTCAACAGAAGCGCTTGCGCACACTAGAGTTATAAGACTTATTCTGTAGAAACATGAAACTACCATATTGATATCTGATTGGGAGTACTATAGATGCACCCTGCCTAACCCATCGGGGAATAAGGCGTGCGTGTTGTTATATTATGTTATGTATCTTACGAGTTTCAAATACGGGGAAATGTTATTATATTATTGCTTACAAATATTAACTAAGAAAGAAAGAAAATACGTTTATTTGCGGTAAACATGACAAAATATAAAGGTTAAGGAACGCAAAACTTCCGTCGCTCAGCATAATGCTGCGACCTCATGCGAGACAGAGCCCCAGCGCTGGCTTTCAGCGCCAGCTGGCGTTGACGTGATGACGTTGAAGAAGAACATGTGAAGCCTCGCCCCATAGCGAAGAATACTTCCTATATTTCTGTGAGCGCTGCCTGAGTACAGTGCAAAACAGTCCATAGTACAGCCAGTAGAAGCTTATCGTGATGATTTATAGATAGCCCTAATCTATATCTAAACATATTATAAACTAGTAGTTCTGCGAACAGTAGACCTCGCGAGCACAAACTTTTTTACAACAATTAAAAAACAAAAAAAAAAAGTTAAAGTTATTTAAAATGGGATATTTACCATGTTTTTTTTTTATTGAGACCAACTTAAAGTCAATCAATCTGCCTAGCCTTTTCCCAACTACGTTGGGATCGGCTTCCAGTCTAACCGGATGCAGCTGAATACCAGTATTTTACATGGAACGACTGCCTATCAGACCTCCACAACCCAGTAATTGGGTTGTCAGACTTTCGGGCTTCTGACGACCCGTAACGACTGTCAAAGATTCACGAATGTCAGCCGGGACCAACGGCTTAACTTAAGAGGAGTCTCTGTATGTAAAGATGGTCACCCATCCACTGACCAACCCCGGCAAGCGTA
Source organism: Cosmia pyralina (assembly GCA_946251885.1). Classification (NCBI taxonomy): domain Eukaryota; kingdom Metazoa; phylum Arthropoda; class Insecta; order Lepidoptera; family Noctuidae; genus Cosmia; species Cosmia pyralina. Next base: position 10,958,257 of record OX276362.1, on the reverse strand, counting down.
GATTAACCTGGTGGATCGACCCGTGCGGCTGTTATTACTTAGCCACGAGCTCCTCCTCTCCTCTGAGACCAATTTAAAGTAACCTTTCAGAAAAAAAAAAAAAAAGACATCGAAATTGGATCTTGGATTGGATCTCATAAGGCGGAGATATCCAATAGCTTTTTGCTCCTTTTTGGAGGAAGTACCCCCCTATCAAAAAGTCGTAAAACCTGTATACCAAGTTTCGTCCAGATCGGTTGGAAAATACGACCTGTAGAGGAGTAGCAACAAGCTGACAGACGAAAGCAAATTTTGTCAGACTTAAAGCAGGACGCTACGCTCGCTCGGTCAAATTAAAGTCGTATTTCGCGTCTGTCGTATGTGACCGCGTTCTTTTTCTAAACTACGCAAAGGATTTTGTCATTAATTTACAGCATTTATTCCGGAATTTAATATTAAACGTACTTCAAATAAAGAAATCTCCATGTTTTGTCAATTCGTAAAAAAAAACCTTGCGAAGCGGCGGCGGGTCGTTAGTTTGAACACAAACGGCAATAAGTAAGGGTTTCAGGGCTGTGAACTCTTTTTCTTATTCCAATTTATAGCATTTCTGCTACTACTTCAATATTTATGTTATGAATGTAATGATTCACCTTTTCTTTAAAGCTTAATTCGTATATTTTATTTTATTACATAGGTAAAAGTCACTTGCACATACCCACAGTGTCTACATGTGACAATACACCTTTCTGAAACAATTAGGATACATTTTCTTATTGTTTTTCGTTCAAGCTCCAGCAATTGTTTTTATATGTAAAGAAAAATCTTTCAACAGCAAAATGTAACATAAAAATCATCCGATTTCAGAAATCAGACGTCATCCCCAGTATTCCAAAACCAAAATCGTCAGTTAGCCCAAAATTGGGCAGGAATACTCCGCCCACACAACCGGACCTCAGCAAGACTTCAAACGGAGCCGCAGACCTCCTCGGCCTCGACACGGGTACCAAACCGGACCCCAAACCGGCCAACGACGACATATTCTCCAGCTTCTTCTCCGCCCCGTCAGAAAAACCTGCAGAAACGAGACCCGAAGACTTGAAACCGGACCTCAAAACTGAAGAAGAAAACTTCTTCAAGCAAGCAGCGCCAACGGAGAAGGAAAAATCAAAGTTAACAAAGGACAGTATATTAGCTTTGTACAGTCAAACCCCATCAACTAATTTAGTGAATCAATTCAATCCGGTACAGCCGGTCCAACCCGTGCAACCAGCATACCCTTTCGGCAACGTGTTTCATCAACAACAAGGTTTCAGCAACATGGTGCAACAGCCCGTGCAACAAAACGGTATGCAGTTCAATCAATTCCCCATGCCTAACCAATTCCAGCAACCGTTTGGAGGTCCGGTACAGCAACCGTTGCAGAGTCAACCGTTTCAGAGTAATCAGTTCTTCAATCAGCCGCAACAGCCGTTGGCGCAACAGTTTAATAGTTTGAACTTAGGACAGAGTTTTCCGAACGCGTTCGCGCAACCGAATGCGAACGTTGCTAGCAACACGACGTGGCAGTAGATACGTGTTGGTTTAGACTTTTTTTATTTACCGCGGATGTATTTTGTATGTAAGGAAGCTTGTGCGGTCATGTAGTAAAATTTTGTCTACAATAAATAATATTTATTAAAACTGCCAGAAAACTTTTCATATTTTAATTCAAGAAAGCTTTTTTCTACAACATTTAGGCTCACAATCACTAAACGCGTTTAACGCTAAACACAGTTAAACCATCATTCTGTCTCTGACATCTTCAAACAATGGAAAGAAACGGAGCGATGTTTTAAATTCGTTTAGCGTTAAACGCGTTTAGTGAAAATGAGCCTTAGTACTCCGATGCCATAGAAATAGTTATGCCATAGTTAGTAATTTATTACCTCATGTCGGTCTTTTATTTTCTACTTGGCCACAGTGAAATTATTGTACTTATCTAATAAAAAGAGTACTCTATAAGCATAGACTTTTCTGGCAGTCATATCTTCAATGGACTTGACACTGCTGAACGAGACTAACGCGTTATAGGCTCCCCACATTTTTTTCCCCCCACATAATTTGGCTTAGCACTATTTCCTGTCACTGTCGCACAACTGTCAAAATAAAAGTGCAAGATAGAGACGGGTACATATCTACAAGCACGTGCTAAGTAACGTTTATCAATCTCGGCCTAAGTGGAAAAATGTGGAGTTGTTTTGACAAACGCCAAATTCAGAAGCGTTTTCTCCACTGGGCCAAGGCAAAATTACTAGCAAATATTTAAATAAATCGATCTCAACACTACATGACTCTAAAGCTGAGTACATCTGCGCGGGAGTTGATAACACGTGTAGATAAGTTAGCGTGAGCGACGGCTCGATCGGCTTCTTAAGCAGTTTGTTCCTATTCATAATGCTCGGATAACTGAGGTTGCACTCACTAGGTGCTGTTGTGGTGATTTTGTTTTGTTTTTAAACGCGGTAATCTGACCCGTATATGTTTATTTCGAGACTACCATGTACCAATTTGAAGCTAATTCTGCAGAAAATAACACTTTTTATGTTATCAAATGCACTGAAAAAGAAATAAAAACCCTGTAAACTGATAATCAGTTGACCACTCAAACCGAATGCGTACAAACTTACAGTATAAGTTAAGCTGTAAGTCTTACGTAATATAATCGATTTTTGAATTTTTAAGTTAGTACTCAAATGATACCGATTGATTCATACCGCCCGTATGCATAAGCATCGACGGCCTTCATTATCCATTTATTAAAAAAAAAAACAAAAGCAAACCGCACCTCGCCTGGTGTGTGCAGCTTCTAACACTGTTATGAGGCTTGGGGCTTCGGAATAAGTGGAGCAAAGGAGAAGTACTTAGTAGTATTATTTCCATAAATCCTACGGGTATTACCTGCGATGATGTTTGGCTATCGATAAAAAAGGTACCTCCACTCTATGCGCCCTTCACATGGCGCTGTCCTGTACGGTATCCCGCTGTTCATACGGTTAAAAATAAAATGGAAGACCTCTTGTCAAAGTGGCGCCAACTAGTGGCGTGATTTTTCTTGAAAACCCTCAAGTAAAATATTTTACTGCTCATCGCTGTGTGAACGGAGCCTATCTGGTTCAAGACCGAGGTTTTTTATGAACTTATTCAATCGCGATTTGGAACCGTACAATACAGCCGATAAATCATGGTCATACTTTGCGCAGAAGGCTGTTGCGCAATAATTTTTTTTAGATACTAAATGTTGATATGAGGCGAGTATGAGTGAGAGGACATGCGCGAAAGTTCGGAGAGCCCCGCCATGATTCGTCGGCCGTATTGTAAATAAATGACTGCGTGGAGAGATTCCTTATATTCCAATTTTGAACTGTTTTAACTTTTGAAGACAATGGTTTCCACTTGTTCTGAGGTTGTGACGGTCTATGCACACACATGTTCGACTGCAACATGTTAGGGGAGGTTGAAAGTGTCGTGTGATTTGTAAATTATGGTACTGACACTGCACAACTGATTGTTGGAAAGTATAGTTCGAAATAGATTTGGTCTGAGTCTGAAAATCCCTTGACAACATTCTGAGGTATCATTGCCTGAATCAAAAGTCCAATGAAAGTATACTTTACCAGTATATGAAATAGGGTTCAAAATGCCAAAATACAGTTTATATTTTTACACATAATAATAGAGAAACATGTGTGCAAAGACCTAGTTATTTCAAGCTGTGTTCATTATACGTGCGTTATGGCTAAATCGTGAAAAGCTGAATTAAACAGCCCTCTAGTGATGGGCTATAGTTAGTGCACAATGTAATCTAAATATTAAATACTAACTTTATGTTCATTTCAATAAATTTTAAGTATTATAGGGAATAGTAAATTATCGTTTTGATATTATGAAGCCAAAAACGCCTCAAAACAGCTTGAAATAACCAACCAAGCTCTATCTTATGATTCGACCTGTGCAATTATGTAAATCTGAAGATATTTTTTTTTTATTTTCATTGAATAATTTATATTTATATATTGTGTATCTTAATAATTTAGCACTTTTTTAACACTATTTTAAATATTTATGCACAGATAATAATTTGTGTTTGTGTAACGATCTTAATTCGCAGTAATTTTAAGTAGATTTTTTATTTTTTTGCGAAACGCTGGCGTCCCGGATTTGTTCTATTTCAACAAAATAATATAGAAAATATATTTGAAATACGCTAAAAAAAGTTTTATTTTTATATTTTATTTAATCATAGAAATAGATACAAAAAAAAAACATAATATTATAGAAATTATTTAATCATCAAAAAAAATTTGGGACGTTTGCAACTCGAAAATTGGTGCGTGTTCAACGTTTAATATTTTATTTATTTATAGAAGTTAAAATGTTAAATAAAATCTGATAACCGTTTTATCTAAATTGTAAAGTTTCTATAATATAACTATTTACAAATAGGAAGCCATTCCCATGTCATGCTTTTTAGACATTTATTTTGGTGTTGCCAAGGTTTACAAGTATTACGTATGCTGCGATTTCCCAGAAGAGCGGCATATTATAACGACCGCCGTGAAAATCTTTCATTTTCACCAATATTTGACATTAAGGCGTCAAAAAACGTATTTGAAGGCCGTTATTGTGTGACTGTTCACCGCTTTCTTAAGGTTTGGTTTCCTAGGAAAGCGGTTCCGTCATATTATAATGTCCGTCATGACAATCTGTCATTTTCACCAGTATTTGACATTCAAGTCAAACCCTGCCCCCCAGATTTAAATCGCTAGATTTGCCCTCACCATACTTAGTCACGCGAAAAAGTGTCCATACTGTAAAGATTGAGTTCACACATTATTAAATAGCGTTTCCATGACAATCAAGTCCAAGCACTGCGTTATTGTGTGTCAGAGGTGTCCAAACGAAGAATGCGACTATCTTTTGACGCGGTAGGGCAAAGGTACGATTTAAATCTTTTCAGCTATCATCAATTTCATGACAGCCGTCACTGCGGCCGTTAGTGGCGGCGACCGCTCTTCTAGGAAACCGTAGCTATAAGAAAACAAAGTTTTTTTTAATAACTTGAATTTTAGTTAACAAAGAGTATGTACTACCCGGCCATAAATTAAAGCCCATCGAGTTGAGTTCGGCTGTTTAGAGCGTGGTATCTGTCACTCGTACCTGTGTGACAGTTCTCTTTCTAACCTCGATGTGTCTGTCCTATTAACGCTTGGGTACTGTCAATTTCTGCCAGTGCACGATAAACTTTTGTCATAAAAGACTGATTTCTCGTGCATCGTTCCTTTGGAACAGGGTCATATTGTATTGCGTAAACATCAGTAATAATTTGTCAATTTATTTATATTTTGATAGAATGTACCCGTTGGTCCGTATATTTAATTGTCATAATCTGAGTATTTCTCTCTAAATGATGACTTGCAAAAGTCAATAGCTGTCAAACTATAGTTCTTTTTTTTCTCTTTGGCAACTGAGCTGTCGTCTATTCTGCCAGCGTCATGTGGTTACGGCAATGCAGCAAGGAAAGCCGACGTACTCGTGTACTTTGTGGTAATTTTTATTTGTTAATGTTAGATGCAATGCGAGAGCACATGTCAAACATTGCAATTTAAACCTTATGTCAATGTATCTAAAAGTGATTTTGAACGACTATATCTTATCAAAAACATTAGGGTTATTTAACCCTTAGCAATTTGCTACTTCTCTTTTGCATGTTATTCGCATTTTGAGAGAAACACGGTATTTTTAAGGACCAATTTATTATGAAAGTACGATTTCATTTCAATTAAATCACTCTACATTCCAATATCAGTTTCGCGCCAAAATAGACGCGAGATACGAAAGCATGGACTTAGAATGTACTATATAGTGCGAGTCAATATAAATAAGTCAAGTCATGCATGCGTCATACTTTCATAATGAATTAAAAAAAGAACACCGTACGCGTCATGAATGATGACGAGGATGCAATTCACGATCAATGTGATTGAACAAATGGAAGTGGCATTCATAGGGCTGGCCGATTTGCACGTCACTAGATACGAGAAGTCGACAATACTTTTATTATCTAATCAAATATCTATAAATGTGATGTTAATAGAGACTGTGAGTCCATGGAGGAAGAATATGTAGGCAAAAAACGGAGGATTCCTATCCTCGCAAACCTAAAAAAAAAACATATATTTTGTATGAATACTCCATTTACTTACTACTCTGTATTCTAGATCCATTTTGTAAAATTTCTGTACGAATTAACAACTACAAGAAATTAAATGGTACTTAATGTGCGACAGAGCACAACGAGATGTCAACGTACGCATAAAAATGTTGGGTTGTTCCCACTATTCCTAGCAGTAGGTATAATGTGATTTTCTTCAAAGTTTAATCTATTTAGAATTATTATTAATAATCATTATACTAATGTAATAATTAATTTTAAATATATATATATATATATATATATATTACTAGCTGCGATGTGTTAATCCAGGGTACAAGCTATCTACATACCAAATTTCACCCAAATCGGTCCAGCCGTTTGAGCATGAAGAAGTAACAAACATACAAAAACACACACATACACAAACTTTCGCCTTTATAATATTAGTGTGATTAAAGTTATTAACCTATATAATAATATATTTATTTAACACTGTTAAGAATTCATGGTAGGAATAATGGGAGCAACCCAAAATGTCAAGTGCAGATTAATTTGTGTGAATGACTCGTGTGCACTCCATTTCTTACTACTCTGTGTCTTTGTGATGACTATATAATGCCCGATTTGGATAGTCTATTATTTTAGATCGTCACTCATAAAATCCACTTTTGATGTATTTAGTTGAAATATAAAATGTGATTCTTTATTAAGTGAATATGTAATATAGTAAAAGTAACGGGCGATTAGTCATATTGGCTGAATGTAGCCCTGATTGAGCCTGTATTTCGTTTAAATACCTAAATAAATATAATACCAATAGAAATATTTTTTATTTAACTTTATCAAACTGCAGTCTTCGATCTACGAGCACTACGAGTACCTACACCCCAGTATTATAAAGTGCTCTGTGCCTACACCTGTTACGAATAAGTAAATAGGTACCTACATATAATAAGGCCGATGAATAAATATTGGCCGCTCTGAACAACGCTCTCCGAACTCGCGCATGTTCTCTTACTCGCACTCGCCTCATATCACCCACTGTGGGTGATATGAGGCGAGTAAACTTTGCGCAATAACATTTTTTAAGAAACTAGGCGGGAACCTGTATCTCAGGGGATAGTGTTCAGCTATTGTTATACAATATTCAAACTTAGGACATATGTGTGTCACTACTTTAACAATTATTTCGATTTAGTACTTATAAGAGTGCAAGTATGTGTCCGTGAGATTGAAGATTTGAGGTGTGGATGTGTGTGTTAATTTAGAAACAAAGTGGTCAATGTGATGGCATATCTATATAGTAGGTCAATGATAAAGTAAGAAAGGCGATGTAAATAGGATAGGATACCTACCTACCTACAAGAAACCCTGTCACCTGTCCGATGTCCAGGTCCAGTGGGGATATCGGATACCGGATAAGGGGCGAAACTAGAAAATGAGCCATAGTTTTTTGTGGTGAAACGATTCATTTATTACTGTTGTTTCTCCGCGGGAGAGCGGGACAGGGCCAAAGAGTTGGTGCCAAGAGAGCAGAGAGATCGGGTTTTTTTTTATTACGGCCAATATTAACACATTCTTCTCACAATATAGTATTTTAATAAGATCGATAAAATTATTAAAATAATAGTTGGTTGTTGTAAACGAAATGTGTTGAACAACAAAATAAAGTTAATTCTGCTTAAAATGGAACGCATTCATTAAGTAGCTTGGGCCAGAAATCGTATTTTTCAACCGATTTTTGTAAAATATTTGTGAAAAACGTAGTAAATTGCTGCAAAATCGAAAATCATGGATTGCGGGTAAGTTAATGTGCTAAAAACAATACATAAATCTTTTGATTTTTGTCTAGTTGTATCGATAAACATGTTAAACTTTTGTTTTGGCGCCCGCAGCCATATTGTGTCAAACAGCTGTTGCGGGACGACTTCTGTGCGCTCCGTTGTTTTTGTCGTTTTTATTAACAAAAAAATGTGTCTAAACTCGTTACATCGTAATAAACAATGATAACGTAGTGTCATTAACGTGTTTAATAAATAAACGTTCAAAATTGGTCGGTCGGGATGTGTTTTCGGTAATCAGAAAATACCATGGCTTGTGGATTGCAAAATTACGAGGACAGTGAAATGCCCGCGGCAGAACTTGAGTTCCAAGCGAAATGGAGCAGGTTTTCCGACTGGTTACACTGCATATGTGTGGTTACGTTCGACTTGGAGCTCGGACAGGCTATGGAAAGCGTGTATCCTCCTGGTGTGAAGCTTAGTGATCAAGAGAAGTGTAATATTTGTTATTTGGCGTTTCCTGATTCTAATTCTGGGTGTATGGGAGACACCCAGTTCCATGTTCGTCTGCGTTCGCGAGCGGGGCTCACACGGCAGCAACTTGTGTATAACGACGACAGTGTGCCGACGTTGCGCGCTGACTCCACGCACTACTGGGGCTTCGTATACTTCAGACAAGTCAAGGACCCCTCTCTACCGCGAGGATACTTCCAGAAAAGTATAATTTTACTTACTCGATTACCTTTTATAAACTTATTCTACAAAGTAATCCAATTGATTGCTCCTAAGCATTTTGAAGAAGGGGAAAGGAGCCTAGAAGCCGCCTGTCATGATATTAACAGATGGCCTTCTCTCGACGCCGGCCAGAATGTGTTGTTACCTGTGCTCGGTACAGTTTTTCAATCATACATTCCTAACCAACAGACCGGAAAGATCACTCGGTCTGACATTGCCAAACAAGTGCATTCTCCAAATGTACCTCATATATTAGCATCAATACAAGATGTGAATGTTTTTGATGTGTTATCTAGTGTTATTTCACACCTACATTTATTATGGGAGTTAGTGTTGACTGCAGAACCAATAGTGGTTATGGCAAGTTCACCAACAGAATGTTCTGCATTAGTTCAAGCCCTGACATACTTAATACAACCATTGCCATATTCAGCAGAATATAGACCATATTTCACAATACATGACAGTGAATTCAAAGAGTTTACAAGGAAACAATTCAACCCACCTTGTGTAATACTAGGTGTGACCAATCCATTCTTTACGAAAACATTGCAACACTGGCCACACACCATTAAGTTGGGTGATGCTACTTCAATAAAAACTAAACTAAGAAAAGTTGGTAACCTCAAGCTATTGGACACTGCTCCTGGTGTGTACACCCAGTATAAGCCTTTTTTGGAAAAAGATAAAGCTATTATAAAGAAACTGCATAATGGGATACGAACTGATCGCCCGTCTGAAGTTCAAACTGCTATGGTGAAGCGGCACTTACTTGAACTGACCCAAAGTTTTATGATACCCTTAGAGAGGTACATGGCATCCCTCATGCCTTTACAGAAGAACATTTCACCATTTAGAGCACCACCAGTACCAAATCCGTTCAATCCCGAAGATTTCTTTGCTACTCTGCAGCAATCAGGTCCACAACTGACTACTGGTATCAAAGGCGATTGGATTGGACTATACAGGAACTACTTCAGGACACCCAACTTCAGTGCATGGTTCCATGAGAGACACAACAATTTGACAAACAAACTACATGCACTGCAGCTTGAAGCTTTGGCTGAGAGTGATTTAAAGAAATGGTCAGTTGGCAAGAAGGAGGTTGAGATTGTGGATATGGTCTTGAAACTGAGAGAAGTATTGAAGAGTAACCCACCAGTCGCGGATAATACTAGGACATTGCTTGCCCGACGTTTGGAGGACCTCAACTGTGTCCTGCCAGAGGATATGAAGTCTATACTGAATGCAGCTACGTGACAGAAGCACTGCTGCGCCTCAAACCTGCGAGGATGCAGCGACGACTGCAAGACACAATACAGGAAGTTAAGACATGGTCACCCTATTGTGTGCATGTGAAATGTTAAGGTTTTTATATCTACGTGCAATAGTACCACATTTAGGGGTTGCTTGTGCAAACGAGTTGCGAATATCAACTGTTTCATTGCAATATTTTTATTAAGCCAATTTGCGTTACTAATGTGGTGTAAAAAACAATTAAGCCACTGATTTTGTATTTAAAATTTTACGCTCTTTGATTTTACCATCACTGGCCAGAAAATACTTCATTAAGTATGTACTTGACTTACAATTGTAATTATGACTTACAATTGTAATTATGTAAGTAATTACCATAAAGAAAGACCTGGTAACTTTTTAAACAATTTTCTGGTCAAAGACATCTAATACTAGCTTGTTTATTCATTTGTTTCCATGTGACCTATGAATTGTTTTGAGAATCTTTGCTTCCTTCTATGTACCTACTCTGATATTAAGTATCTGATGTTAATTAAGTAGTAATTATAGTAATGACAAAATATCCTGTTAGGAATGACTGATTTTTGGTTAATTTCAGGTTTTAATACATTCAGGAATGTATGTTTATAACTAATCCAATTCAGTTGATTGATGATTTTATTACCGATTCTTCTAATTTATTTGTCCTGTTATGAATACAAAAGACTTTTTCCATGCTACTGCAGAGCATTTTCCTGTATATTGTTATATTTACTTTAGTAATAACTAACAACTCAATAACAATGTCAAATAAATTCAAGATACTTTTGACCAAGTCATCGTTAACCTATGTAAACATTATTGGCATTGGCAAGTTTGTTTTTTATACTACGTACTGTGACTAAAATATTCGATGTACAATTATAACGGCCATAATTCTGCATAATAATTCAATTTTTATACTGTTGAAAATCTTGCCAAGAACGCCTGGGTGGATTGTTGGTATTTGTTCACTGATAAAGGCATGATATTATTATGAAACTACGTCGATTATAAATACCTAGGTATATGTTGTAAATATTGTAGTTATAAAATTAATACTTAATCATATTTTATCTATCAAGTAACCAGAGAAAATGTCTGAAGGCATTTTTTAGATAATATCATATGTTAAAACATTGTAATCCAATTTGTGAGACATTTTGTAAGTCTGCTATTTTATTAGCTGTGTGAGCAAGGTCACATAAAAACGCGTAGTTTTTGTTTCTTACTAGCTTATAAAGTTTCACGCCACATATGAATATAAAATCGAATTTTAAACGTAACCGATAAACTTGACACTGATAAACATGATCTATTCCAGCTGTCGAAGGCTTTTTTTTTACACTTAGTTTGTGCATAAAATTACTTCGTATTATGTAAAATATTAAGTCGGAATACTAATACCTACAATCAGGTACCTACTTATCACCCTACGGTACAATTACCGTTTCCAGAGTCGTCTCTATTAATTAATACCTGCGCTCGCGCTGACTCAGAAATATGGATCAAGTACCTACCTACCTACTTAGCTTAGTTACAGTTTAAAAATAAACGATTTGAATCACTGTGAGAAATATTTCAGTGTGTTAAACATAACCATAAGTTTGATTGAACATTGTCTCCAACAGTAAAATAAAATATTCTCACATTATTGATAGCTGAAGTGGCACTGGTTAGCGGTAATCGTTTATCAGATGTTGCGGAAAAAACAATAAATTCAGAAATATTGCATTGGAATGCCCAAAAATATAGCTCAATGGTTGAATCGTTCGTCTATAAGTGTTCTTTATGAATGTAAGTTTAGCCCGTTCGTCTCTATCGCGGAATTAATATTTCCTGGGAAGGTACCCGGTTCTCTTAGAATTCTGTCTAAATTATCACTCTGTAACTTGAAAGTAATGTCTTATATACTTGCGATTTAAAACTTGAGTTTCTTTGAACGAAAATAGTCCAATTCCAGTCTAAAATTAAGTAATTGTCCTCGTTCGTGCTAAGTCTAGTTAAGTATAATGTTATTTACGGCCCATTACTCATACGCTACTCAATTTTAACGTTTATTACCGGTGGTCCCTGCCCTAGTCCCCGGAATCCCTTCCAGGGACTACGGCAGGGACCACCAGGGACCACGGGTGCTATTGTCGCGAATCATATTTTCGAGACTACCATTTCAATTCGGCAGCATTGCATTTTAAGAGACCACCCACCCAAGATAAAAAATACCCGGTATTGGTAATAAACGAATTTTAAGCCTCTGATAAGTCTCATGCTTTCCCATTCAATTAAGGCGAGTCGTGCTGCCAACTAGCGCCAACATTGAGAAAAAATCATGTCGTGGAATATTTTGAAATTTCCTATGCTCACATTTTTAGTCAGATGAGGTAGAATTTTTTGTATGTAAAATAATCAACTAAACCTCCTAGGTTGGAAGCCTTTGCTTGACAAGGCTTCGAACAAAAAAAAAAGGCTCAAAATATTCCATATCTCCAGACTTATGATTGTTTTCTCAATGGTGGCGCTATTTGGCGGCACTACTCGCCATAAAGGAGTATTGTAGCGACAAAAATACTTTTAAGAACGTCTAAAAATTTTATATCGTTTGAGTATTCGGGGGTTATTCGCATTGAAGTATATTTTCGTATAATATTTTAGTAGAATGTATGTATAGAATCTCTGTATTGTATGTGTATCTGTCCTGTTTGTCTTTATGTATCGCAAACGGTGCGTTACGATTGTCAGGGTCGGTAACTTATCATCATTATTATCAGGCGGTAATCGTGCATAAGTTAACATAATCAATAGGTGGATATTTTGCCAAAATTATCGGGTTTAGTTTGATCGCTGTTAAAGAGGTTATTACCGTACCTACAGGTGGAATCACATGCGAATATTATTTCCATCGCACCTTAGTTTTCAATAAGACACAGGAAGAGGGTGGTCAAAGTAATTCCGTGAAATCAAATCATACACCGAACGGTTTCATTATCAATTTTAATTATCTATAGGACTGTGATCCTACAAGGCCGTGTCAAATGTGTATACATAGATAGAAACTAACCAAACCAATGTATCGATTTGAAATTGGTATTGTTGACGACGTTCGCACGGACGTATAACTATCGCGGCGATTTTATTTCGCGCACTGGATTTTCAACGCTCTGCTTAGCGCGGAGAGTTGAAAATCCAATAGTGTTTTTTCGACGTGCTAGAATGCACTCTGTTGTTGTTAAGTTGGATTCTCAACGCTCGGCTCAACAACGAGAGTTGAAAATCCAGTGCGCGATAAAATCCCGCCGTGATATTTTTACGTCCGTGCTAACGTCGGTTAAGAGTTATCGGACGATTCAAATTCAAAAACAGAGCCAGATTAGATTCATAGGTATTTTGGTGCCATATAAATTCATTCAGACTTTAAATAGATGATTAGATTATAACAAACTGACAATCGGAACAGCCCAATCTATTTATGTAACTCATCTATCACACAAAAGTCCATCCAATTGTACTTTATTTTAAAACCGCTAAATAATGAACGGTTGTATTGTTGAACATAGATAGGTAATGAATATTAAGATAAATTACATTGTTATCGCAGGATTTTTTCCAAGATATTTTATCGAGACTACAATTAATGTAATAACATGATATTAAATGGACCGCGCTTGTTAATAATTATACTAAAAAGTAATTTCCTATACTTACAATGTTATGTAAAATTGGAAAAGATGATCAGTTGTAGGCAATGATATTTTAAGTAAAAAAAATGTAAGAAGATAGGTTACCTACCCACATTTGATGTTCAAAAACGGCACAATGGTGCCGATTCTGTTGTACACCGAACTAAACTAACTAAACTATCACTAAAATTCCTTACTTTTTGCTATGAGAATCTTAGAGCTATTCTGACAAAAAAAACCTCTAAATTTAATAACAATTTTGACACAACTAAAATCGAGTTTGACAATCGTGACTACGCGTGGTATAGTGCCTGTAGTATATTTGACCCGGTGGCTTTAATTGGAACTAACGAAATCACTATGAAGTGACAGGCTTGTCATATTTCGTTCACCGACATCGCTGTCGTTACCGGGTCAAATATCTTTTGGAGCTGGAGGGGCGCAGGGAGGGGGCAGCGAGGGGGCAGCTTCAACGTGTTTTATATGGAATGTAGGTACCTTTTTTTTGGTACCTTTTTTTTTTTGGTACCTTTTTTTTTTGTACTTTTTTTTTGGTACTTTTTTTTTTGGTGCCTACGTGTTGAGTCATAGGGGTTCATGGGTTTTATAAAGGGGGACCAAATTTTCATTATTTTTGCGATAGGACTCACCGTTTCCGAGATATATGCAAAAGAAAAGAAAAAAATACACTACTGTTTTTGCATCCGAAGTCAAGGTCTCGGTGTGAATTTTAGTTCATATCAACTAATTTTATTCCACACCTTTTTAATCGCGATTAAACATAGTCTGATTTAGTTTGATAATTAAAATTTTAGGTGAAAACCATGTGAAAACAGTCAAATTCAGAATAGCAAAATTGCCATTTTCACTAAACTAATAACTCCGTACAATCTTAGTCCTGTCAAACTAAAATATAGTTAAGTTGTGTCACTTTAGTCAATTTCAGAATGGGAAATCGTCGTTTGACAGGAGTAAACTAAATTTTAGTGATTTTTAGTCTAGTTTAGTGGCATTTGTGACAAGAGAATCGGCACCAATGTCGAACTATGAGTTGACGCGTCGAAGAAGGACCGCATGACGTAATTATCGGGAGAGAAAAAGAGACAAGACGACGAAAATGTGGCTAATTAGCCAGATTTCGACGTGCTACTTGCGGAGCGTGTAACCTATCTACGTCTTTTTACTTATAATATCATTGGTTGAAGGCATTTTTTAGTCGAGTGTCTGCTGTACTCGAGACAAAATAGTCTAAATGGATTCCTGAATTAATTGAGATCTATTAACTAAGTAATCAGAAGCATGAAAACTGTCTCAAATGTCTTCAATTCGAATCACAACCACCAATAATTGATCATCCACAATACGACCGACGAGAGTTGAGTTTTGAGTTTGAATCATGGCCGTCTGAACATAGGCTCCCCGAACTTTCGCGCTTGTTCTCTTTCTCGTGACACCATTTTGTTCGAAAAAAAATTTACTTATTGCGCAGCCTTCTGCGCAAATTTCGGACCGGCTATGATTCATCGGCCGTATTGTACTCTAAATTAGAAGAAATTAGCTTTAAGAATTGCGTGAAACGCATCCATATTAGAAAAGTCAAGTGTGTGTTAGATAAAATGGCAGCTGTAGGCGGCAAAGAACGGGGTTTCCTATGTTCCTTCCTGGCATGGTTTATAAAAAGTAGAACATTAAAATAATATCGCCCCCGTCCTCCGCCTACTGTGTGACGCACGCTTTACTGTTAAAGTAAGCAAAACGAACATGACTCCGGGTGTTATCAAAAACCAGTTAATCTAAGAAACCTAGTTTACGTGAGTCAAGGTACAAGGTTAAAAATGCATTTGAGGTTTAAACACCGGCTGCCCGGAAATCGATGTTCGTATAATTTTACAACGCTAGCTAACTACATTAATGGATTGACCGAATGTTTATTTTACGCGAATATATGTAAATAATTGGGTGCCAAATTGTATTATTTACAAATATTGGATGATAATAATTATGGCATTGTAATTTTATTTTTATAAGTAGCTAGTTTTATGGTATACTCCACGACGGGCCTGTTTGCTCAATAAAATTGTTTGAAAGTTTAAGCTTTATGAAAGGGTGCCCATATAATATGCCCATATTGGCGAAATCGCTTTTGATGCGCAGGGTATATCGCGTTTCCTCAGGCCAGGGACAAGTCAGTGCAAAAAATTGGAGTAGTATTTCGTATTCTAAGTTTGGGTGAAAAAACTATTACCACGAGAAGCGGAATTAAGCGCGCGAAATATTGCTGCTGCTCTAGGGGTGTATTCCCGTTCCCGTAGAAAGGTGGTAACCGGCATCGATATGCCAAAGTGCCGGCGCTGATTTGGCAAAAGCTGTGTGACTGACACTGGCTTGGCCACCATCAGGGATTTTACACAGGGACAAAAAAATTGTCGAGATTTCTCGCCAAATATCTTAATTTCTCGGTCACTGGTTCAAAAATTATAAGGGTTTTTAGGTAGCCGATCTGGGGAGCATCTCTCCAGCTTGGCCTAATTTGAATTTCAAAAGCTGGGGCACCTAGCAAAGATCTGTTTTCTACCAAATTTTGTCGCTAATAAGTCGCAATGTATTAGATCAAATAGTTTTCGTAAACTCTTCGATCTAGCTCTTGGACTATAAATAAAAATTGAACTCCTTATATTTTCTAAACTAAGACCCGACTAAATCTAAATTTGGTAGAAAACAGATCTTCGCTAGGTGCCCTAGCTTTTGAGATTCAAAAGGGCCAAGCTGGGGAAATGCTCCCCAGATCGGTCACCTATAAACCCTTATAACTTTTGAAGCAGTGACCGACAAATCCTGATATTTGGCGACAAATTTATTGTGTCATCAAAATCCCTGATGGTGTTCATGCCAGTGTCAGTAACACGCAAAAGCTGGCATATCGGCGCCGCGCCGGCGGCGGCGGGCGTCGGTTACCAGCTTTCAAAGTGCGTACACCCGTACCCTGCTCTCTTACTCGGTGAACCGCAACCGCAGTTCATGCAAGGTTTCCAAAGTGTTCGCCAATATGTACACACCCCAAGGGAGATTATTATGTCAAGGTCGGGTTGAGCCAATGCGACGTCAGTTTACTCGTGCAGACGTTCCAAACTGGATTAACCTGGTTTGACCCACTTATTTAACAGACATTAAGTTTAGAGTCCATCCAAGCGGATATTTATGGCTTTTTGTGTAGGTCTGATCAGTATGCGTTAATAGACTATGATCAGTCCACATCTAATTACCGGCACATTTCAGTTTTGTCTCTGGAGTGGCAGCTATTGGCAACCCATCTACCAGATGTCCATAGGTGGCAGTAACAACTTATTATCATAATAATATGTACCTTTCCGTCGGCTTGTTTCACTGAGGAAAAACCAACTCCTCAAACGTCATTGATGAATTTTGATAAAGCCATGACCATGCATGCGGGTCAGATCTACACACGAGGTAAATCAGCTTGACTGGAATACTGAGCGAACCACTCATAAAAAATGGACCGCCAGTTTTTATGAATGGACCGGTTACCGGCGGACTGTTAATGTGTGGGGCTCACTCAGTATTCCAGTCAAGCTGATTTGACACCTTAAGACTTCCGTCATCACAAATTCTCTGGTACTAATTAGCATAACCTGTTCTCGAGTAAAACTTGTCCACTCTGAATTGTCGCACCCCTCAACCGCATCTACCGTAGTGTACGTATACACATTTAGGTCACGCCGGTCGCTTAGGGACGCGACATTCAGAGTGAACAAGCCTTAGTAAGAGTACGAAGCATTGGCTCGACTGGATTAAAAGTGATGGGATACTGAAATACCCATCCCATTACATGTATTGTCATTTATCACAGACTCCACTAGTATATAACATATCCCATCGTAATCGCCACATGTAAATACAACATTGTACAAACTGCACTGTGTAAAACAACGTAAATGAAATAAATAAACATTATTTTTCAAATAACTCATTTATTAACGCTTATGCATATTTGTGCGGTCCTGATACGACAAGGCGGGAATATGTACGTAATACAGGGGGTGCGGTACTCATAAACTGTACGTGATTTTTTAAAAAAAAAAAAGCTGTGCTGCATATAATAAATATTTGAATGATATAAATAAAACTGGATTAGGAGTCTTCTGAACTATGATTTATGAACATTATCCACCTTCATTATAGATACAACCTCGGAGTGATTAGAATTTGAGCAATTCTTTGCACCTTTTGACTTCCACAATAATTTACGAAGTACCCACTTTAGTTATGGCGTAGGAAGCCCTTTGGTAGTCTAAGAGGCTAACTTTCTATAACAAGTTATAGAAGAACACATAAAAAAAGCTCAACATTTACCCAATAATATACATATGATTAACATTGGCAATAGGAAGAAAATTTATAAAGTACAATTGCGACTATGGCAAGAGCTACAACAACTTGTACAGTTTATGGATACCAGAAAGCACTATACATAAATCTAAACAGGTACGGGGGACATGGCACAAATAAGTCCCTGCATCCCGACAGATCCTTTGGCGTCGTCCTTAACGAAATACTAAACATAACAGTCTATTAAGTATTTACATAACTATAGGCGGGTTGAATCACAATCTGTTGTATCTAGCTTTGCTCCATATATTGTCATTATCCGTTATGAGGGTATATACTCCTGCGAGGGTGAGGCCTACTGCGGCTCCTAGGGCCATTGAGCGGAATCCGGAAGTGCTTTTATAGATCATTCCAGTGGTGGTGGCAGCTATGAAGGTATTCGCGGTGTCTTCTTTGTCGCGTATCCATGTGACGCCCAGGGCGATGCACGAGTAAAATGATGCGATGATCCCGAGAGTGCAGCCTGTGTTTGTGCCTGGAACATTTATTAAAGTTTTAATATTTATATAGAGTTTTAAGGTCACAATCTGATGGCAGTTCTAGCTCACTTGTTCAAAGTAAAATATGAATAGCTAGTAGCATCTGCTTGGATGCACTCCATTAAAATGTTGGGCATTTGACAAGCATTTAGACAGTTTTAAGGTGAGGTGGACCATGAAAAAAAATTGTGTCAAATGGTCATGAAATGTTATCCAAATCAGTGGGTCCTTGTAAAAAAACCTTTTCTCTAATACCATCGAAGTTCAGTTTATAATATCTATGTAGACAAGGAATACAAAGAGGAGCTCGTGGCTAAGTAATAACAGCCGCACGGGTCGATCCATCAGGTTAAGCTACGCTTGCCGGGGTTGGTCAGTGGATGGGTGACCATTTTTACATACCGAGACTCCTCCGTGCCTCGGAAAGCACGTTAAGCCGTTGGTCCCGGCTGTCATTCATGGATCTTTGACAGTTGTTACATGTAGTCAGAAGGCCGAGTCTGACAACCAGTCTTACCAAGGGGTATCGCATTACTCAGTTACTGGGTTGTGGATGTCCATGTAAACTACTGGTATTCAGCTGCATCCGTTTAGACTGGAAGCCGACCCCAACATAGTTGGGAAAGGCTAGGCAGATTGAAAAGAAATACAAAGATTACTTCTGTTGTTATAAATAAATTATTTGTATATTTATTATTGGCATAAACTGACCTTGTTTCATAATGTAGTTGATAACTTGCGTTCGTCGCACCTTGCCTGTTTGCCCTGCCAGTGTCGTAGCCCTCAGTCCTTTGTATAAGCCTGTCACACCGCCCAAGCCTGGAACAGAGTTCATACATGATTTAGAATAAAGCTAGTGACAGATAAACCTTTTGGCCTAAAATAGTTATAATTCAGTGGAACATAATATAAGCCTTGTTCAGATTAGAGATGCCTATATTTAAACTTCACCTCCCAGAACTAGAATAGTGGTTTAGTTACTAAATTTACTATGACAAAAAATCGTGGTTGAAAACTCAATAGTAGCATGGTTTACGTCATGTAAGTTAGCTGCATTGAAACCAGGCTTTTCAATATGCATGGCATGGCGCATTGCTGTTTTAGTATAGATATTGACTACTGCGTAGCCACTTCAGAGCGGAAAACTTACATGATGCAAACTATATTTCTGATGTATTTATAATGTCAAGAGTGTACACTGGGGATATTTGCAGTTTACATAGTATGTGCCTTTAGCAGCAGTAGTTCAAGGAATCTGTAGTCTTAGAATGCCATATCCAGACCTACTGGTTATAATGATAGAGGTGTATAAAAATATTCAGTCTGATGTCACAGAAATAATCATGTTATTCTAAATTATTCATAGTTTAAGGACATTCCGTTTAATAACTCTTATGTCAATATATTAGGTATATTAAGCATTAATAATATTGGGACAAAAAGACTGTTCAAAATGATTTAAACAACTATGAAAATGAAATATTATCTCAATAATACAAGCAATGTTTCAGAATTAAGACAATACTCGATTATTGTCATTCTGACAAGAACTTTATCCAATTGAGATAAAGTTTAATTTTGAACAGCTGTTTGTCCCGATATAATTGACGCTGTCTGTACAAGAATCTTATTAGGTTTTGACTGCAACCATACATAATAATTAGCAGAGAGTAATTATTTTGTAAGCTTATGTGCAAAAACTTTAAATGCATAAATAATAAGCTTGTGTGTATTTTAGTTCTCAACAATTAAATATTTTTACCCAACTACGGCAAAGCCAAAAGGAAGGGTAATGATTTTAGCAGTCTAAGTATGTATGTAAGTATGTATTTACGTGTGTTAAACCACCGTAGCGCCTAAATTACTGAACCGATTTTAATGAATGAGGTGTCAATAGATTCGTAATAATGGTCCGGGTGACATAGGCTATATAAATTCTCCCTAAATTTAATATGGTGGACTTTACATGTAAATTTCTGACCACAAAAAAAATTTAATTGATATATAATTACATGTTTGGTATCAAAAGAAAGGTCTTGACGAGCACATTACAAATATGTCATATTGTTTAAGTAAATAAATATGTTTAAATTGTTAAAAATAAGTAAGAGTGGAGGTAAATAATATTAATTTAATTGGTTACAGACCGACCGCGGCGAGTGTGATTTTTCAGTAGTCGGGTTTTAGTTTTTGAACTTACTTTTTATTTGTGGTGTTTCATAAGTTCAATGTTGTTCAGAACACTACATAAACATTTGGCAACATAACTTCTTATTAGTGATTCAGATTAGATTTCATGCTTTAAAGAGCATGAAGCTGCACCTGATTCTAATAACTTAAGGTTATAGCAAGTGCTTTTATTTTATTAATGATTGCACTGTTTTTGTGGTTGCATCAGTTTCTTTATTAATTTATGAAGTAGATGCTAGCTTTATTGTGTTTGACAGTATATGTATGCAGTTGTTACTGCAGTATATCTTAGCTAGATGCCCATGATGTATATAAACAGAAATATTTAGTGACTCATTAGAAATCTTTGTTAATGTAGAGCTTCTTGGTTGACTTTTCAGAAATCTTTGAGACTAAGATTTAGATAAAATCATGATTTGTTGTTTTTAACAAATACATATTGTTTACATATTCGGCCTTACGCAGTGTTATGTAAAAATTACCAACAATTTTGAGGTTATGTTATAATTTCATCATCCATTACCTGATCCGGTCATGAAGGACATTCCAATGATGGGTAGTGCTACATTAGACCTCCGAGCAGTAGATGCCATGTGACTGTCGTCAGGGTACAAGAATTCTGGCTGCACTTTCGGTATGATATGGGGATCGAAGTTCAAATATGGGGATAGACTCGCGCCCGCCTGCGGTGACTTCTCCTCATTCTTATTTATGGATAGTATATCGCCGAACAAGGACATTTTGTTAGTTTTCACACTATTTTAACTAATCTAAACCTAAAACGTGATTTGGCTATCACGCAGCGAATTTTAAGAAACCGAACTATTGTGAAATGTCAATGTCAAAAGTGTGAAAGTGACAAAAAAATCTATGAAAAGGACCCTGAAAAGTATAGACAAAAAAATATGTGAATGTTGTCAGTATCGAAAAAATGGCAACAGACTACTTGAAAATTTAGATGTTCCTGATTAGGATTTAGGAATGGTCTAAGATTCTAATGAAAATAATTATTCACAAAAGAATACTTTAAGATAATTTTCCATAATTTTTGAGAACAATTTTAGATATTTTTAGTGATTAGTTTGTAATTTTGTTCATGACTAGTATTAGGTAGGTACTTGTGTTAACTGCAGATACCGTAGGTATATTTGGAATATATACATATAAGTATAATACTAGCGACCCGGCCCTGCTTCGCACGATTTGACAAAATATGAATTTTATAAGTAATATATTAATGTACAGAGGCCAGCACATCAAGCTACCTTAATCTGTCAAATTTCTTTGATGGATTTTCAACTTTACACCAAAGGAATAAGGTTCATATTCAATTGGGAAAATTTGACAAATTGGGGTAGCTTGATGTGCTGGCCTCTGTACCTACCTAATATTATACATATTATAAACCTTCCAGAATAAATTCTCTAAATGATAGTGAAAACCGCTTTAAAATCTGTTGCGTAGTTTAGAAGAACAACGCGGCCACACAGACAGACATGAATAGTGACAGTTTTATTTTATTATTTAATTCTTCTGTACGTGTGTTTATCACCTAACTCCTCCTAAACGGCTAGACCGATTTAGATGAAATTTGGAGTGTATATTGCAATGGGTTCCTGGATGGTTTGAAAACACAATTGGACCCGGTAGGTGGCGCTGCAGTGGGGTTATAGGATCGTTCAGACAAGACAACGTCTGTCGAGTCCGCTAGTAGATAGGTATATAGGTATAAATAGCTGTGCCCCGCGACTTCGTTCGCGTGGATGTCATAAGATAAACAATATACTAAAATAACAGCCACATTTTAATAAAATTCCCTCGTCCCCCGACCCGCCGCGTTGCAACGCCCACCCGCGCTATTACTATTAGGTACTTGTATTTCTTAAGTACCAATATTGTTATAATTTATTTAAAAAAAAAACTTCCCTCCCTTTTTTTTTGTATTTTCGGATGCAATAAATAAATATTACATAGCCTATGTCACTCCTAATGACACCTCATAATGTTAAAATATAAACTACAGAGCATGCCAAAGAAATTGATGTCGCAGCCAAATTGTACGGAGTAATACAAAATGTCCAGTCGGTTGATTGACGTTCAGCCAAAATACATTTGCCAAAACGGCGGCCAACCTTTAACCCTATTGCAAACGGATCAAAATATAGGGTAACCAAGCCAAGTAACTGCGACCAACATGGAAGAAGCGCTCGCCAGCTGCTGCCGCGGCACCGCTCGCTCGGCTTGCAGGTGGTTGGTCACAGTTCTAACCTAACTATTTTAGAACTAAAAACTACAAATCAACGCGCCAAATTGTATTACGGCGGAGAGTTGATCAGTCGCATGGAGAACGTGGAACTAAAAACTACAAAGCGACGCGCCAAATTGTATTATTATAGCGGAACTTTGATCAGTCGCATTCTAGATGTAGAATACAAAGTTGTAGGTAATAATACATTTTGGCTGAACGTCAATCAGCCGAAATAGAAAACAGCGCCTATTTCGGCTAGACGTTTTGTATTACGGCGTATTATACAATTCGACGGCGACATAAGACGTAGTTACCTACACATTCTCGCAAAACATTACCCTCCTTCTGGGACAGTCGGGTAAAAAGCGAAACGATCAAAGGGGCGGCAGTCCGACATTATTATTATTTCGGGGAGTTCTGCTTAGGCATGTTCTTTAAAGTTGAATAGTTTTTGATATGTTATCCTGTTATCAATTCCAGTGAATTAAGAACCCCAGAGGAGGTGAGAAAAATCATAAAAACTGCAAAACTTAACGAGTCGGAGCTCACGGAAATCACACAAGTCTTAAGATTCCCCGATGCCAGCAAACATAATGATAATTTGAAGCTCATGTTGCTGGATGCCACACTCCTGAAGGAAATAGAAGCGGGAAACGAACTGCTGTTTAAAGGTACTTAACAATTCTTTATTTACTTGTATTTATTCGTGTAGGTATAGTCAGCAACAAAAGTCGATTAACAGTTGAATCGAAACAGATGTGAATTTTAAAGAAAATTAACTGTTATCTAATAAATGAAATGCTAAAAGGCAGGCTATTATATATCATTTTATGTTTATTTAGTTGATGTCAAAAAGTAGCAGCGTTAAACGACTTCTGTTGCTGACGGTCCTTATTTTTTTTTACTGCAGATAGGATTCAACTCTTCAATAGAAACGGTAATGCATGTAGCGGTTAGGTTCTGAATATTTCAGTATTTGGTTTGTTAAGATGGTTAGGGGTGTGTCCACTGTCATCGTCATCAGAGCTTTTTACTCGTATCCGGCTGGATGCTGAAGCGATACGGTACGTAAATAGATTTATACAGTATGTTAATTAACGAAAGGCGTTCCCGTCAACCCGCAATATTATAGCGTCCATACATGTTAAAAAAAATATTACCATTCAAAAACAAAATGTTTTTATTTTTATAATAAAATATTCACAAAAAATATTAAATTGATACGTAAAAGAAACTGTACACCGCACTTGTCTTCCAATGTGGAAGTACGGTGAAGTAAGTCTTTTTAATTCATTTTGCCGCCTTTATCAAAGTCTCCGCTCGCCACCCGAGCGAGACAAAAATTGCGATGTTGCCGGTTTGGGCAACGCGAATACGCTACGCTACTATTTTGACCCCCCTTTATTTTTTAAGTAAAGTAATATTCATTTGACTTTACAGAAAAATGAATATCTCTATTTGGAACTTCAGCAACATCAGCTCGGTCTTTGTAGCGATTCTTGGGGGAGGCCTGTGTCCATAGGGGATAAATTTTTGACTGACATGATGATCCTACCATTTATTCATCCAGCCATAATTATGGCAATACTTAAATTGAATTTTTGTGTTTTAAAATCATCGTACTTTGTAATCCCTTATCTATCTATACTACTAATCTGTATCTTCCATCTATCTATACTAATAATAAAGCTGAAGAGTTTGTTTATTTGTTTGTTTGTTTGAACGCGCTAAATTCTGGAGCTACCAGTCGGATTTGAAAAAATATTTTTGCATTTGATAGCCCTATTCTCGAGAAAGGCTATAGGTTATTTACCATCACGTTAGAACCCTTAGGAGACTAAAAAATTCGGAATGAACGCTAAGCGAAAACGAATAATTAGCGGGGGCAGGCGATGCGAATGCGACGTGGTGGGTCGGGGGAATAAGAAATTTAACGCGGGCCAAATCGCGGGCAGAAATTAGTATTAAAATAAATAAACATTTATTGCAGAATCACTTCCATATTTGTTAGTAACAATGTAAACTTATAAACTAGTGTTAGTAACATTTATTCTGAGGCCACCGATCCTGGGGAGTGTCTACTTGACTGCGTGGAGTTGTATCCACCGCCCCAAGATCGGAGAGTCCCACCTATCAGCCAACGTTCTAAGAATGGTGTTGGGGCTGCTGCGCACACGGCGTAGTAGAGAAGCGCATCTCTTACGCATGATGACCGAAAAACTATCCACATCCGCGTCGGCAAACAAACGAAGCGCTACAAAAACGCGGCAGCCCCAGCAACACCCGGAACGTGTTGTTATATTGTATGCGCAGGCCACTGTATGCCCTGTGTGTAAAGTTCACCCACAGGCTGCACGTGTAAAAGGATTGGCAGTAGGCTTTGAAAAGCGTCACCTTAACCTGAGTTGATTAAAATATTATTTATTGTACATTACAGGTGATCCCGACGAGAACTTAGTACTATGTACAGACAACAAAACTTATGATGTTAAAGAAGCAGAAACTTCCAACAGTCTCCTGCTAGTACCTGAACTGTTATTCGCAGCAGCAACAGGACTAGATGAAACAATACAAAATGAGTCCATGGAATCAGATTCATCATTCGAGAAGTCCAACGCAAGTTTGAACAAATCCACTGAATCCGACGAAGAGGCAAGACCGCCAAGAAATATTGTACACAAGGATATTATCAACACCTTCTTCACATACTACGAATTAAAACCATGCAAACCAAGATTATCAAAGCTAAGAAAGCTACTAGAACCTACTAGATATCAAGGATTAGAGGTAGAATATGCGATAGACAAAACGAAACTTCTAAACTATGACGCATTATGCAACCAAGTGCAGGCGTCGAAAGCAGAACTAAATGAAGAATTGGAAAAGATTCAGGCAATAGAAATTGAAGGCTATTACAGATTACTAGAATTTGATTATGAATTTCGTGTTCTATCCTACATGTTGGATCTTGTAGATGAGAATTCTTGGCTATTGGATAGAATATCTAAGGAAACAACTATAGAGAGCCTTAAAGAACTGGTTCCTTTACCAATATTGGAGGCAACATTCAGGTTCTATACTACAAAGTCTATTCTCGAGGATGGCGTACAGTTCTACCAGTACAAGCAGGATAAAGTGTGTAGGTTTTTAGCCAGAGTGTTATTGAAGAGCGCCGGGAGATTCAATTTGGCGGAGTTTTTGCAAGCTTGGAGAGACTCTGTTCCTGAAGGAATGGTTACAGATGTAAGTGTCTTTAAGTAACTATTATTTTTTTGAACTGACTCCGTAGCTAACAAGCCGACGTTCCATCTGGGGATCTATAAGTTCGTCAAAGAAAGATATGTGCCTGTCCGAAAGTAGTTGATCCGGCAAAAAAAAGTGTCAAATAAAAATTTTCGGACACGGCCAACTGTCAAATCGTGATGTTATTCATTTGCAGTTCGGGCCCCGAACTAATCTTATCGCAAGTTATACGGAGTAGGAAATGCCCGTAACTTCAGCCGAAACTACGGATCTCGTGGTTAGGGAGTAGACCCCCTGATAAGAAATGGTCACCGCCGCCATCGACATTTGCAATACCAGAGGCGCAGATGCGTTACCATCCTACAGACTGTGCCGGCTGCTGCCGCTGTGTATTATTTTGTTTCTGGGCTTCGAAATAATGGACGTTTAGGTTCACTGGACATATGTTATATTTCGGTTTACATTTACAAGCTTTGAAAATAATTTCTGAATCTGATTAATTAATATAATAATGAGCGACGTCCGCATGATGATGGTAGGATGGCGACTGGCCGCCGGGGCGCCCCTGGCGGCGGCGGGGCTGTAACACAGACTAAGCTGACATGCCTCAATCAACTCAGCCTATCGCCACAGTCTACACATCATACAGTCCTCCGACGAAGCCCGAGCTGCATACGAAGTTCGGCGAACTACGTAAGCAGCTCGGGCTCTCGTCGGACAACTGTATGATGACTGTGCTATCACAGTCCACTGCTGGACATAGGCCTCTCCCAGGCTGCGCCACAACACCCTGTCCTCCGCCTTCCGCATCCAGTCTGCCCCAGCCACCTATCTAAGATCGTCGGTCCATCTAGCTGGGGGGCGTCCCACACTACGCTTGCCGGTAAGCGGTCTCCACTCCAGGACTTGTCTCCTCCACCGTTCCTTCGCTAAACATGGCCAGCCCACTGCCACTTCAGTTTGCTTACTCGGCGGGCTATGTCGGTAACTCCTGTTCTTTTCCGGATAACTTCATTTCTGATCTACTGACATGCCTCAGTTATCTGTAATTACACATTCATAACATAAGCATCACGCCTGTTTTTCCCCCACGGGTGTGGCAGAAGGGTCTAATACACCTACATTTCGCCAGTTATGTTTTAAGTCCCATGTAACACGGGGCAAGCCTATTGCCATCAACCGGGCACTCCGGCTGCTATTGAGAAATTCCTGATGGGAAAACCAAATAACACTTCGCGACCTGGGAATCGAACCCAACACCTCATGCTCAGCAGTAGCGCTTGTGACCACTAGACCAACGAGGCAACAACACAACAGCAGACCAATACACTTCCAAACCGATTAATGCAACGCTCCCCTATATAAATGAATTTAAAAAATCGTCTGTTGTAGTTTGGACTCAATCAATCTGCCTAGCCTTTTCCCAACTATGTTGGGGTCGGCTTCCAGTCTAACCGGATGCGCTGAATACCAGAATTTTACATGGAGCGACTGCCTATCTGACCTCCACAACCTATTAACTGGTTAATACGATACCCCTTGGTAAGACTGGTTGTCAGACTTTCGGGCTTCTGACGACCCGTAACGACTGTCAAAGATCCACGAATGACAGCCGGGACCAACGGCTTAACGTGCTTTCCGAGGCACGGAGGAGTCTCGATATGTAAAGATGGTCACCCATCCACGGACGTACCCCGGCAAGCGTAGCTTAACCTGATGGATCGACCCGTGCGGCTGTTATTATTTAGCCACGAGCTCTTTCCTAGCCTGTAGCTTGTACTCGTAGCATAGTAATTTTATTCCAGGTTCATATTTGTATGTGAATTGCTTCATGTTCAATTTCGTGACAATATACAAATTTGTGTTGGTGTGTTACAATGTAGGAATATTGCAAAAACAAAGTAATATATATAAAATTGAACATGAAGCAATTCACATTGTTACTCTAACCTGCCTAGATATCTTTTGTTGACTGAAGATGTACATCTTCTTCACATTTATTTAATATCACGGAGTCGAATGCCGTAATTACAGGAACAATTAAAAAGACATTGTGTCTCGCGTGGATCCACGTTCGATAGATATATTAGGTCTTTACCTATGAAATTGCCGTTCTGCAGTACTGGCCATTTCAAATCAAAATAATTTTTGTTTGGCTAAGAATTCTAATTTCAAATTAATTTTATTTTAAAAACATGGATTTTTTTTTCCAAAAGTAGTCATTTGTTTATTGATTAGTGTTACATTTTCATCGCATTTCAATCTTTTTCGTCATCATGGATACGTTAAAAATTCGAGTAATTATGGAATATGAGTAGGTACCGTCGTGGCAGCAACGCGGCACAAGCGGCACGCAACATCAACGACGTTTACGGAGCTAACACTACAAACCAACGCACCACTTGTTATTGGTTTGCTCGCTTCCGTTCTGGAAATTTCGACCTGAAAAATTAACCTCGCGGTCGTCCGAAGACTTTGGTCGACAATGACGAATTAAAGGCGATTGTGGAAGCTGATGATACACAATCTACGCCTGAATTAGCAGCAACTTTCGACGTTAGCGTCAAAACAATATTGGTCCATTTGCGTCAAATTGGCAAGGTAAAAAAGCTTGACAAATGGGTGCCCCACGAACTCAATGATCGCCAGCGCGAAGTACGCGTCGATACATGCCTTGCACTGCTCAACAGACACACAAATGAAGGAATTTTGAACCGCATTGTTACCTGCGATGAAAAATGGATTCTGTTTGATAACCGCAAGCGCTCAGCAAGTTGGTTAGATCCTGGTTTAGCACCTAAACAATGCCCTAAACGAAAACTTACCCCTAGAAATATGATGGTCACTGTTTGGTGGTCTAGCGCCGGTGTGATTCATCACAGCTTCTTACCAAACGGGGTGAGCATTACTTCAGATGTGTACTGTGAAGAACTGAACACAATGATGGAGAAGCTGGCACATCTCCAACCAGCATTGGTCAATCGCTCGTCTCCGCTGCTCCTGCACGACAACGCGCGACCTCATACTGCACAGCAGACGGTCTCCAAGTTGCAAGAACTGGGGTTGGAAGCTCTCCGTCATCCGCCCTACTCACCAGACCTTGCGCCTACAGACTACTACTTTTTCCAGAATTTGGATAACTTCTTGGCGGGAAAAAAATTCAATACCCGAGAGGCAGTACAAAATGCCTTTGAAGAATTTGTTGCCTCCCGTCCAGCTGATTTCTTTAAGAAGGGCATCAATAAACTGCCACTGCGTTGGCAAAGATGCATTGATTGCATGAGTGATTACTTCGATTAATACAAATAAAAAATGCATGAAAAAAATTCATTTAAATTTTTTCATACAAAACGGCAATTTCATAGGTAAAGACCTATTACTATACGAAGGTTTAAATCAGGGATGCACAGACTTAATGAGGCCATGGGCCACTTGGGGAAATGATGAACTAATGGCGGGCCACCATAACCAAAAATTTTATTTAAATAATAATTTACTAGTTTGCACTGCATTGGGCTTACAATCTTTTTAACATTTGGCTCAAATTGACTTGTACACGTAAAATTGCTTCCAAACTTTCATTTCCAAGGCGGTTTCGATTTATTGATATATTATTATTCAATACCGAAAAAGTTTGTTCACATATTAAATAGGGTGACTGGTAATTAGTGACCGATACTTAAACACATGATTGTACTCATCATAACAAACAACTTTTACTTTGGGACCAAACCTGAAAGTGCGAAAAAAAAGTTAGCTGCTCCCTACATTTTGACGAGTTATGCGAACATGAATGTTTGGGACAGCTGATTTTTTTTCGCGATTTCAGGTTTGGTCCCATAGTAAAAGTTGTTTGTTATCATGAGTATAATCATGTGTTACTAATTACCAGTCACCCTATGTAAGTAGAACCAAATAAGCTGGCGCATTTCAGGGCATTCGTGCGCAACTCTTTGTAAAACCTCAGCAATATTTTTCCTTCAAATGTACGAGGGAACATTTTTGCTGGCGGGCCACTGGCATAATGCTGGGGGGCCGCTGGCATAATGCTGGGGGGCCGCTGGCATAATGCTGGGGGGCCGCATGCGGCTCGCGGGCCGCGGTCTGTGCATCCCTGGTTTAAATAATTCAATCTTCTCCATACGAAACTACGTTTTGAAAGGGGCAAATATAATAAATCCTATTTTCTTGTAAATTTTAACATTTAAAAGTTCTTTTTATGTACCTAATTGAAATAGGTAAATGGTTTCTTTGTATTTCAGGAATCACTTTTATCAGGAATAGCATTAGTGGACAAAACAACCACGCCGCAGGTTGTGTGGGGATTTGCTGAGAGTGACTTACCTGAAGAAATTAACGAGCGATTTAAAATACTATTTCAAACGAAACCGAAGTGGACTGTTGATCAAATATCACCTTATATTGAGTAAGTACTGGTTATTCCGGAGATTTCTTGAACCTTTTATTTTTTGCGTCTGTTAAAGCTGCGTCTTAACCGAAATCGGTTGTCGCGTTAGTTTATATGAATACTAGCTTTTGCCCGCGACTTCGTCCGCGTGAAATTTCTTGTTCCCCCGACCCACCCCGTCCTAAATGCTTTACATTCTTAAAATGTTCTTTGGCCAAATTGTTGATAGATGTGCATGGTACGATTGTGAACTATAAATATAATTTTAGATACGTACAGTTTCTCAATAAATGTACCGGACTGAAAATTTTTACTTCGGTACATTTATTGAGAAAATGTACCTATTTAAAATTATATTTATAGTTCAGAATCGTACCATGCACATCTATCAATAATTTGGCCAAAAAACATTTTAAGAATGTAAAGCATTTTATTTAATAAACATGCTTTTGAGTAAAAAAGTAATGATTTGACTACCCATTTGTAACAGCGTCCTTAAAATCCCTTTTTTACCCAACTGCGCGACTCAAAGGAGGTTACTTACCTAAACTTTTATTGATAGTATACCAGCCGATCGATTGGAGGAGGAGCTTGTGGCTAAGGGTCCGTTCACACAGACCGGCTCGGAGAGCATCGGCGCGCATTTTTCTTTTCACACAGACCGGATCGTATGCGCTTGGAGTTGGTCGGAGCGGAGCCGCCAACTATTTCACATAGACCGGCTGGAAGCGACCTGAAAGCGGATGCGCTCGGAGCCGGTCGGATGCGCTCGCAGCCGGTCGGAATCGCTCGCAGCCGGTCGGATACGCTCGCAGCCCGTCGGATGCGCTCGCAGCCGGTCGGATGCACTTGAAGCCGGTCGGATGCGCTCGGAGCCGTTCGGATGCGCTCGGAGCCGGATGGATACACTACAAAGGCAGTACCAGTCTTCCACGCAGTCCAAGTTTTGTTTTCGGTGTTGAACGTGTGCTTTTCGGAACATGGATTTAGATAGCTCCGATGAAGAAATATATTTGTTTAGCGAGCGAAATAGTTTTGTATAGCGAGAAAGAGCACGCAATCGGAGCCGATCGGCTGCGCGAGCGAGAAAGAGCACGCAATCGGAGCCGATCGGCTGCGCGAGCGAGAAAGAGCACGTAATCGGAACCGATCGGCTGCGCGAGCGTTAAAGAGCATGCAATCGGAGCCAAACGGCTGCACGATCGAGAAAAATTACGCGATCGGAGCCGGTAAGCTCCTCTTATTATTTCACACCAATCGCCTTCAAGCATTCTTAATCACAAAAGGAGTGCACATGCAAAAATAAACCTTAATACAAATACTAAAAACTCTGTTTTCAACGTGATAAGAATCTGCTCTCCTCAACGAGCCGGTCTGTGTGAACGGACCCTAAGTAATAACAACCGCACGGGTCGATCCATCAGGTTAAGCTACGCTTGCCGGGGTTGGTCTGTGGATGGGTCACCATCTTTACATACCGAGACTCCTCTTAAGTTAAGCCGTTGGTCCCGGCTGTCATTTGTGGATCCCGAAAGTCTGACAACCAGTCTAACCAAGGGGTATTACCCAGTAACTGGGTTGTGGAGGTCAAATAGGCAGTTGCTTTATGTAAAATACTGGTATTCAGCTGCATTCGGTTAGTCTGGAAGCCCACCCCAACATAGTTCGGAAAAGGCTAGGCAGATAATGATGCTCTTGATGAACATGTCCATAAATTATGATATTACATTTTCCAGATGCTACGCAACAGATAAATTGAACGTCAACGCTCTCTTGACGAAATACGCCAGAGCTTCGACACAGGACGGTGTTAGAGTGTTCTCAGCTAAACATATGAAGTAGTGTGTAATTTGTAAGTAGAATAGACAGGGTCAGATTAAATTAGCTAGCGAAACTCCGCAGACGAAATGAGTTTCACAACTAAATACGACAAAAAAAAAAGATTTGATGATTTTTTTTGGGGTCAACGACCGCTGCTGGTAGTATTGTTACTTAAAGTATGAGTTGATTATCCATACCCATACGTCAGTTAAGTTTACACAAAAATAAACTGTTTTTTTAATGACAGCAGTTGATGACCTCGAACAAAAAATCATAAAATTCATAAATTTTTTGCTATAATTATTAGCTGAATACCTACCCATCACGTCTGCGGAGTTTCGCTGGCTAATTTAATTTGACCCATAAGAAAAGATATACTTTTATGGGTTACAAACGAATAAAATGCAGTTACTCATTGAATAATACGTTTTATTATAAACATTAACTTACATTACAAAAATATTTATCCATTATTTGATGAGTTCCATTATAGTATTATACACAAATCTTACTTTACTTAAATAACACAGCCTTCTTGTTCTTCATAACAATGTTCTTCGAAACCATCCTTTTTAGAACTTTCGT
Source organism: Cosmia pyralina (assembly GCA_946251885.1). NCBI lineage: Eukaryota > Metazoa > Arthropoda > Insecta > Lepidoptera > Noctuidae > Cosmia > Cosmia pyralina. The sequence goes on along the minus strand of OX276362.1, from coordinate 10,925,233 downwards.
CAACATTTTATCTCAAAATTACGACCAGCGCGGTTCAATTAAAATAAAAAATACAATAAAATCTCGGGAATGTTTGCAAAGACTATACATGAAAAAGAAATATAACAAGTAGTACTTCACATTCCAAAACTTACGTTAAAGCTAAAAATTAAGAATCTTTGGTTTAAAAATTAAGATTGTTGAACATTTTTCCTGAGTTTGTTCAGTTCTTCCCACATGGCGGTTGGTAGGTCTTCTCCCACTTCTTCTTTGAAATACTTCTCGATTGCGTCAGCTTCTTGTAGCCAGAAGTCTTTAGGTATGCTGAAGAGGGTCTTCATGTCGATGGGGCCTAGGTTCTGTGTGTTGAGATCGCCCTCAGTGGGGATGTTTCCAAGGGGAGTTTCGGTGAAGCACGGTTCATTGTCGCATCGACGAAGGATCCAGTCGAGAACGCGGGAGTTCTCGCCGTAACCGGGCCAGAGGAATTTACCCTGGAGAGAGAAAATATTATTAGTATGGAATTTTCTTAAAGCTTGTTAGAGATTTTTAATTTAAATTTTAGGAAGGTGTGCCAAATGTTTAGGCTCAAATCTAAACAGTAGAATATGCTCTTAATTGCTATACAAGACTAGGTTACCGTAGTAGCAAGGTGCACCATGGAAAAAAATGCGATGAACACTTTAGTTTTTTAAATCGTAATTATTGAGCTAGACATTTAATTAAAATCGGAAAAGAAATAAAATTAAAAGAATATTAACGACTAGCTAATAAACTAAATGCTGATATACCATGTATCAAATAATTTGTATCAATTTAGATGATCATGACATTATTTAACAACCTTATATTTGAGCCGTTTGGGGTTGAAACACTAGGGCCTTGGGGTCCGAGTGCTCATCGAGTATTTCGGGACATCGCCAAGCGGTTGGTCGACTCTACACGAGACCAGAGGGCTGGCCTATTTTTAGCCCAAAGAATTAGCATTGCCAGCCAACGTGGCAATGCTGCCAGCCTTAAAGGCACTTTTCCCATTGACAGCGATGCGGACGTATTTTTTGATGTCCTATGAGCTCTTTCCCTTTATATTTTTTATTATATACTTGTACATAATAAATATATATTTTAGTGTTAGCTTGTACATTGTAATTAAGGTAAATAATTATGTTATTTAGATGATGTTTAAAAGTAGCAATATCAAGACATTGTACCATCGAGGACATTTAAATATCACCGTTCGTAGGTGGAAGGTATTGTAATAGTACCGATAGTAAATGGTACATACCTCATCATTCTTACGGAACCAGTTGACGTGGAAGATCTTGGGCAGCTGGCGCCCAGCCTGTGGCATTGACAGCCAGTGCTTGATGTACTCGCCGAAGTTGTAGCCGAAGAACGGACGCATGGCGAACGGATCGTGCATCACTACTTTACCCTTTAACAATAATACTGGGTTAAAATCGTGTAAAAGTGACATCAACTAGGGGACACTACTTTGGATGATTTGACAAATTATCAATTAGTAAGTGCAAATAATATTCAGTATCAATAAATGTGCAGCCTGTTACGATTTCACGTATAGTAATTAGCAAAGGATACTGATATCGAGCAGATTTTTCTCTTTGAAAACAAGGCCCATATTATGCCGAGTTAGAGCCATCATTGTCTTCGTGCATAGAGAGAGAGAGAGAGATGAAGCTAGACAGAATGAATAGCAGCATCCCTTTTTTGCAACAGTACAATGTCGGCTTAAATACTCGTTGAAAACTATAATCATAGCTATGAAATAATAAAATACACTTACAGCATGTTCAGCCGCAGCAGTAGATTCAGATCTCATGCTAGCACCCATGAACACACCATGCTGCCAGTCCCTTGATTCTACCACTAAAGGCACGCCAGCCGGGCGGCGTCCGCCCAGCAAGATGGCAGAGATCGGCACTCCTTCAGCACTCTCCCACTCATCGTCAATGATTGGGCATTGTTCCGCTGGAGTGCAGAATCTGTGACAAAAATATTTGATTAAAATCACTGCAATAATCGAATGTTTGAATTAAAATAAAGAAATGTTTTTTTTTTTAATTTTACCCCTTACAATGGCTAAAATTCTTTTGACCTGGCAATCCATGACAATTCTCCTTACTGAGATCTGACAAAGGTATAAATATTGTGACAATATTAGAATTGGTGGAATTCTATTCTATTCTAACATTTTTTTGAACTAGCAGCACTGTCAACCATAGACGATTTTTCTAACTTTTAATCTGATCAAGGTAACATTTCATTCAGCCTACCTGGAGTTAGGATGAGCAGCAGGAGTCTTCTTGCTAGAGTCCCATGGCTGACCCTTCCAGTCTGTAAGTTTCTCAGGATTGGTGCCCATGCCTTCCCACCATACGCCACCATCTTGGGTCTCGCCAACATTCGTGAATACCGTGTTTTGGAATATTGTTGACATTGCTATGGGGTTCGTTGCTTCTGAGGTTCCTGTGGAAAGAATAGAAAATTACGATTTGTATAGCGGAACTAGTAATGACTTCTTTAGTAATCTTAACTTTCTAACTGAACGGCTGAACGGATTTGGATGAAATTTGGCACATCCGCACTTCATCCTGGATCGCAGACGAAGTCGCGGCATTAGCTAGTTTTTAATAAAACAAGTTACTGATGGGCCTTAGAAAGCCCACGTTTCATTAGACTTAATTCAAAATCTGTTTGGACTAACGAATGCAGAGCGTAGGATCCCGATTATTCCCGAGCTTAGTCATCGGTTCTAGCAAATGCTATTGGGTTTGTCTCTATGAAAATTCTTAGTAGAACCCTGGGACTATTTTCTTAATTTTTTTTTTTACCGTCTGCCTCTTCTTCTTCCTCTAATTACAGCAAGCATTATAATTATTATCTTCCTTACCTGGAGCAACTCCAAAGAATCCATTCTCCGGATTAATAGCCCTTAGTACGCCATTCTTATCGAACTTCATCCAAGCGATATCATCGCCTACACATTCCACCTTGTACCCTGGTAGGGTCGGTGTCATCATAGCGAGGTTGGTCTTGCCACAAGCTGAGGGGAATGCGGCTGCGATGTAGCGCTTACGACCTTTAGGGTCGGTAACGCCTACGATCTAAAAAGATGGAGATAATTTTGATTAGTATTTGCCATTTGGTTACAGCCCGGCCCCGTCGAGAGGTCTGTCAGTTTCATACTAACGCATATTTGTTATGCGAATTTGATCCTTATTACTACTAGAAATTGTCCAACTGACAGGTTTCAGGAACGCATTCTTCAGGGCTAGCCCTGCTCGCAAACCGCTGTGTTGTGGCTCTCTTTGAATAAACCAACAGACAACGAACAGACTATCACATCAACAGAAAAACGTTGAGTTTATGTGTTAATTAAAATATATTCTAGGAATTTTTTTTTAATCATCTGTCGAATAAATTGTCATAATTATGAGGGTAGTTTGAAATCAAAAATCTGTGAGCAATATTTTTAATACACATTGCTATTATTTTATTGTAGGTGCAACGTCACTTCAAAATAATTGTTGTATTATACACACATCCTAACTAATGATAGAAATGTGAAAGTGAGTTTGTTTATTTGTTTGTTACGCTTTCACGCTAAAACGGCTGAACGGATTTGGATGACAATAGGTAGACCATGACCTGGATTAGGACATAGGATACTTTTTATCCGGGTAGTACGTTCCCGTGGGATAATTCCGATCTCCACGTAGGCGAAGCCGCGGGCAAAAGTTATACTTTAATATTGTTGAATTTTTTCATTATTTTACTGTTAGTATTATGTTTCTCATTGTGGTTATTTTTTGTAAATTTCTTTTGAGTTTTAAAAATTCTTTAACCACAAATAACATTTTAAACTCACCAGCATGTGTTCAGCGAGCCATCCTTCTCTGCGTGCTATAACTGAACCCAGACGGAGCGCGAAGCACTTCTTGCCCAACAAACTGTTACCGCCGTAACCGCTGCCTGTTAACAATTTAAAAATAAAGTTAGAAATGTCTGGAAAATTATCTGAAAGCTGTTTATAAGCTAGAGTAATATTTTAAGTGTGAGAGAAAAGTTTGTGCTTACCGCCACTAGATGGCGCCAGTAGTCGAGAATTTTCTTCTAGTTTTTCAGTTTTGATTTTAAATATCATGTACTGCGTCGCTTTTCTGGCAATGAACTATTATGAAAAGAATCGCGCATGACGCTCATCAATAATTTCTGAAGGTTTCAAGCTGACACGTCGAAATCATTGAATTCTCGGATAATGCTGTGGTTTTAACACCGTTTAGACCAGCTGCCACCAGCGACTAAGGAATTACTTATTATACATGTTACAAAATTTCAGAAATACCCACCATAGCTAACAATCTCATTTTCAGCAGGTTTGTGCAGGATGATAGTACGGGGCGGGTCGCAGGGCCATCCAGTAATGCCGCCGTTACCAACTGCGTGAAGGCAACGTACAAACTGCTCATCTTGACGCAAAGCCTCCAGAACTTTAGCACCTGTTGACAATAAAAAGAGCCTTTTAGATTTTGTGTCTTTTTCTATCATAGGTTAAAAGTACTCAGGTAGATATGTTGTCTCTTTCCCTCGTAGGAGACTGAAAACAGCTGTTGTTTGTTTAAAAATATGCGATTTTCAATGGCTTTGCAGAGTTGTTTTCCGTTTAGATCTGTGTGTATAGGTTGTGGGAGAAGTATTTTCAAGAATGGGCTATTATCGTACAAATTATGAAAGCAAATTTTAAGTATTTACAAGTCGTACAACACAAAAGATGGACTAATTAAAATGCTGAATGGAACAACACAAACAATCACTTATAAATCAATTTGTTTTGTATAAACAGAAACTTTATCCATTAATTTGCAACACGTGAGTACTAAGTTCATGTACATAACTAACAAAGGAACCTAATAATCATAAAACAAGCCAATCAATATTTGACATATACACGAAGCTAAAAGTTCGCGCCCTTTTCTATCTGCGCTCTGATTGGCGTTTCTACGCAACACGTGAACGATGAGAACCCCTGTCATTGTCCACAACCGTATCAAAACAATGTTTTTGAGAGTAGGTACACATTAAACGAAACAGCACAATTTTGCGACCAAAACAGTTGAATTATCTTTAAAAAAAAAAAAAATTAAACAGGAATTTCGGTGTGTTTTTTTAAGTGTGACGTCGTTAAAATAGTGATGTGAAAATTGAGTTTCAAAAACTCGCCCTTTTTGAGTGCATACCTAGATGTCGTTGCATTTGTGTAGGGATGAGAAGTCGCCGCGCGGCATTCTGCTGGAAAAATGACCGAACGTGGAAGTGATATGTCAGACATAGCCTCGTCAGCCCCGGCCGAACGGGCAGTCAGCAGCCCTAACCACGGCGATCCCACCGCAGTTATTGATAACGAGTTGCTAATTGCCGAGGTGAAAAAACACCCCATCCTATATAATAAGGCGTACACAGAATATATTGAGAACGTGGCAAGGTTAAAAAAGTGGATTAAAGTATGTAAATCTCTGTTCAAGCAGTGGAGTGAGTTCTCCCCAAAAAAGAAAAGAGAGAAAAAAGTAAGTAATTTTCTCTGTCTTTTTGTACGTTCTTCTTTCTATCTAAATAAATGCCATATTTTAATTTTGGAAAGTAATTATGGTTACGCGATTCTTATAATTATTGTGCTACCTATATTAAAAATCGATTGAGCCCCAGCAAACTGCTCGCTTGAATGTTAGGGTGCAAAGCTGGGCGCTTGAAGCGATATCTTGCCGGGTTCGATTCCTAGGTAAGTCAGAAAGGGAAAAATTTGTACGAAAAGTTTTTAAAATATAATTAAATGCTGTTCGTTGGTAAGCGCATCACTTGAGGATGGCTGGACTGATTAGGCTATTTTTTGTTTTAAAATGTTCGTAATAGTCTGAATTATAGGTTTTAATGAAAAGAAAAATTGCCCAGCAAATTGGAAAATTCAGAAAAAACAAACTGCTCTTTTCTTTAGGTAGAATTTGAACGGGACAACGTCTGTCGTCGGGTCAGCTAGTTTTAAATAATTGGGTCCTTTAGGTACATGTGGCAATTGGTAATATGTAATCTTTTTACATTAGTTTGGGCACCAATCCCAAGCCTATGGTCTAAGCTAAGAACAGACTAGGACTTAGGCAGAACCTATGTACCGTGTTTCTGGCAAATAAATTATTTTGAAGTACCGACTACCTACCGATAAAACGGACGCCTTACACCTTAAAGTTGCTTATTGTGTACTTTACTGATTCATTGAAAAAACCCGTTGTACAATTGCAACTTGCAAGCATAATTGATCGATGATACGTCCCTCCAATTAACAGGACGGTTCATCAATAAAAATTTGAAAAATAATTTTAGAAACTCTTCTCGAAGAGCTTCCCAAAACAGTCCCATAATGCTCAGCGATTAATTGTATAGTTTAGGAGCTGGACTTTATTTTTATCTTTGAAAATATCACCTGACTTGTTTGTCATTAGGTGTCGTATTTTTAAAAAAATATTTTTTGATGCATCCTTAAAACATGATCTACGTTCGATAAAATACAAACACTGTCTGTGTGAAAGTGACTAAAACTTAGCTCAAAGGGAACATTTTTGCACGACAAAATTCGTTTCGGGTTTTCGGACTATTGCCATCGACACTAAGAAAAGGCACAAAAAAAAAAGAAGTTTGACAATGCCTCCGAATTAGTTTTTTAAAAACTTCCACGGATCAAAATAATACAAATAACACGCACTTATAACCTTCTTGGACGTCTATTCTTGACCCTTATAAGAAATTCTAAAGAAATAGACTTAGGAATTCAAATTATTTAAGTATTTTAATTTTATTTTCAGTTAAGATAGTGCAGAATAAATGGCAGAAGCGGCAGGATCATTTTTTTAAGAGTTACGAAGGAGTTCAAAAACACCCTACATCTAAAAGAAGCAAAAAAAATATAGATGGTTTGACATTCCTGATCCCATCAACCGTTGCTAGCGACGAGGACGTGAGTACATGCGCCTTCAATACTAACACCGATGCTCCGCCAGAGACACCCCAAGTCAACATCCCTAATAAGTCACCGGTGCCCTCAACATCGGTACAAGTCGGCGACTTCGCAAACACTTACGAAGGCCAAAAGCCGCCCTACATCATCCCCATTCAGGAAATAGGACTACCACCACCGATCGACCCGAATCCGAACGTGCATTTCGCGTTCATGTTAGTGCCATTATTAAACAGACTAACTCAAGAAGAAATGTTTACGGCATGGCCTAAAATTTTAAAAGTTATCAAAGATGTTGAGGGGGAGAAAAGGTTATCTATTCTTCAGACTGAGTTAGTTTATCCTCCTGGAGTGGAAAGTACAGTCAATTTGGTTCAAGAAAACGTTGTTGAACCCGAACCGGAACAAGAGGAGACTTTGGAGGAAGAACCTGTATACCCATCACATTACGGGAGGCCGACCAACCCTGAAGGAGAAATAATGTATCCGGAGACAGACCATGAGGACCTGGACGAGGCCTAGACGATGCGACCGCCTATAAATAACTCAAAAAAAATCTTGGTATCAATCAAGAGACAAGTGTAAACCCAGCGTAATTTACGCTGCTCTAAGTGAGCCACCGAATTTACCATACTACAATATTAGACTCTTACCACGCTTGGCGCAGATATCACTAAGTATTGTTATTATTTATTTCCAAAACACAGCCTATTTTACAATTTGGTTTGAGTCACACAAGGAAAATCTAAGTATCTCGAGCTCTTTGTGTTGATTTATCTTGAATCTTTAAAATAGTACGTTGAGCGGCGAAAATTACACTGAGTACGCTCCTCTAAAAAGTGTAGGTACTTACAGGTTAGTTAAGAAATGTTTACGTATTTAACTTTTCTAATAAATTATGTACTACCTATTGTCTTTGGGCTAAAAAGCGGTTGTTATTATGTGCAAATTAAGAATATACCTAAGTGTTGTATTTCTATGTCACTATGTGGTAAGCAATGTAGTAGCAAAGTATAAAATATGAAGTAGGTATAGACTGTGGTAGTAGCCAACGGTATTGTAGGTACCTATAATATCTACATATTTATGTAGGCATTGATTGCTGTGCGTTATTGTGCATGTCTGTTTAGAATTAAAAATAAATGTTGTAAAATCTATTTTGTCTTATTTTCAAACAAAAACAGCTAAAAAAAAATCAAGATGATATATTTTCCAACTTTTTCTCTTGACTGTGTATGCTGGCGACAAAATGCGCAGTCTTATTCTGAAACACGCTCGCAATCTCTCGCTCACTAAACTCCTTCTAAACTCAAGGAAGATGCTATTGCGAACGCATTCCGGAATAAGGCTGCAGTGACCTAAGTACACACGGCTACACATCAGCTATACATTTCCAGTTTACACTGACCTCTCATTGTAAGTCTCCTAAACAATGCGAGATCAGTCATTATTCTGTGACCTAAGCCATAAGCGAGTTGCGCCAACAAAGTCATTGAAAACCGTGAATTATCAATAAACAAATATTTATTTATAGACAACATATAGGGCTGGCCCCTAGAGGGAAATCATACATATTGCCCTCTCTTTCCACCAACCGACGAAACGAAAAGCCCCTATCAGACTACGATGCAACCAGTATAAATTGGCTTTCGAGTTTTTAATATAGACCGAGCCGGCTTTGCACGGTCAAGATATACTGGTTACATCGGGCTGTCTGGCTGGTTTTGTAAGTATTATTAAAATTTGATATTTTGTACCACGTACCCATCCTAGTCATGACGCGCATAGAGTAGACGACGTACGGAGAGTCGGTGATCTCTACGCCGATCTTGGATAGCGGAGAGCCTACAGGACCCATGGAGAAAGGAATTACGTACATCGTGCGGCCTGTGGACAAAATAATAATTGGTTAGCTTATTAGCCAATAATAAGTAATCAGATAAGTAAGTACTCGTATCTACCTAAGTTTTTTGGTCGGATACTATAAATATCGATGGATCGTAATAGGAAAGACGAAATTAAAATATTTTTGAGGTTTAATCAGGACTTTTTAATCTAAGATAAGTTGGCGAATAATCTTTCATCAATTTTTTTACTGAGCACTATGCCTATTAATATTCTATGGTTCCAAATTCAAACTCTGCAAATGACATGCTGGTTTGTCCCCCTTTGTTACAAAAGAAAAAAAAAACTTCAACTTGATTAAATAATTCAACAAAATATTTCAGAATATTTTATGTCATTCCATCGACAATTAATTTGCCTAGCCTAGCATACTGCATACCTGCCCTAATTGTTCCAATTAGCGGATTGCCCGGGCCTCCAGTAGCTGTATATTGATTTTGAGGGGAGTCTGAGACCCAAACATAAGCACATATGCAACCATAGGTAGGCATTATATTTCAATCAATGTATGCATCACACGGCTGCAATGTAATAATAAACCCCTTCGAATAGCTACTCGGTAGTACTCGGTACTCAATCAATATCCGTTGGACAAACACCGATTTTGGGTAAGTCATTCGAGTCCTCGTTATTTGAAAATGGAACAGTCTTTTGATTGTGTGAAAAAAGAATAAACACTTTTGTTTTACCGACGTATTGCAAAATATTCCTTTTTTTGTTTGAAAACATTGTTCATGAGTTTCAAAGAAATTTGATTTTGTTGTGATACTGTGGTTTCCTTGTCTCACGCCTGGTTTGAAATTACTGGTTTTCAACGGTCTTCTTCCGTGTTTGATTAAGAGGTCTCTATTACGTCATATTGCATATTGTTCTATGATAGTGGGTTTGGTTTCCGCATTTATTCTTTCAAGTGGACCATTGTACGTGCATATTCATATTGCTAATTTAGCGATGTTAATATGTTATGCTAAAGATTCTCCTTAAATGTCATGTTTAAGTGCAAATTATTCAGTTTACTTATGCATGGCATAAGGCATGCAAAATACTATTCTGGGCATATTTTTTTTATCTTAGCACTTAAGAAACGACCTTGGCAGTGGTCCACCACTGCCAAGACCTTGTTGTTCCAACAAGGTGGCCCTTTCTAACCGACAGACTTGATGAACCTATTTTAACACTGCTCTTGAAATGAAATGATGATTTCATCCTCTTAACAATTCTAAATTCCACTTTATTGTAAAAAAAAAAAAAAAACAATTAAAACAACGGCCAAAAAATTATAGGTCTTCAACGTTTTTCTAAAGAGCCATGACTCACCTCGCATACAACCCGGGAACCTCTCAGTGATGGCCTTGTCGTAGTCATTGGGAGCGATGTAGTTTCCAAGTGCAGACTTTTGTCCCGCGCGTGCAATGGGCACCACATCCCTCTCCTTGTCGGAACAGATGAAAGTGCGGGATTCTACGCGGGCCACATCGGCGGGATCTGTGCGAGCTAGCCAGCTGGGGAGAATAGGGATTGATTACTTTTTGTGTTTAATATGTATCGAGCATGAGAATATTTTAAATTAAAAAATATACTGTTTCAAACACTGATGAGTTAGAACATGTTTTTTTTCGTCATGTCTTTTCGATGACAAGTTGATTACAGTACCTAATTACTACTAAGAGCAATCTATGGAGATTTTTATCTCATGTTTGATTTTCAACGCTGGGATGTCTTGGAACGAATTCAATTACTTATTCTACTTTTTACGGCACTCTCTCTTTGGCTTTTAAACAAGGACACTAGTTAGACCGCATATTGGAGTCTTTCTAATGGCTTGTATCCGCCATTTTACAGAATCAAACCTTTTTTCTAAATTTTGAGGTCAAATAAGAATAGCTTCTACCAACTAACTCAAAAAGAAAAAGTTCAAAAGCAGTTCCAGCTGTACCTACCAGTTGTCATACTTATGCAGACGTTTCAAGGTTCCCTGCTGCTGCATGATATGCAGCAAGGCAGCCGCCTCAGCTTCGGAGCCATCGCAGACATGGACATGTTCCGGCTGGCAGAGAACAGCGCTTCGTTCCACGAATGCACGGACCTGAGGGGTTGAAAGGTATGTTAGGTTATTCTTCTCGGCGCTAACTTTGAGGCATGCCTCAAGGGTCTGACTTAAGTCCTGTTATGTTTGTAATATTTTAAACTCTAGACCTAACATTGTCACTTGTGAAGAAATAGGCCAGGCAGTAAGATTGGTACAGGTTACTTAAGTAAGGTCTCGGTATGTAAAGATGGTAAATGCGGCAAGCGTAGCTTAATCCGATCAATCGACCCGTGCGGCTGTTATTACTTAGCCACGAGCACCTCAGAAATGGCCTTCGTCTGAATAAAGTATTTATAGTTCACAAAGTGACGTGCTGGCTTGCCCTATACTTAAATATTTGAAGCTCTCGTGACGCAATTTGGAGCTACCTACACATTAAAGATTATAGTTATGCTAATTTTTATATATAGTATAACAAAGATCCTTCGTGTTCTAATAAGGAACTCTAAGAAGAAAGATAATAGGGTAAATAGTGGAAATTTTCTTCTTCACAAGTTGCACGATTTAGACAATATTTAAGACATGCAATCAACGGAAACCATTGTTTTTCTGCGTTTATTCTCAGTTCCTAGTCTTTGTTTATAAAATTACCTTTTGTTCAATCATTTCATAGCTGATAATTACAACTTCGAAAGAGAATGCTGACCAACATTTCCCTTTGGAGAATGTTTTTTTTTTTTTAAATGTTTTTTCGAAGTAGGATATTATATAGGTATTTAAAGGTTTATTTTACCTTGGGAGTCAATGCAGCAAGTTGAGGGTTGGGGCTCGTGGCCCCACGGAGAGCTGTCTGGTGGGCCGCGCGCCCGCAAGCTAGTGCTACTTGGGCATATCTGGGGACAACGGAAAAACTACATGAGAAAAATGTTTAATCCCAAATATGGAAAATGTTCTGAAATGAATAGCACACATTTTGATGTCAATTAACTGTCGCCACGCCATATCGGATTCCATAGGTACGAACTCTAAAAATATCATAGTTTTGACGTTAAGATTTGCTATTTTGTTTGAATATCCTGTCTGTGACGTTATAATACAGGGTCAAACCTCGTCAAACGAATTATTAAATTATGAAAAAAGAAATGGTATCTAATTTTTTTGTAAGATCGATTTAGTAGTTTTGGCTATATATAACAAACAAACTCTTGCAGCAAAATGCCGGAAAAAACGTTATAATGTTTATCTTAAGAATATAAACATCATCCGCCTTATTCTTAAAAAACTAAAACGCGCTATAAACCTATTTTAGACACCTACAGAAGTGTTTTGTCAATTTCTTTCGAATTATAATTTAAGTTTGAAAGAAGAAGGCAAATCACTTATTTTTTTATGAATAAGGGGGCATGTGACTACTTATGACTCCTTAACTCCTACAATTAATTGCTATGTTGAAGCATTAATTTTATATTATAATATTAATTTGATAAATACTAATTACCAATACAATCGTTATCTATTGCGCACCGTCCAATCATTAGGGTGACGTTTAAAACTTTGAACCGGGCACAAAATGTCGGCCATTTAAAGCAAAGGTTAGATTTATTATTATCTTATTGCACTTTGTTCCTAGTTCGTAATTTTGATTTAGATGTTTATATAAACGGATTATTGTAATCTTGGGCGGCTAAAATAGAATGCTCGGGATATCAATATACTTATTTATTAAACATAGGTATATCATATAAATATTTTCTATGCTAGGTAAGTTTATTATGGACAAACAATCGCGCGCAACTGCCTGTTTGACCTTCACAACCCAGTTACTGGGTTAGACGAATGGTGCCTCGGATCTTGCTTGGTATGAATTGTTGTCCGACTTTCGAGCTTCTGACAAAAAGATCTACGAATGAGAACCGGTATGAAAATGTAAATAAATATTGAGTAAGGTTTTTAGGAATGGATGTGTAGTAAAATAGATCTTTCTAAAACAATAAGAATACTTTAAGTTGTTAGTAAAATTATTCTGATGATGGCTCTAAATATTGAAATAAATACTTATTGAAGTGGTTCCATTTTTCTCTAGTCGTGCTATTGTTATGCAATATCTAGGCGATATTGTATTAGGTTATTTTTCATAATTATTTTGGATTTTCCCTTTGACGTACCTATACAATTACATAGAGATACAGGTTTTCCTGTCAGAATCAGGAAAAGGAGCAGCATATTTTGGCATTTCACATCTAGACATCCTAATATTAATATTAAATAACCAGGTCCCACACGGGTCGCCGGGTAGTTCGAAAGAGATACCGTGGCCCTGGCACGGGCAACTGAAGGAACGGGTGGGTTTTAGTCAGTAAAAGTCTGACACGCCCTCCCGCTCTACCCAGAGCGGGAGAAGTCATTTAATGATTTCCCATCCACAAAAAAAAAAAAAAAAAAAAAAAAAAAAAAAAAAAAAAAAAAAGGTCCCACACATTAGGAGATAATGTGATACGCAATTAGGGTGCTGGTCTCCCGTCGGAAACCCCGGGGGCAATTAAAACATTCGGCAAGTACCTACCTAAACAACTCTATTGCTCGGTTTCTGAGGTTTTTAAACGGAATTTACCCATTCGATAGTGACATTTGGTTCGATATCGTGTTTCTGAATACTTCGATAAGGAAGATTTTAGCCTAAAAGTCTAATGAATTACTATTGAAGAAGAACAGAGGAAGAGGAGGGAGGGACGGGGGAGGAGGGAGGAGGGATCAGAGGAGCTCAAAAATCACAATGAAATAATTTTGTCGAATCAAATTCCGTTGAATTCTTCAGAAGCCGGGCATAACATATTTACGTTGAAATATCGACGTAGGTCTGTTCGTCTTGCTTATCAGTCACACAGGTGTTTCATTAATTTATTACGCAACTGTATGTATTATAGAGCCAGCCATAGAGCAAAGTAAAATGTGCGATGCAAATGCTGCAGTAAACCTAGATTTTCACCTTTCATCTTGGGCAGAGGAAGCACAAAATCTTTCAGTGTGCGTTTATTGAAAGGTTATTTGGCTATGCCGCGTCCTGTCAATTACAACCAGACCATATACTCGTAGGTACCTTTAATTATTGTAGGAGGCCAAAATGTGTTGAAACGCGAATCGTGATGAAATTTGTAAGTCCCATAAACAACGTCTCGTGAAGTGAGCCAAACTGATTAATTTTTATTAGTACCTAACTCATTGACGGAATAAAAAACTGAACAGTAGGTACTATGGACAAAATTTAAGCATGCTCACTTAAGAAAATATTCCTGTGAGAGCGCATCTAGTGACAAACGAACATTGTGCGATCGAGTCGTGAGCCGTGCATGCGATTATCGCCTTTGAGGTGATCATGCGGAACTTTGGCCCATAGTACCTATGTAGTAGGCGGCTTGGTAATTTGAAACAATGCTGTTGTACTTGTAACGAAATACGAAACGCTACTGAAGGAGTGGAAGGAAAGCAATGTAGAGGCCGACGGTCACATATAGGTAAATAAAAAACAGCGTTATTCTGTTCCTACACGGTTTAACGCAACTCAAAGCATTTTACAGGCACTTTTGATTTGTCAAAGAGTCGATCAGTTAGTCAGAAAGTTGAAACTAGTTTCCCATTCATAAACGTAGATCTCTATGAAGAAGAACAGACAAGGACACTCTTCTAAATCAAGATATTACAAAGTCCTGGGTACATTATTCTTGTTGCTTCTTTAAACTTTAGCAGTTGGTACCTACCTAGCAATAAACATATACCTACTAGTCATGTAAAGAACTCGAGTCTTTGAATCTTAATTCGATAGACTCAGCTCAATTTTACAAGACTCGGTGTACTAACAAAACTCAGAGCCTTGAGTCGAGCCGATCTGCAGTACTTTCTCGAAAACTCGAGCGCCAAAATAGAACTCGGTATTTCAAAAAGAGCTCGAGTCTTAAAAACAAGCTCACGTCTCAAAAAGAACTCGAGTCTTAAAAAGAGCTCGAGTGTATCGAGTCTTGAGCGTATCAAGGTTGATTTATTTAAAAATACATAGACATAGTTCATGTGTCAACATGCTAAATGTGACCTTTAGGCATGGCATTATTAGGTTCTGTGTGTACCCCAAGAGGGATAAAAACGTGACACTATTTATTATGTCGGTACGGATCAATTTTTATTGTTTGTTATTTTTTATTCCCTGTTTATTTATAAAGGAACTCCAAATGGAAAAGAACTTGAACGCGACTCGTCGCGTGAAACGACTCGAGCTCGAATCAAGACCTGAGCGCCATGTTGCGCTCGAGTCTCTATGTAGACTTAAGTGCTCTAGTCTGGGGGTGTTGTTGTAACGAGTCGAGCTGTGCAATTTGTCAGCTGAGCCTAAAATTTAGGACTCAAAAGACTCGAGTTCTTTACATGACTAGTACCTACTGCTTCTAATTGGTAATGAAAGGGATTTTCCTTTTCTTAGATATACTGAATATTTCAGGTGAACGTGTTATGGGACGTTATTAGTAGGTACTATTATTTATTCTGTGGTACAGAGCTCAGCACATCAAGCTACCCCAATCTGTCAAATTTTCCCAATTGAATATGAACCTTATGTGTTTGTGGTAAAGTTGAAAATCTATCAAAAAAATTTGACACATTGGGGTAGCTTGATGTGCTGGCTTCTGTACATGAGAACCTGGAGTTTTTCCGATGACGGAGGAGGAAAGTACCTTACTAGGTAATTAGGGTAAGTAAGTAGGTATGATTATATTTCTAGTGAGCTTAGAGAGGATTATGTTACTTAATCAAGGGATAAATAAATGATTGTAACTCTGGTCAAATTATTAAAAATACTTATGTAAGTAGGTTTTAATAAAATAAACCAAACTAACCCAGAAAAACAGCTTTGATTTAATTATTTTACAGTATTAGGTGAACATAGAGCATCAAGTTTCAATGTGAATTGAACTTAAAGTCATAGAATAACACAAAGGATTTGGAAATTGAAACAGTTCTATGACAAAAATACATCTTTGAGAATTAAAATTAAAATAACAGAAGGATAGAAGTCACGCCAAAGTAAAGTAAAAGAAAAAAAAAAAAAAATACTCACTGGTTGGTCTTCCTCACGTAATCTTCAGGGATAGAGTTGAAGTGCAACATTTTTAATTTAAAATTAATAAGTACAACTAAATAACAATAAAATTAAATAATACTTTAAAATAAAATAAGAAATATAATCGCGAGCTAAATTTTATCAAAATTACTGAAACTGAACAGAAATATCAGCCACCTATAATATGCTATTGTGTTTAATTTGTCACCCATTTAATACTATGCGTGATGAAGCTTCAGAAACGTAGTGATTTTAAAATGCTGCGCGCACGCTTTAATACCGGAGGAGTGTTCACACGGCGCGGTCTGATTGGTCGAGAGCGCGGGTGTGTCGTGAGGTCGTGAGTCGTGACGTGTGCGCACACGTAATGTTTGGAACAACTTGTTTTTCTACGTTCATCGATTTGTTTTTGTAGTGATGGTGATGTTTATGTTGCTTTTGAAAATAATATCGTAATTTATATGATTAGGGATTGGTAGGTACATAGATAGTAACAGTGATTTAGTTGCAATGTCAGCTGACATCAAAGTTAGAAAAAATGCAAGTAAAAAAAATGTACTTAGAACCTTGAATATTCCATTGCACACCATAATTACCTACTAGTCAATGATAAATTCCATGGTAAGTACATTTCATTCAGTATGTCTACGTGAGTGCAATCAGTGCAATACACTTTATGTAGGCCAGAGACAGACTAAGAACAATAAATTTCCATGTGCTATGTAGGCAAGATGGAAGCCTTGTTGCATCAGCTAATCATACGGCGTGGGCACTTTTTAATCAAAGTCATCGTTGCGAGCAGAAATTAGAAGGCCGGAGGCTAATCTAAAAATACTTTCGCGCCAATTTTAATGTCAAAACCTTTTTTTTTCATCCATAAATAACTTTCTTGTCATCTCGAGATGACCACCAAAATATACGGCCAGAATTACTTACATTTTTTTTTTAAAGTAAGTTTTGTAAGTAAGTAGTTTCTTTTGAATTTCATTGATCTTAGGAAAGGAAGGTTTTAGACTTAGTAGAGCCAAGTGTTTATAATGTAAATGAAGGCGTTTATTTCGTCAGCAAGTTGTAAAGCTCATGGTCAATTTCGTCATCGGAGGCGTGTACCTACCTACGGCATGCACAATTTGATTGCACATACCGATTGCAGTTCAACATGTACTTCTATATTTTGTTGACTTTGTCGATGATTCTAATAATTTTATAAGTAAACACACTACTTAGGTATGCGTTTTTTTTTGCTTAAGTATAGCTACTACATAAAAAGGCTGGAAACATGGGTAAGTACATAATATTATGATACAAGAAACAGGAGTTGGTTTTGAATGATCATACCAAAAACATTCAATATTTAAAGTAAGTTGATCATCCGAACTGGGTCATATTTTAGCAGCCAAAGCCACGGCTTATTTCAATTTAACTTTAGAATTGTTTTTTTTTTTAATTTTTATTACGGACGTTTTTAACGTTCTGCAACATTCTCACATGTAGGTACAGACGCCAGTAAGTCAAGCCACCCGAAACTGTTAAATTTTCCCAATCAACCTTGATCCTAATGCTTTAGCGATAAAGATGAAAATCTATTAATGAAATTGACAGATTGTAGTAGCTTGATTTGCTGGGTCTGTACTTAGGTATAATTTCAACACGAATGATGTAGGTAACCAATATTTTGTTTGCCCGTTCTTCTCCATAGGTACCAACTACGCTTTGGAATAGGCAACTACTTAGCTTCATCTTTCTGACTGACGGACCCCATGACAATTCAAAAGTGCCTGTAATTGGTTAATTTGAAATAAATGCTTTGAGTTTGAAATCTTGTGTGCTCTAGGCATAAAAATTTTGCGGTGTCAACAATGTCTTTAGTTTGCTCAATTGATTTTATTAATATGACGTAAATGGAAATTGTCGTCAATGAACGAAATACCTACGAGTATCTCTACTTTTGGGAAGTGACCACATTCGATCTGACGCATTTGTAGGTACTTACCTACCTATAAAACCAGACATTTATACTCTGTGTGAGTACGGTGGACCTTGGCCTTCAGAGCATCCAAAATGAAAGAGTCGTGTGTACGCTGGTAACTTTACCATATCTTTATCAAGGACGTGTATTTATAAGTTGATCAATAAACCTTCTAGGCCGTCTTCCTCCTTGCGTTTTTACCTACCTACTTGAAACGTGGTTTAGCTCGGTGTGTAAGTGAAAAGGCGTTATGGCCTGAATTGGCCTGTGGTTATGGCTGTCTGGTTTGACGCGAGAGATACAGAAGTCTCACGCGCACCGGAACTAAACGCGCTTGCTTTGTTTAAATGTAGATTTATGACAAAATGCTATAGTTAGTACCTACCTAAGAACAAATTTTACTACACAATAAGGAATTGTTTACATATAATCTTATAAAACAGAAAATAGACGGTGCTACTTTGGAATTTTTTTCTTACGAAAAAATTTTCAAGTAAGTACTAGGTAGGTACATAATCATGTTTCGGTTCTAGTACAACAGTACCTAGACTATAGTGAAATTAAACATAATTATGGAAAATCCAAATGATTTAACCATATACATTTGCTTTTATAGGAATTTTAAAAACAAAAAAAAAAAGTTGAGAAGTGTCAAGGGACACCCGGATGGAACGAAGTTCCTTTCGATTAATTAGTGAAGGAATTGTAATATTTTTTTTTTTTTAAGTTATAATAATATTTTTTTTATTATTAAGAAATATAATGTAATATAAACTTAATCTTTCTATAAGAGAGAGAGAGAGAGAGAGAGAAACATGCGCACGTCGCACAGCTTACAATACCTTACTATAGCATAAAGTGTCGTTACAACTTTTCGTGAGAATTTTTTCCGTCTAGCCCCCTTTCACAACGCGCGATAAGGAACTTCGTTCCAAAATTATCGTGATCGCTTAAAAAACTCGATATTAATTATT
Organism: Cosmia pyralina; assembly: GCA_946251885.1. Classification (NCBI taxonomy): domain Eukaryota; kingdom Metazoa; phylum Arthropoda; class Insecta; order Lepidoptera; family Noctuidae; genus Cosmia; species Cosmia pyralina. The sequence goes on along the minus strand of OX276362.1, from coordinate 10,906,249 downwards.
AACACGATATTGCGTTCCAAAATTCTAATTGCTGATATAGGTTACACGTCACTAATTATTGATTAGTGACGTCAACCGGGAAGAATATGTTAGTTAGATACATTGAATGAATTATTGATTCAATGTAACTGATTTGTTTACCAGTCGTCAATTGCAACATATACCGTCTTATTACAAAACAAGGTTCATCTTCAAACCCAGGTTTAAACCATGGACCCTTTTTTGAATTTCGAGCTTTATTCTGACACGTTAAGATGTCAGTTTTACAAAACTGACAACTTAGTACCGGACTAAGTTGTCAGTTTTGTATAAAGAACTGTATTTCTATCAAAGCTAGGTTCATATTACAAAAACTGGCTCGATGGTTTAAACCATGACGAAGAAAAACCTCGTTTTGTAATAAGACCGGTTGTGTTTTGTTAACCTACGTCATCATAATATTATGGTCATTTGTTAGTGTTTGGCCCTTTAGTCCGTTAGTAAGTTACCTACGTTTAATGACGTTTGATGTCAATAAATCTATTTTAAATTAATTATGTCCATTATGTTTAACTAAGTAGGTATGTATTTCTATACCTACATAAATTATTAACTTAAAAAATACCTACTTACCTAACTCTTTGGTTATAGGTAGTCTAGTAGGTAGGTAGGTCTCGTCTTCTTTTAACTGTATAAAATAAAGTCGCTTTTCGTGTTAAACTAATTTGGTCCAAAGAGTAACGTAATGGAAATTAAAATGATGAATACCTACACATTTTGCTATTGTTGATTTTATTTTTTATCTATTTTGTATTAAAGTACCTACGACGAAACATCTTGAACTTTTTTTTTATTTATTTATTTAAACTAGTACACTTATGCAAACATAAACTCATTAGAGTTTTACCGTGCACCAAAATCATCGACCGTATAATTTAGATAACTAAAACCAACTTATAATCATAATTAAAATGAAACAACAACTAAAATAAAAATGAGGGTATTAAGTGAAACATTTATCTAATACTAACAAACGAGCGAACATCGGTGACCGATCTGACCGTCTTTTAAACAAAAAGTGGTGGAGGAATGTGATTTCGATTGATACAGGTTGTTCCTAAAAGTATGTTTTTAGTAATAGTTAATTTTCCTATATTTTGGTTTGTTAAGATATTGTTAAGTAGGAGGAGCTCGTGGCTAAGTAATAACAGCCGCACGGGTCGATCCATCAGGTTAAGTTACGCTTGCCGGGGTTGGTCCGTGGATGGGTGACTATCTTTACGTACCGAGACTCCTCCGTGCCTCGGAAAGCACGTTAAGTTGTTGGTCCCGGCTGTCATTCGTGGATCTTTGACTGTCGTTACGGGTCGTCGTCAGAAGCCCGAAAGTCTGACAATCAGTCTTACCAAGGGGTATCGTATTAGGTACCCAGTTAATGGGTTGTGGAGGTCAGATAGGCAGTCGCTCCATGTAAAATAATGGTATTCAGCTGCATCCGGTTAGACTGGAAGCTGACCCCAACATAGTTGGGAAATGGCTAGGCAGATTGATTGAAGATGTTGTTAAGTATTAAGTAGGTTTTTTTTTTTACTATCTAGCTATTTGTATTTCCTTAGGCCGTAGGGTCCGAGTGCTCATGGTTTATTCAACGAAATCTCCAAGCGGCTGGTTGACACTTCCCATGACCCAAGGGCTGGCTGTTACCTTGGCCAGAGGCTTAGCATTGCCATACAACGTGGCAATGCCACCAGTCTCTTGGGTACGTTACCAGTCGACAACGATGCGGAGGAATTTTTCGACGCCATATTTTAGTTTTTTAATAGTTTTAGATAAGTTAGGATATAATTTTGTTATTTTTAGGTTATGATAACTAAACTGCCCATTCTTTGAATTATTTGTATTCAGTTATAACATTTATTTTCATTCAATTATTATATGGTATATTAATATTTTGTAAGAAATGTTGCTTTAGTATGTTGTGTTGTTATGTGTTGTTAGTTTGTACTAGTTTTTATAAGTTGTTTTGTCCCTCAATAACATAGGTAGTTGATTAATAAGGTAAGGGGGTAATAAGGTAACGATCTGTTACCGTGTAAATTACTGTATTTTGGAATTAACAACTTAGTATCGATGACACTACGAGTATTAATTTCATTGTTATTTATGATTTTTGTTTTCCTAAGATTATCATTAAAGAATTCTTCATTTAATAATGTAAATTTAGTTTTTTCATGGATATATTATTTTACAGAATTCAAATAATTTACGGTAGTCATTTTTGTACTGCTTTTTAATGTTATGCTTTTAATATAGGTACGTAGCTGAAGTGCGTAAATTTGGTCAAGGGTGAGTCTTAAATGTCCTAATATAGCTAGACAGACCATAGGATATCGTTGATTCGGCCTTTAAAAAGCTTTGGGGGGCTTTGTAAAGCATCAACAGTGTTTGATATGGAATTTTGCATTTTATAATGGACAATTTAGCTAATATACATCTCAATTTATCACACACTCCGTTAATGTGCTTCTTCCAATTAAGCCGGCTATCAATGGTAAGTCCTAGGTATGTATAGCTATCAACTAGATCTATGGAGTCACAGCTGCAAGGCTTGGCTACTTTATTGGGGCAGTTGTCATGCAAACACTTATGGCAGTGAGCTGTCAGTTTAGGCAAGGAAGGGCTTCTATTTTGACTGGAACTGATGTACATTAATTTGGTCTTATTAGCATTTAAAACTAAACCAGCGTCATGCGTCAACTAATTAAACTATTTGTTAAAATCCAGACGTTTATTTTATTTCTGTAATCGAAAAATATTAGTTGCGGAATGGAATAGATTTTGTTCCCTAGGGGAAATAAATGAGTTATATTTCAGTAAATAATCCAGAATATGACGTTTTATTATTATTTTTCGAAAGAACAAAAAAAAAAAATTGCAGCATATTTTTAATAGCGTACACTTTCTCTGAAAATGACCCGTCTATTCTGTGGCGCGTTGTTCTTCTAATCTACGCAACGGATTTTGATGCGGTTTTCACTATCATTTAGAGATTTTTTTCCGGAAGCTTTAATACGTAAGGGCGGGTTACTTTGACTCTAGGGCATAACTTTGGCCCAAATCGAGACAACTGTATAAACTGCCCGAACTGTCACGACCACACAACCGAACGTCGTATGTCCTTCGGTAACTATTAGATGGTGATATAGACGCGTACTTGCGGAACCTTGTGTGGATTTAATGACAGTAAACATCTATCTCGATTTGGGCCAAAGTTATGCCCTAGAGTCAAAGTAACCCGCACTTACTGTATAAATAATACAATAATATAGAAACCTTCATGTTTTGTCAAGTCGTAAGAACCGTGCGAAGCAGGGCCGGGTCGCTAGTCTTATTATAAAACTCAAGTTGTAGTTATTTTTTTTTAATTTTTGTGTAAGAAAAATATAATGTTTAATTAGTGACCTTTGCCAAAGAATTAGCCATTTTTCAACTTTTAATTTTTAACAAAGATCCTACGGCATCAGCTATATGATAATAACATAAATTCCAGTAAAGTCGCGCCGTTAATCATTTTAGATTTGTATTCTTCATAAAAAAAAAAAAAAATCTAACTAAATAACTGCAAATTTTTGAATTCCGGTAGAACATTTGGTGGCTCAATTTGTTGCATTTTAACCCTACTATGACGTCCTGCAAGGAGTACGTCGAATTACAAGTAACTCTGTAGATATATGCCAATATGGCCAGCAATTAAAATGGTCAGTTTATTTATAAATAAAGTTGTTGAATATAACGATAAAATTCTGATGCAAGTCTCCACCCACGGCCATACTTAGTACATTCTACTACATTACGTGACTCCAATAGGTCACAAGTTCGGAGAGATAAGCTGGAAGTGTAGTATAGTCTGTTAGTTTATAGTTTACATCAGTTTTTTGTTAACAAAAAATACTAGTCATAATGACATGTGAATTTGAGATAAAAACAAGATGAGTGCAAAGTTGGGTGCGTTTATTTTGATTTTGAGGTTATCTAATTTGGACTTTATTTAATTATATTAAATAAAGTCCAAAGTAGTATTAAATAAAGTAAGTTTTATTATTTTTAATTTATGTATACATACTAAAGTAGTCTGTTTTTTTTAATTTCGGAGACTAAATTGACAAGTGCAAATGTCAAACTGACTTATAGGTACACACCGCAGCAAGTCAAGTTGAATAGTTCCGCGGAAAACGCGCGCGATTTCCACGTTTTCTTTTGAGAGTAAGTAAATACTTTGGAGAAACGTGGATGTAGGTATTATCGTTACCAACCAATCAAGTCAGACTTTCGGGCTTCTGACGACCCGTAACGACTGTCAAAGATCGAGGAATGATAGCCGGGACCAACGGCTTCACGTGTTTTCCGAGGTAAATGATACCATTTTTTTTTTTTGTGGATGGGAAATCATCAAATGACTTCTCCCGCTCTGGGCAGAGCGGGAGGGCGTGTCAGACTTTTACTGACTAAAACCCACCCATGATCCTTCAGTTGCCCGTGCCAGGGCCACGGTATCTCTTTCGAACTACCCGCGACCCCGGCGGCATCGGCCCAATTGACCCCGTCACTGCTGACATCTCTTTGAGGCGCGCGTGGAACACAACGCGCCGTCGACCCGGGCCTGGTCCTTACCGGACGGCGAGCTGCCCATTACTCGTCGTCCGCAAGCCCGCGCCTACGGTGGCCGGGAATCGGCAATCGATTCCCGCCGCCCAGGGCGTCTCCTACGGCGGCTAGGGGCGCGAGGGCGCGGCTGTTGCCTCTCCCTCACGCGTTCCGCTTCCTCCTTCGCGAGCATTACTGCTTCAAAAAAAACCATACCAAAAATGATACCATACCATGAGCATATTATGAGGTGAATAGAACAGTGAGTTGTGAACTTGTTGTTTAGGCCATAGAATATTTTTGTTATTTTAGTACCTTTATCAGGAACACTGAAGTTCACGGACACCTGAACATGATAACAGTCAAGGAAGAAATAAGTTCATGTTCGCAAAACTAGAAGTCCAGTCTGCAGAGACACCCCAAACGCTCAACTCACAATACCAGATTGTGTAAAGACGCAACATTCTACAATTAGATAACTTGTAGAGAGCTGGTTGACTAATAAAAGAATTTTAGAAGCAACTCTTTTATTAGTCTTTTGTCAGAAGATGAGGAATAACTCTTCCCTGATCTGCTCATATTGTTGGAAAATGATAGCAAGAAGTTAAAGAGAAAAAAAAAAATTAGTAAGAACTTTGTTGAAGAACGTGAAATTGGTCACATCTTCCTAGCTAAACGCTAGAAAATGATGAAGGGTGTTCGTCTTGGGGGCTATCTTTTGCAACTTTTGACGGTCAAAAGTGCTAATTCTCAGCCTGATCGGAGCGAATAAGTTTTGATTTTGTTTTCTACTAAACGAATTCGAGTTAGGCACATCGAGGAATTAGCATAATTTTATATTGTCTGTAGACATCACTATTTCCTATATTTGACAAATATACAAAATTAAATATTAGAATATAGTATATCCACCGGTATCGGTAACAGGGTCCAAGCTCTGTAGCTCTGTAGCCAGAGAGCGGAACCTCCTAAAAATGCAAGCCGTGTCCAGAAGAACCACTTTCAGAATCAGGCCCTTAATCCAGTCGCGCAACGAGAGCCTGCTTAGGAGTTAGTCGAGGCCACAGAAATCTAACTAATAAGGTTAGATTTCTGTGGTCGAGGCTCATCTATTATTAGTCATAGATGTAAACAAAAAGATTACATAAACCTTTTAATCTGTTAAAGCCTCTTACCTATTTTGATCTATTAATTCCTATGCTATATCTAGATATTTTTTATCACAATAATAATTAATTATAAAAACAACACATTAGCCAAAAATGTCACCTAATCTTCTACAAATTCTTGGAATCGACCAGAATGCCTAATGTCACTTAAACTAGACTTGTTATTAACATGCTGATCAAGTTTTTAATTAATTCATTCTGTAGTCGTGCCGTGACTAGCAGATATTTCGTGAAAAATGTCACAATTGGTTCGTCTCATGATTGAATACTTACCCACAGTTCAGTCTATATTTGTAGTAGTCATATGGGCTGTATTTGTAGTTTATTTGGGTTATGGGTGACTGGTAATTAGTAACAGCTATTTAAACACATGATTGTGCTCATGATAACAAACAACTTTTACTATGGGACCAAACCTGAAATCGCGAAAAATAAATCAGCTGCTCCCTATTTTGACGAGATAAGCGAACATGAATGTATGGGACAGCTGATTTTTTTTCGCGATCTCAGGTTTGGTCCCATAGTAAAAGTTGTTTGTTATCATGAGTATATTTATGTGTTTAACTATCGGTCACTAATTACCAGTCACCCTTTATAGAGTATATTTCGGTTTTTCCATCTGGAATTTCTCATTATCAGCCCAAAGTCTGGATCTGCTCGGTTGATGGCAACAGGCTCGCCCCCTATTACATAAGACTTAAACATAACTGGCGAAATGTGGGTATATTAGATACACCTCTGCTCAACCCTTCGAGGAATACAGGGGCCGTATTATGAACAAATAATGCCATCATTTTTCCAGTGCTAGAGAGAGACGGAGCTATACATGACCTATATCACCACCCCTTTTTCGCAATGGAATCATGATGGCGTTAATACTTCATAATAAGGACACTGGTGTGTGTATTTTTAATGATATTTCCCTTTGGAGTGAGTTCTTATGTTAGCTGCGATCAATCTTACACAGTTCTGTCTTTCGCTTCCTCTGACTCGATAACGTTCGATGAACAAAAAAAATCTACTTCGGAGAAAAGCGACACAGGTCCGTTCTCAATGACGTTCCGGAGAACACTGGCGCGGTGCGGGTGGCAAGAAAATGAGCAAGCGTATGTCGTAAAAGTGCAAATAAAATCATATAAAATTAGAAATTAACTATTTAATAAAAATTAATCCATCACTGGATGCAGTTTGGCATTTGAAATTTTATGGTATATTTTTAAATATAATTATAGTTGTTTATGAAGGGATAAACTGCTTTTAAAATTATTAAGAGGTATGTTTGAAGATTTTTTTGGTGCATTAAAGTATGCTCAATTGTGTTTTAGGTTCCATCACTGTATGCGAAAAGGACTTGAAAATATCGTATTTTTGTTTATTTGTCAAAATTATTTACCTACGGTTTAAAAAAAAAAGTGGTTTAAAAGGTAAAAAGGTGGTTTTCAAGTGTTGTACGAGGTTTTAGTACCTATATTTAACCCCCTCTGGGCTGATGTGAATTGCCACGGCATTTTGTTTGTTTGGAGGACGCCACGTCGCATTTTTTCCCCAGTTATGTCGCGACTAGGGTTACCAGATAGGAAATTTAAAAGTCCGGAGAAAAAGTCTGATTTCCATTGAAAAATCCTGAGATTTTCTAGAATTTTGCGAATTCTTTCGCAAACGCAATTCACAGCTTTGTAGCCCGCATCGCATTTTAAAGAACAGTGTTACCTACAAAAAAAAAGGTTACCTACTTTTAAAGTTATGCCTTAGTAGAATAGGTTTCATATATTTTTTACTTGTGCGATTCACATGACCAAAGTTAATTTCTGAATTAGTCTCTATGCATTGTGTTAGGTTAAACGAGGGACATACTTTAACGGAGTGTAGTACACATGAAAATGAGCAACTTTTAAGACGGAACTAACCCTGAAATATCAAAAAAAAAAGAAACAGCTGTCTCGTACATTTTGATCGCGTAGGTTTTTGCCTGCTTGACTTCCATGCAACCTTCGCGAGTACCTATTTTATAAGCTGATGGCATGTTCAATGAGATAAACTCTATTGCATCATTAGAAAACAACAGAGAAAAAGCTTGAAGAGATGACAGCGCGCGACATGACATAAAATGAGTAGGTACCTAAGTATATCGTTTAGAATCATAGATATAAGAAATAAGACTACCACTGAACAACACGGCATTCATATAATTTGTCAAAATCACAGTCGAAAGCGCACTAGTTCGCGGAGACGGCCATTTGACTATGAATGGTTCATACTGATCTCGTCGCGCGGACACAGACACGCCCCCTTGCCACTTCTCCTGTTTTTTATATTTCTATGTTTAGAATAATTATTAAGTATTATAATATTAGTTAATGTACTAAATAAGCCTTTCATTTCAGCACATACAGAGTCAAATTAAATTAGCTAGGGAAACTCCGCAGACGTGACTGGTATCGGTATCTAAATACAACAAAATAAAAGAGATTAGATAATTTTTTTTTGAGGTCAATGACCGCTGGTAGTCAACACTACCAGCAACAACAACATATTAAAATTTATCAACTCGCACTTCAAGTAACAACTTACTTGCCGAACCCCCCCCCCCCCCCCTTGCCTTGACTTGCTTGCTTGTACCGATACCCTTCACGTCTGTGAAGTTTACACAAAAAAAAACTGATTTTGAAACTGATATTTTAACTAAGTCCCAAAAAAAAACAACATCAAATTAATTCTTTGTTTTACGTCTGCGGAGTTTCGCTAGCTAATTTAATTTGACCTTGTATATTATCTACCTATAAGTAGCATGAACTGTCATCACCATTCTATCAAGTAAAAACTTTGGTATTGGTTTCATATTATTATTTTCTTATGTAAATAGATAACCACTCCTCCATTAACGATAACATGAAAACAGTGTTATCAATCACTATTCTAGTACCTAGTTCTTGTTTCTAAGTACACATAGATAATGTTACGAGTATGACACACCTATTAAACATTATGACTTACCTATTTATTATGTATTGATCATAGTTCTAACTTCAGTTTATTAATCTATAAGTACTCTACATCCTAAAGTCCATATGTACCACTTAGTGCAATAATATGATACTTTACACTTTAAACTCGGTATTTGTTATCAAATAAACGCTAATTACGAGGTTGTGGGTTCAAATCCGGGCACTTACTTATGTGACTTTTTCAATTTATATGTAGGTACTTACTGTATGTCGTACTGACATCGGTGAAGGAAATCGATCAGAATCTGAATCATTTTGAAGCAAATTGCTAATCCATTGTTCGAAAAATTTGTTTGCTCGACAACGTACCTAAGTAACGGAAAGAATGTTGTTGAACTGTCAAAATGAAACCGACCAACTTTATAAGAGCTTGTGGCTAAGTAATAACAGCCGCACGAGTCGATCCATGGGGGGATCATTTTTACCACAGTCTTTACATACTGAGACTCCTCCGTGCCTCGGAAAGCACGGCCCGGGCTGTCATTCATGGATCTTTGACAGTCGTTACGGGTCGTCAGAAGCCCGAAAGTCTGACAACCAGTCTTACCTAGGGGTATCGTATTATCCAGTTACTGGGTTGTGGAGGTCAGATAGGCAGTCGCTCCATGTAAAATACTGGTATTCAGCTGCAACCGGTTAGACTGGAAGCCGATCCCAGTATAGTTGGGAAAAGTCTAGACAGATTTAAAATGAAATGTTTGCTAATATAATTGTTACGCATGAATTACCAAAAATCTTAATAGAAAAAACAAAGTCGGGTTTGTTCGAACACATTTATAACTCGAGAACGGCTGGACCGATTTTCAAGGTTTTTGATTTGTTGTATTTGTATCTGTCCCGAATAGCAGAATAACTATTGACGAAAAAAATAAAAGAAGAAAATTAATTTTCTCATACATGATATTTGGGTAGGGCAATGTCTGTCGGGAATCTTTCATTCTATTTAGAATTCCAAATTCAAATTAATTTCATAATCAGTTGTTCATTTGTTTTCCCGCCGCGCCGTTCGATTTATTGTTGACAGGAGGTCTAGCGGGTCAGCTTTGTAGTATTCTAAAATAAAAATCAATTGCCGACATTCATGCTCAAAACAATTTTTTTTTTCAAATTAATTGGCTCCAATTAATCTTTTTCATATTTTTTACTTTAAATTTATTTCGGGTTTTTTACTTTTGAACAAAAAATCGTAGTTCAATTCTTAAAATATAAATTAAGTTTTCCTACACAATTCAAGATGTTCTCAGCTTGCGCCTTCGGGAACTTCGCGAGTTTACATTAGAATATTCATAGCTAAAACAGGACAACGTCTGTGGGGTCAGCTACATATTGAATAAATTTAAGTAATTGTTTAAATACCCTTTTTGGCTTTACGTAAAACCATAAATGGTGTATGTTGTGTTATTGTTGCACTTAAAAACGCAACAATAATAAAATTATTTGTGAAAAAATTGTTGGCTAACATAAATAAATCACCAACTCGTCTTGCAGGGTGGTGGTCAGCCCCGGATTTACGCCTAGGCATACAAGGGCCTGGCCAAGGGGCCATGCAGCTAGCTTAGAGGCAACAAAGCTACCCCGACTACTACGAGTCGTTTTACATCCTCGTCAAATTTAAGGGTATGGTATGGACCATCAAACCGTACAACTTTTTCCATGGTACCAACATCGTAATCGCGAAAAAATAAACAGCCGTCCCATACATTTGTGTCGAGTAGGTTTTGAAGTTTTCTATGGGACAGTTGCAATTTTTTTCGCGATTACGATGTTGGTCCCATGGAGAAAGTTGTTTGTTTTGATGTTCTGTATCACCCCCTGAAATTTGACGAGGATGTAAAACGACACGTTGTATAGTCTGCCTAACGGCAGGCAGGGGGCTGCATACTAATTACTGGCCCCGCGCTCATATCATGGTACCTATTCACTCGTAGGAAAGAAAAGGAAATCTGTCCTCTCTTAAGCGGAATGAAAAAATTTTCCTTTTCATCTTTTCTCCTCATATACCTATTCGTATGGAGTGATAAGGAATAATTACGAGGAACAGAACGTATTTGTTTAGAAACGTCAACTTTTTTTAACGACTATTGAAGTAAACATGGTGACATACATAGCATGTATACCTAGACTGCATTATTAGTGATGTTTATTTATAATGTTTGCGCTCTAGCTTGGTGCGGGTGACACATGTCAGTAGGTATGGCATGACTAGGTCAGTGACAATATGCACAATTCTATTTTATCGATAACGATTCTGACAGCAAAAATCTTGTTCTCCTAATAATTTTAAAAATGTCTTTGATATATCATATTATTATGAAATTTATTTTAAAATATGTATTTAATATAAAACATTAAAAAATCACATTCAAAGCACTACCGGTATTTTTTATTTAAAAGTTTTTTTTTTCATGGTATTTATGGTAAATTGTAAAAACATGGTAAATTTTTTCGGTTAATTTCTATGTCTATGTCTAACAACAAAAATTTAAAAATACATAGGTAGGTACAGTAAACTTCTTTTTCTATAAAAAATATCGACTATCGATAAAAACCCTTAATAGCAATACAATATGTCTATGGCGTTACGTTACACGCCTATCACTTTGCTTAATTTTTCTATAAATTTGATTTTATTTGTAGATAATAACATTTTGGCAGGATGGTTTATTTAATTTAACAAAGTTATTATTGAATCCGTATTTTACGATTATGATATTTAGGGTGCAGCTAACATATTAAATCATGATTGTAAATCGCGATAACGTTCAAGAGTGAAAGGGAACAGTTCGTCAAATGTCACCCGCACCATGCTAGAGCGCAAAAACTGTATGTATCGTAATTAAAAGTTGGCTAAAAATAATGTTTTCTGTATTTTAGTGGATTCTATTTGCTAAGGACTCCACAGAAAATGCAAGGCAATAGCCGTTCGGCGAATTTGGCAGAAATATAGGTGTTAACGCCATTACTTTCTTTAGTTTTATATTTCATGCCTAATTACTGGCAACTCTAATTAATTAGTATCTGTGTAACATAAAGTTCCTTCCGCTTTCCTTCTCCCTTCCACAACCCTTATAATGCCTAAGTGAGAGCGAGAAGGAAGATCCGCAATGGCGCGCATACGCTGCCGCCAAGAAGATCCGCCAGTTCTCAATCAACATCGACGCCTGTTGGGTAAAATTAATCCCAAGTCGAAAAAGGACTCATATTTTCACCGCGAAGAACGAAGATTGCTATTGAACAGTGCAAGTGCGTGTATGTGTGTTGTGGAAAGTGCAGATTCTCGTCCGTACGTGATATCCTGGACGCGCCAGCCACGTGGCTAAGGAAACCCTTCTCGTCGTGTCGCCATAGCTCACCAGGCAGGTACCATCATCATTTTCCCACACCACCAAAACACCTACTTGTGTCACCGAACCGCCCCTCATACAGTCCACTAAGAAAATTTCGATTTTCACCCCAAGGCTTTAGGCCGCCGCAACATTTTTTGGTCCTTCGAGACGGATATCCAACATTTTTTGGTCCTTCGAGACGGATATCCGACATTTTTTGGTCCTACGATCACAGATATCCAACAGTTTTGGTCCCATGATCACGGATACCTATTTTTCTTTATTCTCTTGATAACGGATATCAATATTATATCCGTATATCATCATCCCGCAACTATATTTCATTTCAATCTTCGTTCCTTATACTCTTATACTAAACCGCTTTAATTTATTCATTTATTACAATACCTACTTGTCATTGCGTACATTCACAGGTATTTCGCATCCCGCTCAACTTAATATTTTAATATACGTAGGTAGAAGCAAAATCTACCGCTCGCTCGCTTCGCTATCGTTCGGTACTAATTCGTAGGTACCACCTACCAATCCCGCACCGCGCGCAACTCGTTGAAGTTTGTGATTTATTTTAGATATTATAAAAACCTACAAAAATATCGAAAATGCCTAAGAAAGTGACCATTGATTCGGATGATCAGATAGAATCCGCGATTCAAATAGCACTGTCATGTCGTAATATGATTTTTGCCCGCATGCAAATCATTTACGATTTAATGGAAAAAATGAAGTCCGGTATGGAACCGCTAGAGAAGTTCTTGTGTGCGTGTGTCAATGTTGATGCGTTGCGCACCGAGTTCCTCGAGGCATTTAATAAATATAACTCGCTTCTTCTAAGACAAGACCCGGAAAATAATATTGATGATCAGTCGTGGATTAGTTTTGAGGAATTATATTGCTGCGTTAAATATAATTATTCAAATTACTCAAAATCATCAGCCACATCCGCTCCTACTTTTAGTGGTAGTGGTGTCAATAAGCAAACAGTTAGCTTGCCTCCCATTGAAATTATGTCATTCGATGGCGATATTCGTAACTGGCCCCTGTTCTATGCTAATTTTAAAAGCACGGTACACGAAAATAATACATTGACTGATTCGGAGAAATTATATTATTTGATGGGGAAATTGAAAGATAAGGCTCAAACCGCGTTCTCAGGAGTTTGCCCTAATGGCGATAACTACCAATTAATTTTTAATTCACTCATAAACAAGTACGAAGACAAACGTATATTAGCTTCTAGTTACCTTAATCGGATGTTTGAACATAAATCTTTTAATACCGCATCTATTCAAAATTTCGAATCCTTTTCTGATAATTTTGTTTCCGCCGCAAACGCATTAAAAAACCTTAAAATAAATGATTTATCAGATTTGATTTTTTTCCATGTCGCTATAAAAAAGGTTGATTCTGAAACCGCTCGACTTTTTGAAATGAACTCAAAAGACGAAATTCCTAAATTCGACAATTTAGTACAGTTCATTAAAAATCAATCTCGCATTTTACAAAATACTAAAGCTTTAAACAGCTTGAGTTTCACTCAGTCTAACAACAATCCTGTAAATAAAAAAACGTCCAAAACTCCGCAACCGCAATCTTACACTGTAATTGATAAATTCGCAAAATGTTTGTGTGATAGCTTTGTTCATAAACATTTATTTAAATGTCCTGCCTTTTCTAAAATGACACCAAGTGATCGTTTCAAATCGGTGAAGCAAAACGATGCATGTACTAACTGTTTAAGTATTAAACATAAGGCCAGAGTCTGTCAGTCTGAATCTAGATGTAAATCTTGTAAAAATAAACATCATACGCTTTTACACTTTAATCGCGAATCGCACGCGACTGTATTATCGAACGGTGTTGATGATACCGCACGTACACAATCGGGTTCAAACTCCACGGCTTCGAGCGAGCAAGATGCTCACGCCGCCGCCGTGCCGCTCGCCGCCACCGCTCAGAACGCCCCGCAATGTAATGCATCCATTGCTACGTCGATCTTTTACGACTCGAACTCCCGCGTATCAAAGCCGCAATGTAATACGAATACTACTATTTTGTTGTCAACCGCTACTGTAATAGTTCGAGATTCATTTGGTAAGGAGCATTTTATTCGCTGTCTATTAGACAGTGGCTCACAAATTAATTTTATTACCGCAGAATGTTGCAAACGATTAGGTTTGACTAGACATTCATCTGATACGCCTTCCGTTAAGGGTATCGGTGGTACGGAAAAATCCGTTAAGGGTTCCGTACAATTCGCTTTCTTTTCCCGTTTTAATCCGAACGTTACTTTTAACGTTAATTCGCTAGTTGTCGATGCAATCACCGATAATTTACCTACCGCTCCCGTAGATACTTCCGCCTTGCCTTACTTAAAAGGTTTACCGCTCGCCGACGAATCGTTTGGCAAACCCGGTCGCATCGATGTGTTGATCGGGGCTTCGCTTTTCCCGCATCTTATGCTGCCCCGCGTAGTTAGCAGCAACTCCTCCGCGCCGCCCGCCATGCAGACGGTACTCGGTTACGTCATCATGGGCACTGTGCCCGCGCTGCCTGTACGTCGTAATAAGCCTCCACAGTCTTGTTACTCACATATTTCGCAACCATCCGACAAAGACTCGTTAGAATCGGCGTTGAAAAAATTCTGGCAGGTCGATGAAGCGCCCGTCACTCTTTCGACGAGCAAATCGCTCGACGAACTTGAGTGCGAGTACTTTTATAATTCGACCACGGAACGCGATGGGGACACAGGTAGATACTCTGTAGCCCTACCGTTTCGCAGCGATGTGTTCTCATTGGGGAACTCACTCGATATCGCGAAAAAACGTTTTTTCTGCCTAGAAAAGAAATTAGAATCCGCACCCGAGTTACGTACTGCGTATGATGACGTCATTCGCGAATATATTGATAAAGGATATTTATCTCCTGCTCCGCTCGATAGTTCAGACAGTAGTTGTCCTGACTATGTAATTCCGCATCACGCAGTTGTACGTTTAGATAAGACAACAACAAAACTACGCTCCGTGTTAGACGCTAGTGCTAAAACGAGTACTGGATTATCTCTCAACGATATTTTACACAGTGGCCCAAATTTACAGGGTGACTTGTTTACTATAATTCTGAATTTTCGATTGTTCGCATTCGCGCTCTCGGCTGATTGCCGACAAATGTTCTTACAGATTGAAGTAAGAGAAAGCGATCGTCGCTTTCAACGCATCTTATATCGTTTTAGTCCAAACGATCCTCTGGTTCTATATCAGTTTAACCGTGTCTGTTTTGGTCTCAAGTCAAGTCCCTACCATGCGATCCGCACAGTACAACAGTTGGTTCAAGACGATGGTCATCACTTCCCGCGCGCCAGCGCTATCATCGCGGATTCGCTGTATATGGATGACGTAGTCTACAGCGTAAGCTCCGAATCACGTGCAGTCCAGGTTTCGCACGAACTGATTAAACTCTTTAGAGGAGGTCAGTTCGAGTTGGTCAAGTGGACCAGCAACTCTCAAACTGTACTAAACAGTATTCCCGCGTCGCATAGGTTGACCGAACAACTAGAATTCGACAAGTCGGTAGAACAAAAGGTTCTCGGCTTGCGCTGGTGTAGGTCAAATGATTGTTTTGAATTTCTTATTTCCGCACCGCCAGATACGTGTACTAAACGTGCTATTCTGTCGGCCGTAGCTAGACTGTGGGACATCATGGGGCTTGTCGCGCCTGTAGTTCTCTATGCTAAACTACTTATCAAAGAATTGTGGTTACTGAAGCTCGATTGGGATGACACTCCCCCACGTCACATCATAAATATTTGGCAAACTTTTTGCTCTGTCCTGCCGCTTTTAAATGATTTTAAAATCCCGCGCCATTTAGGTATTTTTGAAAATTGTATTCTTCGCCTCATTGGATTTTCCGACGCCAGCGAAAGCGCCTACGGCGCTGTCATCTATGCGCATGTCACTCGCAACGATGACGTAGTTGTTCAGCTGGTTTGTGCCAAGTCGAAGGTATCGCCGGTTAAACCATTGACTATTGCTCGACTGGAGCTCTGTGGTGCCGAACTCCTCGCTAAACTTCTTCGCCGTGTTCATGACACTTATAATCCGCGTTATAATGTTACCGCTATTTACGCATTCACCGATTCAAAGGTGACTCTTTGCTGGATAAATTCTTCTCCGCATCGTTGGCACACGTTTGTGGCCAATCGTGTCGTTCGCATCGTAGACAACGTCCCCGCGGAACATTTCTACCACGTAGCTGGTACTGAAAACCCAGCGGACTGTTTGTCACGTGGTTTAACACCTGACAAATTCATTGAGCACCCATTATGGTTGCACGGACCCGCTTGGGCTAAGCGCGACCCTTCCGAATGGCCCATACATAAGGTTACAGACTTGAATTCGGAACCCATTCCGGAAGAAAAGGTCCACGCGCACCCCATAGTCGCGGATTCAAGTTCGGACAATTCGCTTCTACTCGCACTCGCAGAACGTACGTCGTCGTGGACTAAGCTGCTGCGTATTGTTGTTTTCATATACCGCTTCATGAAAAAACTCCCGCGTCGTACTGACGCCGTTACCGCTAGCGACCTCGAGTTCGCTGAAATCATTTTGTGGCGTCATGTTCAAAGAAAACACTTCATGGATGATTATTCCGAGTTAAAAAATAATAAAATTTGTTCACCCGCTCTTATTAAACTCAAGCCATTTGTAGATGGTGATGATTTAATCCGCGTTGGGGGTCGATTAACTCATTCGGCTGAGGCCTATAGTACTAAACACCCGGTAGTGTTACCCCGTCATGATCGCATAGTTGAAATCTTCGTAGACTATTATCATATAAAATATTTACATGCAGGTCCAGAACTCACTATGTCGTTATTGCGCCATAAGTATTGGATTTTGTCCGCTAGACGCATTATTCGTCATAGAATCCACAAGTGTAACGCATGTCACAGGTGGAGACCGCGACCTCATGGTCCGCCGATTATGGGCGATCTCCCTAAATCTAGAGTAAATGTTGCAACCAAAGCTTTTTCTCATACAGGGTGTGATTACGCTGGCCCTATACAGTATGTGCCCGTACGCACTCGAGGTGCGAAGAGTCGCAAGGGTTATTTATGTATCTTTACCTGTATGACTACTCGCGCTGTTCATATTGAATTAGCTACAGATCTTACGACTGTGTCGTTCATAGCCGCGTTGAAACGGTTTTTATCCCGCCGTGGACCGGTACAATGCTTGTATTCGGACAACGCGACCAATTTTCGAGGAGCTAATTCGTTTTTACGCGACTTGTATACTTTCATAAATAAAGAATACCGCCCGCGCTTTGAAGAGGAGCTCGCTGAGCATCGCATTAATTGGCACTTTATTCCGCCCGCGTCACCGCACTTTGGTGGATGTTGGGAGTCCATGGTGAAGGCCGTGAAGACTCACCTTTTCAAGACAATAGGTCAACAACTCCTATCTTATGAAGAATTAGTTACAATTCTCTCTCAAATAGAGTGCCTGTTGAACTCCAGACCTCTTACTGTTCTTAGCGCTGATCCGGAAGAGCCTAAAGCTCTTACCCCTTCGCATTTTTTACATACTGTACCGCTTAACTCATTACCCGCCGCGGAAGTAGGTTTACTGTCTGATCACCTGCTTCAAAGACACTCTCTTATGGATAAATTAGTCCAGTCGTACTGGAAAAGATGGCGAAGCGAGTATCTTCATAGTTTACAATCAAGCTTAAAATGGAATAAACCTGATGGAGACATGATTAAGGAAGGCACTGTAGTAGTGATAGTTAATGATAATGCGCCTCCTCTATCCTGGCCTCTAGGTGTTATTGAGAAGTTGCATACGTCTATAGACGGTAGCACGCGAGTCGTTTCAGTACGCACTTCTAATGGGATTCTTGTGCGACCTGTGGTCCGCTTATGCCCCATTCCTACTCAGTAATATCTTATTCAGTCCATTCCCTCTTTAGTTAGATTTAAGTGTAATTTCACTGTATATATTATTATATCATTCTCTTTAAAGGTGACCCTTTAAGGCCGCGAGGAATGTTAACGCCATTACTTTCTTTAGTTTTATATTTCATGCCTAATTACTGGCAACTCTAATTAATTAGTATCTGTGTAACATAAAGTTCCTTCCGCTTTCCTTCTCCCTTCCACAACCCTTATAATGCCTAAGTGAGAGCGAGAAGGAAGATCCGCAATGGCGCGCATACGCTGCCGCCAAGAAGATCCGCCAGTTCTCAATCAACATCGACGCCTGTTGGGTAAAATTAATCCCAAGTCGAAAAAGGACTCATATTTTCACCGCGAAGAACGAAGATTGCTATTGAACAGTGCAAGTGCGTGTATGTGTGTTGTGGAAAGTGCAGATTCTCGTCCGTACGTGATATCCTGGACGCGCCAGCCACGTGGCTAAGGAAACCCTTCTCGTCGTGTCGCCATAGCTCACCAGGCAGGTACCATCATCATTTTCCCACACCACCAAAACACCTACTTGTGTCACCGAACCGCCCCTCATACAGTCCACTAAGAAAATTTCGATTTTCACCCCAAGGCTTTAGGCCGCCGCAACAATAGGTACACACAGCATCAGTTAAAATTACCACAAACTCTCAAATTTTCTCATTCAATTTTGAACTTCATCATCAACATTTTAAGGTTTAAAATCATTTGGAGAAATTTGTCAGTTTGGTATAATCTGATGTCAACCTGATGTGCTGTTGTCTGTACCTACATTAATGCCGATTATGCTGATTGAAAGTCTAAGTATATGGGCGCCAAAAGAAATAATGGGATCAGTGAAGTCAGTAAGATGAATTTAATATAAACAAAAAAGATTCAAATCAATCACAAGTTTCAATTCATATTTTAGGGTTTAAAAACATATTTCAGCCAAAATGGTCGAAAGGCTTTTTCGTAACATTTTGTGCGGTGGGTCCTTTCCAAAATATCTTCGGGTTGGGTGGGGGGGTCCTACAATGTTAAGTGGCTAGGGGCCCAGCCCTTTGCAACTATGTTGGGATCGGCTTTCAGTCTAACCGGATGCAGCTGAATATCAGTATTTTACATGGCGCGACTACCTATCTGATCTCCACAACCCAGTAACTGGGTCGGTACCCCTTGATAACTAAGACTGGTTTTCAGACTTACGGGCTTCTAATGACAATTCCTAACCTGGTGATAATCAAAGCCTAAATACCTACATAATATAAATTTTTGAGTTTCTCTTCTCACAAACAAAAAAAATCTTCCAATTATTACAAACCCAAATATTTTTATACCAGGAAGCGGATCTCTATGTACCTATAATAAAAATATTTTAATGATGTATTATAATAGCTAATTATTAGCGTAACATGACTCCCGGAACCTCCCAACCTTCCTCATTCCCTCTTATCAAACGCCGTGGAGGCCACGTTTGATAATACACGTTTTTATGCGCATCATACTTAGCTTATGGTACAGGCAAACGCAACCAGTGGTAACAATTTCTCATTGACAGCGCCTTTATATTGTAGCAGTAAGAGCTATACTCAGTGTTACCACTGGATGTGCGGTTCATTGTATGTGATAATCATAATCAATCTACGTAGCCTTTCTATCTATGTTGGAGTCGGCTTCCATTCCATTCCAGAGATGCTGCAACATTTCCGTCAATAGAGATGCTGCAACATTTCCGTCAATCAATAGAGATGCTGCAACATTTCCGTCAATAGAGATGCTGCAACATTTCCGTCAATAGAGATGCTGCAACATTTCCGTCAATCAATAGAGATGCTGCAACATTTCCGTCAATCAATAGAGATGCTGCAACATTTCCGTCAATAGAGATGCTGCAACATTTCCGTCAATCAATAGAGATGCTGCAACATTTCCGTCAATAGAGATGCTGCAACATTTTAGTCACATAAAATACTTAGGTACAAGATCAGTTTTCCCGTGCTCCTATCCTTATCCTATTACAGTTTTCCGAGGGCAATTTTCTACAATTTCCCGCCATAGAATATGGAGCATCTACGTCCATGTATTTTATAATAACTTTGTAGTGTTCATTGCATACGGTAGGTACTTTGTCAAATAAACACCTTTTTTTATTTTTTTCTTAATGCGAAAGTGAGTGTTTGTTTGGCTTTCATTTCACGCTAAAACGGCTGAACGGATTTGGATGAAATTTAACAGATAGGTAGCCAAAGGAGGACATAGGCTACTTTTCATCCTGGATTGAAATCGCGGACAACAGCTAGTTGTGAATGTTTTGAGAACTAACATATCCCGTACATAATGACTGAAGGTACCAACTTTACTTATAACTGTTTATTTTTTTAATTATGCATATTTTAGTATTGTTACGCCGCCATTTCTAATTGTTCGTTGATTAAGGTTACGTACAGACTAGTCAAAACAGATTTGTTGGCGGGCGGTGGTATGCGAACCATCATTGTTATCACAGCACAATCAATGAGGGCTACAAAATCGACCTCAGGTGGCGCCACTGACACGACAGGTTTAGGGAAATGTCAAATGACCGCGAAACCTATGGCTTTTTGTTAGTTATTGGTGTTTTAGTTGAAATAAACTCATTGTTTTAACTTTAATATGGACGATTCAAGGTACGGTGTAGTAAACATTAATGAATTAAGATAGAGGGGACCAGTGGAACAAAAGAAAAAGTTGTTCAAAGGTAAGGTACTAATCTCAAAAAACAAAAAAAATGTTCGTTAACCAGTTCTAAGGAAGCTTACCTATAAATTTGTTTTTTTGAATTGCATGGCTTCAAGATTGCAAAATAAAAACATCAAACTTCTATGTAATCCATTCCAACCATTGATTCCAACCTACAAACTGTTGTTTGATGTTTGACAGATACCTTCCATGCTAGTGGCGCCAACTGGTGACCCTTATAAAAGTAGACCCCATTCCATGTTTCCGACCGAGGTAGCAACCATACACACACAACGCGGCCCAAGAAAAGACGTCAAAAAATTATGGAATCCTCTCTCCAAGGGCTTCCTTCCCGAAACATTTTCAGCGATTATTTATAGTGTAGGAGCTGGAATGCTTTTTGAGAAATTCTCGCCTTTCAGGTTTTTTTTTGGTGTCGCATTTATTAAACACTTTCTTTTGATAACAAATCCTTAAAATACTGTCTACGATCGATAAAATAAGTGAGTAAAACTTGAGTAGTTCAAAGAGAAAAATTTTGTTCGGCCAAATTCGTTACAGATAATCACTAAAAAAAAGTTTTGGACGTAATTTCATGGGCCACCCTTGGTAAGGACTGAATTTAGTGAACTGAAAACCTACATGGAGTTAAGTCCACGCATGTTTGTGCAGATAAGGTGGTGTCAAGTCATCTGAGACACGGAGGAGCTCACTCAGTACCATCATATCATCAACTAGCCTTTCCCCAACTTTGTTGGGGTCGGCTTCCAGTCTAAGCGTATGCAGCTGAATACCAGTATTTTACATGGAGCTCCTCAACCCAGTTACTGGGTAATACGATAGTCCTTGGTAGGACTGGTTATCAGACTTTCGGGCTTCTGACAACCCGTAACGACTGTCAAAGATCCACGAATGACAGCCGGGGCCAAGAGGCACGGAGGGGTCTTGGTATGTAAAGATGGTCACCCATCCACGGACCAACCCCGGCAAGCGTAGCTTAACCTAATCGTACGGCTGTTATTACTTGGCCACTAGCTTAGTCAGTATGTAGCTAAGTAATGGTTTCATCCACAGACCGGATGACCGCTAAATGAAGCTAGCCAACGTTAAATAGTGATATTTACGACTAGACAATGATATCACCTCCATAATTATCCTCGATCCGCCTAGGAACAACGATCAAAACAACTATAAAAAACCGAACTTGGCCTGAATCGTAACATTTAAAGAGAATGATGTGGAAAATTTATCGAAACCGGTATGGACACACCCACTTAAGTCTTGAATATTTTAAAGTTGTGACATTTAACGAGCGGCGAGACGGATGGGTGTGTCTGCGACGTCACTGAACACGTTTTAGTATAAAATGTAGACATGAGACGTATTTACTAGAACAGGTATTTTTCTGGACTAGGCCGCACCTAGTACGACGCGTAAAGTACGAAGTACCTACATCATGTATTCTATCAAAACGAAAGTTTTATCAATAGTGACTATTATTTATACCATTTATGATGTAAATAGCGTTTTACAATGTCAACCCTCAAACATCACACAAAATACACGGCTTTACATTAACTACCTACATATGTACAGACGACAGCACATCAAACCACCCGAAACTGTCAAATTTTCCCAATCAACCTTGCTTTAGCGATAAAGATGAAAATCTATTAAAGAAATTTGACAGATTGTAGTAGCTTGATGTGCTGGAGTCTGTACGCACGGCTCAATCAAGCTATACATTTCCAGTATAAGCTGATCTTGCGTTGTATAGAATTTCCTTATAATGAGAGGTCTGGAAATGTATAGCTTGATCTGTAGCTGTACATAAAAACTATCCTAATTTTTCTCCGATACGGGACGCGATCCATTGAGTCCATGAAGTATATTAAGCGAAGTATATTTATAGTCCTCCTTATCGACTTCGATAACGGCGACCCTTTGAAATTATTATTTCCTAGCGTGTGCCCTAATCTGACTCGCCAGACCGAATTTTGTAATAAATACCCGGTCACAAGTAGTGCAATACAGTTGGCTGGCAGAGTTAAAGGTATAGGTATGGGAGAGCTTGGTCTCTCTTTAAGTATTTGGCGTTTTTAAGTTAGTGTATCAAGTCATTTTTTTCGAAAGCATTTGATAGAGTTCCACGTGAGGCCCTGTGGTTTGTTTTCCATAAGTATGGTTACCCAAAGAAGTTCATCAACCTCATACGCCAATTTGTTACGCGAATGTTCAACACGAAAACGAACTGTCTGAGGAGATCCAAATTGCAAGTGGTGTAAAGTAAGATTGTGTTGTGTCATGGCACCCACACTCTTTGTCATTTACTTCGCACTTCGCAGTCGTTATGAGGGACGCCCTGCAGTACTGTAATGATAGAATTCAACTGAATGTCCAGACTGACAAAGGCGTGTTCGATATATCTAGGTTCAGAGCAAAATGCTAATTTCAAAAGATCTTGATTCTGGAGTTATTTTACGCTGACCATGTGTCCCTCATATCCGACAGCATGGCACATCTCCAAAGCTATTGACGCACTACATCAATCCTGTCAACGATTTGGTCTAGTTATTAGTGTTTCCAAGTCGCAAAGTCCTCAAACAACCACCACGAGGCTGCGAAGCTGATAAAGTCACTCTAAATTAAGCGAAGTACGTTCATATCGTACGGCTATCGAGTATTCCAGTCTATTCTGCAAAAGTAAACCTAATTATTGTGTCCCTCACCACACAATCCTCCCATTAGATGCACGTAAAATTGAATTTTAAATTAAAGAATGTTTCTTGCTTGATGATCTTGGACTTGTTAAGTTCTTTACTTCAAAAAAATCTTATTTATCAGTAATACAAAAATTCAAATGTATTCTTCAGAAGGTACACACGGCTACATGTCAAGCTATAAGTACATTTCCAGTATAAGCAAACCTCTCATGTACGGACATCCTATACAATGCGAGATCAGCTTATACTGGAAATGTATAGCTTGATATGTAGCCGTGAGTACATTGTTTAATTTATCACAGAATAATTCGATGCTTGAGAGAGACTTTATGCCTCGCAATCGATACGCAGAACCACCGTACGTGAGTCTATCTGAATTTGAGTTAATATTATACTTCACACGTATACTCGGAACAGGTACATAGTACGGCACCTCTTTAAACCTAATTATTATATACGAAGTACTTGTTATTTCTTTATCTGAAGGGTGTAGCAGGCATTTCGAATAATTAGTTATTGAGCTAAAGAATAATTCATTATAGAAATGCTGGAAAATAGGCAAATAAAAATCTTATTGTATTCTGTTCTATTCTAATGTAGACAAATATCTACCCCAAAACTCACCCTACCCATAATCCTACTAATATTATAAACGCGAAAATTTGTGAGTGTGTTTGTGATTTGTTACTCTTCACGCAAAAACTACTCAACAGATTTTGATGAAATTTGACACATAGAAAGTTTAAAACCTAGATTAACACATAAGATACTTTTTATTCCGGTATTCCTAACCTTACGAGATGTTCGCCGGCTCGAGACTTACGCGGGTGAAACCGCGGCGTGCTGCTAGTAATAATATAACATCACGCCTGTTTATTGAAAAGTTATATTATAACTTTTAACTATTATCAGAAGGTAATCATGTCAGGATCACCAATTTACCAGCAGGTCTATTCTGTAAAAATCTCACCGTGAAAACTTACGCGAAGTGAGCTTGAAGCAGCTGTCGCTCCACCTGATGCTAGGGATTGACACTATTGACAGCTCACTTCACTGTATTGACGATGAGATGTTTACAGAATAGCACTGCAGAGGTGAGTCGGAAAATAATAAACTTCTTGACGGAAGGGAAAAATCGATGTCAGAACTAAATATACAGGGTTACTTGTTATTCGACGTATTCCTTGTAGAACGTCATAGTAGGGTTAAAATGCAACAAATCAAGCCACCAAATGTTCTACCGAAATTCAATAGTTTTTGAGTAAGTTTGATTTTTAATTTTTTTATGAAAAATACAATTCAAAAATGATTTACGGCGCGACTTTACTGGAATTTAAGTTATTACCATAGCTGATGCCGTAGCAGATCTTTGTTAATAATTAAAAGTTGAAAAATACTTAAAACTTTGGCAAAGACCAATAATTAAACATTTTATTTTTCGCAATTTTTATTTTTCTTAGACAAAAATTACAAAAAAAAAATCTGAATTTCGGTAGAACATTTGATGGCTTAATTTGTTGCATTTTAATCCTACTATGACGTCCTGCAAGGAATACCTACGCCGAATTAAAAGTAACCATGTATGCATAATAATTTCAAACAACTAAATGGTTATTTACAGTCAATACTTAAAATGTCATCAAACCGTGACGGAACGCCACAATCTCTATCGTAAAATAAGAATTAATACTTGATCAGAAACGTTCTAGGCTTTGGCATCTGAACCGTTTCATTTTAAGTCAGAAATGTTTGCATGGTTTATTTGATGACTTAATTGTTAACACAAATACCAGTTTATCGAGTGCTGGCATGTTCCCATACTTCGTGGATTTATCCACAAACGAAACCATTGCAACTGGTGAAATGTGGGTGTACTATACTATAAATACACCTCTGCCCAACCCTTCGGTGAATAAGGCGTCATGTTATGTTATGTGTGAAACAATTGTGGAAACACGGAACAAAAATTGCGATGCAGTTTTTTTTTTTATCGTCGTTGCGTCATTCCAGCCATGGTTTGATATAAATAAATAAACTTCTTTAAAAAAGAATAAGAAGAAAGATTAGATTTTTTTTTTTTAATGCTAAGCAATTGCTTAGCATTTACTTATTGCAAAATGCTGGCACACGTGTTTTTGATGCAATCTTGGTTTGACACATTTTGAAAAAGGAAACAAATTATCGGTTGTCGTCGTGTTGTTGTGATATGGATTGTTCATTATGGTATTGAACAATTATAAAGAAAAACTGTCAGAAAGATGATATGGCTAGAAAGGGAGAGACTATCGAGATGACGCTTGTATGGATGAAAAAGACATGTTGCGCCGACCCCAAATAAATTGGGATAAGAGCGGGAGAATATATATATCATGGTAGATGATGATCTATATATCTAAACACTTTTTTACAAAAAATACAACGGACTTCCAAAAACAACACTACAAAGTGAAAAATAACTTTAATTTCGGAAGTCGGTGTCTAGAATGTGTTTTCGTTTCTTGCCACCGACTTCCGAAATTAAAGTTATTTTTCACTTTGTAGTGTTGTTTTTGGAAGTCGGTTGTATTTTTTGTAAAAAAGTTTTTATTTTTCACTTTTTAGTTATGTACCTACCCCACACAAATTCTAATACTACTATCTGCAAAACAAACTAGAACATCATCCATATAAAAGTGGGGAAAAAATACGTATTATTGAAGCTAACTCAAAAACTACCGAAGCAAAGTTAATCAATTTTATATGGGACCAACTGTGATGTATAATAATAAATTGAATAAAACAAATAAAATCCAAATCGGTCCAGCCATCTTCGAGTAAGCGGGGAGACGAATTGAGAACCTCCTCCTTTTTGAAGTCGGTTAAAAAATTTAAAAAAAAAAGGTTCCGACGAATTGAGAACCTCCTCCTTTTTGAAGTCGGTTAAAAAGATGTGGGGTAGGTACACAACTAAAAAGTGAAAAATAAAAACTTTTTACAAAAAAATACAACCGACTTCCAAAAACAACACTACAAAGTGAAAAATAACTTTAATTTCGGAAGTCGGTGGCAAGAAACGAAAACACATTTAACTAGACACCGACTTCCGAAATTAGTTATTTTTCACTTTGTAGTGTTGTTTTTGGAAGTCCGTTGTATTTTTTGTAAAAAAGTTTTTAGATTAGATCATCATCTACCATGATATATATATTCTTCCGCTCTTATCCCAATTTATTTGGGGTCGGCGCAACATGTCTTTTTCATCCATACAAGCGTCATCTCGATAGTCTCTCCCTTTCTAGCCATAGGAATTAGGGACTTGCCGTATACATAGAAATGTTTTGAACTTTTGAGTTTGTTTGTCAATGGCTATTAGAGTAGGGGGATACCCATAGAAACATAAAAAAACAGTCTTATATCTATGGGGATACCAAACAAAACAATGAATTAATTGTGTCAAAGATTATAAACTTATTAGGTAGGTACCTAAGGCTAGAAAGAGAACTGACGGCCGATAGAGATTTGTGGTAGAGAAGAAAAAGACATGCTACGCCAAATAAAATTTGTGATAAGTTTTGATAAGGGACAAGAGATTTTTAAGAACATTTTTTAAAAACCCTGTCTTTTGAGTTTAACAGCGCAGAACACCTGCGCTGTTAAACTCATCATATACTCCATTTCCACCCCTTCATATTTCTAGAATTGTCTGGGGTGAAAAGTTTACCATATTTTTTAGGCTTCATTTTTTAACTTTGGGCTAAATGAAATCCATCGGAAGTCGCATAATCGTTATTCGTGCGATAGTTACGTTAAGAGGATATATATTGAAGCGTGGTTTAGCTCGATGTGTAAGTGAAATAGCGTTATGGCTGTCTAGTTTGACGCGAGAGAGATAGAAGATTCTCACGCGCACCGTAACTAAACGCGCTTGATTTATGACAAAATGCTACATTTAAATAAATTTTTAGCTTAGGAAGTTCTTAACATATTTAAATACCTTCAATTTAAAGTAAATTTGACTGCACAATAAGGAACTGTTTACGTATAATCGTTTAAAAAAAATAGACTGTGCACAATATAGTCAAATAACCATAGATATATGAAAGAAGTTTTTTATATTTCTATGCAAATAACACTTATGGAAAATCCAAATGATTTAACCGTATTTTGGTTTTGTAGGAATTTTAAAAACACAAAACTATCCCCTTAACGACAGGCAGATATAAACCTTTAGAATTTTAATAATTATTTATAGAATTATAGATAAGTGTTGAGTAGTGTGCAGAGTTTTTTTTATCTTACCTACTTCAATGGCTGATTAATAAAATCCAGGTAATGTTGATAAAAACAGGATTTTGATAAACAATTTGACATATCTTTGATCTTATAACACTTATCAGGACACCGGCAGGCCCCTTGGAGAGTAAAGGGCCCCCCACACACTACACAGTCCGCCGGCAGGCGGCCATTCATAAAAACTGTCAAAAATTGTTTTTGAATGACCACCTACCGGCGCAGCGGCGTGGCGCGCTCTGTAAATGTGTGGGGCCCTTATACGCAATACCTACTTACCTACATTGACTTGACATTATAATGCTCAGTCATTTATATTTATTTACAGGATGTTTGAATTTTTGTGAGAAGAATGCATGACATTATATTTATTATGTTTAAGGGCTGATCGTTCAATAGTCAGATAATTTTTATCAGAGGAATAAATATGGCGGTTTGACAGCTTTTGTGTTGAAAATATGTCTAACTGTCACAAAAGTTATCAACATATTGAACAATCAGCCCTAAATCGTGTAATTGGTTTCGGTTTTTCTATTTAAAATAAATAAATATTTCAGACATTTAAGTATGTCTCAAATCTTATTAAGTAAGCCCCCGTTCCCACGGGCGTAATAAAATCGCGGCGGGATTTTATCGCGCACTTGATTTTCAACTCTCGTTGTTGAGCCGAGCGTTGAGAATCCAACTTAACAATAACAGAGTACATTCTAGCGCGTCGAAAAAACTCGCTGTTGGATTTTGCACTCTCGGTGCTAAGCAGAGCGTTGAAAATCCAGTGCGCGAAAAAAAATCGCCGCGATATTTTTACGTCCGTGCGAACGTCGACTAAATCTTTATCTAATCTTATACAGGGTATCAGGGTATCTTGTAATTTGACGTATTCCTTTCAGGACGTGATAGTGTGACTTAAAGCTTATAGGCGAAAATTCATGGGATCCCAAAATTCGAGAAAACCCATTTTTTAAGTAAGTAAGTAATCACATTGATTTCCCAAAATTCGCCACAAAATATAATTTTTCTCTAAACTCCCAAATTGAATGGCCTTCATTAATATTCCGTTGGGTACCTAATACTTTATCGAACCTTTCGATGTAGGTAACCAAATTTTCTCAAACATGAAACAGTTAGAAGGTTTATTAAATATTAACCATTTTCAAAAAACCCCAACGAGATATCTATGGTCTATAGTTAGAAACTTTGACACCGGCTATCTAAAAAAAAAATTGTATGTCATTAGAAATATGGGAAGACGTCTTCATATAATCACCTATCTAACGAGGTACAAAGGTTAAAAAAATATTTAGAGTTGCCGATGAAATAGTCGTTATGGCTGGCAAAGGTCGAATTTGCAAATTGTTGAAATATTTAAAAATTGTGTCATAATGGAATTAATTAACAGGTTCATACCTTCCCACTTCTTTCTAACCTCCCAGCAACCCATCACACGTTAGGCAGGTCATCATGACCAGGTCAAAAGTCACAGAGCGGTTTTTAAATTTTTAACATGACTCACTTGTCGCTTCGTTTTTGCGCGGTCGCCTTTCCATCCTCTAGATTTTTATGTTTGGGGTCATAATATAAGCATTGTGTTCTCAATACCAGTGTCTTCAGCAGAAGTACTATGGCAAAGAATAATAACTAATTTCACTTCAAAACTTACCAAGACAGAAGTTAGAAGATGAGTAAGGGCTTGCTTGTAGGGCGTAGAGGTTTTCATTTTGAACAAAACCGATAAGTAGGTAAGTAACCAACAGCAATCAAGTTCAGGTTTTAAATGGTTTCCTCCCTTCTCCCCCTCTAAATTGTTTGTTTACTTAGTAGGAAGCTTTCAAATAAATAAGCAATTAGAAGAAATTCATAATTTATGTTATGACGCAATCTGGGTCTGAAACTAAGACTTGTCATGATAAATAGAGATTAGAGGATTTTTAAAAAAGCCTTAAATGCCGACGTATTATCACTATTAGAAAACGTGTGCGGTGTATTTAATTAAATGCACGCAAATGCTACAAGTAAACCGTAACCAACGAGTAAGTAGACTGTAAGTCATGTAAAAAAGTTAAAAGCTGCTCCGCGACTTCTGACCTGGGTCATGACGACCTGGGCGGGTGCCTGACGTGTGATGGATTGCTGGGAGGTTAGGAAGTAGTGGGATGCCATAAACCAGATAATTAATTCGTTTAGCCGCTCACGAGATCGCGGTGTGAATCGGGTCTGTGAGTGATTTTACCTAATATTGTACGTGGTGTGAGTTCTATAAGTACCAAGAAAATATTTTTTTATTATTAATGTTGTTGTGATGGAACAACGTTAATAATAAAAAAATATTTTCGCGGTTAGCACACAATTTTTAAATATTTCTACCATTTGCAAATTCGACTGTTTCATCGGCAACTCGAAATATTTTTTAAACCTTTGTACCTCGTTAGATAGCTCTTCCCGTTATTTGTACGCATATTGCCATAGTGAATTTTTGAAGATAACTGGTGTCAAAGTTCATGTATGATTTTTGAAAATGGTTAATAAACTTCTTCCTATACTTTTAAGCGTGGGATGCACAATCTTACTTTAACAAAAACAAACATCGTGCCTTCAGTTAAAGTACCTGTCAGACAAAAAATGGGATGCTTTATTTGACAATTTGTTACTTGACGTCATAACTTTAGTTGTAACTTAACCGCCCACGCTTCGCTGGTTAATTTTTATCTGTCACTTCTGTCAGACGCGTACCACCGTGTAACACATTTCGCAGTAACCGTTAAAGTCAGCGTTACAGTTATTGTCAAATTTGACATAAACCTTTACTTTAACTACTATTGTGGTGCAACCCAGCTAAACTGTTTGATGTTTTAATAAAGTTACAGGCAAAAGTAACAGTAAAAGTACCTAACAGCTAAAATTGAACAAATTTAACCTTTACTTTGACTTTGTGTCGTTACTTTGGCTGTTACTTTTGGTAAAGAAACTGGCCGTTAGAAAATTTGGTTGCATCGAAAGTATTTGTTTGTTTGTTTATATGGGGCAATCTTCGCGTCGCGACGTAACAAATGATCCGATTCCGTAAATACTTTCACTAATGGGACGCTACAGAGGCCTTAGTGCGAGTTTTTATACTTACTCGATCGCATTTACGTTAACGTTACCTTACGTCAATTTGTATGGAATAATTGTGTTTCCCATTATAGTCACCAGACGGCGCTTATTCAGTTTCAGTACAAATTGAAGTTTACGTTAACGCGATAGAGTTAAGTATAAAAACTCGCACTAAGGCCTCAGTTGCAGAGTGTCATAGGATATATTTTTGATTAAAACAAGACATTTCACGCAGACGAAGTGTGTCTGTCTATGTCTTCAGTTGGAATGAGGATGCAAACACAAAACCAGTCACCTTACTAGTCATTTCCTAGTCAACCCAGATAACAATATTTTTTTAATAAGAACTTTATAAATATCTCCCTCTTTGTGTAGCAGAATATATTTCGTAGATAATGTATTCCCTCGTTTCTTTGTCTACTAATCACCTGTTAGACTGGTCGTGAAGGTCGCGGGGCTTGCCGCCTAAAGAGAATGGGGTTCCTTTGTCTATCAACTAAACTAGGAAGTTTAACTCGGTTAGTTTGCCAGATAAAAACAAAAAATACGCGGCATTAGTTTTTTTTTTTAATTGGTGATTGCAGTTGCAAAAGAGTTTTTTTTATTTTTTTGTCGGTAAAGTAACGTAACAAAAATAATAATAATTACTAGTCTATTATTCGTTAATTTTATTAATTGAAAATTCAGACCAAATAAAAAACCAAGACAGCGCTGCAAACAATACAAGGAAGCTGCGCAAAACTACACCTAGCTCTGTGCATACACGCTCACACGCACTCATTTACACTAAACTACACCTCACTAAGTGCACACATGTCTACGAAACCGGCCTCAAGTCACTGCTAAGAGCGCTGTCTTGGTTTTTTATTTGGTCTCAGATAGAAAATATTTTTCTATTTTTACCATTGTAAACTAATAGAAAAGCATCCAGTTTTTTATTTTATTTCTTAGGGAAAACAAGCAGTAGTAAGTATAATGGTATGGGTCCCGCCTGCTTCCAACATTTATTTAATTTAAAATGGGCTTGTTTTTAGCTTTTCAGTTTTTTTAACTTAAGATTTTTACCGCAGTCGGGTTTTTTAATTACTTTTTTTTTTCACATATTAAGTTATTTTTAATTACCTGCTTAATGAAATTTTATTGAATATTGCATTAAAAATCTTATCATTACTTTTTTTATTTATATCTTTTTAGTTTACAAATGTGAATTAAAGATTTCGCAGGGGATTTAGTTCTTGGTACGTGTTTTGTACGATTTGTCACTTTGAATTACTTTTAACCATATAAGTTGTATATATTTTTGCAATCACCTTTTAAAATCCTTTATTTTGATACCCCAGTCGACAGGTTTTGAGAAAAAAAAAATTTAAGACATAATTTGGCGCCAAAAATCCGCGTTTTTGTTTTTTTTTATTTTGATATTCCCAGTGTCACTCTCACAGTAAATTCGAATCTAACGACACCTCTTAAGCTAAAATCCATCGAGCCGTTCAGGCCGCAGAGCGTGCCAAACAATTATACATACATACATACATACTCTTGAAAAACATAACCCTCCTTCTGGCGCAGTCGGGTAATTAAAAATAAACAGAAATAACTTAACATTTATCCATTATATTCATTATATTATTTAATTATTTTTAATAGGTACAGTTATTTTTTATTGGTGCCGAAAATTAGTCTAAAGCGCCTACATTTTAGTGAATCTTGCTTGCGAACGATATCTCACTAGGCGCTTGGTATAATTTCTATACCTACCTCAATACAATATCTTTTTTTTTTTCCTTCTTGATCAATTAGGCACCGGTTATAAACTACCACATTATTTTTTTCCAAAATTCCTTGTAAGTAGTACTTTTGATAATTTTCCACTAGGAGTAGGTACCTAGACTGAATATTTTTTCTCCACTGTAAAAAAAAAAACAAGAGTTTTACCAAGGGGTATTGTGTTACCCAGTAACCGGGTTGTACAGGCCAGACAGTCGCTCCATGTAGAATACTGGTATTCAGCTGCATCCGATTAGACTGGAAGCCGACCCCAACATAGTTGGGACAAGGCTAGGCAGATTAATTGCTCTTGTGCGGTGAATAGCTAATTAATTAAACAAAACAACATCATATTATTATGGCTATCTCATGACTAACGATAAACAACTTGTATGTCATAAAAATTTCAAGTGTCACTCATGAAGTCATGATGCAAGAGCTCGACCTTTTGCAGCAGACTTAAGTGGTACTACCAAGATACGGGCTACACAGTAATAATTAAAATTCTGTCTAACATAATTATCTTTACAATTAATAGGTACTACAAAGAATATCTTCTGTGTTTAATTCATGTAATTCTATACAATTTTCCGTCACCTAAATTTCCAGCATTTTTGCCACTTTCTTCATCTCTCTTAAAAGTTCACGCTCAACTTGAGGCTTGCTTGACTAAAAATTCTTCTTCTGTCTTCATTATTTGTGCAATAAAACTTATTTAAGTTTTATGTTGTTTTTTTGTTTTTTGTTTTTGTTTTGTTTTTTGTTTTGTATTTTTTTTTTTTTGTTTTAAGAAATCATTTGATTTCTTGAAAAAATATTCCTCATAGAGCTAGGGTTTCTTATGAAAGCGGTTCCGTCATATTATTATAACGGCCATCATGAAAATCTTTCATTTTCACCAGTATTTGACATTAAGAATTTTAAAAACGTTCTGTATTTGGACAGCTGTTATTGTGTAACCGTTCGGTCACCGGATCACTGCTTTCAGGCAGGCGCTTCAAACAGGCGCTACACGCGACGCGAATCGCGGACGACTTTGGCACCGCGGGTCGCACGACGAGGGGTGCCCGGAATTCAACTTTCTATTTTCAGGATACCTACCTACCTTTTATATATTACTGGGTTATTCAACAAACTTACTTTATTAAAATTTCATATTATTATCTAACAATAATCTATGTATATAAAAATGAATCCCTATTTCCCTTGGTCATCGCATCACGCGTGAACGGATGAAACAATTTCGCAAATTTTTTTTTTGTTGTGTTTATGATTGTCAGGAGAAGGTTCTTATGAACAAAAAAATTTAAGAAAATTTCGCAGAAAATTGGAAAATTTCAGAAAAAACATTTTAACTTCACGCGTTTACATTAGAATATTCATAACCAAGACAGGACAATGTCTGTCGGGTCAGCTAGTCGACAATAAATCTCATGTCTGACACTACATCTGTTAATTATTAATTAAGAGAGTACAATTATTATTTTCTAGTTATCTTAATAATATTATATGAGGGGGATTTTCCGCGATAATGAGCAAATAACAAAACAAAATAATAAATAACATTATTGTTACAAAAACACTGCCAAAGTAGGCATAAGGAAAATTTTGCTGGATTTTATGAGTAATTTCAAGATAAGGGTAACTTTGTTGATTGATACCGTTGAAGTCTGAGGGTCAAACCAGCTGTTAACTGGAGGAGTGTTGCGAATTTTATGAAAAGGGGATTTTCCATGATTATCTAATTGGGTTTTGAAAAATGTAATCAATTAGCGAACTAGTAAAAAATATTCATTTAATAGGTACCTAATTATTAAAAACACATTATATTCTGGCATCTATTTGCCTCATCTCAAAAACAGATCTTAATACTTTTTTTTCATAGAAATGTGTTTTTAATAATAACTTATTAAATTAATATTATTCACTAGTTCATTAATTGATTACATTTTCAAAGAAGCTTCTTTTAATTTAACTATCTTAAAAATTTGGTTCCGTGTGAGCGAGAGAGATGGCAAAATGGCCCTCTTAAATACTGATAAATATTTACTTATTAAAGGTAATCATGAAGTTTTGTTAGAGTAACAATAATAATATTTTATAGTGGTAACATTGTATTGTTCTAGAAGAAAGTCACGTGCTAAATAATACACTTCTGAGTTTCAAATAACATGGCTACGGCCGGTGTGGTGTTTCTCCATTGTATCTTGTTTTCCCAATATATATGATGCAAAGAACCTGCTTTACTTTCATTTTAAAATCCTAATAAGTTTATCGATCGATATTGATACCGGTAATTCCGGTGAGCAGGAAATAATTCAAGAAAGTAATTGCTTTTAACTGCGATTTAATATAGTTAACAAATAACACACACAATAATGGAAGTTCAAGAGGGCAGAGATAACACATTATTAATAATAATGACAATGCATACGAATTACGATGAAATGTTTATACATAATTATCGTACATTTTGCACACCCATTTTTGCACTCCAAACGCTAGATTTAAATCAAAGTCGCTTTTCGTGTGATCACTCACTTTAGATCTTTTATACTACACAATGGATTTTGACGTGGTTATCACCATCACTAAAGCATTTATTCCGGGGGTTTACGCCTACCTACGTTTTTTATATTTCTATGGTATGTACAATACATTCGTCATTCAGTTTTAACTTAGTTAATAGTTATATTTCTTTGCTATATATATAGCAAAGAAATATCTTTAAAATATAATTATAATGATGTTCATCACAAGTTCACGGGTCACGACTCTAAAAAGAAATTAAAGGCTCTTTGATACTTTTGACAGTAGCCCGGGCCTGACGTCTCAATGCTGTCACGGCTGCCACCATAGATATATAAGAATTTCAATGGTTGCCACCTATAGTGAACTTCATTTCAGAAAACTCTCATTCTCATGGTAAGTATGCAGCAGGTAGAGTGTACTCGTAGTAGAGGGACTCTTCAGACTCCTGGCTAAATAATAATTGCCGTATGGGTCGATCGAAGGTTAGCTACGCTTGCCGAAGTCAGTTCGTGGATGGGTGACCATACATAACATATCGAGATCCCTCCGAGCCTTGGAAAGCACGAGCTGTCATTCGTAGATCTTTGACAGTCGTTACGGGTAGTCAGAAGCCTAAAAGTCTGACAACCAGCCATACCAAGGGTATTGTGTTACCCAGTTACATGTTTTGTGCAGGTCAGATAGGCAGTCACTCCGTGTAAAATACTGGTATTCAGCTGCATCCGGTTAGACTGGAATCTGACCCTAACATGGTTGGAGAAAGGCTAGGCAGATAGATAAGCAACATGTACAGTACCTACACTACGGCCGAAATAAAAGTATGAAATTGCCGTTTATTGTATTAGGAACATCGAATTGACATAGAACCTTCATGGTTTGAGATTTTTGAGTGAAACTTTTTTCACATGGTACCTATGATGTTCTTCTTTTAAAAAATTTGCAACATTCGATTATCGACTTTCAGTTGTTTTTTTATTCAGCTTAGACAAGAAAGATGGATACTTCGAAAATTCGAGTTATTTTTGAATACGAGTTCCGACGCGGAACTAACGCGGCAGAAACAGCTCGCAATATCAATGTTGCGTTTGGAGAGGGGACTGCTAATGAACGCACCGTGCGATTTTGGTTTAAACACTTTCGTGATGGAAACTTTGATTTGAAGAACGAACCACGTGGAAGACCGCCCACACAGGTGAATAACAATGAATTGAAAAAGATGGTGGAAGCCGATCCGAGCCAAACTACCCAGGAATTAGCGGCACGGTTTAACGTTACCTTACCAACAATATTTTGCGTCAAATCAATAAAATAAAAAAATATGAGATATGGATGCCTCATGATTTGACTGATCTGCAGAAAGAAACGCGTGTTGAAACTTGTGTTGCCTTGTTGAATCGATACAGAAATGAAGGAATATTGGATCGAATTGTGACATGTGATGAAAAGTGGATTCTTTACGATAACCGTAAGCGAAAAATGCAATGGCTGACCCCAGGTCAATTGCCGCAACAGTGTCCTAAAGCAAAGCTTACCAATAAAAAGGTAATGGTAACTGTTTGGTGGTCTCAGCATGGTGTTATTCACTATAGCTTTCTCCGATCTGGTCAAGCAATAACGGCAGATGTCTACTGTGCCGAAC
Source organism: Cosmia pyralina (assembly GCA_946251885.1). Taxonomy (NCBI): domain Eukaryota; kingdom Metazoa; phylum Arthropoda; class Insecta; order Lepidoptera; family Noctuidae; genus Cosmia; species Cosmia pyralina. The sequence goes on along the minus strand of OX276362.1, from coordinate 10,869,420 downwards.
TCCGAACAATGATAGCAAAACTAGCAGTGAAACAGCCCCGACTCATGAATCGATCTTCACCATTATTGCTCCATGATAACGCGACACCTCTACAGGAACTGCAATTAGAAACCATTCGTCACCCTCCGTATTCGCCAGACCTTGCTCCAACGGACTACCATTTTTTTTTGTGATTTGGACAATTTTCTACGTGATAAAAAGTTTTCTTCTCAGGAGGCAGTACAAAATGCTTTCACACAGTTTGTCGAATCTAGATCACGAGAGTTCTATCGCAAAGGCTTATATGACCTTCCTATTAGATGGCAGCAATGTATAGATAATAATGGTAATTATTTTGATTAAATAAATATGTTAAATTAAAAAAAAAAACGAAAAGCAATTTCATACTTTAACCCCTAATATCTTTGCAGGTCCGAACTCCGAACATAGGCACTACGAACTTTTCGCGCATGATGTTCTTTCACACACACTCGCCTCATGTCACCATTTGATTCCTAAGGTTAAGGGTTTATTTGGTCTTCTATTTGTCTCCTATGAACGCCGTCAGCCGTGTCACGATGCTGATGACTGTAGGTACTGCTGTGGTCTCTTTCACACGTTGACATCGGCGTCTTGATTGACGTCGTACGCAGCATTCAAAGTATTCAAAAGCTTTGCGTCGCGTCTCTAGTTATTTCGAACCATTGCAGCGTCATGTCGTGTCAAGTGTCAAACGTCATTACAAAATGGCCACGACCGGCGACGCTGTGCGTTGCGTTCAGAAGTTCAGATGTCAATCTAAACATTGTTGCTGAAGTTAGTACCTTTAAAACGTAAAATAGGAGACCAAAACCTAAAAAATGTTACTGCGCAGCCATTGTGCGCAGCCTACTGCGCAAAGTTCGGGCTCTCTCGGCTAAAGTACGTTACAGTCCTACCAAGTTATCTGTGAACTGAAAGAGGACGCCACCGTCGATGCGTCGACACAATCGAATGACATGCGTCGCCACAATCGAAGACATTTCAACATGACGGCCGTACCGCCGTAGTTCCAATTTTCGCCATTTCACAGATAACTTGATAGGAGTGTAGTTAGAGTATCGCCATTGCCATGTCACTTGTGAAGACTATTTTGCAATTGCTTGTTAAAACATAGCTATTATTGGCTATTAAAAGTAGGTACTCATTATATTTTATAACTTGACCGATAAAGAACAGCGATGGACTTTCATCTAGGTATTTACGACGAAAGAAACTAAACAAGTGTCATTAGCATTACATAGTAGATACATGGTTAATTACTTACGTGTGATTAATACAAGTAAATACTTAATTAAATCTTCAACATATCAGTGAGGCGTTATGTAAGCGTGTACCTAATTATAATTTGTTTAATACATATTTCAATCCCGTGCTATTTCTAACTGTAGATATTTTAGTGTTAAGGGTCAATAAAGATTTATGATGGTAAACATTGTGTATTTATACGAGGATTTAATCATATTTATGTAGTCTAGAATTTTCTAAAAGAGTTAGAAAGGTCATTCGTCTAGAAATATTGTTTATATACATCGACAAGAATTTATTTAATTATCTACAATAATTGCCCCATAATATTGTATCAAGATGTAGCCACAATAGTACATTTTGATACAAGTGGAGAATTTCTGTTATTGCATTCGAGGCGGAATTAACACCCGAGCCGTAGGCGAGGTTGTTTTTGACTTTTTTGAGCCGAGAACTGCAATAACAAATGTCCACGTGTATCAAACGACGTTTTTCAATACACTTTTGAAGAAATAAAATAAAATAACGAAAAATATTTTTGTCATGAATTACTATGAAACTATGATTAAAAATTTATTTTTTTCCGCGCTTGGCTTTCGCCAGGCTGAAGAAGAAGCAAAGGTATAAAGCCGTTAAACAGCCTAATATGAAAAATAGAAAATTCAAATATTTTTGAGTTTAGAACAGAAATAAATGTTAATTTGTTCATAAACGTTTTTTTTTATTGTAATAATCATGGTTTTTGATAATGTTCTATTTATAAACATTATTTAAATATTCAAAAAAAAATTAACGCCGTAAAGACGCCGAGGTTAAAAAAAAACATTCACCTCCGAATAGAGACGGTGTGAATAGAGGCACTGAACCAATTTGGACTATGTATAGGTATAAGTTATCTGTGGCAATTTTTATTCCCGCACACGTGTTGGAAAATGAAAAATCGCACGCGTGTGAAATATGTTGCATTGTGAACCTAATCGTAGTGCGATATGAACCAGTTTTCGAGGAAGTGTATTGAAAAATATATTACACTTTGGGTATGTGGTTGTACTCATTGATACAATAGGTATCATGGAATACAAATTGTAGACAATCAAATGAATTTTTGTTGATGTAAGAACTCTTTCAAACAGGCGCGACACGCAATATAGTCGCGCGCGACACAAGGTGTGCCTTTGTGTCGCGCGCGATTATATCGCGTGTCGCGCTTGTGTGTAGGAGCTCTTACACGTCTTTTTGGGCATTATCAAGAAGCGCCAAATACGCAATATATAGTAATAGATATTTAAAGTATTTTTATAATCACTCCCTGCACTATGTCGTACTCACCTCAAAGAAATATTATATAAAATTCGTGTATCTATGGTCATACTATTTACTGGACACCCTGTAACCGTATATAGGTATATTTTTTTGAGGCTGACTGTACCTAAAACTGGTAGGGGCTACTAATAAAGCTGTTAGCTGCTTTTTGCAACAGGGACTGAAGGGGGGGTCTTAAAAATTCGAAGTGGGGCTACTGACGACACGGTTGGCGCAGTGGTTGAGCGATTGACTGCTGCGCAGCATGTCGCGGGTTCGATTCCCGCACGGAACAAATATTTGTACGACCTACAAGTATTTGTTCCGAGTCTGGGTGTTTTTCTATCTATAATATGTATGTATTTACAAAAAAAAAAAAATGTATATAAGTAGTTTATCAGCCATCTCGTTACCATAACACAAGCATTAGGTTGCTTAGCTTGGGGCTAGATGGCGTTGTGTGATATGTCCAAAACATATTTATTTTATTATATTTATTTACTGGGGCATGTGGGGTATCATTTGAAAGAGCGCTGTATGTACATTCTCAAACGTTTTTTTTTAGGCCGCATAGTTTTCGACTTATCATGAAAAATGTAAATAAAAAACAGCCCCCCCCCCCCCCCCCCCCCACCACCTCCGAAGTTTGGATAGAGAAAAATCTGAAATTATTCTATGTGATAGAAGTTTTGTAAAGATTGCAGGAAAAATAAAACGATTCTCTAAATAGCACACTTTTTCAGAAATCATCAACAAAAATTATATAGGTACCTATATGATGGCACGGAACCCTCCTCGGTGCTCGAGTCCGACTCGCTCTTGATCGGTTTTTCTTTTTGTTTGTATGTTTGTACGCGCTAATCTCTGGAACTACCAGTCGGATTTGAAAAATCTTTTTGCATTTGATAGCCCAATTCTTGAGGAAGGCGATAAGCTATTTAACATCACGCTAGGAGCCGAGCAAAAAGAAAAAAAAGTAGAAAGAACGCTAAGCAAAAACGAAGCAATAGCACGGGCAGGTGATGCGACGCGATGCGACGGGCTGGGTTGGGGGAACAAGAAATGTCACGCAGACGAAGTCGTGGGCAGAAGCAAGTTTAATACACTTCAATAGATATTTAGATTGGTATATTGGTATATCATGCTAACATTCATAAATGATTGCTAAGATAGTAAGAATCATTGACTTTAGAGTTCAAGATTGAAAAGCATGTCGTAACAATGTGCCGACCGCCAATAATTCGGGTCAGTTAATTAACTCCAGATAAAGACGTTAATAAAACTGCGATAGCAGTGCGGTCTGGTTGGAAACGAGATTGTTTTGGTATGAACCTGACCGTAAAGGTCATACTTTGGTCAATAATTTTTATTATCAATGGAATATACCGCGATTCTGTAGCACAATCGAGCCTATTTAACGGGTACTTACCTAATATCTTTTGCAAGAGATAAAGGCTAAACCTACACTTGAATTAACCTAAATAAATACGAATCATGTCAAGGAAGCTTATAAGATTAAGATTTCTGTTAAGTTAAGTGATTGCGTAGTAAGTAGGTACTTATACTGCATTTACAATAACATTAGACATTTAACCAAACCTGTTTTACAACTTGTTCAACCGATTTAGACTTCTATTGCGTAGTCTTAAGGCAAAAAAGTGGTTACAATACCAACTGTTTACTGCAGCTGCCATTTGTCATGCCACCAACGCAACAGAAGTCAAAATCGGTTAAACGGGTTGTAAGAAAGGTTTATTTAAATGTCTAATCTTATTAAATCTATATTATTAAATCTAATCTAAATGAAGTATAGTAGCCCGCGAAATTAAAATTTTCTTACGTTTTTTGCAATTTGCAAGTCAGTATCAGTTTGCATGTTGATAAAATTATGATACGCGGCTCTAACAAACATGTATTTACATAATTTTAACCCTATGAATCATCACTACATCTTTTTTAGTTAGATTTGTTCCAAAATATCATGATTTCCGAAATCCAACTTAAAGAGAACAAAGCTAACTTATAGAGATATAATTGATGATTGTTATAGCCACGTATCATATTTTTATCAACATAAGTAAGTACAACCTGATACTGACCTGCAAATTGCAAAAAACGTAATAAAATTTGAATTTCGCGGCTATAACTGCGAATCTCCCTGAAATGGTCTAAGTTTCTGAATGACAATAAGAGGCTGAATAGTAATTGGACAATAACTTCTTGAAAAAACTATAGGTACTTACATATTATTTCTAAACCATCTACTAAAGATCGATTTTAGCGATAAGACCACCCAATTGTTTCACCCTATGAGAAATTATTGGAACGACGACGATTTGTTTTATGTGAATGTCGTGTACACCTGTAATTGGTCTATGTATACATAAGAATCCGTACCTGCTAATTTTTAGTATTTAATGTACAATGTATATGCTGTTTGGCGTACCTATTTTTAAATAAATATACGTGGTAGAAAATTCGCGAAATTCAAATTTTGTTGTGTCTTTTGCAATTTGCAGGTTAGTGTCAGGGTTGATCTTGATCAAAATTATGATTCCTGACAGTAACAAATATGTATTTATATAAATTATAACCGTAAGAATCATCAATACATCTCTATACTTTAGATTTGCCGTGTTTGGATCTGATTTCGGAAATCAGACCAAACCACGGCAAATCTGTGAATGCATGGAAGTGGTATGTAGGTACAGACGCCCGACGCCATCAACCTACTACAATCTGTCAAAATTATTTAATAGATTTTCATCTTTATCGCTAAAGCATTAGGTTCAAGATTGATTGGGAAAATTTGACAGTTTCGGGTGGCTTGATGTGCTGGCGTCTGTACTATATTTAGCTCCTTGTATGAATGTGTGACAAAAGTGGACTTGACGACAAATATTCCTAAAAGTTGTTACTACTCCGATAATTTCGCAATTTATTATTGGCTATATAAATATTATTATACTAAGATTACGTCGGAGGGTGTGAGGCCAGGCCTCCGAGATGAGGGTCATCTCGTGACCTCCTTATCACTGTTATCAATCCGGAGTTCTCCGTATGTTGTACAATAATATTTGTGTGTGTTCGACTGGCGGGCGTGTGCAGAGTAAAAGAGAAGGTGAAGTTCGTGAACATTTCGCAATGGTAACGTTTTAAAAAGTTAAACATAACAAAAAATCATGCCCGTATTCGTCGAAGGGTTAGGCAGAGTTGTACCTAAAGTACCTACACCCAATTTTCGACAGTTATGTTTTAATTAAGTCCCATGTAGAATATAAAATCAATCTGCCTAGCCTTTTCCCAACTATGTTGGTGTCGGCTTCCAGTATAACCGGATGCAGCTGAATACCAGTATTTTACATGGAGCGACTGCCTATCTGACCTCCACAACATAGTTACTGGGTAATACGATAGGTACTCCTTGGTAAGACTGGTTGTCAGACTTTCGGATTTCTGACGACCCGTAGCGACTGTCAAAGATCCATGAATGACAGCCGGGACCAACAACGGCTTATAGTGCTTTCCGAAGCACGGAGGAGTCTCGGAAATGTAAAGATGGTCACGCATCCACGGAACACCCGCGGCAAGCGTAGCTTAACCCGATGGATCGACCTATGCGGCTGTTATTACTAAATACTAAGCCACAAGCCCCCCATATAATCCATAGAAATATAAAAAACGGGAATAATCTTAATATGAATTTATTCTTTCTTCTTCTTTCTTTCTTTTTTTTTTTTCTTAAGTAAAATAATTTAAAAACATGTGCAAAAAAACGTGATTTTATTTGAAGAAATTGATGTAGTCATCACAAGGAAAATAGGAAAAAGTTTGGAAGAGAAAAACATTGGACATTTTGTAGCCGATGTTCCTACCTTATGTACATTTATTGAATCTATTGTTAAAGTGGGTTTTCTTCGGTTATATAGGATGGGTAACCAGCAGGTTGTCTTACCTTATAATAAGGGCGAGCGACGAAATTACTGACACACTTCAAACGTCAACACAGCGTAGTTAATTTGCGACAGAAATAGGAATACTTAATTATGGTAGTAGGTAGTACTTCCACGGACTAAAGGCTCTTTCAAACAGGCGCAACACGCGATATAATCACGCGCGATACAAAGGCACCACGTGTCGCGCGACGAGCGGTGCCTCTGTGTCGCGCGCGATCGTATCACGTGTCGCGTATGTTCTTTGAGCTCAAACTAATTCAGAAAGCCTTGCGAATTTCAGGAGTGAAAAATGTCTATAATTTTATCTTTTTTTCTTAATCGTTATTATAAACAATGTTAATTATGGGTTATAGTAACAAAGAAATGTCAGATAAACGTATGATTAAGTATGTCACCGAAATGACTTTTTAAACATAATTTTTACTTCAATTTCATTGAATTACATCAGTAAAGTTATCTTACAAGTTGTGCAACTTATGTGTCCTGATGACAAACGTGTGCACAGCTGTGTGACTTTCAGTACAGAGCATTTCAGTCGTCATCACGGAACAGATAATAATTATTTCATAGGTAGTACTCGTCAGTCTTCGAGGACTATTAGGTCTTTACCTATGAAATTGCCGTTCTGCAGTACTGGCCATTTCAAATCAAAATAATTTTTGTTTGGCTAAGAATTCTAATTTCAAATTAATTTTATTTTAAAAACATGGACTTTTTTTTTCCAAAAGTAGTCATTTGTTTATTGATTAGTGTTACATTTTCATCGCATTTCAATCTTTTTCGTCATCATGGATACGTTAAAAATTCGAGTAATTATGGAATATGAGTACCGTCGTGGCAGCAACGCGGCACAAGCGGCACGCAACATCAACGACGTTTACGGAGCTAACACTACAAACCAACGCACCACTTGTTATTGGTTTGCTCGCTTCCGTTCTGGAAATTTCGACCTGAAAAATGAACCTCGCGGTCGTCCGAAGACTTTGGTTGACAATGACGAATTAAAGGCGATTGTGGAAGCTGATGATACACAATCTACGGCTGAATTAGCAGCAGCTTTCGACGTTAGCGTTAAAACAATATTGGTCCATTTGCGTCAAATTGGCAAGGTAAAAAAGCTTGACAAATGGGTGCCCCACGAACTCAATGATCGCCAGCGCGAAGTACGCGTCGAGACGTGCCTTGCACTGCTCAACAGACACACAAATGAAGGAATTTTGAACCGCATTGTTACCTGCGATGAAAAATGGATTCTGTTTGATAACCGCAAGCGCTCAGCAAGTTGGTTGGATCCTGGTTCAGCACCTAAACAATGCCCTAAACGAAAACTTACCCCTAGAAAAGTGATGGTCACTATTTGGTGGTCTAGCGCCGGTGTGATTCATCACAGGTTCTTACCAAACGTGGTGAGCATTACTTCAGATGTGTACTGTGAAGAACTGAACACAATGATGGAGAAGCTGGCACATCTCCAACCAGCATTGGTCAATCGCTCGTCTCCGCTGCTCCTGCACGACAACGCGCGACCTCATACTGCACAGCAGACGGTCTCCAAGTTGCAAGAACTGGGGTTGGAAGCTCTCCGTCATCCGCCCTACTCACCAGACCTTGCGCCTACAGACTACTACTTTTCCCAGAATTTGGATAACTTCTTGGCGGGAAAAAAATTCAATACCCGAGAGGCAGTACAAAATGCCTTTGAAGAATTTGTTGCCTCCCGTCCAGCTGATTTCTTTAAGAAGGGCATCAATAAACTGCCACTGCGTTGGCAAAGATGCATTGATTGCATGGGTGATTACTTCGATTAATACAAATAAAAAATGCATGAAAAAAATTCGTTTAAATTTTTTCATACAAAACGGCAATTTCATAGGTAAAGACCTATTATATTTATGCCCGTGACTGTACTTCTTTATGGAGATTAAAGGAGCTCGTGGCTAAGTAATAACAGCCGCACGGGTCGATCCATCAGGTTAAGCTACGCTTGCCGGGGTCGGTCCGTGGATGGGTGACCATCTTTACATATCGAGACTCCTCCGTGCCTCGGAAAGCACGTTAAGCCGTTGGTCCCGGCGTCAGAAGCCCGAAAGTCTGACAACCAGTCTTATCAAGGGTATACGTGTTACCCAGTTACTGGGTTGTGGAGGTCAGATAGGCAGTCGCTCCATGTAAAATACTGGAATTCAGCTGCATCCGGTTCGACTGGAAGCGGACCCTAACATAGTTGGGAAAAGGCTAGGCAGATTGACTTACTAAAAAAATAACACACTTTATTTTGAAAGGCTAGGCTGATGATGACTGTACTTCGTTATGTTCCTTAGCTTAAAAATAATTAATTGCAAAAAAAAACAGAAATATCATCATATTCTACCGTTAAATTCAATTTAATTTTCTGCCATCTCTCCCTGCTCAATGTGTAGTGTAACGCAACCGACTCAGTACTCAGCAGCGCGAGCGTCACGACTGATCGATCACGATGTCAAAATAGACTCATAATAAGTAGACGAGTTGCGACCACGCCGCGCGCCTGTTGCATAGTGCATATGTCGTAGCCAACTGGATGAATTAGCCGTTTGGTCAACCACCTAGCCATTTCACTAAACGCCGCCATTCGATCAACGGCTTGAATGATATTCAGCCGATACGTGTAATACAACATTCAATGAACTGGCTGGCTGATGCTTAGGCCATTTATACAATAGGGCCATGAAAGAGAGTATTTCGGTAGGTCATTTAGATATATTATTTCATTCCAATTTAAAATTACAGTGGTAACGCACCGTTCTTGAGAAAAACAAATTGTTTTAACTTAACCTCAAAACACTTTAAACTTGCTTCTACAACGTCTCCGGCGCTACGGGAAGTGCAGCCCCTTCGCCCAACATAGGACGCTGAGGCTGGTCGCCCTGGCGACCAGCAAGCCGGAGCTGCGGAGGTTGGAGTAGACGGGGGCTGCTCTCCCTTCGCACCTCCGGATTTTTATTCGCCAAAAGACTATTCGTGGAGTCTGGATGCCTCGATTCGGTTTTACGTAAACGCATTTAAACTGTGAGAACCACCAGAAATCTTGTGGCTTGTCGACGCCATATTGACAGTGTGGATTGCAGCGCCAGGTGGCAGAAAATGGAACTAAATTTAAATTGAAATGTAGGCAAGTAGTTAAACGCTATCGATCCAAGTAATTTGCCTAGCCGTTTGATTGAATGGCTGAATATCATTCTGGTCGTTGATTGAATGACGGTGTTGTGTGGCTAGGCAGTTGACCGAACGGCTAATTAAACCAGTTGGCTGCGACACATGCATCACAAACTATGTAATTAGGTACATGTATGCAACTGTTGGCAAGTGTTGCGACGTTTACAGTTACACACGTGGGCGAATGGGCTAACGTTGATTACATCGTAGATAATGTATACTGAACGTCTTTCTTTTATGTCGGGGCCACACCAACGGGATATGCCGTAGATTACCGCGATGATGGACGTAGGCCGTACCTAGGTGTAGCCAGAACTTATCGCGATTATTTTACAACGGCATTCATATTGCAGATTGACGTGGCGATAACTCGGTGGTGGCGTTCAAGTGTGGCCAGTAAATTTATCGCGATAGTTATCGGAATAATTACCGCGATGTTTATGGCGCGAAGATATTGTACTGCTTAGCGGCAGCGGCGGTAATAGTGGTGGGCATGCTTTTAAGCCTATTTCAAATTTACAATAAGATTAGACATTTAAACAAACCTTTTTTACAGTCCGTTCAACCGATTTTGACTTCTATTGCGTTGGTGGCATGACAAATGGCAGCTGCAGTAAACAGTTGGTATTGTAAACACTTTTTTGCCTTTAATGCCATCCTTAAGCCTGCGGACTGGAAGTCGAAATCGGTTGAACGAACTGTAAAAAAGGTTTGTTTAAATATCTAATCTTCGCTTCCTAGGTGCCAAAAGTATAATCAGAAGAAAGTCGTTTGTAGAATCTGCAGATACTTATTTTTAGTTTGAATGTAAATTGTGTACAGATCGCGCCACGTAAATTGAACTATGACCTCTTACAGGTTGTACCTACACAAAATTGTATTTAAGTATACGAATTAGAAGTGTAAATACTACACAATACTACAGATTGCCGACGTCCGCCACTTTGGTTTGGTCCGTAAATGTCCGTAACAAGACAGTGTGGTGCCGATTCTGTTGTGCACAAACTAAACTTAATTTAGGCTATTGCTAACTTTTTCTCTCTGTTATGACAAGAAAGGGACGGAAGTAAATTAGAGCTGTCAAATTAGTTAAAACTAATTTTTCCATAGACATTTAGACGACACGTAAAAACATGTCGACTAAAAAACACGGTGAAGCGCAAGGCGTGAACTAGTTTGACATCTCCAACTTAGTTCATAGCTATAGCCGTCCTTTTCTCGCGCTGCCTGTTAGTAAAAGATAGCGATTCTCTAATTTTAGTTTAGTGCGTTCACAAGAGAATCGGAACCAGTGAGACGCTCAGATGAATTAATACTCAAAATGCATCTATTAGCATGGCGTGATCATTGCATTCAGAATAACAAGTAAATAAAAACACTTAAACCACTTACTTTTTAGTTATTCGAGAGAAGAAGAACACCATTTTGATTTTCTTGCAGTTCACTACTCCAACAGTTTGATTTTCTGTAACAAAAGAAATTTTTATTTATTGAAGTGTTATCGACAAGTACGTACGGAAAAGAAAAGCAGATTTACAAGCCTCCTCAGTTAAATAGGGTGACTGGTAATTAGTGACCCATATTTAAACACATGATTGTGCTCATGATAACAAACAACTTTTACTATGGGACCAAACCTTTTTTTTTTTTTTTTTTTTTTTTGTGGATGGGAAATCATCAAATGACTTCTCCCGCTCTGGGCAGAGGCGGGAGGGCGTGTCAGACTTTTACTGACTAAAACCCACCCATGTTCCTTCAGCTGCCCGTGCCAGGGCCACGGTATCTCTTTCGAACTACCCGCGACCCCGGCGGCATGGGACCAAACCTGTAATCGCGAAAAAAAAGTCAGCTGCAATATAGGTAAGTATATAGGGAACAGCTGATTTTTTATTTTTTTATTTATTAAACTCAGCTCAAAAAGTATTACTTATCTCTTTTTGAGATGATTTAAATAATTTCCTATTAAATTAATCATTTATTTACTAGTTCGGTAATTGATTACATTTTTCAAAAAAGCATCTAATTTCATTTAACAATCTTAAAAATTTGGTCCCGTGTGAGCGGGAGAGGTGATAAAATGAGATAGCCCTCTAACATTCCAGCGGACAATCAAGACGCTTCTAAAGATACCTCATTTGTCAAATTATGATAAGTAGTTTAGAAATTATGAGGGAACAGATGAACTATACATAATATATACCGGTCAAAATCATAACCCTTTTTTTTGCTTTGCCATAATCGGGTAAAATCATAACCCTCATTTTTGCTTCGCCGTAATCGGGTAAAAAGTAAGTGCATGGTAAGCTGCGTGAAATTGTGAACACTGTATTTTACGTGTGCGTATGCCGCGGAATAAGGAGGAGCTCGTGGCTAAGTAATAACAGCCGCACGGGTCGATCCATCAGGATAAGCTACGCTTGCCGGGGTTGTCCATGGATAGGTGACCATCTTTACATAACGAGACTCCTCCGTGCCTCGGAAAGCACGTTAAGCCGTTGGTCCCGGCTGTCATTCGTGGATCTTTGACAGTCGTTACGGGTCGTCAGAAGCCCGAAAGTCTGACAATCAGTCTTACCAAGGGGTATCGTATTACCCAGTAACTGGGTTGTGGAGGTCAGATAGGCAGTCGCTCCATGCGAAGAGGAACCCGAGGAGGGGGCCGCTCGTCAGGGCTTTTGCCGATAAGCCGACGACGTAGCGGCCAGCGGGTAGGTTGCGGTGGCCGTATGGGCGACACCGCAACTGAGGCGGGCCGCGGTGTCTTATGGGAGGCATCGCGGCTGAGGATTGGAGGCCGCGGCGGGAGAGGAGTGCCGGTATTGCGGTGCGCCGCTCTCCCTACCTTCCGCGGCCTTGACGGGGCCGCCACCGTTTGATGGCGGACGCGGTGGGGCCGCAGGGGAAGAGGAGTGTCGGTATGACGTCGGCCGCTCTCCCTATCCTCTGCGGCCGAAATGGCGGCGGAGCGCGCGCGGGAGGACGACCCTCACGCGGCGCCGCTCCGAGGGCGGAGGAGGGGTCGGAGCAGACGACTCCTCCCAGGTGGGGGCCAGCAGGCAACGGGTGTGGGGGCATCCTTGCCTGTATTGCACAGGCCCCCACCAGTGTCGGACGGGAATGGCCAGGTGTTCCCGGCCATTCCCGTAGCCCCCCATCCGGGGGGGCATGCGGGGCCCGCCAGCTAGGCGGGCATGCGCCGGGAGGGTTGTGGACGTAAAGGCTGAGCCGGTTTCCCATGGCCCTCCCATCACGGCGATGTGGGAACACTGCTGAGTTTTAGTGGGTATACTGTCATTCCGACAGGAGTCCCACATACCCCGTCTCGTCCCCCACGAGCGGGGATGCATAAAGCATTTCTCAGCGTCAAAAAAAAAAAAAAAAGGCAGTCGCTCCATGTAAAATAATGGTATTCAGCTGCATCCGGTTAGACTGGAAGCCGACCCCAACATAGTTGGGAAAAGGCTAGGCAGATTGACTTACTAAAAAAATAGCACACTTTATTTTGAGTGGGAATATGATGTTTTAATAGGTATAAACGCAATATACCGGTTGAAGGGAACGCTGTATGTATAGAACAAACGCCAGCACATCAAGCTACTACAATCTGTCAAATTTCTATAATAGATTTTCATCTTTATCGCTAAAGCATAAGGGTCAAGGTTGATTGGGAAAATTTGACAGTTTCGGGTGGCTTGACCTGCTAGCGTCTGTAGGTACATAGAGGAGCTCGTAGCTAAGTAATGAAAGCCGCACGGGTCGATCGATCAGGATCGACCCGTGCGGCTTTCATTACTGTAACTGTAACAGTAATAAAAACATTTTTACAAAAAAATACAACCGACTTCCAAAAACACTAAACTAAACACTACAAAGTGAAAAATAACTTTAATTTCGGAAGTCGGTGTCTGGTTAAATGTATTTTCGTTTTTTGCCACCGACTTCCGAAATTAAACTTATTTTTCACTTTGTAGTGTTGTTACACTACAAAGTGAAAAATAAGAGTTAAGTTACCACTATCTGCAAAACAAAGTAGAACATCATCCATATAAAACTGGGGAAAAACTACGTATTATTGAAGCTAACTCAAAAACTACCGAAGCAAAAATAATCAATTTTGTATGTATGCAAAAATAATCAATTGTATAAACCAACTGTGATGTATACTCTCTCGAATAAAACAAAAAAAAAAATCCAAATCGGTCCAGCCATCTTCGAGTAATCGGAGAACATACATAAAAAAAAAATAAGTATAAATAAAATAAATTTACTTTAATTGTCTTTAAAATTATGAAAAACAACAAATCGTAAAATATTTCTTGCTTTTACTACGTTATTTTTGTTTTCATGTAACAGCGATTGTATTATTTTTGCAGGAAATACTTACATTGCTTATTAACCTCTACCTCATTTTTTATGTAGCTAAGCGACTTCTTTCTTAATCTATGTATAACAATAACAAAAACCTGACATTTGAATACTAAAATAATTTAATAACTTGAACACGGAAATCATTATTCTGCTAAAAATGTCACGAGTGGTCATCAGCATTCAAAAGGTCACGATTTATTTTTATCACGCATATAAAGTTTACTGCCTCGATGGTCTAGCTCTAGAGTCACCAAATGGCGGACCGTGGTAACATAATAAATATATAGACAGTAAGGAAACTACGTACAAACGGTCGAAACGGCACACTCACACAGACGCGCGCACCGACGAGGCCCCAAGCGGTACTCGCGGTGCTCTCAGTATATTTATTGTTGCTTCGTCGATGCGCGCGTCTGTGTGTGAGCCGTTTCGTACGTCTGTTCGTAGTTTCCCTACCGTCCATATTTTATACTGTGGCCGACCTATTTTGTGCAGGCCCTAAGTATACAGTAAAATTTATAAATACAAATATTACCTTTAAAATTTTCGAGTAATTTAATTTAAAACTTGGATACCACCCTCAAAAATGCTTTAGAAAAAATTCTAAATTTAAACCTCGAGGACTATTCCTGGACTCAAGCCACTTTACCTATTAGATCTGGTGGCATCGGAATAAGAAAAAATTCTAGTATAGCTCTTCCGGCTTTCCTTTCGTCGGTACACAGTGTAACAAACCTGTGTTCTCAAATTCTGAACACGCCAACACCTGAACTGCACTGTGCATCTGACGCAATAGAGGCGTGGAAAACTCTCTGCCCCAATGAAAACTTCCCGAAGGAACCAACGAGTCAAAAACTTTGGGATGTTCCATTGGTGCAGAGAGTCTACAAAAATTTGGTTCAAAATTCTTCCAGTGACCAACACCGCGCAAGACTTCTAGCTGTCTCTGCATTTGAATCGGGACAATGGCTACACGCCCTACCGTCTGCCAACCTCGGAACGGTGTTCGCCAACGGCAGCTTCCGCATCGCCGTCGGTCTCCGACTGGGTGCTGCCATCATCGAGCGTCATCGGTGTTCATGTGGCAGCGACGTCGATAGGAACGGACACCATGGACTATATTGCCAAAGCAGTGCTGGCAGATTTTCCCGCCACGGCTCCATTAACGACATCATCAAACGGACGCTTGCCACCATCAATGTTCCTTCTCTATTAGAACCTTTAGGGATGGTTTGTGATGATGGCAGGCGTCCGGACGGCCTGTCGTTGATCCCCTGGGAGCGGGGAAGGGCTCTTATTTGAGACGCTACATGTGTCGACACGTTAGCCCCTTCCCATCTCAGCGGTTCGGTTTTAAGGGCCGGAGCCGCGGCGGAAGCCGCAGAAGAGGCCAAGCGACGCAAATATGTGAAGCTTTCTAGCGACTACATATTTGTACCGCTTGGCTTCGAAACTTTTGGTCCATGGGGTCCCAGTACAAAAAAAAAATTCAAGCAATTGTTTCCTCGATTAGTCGACGCCGCTGGTGACAGGAGGGCTGGCTCATTTCTCGCACAGAGAATAGCTATTGCTATTCAACGCGGAAATGCAGCCAGTGTTCTTGGCACCATGCCTCATGGACACCCACTTTTGTTAGATTTTTAAGGTTTAGTTTTAGTTTTGTATTTAATTTTACCATACATTTGTTATTTAAATAAAACTGATTACATTTAGCCATTTTTAATCTTGGTTGCTAGTACCTAATCATCTACCAAACGGACCGCGACAATCATATTATTTTTAAAAACGGACCCCCAATGAAACTAATTGCTTGGTGATCTAATGGTTGTAAGAGCGACTGCCGAAGAGTGCGGAGCTCTTGGATAATCAGTTCGATCCCCGGATTGGTTAGTAAACGTGGGTTTTTCTATATGTAGAGAAAATCGCAGTCATTATCATCATCTGCGTAGCCTTTTCCCAACAATGTTGGGGTCGGATTCCAGTCTAACTGGATGTAGTTGAATGTTAGTCTATGACAGTTATTGTTCCTCTGCAAAACAGAGAGGGTCTCCCTCTATGTCTATTACCCACTGCAATTTGGCGAAGTAACAATAAAGCCCATTAGTAGTTTCCGGGATTAAAGATGAGAATTATTTTGTTTCTCGAATATATACATAACATAGTATTATACGTATTCCCGAAGGGGTAGACAGAGAGCGGTGCGTATTCTTATATTCATGTAATAACGATACTGATACGGAACGAACGCTAATCACAATTTCTCTTGTATTTGAGCGTTTGACTCGAGTTTTGATATGTGATTGTGGTTTTGTTAGAGCCACAAAATTAAAAAAAAAACATATGCCCAAGAAAGCTTGATTATTTCTCTTGGGAGTGTTCTAAATAAATATTTCAATTTGTTTACAAAAATCAGTAAAAACCTTGTCTCTGCAAAGGATGTATCATAAAATTTTACTTTTGGTCATGTTTTGATGCTTTGTTACATCGAAGATATAATAATTTAATCATTTAAAAAAATGTCCTTGGAACAACTGTATCTTCAACTTTGGAGTGCTCAATTCAGTTTTTTATGTTTCATACAGTAATACACCAAAAATAATTCCGTAAACCAGAGAGTTACTGACAATTTTTCGTCCGAAATTATATTTTTTATCTACGAATGTATAATCCAAATTCATACAAAATGTATTTAATAAATAAGGTTACTATGTTACCTTGCTTGATAAAAAAAATTAGTCTATTTAAAAGTAAAATAATATGTTTAATTAATTATTGTATGCAGTGCTAAAAATCAATGTAAATCTCGGGACACGCGGTCTAGCTTTAGACGCCGACGCATCGCATTATGTAGCAATCTAGCAGTTGTGATTACGTTTTTTTGAGTCATATAATAATTATTTTTTTGTTTATAGTGTGCAATTTCAATTAATGAAAAAATCACGGTCAAAATGTAATAGCGCCCTTAAACTCTTTTTGAATTACGTTCTAAATACTTGAGTTGTTAGTGGTTGGTTAGGTGGAAAATACCGTCCGCCTCTGTAAATTTGTGTGCCTAAAGTACCTAATAAATAAATAAATATACAAATACTGATTTTAAAACCCGAGTCTGTTGTCAAACTCATAAGACTCAATCAAACCAAAAAAAAAACATTATTCATTCATCATTCATTTCTACAAATATAAAAAAAAAAACATCTTTTTTTTTCATTTTTTATTAAATCTATGGATTGACCCGACAACCTTTCATTATCAATTTTTTAGCCAAATGCAGTCCTCAAAGATCACAACTTATCAGTCAAAAACGTCCAGTGTTGGGCATAGGACTTCCTCCTATCATTGCTATACCCTAGGGATTCCTGAAACCTTCACTTGTTTACTATAGGTTCAACCTTGAAAAATATGACATGAAACTGACATTTTGTTTTTTTAAAAACAATTGGTTAAGTACCTAGGTACAGATATTTTTAGCAGTTAGCTCCACATAATTTAACAAATAAGTATGGTTATCTTATCAAAATAATTCGTTATATAAATATTTCTTCCGCCTCTTCACTTCTTATTTGAGTTGAGAGGAAAATATCATTCTATGACGTCAAAGCAGTCAGCTGTTTACACTTTCAGTCAAAAATTACGCATTTGTGAAATGTTATCAAACATAAATAGGAATTTTAAGACCTTGATGCTTCAATTCAAGTATCTGATGACAAGTTCGGATGATAAAAATCATTACTTTTGGCCATGATTTTCTAGGTCAGGCTGAAAAACAAAAAAAAAAATATTTTGTATCTTCTGAGTTGGATTATTTATTTATTAGTCATAGGTAGGTACAGTCAACAAAAGAGATATCTAGGCAGGGTATACTAAAATATTTGTATGTGAATTGCTTCATGTTCAATTTTATATATATTACTTTGTAACACACCAACACAAAATTGTATATTTTCACGAAATTGAACATGAAGTAATTCACATACAAATATATGTTAGTATCCCCTGCCTAGATATCTGTTTTGTTGACTGATAGTTTCAGGGAAAATTTAGGAAAATTCTGTTCCATGGATGGTATTGTAGGTACCTAACTAATATAGTTTTGCCTGCATCTTCGCCTGCGAGGAATTTCGAAACCTATAGGGTTAACATAAGTAGGACAAATTGACATTCTAGCTTTTGCCGCTACACCCGCGTGGAGGTCAGCAATATGTGTTAAGCCAGGTTATAAACTAGGTATCTGTGTGCCATTTCATCCAAACCCGTTCAGCCGTTTTTGCCTGATACGTGCAAATATTTAAACATAAAAAAAATTACATTTATTGTCCTCCTGGATATTTTTATTAAAAAAATACACGCAGATCGCAGACGAAGTCAGGGCAACAGCTAGCTTGCTATAATGATAAAATATACCAAAAAATTATGTTTTATCCATTTCGGCGTGATTGAGAAACAAATAAAGAACTAAAGAAAATTCTAATTCTTTAGAATTAGAATTTTCTTTAGTTCTTTATTTGTTAGCATCAGGCAAATAATATGCAGAAGTTTACTTCTGCATATTATTTGCCTGATGCTAACACAGTGATGATAAATCAAAGACAACGTATATAAATATTCTAAGATCATTAATAAATAAAATTACTAGTTGACCCGTCAGATATTGTCATGTCAAATGTTTTTCGGCTGTTTCTTTGGGTTTATCCTAATTTTATTAAAAAAAAAAAAATATTCAAAGCGGTCGTGCCATTTTCGAGTTTTTGCGCGACTGTTACGCGGCAATTGATTTTTGTATGTACTTTCGTGTCTGTCTGTGTGGCCGCGTTGTTCTTCTAAACTACGCAACGGATTTTGATGTAGTTTTAACCATCATTTAGATAATTTATTCCGGATGGTAAACTAACAGAGGTTTCCGGCGACTGGGACCGCAATTAACTGGGACCGCGGTCCCAGTCGCCGGATCCGTAAAAAATAAATATTTCTCTTCCAACGACTGGGACCACTCATAGATAACTTAAAAAAATCTATTATTCAAGCCAAAATTAGTACAGTCAAACGAAAAAAATTATAAATTATTTATATGAATATCATTGACTCGTTCTAGACATGATTTTATCTTATGCGCTTAGTAATAGATTAAGCTAGCCCGTTTTGACATAATTTACACATGCAGGTAAATACACACAAAGGGAATAGCATTGTATAATACTATCCCTCTCTAACTCGAGTCCGTTTTGCCTGTCGATTTCAAGGTCAGGTAGCCCTTTTGTTATTGTAGTGTATGTAGATTATACTATATACTAGATTTTGTAATAAACAATTACTTTCTGATTGTTAATTATTTAAAAATTGTTGATTGTTATGCACGATTTATGTGTTTTTTTTTTTGTTGATTGTTTTTAACACGATCTAAGTGTATGTTTTAATTACGAAAGTTTTAAATAACAGAACTGTAGTCAGTGGTTGTTTTTCTTATATCAATAAATGATGTTTTTAAATCAAAAAGGATTTTTCTTCAATTATTACATATAAAAATTTTTTGTTTGACTGTACATTTTTTTTTATTTCAGTTATCATATAAGTGGTCCCAGTCGCCGGAAGAAAATTATTTATTTTATACAGATCCGGCGACTGGGACCGCGGTCCCAGTTAATTGCGGTCCCAGTCGCCGGAAACCTCAACTAACAAACCTACATAAAACAGACTCAGACTAAATAAAAATATGATTATTTATTTTATTTGTATTTTTTTTAATGTGCAAAAAAAATAGAAAAAAAAAGATCTTTATTTGCCAAATAAAAATACCTACATCAAACAACCTTGCACAATTCAGTTTAGTTACAAATAAGCAGTAAAGTTATGTAATTTTTTTTTTATTAGTATGTTTCGGTACTTATTATGTTTGTTAGATCGGAACTGATTCACTCTGTTCCCCGTAATAAACTGTATTACGATAGAAAGGCGTGACTTTGTTTGTGTGTAAGGTAGGTATGTAGTGTCATTTTATTGCATTTTTAGGGTTCCGTACCTTAAAAGGAAAAAACGGAACCCTTATAGGACCACTTCGTTGTCCGTCTGTCTGTCTGTCAGTCTGTCAAGACCCTTTTTCTCAGGAACGCGTGGAGATATCAAGTTGAAATTAATATCAAATATGTAAGTCTATGGTCTCTTGGAGTCCTAAAAAACTCAAGCTTCTAAGTCAACGCAATAAAAACATACGGCCATTTATGCGACATATTTTGACACTCGCAAGTAAATCAAAACCTATAGGGTACTTCCCGTTGACCTAGAATAATGAAATTTGGCAAGAAGCAAGGTTTTCCAGCACATATAAAAGAAAAAGTCCGAAAATTGTTAATTTGTAATTTTATAACATAATTTTTTTTTTCTTGTCAACTACGGAACCCTTCATTGTGCGTGTCCCGACACGCACTTGGCCGGTTTTTTTTTTTGTATGGATCATGACGTGGCCTGCATTAAAGATTTTTTTTTAAACCCACACATCGCTACGTCAGTGAAGCATGCGCAAAACTGCACCTCGCTCTGTGCATACACGCTCACATGCACACATTTAAGTACACCAAACTACAACCAAACTACACCTCATTACGTGCACACATATTTACCAAACCCCAAACGTACGCCTCACAGTCACTGTTGACGGTCACGTCTTGGTTTTTTATTTAGGCTGAGACATAACTAGAACAAAGAAATCTCGATGCCGAGTCTTAAAAACCATGCGAAGCAGGGGCGGGTCGCTAGTTTCTTGTAATTATCAATTAAAATAAAGACATCAAATTAGTAAGTATTGAACCTTTTCACCCGGATTTCAACAAACAGATAACTTTATTAAGTCAAGAATCAGTATTATAATTAGTTTTTCTCGCATTTTCTTATCAGCGCTCATGGAATATTTGCGATTTATTTTTAAACTCGGCGGCACGTTTATAAATAACGATTCATTTGTTGATATACTTTGTACATTATGTAGATAGGTATTTTATTTAAGCTCTATACAGGGTTAGTTTTCAATGACCAGCCAAATTTTCACAGGGCGTTCTACCCGTGAATATGAACAACTTTTACTATGGGACCAACTTTAAAATCACGAAAAAAAAAACAGCTGTTTCATACAAAAGTTCAAAACCCACTCGACCAAAATGTATGAAACAGCAGATTTTTTTTTTCGTTATTTCAAAGTTGGTCCCATAGTAAAAATTGTTCATAATCACGGGTAGAACGCGCTGTGAAAATTTGGCTGGTCATTGAAAACTAACCCTGTATTTTCATTCATCTTACAAAAAAACTTAACAAAACTTGAAGTCCGACACGCACTTGGCCGGCTTTTTTTATTATAAAATTTCTGTCTGAAAAATGAGTGAAAAATCTACGAATTTTCTAGACTTTATTTTTCACTTTATCATCTAATATTGGAAAATATATGAGCTCATGCGACTTAGCTGAAGTCCTAAGAGAACTATTTGCTGTAGAAGCACTCAGCTACCACTAGGCTGGTACTTCTCCAGTACTTTAGTGATAATATGGTACCCTTGAGAGTACCAACGCACGGGTTTTGCATCGGGAGATAATGTACTTGGAATGTTTCTAAAAGGTATCATAGACAATAAATATAATAAATATAGATAATAAAGAGTGGGTTGGCTATGGTATAGGTACGTAAAATAAATTGAAAAATATTATGTTGTGACGTTGACGTCGACGCGTTGTTATAAATAACATAAATAATTAATAACACAATAGTTAATTACCTTATGTTTGTATAATTATGATCTACGTAAGTAATTAGGTATTTACCATGTTTTGTAAACCCGTGGGTACAGATGCTCTATTGTAATATTACTATTATTATGGTATTAAACAATGATATTATATGTAGAAAGAGGTAGATAGGTTACACACGCTCCGCAAGTGGCACGTCAAAATCTGGCTAATTAGCCACATTTTCGTCGTCTTGTCTCTTTTTCGCTCCCGATAATTAAGACATGCCGTCCTACTTCCACATGTCATCTAATCGTACGAAATTGTGTCGTTTTTGAACAAAAATGTTGGGTCAGTAACCTATCTACGTCTTTTTACATGTAATATCATTGGTATTAAAAGCGTCAAGGTGTGGGTGAGGTGTATCCAGAATCAAAATATTGAATCTGTGATTTCTCAATGAATGAGTCTTTTCTAATTGCGCTTTTTTCCCGCTATTTATCAGGACCAGAACCAATTAATGTGTTTTCTTATTATTATAAGAGATCCTAGAAAAAAACGTCTGGTGTAGAAATGTTTTAGCGGGAAGATTTTGAAGTAAAGCTGCTATTCTAGTTCTTGATCTGGAAATCTTTCATTCTCGTAGGTCAATTTATAGTATAAAAACCTGGGCGACCGAGGTCTGCTCGAGTGAAAATAGAGAAAACGTATTTTCCTAGAAATGAGACCTAGCTAGATCGATTTTTGACCCCGTAAACCGTATTGCAACTTTCATCGAAATCGTTAGAGTCGTTTTCGAGAACGTGATTACAAATATTGAAATATCTAAAAAAAATAATAAAAAATAAAAGAGGTTTATTGCGGAAACTTGTACAACTTTTACAGTAAATCTTACATAGGAACCTCTTTTTAAGAAATATACATATATTTATTATATACAAATATGGCTCATTTAATAGTATAGGATTGGATTTAATAATTATGATTTGCTTATCATTTATTAATAAGATTTTTTAATAAATAAGATTATTTATCTATTGTTTAAATATAGGTACCATTGACCAAATTTTGGTGTGTGGGATGCTGGAATAAAATAAAATGAGTATACCTGAAAGTGATACCAGTGACTGAAAAGGTGTGTGGAAATCGGTTCTCATAGTATGGGCATGTGATGCGGAGCGGAGGAATGAGGAAAATGTCGTGAAGAAAGTTTTGAGTATGAATGTGGATGGCTATACGAGTAAGGACTAGGGAAAGACCAAAGAAACGATGAATGGATCTACTACGCTTTGGAATGGGCAACTAGCTTCATCTTTCTGACTGACCGACCCATTGACAATTCAAAAGTGCCTGTAATTGGTTTATTTGAAATAAATGCTTTGAGTTTGAGTTTGAGTTTGAGTTTGTCACCCCAAATAAATTGGAATAAGGGCAGGAGAATGATGATGCTGATGACCACAGACAAAATAATTTAACTTTACATGGAGCGACTGCCTATCTGACCTCCACAACCCAGTTACTGGGTAATACGACCCAGTTACTTGGTAAGACTGGTGAAAAAAGAAGCGGTAAATGGACTGTGAGCAAGATGTTATGGCTAGAAAGAGGATGACTAATAGAGAAGTATGGAAGAAAAAGACATGTTGCGCCGACCCCAAATAAATTGGGATAAGGGCAGGAGAATGATGCTACTGATGACCACAGAAAAAATAATTTGAAGAAAATCTTACGCAACATCACGTAACTTCTACAAATTCTATACCTACTTACAAACAATCAGAACGCCCCTTGATAATGCAGCCACAGCCACAGAATAATAAAGCTACAGTAGTCTATCTGGGCAGTGACCATGAACTAATTACCTATAAGATTAATACAGATGGGACACTCCGCCAAATCATTTAAATAAAAAGCGACTCTTGGTACGACACAATAAAGTGCAATTCAAGTCGCACAATGCTTCATTACCTACAGTTATCTATAAGTTGCCTCTCTTTCTATCGCGTAACTCTTATACCTTCTGACTCGTTAGGGTTGTCTTCTTTTACGACGCGGCGCGTGAGTTAAGTGCCGTTTACACGGGTCGATTTTCGCCGCGCAACTATAGTCGCTTCACAAATCGCCTCACCAAGCCGTATCGCTAGCCTATTTACACAGCTGACTGAAATCGCATGCGGCTCGGTCATTTCCTTCTAAAATTTTGAGCAGAATAGGTGTTCGTGTTGAAATTGAAATAGTTAGTTCTTTAATAATTCAAGAACTGCTTGAAAAACAAAGAGAGAAGAAGAAACAAAATGATCATGTACGTGAATGGATTTCTCGACTTAAGGTCTTGGGTGCTTCGGAACTTTACTTGTGGAATAGAGTTTAGAATATCCTGATTATTTTAGAAAACGATAAAAAATTACTAACTATACAGATCAGTTTGATACTTTACTACATAAGGTTACTCCGCTTATACAAAAAGCAAACCCCACTTGCGGTATGAAGCTACAAGTACGCGGCGGGCTCATCTCACTGGGTCAATTCAGTGTGGGCTGCCGCGCACCGGCCGGCTCGCACTTTAGTTCGATACTAAACTGCGGAGTGTCCCATCTGTATTAATCTGTGGTATTACTGAGATTTCGAAGTGCGTCGTTTCGGTTGTTTTCTATGAAGATAATCTACTGTAATATTATTATTCTGTGCTACAGCGTTGTCAACAACTTGCTACGTCACAACAGCCAGTGTTATCAGTGTGCGGCCTCACGGCTCGATTACATCATGTTGTTGTTTTGATAACGCGTTTAGATCGCGCTCGGGGCGCTGCCGCTGGGAGGCTCGGCCCTGTTGACTAATGATAATGAGAATAATGACAGATGATAATGGATTTCAGTTGGTTGTTTTTGTGGCAAGTTTTTTTTTTTTTATTTTTTTTTTTATGTATGTTCCTCGATTACTCGAAGATGGCTGGACCGATTTGATTTTTTTTTGTTTTATTCGAGAGGGTATACATCACAGTTGGTCCCATATAAAATTGATTAACTTTGCTTTGGTAGTTTTTGAGTTAGCTTCAATAATACGTATTTTTTCCACACTTTTATATGGATGATGTTCTAGTTTGTTTTGCAGGTAGTGGTATTAGAATTTGTGTGGGGTAGGTACACAACTAAAAAGTGAAAAATAAAAACTTTTTTACAAAAAAATACAACCGACTTCCAAAAACAACACACAAAGTGAAAAATAACTTTAATTTCGGAAGTCGGTGGCGAAAAACGAAAATACATTTAACTAGACACCGACTTCCGAAATTAAAGTTATTTTTCACTTTGTAGTGTTGTTTTTGGAAGTCGGTTGTATTTTTTTGTAAAAAAGTTTTTTTTTTCAAAAGGCATGCCTACAGATCTGACGAAGTTGTAGCGAGAATGGTTTAAAACAAGGGTATTATCAAAATAACTTTTTTTTTTTAACAAGCTTACCTATATTAGTCTGGATATCATCTAGGACCATCAGAGTCCTTGTCAAGACGAATCAGACGAGCCCAAACTCAATAGAGTTGCGTCGTTTTAGTACCGAGTTGCTGTGTTCGATCTCCATCATCAGATCAGCTCGATGGCACCAAAATATTGCATTGTCACCGATTTTACATAGGTATGCCAAATTTCAGCTCAATCAAACACCGGGAAGTTGGTCAAACTTAACTAGCAAATGAGGACAAGTTACTTAGGTAAGTTGTCCTCAAATTTTACTTAGGCTAAGTACCTACATACGAACATTGCAAGTGAAATAAAAGCATGTAAAAATAGGTGAGTCCTCGTCGCGTTGGCTGATTGGAAATCGGGCTGATGGCCAAACTATTTTTGATCTTTCAATATTCTTGTTGCACCTAACGGTAGTACCACAGTCCACAAAGCACTGGGCAATTAGACACAATCGTAGAAATTCCTATTCCCCGAACGGTTAGGCAAAGGTGTTTTATATAGCGATTTTACAAAATCATCATCTGCCTAGCCTTTTTCGCAACTATGTTAGAGTCGGCTTCCAGTCTAACCAGATGAAGCTGAATACCGGTATTTTACATGGAGCGGCTGCATATCTGACCTCCACAACCCAGTTACTGGGTAATACGATACCCCTTGGTAAGACTGGTTGTCAGACTTTCGGGCTTCTGACGACGCGTAACGACTGTCAAAATTCCAAAAATGACATTCGGAACCAACGACTTCCGAGGCACGGGCGTCTCGGTATGTAAAGATGGTGATTAATCCACGGACCAACCGCGGCAAGCATAGCTTAACCTGATCGATCGACCCGTGCGGCTATATTACTAAGCCACGAGGCGAGAGATTTCACAAAATAAAGGGCAAAAAATAACAACTTAACAGTAGGACCTAGTAGTTTTTCTTGATGTGTAGATATTGGAACTCTTCCTACTTTTATGTTTTTCCAGCAAATAGCAGGTTCATCTTATAAAGAACTATCTCAAACCCGTTCCATAATGTCTCCGTGTTACCAGTTTGACGTCTTTACGTTACTAACCGACGCCTGAGCAGTTTATCCTGCGACCTATTGGAAAACCTGATTGTCAACTCATGGAGATCACATTATAATGCATAATTATAAAAATATCTTAAATTTGTAAAAACTACTTAGCTGTTACTGCCAGTAAAAGACAGATCGCTACTGGTGATAGACAATATTTAATTTTATCTTGTTTTATCTGTCTTAGATTTTAGATAGGTTTCTATCTCCAGTATGCCAAAATTGGTGACATGTAGTTTATTGGGTTCGGCCGTAAGTCATCTTGTTAGTCACCCCCTTTCTAACCATACTTCTACCATCTTTCACACAGCCGCCCATCGTTTCTTCAGTCTTCCCTAATCTTATAACCAGCCACATTCATACTCAAAACTTTACTCACGACATTTTCCTCATTCCTTCGCACCAAGAATTTATCCAACATTGGGAAAAATCGTTGCTGTGTCTGCGGAGGAATGAGGAAAATGTCGTGAGCGCAGATTAGCGATTGCAGTGAAAGCGCCAATCTGCGCTCAACAAATGTGGTGATTTATCTCCTTCCATTTAGTTACCTGCCAGCGGTGTTCTTGATTTAATCGCATAGTGTAATCATACAGTCGCCTGTAGTCCCCGGATGGGTAGGCAATAGATAGGTTAGGGCTGTGGGGCTGCCATTTATGCTAAAACGGCGACATTTGGAATAGAAATAGGACAAACCATGGATACCTAATTAAAAAACTCAATGAATATTCAGTGGCGGGGTAAGACGATGTAGGCAACTAAGTGTTTTGCGATTTTGTTTTCGGCGAATTCGGGTTTTGTTTTTGAATTCTTAATTATTATTTTAATTATTAACATTATTTAAACATCTCCTTTAACAGATATGTAGCCTGAGACCTGGAGAAGGACACAGGCTACTTTTCATAAATGTCAGCAGTGACGGGGTCCGATAGGGCCGATGCCACCGGGGTCGCGGGTTGTTGGAAAGAGTTACCGTGACCCTGGCACAGGCAACTGAAGGAACACGGGTGGGTTTTAGTCAGTAAAAGTCTGACACGCCCTCCCGCTCCGCCCAGAGCGGGTGAAGTCATTTGATGATTTACCATCCAGAAAAAAAAGGCTTCTATTCATCCTGGATCGCAGACAAAGTTACGGACAACTGCTAGTATTATATAAAACAAAGACAAAATAAGAGGGCTGGTAGTATATTAGGTTTACTAAAGAAGCCATGTTTGTTCAGTCTTGTTTGTTAGTTGATAAAGTATTGTGTATTCTTTGAATGCTGGTTATTAATAGTAATTAATAAATGTTCCATTAATTAGATAAGTACTATTAATTGCCAACAGTAGCTCTAATACACCAGTACATACATGCTGGTACACCAAAGCATGATAATGTGCCGTCAAAATATTTTAAAACTATTTCAATTTAAAATAATTTATTGAGTGCAAGTATTGCACAAAGTTCTTTGCCTAAATTCATAAAGCTGTAGGTAGGTGAATGGATAAGGCAATCTAAACTCCATCGGTTTAGGTAATTAGATAAAAATAAATAAAAAAACCACGTGTGTCACTTCAGTTGTCATGCTACGACACAGTTGTACTTTTCAATTCAGCAACTATAGAATTTATTGTATAACGTTGCTAAATTGAAGAGTACAGCTGTGTCGTAGCATGACGACTGAAGTGACAGGTATTACGTTTAGTCGGTTAACCAGATACGTGGTTTTTTTTGTTTATCTTTATTTAATTGCATAAACCGATGGAGTATACAAAAATTGCCAAAAAATTTTATGCAGTAATAACATGATGCACCGCCTTTCAAAAAATACTGTAGCTTTATTTAAATTGTAATTCAATGCAATGTGTTGTAATCATGGTTGTAATTGAATGCAGATTCAATTTTGTCGCCTGTCACACTCACCCACCGTAGATATTGATATGTCTTACTCTTTACATAAAGTTAAGTTTGTCTTGCATAGGACATTGTCATAAAGGTGAAAAACTAAAATTAATATTGTAGTTTCTTTGTCTTTAAGATATATAGATCATCTAGATAAGTAGAATATTTTTTGTAACTGCTTTTTTTTTACTCCTATATTTTATGCTTGCCGTGGCAGCCTTTAATTAAGGCTACACTATGATATGTGATAATAACATCGCTATTTTAACATGTATTTTTTTTTTAGTGTATGCTTTGTTGGTTGTCCAATAAATAAATAAATAAATAAATAAACGCAATGCAAAACCGCATTAAAGTTATGATGAAGAATTTGACGTAAAATTTTGATATATAGAGCCCAGAAAGTTTTCAAAATCGAAAAGTTGAAAATATTTCGCTAAATTGCTGTTTCCTTGATCTTCGGCAAGCAAATTAGCATCGAGTTCGTATAAATAAATGATGAGGTATCTATATTAGTAAGGGTTTTTATTTGTTACAACCACAAAGTATACCTAGCCATAATAATATTATCTGATGATTACATTCGCGTATAAAAGCAAACACAAAATATTGTTGAGGGTAGTTGACATCTAGTCGCACAGTTGAGCGAAAGGCAAGTGACACTGACATTAATGCACAAAAAAAAGACATTCAGTAGTTTTTTTTTTTCTGTGAGAAAAAGAGTTTGTTTAAGGATGCATTTACGAGTGGGTAGTCAAATAATTACTTTTTTAAACAAAAGTACCTATGTTTATTAAATAAAATGCTTTGCATTCTTAAAATATTTTTTGTACGAATTGTAGGTAGATGTGCAAGGTACGATTCTCAACTATAAACTTAATTTTAGATAGGTCCAGTTTCTCAATAAATGAACATTGGTAATAATTTTCACTTCGGATCATTTATTGAGAACCCGGAAATATGTAAAGAAAAATTTGTAGTTCAGAATCGTACGTTGTACATAATATCCACAATTCATACAAAAAACATTTAAAAGAATGCAAAGCATTTTATTTAATAAACATACTTTTGTTTAAAAAAGTTATTATTTGACTACTCGTAAATGCACCCTTAAAGCATTTTAAATGTTTGTTTGTAAGAAGCGGAAAATAGTAATAAACACGCAATCAATTTTATTTTCTAATTAACACAATAGAAATCAGTTCTATCAGCCCAGTAAAAGTGATAACGTTGTATAATTTGAAACTATCACAACCAAGAATGTTATTATTTCTAGCATTACTATAATATCGGTGTGTGACTTGAAACGATAACCTTGCGTAATTTTCTATGCACGTTCTATACGTATTTACACTTGAGGAAAGTCTTCCTTATTTAAAACGTCAACCATCGGGAAAAAAAAGAATAAAACAAAAAAAAAACATCAGCCCATAACTTACCTTTTTCTCAGTTAACGGTGCACGAATGAAAACCGGATTTCTCCTTCACGGTGCAGTTTCACGGTAATAACGATTTTTAATTAAAAAAAAAATGCGCAAGACGTGTAGTATGCGGTCGACGCACTAGTGTACTGTTGTAAACAACATCGAGATGGTACAATTACTTGCCAGGCATCGCTATCAGTGATGCGTCGTCTTGTGATTGTGGCTGCCAAAACTTAAAACGTTCGAGGTAGTAGGTAGATAGGTCAAGGACGCAGGTGGTGACATTATTGTCGATGGTTGATTTAAATGTTACTCACACACAAACCAGCTTAGTAAATTACTTATAAAACAATACATAAAATTATCTCTATCTAGGTACTTATATATCTATAATATTTATATAAATATCATAAAAATCAATTGACGTGCATTAGTCTCGCAAAAACTCGAAAATGGCTCGACCGATTGCAATTTCTTTTTTTATTTATTTGTTTGTGTCAATACTGGGATAGTTTAGGAGAAAAGAAAATTAGAAAAAACCCAAAGAAATAGCCGAGAAATCAAAAAAAATCTAAATTTTGTATGCCCACGTCGAAGTTCACCGGGTCATGTAGTACTCATATATAGGTATAATGAAAATGAAATGCTTTTCGTTGGTAAGAACATCAAGCATATCAGTTGGCAATCACTTCTAAAAATTGGAAGTTTCTCGGAAAATTATCTTATTTTCATATTTGGGACAAAGAACATGTCAACGTCTGTCCGGCCAGCTAGCAGGTAATAAAAGTATTGGTGACTACCAAGATGATGATGAGTATATGATGAGAAGTCAATCAATCTGCCTAGCCTTTTACCAACTATGTTGCGGTCGGCTTCCAGTCTAACCGGATGCAGCTGAATACCAGTATTTTACATGGAACGACTGCCTATCTGACCTTCACAACCCAGTTACTGGGTAATACGATACCCCTTGGTAAGACTGGTTGTCAGACTTTCGGGCTTCTGACGACCCGTAACGACTGTCAAAGATCCACGAATGACAGCCGGGACCAACGGCTTAACGTGCTTTCCGAGGCACGGAGGAGTCTCGGTATGTAAAGATGGTCACCCATTCACTGACAACCCCGGCAAGCAGTAGTAGTGGTCTGAGGGAACAGGTGTTTAAGGCTCAAAAACGCTGTATTAGGGCTATGTGCAATTTAATAGTAACAGATAGCTTGTATTTAAGTCCCTAAAATTACTGACATTCCCATCACTTTATATTTTAGAGGTGGCTGTTTTTGTTAAGTCAAATATGGATCTTTTTAAAAATTATCCGAAAATTGAAACCGGCCAATCAGGAGTCAGTATAAAAAATTGCTAATTGTTAGTGGTTCCGATACTGCCCTATTAGAGAAAAGTATTGTATGTATGGGTCCCATCATATTTAACAAAATACCCGATGTAATAAAAAATGAGACACTTTCACTTTTTAAAAAGAAATTGACGAATCCATTAATTCATAAATCTTATTACTCAATTGGCGATTTTTTGACCGATAAAAATTTAAATTGAGATTATGACATCTCTGTTTTCCTGACATGTACTAATTCATTTATATTTTTAATTTAACTGTATTGACCTCGAGCATGACAAATTTATAATACCATTTTATTAAACTTGACATTATGTATTGCCTATTTCAAATTATTTGCTGAATTTCATCTTGACATGGTAAACTTGTACTGATTTGATTGAATGTATTAATAATATATTTTGAAGGAGTCTTTATTATTATAGTCTATGCTGTTTGCATGCCTTAATTAAGGTAGTTAGTATAAGGATATCTTTAAACTAAACATCTGTAACTTGTACCTACTTTCTGTGCAAATAAAGAACTATTCTATTCTATTCTATTCTAAAGCGTAGCTTCACCTGATGGATCGACCCGTGCGGCCGTTATTACTTAGCCACGAGCTCTAGAGAAGAGCGAATATTAATAAAGAAGTATGGAAGAAAAAGACATGTTGCGCCGACCCCAGATAAGCTGAAATAAGAGCAGGAGAATGTTGGTGAGGTACCTATCTTATAAAAGTATTTGCATATGAAGATTTGAGAAATTACTACATAAAAAACTTCATTCCTAAGTATGCTCAATGGAGCATATTCATAATGATGAATTTATGACATAAAATTAAAAGCGGTGAGAATAAATAAAAAGTCTATTTAAATTATAGTGACGAAGAATTTACTACCAACCTACTTGTATGAAAACATTTTTTTGAGATATGGTTTGGTCACGACTGATCCAGTCTTACCTCATAAAGAATGAATCTATTAGGCAATAACACCGGACAACGAAAATCTATATATTATCATTATTTCCTTTATTTCATTTAAAAACATAAAATAAAAAAATATTTAAAATATAGAAAATAGTAGCCCACCGGTATCGGAAACAGGGTCCAAGCTACCGGTGGTCAGGGCTCTAGAGAGAGGAACCTCCTCACTATGCGTGCCGTGTCCAGGAGTACTGCTTTCTGAATCAAGCCCTAAACCCAGCCGCGCAATGAGAGCCTCCTGAGGTGTTGGTCGAGGCTCTCCGCTATTAGGCCATTAACCGTAACGATTATCGGTACAGTAATTGCAGAGTCCACGTCCCACATGTCGACAACCTCGTGTGCTAAGTCAAGATACTTGATTTTTTTATCTTTCTCAGCTTTCACGAGATTCTCGTCATGAGGGACAGCGATATCAACAATCATTGCACGGCGCTCTCGTCGAACTCTCACCACAATATCAGGCTTATTGGCTACAATAGTCCTGTCAGTGTAATTATCATTTATTATTAGCTGACTTTATAAAAAAATATTGACTGTCAGGGACACAACGCCACCCACACCCATACTTTGATTATCAGCTCTTAGTTTTAATCTCTCATCACTAAATCAAAATTAATACCGGTATCAAAAATGATACTCTAAAAAAAAAATACTGACTGTTAGGCAATCTGTCGAACTAATTGCTGTGTTTGGCCACAGAATAATAAAGTTACAGTAGTACGTCTCGGCAGTGACCTTGAGTTAATTACCTGCGGCCGCTCAGTAGATAAATACCTGCCGCGCACTCGAGCTGCTGCCTACTGGTATACACTGAGATTTCTAATTGCGTCGTGTCGGCCACCGTTTTCTGTGAAGACGTACAGATGCCAGCACATCAAGCTATCCTAATCTGTCAAATTTCTTTGATAGATTTTCAACTTTACCACAAAGAAATAAGGTTCATATTCAGTTGGGAAAATTTGACAGATTGGGGTAGCTTGGTGTGCTGGCCTGTGTACTACTGTAACTTTATTCTTCTGACGTTTAGCTGACTGAAATAACACCAGCCGATCAAATCGTTTGCCAAGCTTTTTGTGTTAATTAGCTTTTCGGTAACCGAGTTCGAGTGTACCCACAGAGTGGCTGTTTATTAGTTCATTGAGTAAAAACATTATTATTGCCAATTAAACCCAATATTTAGTAATAGGTACCTATGCCTTTATTTTACAAGTGGCAAGTTCTCATGATAGTTTTCTTAATCCCTTACCCTACTGTAGTAAGTAGTTAACCACAAACATTTTTAGACAATAACCCCAACAGAAATAAACACTGTATACATATATGTTTTTTTAGATCCGCCTTTTCTCTGCAGATAAATATACTAAGAAAACTGCTAATATTCTATAAGATGTTTGCAGTGTTCAATAGTTTCCAATACCAAAGGGATATATTGAAATTCATAAATAACTGGCGACAATGGCGGACATTTTGTAAAGCGCCACCTGGTGGATCACACGGGCATTGTCAGTCCACAGGACTAACAATGGATCAAAGAGAATTTATGAATGTATTTCATATTCCACAACGTTCTTAAAAATGTTTACGAGATCCTTTGTGAGTGTGGAGAAATGTCTAAGCTTTGTAGGTAGCTACGGGTGGGTGAGCAAGCATAGAAATAATTTTGAATGGTATCAATCCCGACTGTTTTTGAACTGCAATCGGGGTACTTCAATCAATTCAGCCTATCGCAGTTCACTGCTGGACATAGGCCTCTCCAAGGTTGCGCCACAACACCCTGTCCTCCGCCTTCCGCATCCAGTCTGTCCCAGCCACCTTTTTAAGTTCGTCGGTCCATCTAGCTGGGGGACCGGGCGTCCCATATTTAGTTTGCCGATACACGGTCTCCACTCCAGTCCACTCGTCTGCTCCACCGGCCATCGGTCCTTCGATAAAAATGGCCAGCCCACTGCCACTTCAGTTTGCTTACTCTGCAGGCTATGTTTGTAACTTCATTTCATCAGCTTGATCATCCTACTTATCAGCCTGTAAATAGTATCAAGGACCTGCTCATAGACTACTATAGTCAGTTCAAAAAGTATATGATAAAAATGTAAACAAATGGATCAGAAAATGTATCTGTAGATGCCAATATTTTGTAGTGCCACTTACAAATTGAGTGCTTTGATTTGATTATTTGTACAACTATTCAAAAATCAAAATCAAAATATTTTATTTCACATAAACTTCCATGGGCACTTATGAAACGTCAGAAGCTAGGTGCACGGATCCAAATTGGTCGTTCCCTATTATTTGAGTAACTTATTTAATTGTTAGTTAAAAAAATCATCGACGAAAATTTGTTAGCACAATTAACCTCAATAAAATTGTCAAATAAAAAAAAAACTATCAAGATTCATTTAGAATATTCTTTGAGAATTTCAAATCAGAATATAAGTAAAGTACTTAGTTAAACCCGAAATTCCAATTATCGTCGATGATTTTTTAACTAACAATTAAATAAGTTACTCAAATAGCAGTTGTTGGAAAGGTATACAACTGGTGAAATATAAAGTTGAAACCTTCTAAATGCGTTATTAATTCCCACAGTGAGTGATTGCGTAATAATAATTTAACCTGAGCAGGGATTGTTTACACTTTTATCAAATAATTTTGGAACAGACTATTCATTCACTCAACAGTAGTGCTATTCTGTAAACATCTCACCGTGATAACTTAGGTGAAGTGAGCGTGAAGTGAGCCGACATTCCACCTGATGCTAGGAGTTGACACTATTGACAGTTCACTTTAAGATCACTTCACCTAAGTTTTCACGGTGAGAATTTTACAGAATAGACCGGCAGTCTCGGTGATCTAGTGGCCGCAAGCGAGGCTGCTGACTGCTGAAGTTAAAGTGAGGTCCTGGACTTGATGTCCGAGTTGAGGAGTGTTATTGTTTTTTTTTTCACGAGTTTTCCTAGAGCCCGTAGTCTGAATTTGCGATCGCTTTTGTATTTGTATACTTAGAGCATTACCTGAAGTACCTAACTCGAAATATGACTTCCCAGTGTTATAAAACAGAGTAGGGAACAATGAGCATATAGGATTTATGACTTTTGTGCCTATTTACCAGAAATAAGTAGGTATGCCTGAGCTCCGCAGTAATATTACCTAAAAATCGTGCTATAAAAATTCGAGCAAAATAATAAAATGCGTCACTTGCGTGCTATATTTCTTTTAGAATGTTCTTGCTAACTGCAATGAAGGAGGTCATCGACTCCACACCATAGATGCGACAAACAAATACGCGACAATTGTTAGGGCAGCAGTATGATAAATGTCGGCTGTCGACCATCAGTGGTGAGACAGCACATCAGCTTTGCACGTTTTGCGACTGATTGTTTTCTCGACAAACGACAGGACTTCGCTCGACAAACTCAAACTCAACTCGAAAGCATTTATTTCAAATAAACCAATTACAGTCACTTTTGAATTGTCAATGGGTCAGTCAGTCAGAAAGGTGAAGCTAGTTGCCCATTCCAAAGCGTAGTAGATCCCTATGGAGAAGAACGGGCAAGAAACTCCACGGACACTCTTTTAAATCATAATATTTTTACAAAATATTAGTTACTTCGTTCATGTTGAAAATATACATGTGAGAACAAACTATACTAAACCGTAAGAAAAGTTTCTATATTTTGTTGCTACTTTGTGGAGCTTCTGCTGACAGGCCACCACGTCTGCCACGTAGCGAAAATTCTTGGTTCGAAATGCCACCCACTTAATTTGTCTATCAGAATAAAGGTAATTATCACGCAGTTGTCATTTCCACGTTGGTCTAGTGGACACAAGCGAGGCAATCGCTATCAAAGCGTTTCATATTTCAAAACGACGCACGACGTATATCTACAATAAGAAGGTTTTCGAAAGCTTATGTCAGTCATCCATGATCGTTATTGCTAAATGGAATGACTCTTATGGTGGGTTGCACCAAGAGCTACGTTATAGTTTACTTCAAAGTTAATATGATCATAGAATGACTACCTGCTGTTGCACCGTCATGGCAAATGTAAAAAGTTCGAAGCAGGGACATGACATTCGACGCGTCTCACAGAAGTGACAGATAATAACCAGCGAAGCGTGGGCCTTACTCTCGTTTAGTACCGTAAAACCGTCACTTTATAAAGCCTACTTCTCATTAACGGCTTGGTTAGAAGATTTGAAAAAAAAATATATTTGCTATTGATTCATATAAAACATTTCCATAATAGGATTTTTTCATTATGGCAAATACTTTTGCCTCAAAAAAATATTTACCAAAGCGCTAATTTTTGGCTAACATCCCTACTCCTTCTAAACGGCTGTAGTGTTTGTAAATAGTTTTAGACTGAAAAATTGATGGTTAGAAATACTACAAATTTATAATAGCATAATGTAAATCAATCAACATTTGCAAAACAAAATGTTCCCATTTTGTGATCGAGGTTCAGAGGTGCTCTGCGCGGGCGCGGGCGGCAGTCCTGCATTAGCATTGGGACGGGAGGGCTGTGTCGCTCGTTGTTCCGCTCCGGCTTCGACAGACTACGCGATTTTGTGTGTGTTAGTACAAATATTTACGGACATATTATATCAGTGTGCGTTTATAGACAAGCTTGTTGCAGAGAGCCCAATTCGTTCGATTGTGCGCGTGGACGCTGGTGTGACATTTCTAAATACTCTTTTTGTTTTGTATATTGTGTAAATAAAAGTTAAATAAAAATGCCAAGGCAAAGCCAGTCAAGAAAATGTCTAGTTCAAAAGACTGAAAATGCGTCTGATGTAAGTAGTACCTTATCTAAATGTTACTTGTATTTAACTTTATGATTACCATTAGCTTTTGTAATCATCTGGTATGCGATTGTTCATTCATTCTAATTGAAGTCAAATAATTACGATTTTTTTCCAGGAAAGCTAGAAAGAAATCATCAGAATCGAAAGGCAATCCGAGTACATCTGCTGATAGTATAGAAGACTGTTCAGGTAAATTATAATAGTATACTAATAATAGGTATATTTTATAGTCTATCTATACATACACGAAATGTCTTATGGGGTCATTGTACTTATCATTATGAACAACTTTTATTATGGGACCAAACCTGAAATCGCGAAGAAAAAATCAGCTGTTCCCTTAAATTAAATAAATATGCGACCAAATAAAATCTTTTTTTTCTTTTGCTTTTCTCTCGAAAACGGTGTATCCTATCGCAAAAATAATGAAAATTTGGCCCCCCTTTATAAAACCCATAAATCCCTTAAACTCAACATGTAGGTACAAAATCTTTTTTTGTTTTTTGTTGGTTCCCACGCGCATATTATTTATATTTCTAAATATTGTACCAATTTTTATAAAAACATTTAAAAAATAAAAATATATTAATTTATGTGTTTACTTAAATCATTTTGTTTTTTTTTTTTTTTGTTGGTTCCCATGGAAACCACTGTACTTTAGCACCCGTTGCTTTTGCATAGTAGCTATTTTTTTTGGGTGGAATAGACCCCTTTTTAATGTATTTTTCAAAACCCCAAAGTGCACAAGAAAAAAAGAAATTGCCGAGAAAAAAAAATTTAAGGTCTATGTCAAACGTCTCGAAAGTCAAGGTCAAATAAATATTTTTTTTTTTTTTGTTAGGCGTGGGTGTAATTTAAAAAAAATAACCACGAAGGGGATGGCAGGGTCTTTGAGACCCGGCTTCGAACCTAACCTGTCCGAGTCGGGGTGCCCCCCCCCAAGTCCCGAGCTCACTTCGCTCGCTCTTGCCTTATAAGTATTTACTGTGTTATTTATTAGGTTGACATAAACTATTTTTTTTTAAATTCTTTTCCTGTTTTTTTTTTTTTGTAATATTTTGCGAGTGTTTTGCTCGAAGACATCAAAACGCTACAAAATTGTGAAGTTTCGGATGCGCGTTTGTTCAATTTTATTGTGTAACTAAGTTTGATTTTCTGAAACATTAGTTTTTTTTCTCAAAAACTAGTTAGCGCAGTGTAATATTTTGCGTAAGTGTTTTACTCAAAGTCATCTACACGCTATAAAATTGAAAAGTTTGCGCGGGTGCTAAAGTACAGTGGAGCCGGAAAATATCTTTTTTTTTTCAATTTTCAAATCTTATCACCACGTCCGAACGAACGTGATAAAAATTTTCTTAGTCACCATCAAAATGTGACATTTGTGATATAAATGGTGCATTGTCGTATTTGCTAATATTAGCAAATAAGACAATGGTGCCGATTCTGTTGTACACCGAACTAAACTAACTAAACTGTCACTAAAATTCCTTACTTTTTGCTATGAGAATCTTAGAGCTATTCTGCAAAAAAAAAACCTCTAAATTTAATAACAATTTTGACACAACTAAAATCGAGTTTGACAATCGTGACTCCGCGTGGTATAGTGCCTGTAGTATATTTGACCCGGTGGCTTTAATTGGAACTAACGAAATCACTATGAAGTGACAGGCTTGTCATATTTTGTTCACCGGCACCGCTGTCGTTACCGGGTCAAATGTCTTTTAGAGCTGGAGGGGCGCAGGGAGGGGGCAGCTTCAACGTGTTTTATATGGAAAGTAGGTACCTTTTTTTTGGTACCCTTTTTTTGGTACCTTTTTTTTTGGTACCTTTTTTTTTGGTACCTTTTTTTTTGGTACCTTTTTTTTTGGTACCTTTTTTTGGTACCTTTTTTTTGGTACCTTTTTTTTTGGTACCTTTTTTTTTGGTACCTTTTTTTTGGTACCTTTTTTTTTTGGTACCTTTTTTTTTTGGTACCTACATATTGAGTCATAGGGGTTTATGGGTTTTATAAAGGGGGGCCAAATTTTCATTATTTTTGCGATAGGACTCACCGTTTTCGAGATATATGCAAAAGAAAAGAAAAAAATACACTACTGTTTTTGCATCCGAAGTCAAGGTCTCGGTGTAAATTTTAGTTCATGTCAACTTATTTTGTTCCACACCTTTTTAATCGCGATTAAACATAGTCTGATTTAGTTTGACAATTAAAATTTTAGGTGAAAACAGTCAAAAAATGCCGACAGTCAGCAAAATTGCCATTTTCACTAAACTAATAACTCCGTACAATCTTAGTCCTGTCAAACTAAAATATAACTCAAACTCAAACTCAAACTCAAAGCATTTATTTCAAATAAACCAATTACAGGCACTTTTGAATTGTCAATGGGTCGGTCAGTCAGAAAGATGAAGCTAGTTGCCCATTCCAAAGCGTAGTAGATCCCTATGGAGAAGAACGGGCAAGAAACTCCACGGACACTCTTTTAAATCATAATATTTTTACAAAATATTGGTTACATCGTTCAAGTTGAAAATATACATGTGAGAACAATGTAGAAAGACGTGCACGTTAAAAAGCGTCCGTAATAAAAAGATAATAACTAAAACAACTAAATTAAATATTAAAATTAAAAATAAGCCATGGCAGCTAAGAGACGACCAGTCCCAACTGACGGCGCCCGTTCACGAACATGACGCATGGATCAGCACCATTTAGCTCAACCATTTTGAAGGGAACTTAATGATCCAACACACACGCCACCATCAGCGTGACATTTGAGTGAGCATGACATACTCTCAACCGCCAGGGCACA
Organism: Cosmia pyralina; assembly: GCA_946251885.1. Lineage (NCBI taxonomy): Eukaryota > Metazoa > Arthropoda > Insecta > Lepidoptera > Noctuidae > Cosmia > Cosmia pyralina. The sequence continues at coordinate 10,829,869 of OX276362.1, read as the reverse complement.
CTCAAGTCAGTGAAAGACGTACCCAGTAAAAGGTAGCTTAATAGTAGCTACATAGTGCTCACACGTGCTATGCAATTATATAATACTAAGAGATTGAATCTAAACAATGCAAAGAAAGTTTTCTCTCATCTTAATCTTCAGCAGGTCCAACAATATATCCGAATGCTAATCAATTAATTAATGCGTCCTTGTGGAGCAGGACAAGCATTCAGCCAAGCATTTTTGTCAGCGATGTAATCCCCCAACTTATAATATGCCTGGCTGCATAGTGTGCGTTTTATACAAGATTTAAATTTCCTTTCATTCAGCTGGAGTATGTGGGGAGGTATTTTATTATAACATTTTAAACAGTACCCCATGAAGGATGAGTCTACTTTAGCCAGTCTGAAACCTGGTTGAACTAATTGGTCCCTATTTCTAGTCCTATAATTGTGTCCTTCACCTCTTTTACCGAAAAGATTTAGATTTTTCCTTACGTACATGATGTTTTCGTAGATATATTGACAAGGTACCGTCATGATGTTAATATCTTTAAACAGTTCCCTTAGAGAATCGCGCCTGCGGAGGCCATATATTGCTCTGATGGCTCTTTTCTGCAGAATAAAAATAGACTCTATGTCTGCAGCCCGTCCCCATAGTAAAATACCGTAAGACATAATACTATGAAAGTAACTGAAATAGACCATCCTTGCGGTGTCTACATCAGTGAATTGACGGATTTTTCTCACCGCATATGCTGCTGAACTTAGCCGTCCTGCAAGAGATGTTAAATGCGGACCCCATTGCAGCCTTGAGTCGAGCGTGATCCCCAGGAAAACAGTTTTATCGACGAATTCTAGTTTCTCTTTATTCAATACTATGTCACAATCAGTACTTTTAACATTTGGTAAAGCAAATCTTACACATTTAGTATTTTTCCCATTTAATACTAAATTATTAGCAGTGAACCAATTATGGATCTGCAGTAGGGCGTTATTTACGTCGTCAAGATTTGATGCACGTCTATTTATCTTAAAAATTAAGGATGTGTCGTCAGCAAATAACACCATTTGTGGTTGGTTTTTTAATAAATGGGGTAGATCATTAATATATACTAAAAAGAGGAAAGGACCCAATATCGAACCCTGTGGAACACCCATTTGTACTTTTAGACCGAGTGAATTGACACCATTTATTTGAACTTGTTGCTGTCTATCATTTAAATAAGATTTTACTAAACTGAGCGCAAGTTTACCTAGTCCATAATGCTCAAGTTTCAAGAGTAAGGTTTCGTGATTTACGCAGTCAAATGCCTTGGAGAGGTCACAAAAGATTCCTATGGCATCTTGGGCCTCCTCCCACGCTGAAAATATGTGTTTTAATAAAGTGGCACCCGCGTCAGTCGTGCAACGTCCTTTGGTGAAACCAAATTGCTGATCGTGCAAGATTTGGTTGGTGTTAAAATGATTAAGCATTTGATCGAGCATTACCTTTTCGAATACCTTGCTGAATACCGGCAACACGGATACTGGTCTATAATTGTTGGTGTGTTTACTGTCCCCAGATTTAAAAAGTGGTATAACCTTACTAAATTTCATTAAATCCGGGAAGACTCCTTCATCCACACACAAATTAAATATTAATGCTAAGTATGGTGCTATAGTCTCGATTATGGATGTACAAACTTTGATAGACATTCCCCATAGATCTTCGGTCAATTTGATTTTAATGTGCCGAAAAGCTTTTTTAACTACCATGGGGTTTATATGTTTAAATTGAAATTCAACCGGGCAGCTTGGAACGTTCGCTCTTAATAAATCAATTGAGACATCGGGTGAGGAATTTAAAGCTTCCGTCGTTTTAGATGGTATATTTGTAAAGAAGTGTACAAATTCTTGAGCTACTTCTAAGTTAGAGCTTATATCACCATGAGAAGTCTCCAATGTAAAATCCGTGTTTCGTTTTATAGTTAAGTTGTGTCACTATAGTCAATTTCAGAATGGGAAATCGTCGTTTGACAGGAATAAACTAAATTTTAGTGATTTTTAGTCTAGTTTAGAGGCATTTGTGACAAGAGAATCGGCACCATTGAGGCCCAACTAAACGTCAAGAAGTTATGTCACATGTCAAGAAATTATCTCACGCCGCCGTGCTAGCATTTAAGACAAAACAGTTTTATCGCCCAAAATGTGATAAAATGTGTGACTCAAGCCATGTCACAGTAGGCCGTGCCACCGAGCTGGGTCAAATTTTTTAAAGGTTTTTTGAATATATAAATTGTTAGGAAACATCTGAAACATTTACAATTTACTCATAAGTAAATTAGAAAATTGTTTCGCATGTTTAAAACAATCAGACAGGGTGTGTAGAGTAGACAAAGTGATGAACGGTTAGCTATTGTTGAATTAAAAAACCGGCCAAGTGCATGTCGGACCACGCACAATGAAGGGTTCCGTAGTTGGGATGAATTTATCCCAAGAACAAACTTAACATTGTAGTTGAAAAACATGTTCTTCCTTACACTCCAACTGTAGATGTAATGCAGTTTTAAAAATGTGGTGCTTGAATGGTAAAACAAAATGCATAATATAATGCCAAAATGATAACCGCAGCTGCTAGTATGTTCTTTTGTTTTGTTGCTTTATTGTTTAGCATGTATTTATCTCGACTGTCGGCATCGTAAGTCTAATGGATTTACCGAAGATTCTATGAAATGAGTTCTCTTGTTCGTTGTAATTGCCTTGCACGTGTTTACCTCGACTGCTAGATTGTCGCTAGGTTTCTTATGCGTTGTCTTTCACATCTAAAATAATGTGGATTATTCTACTCTGCGCATCTATAAATTATTTATTAAATACAATTAAATTTATTTATTGTCGATGTATTTTTGAAACATAAATTTAATTTTTAGATCGAAACATCCACTGACGCCCATGATTCCAGGCCAGACTTATTTATAGAATGTCGACAAGAAAACGACAGTATTATATCACTGTCTGCACAAAAGACGACAGAAGATCCAATTCAGGTAAAATTGTGCCTATTTATAACCTAAACTTATTTCACTAATATATCTTATACCTGTAAAATTAATCTTATATACTGCCAATATTTTAGATTGAAACATCTAGTGGACCACACCATTCCAGATCAGACTTGTTTATGGAAAGTCTAGAAGAAAACGACAATATTTCAACAACATCAGAAAAGTTGACAGAAAATCCGATTCAGGTAAAATTATGCCTACTTATAACCAAAACTTATGTCATTAATATATCTTATACCATAATATTACCTACATGTTTGACAAGTTTTTGACTTTGAATGTCGCGTCGCTGGGATGAGATTGCGACTAGACTTTGAACGCTTTATAAACGAAAATTGGTTTTCTGGTCTATTCCCTCTTTAGCCCGCCTATTAATTCCTTGACAAACATCTCCAACAATGTTATCTGGGTTTATTTAAACTAATTATGTAATATCTTTTTAGGTCGAAACATCGCCTGAGCCTCAACAAGTCCCAAGTTGTTCCATCGAAGGACGACGTAATTGATATTGCGTACTTTTATTCAGAACTAAAGAACATCGCCAAGCATGGAGTTATAGACTGTGGTTTAGAATCCGTTGATATTGTTGGGGAACGGCAAGTGGGACTACATTCCTTATTTACCTTTAAATGCCGTATGTGTAATGAAACATTTTGCATAGAAAATGATAATCCCACTGAAATCAACATCAACAACTGTGCAGTAGCAGGAACAATAGCAATAGGATGTGGGCACTCCCAACTGCAAGAGTTTTCTGCAGCTTTAGATTTGCCTATAATCTCGTCTACAACTTACAAAACATATCATTGCAAGTTATCGGACCACTGGGAAATGACAGCGGTTGACTCAATGAACGAAGCAGCACAAAAAGAACGGGAATTAGCAACAGCTGAGGGACGCGTAGACAAAAACGGCATTCCGATAATTGATGTTATAGTGGATGGGTGCTGGAGTAAGAGATCCTATAAAAAAAATTACTCAGCGCTGTCAGGTGCTGCTTCCATCATCGGTAAAAAAACTGGAAATGTGCTGTTTTTAGGAGTTAAGAACAAATATTGTTCTATATGTGCAATTGCCCAAAACAAAAACAAGAACCCAAACCACAAATGTTACAAGAAATATAACGGATCTTCCACGGCGATGGAATCAGAAATCCTCGTTGAAGGTTTTAAGTGCTCTATTGATATGCATAATTTGATTTACGGGAGAATGGTGTCTGATGGAGATTCGAGTACCTACTCAAAATTATTGAAAAGTAGACCATACCCTCACATTACTACCATTGAAAAAATTGAATATCGTAATCACATTCTTCGAAATCTTTGTAACAAGTTCGCCGCACTCCAAACAGACACAAAATACTTGTTGAAATATAGAAAAGTTATTACACAGAAGAAAATAATGATTCTGCGAAGTACTGTCAGAAAAATTATAAAGGCTCATAAAGCTGATTCTGAATCAATGCGACGGTCCAACGTTATATCATCGCTTTATAAATCTATGGCAGGTCGCAGTCCTCTAGGAAGTCTAGTCAAATTGGAAAAAAGTAGAATGAAAAAGAAAATAATGATGAGAAATATGAAAAGAAAGAAAAACAGACAGCTATTTTCTAAAGGGGGAGACTCACATTACGGAGATTCATGCGAAAAACCAGAGGGCCAATTCTCGTAATTAAAAACGTTCAAATTCAAGTCGCAATGTCAGCCAGCGACACTCAAATGTCAAAAATGTAGGCAAACTCTATACAATTTTGACAGATTGAGACTGAGATGAGATTGCGAACGTTGTTATAAAAATACGGGAATTGCCCCTCAGATATGCCTCCTCAAATATTTGAAAAACAAAAACTTACATTTCTTCAGAATTTAGAAAAAACGAAAGAAGAAAAGATATCATCCAACGAGAAACCACTACAAAGCTCGTGCAGTGAATGGCTCGAACTAAGGCGTAATATATTAACGGCGTCAAATTTTGGCAAAGTAATAAAGAGGCGTAACGATATAAGTTGCCAAAATCTTATAAGGGACATTCTTTACAAAGAATCAATAGCGCACGTAAAAGCCATAAAACATGGTAAAGAAAATGAAAATAAGGCACTACGACAATTAGAAATACAAGAAGGCGTAAAAATCAGCCCCTGTGGTCTTTTCATTGATGAAAAATGTAACTACCTAGGAGCTACACCTGATGGTATTATTGATGATGACGCCATCGTGGAAGTAAAGTGTCCACTATCAGTTTTCGAAAAGGATTTTAGCGAAGTAGTGAAAAATAAGAAACTTCCTATTTATAAATTATATAACAATGAAATAATCTTAAATAAGACACACATTTGGTACTATCAAATACAGGGACAATTGCATATTGCAAATAAAAGAAAAAGTTTATTTGCGATTTGGTGTGGAGAAAATAAAAAAATAAATATCGAATGGGTAATGAGAGATGACGATATTTGGAAGCAGAAAATGGAACAAAAACTGATAACATTTTATATGGAATGTTTGCTTCCTGAATTGGTAGATCCAAGGTTTCCAAGGAAAATGCAAATAAGAGACCCGATATTTATACAAGAAGCGATAAAAGCAAAAGAAGAAAAAAATATACTAATAAAAAGAAAACACACAGACACAGAGATAGAAAACGAAGCACAAAAGGATGAAGATCAAAATAAAAAGCAAAAGACGGTTACTGAAAGTCAAAATGTACAAGTTTTAGCAGAACTAAATTATGAAAAAGAATTAAAATTTACCGATTTTTAGAACTACCTGTGTTTTATTTGAAACCTCATTACGACGGAGTACAGTCAACCGCACGTCTGTGGTAACAGTTTGAACTTGTGTTGTGAGCGTCTATATTTCGTAAGCTGGAGGCCGGTTTTCTTAATTCAAATGTTACCTCTTACGTACGATTAATTGTAAAAACCGTCGCAAGTGCGTAACAGTGAAGGGTTCCGTAGTTGAGATGAATATTTACGCATGCACAGTATAGTTTTGATCAACTGCAAAATTGTTTCATAAAAATAACCATGAAAAACAAAATTATTTCTGCGGTTGTAACCGAAAATATCGCATATCTCAAATCTATTGACTGAAATAACAGTCACGAAGAAACACGATAGCTTTTATTTTTATGGGATCCTACAATACCCCACACGCTAGCGTGCTTCAATTCAATTTTTTTTCTTCTCGGTAAGGTTCCCCATACATGTACTTACCTAACCAAGAGAAGAAAAAAATACAATTTTGAATTTATTATGAAAAAAATTGCAAGGTGTGGCACTCCACATCTTATTAATATTTTTTGTTATTTTACTACAACATTGTTTAGAGTTGCACAAATACACCTTCTTTCCAATTTTCATCGATATACGGGGTCAAATTTAATCAGTTAGCGTAACTCCGAAAGCTTGATGGGTATCAATAATCTAAACTAAACATGACAAAAAAGAATACCCATCACGTCTGCGGAGTTTCGCTAACTAATTTATTCTACCCTTTAGTGCAAATAGTCTCCGAGTAAAATGGCAGTGTGACATCCGGACAGACGGACAAGACGAAATGATGGTTGCGTTTTTGACATTTGGCTACGGAACCCTAAAAATGTTATTTAGGTAAACATTTCCATACAGAAATAAACAACTCAACTTACTGATTTATAATAACTCAAATTGGTGAAAAAGGATCACTGTTTTTGTAAAATCTCATTTTTAGGTAAGTAGGTACCTACATACCCACCTATGCAAATAAAATGTTATTCTATTCTTAAAAAAAATGCTCTAAATAATTTTTAAAGTTTTGGAGGATGAGAATGTAAGTCTGTAAAAAGACACTTTTGATGTGTGTATTTTACTGGGTGTACATAAATAATAAAATAAATAAATAAAATAGAACATCCTAATTCCTAATGGCTAAGCTTTGAAATATATATATTTTAATAACATTCATACTTTTAAATTGCTAATACATTATGTCGAGAGTAGGTAGTAAAATAAACGAAATAAAACTTTTTTTTGTTAAACGAACTTAATATCATACATGTTTTTTAGGTAATCTACTTTGTTTCACTATACTTAAATGAATGATAAAAATAATGTCCAGTAAAAACTTAAAATATGTATCTAAACAAATATCAGGCATCGTAGGCAAAAATGCCGCCGGCAAAAAACCTACGTGCGCATCTCTGCACCAGTGCATATTCTTTGGTCGTCGTTTTAGTGTAGTGCGCCGCCGCGCGCGCTTTGGTGGTGGTGGTTTAGCTCCGCCCAGATGCGCAAGGTCAACGAGGCATCTATACACCTTAAGGACGCTATTACAAATGGGAAGTCAAATCATTACTTTTTTACACAAAAGTAAATTTATTAAATAAAATGCTTTGCATTCTTAAAATGTTTTATAGCCGTATTGTTGATAGATGTGCATGGTACGATTCTGAACTATAAATATAATTATATTAGGTATTTACCTATGAAATTGCCGTTCTGCAGTACTGGCCATTTCAAATCAAAATAATTTTTGTTTGGCTAAGAATTCTAATTTCAAATTAATTTTATTTTAAAAACATGGTTTTTTTTTCCATAAGTAGTCATTTGTTTATTGATTAGTGTTACATTTTCATCGCATTTCAATCTTTTTCGTCATCATGGATACGTTAAAAATTCGAGTAATTATGGAATATAAGTACCGTCGTGGCAGCAACGCGGCACAAGCGGCACGCAACATCAACGACGTTTACGGAGCTAACACTATAAACCAACACACCACTTGTTATTGGTTTGCTCGCTTCCGTTCTGGAAATTTCGACCTGAAAAATGAACCTCGCGGTCGTCCGAAGACTTTGGTCGACAATGACGAATTAAAGGCGATTGTGGAAGCTGATGATACACAATCTACGGCTGAATTAGCAGCAGCTTTCGACGTTAGCGTCAAAACAATATTGGTCCATTTGCGTCAAATTGGCAAGGTAAAAAAGCTTGACAAATGGGTGCCCCACGAACTCAATGATCGCCAGCGCGAAGTACGCGTCGAGACGTGCCTTGCACTGCTCAACAGACACACAAATGAAGGAATTTTGAACCGCATTGTTACCTGCGATGAAAAATGGATTCTGTTTGATAACCGCAAGCGCTCAGCAAGTTGGTTGGATCCTGGTTCAGCACCTAAACAATGCCCTAAACGAAAACTTACCCCTAGAAAAGTGATGGTCACTGTTTGGTGGTCTAGCACCGGTGTGATTCATCACAGCTTCTTACCAAACGGGGTGAGCATTACTTCAGATGTGTACTGTGAAGAACTGAACACAATGATGGAGAAGCTGGCACATCTCCAACCAGCATTGGTCAATCGCTCGTCTCCGCTGCTCCTGCACGACAACGCGCGACCTCATACTGCACAGCAGACGGTCTCCAAGTTACAAGAACTGGGGTTGGAAGCTCTCCGTCATCCGCCCTACTCACCAGACCTTGCGCCTACAGACTACTACTTTTTCCAGAATTTGGATAACTTCTTGGCGGGAAAAAAATTCAATACCCGAGAGGCAGTACAAAATGCCTTTGAAGAATTTGTTGCCTCCCGTCCAGCTGATTTCTTTAAGAAGGGCATCAATAAACTGCCACTGCGTTGGCAAAGATGCATTGATTGCATGGGTGATTACTTCGATTAATACAAATAAAAAATGCATGAAAAAAATTCGTTTAAATTTTTTCATACAAAACGGCAATTTCATAGGTAAAGACCTATTATATAGGTACATTTTCTCAATAAATGTACCGAAGTAAAACTTTTCATTTCGGTACATTTATTGAGAAGCTGTACATATCTAAAATTATATTTATAGTTCTGAATCGTACCATGCACATCTATCAACAATTCGGCCATAAAACATTTTAAGAATGTAAAGCATTTTATTTAATAAACTTACTTTTGTGTAAAAAAGTAATGATTTGACGAACCATTTGTAACAGCGTCCTTAAGGTCATGTTAAGGTTACAATTAAAGTCATGACGTCAGCTAACAAATTGTCAACAACCCATTTTTTGTCTAACAGGAACTATAACAAGGGTAGGTTGTACCACAGAACAGAGGGGCAATTCCCGTATTTATAACAACGTTCGCAATCTCATCTCAGTCTCAATCTGTCAAAAACTATATAACGTTTACCTGCATTTTTGACGTTTGATTGTCGTTGGCATGAGATTGCGACTTGAATTTGAACGTTTTTAGGTACGAGAATTGGCTTTCTGATCTTTTCTGTGGGTTGCACCATCTTACTTTAACACTAAGAAACATCGAACTGAAGGTGCGAAGAGTTTATTTATTTTACCCAGACATCATCCCTATTGTTAGTGTGCTACACAACTAGTAGTTGCTAGTGGCGTGCAATCAACATCAGCACATCAGGTTTACCAAACTGTCAAAGGAGATTGCCCGTGGACGGGCCCCACTTTGTGGCGCCGCGCCGTGTCAAGACTAGGTGCGCTGGTGGATAGGGCACTGCACACTTACGTAGGAGGCTGAGGGACCTCACTACCTCATTCTCTTGTACTCAAATAGGTTTGACAGACTATGATACTCATTTTTATAACCTCAATATTATCATCTGAAAAAATAAGATTGCTCCTAAACCTGGGTCAAAAAATGAAAACCGTTTGCAGAATATGAAAAGAAATTTTATTCTCTACAAAATAAAATTGAAACCACCGTGACATGACAATCTTTTATATGGGCCCAAATCTCTTAAGAAAATGGGCATTCTCCTGTTGTCAAATGATTTTAAACCTTAAAATGTGATGGTTAAGTTCAAAATCGAATGAGAAAATGTGACAGTTTGTAGTACCTAACTTGACACTACTACTATGTGTACAACTTGTGCAACACGCAACACCACTGTACTACGCAATGAACCACCAAAGAGACGACGATAAAAATATTATTAATCTAAATAAGTTAAAAATTAGGTTAAATGATAACATTGATGTATTGGTGTCAGTAGTACCTACGAGTACCTATATGTAAGTGTTTCCATATTTTGTTTAAATCTAAGAAATCAATTTTACGAAATACAACGATAATTTTGTGTTTTTAACCGACGAAAAAAAAGGAGGAGGTTCTCATTTCGACACGTATGTTTTTTTTTTTATGTATGACCACGCATAACTTTTTACAAAGTCGTCCAATCAATCAGCCTAGCCTTTTCCCAACTATGTTGGGGTCGGTATCCAGTCTCACCGGATGCAGCTGAATACCAGTATTTTACATGGAGCGACTGCCTATCTGACCTCCACAACCCATTAACTGGGTAATACGATACCCCTTGGTAAGACTCATTGTCAGACTTTCGGGCTTCTGACCCGTAACGACTGTCAAAGATCCACGAATGACAGCCGGGACCAACGGCTTAACGTGCTTTCCGAGGCACGGAGGAGTCTCGGTATGTAAAGATGGTCACCCATCCACGGACCAACCCCGGCAAGCGTAGCTTAACCTGATGGATCGACCCGTGTTTACAGAGTCGTCCGATTTGAAAAAACAAATGTTTTATTCGAGAGGGTATACATCAAAGTTGGTACCATATAAAATTGATTACCTTTGCTTGGGTAGTTTTTCAGTTAGCTTCAATAATACGTATTTTTTCCCCACTTTTATATGGATGATGTTCTAGTTTGTTTTGCAGGTAGTGGTATTAGAATTGGTGTGGGGTAGGTACCACAACTAAAAACTGAAAAATAAAAACTGAAAAATAAAAACTTTTTTACAAAAAAAAAAAACAACCGACTTCCACTACAAAGTGAAAAATAACTTTAATTTCGGAAGTCGGTGACAAAAAACGAAAATACATTTAACCAGACACCGACTTCCGAAATTAAAGTTATTTTTCACTTTGTAGTGTTGTTTTTGGAAGTTGGTTGTATTTTTTTGTAAAAAAGTTTTTATTAAAATTCCTTTAAAACCAAGTTTAATGTCATTAGAATTTTCCATATACTTGTGTTATTTATGACTATATTGTCTACTGCTGTACTAAAACTGAAACATGGTTACCTAGGCACCTAAGTACTTGAAATGTTTTCCACAGAAAAAAAATCCAAAGTAGCACCGTCTATTTTCTATTTTATACGATTACTAGCTGCGCCCCGCGGTTTCACCCGCGTAGACCGGGATAAAAAGTAGCCTATGTGTTAATCCAGGCTATATACATACACAAATAACAGAGGAGCTCGTGGCTAAGTAATAACAGCCGAACGGGTCGTCGATCCATCAGGTTAAGCTACGCTTGCCGTGGGGTTGGTCCGTGGATGGGTGACCATCTTTACATACCGAGACTCCTCCGTGCCTCGGAATCCCGGCTGTCATTCGTGGATCTTTGAAGCGGATCGTCAGAAGCCCGAACGTCTGCAAGGGGTATCGTATTACCTAGTTACTGGGTTGTGGAGGTCAGGTAGGCAGTCGCTCCATGGAAAATACTGGTATTCAGCTGCATCCGGTTAGACTGGAAGCCGACCCCAACGGAAAAGGCTGGGCAGATTGAAATAACTCTTGAGGTCTATTCTAACTTAACGAGTTGGATTTCTGATTCTAATGATTATAATTCGTAAAGCCATGTTAGTTACGGCCGAGAATCATATTTTAATCAACATATTTACAACCTGACACTGACCTGCAAATTGCAAAAAAACGTAAGAAAATTTGAATTTCGCGGGCTACCTTAGCGCACCTACCTAGGTTATTAAAAAATATTCAACACGTATTTTTTCTTTTTTTACGTAATCACAAGATGAAAACGTTACATTGAGTTAAAATGTAGCATGACGTCACTCCTTGCCAGATTTTATACGTAGTTTGTTATAGGTTGTGACCATAGAATTATAAAAAACTTCTTTCATATATCTATGGTTGTGACGTAGCGAGCGGGCTTTAATACGTTTTATCTAAGTAATTTTTAATTCATATGTTAAAGCAAAAAATACGTGTCTAATATTTTTTTATTATCTGACTAACGGACTAAATAGAATTTCTTTTTTTTTTACCCTGGAAACATCCCTCGTGCACTTTATAGCATGCAATTACTGCTCTTGAACGTTCCAGATACTTGCACCGTGTAAGCGGAGCTTTTTAACTTTAACTTTACTCGTTCTAGACACAATTCCACAAGGACCAACCATTATAATATATTATTTCCCTGAAAAAGAATAAATAAGCCTTTGACAGATAAATAAATAAGGTCGTTATTTATTTATCTGTATGTACACATAAATAAACAGACAAGAAAAAAAGAACAGGAAAAAGAATACGTACAAAGATGTTATTCTTCCATTACCTTGAGGTATATTACAAGTTATGAATTTGAAAATTAGGCACCACAATAAAATGAAATTATGACATTTTCTTGGTGTAAAACCTGGGTTCACCAGGAGTTTTTTTTGTCTGCATTTTTTTACTAAAGCTTAATGTTATGTTTTCAAAAAAATGCGGTAGTCTAAAATTGGTCCTGAAGTAGGTAAGTTAGTAAGAACTTGAAAAGAATTCGAATTCGCGACCACACGCGGTGGCAGACACTTCGTCACTGTACCACTGGGGGTGTGTGAATACCATAGACATAAAAATTTCTATAGTCAATACCAAACCATTCTATTTCGACGCCTTATTTTAGTCTGTTATCACACTAATCACACTTCACACTAATATTATAAAGGCGAAAGTTTGTGAGTGTGTGTGTGCGTGTGTGTGTATGTTTGTTACTTCTTCACGCTCAAACGGCGCGACCGATTTGGATGAAATTTGGTATTTAGATATCTTATACCCTGGATTAACACATAGGCTACTTTTTATCCCGGTCTACGCGGGTGAAACCGCGGGGCGCAGCTAGTATATTATAAAGGCGAAAGTTTGTGAGTGTGTGTGTGTTTGTGACTTCTTCACGCTCAAACGGCTGGACCGATTTGGATGGAATTTGGTATGTAGTTAGCTTATATCCTGGATTAACACATAAGCTACTTTTTATCCCGGTCTACGCGGGTAAAATCGCGGGGCGCAGCTAGTCCGAAAAAGTTTTTAAGTGCTTAACACCAATATGCTATAAATAAACTAAAATCAATTGATTTTGTATAAAAATCAATTACTGTCCGTTAGTCTCGCTAAAACTCAAAAACGGCTCGACCGATTTGAATATTATTTTTTTTTTCAAGAAAAAAAAAAGGAATTAAAATTTTGACAGGTCTACTTCTGACGGGTCAGCTAGTATGTTAAACTTAATTATTAAAGTAAAGCAAGCTGCTATTACCCATATTCTTAGACTGTAGAACCCTCAAAGAAACTGCTCTCCTCTTAATAAGTAGAAGGAAATTGAAAAATATGAAAATGTTCTTTTTAAAATTTCTCTTAGGTACGAGTATTATCCACAAGAGATTTCCTTAATCCTTTCCCACGTAGTGTGCGTGGAAGGATGCGCGGGAAAAGGGACGGTATATAACGTTGGCTCCCGGTCTGCAGGCCACTGTTGTGACCCACGCTAAACAGTGACATGACGGCGGCAGTGCGCTGCAGGTGAGCTCGATCAAAAGTTTTTAAATAAGGTGAACATTTTTAAAGGAGTTGTTGAAAATTATTGGTGGAAGAAAAGTTGGGAAGGATTTGTGTGAAAATTGTTTATGAAAGTTTTGAATTTTTAAAAAAAAAAAAGCAACAATTTTTGGGCTTTAAAGTTTAATATGGTCTTTTTAAAGTGCTTAAACTTAGTGCAGGTTTCCGGGACAGTGCACTGAGCAGTACTTGTGGCAGAATGTTTGTTTGTGCATAGGTACTAAACTATAAGACCCGCTAATTACTGTATGAAAAGTTATGCAAAGAAGTTTTTTTTAACTGCAGATCATCAATTTAGTCCTATAAACTGGACGTACGTAGAAATCTTACAAATATTGGTATTTCGGCAATTTAGGTTAAAAAAATTAAATTCTTTTAGTCTGTCAGTCAGATAATAAAAAAATATTAGACACGTATTTTTTGCTTTATTAAAAACGCCAAAGGATAATTGATGTCGAAGACATTTTTGTGCGCCACCTCTATAGGTCAGTTTCTAATAAGGATAGCATGGCATCCTGCGTCCACAGGTTCCCTTAATACTAGCCGTTGCCCGCGACATCGTCTGCATGTGCTTTGTATTTAATTTTTAGGGTTTCGTGCCCGAAGGGTGCCAAACGGAACCCTATATTAATATTACTATAAATAAAGCCTCCGCTGTCCGTCCGTCTGTCTGACAGCGGGCTGTATCTCATGAACTGTAGGTAGACAATTGAAATTTTCACAGATTTTGTATTTCTATTGCCGTTATAACAACAAATAATAAAAATAAAATAAAGTTAAAATTAAATACCCTATACAAGAATCGCGTTTTTTTTTTAAGCTGAAGTATTTTTTTTATATACTGGATGGCTTTTTTTACCGTCTCGAAAAAAATAGGGTATATTCGGTGAACGGAGTAGAAGCATATCTAGTTTTTTATTTTTTTTAAATTAAAAAAAAACAAAATTCAAATCATAATGCAGGTTGCATATGATTTGAATTTCGATATTTTTAAAGGATTTATTATTTTTCTTCAAAATTATATTTTTATTGTTCTAAAATGAAAAGCTTACAACGAATTTGTAGTATTTATTGATACTTAGATATTTTTTTCTGACTAAGCTATTAAACAAAAAAAAAAAAAAAACTAGGTATGCCATACGCTTTTACTCCGTTTACCTAATATACCCTATTTTTTTCAAGACGGTAAAAAGTCATCCAGTATGTGTAATGTTAAATATTGTACGGTGGTGCGAAATCCTTCGAGTGCGCAGTTTTTTTTTTACTGTAAATATTATGCAGGAAGAATAGGTGCCTCGGAAAGCACGTTAAGCCGTTGGTCCCGGCTGTCATTCGTGGATCTTTGACAGTCTTTACAGGTCGTCAGAAGCCCGAAAGTCTGACAATCGATCTTACCAAAGAGCATCGTATTACTCAGTTACTAGGTTGTGGAGGTCAGATAGGTAGTCGCTCCATGTAAACTACTGGTATTCAGCTGCATCCGGTTAGATTGGAAGCCGACCCCAACATAGTTGGGAAAAGGCTAGGCAGACTGATTATGCAGGAAGAAAAGTGGCCCATGCCCTGCTCCAGGCCCAGGTCACCTATATTTCAAATTCCATAACGATTGTTTCAGTGGTTTAGGCGTGACAAGTTTACAGACAGACAGACAGTTTTACTTTCACATTTATAATATTAAGTATTAGCTGCGCCCACAGTATCACCCGCATAAGCCTGGATCCTGTGGGAATATCGGGATAAAAAGTATTCTATACAACGTGCTGCCGCTATAGCGACATTAATTAAAGGCACAGGTAGGCTAGAGGTCAGTAATCATAAAAATTATCATAAGACAAAATAATTAATAAATTGAAAAAAAAAAATTAAACAAACTAAATAATAAAATAATAACCAAAATTAGGATCACTCTAAGCAAACCACTCAATCATGAAGCTATTGTTCTATGTCAACTGGTAAAAGGTTGTTCACCGACACCTTTTTTAGGGTTCCATACCCAACGGGTAAAACGGGACCCTATTACTAAGACTCCGCTGTCAGTCCGTCTGTCTGTCCGTCTGTCTGTCACTAGGCTGTATCTCATGAACCGTAATAGTTAGACAGTTGAAATTTTCACAGATGATGTATTTCTGTTGCCGCTATAACAACAAATACTAAAAAAACAGAATAAAATAAATATTTAAGGGGGCTGCCATACAACTAACGTGATTTTTTTGCTCGGTTTTGCTCGATATTGATAACGGCAACAGGTAGACGCTTGAAATATTTACTTACAGAATATTTAGTTAAATATTCACTTTAATAATAAATAATTAAATAAAAATATAACAAATATTAGGGGGGCCACATACAACAAACGTGATTTTTTGCCGTTTTTATAGATAATATAATAATAATTTAATAAAAAATAATAAACCATTTATTTCAGGCGACACTGGCCCATAGATAACGGTACGGAACCCTTTGTGCGGGAGTACGACTCGCACTTGGCCAGTTTTTTTGTTCATCGTTTGTCTATTAGGATTCTGTGATATGAATGACATGATAGTATTCTCAGCGATAGAAACGAAATCAACATCCAGATGATTTCTGCGACCTTCACTCAGTGATCAGTCCACCTCGTGGGGGCCAATACGATAAAACCGTAAGATAAGAGTTTATCATACATAAATAAATCCCGAAAAAGATTTGCAATACCTTTTTCAAATTGTAATGTTGCTTGGTAGATAGTGTGAAGTGTGAAACTGTAAATAGATAAAACAATATGTTAAGAGGACACATCGAAGCGTGGTTTAGCTCAGTGTGTAAGTGAAATGGCGTTATGGCGTCTATACTACGTAAAAGATAGCTTGATCTCTGCGACATAAGTCAAACTGACATTCCTAGGGTTGTCATAATATTAAAAATTGTCGATAGAAATTATCGACGTTTCTTACTATTATCGATGCTAATGTAACATTTAATAATAATAATAATAATAATATCATTTATTTGCATGAAATATGGTGCTTACAGATCTCATAATACAATACATAGTACTTCATATTCCGCTTACTAAATTCAGCATGCAAATTTAGATTGTGCCATAATTTTAATGACTTAAATAATAATAATTGTAATAATTCAATTATGTTACGATGGGAAAATGTCAAGAAATTAAAATACAAATGTCAAACTATGAATATTACAAATGTCAAACTATGAAAATTACAAATGTCAAACTCTAAAAATACTAATGTTAGAACTATAAAAATTACAATGTCCAAAATAAGCAACAGGAATGTCAAAGTTAATTTAATTACAATAATCATGTCTGTAATCAATTCCTCTTCGTATTATAATTCATAAATTCATTAATAGAATAGAAACAGTTTTCAATAAGCCATGTTCGGAGTCTTTTTTGAAATAGATTCGTTGGCAGTTCTCTAATTATCTTAGGTATCTTATTATATACCTTTATTGCCATTCGACTGGTGTTTTTATGGCAAAATGCTGTTCTACACCTAGGCATAGCCAATTTGGTTGGATCCCTTGAGTGTTTACCTATTTTATAAATGTTTACACTATCGGCTTTACTAAATAGGTTAGGGTAAATAATTGGGTTTAATTTAATTACAAACGTTACTAAATTAAACGAATATTTGAATATAAAATACATTTATTCTCGTAAAGGAGTACACCCCAAATCCATATCTGAATCAGTTTCTGAATCTCTAGAACAATCTTGTAAATTTATTATAAACTCTTGTTCGCAAATATTATCAAATCGGACGTCCCGCTCCCAATCTTCTTCCATTAATTTTCTGCATTTGGTTACCACCTTCTTCCAGTCTTCTGCAGATACATTGTCGACCGCACTCTTTAATAGCTGCAACATTTTATTTGCCGTGAATAGAGCATTGATGATGAGCGTGATTCATCGCCCATCACTAAGTAGGTCGGCATGCGCATAAAGTATGACATTTACAGGTACTGTCAGTACTACTATGAAATTCAGAACTTCATAGGCATGATTTTACTGACAGCTGTCGCAGAGATCAAGCTATCTTTGAAGTATAGTTTCACGCGCGAGATAGAAGACTCACGCGCACCGGAACAAAGCGCGCTTCGTTTAAATGTACTTAGAATTATGACAAAATGCTAGAAACTTACAAAAGTTCTTAAAATATTTAAATACCTTCGATTTAAAGCCAATTTTACTGCACAATAAGGAACTGTTTACGTATAACCGTATAAAACAGAAAATAGACGGTGCTACTTTGGAATATTTTTCTGTCGAAACAAATTTATGTACTTAATAATCATGCTTCGGTTTTAATACAGCAGTAGACAATATAGTCAAATAACACATGGGAAATCCAAATGATTTAACCTTATACACATCCACCACACACACATACATTTTCATTACATTACAATACATTTACATTTGGTTTTATAGGAATTTTAAAAACACAAAATTTATCGATGTATCCCCTTAAGAGGCTTAAAAGTATTTCAAGTTTTGAGAAAATTTCACTGTGTTATCTAGGCAGGTATAAGAAAGATGGACGAATCTAAATTCAGTCTTTAATTAAAATAGTCGTGGCCGGTATAGAAATCTAGCAATGTAGCGAATTCTCTGTTATTTGAGTACCTACGAGTACTTACCTAGTAGGTACCTTCCTACTAACTACCTCGTTGCTCTAGTGGTCGCAAGCGCTACTGCTGACCATGAGGTCCTGAGTTCGATTCCCAGGTAAATTTTCCCACGCGATCGAGACTTAATGCGGGTGAAACCGCGGGGCGCAGCGCTAGTCTTAAATAAAAGTAGCTGCTCGTATTATTTTCAAAGAAATAACAAAGCAACAAGTTGTCGTAAACTAAGAAGATATAATACACCGGCGAGTTATCCGGTAACTTATCATTGTAAGCCATATTATTGTTGTTTGTGAGCAAATGTCTCACGACTTCTGCTGATCCCGTGACTAAAACTGCTTGCGTGGGCTCACACATAATAAATAGTCACTGCTGAGATAATTCTACTTTAATATTAGTGAAAAGGTTGTGTTGGAAAGCCATTTTGGCTTTAATAAATAATAGGTACACACATACCTACATAATAGATATAGTAGTCCCAAACACCAAAATTATACAGAAAATGATCGCGGAAAAAATAAAAAAAAATCATAACTGCAAGAAAAAGTTACCAGAGTCTGGAAAATGAACAGAGTAACTCATAGTCCCCAATAGTGGTATCGATATAACATGTATTATCCCGAAACAGTTATTTTTGAACCGTTTAAATGCTATCAATCTTTCTAAATAATACCGAAGTAGGTACTTACCTTGCTTACACTTCAGAAAGCGGCTGTATTATACACATGTCGTATAGTCAATGCAGTACAAATTAGCTAATCTATCTACTCAAACTTAAAATCTCACCTTGGTTAACACGCGCACGCCCGCGCCCGTGAGATTTTAAATTTTAAAATACCTAGTTCTATCACCAAAGGAGTTCGTTGCTAAGTAATAACAGCCGCACGGGTCGATCCTGATGGGGTCGGTGACCATCTTTACACACCGAGACTCCTCCGTGCCTCGGAAAGCACGTTAAGCCGTTGGTCCCAGCTGTCATTTGTGGATCTTTAACAGTCGTTACGGGTCGTCGGAAGACCGAAAGTCTGACAACCAGTCTTACCAAGGGGTATCGTATAACCCTGTTACTGGGTTGTGGAGGTCAAATAGGCAGTCGCTCCATGTAAAATACTGGTATTCAGCTGCATCCGGTTAGACTGGAAGCCGACGCCAACATAGTTGGGAAAGTACATCTGAATATCAGCCTATTGCTGTCCCACAGCAGGACAAAGGTCTCTTCTCATACAGAGAAGGCACGAGCATTGATCACCACGCTTGCTCAAGACGGGTTGGCGATTTCAGACTTATGAACTTACTTATAATTATGAGTCCAGGTTTCCTCAGGATCTATTCCTTCACCGATGTCAGTAATGTCCAAGATAAACTCAGAAAGTACATATGAATTGAAAAAGTCACATTGGTACTTGCCCGGATTTGAACCCACACAACCTCGAGCATGTTAGGCGAGGCCTTATCCACTGAGCCATCACGACAATTAGGTCATAGAAAAGTTTTTTTTTTTTTTTAGCTAAATGGGCCTGCTCTTGACCTCGATCCCGCCTGATGGAAAGCGATGGATGAGGTCTACGATGTAACGAGCTTATCCTTTTATCACTTAGATATCACTTCTAAAGTGGTTACCTATAATACGCCAGCGCAGAGAGCAAAGGGCGCTGACCACCATGTTTTCATTTCTTGACTCTAGTTATCTAGATTCTAGCCCCCCACTACATTTGCGCCACAGATTTGCGCCAACCACAATTGAAATCTACGTTCAGCTCACATTCATCATCTTTTCAATATCCCACTCACCATACAGACTTCATTCGCTCTTCCTTCTTCATACAGTGTATCTCTCTGTGGAATGCGCTCCGCCAGGGAATCAGGATGGCAACCAACTGATTATTCTTTAAATCACCACAACGATCCTATTGCTTGTAATAAGTAGGTATTACAGGGTGACTGGTAATTAGTGACCGATACCTAAACATATGATTGTGTTCATGATAACAAACAACTTTTACTATGGAACCAAACCTGAAATCGCGAAAAAAAAATCAGCTGTTGCCTACATTTTGACGAGTTATGCGAACATTAATGTATGGGGCAGCTGATTCTTTTTTCGCGATTTTAGGTTTTGTCCCATAGTAAAAGTTGTTTGTTATCATGAGCACAATCATGTGTTTAAGTATCGGTCACTAATTACCAGTCACCCTATATAAAAGGCGACGACAACCGAATTTTGATGATTTTAAACTGAAGATCACGTTTAAAAGAGTAGGTACCTAGCTAGTGTTAACTATTTGTAAAAATATAATTATGTATGTGTAATGTAAGTGTTTAATTAGAGCCTTTTCATACTAACTTAATATGTGAATAATTTAGATTATGTTTATATTACATACCTAGTGTAATTAATTTGTTAAATGTCTAACGCGCGTTGTGTTCGTCTTCTGGTATAGCATAGCGCGCTTGTATATATTTTTTTAACAACTATTATTGTACCTATGTTAACAAATGATTAAATGACTTATATTGACTTAACGCGGTATAAAACTGAGAATCACGCAAAAATTATCAAGCGTATTTTTATGAAACCTTCACCATAAAGACACTCTTTTAGTAGGTATACGTGTTTTAATATAATAACATTTCATTTATGTATTACTAGCTTTTGCCCGCGGCTTCGCCCGCGTGGAAATCGGAAAATATCCCGCGGGAACGTACTACCGGGAAATCCTTCCTTATTCCTTGTCTACATTATAAAGGTTCCTCTGTGCAAAATTTCAGCTTTCTAGGTTCAAGGGTTTGGGCTGGGCGTTGATGAGTCACTCAGTCAGGACTCAGGAGCGGTAATACTTAGGTACCTACCTACATCAGTCAGCATTAAAATAAATAAAAAGTTGAGAGGTTTCAAGGGACACCCGGATGGAACGAAGTTCCTTTTGATTAATTAGTGAAGGGATTGTATTTTTTTTTTATTTTTTTTTTTTTTGTTATATCTGGCTTGCTTTCTATAAGAGAGAGAGAGAGAGAGACAGACAGAGAAAAATGCGCATGTCGCACAGCTTACAATAGCTTACTATAGCAAAAAGTGTCGTTACAACTTTTCGTGAGAATTTTTTCCGTCTAGCCAGCCCCCTTTCACAACGCGCGATAAGGAACTTCGTTCCAATAAATAAAAATGTTTATTGAATTTAGACAAATTGTTGTAGTAAAGGACGATGAACAGTGTTACTTGTGTACCTGCCATCTAAATTGATACAAACTGATTCGCTACATTGCTTTTCAGCATTTCAAGACTTCATATAATATACTAGCTGAGAGTTTTAATACTTACTCTTAAAATTTTATATCAGCTCAGATTTTTTATGAATATTTTTCTCAATACTTACTTAATTAAAATTGAAAACATTAGAATAGTATAGAATACTCTTAATTAGGCGTAAGTATATAAATCATCATTATCATCATTCTCCTGCCCTTATCCCAATCTATTTGAGGTCGGCGCAACATGTCTTTTTCTTCCATACTAGTCGCAATCCCGGTAGTCACTCCCTTTCTAGCCATATCATTTTTCACACAGTCCATCCATCGTTTCTTTGATCTTCCCCTACTCGTACAGACATCCACATTCATAAACAAAACTTTCCTCACGACATTTTCCTCATTCCTCCGCATCACATGCCCATACCATGGCAACCGATTTCCGCACAACCTTTCAGTCACCGGTGCCACTTTCAGACTTCCTCTTATTATACTCATTTGTTATTCTATACATTCGTGTAACACCACACATACCTCTTAGCATTCTCATCTCAGCTGCATGCAAGTCTTTCATTCATCCCTTTTGTGGTCCAACATTCTGATCCATGCAAGACAGCAGGTCTAACTATTTTTTTATAAATGTTCCCCTTAAGTTTAAGGGTAATGCGGGAGTCGCAGATTGTTCCCGTGACCTGCCGCCATTTCATCCATCCAGTGTTAATTATGTGCTAGCTCGTGGCTAAGTAATAACAGCAGCACGGGTCGATCCATCAGGTTAAGCTACGCTTGCCGGGGTTGGTCCGTGGATGGGTGACCATCTTTACATACCGAGACTCCTCCGTGCCTCGGAAAGCACGTTAAGCCGTTGGTCCCGGCTGTCATTCGTGAATCTTTGACAGTCGTTACGGGTCGTTAGAAGCCCGAAAGTCTGACAATCAGTCTTAGCGAGGGGTATCGTATTACCCAGTTAATGGGTTGTGGAGGTCAGATAGGTAGTCGCTCCATGTAAAATAATGGTATTCAGCTGCATCCGGTTAGACTGGAAGCCGACCCCAACATAGTTGGGAAAAGGCTAGGCAAATTGATTGAAATAAATATCAGATATAAATGTATAATGTGTTGCCACGTTGGTCTAGTGGTCACAAGAGCTACTGCCAAGCATGTATGAGGCCCTGGGCTCAGTTCCCAGCTCGGGCACAGTGTTATTGGATTTTTCCATCAGGAATTTCGTGAAGTCTGGATATGTGCCCGGTTGATGGCAATAGACTCGACTCCTGTCGGTGTACTACAGGTAGGTACACCTCTGCGCAACCCTTCCGGACACAAGCCGTTATGTTAATGTTAGATGTGGAAATTTTAAATAGGGTGGGTAATCAACATTTGTTTTATCTATGTGATAGGCAAGTGGCTAAGTAATAACTAATATAATATATAATAAAGTAATAAATAGCTCGTGGCTAAGTAATAACAGCCGCACGGGTCGATCCATCAGGTTAAGCTACGCTTGCCGAGGTTGGTCAGTGGATGAGTGACCATCTTAACATACCGAGACTCCTCCGTGCCTCGGAAAGCACGTTAAGCCGTTGGTCCCGGCTGTCATTCGTGAATCTTTGACAGTCGTTACGGGTCGTTAGAAGCCCGAAAGTCTGACAATCAGTCTTAGCGAGGGGTATCGTATTACCCAGTTAATGGGTTGTGGAGGTCAGATAGGTAGTCGCTCCATGTAAAATAATGGTATTCAGCTGCATCCGGTTAGACTGGAAGCCGACCCCAACATAGTTGGGAAAAGGCTAGGCAAATTGATTGAAATAAATATCAGATATAAATGTATAATGTGTTGCCACGTTGGTCTAGTGGTCACAAGAGCTACTGCCAAGCATGTATGAGGCCCTGGGCTCAGTTCCCAGCTCGGGCACAGTGTTATTGGATTTTTCCATCAGGAATTTCGTGAAGTCTGGATATGTGCCCGGTTGATGGCAATAGACTCGACTCCTGTCGGTGTACTACAGGTAGGTACACCTCTGCGCAACCCTTCCGGACACAAGCCGTTATGTTAATGTTAGATGTGGAAATTTTAAATAGGGTGGGTAATCAACATTTGTTTTATCTATGTGATAGGCAAGTGGCTAAGTAATAACTAATATAATATATAATAAAGTAATAAATAGCTCGTGGCTAAGTAACAGCAGCCGCACGGGTCGATCCATCAGGTTAAACTACGCTTGCCGGGGTTGGTCCGTGGATGAGTGACCATTCTTGAAATACAGAGACTCCTCCGTGCCTCGGAAAGCACGTTAAGCCGTTGGTCCCGGCTGTCATTGGTGCATCTTTGACAGTCGTTACGGGTCGTCAGAAGCCCGAAAGTCTGACAACCAGTCTTACCAAGGGGTATTGTATTACCCAGTTACTGGGTTGTGGAGGTCAGATAGGCAGTCGCTCCATGTAAAATACTGGTATTCAGCTGCATCCAGTTAGACTGGAAGCCGACCCCAACATAGTTCGGAAAAGGCTAGGCAGATTGATAGCTCCTAAAATATAAAGTCATCTTCTCCAGCAGGTGTGTAGCGGTGTTAGTGCTGGCGGCGGCGCTGGTCTCGGCGCAGATCACCTTCAGCCGCGACTGGACCGGAGGCAAGCGAGCAGCCCCACAGCTTGCCCTCGACTGCGGACAGTTCACCAGGCTATGTCGCCACTTCGTAGTTAGTGTTACACTAATCTATATAGCTGTCTTTCTCAGTGGAGGAACTGGGAGCTTACGACCACCTCTTATAGCTCCCCATCTCTTTCCCACACTGAACTCTGAAGTAAGATTAAAATTATATTGCTTTAGGAGGTGATAAGACCATTTTCGGGAGCTCATTATTGAGTGTGCAAGTCACCCCCTGCCATTTTGACTGCGTATTACATACCGGGGATTGTCCTTGGGTGCATTTGTATAATGCATACAGGGATAATCGTAGGTTGGTGCCTCAATACATAAATTTGTCTAAGGGGCCTCTGCGAGTTGGCTTCGGCCCCTGATATGCCTTCCAAAGGTCCGGGACCCCAGGGTCACGAGATAAGTCAAACACAATAAAAAAAAATCTTTATTGTTCTCTCATAATCACAAACACAGTACACAGCACAGAACAGATAAAAGAGGTCTCTTTTATCTGATCTGTGGTACAAAGTCAAGGTAACACTTAATAGAGACTAGTGTCTGATGCAGGTACGGAGGCCAGCACATCAAGCTACCCCAATCTGTCTAATTTTCCCAATTGAATTTATTTTATTTTATTAATTTTAGGAAAACTTACAGCTAAAATATACAGTAAGTAAAAATTCAAACAAAATAAGGCCAATTACAAGTTTCCACATGTAGTTAAATCATATGAAGCACTATTTACTATAACAAAAACAGAATAGAAAATGTCTATTTACGCTCGAAGAAGCTATTACATAAATTTTTTTTCAATTTAGCAACACCAATATTGAAAATGTCGATATCAGCTTCCCGGCAGGTTGCATTGTACATACGACTCGCTCTCAACATGTACGAGTTCCGTCTGTACGTAGTGCCTACCACAGGGGTGTGCAATAAATGAGGTCTACGTAAGAACACAGACGGCACTCGCAGCCCGATGTTGTGTAGCAACTCGGTGACACCAGTTGTTTCATCGGCAATTTTGGAAAGAAACACAAGATCTGATATTTTTCGCCTTTCGTAAAGTGGGAGGATGTGAAATTTTTTGAACGGATTTTTTTTGAATATGAACCTTATTCCTTTGTTGTAAAGTTGAAAATCCATCAAAGGAATTTGACAGATTGTGGTAGCTTGTTGTGCTGGCCAGATGCCAGCACAACAAGCTACAACCTGTATTACAGATCACCAGGTGCTGTAGGCACCCTGACCGATGTTGTCAAAAGGGCAACATTCTTCAGTGATATTTAATACTTGCATTCAATAGAAGAAGTAGACTTTGATCATATAAATTATGTGCTTTCAATAAAAGAGTATTGGACTCGCATAAAAAACCTTCAACGCTAGTTTCGCGACTTATACAGAGACCTGGGCAACTTTACCATTGGCCACTCTGGGCAAGTGCCCCCTAGTTCCTGCCAGCGTCGTAGCTAGAGGCTGTCAAAAGAAAAGCTAACTGTCTCGCTGATTTTATAAAAACAACGTTAAAAAAAATTAATAATAATGAATTAACAAAAAAAACCGGCCAAGTACGTGTCGGACCACGCACAATGAAGGGTTCCGTAGTAAGGATGAATTTATCTTAAGAACAAACTTAACATTGTAGTTGAAAAACATGTTCTCCCATACATTCCAACTGTAAATGTAAGTTTGTACTCACAATATTGATAGATTTACCATGTTATTTTAAGACCACAGACTTCTTAAAGGTTTTCCTGTAATCTACAGGTAAATATCTATTTTCTGTATTTTTTTTTTAATTTTAGGCTCAGTAGTTTCGGAGATAAGGGGGGGGGGGGGGGAATGGTCAATTTTCGTCTATTTTCTTAAATAACTTTAAAACAATTTATTTTAAAATAAAAAATAAAAAAACATTTTTGAGACCCTCATAGTAAGCCCTTTCATTTGACATGCCACATGGTGTAGTTTGCTAAACTTTATTTTGTAATTTTCTTATTTGCCCCCCAAAAGTGATCTCTTTATTCAAAATTCATTTATTTACTTTACCCGTCCGTGTTTGGGTCACAGAAATTCATATGTGTACCAAATTTTAACTTAATTGGTCCATTAGATTCGGAGCAAATTGGCTGTGACAGACGGACAGACAGACAGACAGACAGACGGATAGACAGACAGACACACAAGTGATTCTATAAGGATTCCGTTTTTTCCTTTTGAGGTACGGAACCCTAAAAATAAAAAAAAAACTCTGACAGCGGACATTCAAGTGGCGTCAATTTCAGACGGGGTGCTAATATTTTCATATCCTACATTTTTTTAGTTCCCAAATTCTGCATAAGACGACAAAGGAACTAGGTACTATTTTTGTATGACCGGTCAAAAGAAATCCCAAAAATTCGAGCTCGCTCTTGCATCCTGCATTTTCCATATCTTATAGAGCCCAGGGCCTGCAATAGATTAAAGACGGCCCTGTAGTGCTATTCTGTAAACATCTCACCGTGATAACTCAGGTGAAGTGAGCGTGAAGTGAGCCGTCATTGCACCTGATGCTAGGGGTTGACACTATTGACAGCTCACTTTAAGATCACTTCACTCATGTTTTCACGGTGACATATTTACAGAATAGCACTACTAATACAGATTTAGGTAGTCACTCACTAGCGTTACTCTGGTAGTTACTGACACAAAGTGGCTTATACTCGTACATGTCACCAAAATTCATCAAAGCTATGAAAATCATAAATATGGGGCGCTTCTCAATATCGAAAATAATATCATGTGAGCACTAATCTTTATGCAAAATAATGTCAATCGAACCCTGACCCTCTAACCGAAGCCTTATGCGACCCGATTTTCTATTAAGGTCCATCTATTAGGTCAAAGTTCGGCTGTGAATGTAAACGTCCTAATAATCTTATTATTGGACAAAAGCTCAGATCATGTTGCTTTCCAAAACGTAGGTAGCTAAATTTGGTTCCCTTTCCCCAAAGATATACTAAGCTCCGTAGTGATGGATATGAATGATACCTATAAAGCCAATAGGATCGTTTGATTTTCATAGCGTACATATAGCTTGGATTATTAGGTCTGGTTTACATACGCGTAAATCGTACCTTACGTAATCGCCTCTTACTCGCGCCGCTACATTAGTTCTGCACACTTAGCATGACCGCCATAGAAACGGATTTTGTCGACGGAAGAATAGACAAAATGGCAGATAGTAGAAATATTTCTACGCATTCTACGCGTCTAAGCATGGCAATCTCTCGTTTTGTCTATTTTTCCATCGACAAAACCCGTTCCTATTGCGGTCATACTAAGCGTGATGGTGGAAAACTATGTGTCTACACATAGTTTCTTAGCTTAGCTACCTCGCACTTCTCTGAAGAAAAGGCAGCCTTAGCAGCGACCCAATCTAATTTTCTTTCCTCTCCTAACCTCTCTGATGGCTAGCAAACGCTCAAAATCCAAAGTAAAAAAAAAACAAAATTCAAACTAACAGTCCCCCAAAACGCCCGCCCTTCACCACTTCCTAGTGCTTTAGCTGGGAAGAAGTGGCGCAACAAACTCCTCAGCAGCACAGCTATCTGTTCAGTTAGAAAACGAAACTGGTCTTGAAAACCCGGACACACCGTGTACTGTACCTATATATAATGCAGAAGTGACGTATTAATCTAAAATATCTTCTCCCATGTTGGCAGCACGAATTGAAGCAAGCCATGACGTCAGAGCTGGCCGGCAAGCGCCGCAGCGAGCTGGACAAGCCGCCTCTCTACGACGAAGAGTAGCTGCAACCTCCCTACACACTATAGGCAGATAGAACTCCTGAACTGACGGCCAGATCATGTTAATGATGGATAGATTCTGTAACGGTTGGATAGAGTTTAAGTAGCGTCTATAAGCTGTGCTGTTTCTTGATCTATGCCTTCCGTTCTGGGACATTGAAAGTAGGATTTAGTGGAATTTTTAGTTTCAGTTGTCACATTTCTATTATTAAGTTGAATAATGTTTTGTATGATTTTATCAATGTTCTTTTCCATTTTTAACCGACTTCAAAAAGGAGGAGGTTCTGAATTCGTCGGAACCTTTTTTTTTATTTTTTTTTTATGTATGTTCCCCGATTACTCGAAGATGGCTGGACCGATTTGGATTTTTTTTGTTTCATATAAAATTGATTAACTTTGCTTCGGTAGTTTTTGAGTTAGCTTCAATAATACGTATTTTTTCCCCACTTTTATATGGATGATGTTCTAGTTTGTTTTGCAGATAGTGGTATTAGAATTTGTGTAGGGTAGGTACACAACTAAAAAGAGAAAAATAAAAACTTTTTTACAAAAAAATACAACCGACTTCCAAAAACAACACCAGGTACAAAGTGAAAAATAACTTTAATTTCGGAAGTCGGTGGCAAATAACGAAAATACATTTAACTAGACACCAACATCCGAAATTAAAGTTATTTTTCACTTTGTAGTGTTGTTTTTGGAAGTCGGTTGTATTTTTTTGTAAAAAAGTTTTTTTACCCGACAATTTAACCAATTTCTAAGTTTATCAGTTTGGTTAAAAGGTTCTTTGTTGGTATTTATTACCTACTTATTGGCATTGTTTTGTTGTGGCCATAACACAAGTTACCCTTTGGGTAACCAAATTGGTTCCTTAATCAAAAAGTTTTCAACAATAATTGAATTATGCCTAATTTTAAATTTAATTTAGCGTGGCGGATATTTATGGAGGACAATATTAGGTGAAAAGTTGAAAATCATAAAACTTGTAAGTACCTACCGTGACGCATAAAGTTTTCACATTTTGGGGCGCGTCTGTTGCTAAGTTGATTACTGTAGGCGTTCGTTTTATTGCATTAAAATATTGTTATTTCTTTTTAAGTAATTGATATTTCTGCATGTTATGAGTGGAATTCTTTTGACTATAATAAATAATTATGTAGTAGGTGTTTTTGAAAATTTATACGCTCACAACTATAAAAAACTTTATTACAAAAAAAAAAACAACCGATTTCCAAAAAAATACTACAAAGTGAAAAATAACTTTAATTTCGGAAGTCGGTGTCTTTGAATCTGTATTTTAGCGTTTTGCCACCGACTTCCGAAATTAAAGTTATTTTTCACTTTGTAGTATTTTTTTGGAAGTCGGTTGTTTTTTTTTTTTTGTAAAAATGTTTTTTATTTTTCACTTTTTAGTGGGTGTCTGTACTTAATTCATCTAAGTTACAATAGCCTAATGTTCAACTGCTCATCACCTTTAACCAAATATTGCTTTTCCCGATACAAGGATGTTCATTGTTGGGGAGTTCTTCCAGTAAGGAACCAGGAGAACTGGAACTGATAGTGAAGTCACCATCAGCTCCATTTCAACATATGTATTGTGACGAGCATAAATTGCTTAGTAATAATCGAATCGCAACCCGTGATATAGGTACGTATTATTGAGTAGTTCCGATGGCCATCTCTGGTCTTCCTCATCAGTTCTACTTCACTAAATGGTGCTTTCCGGGAGCAAATGCACGAGTTACTATAAAAAATACCCATATCGCTGTAGGTGTGCCTATAAAATTTGAAGGTTCCCCTCGATTTCT
This sequence comes from Cosmia pyralina, assembly GCA_946251885.1. Lineage (NCBI taxonomy): Eukaryota > Metazoa > Arthropoda > Insecta > Lepidoptera > Noctuidae > Cosmia > Cosmia pyralina. The sequence continues at coordinate 10,800,158 of OX276362.1, read as the reverse complement.
GGGATGCCATCATCAGATCTTGATTTCCTTATCATGGTACCACCCTTGGGATATCTCTTTTCCAACAAAAAAATAATCATAAAGGATGAAGTTATCCGCGAACACACATAAAAAAAAAATATATATATACGGTCGAATTGAGTAACCTCCTTTTTTTGAAGTCTGTTAAAAATCGTTTACTCTTGGAGAAAAAAACAATATTTTTTTTATCTAAATTCGCCATTAAGTTATTTTGTAATTCGTTCCAGATATGTGTCACTGTATTGTTCCTAAAACCTACTCTACTAAAATATATAAGCTAACTTCTATTTTCGACTCTAGTCAATATTCTTTGCTAAGTAATATAATTATAAGTAGTTAGGTATGTTTAGGTATCAAATTACGCGAATTAAATGCACGAAGAGATAACTAGGCGATCGATATTTTGATAGCCATATAATCACTGTATAGCAACTGAAAATGTCTGTATATTGTATTGTATTATAATAAAAGAAGATTGAAGTCTTATAACTGTTTTATTAATTATATATTCCCTTTTATTTTCAAGGAAGATCATATTTCCATAGTACACCCTGTCTTATGCCAGAGACATCGACACCCACTCAGATCTGTGATGAGATCGACGAAAAATTTCAACGCTGGTGTGTCTAGACTTTTAGAGACCAGACACACCAGCGTTGAAATTTTTCGTCAGTTATTGAAAAAAAAACCAGCTGTTTCTAACGAAAGTACAATACCTACATACCATAAGATAGTAATTTATAAGTTACTAGCTTTTGCCCGCCGCCTCGCCTGCGTGTATGTCGGAAAATATGCCACAGGAACAATTATTGATATAGCTTCTGCCCGCGACTTCGTCCGCGTGAAATTTCTTGTTCCCCCGACCCGTCGCATCGCATTACCTGCCCGCGCTATTACTTTATTTTCGCTTAGCGTTCTTTCTGACTTTTTTTCTTTTTGCTCGGAATCTAAGAGTCATATAGTGATGTTAAAAATGCCTATAGCGTTCCTTAAAAATTTATTTATTTATTTGGGATCTCCAATAAAGGATACCTACACATAAACAATTTATATTACAATATTAAAAAGGTTACATTAAGTGTGCTCCTTCAATTAAAGGAGACCACAGCATGCACATATAACTAGGTCTAAACGGGATAAAAATAAAAATATAAAATTAAATGATGAAATTTGAGAGAAAAAAAATTACATGTCAAGATTGATCATTCATGAATATTACAAAAAAAAATAAATAATAATTAAATTAACATGTCAAAATTGAGCATTCTTATTATAAATGTTTAGTGGTGGCGGTGGTTAAATTGTTTTTATACTTTGAGATGGGGAGGGTTATGTCCAGGATACAACGCTTTGACAATTCATTGTATTGCCTACAGTCTCGGGAGAGCGGCGAAATGTCCCAGATTAGTTTTAGATCCTGAGACGTAAAATAAATTGTAGCTACTTTTCCGCAGCAGACGAGCTGGCGCATTTATATGCAGTTTGTCTAGTAGTTCGCTGCAGTCTATGACTCCATTGAATACCTTGTGCAGTAGTATTAAGTCTGCCGTTTTCCGTCTGTCTGCAAGTGAGACCATGTTGTAGTGCCCTAACCTGTCTTTGTAGCGAATAACTTTTTTAGCTAAACGATCTTTGTAACATAGATGATATAGGAAGCGTCTTTCTTTCCAGTTGTTTATTGTAAATGTCGTAGTGAGGGTTCCAAACCTGGCTCCCATATTCGAGTGTAGGCCGAACCAGTGTGTTAAATAATTTTATTCTGGTAGACGACTTTTTGAAATCTTTGCTGTTTCGTAAGATAAATCCAAGGAATTTCAATCCCTTCGATGATATGTTTAGGATATGTTTGTCAAATTTAAGTTTTTTGTCTAGTGTGACTCCCAAGAGGCGTATTTCCTCTACTTGTTGTAGTTTTTGCTGGCTAGTCGTATAATTGTTAGGTTTGACAATTTTGTTACGGAATTGCAAGTAGTAACACTTTGAGACGTTAAGGAGCATTTTGTTAATTTTGCACCATTGATTGATTGATGACACCATGAATTGGGCTATCAAATGCAAAAATAATCATTAAAGTCCAACTGTTAGTTCCAGATATTAGCGCGTTGAAACAAACAAACAAAAGTGTGTGTACTTATCAGCTTTTTCAGCCAGTCGGGCTGGGTTTCTTCAATGAATCAGTGCTATACAAAAAGCAACTTTAAGGTGTAAAGGCACTCGTTCCCCCCTCTTACCCCACCTCTCCCTCTAAACCCCTCCTTCCCACCCCCCTGACCCTCCCCATTATACCCCTCACCGCCCCCTCTCCCTATCACCTTCCCGCTAAACTGCCCCTCCCCCTCGCCACTTCTCACACCCCCTTCCCCCTCAACCCTCACCAACTCTTCCCTTCTCCACACCCTGCCCCCTCACTACGCCCTTCTATCCCTCTCCCTCCATCATCCTCCCTCTCCGTCCTCACCACCCCTCCCCTCCCTCTCACCATACCCTCCCCGTCCCCTTTTCCCTCCTCACCGGCCCCTACCCTTCCCTCCTCACCCCTTTAGGGGTAGATTTTCGAAAAACCCTGATACACCTTATTCTTTATTTTTGGTCTCAAGTATACATACCGAGTTTCGAGTTAATCGGACCGCGCATTAAAATTCCTCCATACAAACTTTGGCATCCCCCAATCCCTCCCGAGGATAGTTTAGGAAAACTAAAAAACTAAAACTACTAAAACTGTAAAATTTACTTAGATAAATACTCATACCAAATTTCAAGTCTTATTACCTCAAGGAATAAGATTTTTCATACAAACTGTGGACCTCTGTTCCACCGCTTCAGGGGATGAATTTTGAAAAATCCTTTCTTAGTGCACCCCTGGACCTCATAAGGAACCTACGTGCCAAATTTGGAATCTCTAGACCCAGTGGATTGGGCTGTGCGTTGATATATCACCCAGTCAGTCGAATTTAACATTTTATACATAGGATGACTGGTAATTAGTGACCGATACTCATGATAACAAACAACTTTTACTATGGGACCAAACCTGAAATCGCGAAAAAAAAATCTGCTGGAGCAGCAGATTTTTTTTTGTTCACATGTGAACATGAATGTATGGGGCAGTTGATTTTTTTTCGCGATTTCAGATTTGGTCCCCTATTAAAAGTTGTTTGTTATCATGAGTATAATCATGTATTTAAGTATCGGTCACTAATTATAATTACCAGTCACCCTATAGGTAGAAGATAGATAGGCACTTGTAGGTGCAGAGTGTTTCTGGCCGTAAGAGATACGAGCATTATTTCGTAGAAATAAAAAATTGCAATATAGGTTAAAATGATAAACATATCTTGCTGATAACTTTTCAGTGACATTATCACTTTTTTATCAGTGATAAAGATCTGAGTAGGAAGTAACAAAAAGAAACAACACAATATACTTAAAATAGTCATATTATTGTAATAAATTGATTTTATTTACACATAAAATATAATTACAAACTACACACGCATAATTATTGCAAAATACAATCAATTCCGATGCTTGGTGCATACTATTAACTAAATTATTGAAATTACGTAGTTCCTAAATAATGTTTCTAAAAATATTATTAAAATTTATGTAAAACAAATGTCTTTTTGAACAGAGGCTGCAATTATTTGACAATCTTCATCATATCAATGTAGGTGAATAAATGTTAAAATTAATATGTAAACGTACATTTCTGGAATAAGAATAATTTATTCCTTTATATTGTAGAAATGTTTTAATTATATGGATGACGCCTGGGAAAAATAAATTAATTTAGTACGTTAGTCAGATAATGAAAAAATATTAGACACGTATTTTTTGTTTTAACTTAATATAATAAAAGATGACTTAGATAAAACGCATTAAAGTTGGGGAGTAGGGCCTCGCTACGTCACAACTATAAAAAACTACGTATAAAATGTAGCAAGGAGTGACGTCATGCCATATTTTAACTCAATGTATCGCCGTAGGTAATCTTTTGATTACGTAACAAAAGAAAAATACGGGTCCAATATTTATTAATTATCAGAATTATGGATAAAAAAAAATTTTAGTCATCATCCCTATAACCTACTTCATTATATTAAGAAAAAAAAAATTAACATCCGAATTGAGAACCTCGTCCTTTTTTTTAAATCGGTTAAAAACTGAAGATCATTTACATAATTTCATATAATAAATCTTTTTATGTGCTAGGTATTAAAATATGTATCTAGGGAATGGAAATTAGATCATTCTGAGTCCGCCTTCTTAGAACCATTGAGTACGAAACAATTTTCAAAATAATGATTACACAATCTTGATGTAAAAACAATAATATACAGGGTGTCTCAAAAGTAGTGGTCCAAAGGCAAATGGGGTAAAGCGGAGGCCTATCATTTAAAAATTGGGATATTAGATAAGTAACTAGTACATTTTTTAAAAATCTTGGCTTAGAAAGTTTCGCTACGTTTAATAAAAAATTAAGAAAAGACAAGCAATAATAAAATCTGAAGCGTTGCAGAGCCACACTGAACGTAAATAGGGACATAATCTTGTACCTACAACTACAACTAAGGCAACTTCCAGCCAGATTTGAACTTGGTACGTCGAACATTTTGTTCACAGGGTTGAAAAATCCAAATAAAAGTGTAAAATTTCTTGAAAAAGATTAAATTAGCGAAATTTTCTGAACTGTTGAGAATATCCTAAATTTTAAATTTTTAAATGATAGGTGGCCACCTCCATTTCACCCCACCTTTGGACCACTAAGTTTTAGACACCCTGTAGGTAAGTTAATTTAACGCAAACCCTCTTAAGGGGACATTGTACTCATCATTAGGTACAATTTTTACTATGCTGTTTAAAAGGTATTGAACTTTTGTATGAAGCAGCAGATTTTTTTCGCGATTTCAGGTTTGGTCACATTGTAAAAGTTGTTCATAATGATGAGTACAATGACCCCTTAAGAGGCTTTGATTAATTACGGAACATATTGTATTATGTTATGGTGTCAAGAATCTCTAATAAGACATAGAACATCTAAACATTAAAACAGGTTGATTATAAAACAAAATTAATCTATTGCATTTTTAAAATGCAATATTCTACTTATGATGTCGCGAGTACATATTTTGTGATACAGTATTTTAATGGAAGATGAAATGATGATTATTTAAAATTAAAGATAGTAAGTTAGTTAGTTTAGAAATTAATGTTATTTTGATAGAATAATAAATGTTATTTATTATAATAAGTACAAATACTGTTATTGTGTGTACTGTTCAGCAATATTACTTATCAAACAAAAAGAGATTAGAATAGTTTCTAATAGTAAAATCTTTTCAACCATTTATTTTATTTTAGCGTCCATAAGGTCATTTAGAGAGGAGCTCGTGGCTAAGTAATAACAGCCGCAGGAGTCGATCCATTAGGTTAAGTTAAGCTACGCTTGCCGGGGTTGCTCCGTGGATGGGCGACCATCTTTACATACCGAGACTCCTCCGTGCCTCGGAAAGCACGTTAAGCCGTTGGTCCCGGCTGTCATTCGTGGATCTTTGACAGTCGTTCCGGGTCGTCAGAAGCCCGATCATACCAAGAGGTATTGAATTTTGAATTAAATTAAAATTAAATAGTATTACCCAGTTGCTGGGTTCTGGAGGTCTGATAGGCAGTCGCTCCATGTAAAATACTGTTATTCAGCTGCATCCGGTTAGACTGAAAGCCGACCCCAAGATAGTTGGGAAAAGGCTACGCAGTTTGATTGCCTATGAAGTATTACATTTTTTCGTCTATGGTTGCCTTTCGATAAATAAGGAACTTCATAAGCATGCTTATGTCAAAAGTAAAATAAAAAGTTGGAAAGATTTTACTGTTCATTATGTGATTAATTTACAATGCTAATAAAACTTGCATGTAGTACTTTGTTCAACTTTGTTGAATACTTGAAGTAAAGATAAACCATTCTAAAAATGAACGCCCCTCCACAGCGGTTACGCTCACATGCAAAGAAGTGTATAGACGCAATACACATAATTGGTCTTTGTCATTGGTTGCTCAGTCACCGGCGAGTACAGTCAACAACTAAACTAAATAAATACCTTATAGACTAACATGCATAAAATAACATTGATTTTTTTATTATACCAACGGTACCTACCAGATTTGCCCAAACGCTGAACAGCCGGATTTGTCGGCCAACTAGTGTATAAATGACACGAACGCGCGACAGAGCGAACGTGTCGTTCCATACAAAGCGCATTCTCCCCGCCGTACAATGTTGTTACCTGGACTGATCGCACGATTAGTTGACCTCAAAGTGCGGCGACGTGTCCATGTTAACAGTAAAGTCGCCGCACGCACACAAGTGTAAGTATAAGTATTTCCTCTCACACATAGAAACAATCACGTTTTGTGGAGGGGCGTTCATTTTTAGAATGATTCATCTCTACGTTCGTTATTGAAGAGCTTATTATAGCTGGTGTATATTGAATCAATAATAATTTCAGAACATATTGTTCAAATTGTCATGGTTATTTAGAACCCAGTGGTTATCGTCCATTTTCTATGATGTATCTCAGTCCCAATCTTGATCCGCAGTCTTTGCTTGTGATTCGCCCTCTCAAATACTCAGATTGACAAACTCGGCCGTTGATTGGTTACAGACAAGTATCGGGATCAAGATTGGGGTTGAGGTATACTATAGAGAGCGGCCGTATATTGTTAGTGTAGAATTAAAGCTAAATTCAGTCAAACTAAAATTATACACACTACAAAATTATCAAAAAAAATATTCTACTCTGCAATATCTACCTACTTCTAATTACGATCTATATTGTCATGGCAAACGTACGTCGCAGTACTAGTCGAATGCTAGGTCTACTGCCAAAGGCATTGAAGGGCCTCAAGTATCAACTAGAGTGACCGATACCGCTGTACCATGGGCGGCAAGGCGGGACGCCGTGAACGTTGACAAATGAGCGGCCTGCACTGCCCCCGTCTCACCACGCACGTATCTAAGGCGCGGTACAGCGGTATCGGTCAAACTATAGCCCGTAATCTCGATTTAAAACTTGGCTTGGGAAAACATAAGTCTAAAATAAAAGTTAGGAATCAACAAACTTCGTCAGTTTGCACTTAGACCAAGTCGTTTCGTCTGCAGTTATTTCTTTATAAATACATGATAAGTCTATTTAATTTCTGTTATTACAGAAATACACATAATAATATTAAAATTGGTCCCATACAGATACATACGACATAATACATACAGGTATTACTTGGCCCTGCCAATGAAATACTGGATTGTAAGGCGGATAGACATTAATGATTGGAATAGATGGTGATAAGACAGTAGCTGAAATTTTCTATGCGTAATAATTGTCAAGAATTATGCAGACAGACTAAGAGCCGATTCACACCGGAACGGCAGCGGCCGGCAGGGCAGCGGCGAGCAGCTTCAGTTTTAAACTGTATGCCCATTACAAAATACATAGTATTGCTTGAATGCCTGGAAAGGGTCATGCAGCCGCCCGCGTCGCAGAGAGCAGTCATAAAAACGAGAAGCTGCCGACCGCTGCTCTTTCGGTATGAACCGACCATAAGACCAGAAGGCCAATTCTCGTAATTAAAAACGTTCAAATTCAAGTCACAATCTCATGCCAGCGACAATCAAATGTCAAAAATGTAGGTAAATGTTGTACAAATTTGACAGTTTGAGACTGAGATGAGATTGCGAACGTTGTTCAAAATACGGGAATTGCCTTCTTGCCTTGTTTTGTGTCATGATAACAGATATTCGTCATGTTTAAAGAAGTCGAGGCCAAGGTAACTACGATTAACTGTCATCTGCTATAATTTTACAGTACTTACATATTTTTTTTTCATACTATTTCCTGCCGTGATAACCGGAACAGGTATAGTGCGCGCGCAAGTGCTAGTCACCACCTGAGGTATGTGAAAGATGAGACGGGGGAGGGCAGGATTGACAAAATTGGCAGACCGAGTTAGCTTGGCCTTTGTCTACCTCCCCCATCTCACCGCTCACATACCTCTGGCGGTGGCTAGCACATGCGCGCGCACTATCCACTCAAAAATCAATGGGAACCGGCTAGTAGTGTATTGCTTATCACCCATCCAATTCAAAACACTTTTACCACAAACGAATATCAAACAACGTCGTAATCACAGCATTATGTCTTTCACATGATTTAACATATCACATACCTACATCAATTCATCAAGGTTTTATTCACACCCACTCTTAATCATCATCAGCACCACAGCACCTAACATACTCTAAGGCCTTATTCAGACAGTCGAGCCAAATATCTCTGTCCTTCGGTGTATCGGCAGCTAATAGGTGCCGCCGGACGATGGAGCCGTCCGGTCGCCGGACGTAGACGAGCGAGCCGGTCTCCGGCACGATGAGGCCGGCGGGGATGGAAGATTCGAGAAAGATAGTGTTGGGGCGCGCGCAGAGGTCGCGCGGGGCTTTGATGACGCGGTCAGAAATCACGGTTGACAGGTCGATGTCGCCGATTGGCATCTGAAAAAGAGGATTTTGTTAAGGCTTCAAGCTGTAACACAACAATCTTATTCTATTCTACTTCTGAAGTAAATCTAACATAAATCCAGATATAATAGATATTTTCTATCCTCGTGTCTACACGATAGTTTGAACCTTTCCCTGAAAACGGAGCTTCACCCTTGGGAACATAGACAAAAGGCCTTTTATACATCGTAATACATGTACAGACTGTTCAGTTATTTTACTTTTGATCATGCATCTTTGTCAAAATCATCTTTATTTTTATTACTGTCGCAGGCAGATTGTATGATTCGCCATTATACATACGACCGTCGTCCGTTTAAAAACGCTCGTTGTTATGAAATATGCCGAAGGAAAATTGGCAACTCGTTCAATTGTTATAATTTCGACATTGATTGCTATTGTAAGTTCAGTCGGAACTGTGACTAACCACGCGCGATCCGAATTGGTCGCAGTAACTAAGCACCCCGAACAAATGGGTTAGGTTAGGTTAGAACTGTCACCAACCGCGTGCGAGCCGAGGGAGCGGTGCCGCGGCAGTGGCCGGCGAGAGCCTTGAGAAATAGAACTAAATACTTCAATTTGCCGCGGCATATAGTATACACCACTAATTTTTAATTAGTACAAATACTTAAAGGGCTTATTAGAGAAGGTCTTTTTATTATATATGTAAAGTCTCAATAAATAATATTCATAAACAGGAAAGTTATTAGCGTTTGTTTATATGCCAAAATGTCACTTAGTTTATGGAAATATTGTACAGGCTACATAGTAGTATTCATTAATCATTGAAAAGCACCGCGCGTAGTATTTTCTAGTAGCAATTGTTATGAATAACTGATTTAATTATGAATTTACCAATCATGACAAATTTTCATGTACAATTTTGGGATTAAATTTTTTTAACTTTTGACTACATAAATATGATCAGTAACGAGTACGGATAGAGCCCCATTCTTTTTTGTACTAATTAAAAAATAGTAGTGTATAGTGACAAGGCAATTTACATTTTGCCTTCGGCATATTTCACGACTGCGAGCGTTTTTAAACGGACGACGCAGTTTGTAAAAAGCGGAATCATACAAATCGCCTGCGACATTACTATAAAGTTGCTGTAGGGTTGCTGACAATAACAAGTCTGTCAAAATCAAAGTGATCTGCATCTTCGTTACAATAAGGTAGCCGTTGGATTGCTGCTGTCAGAGGTAAAGTAACTTGCGTAAGTACCGCATCAGTTGAGTATTGATGCACAGAGTAAAACATACATAGACATAAGTGAAGCTATTTCATTGCGCTTTTCGTTCTTGTGTAAGACTGACGTAGGCCGATATTCTTACCTTCTTCTGAACATCATCAGGGTACTTCCAGTAGGCCAGGCGGGGGGGTTGCAGTCGGAACCAGCGTCTGTGCCACGCGCCTAGTCCTGACACGTCGTCGAAGGCAGTGAGGAAGGCTGAATGAGGTGAAGGTGGGGTGACTTGTACGCGAGCTTTGATCTCGAGGTTGACGGTGCCTTCGAGTGCACTGCTGCATGGTACCTGCAAATATTACAATAGATGTTAGTTTTAGATGCATAATCCTCGTAACTGGCGTTCGTGTATGATTAGAAAGCGAATTCCCGTATTTAAAAACGTTAATTATATATAGTTTGACCGCTACCGCTGCACCGCGGGACGCCGTGAGCGTTGACGGATGAGCGGCCTGCACTGCCCCCCCCCCCCCCCCCGTCTCGCCGCGTACATACTTAAGGCGCGGTACAGCGGTACCGGTCAAACTATAGTCACAATACTGACAATCTCATCTCAGCGACAATTAGTGTTAAAAACTTGCCAAAAATGTAGACAAGTTAGAGGTTTTTATGTGGAGTTAGAGAATAAGCTTAGATTGCGAATGACCTTAAAAACACAGGAATTGCTCCTCAAATGTATGTACTACGTGGACTAAGCAATCGTAGCAGATGGTATTCTGAAGTTTCTGCTTACCCCCGTGGAAATAAGATTGAACTCATAAGTGTGCGGACAACATTTTAAAGTGTTATTTTAGTACTAGTGTGGTAATACCATTTTCATTCAATGCTGGCCAGCATATTTTTATGTAACATAACATAAACACAGTAAGCACTAGCTGCTTATAACGTTCCCACTGCTGGGACACAGGCCTCCTATCTGTAAGAGGAGTGGGCTGTGTCGCGTTGCCCCGTTCACCAGTACGCTGGTTCATGACAAAATAAGCATAATCAGACCATAATGTTCCCACTGCTGCTGGGACACAGGCTTCCTCTCTGTGAGAGGGAGTGGGTTTGGTAGATGTAACATGTTTTTGAATTTTTGGTTCTCGGACATGCCGGTTTCCTCACGATGTTTTTCTTCCAGTTTGAGAGCAGTGGTGATGAAATAATTTTCACTAAGTAAAGTGCCAGCCAAGACCTACTATCGTCCTCGTAAGTCGCGGCCGTTTTCACTGGGCCACTGGGCTCATTCATATTTTTGTTTCAAGCGTTATTTTTCTTACCTTGTTGAGAGTGAAGTTGTTCCTAGTGGATTGCTGCAGCGCGAAGATGCAGTATCCGTGCAGTGAGAACTGAGGAGAGCGTACTGCTAGCGGTCCAGCAGGGCTTTGTATCCGCGGCGCTTTTAATTCCGATATCTTTGATTTGGGAGTTAGAAGCTTGGAACTCGACTGTGGAAAGAAATGCATAAAAATAAGTCACATGTGCTTCTGCCCCACCTCGTAGGCTTATTTTTTCTATATCCTATGACACTCGGCAATACTGTAGCTTCTCATTAATGAAAGTATTTTCGGAATCGGATCAGGAGTTCCGAAGATTACTCTCTACATACGAACTCACAAATTTTATCTCTTTTATCTATAATATTATATAGTATAGACTGCACCAGGGATCACCAATTAGTTTCATTGGAGGTCCATTTAAAAACAATAGTTATGACTGTCGCGATCCGTTTGGAAGTCGATTACTCAAACATTGTACTAAGTTTCAAAGCTAAATTTCTTAGTTCTGGGTATTTATTACCACAAACAAATTTTATCCAAAATTCTAGGCAAGGAACTTCCGTATTTTTGTGTTTTTCTCGGAAATCGATGATTTCCAGTAGCTTTGTTAATTAATAAACATTTTCTGGGTTTTAAAGTTAGATAGACAGTCGCTCCATGTCAAACACTGCTGGTATTCAGCTGCATCCAGTTAGACTGGAAGCCAACGGCTAGACAGTTTAATTTAAGTTCAACTGAGTTATATGTGTTTGTTAATTTCTAGATTTAGTTAAATACTGTTTAGGTACTTAAAAAACTCCGCACAAAATAGGTCGGCGGTCCGGATCCACATAAACCTACTAAACCATATAAATTACAGATTTAAATGTAGAATTTTATATAGGATGCCAAATGGGCGGTCATATCGCTAAAAGTGATAAGTGTACACACGAGCGGGACGTGTCGACGGCCGCAGTTGCCTCTGCTGTTGACGCGTGCCGCTCGTGTGTATGAGCACTAATATTTCAGTAAAGCAATGGGCGAAGTTTAGTAAGTTACCAGTCAACACACGGTTATTAACAGGCAAAAAAATTGCTTACAGACTGCCAAGTGATTTGATTGGCTATTGTCATTTTAGTCGGCCAATAATATTCATGAGTTTGACAGTCTGTTAGCACGGACTGGATATTATGATCAGTATTGCAGAAATCGGGTATTAGAAGTAAATTAAAAAACTTATAGTCTGTTCTTACCTTTTTGCTAGAGATGTGATATTTCATCTCGTGTGATAGCACTTCTTTTGAAGCTTGTAGGAGGTACACCTCTACTGTTACCTGGAAATAGATAAACAAAATTATAATAAAAACTTTTTCCCCCTTTGCAATGTGTCATAGTCGGTGATACTTTATTTACATTACAATATAACGTCCAATTAATCGTAATCTAATTAATAGAAATCGTCCAATAACGACTTTTTTATTCACTTTATGTTCAGTAAAACACTTGATTCACGTGTTCTTTAAAATCATCATCACTTGGACTGCAGATGTTCACTCACACTGCACTAAACTAACTCAAAGGTTTACCTTTTAGTCTTCACACTAATCTTAGAAATAATATATTCACTCATAAGTGCTTTTCGTCATAATGTTTCCGATTACAGCGCATGGCCGTTTAGGAATGATAAGGGGTAGTGTCAACTAACCTTGAAGTCGCTAGCAAGTCCCAGCATACGTATTTCATCGGGGAAGTGCAGTATGTTGCTGGTCGGCTTTGTTTGTTGCATGCTTGTCGCGAGCACGCGATCGCGACACTTGACCAGGCACACCGCGTGGTGACCTATAGCGCCATCTGTAAATAACAAGCGTTTCAAAGTTAAACTCAAAGCATTTATTTCAAATAAACCAATTACAGGCACTTTTGAAATGTCAAGCTAGTTGCCCATTCCAAAGCGTAGTAGGTACCTATGGAGAAGAACGGGCAAGAAACTCCACGGACACTCTTTTAAATTTTGTTACAAAACATTGTAAATATATGCAATGTTTTTATAGGTACGGTAGGTCATGTTATGCTAATAAAAACAGAAAATCGACTCTGTTCTTTGCTATGTCATTCACGCGATGTTGCGAAGAACAAACGGTAAAATATTCGCATAAATCGAAAAAAAATCATATTATAGATCATTGTGTAGACAAAGCTTATGTATTTTTTTTCTAAACCAGACTGTTCTCTTAGGCACTATATTCTTTCTAAGCATTTTTTTTACTTTTTACATAAGCACGCATATGAAGTTTCTTATTTATTGACAGGCAACCATAGACGAAAAAATGCAACTTCATGGACGCTAAAGTAAGATTATACCGTGTCCAAACTTTTCCGAAATCATTACCCACCATCACAGCAGTTCAACATAAAATGGTTACTACCTAGTTTATTATTGCCCGTTATATAGCCAGAACCTTTTCAAGTAGCCTACATATCGTGCAGATGAGTTTGACGTCTAATGGAAGCTGTACATACCAGCATTCAGTTGCCTGACGTACTCTCTCTTGAGCGGCACGTTAAGGGAGTTGAGGTGTAGTGTCGCCATGCCAGCTGTGGCGGCCGGCCCGGCGCCCTCCACCTGCAGCCGCTGTAGCTCGTGCACGCACGCTTGACGACGATGTGCTGGAAATAAATAGCACACGTATTAATATACCTGTATTTTAAATGGTGTGCATAATAAAGAGTATTTCTATTCTATTCTATTCTATAAAGTAAGTCCCTGCTTCGCACGGGTACAATAACATGTGGCGTCATGTCAAAACATCGAGATTTCTATGCTATGTCTAAGTCATTACTCTAATAATGTCGCTTTTCGTGTCTGTGTGGCCGCGTTGTTCTTCTAATTTACGCAACGGATTTTGATGCGGTTTTCACTATCATTTAGAGAATTTATTCCGGAAGGTGTATATCTATAATACATTAATATTTAACTTGATATATAAGGTGCTATAAAAATATCTGCCACGACTGCAATGGGAGACAGTATTGCGTATATAGATTACAGATAGTGAAGATAAATTATTGATCTTATGTCATAAATTTATTCATAAAAAAAAATGTGTGTATAAATTTGAATGGATTTTTTTGTATGAAACCGTCCCGTAGTAATTAGTGTTCATTCACAGACCAGTTAGAAAGAGGTAGCAATAATTGTTTTCATTGACGAAGCGATACATCGCGCGTAGTTTGAAATAAAGTAAATGTTTATCTAATTACTTTATTTCTTAAATTGATTTAACTATTCCGGGGTAAACCTTCATGTTTTGTCAAGTCGTAAAAATCGTGCGAAGCAGGGCCGGGTCGCTAGTATATTATAAAACAGCGTGGGGACTACGCCGCGTCTGTCTGAATGCGATAAACTCCTATCGAACGGATTTTCATACGGTTTTTACCAATGCACGGAGTGACACACAGTTTGCGAGTACTACGCACCTGAACTTTCTTATTTCTTTCTGTGTTGTTCACTTACTTGCTAATAACAGTAGTCTTTCGCCTTCCGCCTGCTCGGTGGATCCGCTGAATTCAATGGTAGCAGCGCAAAGGTTCAGAGCTTGACTGGCCTGAAACAAACGAAAATTTCATCAGAATTCAGAAACCATCAGTATAGTATGTTGAGACCAAACACACCATTTAGCAACCGCATTTTAAGGAGTTAATTACTTACTACTGCTACAGCTGAATGGTGTGGCGCCGGCGTAAAATGTGTACGTACAGCTAGTGTCAATAATATCGGGACAAACAGACTGTACAAAATTATCTCAACAACTAAGAAAATTAAACTTTATCTCAAATGGATAAAGTTCTTGTCAGAATGAAAGTTGTTGAGATAATTTTGAACAGTCTGTTAGTCCCGATATTTTTCACGCTGACTGTCATGATCGTGCTCGATTACGGGCCTCGTTTTAACGTCTGATCTATTTCTTGTCATCACGTTTACCACTATTGGGACCAGCTTCGAATGGTTGACTTTTAGTGTATTATGCACTTAATTTTATATACGTACAGTACGGTAAATGCGGTAGCGGGACGCGTTATTTCAGAGTGGACAAGCCAAGGCAAGGAAAGTCAATCAAGGTAGGCAAGTCTACTATCCGACTGATCGGTACAATGGCACCAGCCCGCGTAGCATGATCACTTCAATCTCTACGAAAAATAGACACATCTCTTTCTATATAAAGTGACATTTCGTTTCTCCCATTTTTGGCTTCACATCGTAAAAATCCTCCCACAATCTGTCATTGTGACTTTCGTTTCTAACGATCTTTGTCTAGGTCCTTTTTTACCCGACAACGGCAAAGCCAAAAGTAAGGGTTATGAGTTTAGCAGTCTATGTATGTATGTAAGTATGTATATAAGTATGTATTTACGTGTGTTCCATCGTAGCACCTAAATTACTGAACCGATTTTAATGAATGAGGTATCAATAGATTCGTAATAATGGTCCGGGTGACATAGGCTAAATAAATTCTCCCTAAATTTAATATGGTGGACTTTACACGTAAATTTCTGACCACGAAAAAAAATTTATTGAGATAATAATGACATGTTTGGTGTCAAAAGAAAGGTCTTGACGAGCGCATTGCAAAAATGTATATATGTCATATTGTTTAAGTAAATAAATATGTTTAAATTGTTACAAATAAGTAAAAGTGGAGGTAAATAATATTAATTTAATTGGTTACAGACCGACCGCGGCGAGCGTGATTTTTCAGTAGTCGGGTTTTAGTTTTTGAACTTACTTTTTATTATGTAGAAGAAGAAAGAAGAACAAAAGAAGAAGAATTTTCGGAAGAATTTTCTATTCAAACTGGAAGACAATTTGACTTTGTAATCGCCATGCTAAAGACAGTAGAAAACTTTCTACTCGACGACTGCAAAGTATAAGGTTATCTAAAAAATCATGATTTTACAGGAGAGCGTTATCTACGCAAAACTGTGATAATTATTAAAAGAACAAAACTATCTTTTATTTTACATTTACAGTTAATAGGGCCAAGGAAATGGTTAAGGCCAATATTACTGTAATATTTTTTTTCCCAAAATACGGTTGTTCGTCACTTTGTGAAAAATTGGTGTAGTTGTATTTATATGCGTGACTTAATATTAGTAAAAATTGAGAACCAAACAGAAAAAAAATCCTATGATAACACAAAGAACTCTATGAATTTCGTAAAAAATATAGTTGACTCTTTCTACTTTGTTGTTGCCGTCTTACTGTCTACACGGAAACGTCATTTTTGTCTATTCTTCCGTCGACAAAACCCCTTTCTAGGGTGGTACATGCTACACGTGCAGTCAGTCTCCTCCCATCTGTTGCTAGCAGCGGAACTTTTTTTTTCAATATGGCCGAACAGTGTTACCTAAAACTATTTATTACATTGACCTATTCTAACAATATTTACTTGTGATATAACAGTCTGTTGCTTGGCTATCTCGTTCTGTAGCTCCTTGATTCTCTCGCGCACAGTCATGACGGAGGAGGCCGGCTCGTCCGGCGTGGCGGGCGGCTCGCGGTCTGGCGACACGTGCCGGATTACTCGCATCGGGGTTGAGGTGGTGGATGACTGCGGGAGTAATAGTAAATAGATTTAACACAAGCTGTAGATAAGACATTGCCAAAAAGAGACGAGATTATTTAGTAGTCTAAATTTCGGCTCACTGATGGGTCATTGTACGTTTTCATAACCTTTAAAGGTCTGGGTTTTGAGGCTGACTAATCTAGTTATGCTGGGGCGGCTACTGCAGGTGCACGTAACCGCAAAAGGCGCAAATGGGAGCTATATGTTTTAGCCGACTGGGGTTGAAACACTAGGGCCGTGGGGTCCGGATACTCATCGAGTATTTCGGGAGTATCTCCAAACGGTTGGTCGACCCTTCATGTGACCCGCGGGCTGGCAATTTTTAGATCAAAAAATCAGCACTTTTGGGCACTTGTCCCACTGACGGCGATGCGGACGAATGTTTTGATGCCCAATGAGCTCTCCCCTTTATATTATATACTTGTACACAATATAATAATATATTCTAGGGTTAGTTCTTACTAGATAAGACAGTTTGGTTTAGTAAAAAGCTGATTAACCTTCAAAATAACAGCCTATTATAGGTGTTACAGGATGTTGTGAAGGTTAAACCATTGACAATGATTAATTTACTAACACATCTGACATCAACACTAAACTAACAATCAATCTGCCTAGCCTTGTCCCAACTATGTTGGGGTCGGCTTCCAGTCTAACCGAATGCAGCTGAATACCAGTATTTTACATGAAGCGACTGCCTATCTGACCTCCACAGCCCAGTAACTGGGTAATACGATACCCCTTGGTAAGACGGTTGAACATTCGGGCTTCTAACGACATGTAACGACTGTCAAAGATCCACGAATGACAGCCGGGACCAACGGCTTAACGTGCTGTCTCGGTATTTAAATATGGTCACCCATCCACTGAATAACCCCGGCAAGCGTAGCAAAACCCGTGCTGCTGAAATTACTTAGCCACGAGCTCCTCACTAACAATAAAGTAACAAATAGGCCACAATAAATAAATAAAAAAAATCTCGCAAGGTGCTCAAACTAAATAAAAAACCAAGACATAGCGCTGCGAACAAGACAGTAAAGTATGCACAAAACTACACCTCGCTCTGTGCACACACGCTCATACGCACACATTTACATCAAACCACAACTAAACTACACCTCACCAAGTGCACACACGTTTACAAAACCGACCTCAAGTCACTGTTGAGAGCGCTATGTCTTGGTTTTTTATTTGGTCTGAGACAGGGGTGATTTTTTGGGGAAAATTGTTTAAAAATTTACCCAAGGGGTTTGAATGTCTCTGGTATAAAATTATAGGTTTAAATATAAAACTTACCGCGTTCTGCATACGCCTGTAGAAACTAACACTGTGCACGAGCTCGCTGCCCTTATCGACCCTGGGCGTGTGGGGCTGCACCTTCAGCGGAGACTTGAAGCCCGAGCGCTCCTGGTACACGAAACTTGATGAGGACTCGACGGAATGCTGTAACCAACCCCCAGTAGTGGTTGGTCAAGCGAATATATACAAGCTAAGCTAAGCCAAGCTAAGGTGCGAAAAGGCCCGCTTACAACGCAAATCACTAAGGGCGAATTTCACCAATGCAACTGCACGCGATCAGTGCATCTATTCCATTTTATTTTTAATCAATGGCAAGCAAAGCCGATGTCGACTATTGTACTCGTACCATTGTCTAAAGTGAGCTAGAAAAACAAGTGTGCATGAGAAAACATCTGTTATGGAATATTGACACTGATAGCTCTTGAACGCGTTTTAAAGCTGACCCGCATTCTGTTTCTGACTGAACGTGCTAAACTAATTTTAAACTTTTACTTCTATCTCTGTGCAAGCGGCATAATTAGACTATAAAGTTCCCACTGCGGGGCACATCATAATATGCCTCCTCTATGAGAGAGTAATGAGCCATAATCCACGGACCCACGAATTTTTGGTTCTACAACATGCCGGCTTCCTCACGATGATTTCCTTCACCGTTTTGAGAGCACCAAGATACTTTTAGGCTGTGCAAGCATGCTTAACTGGAGTTCACACAAGATGATATTTAAGCTGACCTCTCATTGTGCGGAAATCCTATACAATGCGAGATCAGCTTATACTGGAAATGTATAGCTTGATATGTAGCCGTATAATAATTAAATAAAAAAATAAATTAATAAAAAAAAAATAACAAAAATTTAATATTCATTCATTTTTTTTATATTTATATATTTAGAAAGTTTCTGTCTGAAAGACTTCACATTCTTTTATTTTTTCACCTGTTTATTAAATGGCAGTAGATTTTTCAACAAACCCGACATTATTTAAGAAGACTACTGGACGAATTATTACTGGCAACAAATAAAAACTTATTCACTCAACCGCTGTTGCGAACTGTAGCGGAAACTAGTCGATACTAAAGAAAACACAATGGATATTTGTACAACAATGACTACCTTATTGTGCTGATCAATGTTTTAATGAAACGTAACGTAGTAACGTATTCTAATGGAATACGTTACTTATTTGTCATGTTTTACTGAGAAAATTAAAACAAATCGAAGCGTAAGATGATTTGTAACGTAGTACGACAGCAGTTTTGTTTGTGCGTTGTATTGTCTTTGTTTATTTAACTACTAACGACCCGGCCCTGCTTCGCACGGTTTTACGATTTGACGAAATATGATGGTTTCTTTATTATTCAATCTGCCTAGCCTTTTCCCAACTATGTTGGGGTCGGCTTCCAGTCTAACCGGATGCAGATGAATATCATTATTTTACATGGAGCGACTGCCTATCTGACCTCCACAACCCATTAACTGGGTAATACGATACCCCTTGGTAAGACTGACTGTCAGACTTTCGGGCTTCTGACGACCCGTAACGACTGTCAATGATCCACGAATGACAGCCGAGACCAACGGCTTAACGTGCTTTCCGAGGCACGGAGGAGTCTCGGTATGTAAAGAATGGTCACCCATCCACGGACCAATCCCGACAAGCGTAGCTTAACCTGATGGATCGACCCGTGCGGCTGTTATTACTTAGCCACGAGCTCCTCCTAGTTTCTATATTATTATGTAAGTTAAATATAAACCTTCCGCAATAAATTCTCTAAATGATAGTAAAAACCGCATCAAAATCCGTTGCGTAAATTAGAAGAACAACGCGGCCACACAGACATACAGGAAAAGCGACTTTATTTTATAATAACTACCTATATAAGTATTTGATTATAGCCTGCAACAATTTTAGGAAGCCATTGTTCAGGTCAATTGCTTCTACAGGCCTAGAAAGAAAACATACATATTTTTCAAATGAACTGCCTTGGCCTCCGAAAATTACGCATTCCAAAATCATTCTTTGTTAAAATGGCATTGTGTGTACATTCGGCCAAAATCGAATGAGAATGATTCACATGAAGTAGGCCATTATTCTGTCACATGATCGAGTTTTAGTAAAAACGTCAGTTTTTAGATTCTCAGCCGGTTTCTGAATTGAGAATTTGAAATTGAAAGCTTGTCAAACGGTGATTCCTTCAATGTAGCCCGCGAAGTTCAAAAGGAGAACATTCACCATCCATACATTTTTGGGCTCAATGTAAAAGTGCCAAACAAATACAAAAGCTATTTTCCGAAAGAATACGTTTTTCTCTATTTATTTATTTTTATTATTATTCTTTTAACTAATATATACTGATAACAGTATTTTTCGAACTCGTATAACAGCGCAAGGAATGGCCCTACAGATTTGGTCCCATAGTGAAAAGCGAAGAGAATAACATATTCTAACTGAATGTATTTTTTTTTTACTTCTCTTTCATATATTTATCCCTTTATTTACAAAAAAAAAAAAAAACCAAAGAAAGTTGAATTTCAGGGTCTATCATATCAAGAATGAAGAAATGAAGAAAGTTTGACAAGTTCTCAACTTCAAATTCTCAATTCAGAAACCGGGTCTGTCAATCAAACCTATGTGAATTTCCTTTTACGGCCCAATATGTCATATTTACGCCAGGGTATAAGTATAGCCGCCGGGGTCGCGGGTAGTTCGAAAGAGATACCGTGGCCCTGGCACGGGCAGCTGAAGGAACATGGGTGGGTTTTAGTCAGTAAAAGTCTGACACGCCCTCCCGCCTCTGCCCAGGGCGGGAGAAGTCATTTGATGATTTCCCATCCACAAAAAAAAGAAAAAAAAAAAAAAAAAAGGGTATAAGTATAAAACCACATGCAATAATGTGTACCTTATTAACTTTAGGCGGCGTAGGTCCCTCGCTCTGCTCATTAATCGCCTCGTCCAGAATATCGTCCAGCTCGCTGTCCAATCCACTGCTATCAGAGTCACTCTCACGCACCGCCTTCTTGTAGCTTGTATTGTTTTTCTTTACAACCTGATTGTAAACATTTAAATAAGTATCACTTAAATGGAATTTAATTGGTAAATTCATTAGCAATTTGAATTGTCAGTACTTATATAAATCACAACTGTGATTCTATATCAGAATGTAATAGAATACTAACGAATATGTGTTTTGCGAATTTGATACTTATTACTACCAGAAATTGTCCAACTGACAGCTGTCAGGAACGCATTCTCTCGACGGCCGGACTGTAGAATAGAATACCTACCCTTTATTATGTTCTATGAAAGACAGTAGGTACAGACTAGAGATGCAACAAATATTCGGCAACTATTCGGTATTCGGCCGACTCCTACCTACTATTCGGCCGAATACCGAATGTCTAATAAAAGGAAATAAAAACACAATTTAATAAAAAAACATATTTCTGTTTATCAAATAAATAATGACTTATTTGTTAGTCTTGATATTGAGGATGGTAGTGTTTTTAATATTTAAAATTAATCAAATGCAGATTATGGTGAATAAAAACAAGTTTTTCGGCATTTCTTGGTAACAAACGATTGCGCTTTTCTTCGTACCCAACACCTGCTTCTGAGAATAGTCTCTCACTGTATACACCACTGCAAGGCGACGAAAGGTATTTTATAACAAACTTTACTTTTTTAAGCTTTTGGTATTGTTCTGAGTTGGTTGACCACCAGTTAGAAGGATCTGCCATTTGGAGATTATTTCCAAATAGGAGACTTTTTATTCGTAACTGAAGCCATTTTAAGTCATAATTGCCTAAATATGACTTAATTTTTATCAGCGATAACAAAACACATTACGTTGTGACTCGACTTGCCAGCTAATGAGCCAAATACTCCCACCCCGTCACCCCTGCACGCACGCACCCCACCGGAAGTGTCGTAACTGTTCGCGTGAAATGCACTGGATCTCCCGCAGAATATTCGGTATTCAGCTGAGAGCGCCGCCGAATATTCGGTATTCGATAAAATCACTATTCGTTGCATCTCTATTACAGACAGTTGACATTTGTATGAAATGGCTATGACGTAGGCTGTCAATTTGCCTAACAATTAATTACTCTGACTGCAGGTCCGGCACATCCTGGCCCGATAACCCCACTATCACTTTGCAGTCAGGTTACAGCCCGACCGTCGAGAGAATGCGACCCTGACACCTGTCAGTTGCACAATTTCTATTAGTAATAAGGATCAAATTTGCAAAACACATATTCGTTAGCATTCCCTCGACGGCCGGATTGTAATACATTATTTTAACGATGCTGGAAAGAAAAAAGATCTTTACTTTCAGCTTATAGAAACATGCTAACCTGCTTGCACAATGTTTTGTATTCAATACAAAAATGTCTGTCTAAAGCTGGTGCCGAGTAATAAATTAATGTTTGACTGCTTTATCTAGGTAGGTTTTGTTATAACAAAGTCACAGTATAATAATGTTACAGTAGTTTATCTTCATAGAAAACGGCCGATACACGCACTTAGAAATCTCAGTATATACCAGAACGCAATAGTTCGAGTGCGCGGTAGTTACGCACGGACGGACGCGTATTTCGCTACCGAGCGGCCGCAGGTAATTAATACAAGTTCACTGCCCAGATAAACTACTGTAGCTTTATTATTCTGTTGTAAAGGCGACATTGTGTGCAGATTGTGTATTGTGTCATTGTGTGGTTTTCCTCACATTTTTCCTTCATTGTTTACATTAATTACTACCTCCTACATACAAACAAAAAGTTTTAAAGGCTTAGTAACTAGATATATTAACAATATCTAAAACCTAATTAATTTCAACCAATTTTCAAATCATGTTTGGTTTTGGTCGCATAGTAAGTAAATATGCAGTTTTTAACACAGTATAGTTTGATATGCTGGCCGAAACTGTAATAATCGCGTTCGCGGTCTCCAGGTTTTAATATGAGGTTAGACAGCAGACTTACCGATGATTGAATCGACGAAGGTATCAGAAATCTGAAGGCCAATTCTCGTACCTAAAACCGTTCAAATTCAGCAACAGTCAAATGTCAAAAATGTAGGTAAACCTTATACAATTTTTGACAGATTGAGACTGCGATGAGATTGTGAACGTTGTTAAATATACGGGAATTGTCCCTCTGTTCCAAACTTAAGTATGTATCATAAATTCATCAACTTTACACCTTTGCCTTATGCAGTACTTATTTAGTTACATTATGCAAGTAGTATATCATTCATTATGTACTTACATTCATAACTTCCCGCCCAAAAGAAGTTTCAGCCCAGTTGTCAGATTTGTTCATTCTTTCTTGAACACACTCTGGAATGCAGTCATCAGAACTGGAATATAGTAACAAATGATGTCAAAAAAATTCTGAAGAATTTCGAACTACATACATACAATGTTGATTATTTTATTCCTTTATGTTGCTGTGAAGTTGATTTTTAAGTCTCAGTATGTGTTTGGTTAATATTCTCAATAATGATGTTGCGTAATAAAAATCTAGCGCAATTGATTAATTGGTTTTAATAAATATCCCATGTTTAAGATATTTTGTACATTCTTGTTACCCGACTGTCCCAGAAGGAGAGTAATGTTTTTGTTTTATCCAAACCTGAAAAGGGGTCACTGTACTCATCATTATGAACAACTGTTACTATGGGACCAAACCGCAAAAAAAAAAAACAAAATCAGCTTTTCCATACATTTGTGTTTACATAAATCAACAAAATGTAGGGAAAAGCAGTTTTTTTCTGAGATTATAGGTTTTGTCCCATAGTAATGCGCTGAGCAGACGATGAACAATTTGTCCGCGACGACGATAAAACGTATTGTTAATCTATGCAATAACACACACTAAGGACAAATATACTCCCAGGATGTTCATAAAATTCCAAATTGTCCAATGTCTGCTCAGCGCTTTAACGTTGTTCATAATGATAAGTACAGTGACCCCTTTTCAGGTTTAGGATAAACAAAAACTAAGCTTGTACGAAACGATACTCACAACATTTTTTAATTTGTTCTTTTTTGACCATGGGCTGGGTCATGATACGTTTTATTTTTATTATTGGGTTTGACACCGTCTCCCGAGATTTCGTGACTTAACATGGATATTTTATAATAACCAAAACTGCATTTGCTTCTTTTTTATAAAATATCCGTGTTGTTAGGTCATAACACGGGTCATAATCATATAATAATCATTGAAACCCCCTGCCAATACGAAACGAGTCAAATCTTTTTTGGGTTTGTCTACACTTGCTTCACATCTGAATTTTATTTCAGGTGTGCCTTAAGTTATATGATAACGACCTACTGGTACCTATATTATGAAGACTAGGCTATCAGTAAAAGTAGAGTTTAATCTGTTCACAGAGAACAGCAACAACTTGGCTTGATTCCGTCCATTTACTTTCCTATTCCTTGACAGACATGTGTAGCTTAGCAAATACATACACGCAGAGTGTATCAGAAAGGTGTGGACATATTTAAGGGTGTGGTACAGACCATCAAACTGAACAACTTTTTCCATGGCACCAACATCGTAATCGCGAAAAAATATCAGCCGCCCCATGCTTTTAGGTCGAGTATTGAAGCTTTGTACGGGACAGCTGATAATTTTTTCTCGATTACGATGTTGGTCCCATGGAGAAAGTTGTTCAGTTTGATGATCTGCACCACACCTTTCTGATATACCTAGTATACAAACGCCTTACTACTATGCGGGTAGGCAGAAACTACGTAGCGCAGCCTGCTGCGGTCAATGCTTATTTCTCATCACTCTCCTACCCTTATCCCAATTTATTTGGGGTCGGCACAACATGTCTTTTTCTTCCATACTTGTCTATTAGTCGTCATCTCGGTAGTCACTCCCTTTCTAGCCATATCATCTTTCACACAGTCCGTCCATCGTTTCTTTAGTCTTCCCCTACTAGTATATACATCCACATTCATACTCAAAACTTTCCTGACGACATTTTCCTCATTCCTCCCGCATCACTTTACATATTTCTAC
This sequence comes from Cosmia pyralina, assembly GCA_946251885.1. NCBI lineage: Eukaryota > Metazoa > Arthropoda > Insecta > Lepidoptera > Noctuidae > Cosmia > Cosmia pyralina. The sequence continues at coordinate 10,775,142 of OX276362.1, read as the reverse complement.
CTAACCAGATACTTCGATGTAATCTTGTAGTTTCTCACCACCAGCTTTAAGAGGCCGACGACGCATCGCATTATGTAGCAATTTGGCAGTTGTAATGACGTTTATTTTGAGTCTTATATAAGCATATTTTTTTTATTTCAGTATGAAATTTTAATTTCTTATGAACTAAAGTTTATTCTGAGCGTTTTTAGTAGTTTGAATCTTGTTTGTGTCTTGAATGGGAGCGTTTTTATAGATATTCCATACATATTTCAAAATTCAGAAGCCGCTATGAACTAAACCACTTTATTAGAGATATTATTATATATTTCTTATTTCATTTGCGTACGTACATGAGTACGTACGACTACAGATCAAGCTATACATTTCCAGTATAAGCTGATCTCGCATTGTTTAGGATTTCCTTACAATGAGAGGTCAGTGTAAACTGGAAATTATAGCTTGATGTGTAGCCGTGTGTAGGTACAGTTATCAATCCATTTAGCTCGACAAAAATGCAGTTGTTCATTTTATGTAAAACTTGCTTCGAAATATTGGCTCTATATAAATAGATGAGAAAAAATTGTAAAAAGCGAGACCGCTATAAACTATAAGTACTAATAACTATTCTCCACCGCTCAATAAGTCAAACGTTGTCGAAGTCTTTCAGTTTCTCAGAATAACAACGCCAAAGTTGGACATTTAACGCAAAAATAACGGTCGAAATGTAATATGCCTCTTAATGATATTTATTATGGTGTACATTTCATATACCTATACTTTTTTATTTACCTCAAGTTCATTGATACTTCTTTGACAGGCCAAGGCCCCGATTTACTTGAGTAAACACATTTAACAAAACATGCTTATGTACTTAATATTTTTTTATGCGTAATAAAATAAGTGACCGTGGTTTTTATGGACCTCTAGTGTACTTACACTAAGTTTTGAATATTCGGCCTTGTATTATACTATGAATGACAATGAGGATAGTTGACAACATCTGACTTAAATAAAGGTAGGTAAACAAAAAAACCACGTGTCTGGTTAACCGACTCAATGTAATACCTGTCACTTCAGTCGTCATGCTACGACACAGTTGTACTCTTCAATTTAGCAACTTATACAACGAATTATAAAGTTGCTAAATTGAAGAGTACTAATGTGTCGTAACATGGCAACTGAAGTGACAGGTATTACGTTTAGTCGGTTAACCAGACACGTGGGTTTTTTTGTTTACCTTTGTTTAATTACCTAAACCGATGGAGTATAGAATTCTATCTTATGATTATAAGATAGAAATCGTCGTTGACCATCCATAGTCACTAGGGTTTCCTAGTGACTATGGATGGTCAACGACACTAATGCTCAAAAAAAGCAAGGTTTTAGAAGTACCTACTTTTGTCAATGATAGCATACTAGTTTCTTGTGGACTGTTCAAATATTTAAGTAGGTAGATTAGGAGCTTTCATACATAAATCTTCAACGCAGGAAACCTCATAGATCATGAAGTTTCCACCACTGCATCAAAGTAGCCTTTATTAAACTCTAAACTTAGAAGTTTAAAAGTTGCATATTTAAATAAATGCACAAAGTAGAGACTAACAATTTTATGTACAGGGTGTATCAGAAAGGTGTGGTACAGACCATCAAACTGAACAACTTTCTCCATGGGACCAACATCGTAATTCCAAAAAATTATCAGCCATCTCATACACACCTTTCTAATACAACCTGTATATTTGTGTTGCCACCTACCCCATGGGCAAAAGGCGCGAGTTTATGTATGTATGTGTATAAATATGAGAACACAAAAGCTGCTAGGCGGCAAAACTTTGTGGTAGGTACTAGCTTATGCCCGCGGTGTTCGCCCGCGTTGAGGTCGGAAATTATACCACGCGAACGTACTACCGGGATTAAAAAGTATCCTATGTCCTAATCCAGGTCATGCATGGTATACCCATACCCATCCGTTCAACCGTTTTAGTGTGAAAGCCTAACAAACTCACTTTCGCATTTATAATAGTAGTTAAAATTACGTCTCCGGAAAGAGCCTGTTTATTACAAATAGCTTTAGAAACCACTTAAATACCTTGGAACATTCATTATAAACTCGGAATTCAAAGATAATCAGATGTCTACTATAAAGGACATTCTGCCATCTGTCGCGCGTGTCTGTTATAACGATTACTATTCAATGGCAGGCAGGAAAACATCTGGTTACCTCCCCTGACTACGGTACAGGCAGATGTGTTAGTAAAATAGCTTATTTAACATCTGTTTCGTATTGGAACGAAGTTCTTTAACTCGGCTTGCGGTAGGAGTAAATTGGTAGAAATCGTCACATAACGAAAAAGTGATATGCCCAAAAAAGTCAGTTGCCCAAAGTGTCAATAAGTTTTTGTTTTTAATACGGAGCCATCTAGTATAAGTTTTTAGCACGCTACTAGATGGCTCTGTATTAAAAAAACAAAAACTTTTGACACTTGAAACTGACTCTTTCCTCCTAGGGTTTTCACTCACATCTGCCTTGTATGACCAGATGTATGAACGTAAATGAAGGAGTGTAGCAGGTGGCGCTCTGTAGTTTCTGGCTACCTCATGGGAAGAAGGCAGAGTTTATGTATTTATAAAATTACGAACTTATTTATTACACTCCAATAATCACATTTTAGGCGGCATCTGACAACCGGGTAGGTAGATACTGTTAGCTTTTTTTAATAACAGCACAGGACTCCTGGACTCTCTGTCAAGAATTTACAGAGAGTCGACGTGTTTAATCAGTATTCATCCTGACTAGAAATCTATATAAATAAAAATTGCCGAATGTATGTAAGCGCATCTTCAGAACGGTTGCACCTATTTGGCTAATTCTTTTTTTGTTGTGTTTGTAATTGTCAAGACAAGGCTTGTATGACAGATTATTTTTTGGAAAATTCACTGGAAATCTGGATGGTATTTTTTTATGAAAACAGAGTTAACCACTGTAGATAGAGACATGAAATTCACCCGGGCGACGCCGGGCACAAACAGCTAGTAAGGGACAAAGAAAGCAAACAACATACTGAGATTCTTCATTACAGGTTTAAAAATAATATCAGGTTTGGGTATCACAGCAAAATAAAAGAAATAAAATAACCAAAAATATTGTTCAATAGCTTTATTTTACAAAAAAGAACATTACTAATTAAGTTTAATATTATCACAGACAACATAATTTATAAAATACCTGAAAAGGAGTCTTATAATTATAAAATTACTCGAAAATTAAATTATATTAAATTAAATCTTCTCCGCAAAAGAAAATGGCTTGTTTTGAAAATGCTAGATGTTGAAATATGGCATTTTGTTCAGTTTTATGAATGCAGACATGCGATTCGTGACATTGTCAGAAGATATCGTTAATTTTATAACAAATAACATCACGCCTGTATTCCCCGAAGGGTCGTGCAGAGGTGTACCTATAGTACACCCACATTTCGCTAGTTATGTTTACGTCCCACGTAATGGGGGGCGAGCCTGTTACCATCGGTTTAGTCCTATCTCGACACCCATGAATTAATTGGGAATTTTTTGTGGGCATTATAAATAAATTCATGGTTGCCGAGATGGGAAGGAGCCGAGTTGGGAATACCTTACCATCAACCGGGTACGAATCTAGACTCCAGGCTGCTACTGAGAAATTCATGACGGAATAACCCAATAACACTTTGGCCGACTTGGAAATCGAACCCAGGGCTTCATGCGATTTTTAAACTTAACATGAAATGAAGTATGTATTACTCATTGTACAACAGTTCAATGAGACAAATCGCATGATCGCATTCATCAACTTCGACTGTTAAACTATTGCAAACATTAACTAATTAAGTATTGATAATTTCAACTTTATGAACACAGAGATAAAGTCTATTTTAGATTGCTTGGTACAACTTGATTATGCATGTATCTATTCTGCAAATGCCTAGGCATTAGCCCGAATAATTTAACCTAGTATTTCTAAAGTATTCTGCTATAGATAAGCCACCGTCGCTAGATTTTGTAATTGTCATTTTTTTTTTTACCATTTTTCTTGTTACTAATTTTATTGTACTTAGTCGATAGTTAAGTAGTTGTGGCTGGAAAAAACACACTTATGAATACCAATCCACTGTTAAGAGATTTTTATTGATTTCGTTTCGCACGTTAAGCCGTTGGCCGGCTATCATTCGTGGATCTTTGACATAGGTTACGGATCGTCATAAGGCCGAAGGTCTGACAACCAGTCTTTCGAAGGGGTATCGTATTACCCACTTTTGTGGAGGTAATAGGCAGTCGCTCCATGTAAAATTACTTATTTTGTTTTCTTTGACTCTTGGATCTCTTCTTTTTTAACCCGTCGCGCGCTAATTAGCAGACACAATTGAAATTCTATTGTTATCTGTACACATGGTGTACAATCGACATTTTAAGAGTTAATGTTCGTGCGAAGATGGCAAAGAACTCATTGATATAGTACACTTCAGCCGATCTATTCTGCAATAGTCTTACTTAAAACTTAGGTAAAGTGCTGTCAATAGGGCCAATTCTGTCAACAAGTGGCCATTCTACTTGATGGCACTATACCGTATTCAGGGAGCCGTGAGATAAAAGGTAAACAAACAAACAAACCATAAAAGTCCGTTCAACCGATTTTGACTTCTATTGCGTTGGTGGCATGACAAATGGCAGCTGCAGTAAACAGTTGGTATTGTAACCTCTTTTTTGCCTTTAAATAAAATAAAATAAAAAAATAAAAAACTCCTCTTTTTTGCCTTTAATGCCACCCTTAAGCCTACGGAAGTCCAAATCGGTTGGACGGACTGCAAACAAGGTTTGTTTCAATGTCTCATCTTATTGTGAATGGAATAACTCATTTCACCTAAGTTATAACGGCGAGATTTATACAGACCCTTCACAGTAATTTTACCTCTGATTTTGCATCTATTGTCGATGCAATAAGGTTGCTTTTGGGTTGCTACCATTGACAAGTGTGTCATAATCACAGTGATCTTTATTTCCGTTGCAATATAGTTGATATTGGGTTGCTGCTGTCAGAGGTAAAATAATCTGTGGACGGTATGTATAGAATCAACCAGCAGTTGGCAGTTTTGCTTCGATTTTTATATGAAATATTTTCTCCCAGCTTTTACTTAGAGCCTGTTTGACCACCTACAATTAAGTTCCTAATAACTTTCTTGGCAAATAATTTCACACACATTTTGTACCATTTTTGAATTTATTCGGACATCGTTAAATAGGCCCTTAGGGTTATTTCCAGCCTGTTACTAAGATAAATTTTTAAACATGGAATTGTACTGCAGTATTATTATGCGTGAATTAATAAATAGTACTCGTAATAATTGTGCATATTACGTCAGTTAAGTAGAACCGTGTATATCTAACCTAAGCTATAATACAACAGAATGTAGTAAAACCACTACACGCTAGATAGGCAACATACAGTCTCAGATTTAACTTTTTATTGTTTTTTTTTTATAATTTAGATTTTTTTAAATCAGAGTAGGGGAACACCATAGAAACGGTGGATGGGTTGTGTGAAAGATGTAATGGCTGATAGTGATGGAGGGAAGAAGACGTGCTACATAGACTATAAATAAATAATTTAGGATAAACGCAGAAGGGTGATAATTGATTAGGCATTGTTTGCGTTCTGTATAAAGCGTTTAAAACGCAACATGTATTTATCTGCCTGTTCACTAGTGGCTAATAAATGGAGAACCATTTATAAATCAACGAAATTTTCGTTTTTAATCATATTTAGATATGTTCACATTTACGCGAACGAAGCAAAAGGCAAAGCTAGTGTTACGGAGTTAAAAAAATTGCTGTCATTGCGTCTTTTTTCTTATATTGCGTTCTCAATAAATTAGTAGAGGTACAATACAGTACACTACGAAGAAATATTACTTAAGGAATAAATTGCATTAATAAAAGGGCCCACGTTTTCAATAAAAGGGTATCGCAGACTGTTTAGATATGTACGCTAGATAATCATCGTTTTTTCGCCGCCATGACTGGCCACCATGCAAATCGACTTGACCCAATAACGTGGAACATTTGCTGAATACCTAATGAAGTATTATAGTAGTTAGTTTTGCACACTGTAATTAATGGGGTCTTGGTTTTATTGTAATTTGTTCTGAGCCTCAGAAAGAAAAAGCTGCGATTTATTGGAAAACAAATTTAACGTGCATCTGGTTTTAAAAGTGTTTGCGTTGAGAAGTTATGGAGTTGTAAAAAGGCAACTTATGTAGAACAAGATGTTTTTTTGAAGAATTCAGCTGTAAATGAGTTTGATACTCGAATATTTCCAGTGAAATGAATAGTAGAAAAGAGAAATAATTTATGGCAATATTATTATGAGCAGGATATTGCTTAATTTTGAATACACTAATAATATATCCAACGAAAGCAAACGCTGCACTAATAATTTGATACAACAGCTATTGAATTTCAATACTTCAAGTAATTTAGTTATTCAGGCTCAGCAATAACTTAATTCGCAAAACATATCATTATGGTTGCATCACCCGAAGGAATAGGCAGATGTGTGCACCAGTTAAATTATGTATTAGTACCATGATATAGTACTTATTTCGAAATATTCTTTAAATACTACCCCCACACTATAAAAGTGCGAATAACCCATACTGCCAAGTTCAATCAAAGGTTTTTTCTCGGTAACACGAGAGGTACCTAATCGCGAACGTGACGATTTCGCAACCGGCGCCATGTAAAGTCACGGATTATTGTGAAATAAGTACAGCCGTGCGTCCGACAATGTATCGAATTACTTGACACTCGGAAAATTGTCGATGTGACTGAAGTATGGGACAAAGGAGTGTGACTGAGCAAATACAAGTATTTTCTAATATATGGAAGCAAAGATTTAGATTGCTGGATTTGCCTTCACCATACTTAGCCAGGAATCCGCTGGACGCGGGAAGCAAAGAACCGGTCGAAGTGGCGGTGCTTGGGGGAGGCCTATGTCCAGCAGTGGACGTCTTTCGGCTGAAATGATGATGCTGATACTTAGTCATGCGAAAGTGTTCATACCGAGAAGAGTGAGCTCACGCATTGTTAATAGCATTGTGTCAGAGGTGTCAAAACGAAAGAGAATCGCGACTATGTTTTGACGCGGTGGAACGAATCTAACGATTTAAATCTTTATATGTATGATAGGAATAGCTGCATTGAAAAAAGTTGCCATAACGTATTCATGGATTTTATATTTCGATTTCGACTTTTAATGCAATGTCGCAAAGGGTCTTTCACATAAGCGACTTTTAAGAAGCAATAAGAAAGTTTTGATCAGCCTACACGGTTAATGAGATTAAGTCATAAAAAGATTAAGTATCTCATTAATATTGCTTTTTATAATGTAGGAACACCAATAACTGACTCAGAGGCAATAGCTCCATGTGAAATACTGGTATTCAGCTGCGTCCGGTTAGACTGGAAGCCGACCCCAACATAGTTGGAAAAAGGCTAGGCAGATGATGATGATTGTAGAAATACCAATATTATAATAACTCCTATAATCAAGTCGTGACACGATATTTAATAAGGACTTTAATTACCGCATAATGTAATGCGACTAAGCATTCTCGTTTTACTACACGAAACATTCAATTTCAAACGTTACTAATGACAATTTAATATACCTACGTATCAAAAACCTTTTGTAAAACAGTCCATTACAATTTAGGCACGAGTTTAAATTCAATTCAATTATAAATTAATTGAAGGTTTTATTGCTTTTTTACTATTATTAAAAGATGCGATATAAAATGCATTAAAACAAGAGTTGTTAATTTTTTAATTACTGGTATCAAAATGGCTGAAACCTCAGTCATATTTTTTATAAAAATCTAAGGGTTTTATATATGTATCCTTAGAAAATTGCATATATTATTTATATTGTCATTTAAAAGATTCATATCGATAGGCAATCGACAGTCATTATTATATTTACCACAGTTTTGACATAATATCTAATTGAATTTTAATGATTGCAATACTATGCATGATTACATATTAAAGAATCGGCTCAATGTCACCTGGTCATGTGTTCTCGTCTGAGTTACGACCTAGTATCTATTAAAATGGCTAGGCAACCTGTCTGCACCTCTATGAATGTATAATAAATAGCGAATTAATAGGAATATTAATAAATATCTATCAATAAGTTATCGAAGTGTATTTTTTTGTTACAGCAACTTTGTGGAAAAGATATTTAATGTTTCAAGTTTTAATTTTAAAATGTCTGTAGGTATTTGTCCCCGAGAACTAACACTATCATAAACAAATAGCAAGTATCCTAAATTAATAGGAACATCATTAAAAAACAAAATAGCAACCGTTCGCACAACAGTTGCTGTAACACCGCCATCTTGAACTCCAAAATTGAGTACAACGCCATCTAGTTTTAATCACAAGAAACTTTCGTCCTAAAACTTAAATACATAGAAAGAAAAAGACGCATTCGAGAGTGTAATGTCCACACCTTGATCCGCCACAGTCTGAGTATTCCTCCTGAGTGTGCGAGGTGTCTCTCTCAATGTCTGATAGATGTGGGTATAGACTTGCTGGTTGTTGTAGGATCGCTCCGTTAGTCTGTGAGTCCTTTTTGTTGTTGTTTACTTTTATTCTTTTTACGTCTTCTAATACTGATAGGACTACGGGCGAATCTTGCGAACCTGGAACAAGAACAAAAAATAAATTATGTTTAGAATGTTTCAAGAATATATATAAATTAGTATTTGAATGATAGGAACTATTTGCTTTATCTGGGTTATACGAGTAAAAGGAAATTCTTTTATTCTTAATCATGGGGAAATTCCCATGATTGTCGTGGTTATTTCAAAAGACAGTAGTAATTTTAAGATTGATTGATGTTATAAGGTAAATTGTAGTTTAATGAACAAACATCTTATTGCAATTCAAGACACTACCTAGCATTTATTATTATGTTCAGTGTAATAATATAAGATTGGATTGTTTTGCATGAAAAAAAAAAACCTGGTGTCATCATCTGCTTAGCCTTTTCTCAACTATTTTGTAGTCGGCTTCCAGTTCAATATTTTGCATGGGGAGACTGCCTACTATCTGACGTCCATATCCTTGTTAATGATATATAGTTACTAATAGTTAATGTATAAGTAGGTAACTACGAACTCACTTCGTCTTTTAACAGGCTGTGATCCAATAACTCTATCCTCCTTCTCCACCTCTTTTTCCTTATCATTAGGCTGTTCCTTCTTCTCATCAAAGGTGACTTTGGGTATATTGGCAATGATTTCCGGCTTCTTAGTTGTTTGTGTAAGGCTGGTGGTACTACCCATGAGGGGAGCCTTTTCTGAAGGGTCTTGCTCGCTTGCGTCATCGTCCGAGTCATTTGGGCTTTCGGCTTTTTGTGGTTTGGCCTGGAATTGAGAAGAAATTCGGTTATTTAGGTGTAATAAGACAGTTTTTTCAATAATTAAATACCAGCCTCTGTCCCACTGCAGGGCTAAGGCCTCTTCTCATACAGAGAAGGCGATTTCAGACTTATATTAACTATAGTCTGGTTTGGAGGAGCTCGTGGCTAAGTAATAACAGCCGCACGGGTCGATCCATCAGGTTAAGCTACGCTTGCCGGGGTTGGTCAGTGGATGGGTGACCATTCTTTACATACCGAGACTCCTCCGTGCCTCGGAAAGCACGTTAAGCCGTTGGTCCCGGCTGTCAATCGTGGATCTTTGACAGTCGTTACGGGTCGTCAGAAGCCCGAAAGTCTGACAACCAGTCTTACCAAGGGGTATCGTATTACCCAGTAACTGGGTTGTGGAGGTCAGATAGGCAGTCGCTCCATGTAAAATACTGGTATTCAGCTGCATCCGGTTAGACTGGAAGCCGACCCCAACATAGTTGGGAAAAGGCTAAGCAGATGATTAACTATAGTCTGGTTTCCTCACGATGTTTTCCTTCACCGATGTCAGTAACGTCTAAGATAAACTCAGAAAGTACTAGCAGGTTAAATTAGGTCGTGATTTTCCGCCCACAGTAGAACAAGACACGTAGATTTTTTTTATACATAAATTAACAGTGGAAATCTTGTTTAAAACCCACGTATTGGGTTTTCCTTGCTAGCTTTTATTTAATGAGGAAAATTTAACGATTTCAAAGTTGATGTCGATGTTATTGCTGTCATAAGGTAACGAATTTATTACGTTGATATGCGTCGAATCGCAAATGTCATTATGGTCTAGCACCAGTAATAAGTACATAATAACACGGATAAGATCAGAAACTACGTATAAATATACAGATTACTATTACCACTTAACCAAGTAACCAAGGAATATAATGGCAGCCCAACATTACAAAAAAAAATGTGTTCATAGATTATTTCAAAATATAGAACATCAATCAATCAATCTGCCTAGCCTTTTCCCAACTATGTTGGGGTCGGCTTCCAGCCTAACCAGATGCAGCTTAATACCAGTATTTTACATGGAGCGACTGCCTATCTGACCTCCACAACCCATTAACTGGGTAATACGATACCCCTTGGTAAGACTGGTTGTCAGACTTTCGGGCTTCTGACGACTCGTAACGACTGTCAAAGATCCACGAATGACAGCCGGGACCAACGGCTTAACGTGCTTTCCGAGGCACGGAGGAGTCTCGGTATGTAAAGATGGTCACCCATCCACGGACCGACCCCGGCAAGCGTAGCTTAACCTGATGGATCGACCCGCGCGGCTGTTATTACTTAGCCACGAGCTCCTCACAAAATATAGAACATCGTGTATCGTATATTTTAAAGAATCATGAAAATAAAATGTAACGCAACATTGTGTAATGAAGGTTCCGCCATGACTCCATGAGGTGCGGATATGTCGAAATTGGAACTCAAAACTGTTTCGCCATTTACCTAACTAGATGATTCATTTCGCCTCGTGAACTTCAAACTAACTGTTTTAATATTTGCATAAGAAGACAGACTACACACTATAAATAGAATCACGTAATTTGGAAGATTATGTTCAGAAGCTGTACAAAGAGATTGGCTAAGAAATAATCCCACATGAGTCAAAGAGTTGAAGTCGGTATAAGTTTGTATGCAAACAAAGTCGCGGGGAATAACTACCTATTAGCATAATAATTTTACATTGACTGGTTTGAAGACCACACCAATCCTATATTTTACTACGACAACATATTTGCATATTTTTGTGGTACTTAAACAAAAAATATCTAATTTAAATTCAACGCAAGATTCAAAGATGGTTGTGAGATTTTTTATTAGTAAGGCTGCGGGTCTATTCCCTTACCCGGTGGGCTTCGATACCATTTACGAACCGAAGTTCCCTGCCAAAAATTGTTATTGCCACAGCCAAGATTGTCAAGATACATCAAAGTTAAAAGCTTTGGTTCGAAATGCGACCCAATATGGACATTGCCAATTGGCATTCGTCCAGAAAAGCTTACAAAGGTACGGGGATGTTAGATATTTTTCAACAAAGAAATAAAATAGACCTCAGAAGAAAGAGCTGGAAGTCAAAAGACCTTTGTCCAGCAGTTGGTTGTTGTGTTTACTTAATCGATCGCGTTAACGTTGACTTACGTCAATTGGTATGGAATAACTGAGTTTCCAATTAGAATACGCGCCTAATCAGTCGAATAGGTATTATAAAAACTCACACAATTATGTGCGCGCAAGTGCTAGTCACCGCCTGAGGTATGTGAGCGGTGAGACGGAGGAGGTAGATAAAAGTGAAGCTAACTCAGTCAGCCAATCTTGTCAATCGCGCGCGTCTCACCGCTCACATACCTCTGGCGGTGACTAATATTTTTCCACGGCTTAACACTTTGCGGGACACTGAACGAGACAATAGATTTATATTGTTATAGTGCGTGCGCAAGTGCTAGTCACCGCCTGAGGTATGTGAGCGGTGAGACGGGGGAGGGCGCAATTGACAAGATTGGCAAACTGAGTTAGCTTGACCTCAGGCGGTGACTAGCACTTGCGCGCGCACTATATGACGTCTATGGGCGTTTAGTATCCCGCAAGTGTTAAGCTATTCTCATATACTTCGTGCAGATACTGGAGAAGACTACAACATATGTTTCGATAGCTTTATATCTAGTGTCCATAAAAGGGCAAGACAGAAACGTCAAGTTGTAAGGTAAGCAAGTTTCCTAAGTGGGCCATGCCACCTGTTGAAAACTTGTAACACAAAACCTTTTTGAGATTTTAATCAAGGTGTTCAAATATCTTATTTTCTCTAATAGATAGATGACGGCTGAATAATTAACTAAGACTGTAAAGTAATAAAAGTGATGTGCTAATTGGGATGATTACTAAAAATTTATTTTTTGTCCGTCATGTACTCCTTACGTGTTGACTGCACCCCATGTGTGCATAAGGAAAAATCCTTTATAATAGGTTGGGGAAAAAGTTTCTTCGCATTTTTTAAGAAAATTCAAAACATTTTTTAATATACATTATTTACATTTATCTAAAGTATGTAGGTACCATTTTGTTCGGTAACTTTCTGCCATCTTGTAGGTAGGGACATGATCCCATTGCTATAGAAATTTTGGGACTTCTGATCAAAATACCGCGACAAGTGGTTTTGGCAGTCCTCTCGTGATGTTAACCTGACACTGCCTAAAGAATCTGAAGAGACCGAAACAGGTGGAAATCTGAAGGTGCAAGGTCAGGACTATACGGCGGATGCATCAACACCTCCCAGCCAAACTCTCTTAATTTTTGCTGAGTGGCTAAAGATGTGTGAGGTCTAGCGTTATCATGATGAAAAACCACACCCCTCCCTTCTGTTGATTAATTCCGGCAGCTTTCTCTCAACTTCTTGCTTTAATCTCATCAGTTGTTCGCAGTAGAGTTCAGAATCGATGGTCCTGCCTGGTGGTAACAGCTCATAATCAATAATGCCTTTCCAATCCCACCACACACACAGCATCACCTTGTTGCGAGTGAACCCGGGTTTTGCCACAGTCTGTGAAGCCTGAACGGCCTTTGACCACGACCTTTTTCGCACGTTCTTGTCGCACGTGATCCACTTTTCATCTCCAGTTAGTAGCTTCTTCAAAAATGGTTCGGTTTCATTACGTCGTAATAAAGAATCACAAATGAGTACACGGTTCATTAGGTTTCTTTCAGTGAGCTCGTGAGGTACCCAAATATGGAGCTTTTTTGTGTACCTAGTTTTTTTCAAATGAGCCAAAACTGTTTTGTGGTCAATTCCCAGTCCTTCAGCTACGTTGTAACTACTGATATGCCGATCTTGCTCCACTTTTTCAAAAATGGCATCCATTTTATCCGTGATCCATAGATCCGTGACCAGAGCGTCGTGCATCTTTGGCATCAAAATTTCCGGATTGAAAACGCTTAAAACAAATTTGTGCTACTCTCACAGACACTGCACTGGGTCCATAAACATCACAAATTTTTTTCGCGGCTTGCGTTGCATTTTTACCTTTTTTGTAGTAAACTTTTAAAACGTATCGAATTTCTTCATTAGATTCACTCATCTTAACAGTACGAAAAACAAATGAAAATCACACTTTTTCCTAATTTGAATTTGGAATTATGTTCTTTAAAATTTAAACTTTCAATGTTACCAAAACCAGCCAGATATTTTATTTTAAGTTCATACATACTATACCAAAGATATTTTATTTTAAGTTCATACATACTATAATGCGAAAAGACTTTTTCCCCAACCTAATATAATAGGTATTAAGCACATATCATATATACAGGGTGTGGCGTAAATAGTGGTCCAACGTGAAGGGGTCGATACACCGTATAACTAGCTATCACATACCACAATTTGAACCATTTTTCTCCAGTCTCAGAATAAAATATTTTATATTATTAGTTGAGAAATTTACACCTTGCTTTACTAATTTGACTGTATTTTCTATAAATGACATTATTTTTTAATTTTGCTTTTTGTTTATAACTGTGAAATGCATGTGCTATCATATGCAAATGCAAAAATAATTATTATAAAGCAAGTTGTCAATTAAAAAAATTGTATTCAGAGTCCTAGCAAAAAAAAAAAATGTTTCAAATTGTGATGTGAGATAGTTGAATATACGGTGAATCGACCCCTTAACTTTGGACCACTAAGTACGCCACACCCGTAAAAAAACATCATCCGATAGAAAAAAATCATCATCAGTAGTTGTGAACCTATGGGGTTCGCAACTAACCGCCCCCTCCCCCAGGGGTTTTGGATTCATAAATTAGTACTTACATAATTTACATCTAAACGTGTAGATTATTAAAAAATATTGGACACGTATTTTTTCTTTATGTAGGTAATCAGAAGATTACATTGAATTAAAATATGGCATGACGTCACGCCTAGCTAGATTTTATACGTCGAAGAGACGTAGCGAGCCCCCACTCCCAACTTTAATGCGTGTTATCCAAGTATTTTTTTTTTAATATGATAAAGCAAAACATACGTGTCTAATATTTTTTTATTATCTGACTAACGGACTAAATAGAATTTCTTTTTTTTACCCAGGCATCAATCATCCCTATGCAGCTTTCCTGGAAGTTAAGTTTGAATATTGAAAATTTGAAAAGGCTCTTTTATCTGGTTGATACTAGACTAGAGTCATCTGCCTAGCCTTTTCCCAACTATGTTGGGGTCGAAACCAGTCTAACCGGATGCAGCTGAATACCAGCATTTTACATGGAGCGACTGCCTATCTGACCTCCACAACCCAGTAACTGAGTAATACGATACCTCTTGGTAAGACTGGTTGTCAGACTTTCGGACTTCTGACGAACCGTAACGACTGTCAAAGATCCACGAATGACAGCCGGGACCAACGGCTTAACGTGCTTTCCAAGGCACGGAGTAGTCTCGATATGTAAAGATGGTTACTCATCCACGGATCAACCACGGCAAGCGTAGCTTAACCTGACGTATCAACCCGTGCGGCTGTTATTACTTAGCCACGAGCTCCTGGCTCTAGACTAGAGTAAAGACATGAATTAAGTTTCTACGAGAGAATAGAGAAACCCAATGTATTGCTTTCTTTAGACGAAGTTGAGTGAATTGCGGTCATTTTAGTCTAGTTTTTTTTTTTTCATTCTACTCATTACGTAATTTGAAAATGACAATCTCACTGCTGCTTCTGCTATTTTAATTATTGTGTATCGCTTTGCAAAGTTCATTATCTTTCGCCCAAAGGTCAATAAACAGTCCAGTTTTAACCTAATTTGCTTAGAGCCTACAACTGTACCACATAATTTATTTTCGCATGATTTTCTCAGCCTTCAATCACCGTTAAAGCTTCACTTAACACTATACATACAACTTATTAGTACTTCTTACGCCACGTTTCGCAATACGACCTCTTTTTAGGGGTAAGGGCGTGTACGCACCGCGTTTACGGCATTGTCAATTATCGTGTATTGTGTATTTACTGTACACTTTCGTTACTTTGTGGTGGTTACGTCATAAGTTTTCGGTGTGTTTGGTGATGGAGAAACAAGAACACGAATTAAGTTTAAAAAAACTGTAACCCGACTTCGGTAAAAACATTTTGGCGTCAAAAATCCGCCATTTTGATTATTTTATTCAAGTCAAATCATTTATTCCAAATAGACACATAAAAGGCACTTTTGAACCTCAAAATTATTTGAATATATCCAGTGACACTCGCGCAATAAAGACGAATCTAACGACATATCATTCATCAAAATCGGTTGAGCCGTTGAGCAGTTATGACACAGAACGGACATACATACGTACAAGCCAAACACATGACCCTTCGCCGCAGTCGGGTAAAAGGCTTGAGTTTTTGGCCTGATACACGTAAGTGTAGGTACCCTAGGTGCAAACTGCAAATGTAAAGGTCCTAGCTTATATGTGTAAATAACAATGTGATATTTTTTTGTTTTCAGGATTAAGAGCCGGCAGACTACAGGCTTTCTATCGGCCGAAAGTTTAGTCGATTTTCCTATTCAGTATGAAGATGTATGCAAGTGCGCACATATAACAATCGAACTTGCACACATCTTCGAAACCGACCAAATATCGGTCGACATAGTCTGTAGTATGCGGGGAGTCTATTGCTTCAGCTTTTTGGTACCTATATTAGGCCCGATAGTTACAGAAAAAATATAATCCTAATCCCATACGACCGTATGGGATTAGGATTTGGATTTGGGACCGCTCAATGACCAGTGAGCGCTGTTCTTTTTAACTTGTGATGTTCAACGCTGATTCTTAACCCAAGATGTATTTAAAATTATTTATGATTTTATCGGGATGTGCGAGTATTTTAATTTTTTCGCAGGGCTCGCCTAGAAATAACTCTTCGAAAGCGGAAAAGATAAAATTACGACAATCTATCCTTCGTTTTTCTCATTAAATCTACCCACATTACTCTGAAATAACTTACCGAGTACAGTTCTTAATTTCCTTTCTAGGGAAAGAAGCAACAGGAAATAAATAGCTCTGGTTTGTTGCTCCCGACGGGAATAGCTCGGGAAGTAAGGAGTTGGAGCGAGGAGACGTCGCGTTTTGTGAAGAATTATGGTATAGTTAAGGAAAGCTTGTCTTTCGTGGGAAGTTTTTTAAATAGACGTTCTTTGCTTAGAAAAATTGTTAAGTAGTTTAATCGCACTTAATCTAGGACTGTGGATTGTTTCATGGTGGTTTGGATATAAAAAAAGATTAAAATAGCATGTTAGTCGACGTACGCACGGACGTAAAAATATCGCGGCTGAATTTTATCGCGCGCTGTATTTTCAACTCTAGTTGTTGAGCCGAGCGTTGAGAATCCAACTTAACAACTCCAGAGTGCATTCTAGCACGTCGAAAAAACACACTGTTGGATTTTCAACTCTCGGCGCTAAGCAGAACGTTGAAAATCCAATGCGCGAAAAAAAATCGCCGCTATATTTTTACGCCCGTGTGAACGTCGACTTAAGCCTCCATAATATTTTAATCATTTTTTTAAGTCTATTGCAATTGCTGTCTCAATTGCGTTAAGGCGCTCCACTCCCTCACCAGGAGCATTTACTTGTAATGTAACCTTTACCCGCGACCTAGCCGTGTTACTTCTACCTATTTAATGATATATATTAACCTATCCAGCTGGTTTCAACTATCTCTCTCCACTACCTAGCAGTTGATGGCCTGCGCAGCCTCCTTGCAAAGCTTATGCCTAATGTTCGTGAACGGGCGCTGTCAGTCTGGTCTGGTCTCTCTCACTGGTCATCTGTTAGCTGCCACGGCTTATTTTAATTTAGTTGTTTTAACTTGCTCGTCTTCCTACATTGTTCTCACCAATATTTTGTAACAATATTTTGATTTAAGAGTGTCCGTGGTTTCTTTTTTTTTTTTTTTTTTTTATTTATTTAACGTTTATACAAAAGAATACAGGATAAAATTATATAGCAACCAAAAAGCACTAAGGCCACCACCCCACCACTAAAACCACTTACCCGTTCTTTCCCATAGAAACCTACTATCTACCCTTTGGAATGGGCGACTAGCTTCATCTTTCTGACTAACCGACGCGACCCCTTAACAATTCAAAAGCGCCTTAAGTAATTGGTTTATTTGAAATAAATGCTTTGAGTTTGAAGCCCTAACCGTTACTTAATACCTAGTTTTTAGCAAAAAATTTGAGTACCTAAAATATTTTGTAACTGAAACCCTTTAAAAACCCTGGTAATAATATTGTTGCATCAACATTTTGAAGGTTATCCTAATAATGCAATGTACTTTTAACTCGAACCCTATCGCCTTTCGACTACATTTTATAATTTAGACCACACTCTTCAATTAAAAAAAAAATAATAATAAATAAAGATTCCTCTCACCTTATAATGAAATCTGTTCTGCAGCATCTCCATTTCCTTCTCTCTCTCCAGTTTAAACTTATTCGCGATAGTCGTCTCACTAATCGTCTGTTCCTTATTGAATAACGCAGCTAACTTCCCTTTAATTCCACCTCCTAAAGAACTCTGGCTTATATTGTCATCAGGGATATTGTCTTTAGAATTCGTTCTGGAGTTAGCCAAAGAGCTGGGTTTGGTAGGTGTCGTTTTTTGAGCCAATGATTTCTTGTTAGCTGAAAGAAAAAAAAACAAGTGAAATGCGAGGTCGTAGTACACAGATCGACGTCCTATGTGCCAACAATGAAGATTTTTTGTTTGAGTTTGTGTAGAGTACAATGTATGTATTGTAATCAGCAAAAAGGTAGATAAATCACGTTTAGTTCGATGATTCGTGATCGATAACTTGAGAATTTAACAAGATTATTTTATGTATTGCTGCCAGCAGTTATGTAGAAAAGGATTTGTTTTTTACTATCATGATTTCATGATTGTTATAATAAAATACAAACTGCTGAAGGTCGATCAAGGACAATTTTAAAGGTCGTTTTGTTTTTTTTATTCCTTTGCAATCATTATGTAACTTCACCAGCTAAAAAATAAGGCATTTGCTTCTGTCGTTCCTACAAACTGTAGCCAAGATAACTAATCAATAGTAAAAATCCAACTCAAACAATCAATCAATCTGCCTAGCCTTTTCCCAACTATGTTGGGGTCGGCTTTCAGTCTAACCGGATGCAGCTCAGTATTAGTATTTTACATGGAGCGACTGCCTATCTGACCTCCACAACCCATTAACTGGGTAATACGATACCCCTTAGTAAGACTGGTTGTCAGACTCTCGAGCTACTGACTACCCGTAACGACTGTCAAAGATCTACGAATGACAGCCGCAGCCGGGACCAACGGCTTAACGTGCTATCCGAGGCACGGAGGGGTCTCGATATGTACTGCATGGTCGACCGACCGCGGCAAGCGTAGCTTAATTAGTCGATTTTCGAAACAAGAGCAATTTGACCGTTTTCCTCAGCCAATCCAATTCCAATTTACAAATGGATTAAAATTGTGAGAATAAACCTTTAAGTTTATCGCCAACTGTCACAAAGGTGGTTTAATTGTTCCGATTAACGAGGCGAACCTTGGCGGAACATCTGTCTCCGATACGGGTCAAGTGAACTGATCGAGTCAACAAGAGAAGTGATTATGAACTCAATTGATAATAGCTTTTGTTTTTAAATGTAGGTGCGTTCGGCTACACAGGTGATAGGTGATAGGAACGAATTAGAATAAGTTACAGAAGAGCTTGCGTAACTTATCCAACATTGATGGCACACTATGCCATCAATATTGGATAGGTTATGCCATTCTATGGAATAAACACCGAAAGGGTTAGATAGCTAATTAAGGAAGATTTATGGAGATTTCAAGTTCTCATAAATGAGTGACTTCATATTTAAAAAATCTTGTCGTGTATTTCGAGTACTTAATAAAACAGATAGATCACTATCTATATATTGAAACTGGTAGAAAGGCATGCAATAAACGACTGTAATTGACCATTCGATTTCGTGTTGAAGATAATATTCCTGGTGATTTTTACTTCACAAACGAGAATGAATATCACAGAAGAGCAAATGAAATCATAAAGATATAAAACTTAGTAGATGCTGCTGGGGAGTTTTCTTGCGCCACTTTTTCATCCCAGCTAAAGCACTAGGAAGTGGTGAAGGGCGGGCGTTTTGTGGGACTGTCAAAAAGTGTTGATTCTCAGCCTTTTATCTTTTGATTCGGGCGCCGTCAGTTGGGACTGGTCGTCTCTTAGCTGCCATGGCTTATTTTTAATTTTAATATTTAATTTAGTTGTTTTAGTTATTATCTTTTTATTACGGACGCTTTTTAACGTGCACGTCTTTCTACATTGTTCTCACATGTATATTTTCAACTTGAACGATGTAACCAATATTTTGTAAAAATATTATGATTTAAAAGAGTGTCCGTGGAGTTTCTTGCCCGTTCTTCTCCATAGGGATCTACTACGCTTTGGAATGGGCAACTAGCTTCATCTTTCTGACTGACCGACCCATTGACAATTCAAAAGTGCCTGTAATTGGTTTATTTGAAATAAATGCTTTGAGTTTGAGTTTGAGTTTGATTTAGACGTGGAGATGTCGAGAAGCTTGCCATAAATAAATCTGCAATAATTATAAAAAATCACAGAAAGGGAAGGAAGTAAATAAGTAAGGAGAAAACTTTTATCTATAATCTCCACATTTACTAAGTTTAGGTAAAACTTGTTATAAAATAATTAAGTTTACTGGTTAAGCACTTTGCATTTTAATGTTTCCTGAACTTAACGCAACTTTCTATGAACTTAGGGCTCAGAGGAAATACTTATTCCATTATAGTTTCTTGTTTTTCTTGGAATATTAAATGTTCTTACGTAAAAATCAACCAGAAGTACCTATAATATTTTAATGACGTAGTTTACATTGAAATCATTAAAAAAGTTTTTTCCTTATGTGTTAGCCGAGTTGACTACAAGACGTTTTTATCTTCAAACTAGCGAACCGCTCCTGCTGCTTGTTTATTTTAAATAAGTTTATCTTGGCAGGTCCGAACATAGGCACTAAGAAGTTTTGCGCATGTTCTCTCACTCACACTCGCCTCACGTCACCATTTGGTTCCTAAAAAATGTTACTGCGCCGCTTTATGCGCGTAGTTCGGACTTGCCAAGATAAATCGGCCATACTGTACCTACTTACACAAAAATCTTCCGGGACAAATTCCTAAACCAGTGGTTCCCAAAGTTGACTGGACCGCGACCCACCTAACAAAAACTTTCAAATTCGGAACTCATCTCTTGGTTGTCATGGAGAAAAAAAAAAGTCATATTTTAAGTACAAGGAGTGCTATTTTAATGACAAGGATAATTACTTATATTTGTTTCCTATTTTTTGTCATTATAGCTTTAGCATCAACTTCAATTTTAGTAACTTTTAATTGCAATGATTTTGATACGTCCAGTTTATTTCGGTCCTATTTAGTCATTATATTGCTAAAAATAAATATTTCAAGACCCACCCAATCGCGACCCATAGTTTAGGAAACGCTGTTCTAAATAACGGTTAAAACCGCATCAAAATCCGTTGCGTAGTTTAGAAGAACAACGCGGTCACACAGACAGACAAGAAAAGCTACATTAACTGGTATCTGAGGTCCTCAGATAAACTCTGAACAGATACTGATTCGACATTTAACGGTATCTCCTTCTTAAATTGAGTGTTTTGAGTTGCATATGGACCCAATAACACTATTAAATAGACAATATGAAATACTTCGGAAACCATAATTAGCACATTATACCGGGCTTGTGAGCTTCACATTTCCAGGTCGGGCGAAGTGCTGTAGGGGTTGTGTATCTGAATAACTCAGTAGCATCCCGGAGTCTGGATTTGTGCCCGGTTAATGGCAATAGGCTCGCCCCCTATTACATGGGACTAAAAAATAACTGGCGAAATGTGGGTGTACTGTAGGTACGGTTAGCAACAGAAGTCGGTTAACACTGCTACTTTTTGACATCATCTGAATTACCACAAAATGATTCGATAAACTGCTTTTATTTAGTTTAACTGTTAAAAGTCTTAACTTTTAACAGTTAAACTAAATAAAAGCAATAAATAATAATCGGAACAGAAGTACTTAAAATTTTAAGAACCTTAGTTCTTAAAATTTTAAGTACTTCTGTTCCGATTTGAATTAAATATTTCGCTTAATAATTAAGATTAAAAAACTGTAAGTGTTAATCGACTTTTGTTGCTGTCTGCCCAACCGTTCGGGGAATACACGCGTGAAGTTATGTTATACCGTGCTTGATTGGCTTTTAGAGTAGGGGAAAGACGAAAGAAACTATGGAGTATGGACTGTGTGAAAGACTATATGGCTGGAAAAGGGTGACTACTGAGATAACGACTAACGGCCGTACCCAATAACCTATCTGTCACCAGTTTTGGTATACTGGGGATAGAAAAACCTATCTATCTATGGTTTTAACGTCCCAATAATCTAAGATTAAAACAAAAGAATACGAACGAACGAAAGGAACGTAAGGACAGATAGAATTATATTGTCTATCATCAGTAGCGATATATGTCTTTAACTGACAGTAAGTTATTGGGTTCGGCCGTAAAAGTATGGAAGAAGAGGATTATGTTGCGCCGACCCCATAAATTGGGGTAAAGGCAGGAGAATGCTGACGATGATGGTGCTTGATGGCGTGATTGGAAAAACTTTCAGGGGCCAATACACGAACACTTTTATTATACAACACTTTATTTGTGCATCAAACATTGGGGTCAAGAAAATCCGCTAGATGTTACGGAACAATCACTACAGAGTAGTTATCTCAGGATTATTATAATGACGGAAACCGCATAATGACTGCCACATTGTTTGACGCTAAGCTTGGAAACGTTGGCACCTTGTGAAGCTATGTCTCATGCGACACCAATAAATATTGATTTTGCCTAAATAAAAAAAAAAAAATTGGATTTTCTTACAAACACGATTTAAGATTTCTTCAGTTAAAAAATATTTTTCTAGTAGGAACAGTGGAACACTAAGAAAAAAAAATTAATAAAAAATACTTAAAGCGTATCTTTACCTCACAAGTAACTTTTAACAGAAAATCGATCAACGCACTATCGATTGGCAATTTTTGTCACAAAAATCCAATGAAGCCGTGATCACAAAAAAATCTTCGATCACGATCACTAAACACGAATCACGATTTAAATTG
Organism: Cosmia pyralina; assembly: GCA_946251885.1. Taxonomy (NCBI): domain Eukaryota; kingdom Metazoa; phylum Arthropoda; class Insecta; order Lepidoptera; family Noctuidae; genus Cosmia; species Cosmia pyralina. The sequence continues at coordinate 10,752,442 of OX276362.1, read as the reverse complement.
AAAAAAAAAAAAAAAAAAAACTACTTATAATATTTTTTTAAGTTCGATCGGTTGCGCGTGCGCTCAGCAGAATGGGCGACGCGGATCATCAACCGCTGGTCCACCACTACTTCGAACTAGTGAGGTGCGCTTCCGAATCCCACGCTCAAAACAGTGGCACTAAACCTTTTGTAACTTAGCGATCTTTTGTCGCATTTTTACGCGTCACTGGTTCGTATCGTCTGTTCGGTTCCGATAGCCATTTGTCGTGTCAACGAGCTATTAATTTCACTAGAAAATTGTCTGATGGCGTGTCGTTTTCATTATCAATGCAATTAATGTTTACAATGTTGTAACTGTTTGAATCTGCGTTAGAAACAGCTGCTGGGGGTTTTATAACTGTTTTCGCAATTGCTATTTTGATTTCCGGATTGAACTACATTTTCATCTTCTATCACTTTATGTACCTACACAACAATAAACATTTTGTATGATTCACCTATAAACTTATCTGTTTAACTCTCAAAAAATAAAAATACAAAGTCAACTGCGGTCAAAAAGGGCCTCTGTCCGTGTAAACCATCTGCGGAGTCAAGGTTGACGGCGCCTGCTAGCCTTGTTCGCCTGCTATTAAGTGACGTCGCATCACTTAATTTCGGCAATACTTTCGACAGTCCTATTTTGGTTATTATTCTAGCTTCCATTTTTGCATATTTTTTTTTATTTTTATTGAAAATATGTAAGAAAGAAAGAATAAAATTTATTTGGCAACAGATCGTAAAACAGAATTTATAATAAAAAAGTGAAATGTTTTAACAGCAAGTGTGTGCCTCACGACTGCGCCAAAACGTTGCATTTCGTCATTTATGCCAGATAGATGCTGATGGAAAAGAGAAAATATTATCAGAATAGCAACTTATTAGAAGAATTATTAAAATATTGATTATGATAATAGCTAATTTGAATGTAAATAATTCAGTGACCTGATGTAGAATCGCATTTAGCCTTCTGCGTAACCAGGACCAAGGCTCTCACATGTTGACCTTGAAACTGCAGGAAATAAAAAATAAAAACCATCATGACTATATGTAGTATGAGTAACATCTTCAAGAAAGTAAGTATCTTGTTCGCTTTGGAAATTCTCAGAAGGAAAGGAGCAAGTGTATTTTGGCACGTATGCCTTTAATGTCCTACAAGCATGTTACATTAGGATGTGTGTACGGCCTCCTTAGTAATAATAAGAACCGGTCTCTGCTTTAATCGCGAGCAAAAACTTTAAGGAGTTCTTTTACCCTGACTGCTTTAGCTCAGCTTACTTTGCGATAGATTTATCAAACGACTTCTGTTTATCCGTTTTGCCTTTTGCAGCTTTTTACTCAACAGTTTAATAAATGTTTAGTCATTCAGCTGGGCGTTCTTGATTGAGGAGTCAATGTGTTTAGTTACTCATCATCATTACTATTATATTCGACTTATATTGTTTTATTTTTTTGGATGAACTGTGTGAAAGATGATATGGCTAGAAAGGGAGTGACTACCGAGATGACGGCTCCACTGCTGTTGGTAAGACGCTCCTTCGAGGCTTCACAATTTTATACCGTGTTAATGTCTTCGAGTAAAACACTTTCGCAAAATATTATAGGTACTGCGCAAACGCATTCTTTTTACACACACACACACACACACACACACACACACGCACACACACACACACACACACACACACACACACACACACACATCACCACACGTAATGTACGAATTTCATTCCGAGGTAACCGACGAAAAAAAAGGAGGAGGTTCTCAATTCGTTTTTTTTTTTAATGTATAAGTTTTAACAGTCGTCCGATTTGAAAAAAAAATTGTTTTATTCGAGGGGGTATACCTCAAAGTTGGTCCCATATAAAATTGATTAACTTTGCTTGGGTAGTTTTTGAGTTAGCTTATATGGATGATGTTCTAGTTTCTTTTGCAGGTAGTTGTATTAGAATTTGTGTGAGGTAGGTAGGTACCACAACTAAAAAGTGAAAAATAAATACTTTTAAAAAAAATACAACCGACTTCCAAAGACGTCGTCGTCTTCACTACAAAGTGAAAAATAACTTTAATTTCGGAAGTCGGTGGCAAAAAACGAAAATACATTTAACCAGACACCGACTTCCGAAATTAAAGTTATTTTTCACTTTGTAGTGTTGTTTTTGGAAGTCGGTTGTATTTTTAGACAACGTGAGACGTGACAACGGATTTTAATGGATTTTAGTATTGACGACTAATAGAAATAAATTGGGATAAGGACAGGAGAATGATAATGATTATTGTTTTATTTTTTATTGCGGAATGGGCCTCTCTTGATGACGATCACGCCTGACGGAAAGCAATGGATGAGATCTACCATGGAATGAGCGTGCCCAGAAGATGTGAAAACGATGCTAAACTACATCCAGCACATCGTGGGCAGCTCAGCTACTAACCATGCTTTCCTTTTCAATTTGGTATGACATTTTTCATAAACTTACTAATGCCGCACCGAAAGAAAATTTAATTCAGATTTTCAGAATACCACCGTCCCTGTCAGTAATGATACCGGCCAGAACTATAACAGTTTCGGTAGTAATAACACATCATTTTGTGGGATATGCCTCTAATGATCCGAACTGATTGTATAGTGCATGTCATGTACGCAAACATATCATTGACATAAATATCTCGTGTAAGAAACCGAATGACAATACCGTAAGAGAATTGGGGAAAGTTTTTTGAAAAGTTTATCATGGACATTAACTGACATCGGTGAAGGAAAACAGCGTGAGGAAACCTGGCCTTATAGTTAACTAGCTTCAGCCCGCGACTTCGTTCGCATAATATTTCTTGTTTTAACATAAAAATATACCCTATACTTCATGTCACGTTACTTCGTTTTCGCTTAGCGTTCTTTTTGCCTTTTTTATTTTATTTTGCTCGCAGCCTTTTGCCTTTTTTTTTACTTTGTAATAGTTTAGCTTTCTCGAATGGAATTTTGAATCGGTCCAGTAGTTTCGGAGCTTATCCGGTACAAACATACAAATAAAAATATTTCCTCTTTATAATATTAGTATAGATGTAAGTCTGAAATCGCTAACCCGTCTTGAGCAAGCGTGGTGATCAATGCTCGTGCCTTCTCTGTTTGAGAAGAGGCCTTTGCCCTGCTGTGGGACAGCAATAGGCTGGTGTTATTGGATAATGGAGTAGAAACGGAATACTTTGTTATTCGGACTTCACGTTTCACTTCATTCGATACGAAATCATTCTGGAAATCTGTCAAAATACCTTATTAGTATCATTGACAGGGTATAATTATAAAAGATTCATCTGAACGTTATCAATGCATGTGGTTGTACAATTTAACGGGTGAGTTTCACCGAGGGTTCCGGAGCCCATTAAAACTGACTGAAAAAGTCAAGTATTTGTAAAAATACCTATTCATATGCTTCGGCCTGTATGTGAAAACGCATTCCATTTCTGAAAATCGACATAGCCTTATAACCGGAAAAAAGCTAGCCCCTCGTCTGCCTGATTAAAAAAAAAATCGATTTATTCTTGAACATTAGATTTTTGTCTCGAATTTGATATCCACCCTGATTAGTCAACAAAAATTTAAATTTTCGGGCGAGAAACTTATGACGAACTCTCTGTACAGGTGTATCATGAAGGTATGGGGGTGTGGTACAGACCATCAAACTGAACAACTTTGTCTATGGGACCATCATCGCAATCGATAAAAAATTATCACCCGTCCCATACATTTGGGAAGAGATACAGCTGATATTTTTTTCTCGATTACGATGTTGGCCATATGGAGAAAGTTGTTCCCTTAAATTTGACCACACCTTTCTGTTACACCCTGTACATGAAACAGCAATTCATATCTCTATCTACGATGCACAATCTGATGATATCCTAAAGTTAGCTTTAATGGCTTCTTGTGTGTGCGTGCGCAGGCGCCGATTACATCCGTAATGATGACATAATAATAAGCAAGGTTACTTCGACTACTTACATTAGTTTTGTATTAGCTTACCACTGCGTTATTTTAAGACCAGTATTTCGATAGGTATACGGTTGATTTGACGACCTTATATTTTTGGCTTGCATAAACAATTGACACTTATCGTCGTTTTGATATGTTTGTGCCAAGATACTTAGTTAAACTGACAGTTAACAAAGTACACTCCTACCAACTTATCTGTGAAATGGCGAAAATTGGAAATACGGCCGTCATGTTGAAATGTCATTCGATTGTGTCGACGCATCGACGGTGCCGTCCTCTTTCAGTTCACAGATAAGTTGGTAGGACTGTAGCTGGCTGGCTGGTAGTTAGTCTTAGTTAGTGAAGTTTTTGAAGCATGTGCTATTATCGTGGTGTGTTTGTTTATTGTTAGTAAATTATGATTGACTGGTCAAGCACACATAAAAATCAGCAGACAAAAATAAATAAATACTTCTTGTATCTATATACCAAATTCTTGTGAATGCTCTCATTTGTAACAGTAAACTGTTTACTTTTTTACATGATAAGGAGAGTGAAGACAATTCCTGGATACGATCATGACTCATCATCATTGCATCCTGCTGCCCTTGTCCTATGTTACTAACGCCCGATTTCACCAATCCTAAGTGACACTTAAATTATTCCCTAAATATTATTGCACTGTTGGATTTTCAACTCTCGGCATTGTTAAGCCTAGCGTTAAAAATCCAACAGTGCACTTTTATTTAGGGATTCATTTAAATTTCACTTAGGGTTGATGAAAACGGGCATAAGAATTGTGGTCGACTCAATACGTTTTCTTCTTCCATTCTCCCCTGTCAACCGCCACGCTATCATTTTTCATCATTTCATCCATCCATCTTTTCTTTGGCCTTCCTCTACCTCTCCATACATTCCTCCTCAATTTCTCCTCTCTTTCCGATCATGACTGAGTAGAAAATTTTACTTCTAAGAGAACTCTTTCTAAAAATTCGATCTAAAAAACTCGAGCGAGTAGGTATGTTCTACTTCAGTGACATACAAGAAACACGAAGATCTTACAAATAAACAATAAGAACAGTTTTTCGCGTCATCTCGACTTTCTCTCAGTTGTCGCCACCAGAATCGACAGATCGGTACAGACTGGGGTCATTCAAGTGTTACAAACAGGGCTGCCAATGCGTGACACTGCTATTTTTTTTAAATTCCAAAATAGGTGAAGAGGTTATCTTTTGTTTTGCACGATATTGAACTGAGTCAAAGATTGAAATAAGAACCAACATGTAATATTAAAAAATAAGACATTGTTAAAGATTTGGAATAACGTCTAGTAATCTATATAAATAAAAATCAATTGCCGAATGTAAGTAAGCACATCACTTCAAAACGGTTGCTCCTATTTGGCTAATTCTTTTTTGTTGTTTTTAATTGTCAGGACAAGGTTTGTAGACGCAAAATCCACCGGAAATGACGGAAATTTGGATGGTATTTTTGTATGAAAACAGACAACGCACAGTGTAAACCACTGGAGATAGAGACATGAAATTCACTAATAACTAAATTATAAATGCGAAAGTAAGTTTGTTTGTTACCTTTTCACACCTAAACCACTGAACCGATCATCCTGAAATTTTGCTTATACGTTGTCCAGGTGTAAAGAAACGTACATGGGGTACCTTTCATCCCGAAAAAAGTACTGTTCCCGAGGAAAACAACAACAACGTTCTTATGTTAATAGATGGCGCCACGTGTCTTTCGAATAATGATTGAATTATAATTATTACAAGCAGAGTACAACCCGAAATGACAGTCAAATTCTAAATTAACGCGAGCGAAGCCGCGGGCAAAAGCTAGTTATGTATAAAGTACACTTCTGGACACATCTATTGGCCCACCTTAGAGTTTAGGTTTCGATGGCCCCTACCGAAATATGATTGCTAGATTGAACAAAAACTGTTGATGCAGTTTTAAACCTGATACATTTTACCATCTTTTTCGATCGTATTGTTTTAAATTTGAATTCAGAATACCATACGACATGGAGCTACGCCTAACAAGTCGGATATGCGCCTTGTTAAAGGCAATTGATTTTTGAATAAAAAACATGTTTTATCAAATAAAGGTTTAATTTAATAACGCGTGTTGCCTCCATGGGCATCTACCACAGCTCTCATACGATTAGGCATAGAGTTTATCAACCGCTCTATGAAATTTTGAGGGATCATCTCCCATTCCTCTTCTATGGCAGTTTTCAACTCCTGCATCGTCTGGGCAACTGGCTGACGAGCCCTAACACGTCTTTTTAGCTCGTCCCACATGTGCTCAATGGGGTTCATGTCTGGGCTTCTGGCTGGCCAGTCCATAACTGTAATGTTCACATCCCGAAGATATTCCCTGACGATGCCGGCCGCATGGGCTCTTGCATTATCATGCATAAAAAGGAAATTTGGGCCCACATAGTCCGCGCATGGTATCACGCGAGGTTCTAAGCACTCACGAATGTACCTGTCAGCATTTAATGTTGGCAGCCGTGGTCCTGTAACAACCTCAAGTTGAGTTTTGCCGCTCGCGGATATACCGCCCCAGACAGTCCATGAGCCACCGCCATAAGCAACCCTCTCTTCAAAGCAGCATTGTGCGAAACGCTCTCCCTTACGTCGGTAGACCTTCTTCCTTCCATCATTGCCATGTAACACAATTTTAGACTCATCAGAAAAGAGTACACGGCTCTAATCTTGCTGTGTCCAATTTAAATGACTGCGTGCGAAATGAAGGCGCGCTGTTCGGTGGGCTCGCGTTAGTTTGGGGCCATTAGCTGGCTTGTGTGGTACCATATCGCGTTCTTTTAACCTTCTCCGAACAGTTCGAGCGCTCACAGATAGTCCGTGGAAGTCGCGAAGTTGGTTTTGTATCTCAATGGAGGTAAGGTGACGATTTCTCAAGCTGGTCGTCACGATGAATCGATCCTGCCTTTCAGTTGTGACCCGTGATCGTGGCCTTCTTTGGCGACGAACAAAGCCGCCAGTCTCTAGGTACCTCCGATAAACATTTCGGACCGCAGATCGACTTAAATTAAGTTGAGTACTCACGTTTCTTTGGCTGTGTCCGGCCTGAATAAGTGCCACAGCTTGGGCGGCGACTTCAGGTGAAGTATCCATAGATTATTGATAGAACCTCACCTTAATGTTAAGAATAAGTAATGTTTGTTGCAAAACCAAAGATATCAATCACTTTTTCAAGAATTAAATCTAAGTAAACCAATAAAACCAAGTTTTCTTAGTATTCGATTGTTTGATATCAACAAACAGGCTCCAAATTGTCTTTTGTTTCTTTAAATTCTGTGTTCGAAATTCAAAAAAAGACTATTGAATGAAATTGTGAATGTGCAAGGTTCAAAACTGCATAAAAACTTTTTGCTCGACCTAATATAAAATTTTAGCTAGGACCAAACGAAACTGAAAATACAAGGTGGGCCAAAAGATGTGTCCAGAAGTGTATAATATACTGGATGACGTATGGTAAACGTCATCCAGTGACTGGATCACTAGATTACAGGACTACTTTGAAAGGTTGGGACCCACTGCTACATCTATTGACTTCTGTTATTTATTGTGTTAACCCATGTAACTTCTTCCCAGCTAAAGCACTGGGAGCCGCCGGGGTCGCGGGTTGTTCGAAAGAGATACCGTGGCCCTGGCACAGGCAACTGAAGGAACACGGGTGGGTTTTAGACAGTAAAAGTCTTACACGCTCTCCCGCTCCGCCCACAGCGAGATAAGTCATTTGATGATTTCCCATCCACAAAAAAAAAAAAAAAAAAATTAAAGCACTAGGTTGTGAAGGACGAGCGTTTTGGGGACTGTCTTATGTAATTTTGACGTTCAAAAAGTGCTGATTCTCAGCAAAATTTTAATAAATGACTTTAGATTTTTTATTTCTTAACAACCCTACAGATACAGTTTCGTTCTGTTACACCGCAAGTTCGAGCTCCAATAGACCATTGTCGTTGACAGGGTTAAACAACAGTAGGAACCAGGATGCCATACTGTTTATTTGCATTTATGTAACCACCAATGTAGTTCATATTTAAGTGGGTATATTTTCTCAAGATATTGTGCTGGAAAATTTACTTAACTGTAGTTCGTCTGCTGGTGTTTGCAATAATATCTTAGCAGTATTATTTTTTACAAGAACTAAGCCTAAACCTTGATAAAGGTTTATTGAAGCACACAGTAGAATACTCGACTATTGGTGACAACGGTTTTGAAGTAGGTTATTGCTAGTACTATCCTTAGCTAAGTATACTAAGTGCCTATTGGTGGTTATGAAATGGATAACAAAGCAGTCAATTTGATACTTTTATTTACACATTTTTGATACTTTTATATACAGGGTTATTGGTAATATGTCGGCAATCCATTAAAAGAGGATGTAGGAGAGGACATTTGCAACCAAATGACCCCTTGTGATCCCAATTCAAATGTCAACCTTTTACTAGTATTTACAGACATTTTATATTTTTTTGAAAATATCTCCGATAACTGAAAATTTATAAAAAAAATACCAATGCAAGATTTTTTTTGAAATTATTATTAAGTAACATATGTTTGCTAACACTTCAATACATAATAATCAACCATAAAATTACTAATGAATAGAGCTACAAATCGTTACAATTTTCATTATTTTGAGCAGGTTTTTTGGTTAAGAGTAGATTTCTGAAAAAAAAAAAAATGGTTGACATTTGCATAGGAGTCAAAAGGGGTCGTCATTTGTTTGCAAATGACCTCTCCTACATCCCCTTAACCCTGTATATTTAAAAGTTTCCAGGTCTTCAATGGGCTGTGGTGTGCCGTGTGTGCTTAGAACCAACATTTTACTAAGCACTGTCTATGCGTACGGACTTCATGGTTCCCAGTTGGCAGCCCTGCGATCCCATTCGTTCCGTTAGTTCGCCAACCCGAGCTCAATACTCAATAGACTATTGTCGATAAAGCATTATGCAACTGTCGGAACAGGCAGCAACCAGGACGTTGTGGGTAGTAAAAGTTTGAATGGCTGGGTGGAATGCTTTTCATTTAACTTTTGCTGTTGAATTTTAGCTAGAGGATTGCCAACGGTGCTATTCACCAAAAAATATCATAGTGAAAACACCGGTGAAATGAGCTGTCATTCCGCCGGATGCTAGGGATTGACACTACTGACAGCTCACTTGACCAAAAAAATATTAATCCTTATCAAAATAAGTTATTTTATTATCACAAGGACATCATGGAGATAAGATTTGGCCTTTACAGTGTGTCAATTGGTCATATAGTTTCGAAGATAATATAAAATTACGAAAACGCAAAATAACCTTCATACCGCTCGCTCTTGGCCCTTAGGAACCGAGCAAAAAGAAAAAAATTGTCAGACGCTACGCTCGATACGCTAATGAACGCTAAGCGCAAACGAAGTAATAGCGTGGGAAGGCAATGCGATGCGATGCGACGGGGTTGGCAATAAATTTAAGTCGCGAGCAGAAGCTAGTCTATATTATAGTACATAAATAACATACTTAGACATAACTAAGAACACACCGACTTAGCAACTGTCTAATTTCAACCATATTTGAAGAGGAATTCTACAGTCTAAAATTATGTCGAATATGTAGATCTACCGCCTCTTTTCATACACTATGGTGTGGTTAAGCCAATCTTCTCGCGAATGTGACACTGCTGCTGATGCAGATTGTATTGTATCTCGCATATTCGAGCTTGTCATGCTTGAATGTTTTGATTCATTAAAACAAGTAAGATAGTAGTACCACATAATACATAATACACTTCTGGACACATCTTTTGGCCCACCTTGTATTTTCAGTTTCGTTTGGTCCTAGCTAAAATTTTATATTAGGTCGAGCAAAAAGTTTTTATGCAGTTTTGAACCTAGCACATTCACAATTTCATTCAATAGTCTTTTTTTGAATTTCGAACACAGAATTTAAAGAAACAAAAGACAATTTGGAGCCTGTTTGTTGATATCAAACAATCGAATACTAAGAAAACTTGGTTTTATTGGTTTACTTGGATTTAATTCTTGAAAAAGTGATTGATATCTTTGGTTTTGCAACAAACATTACTTATTCTTAACATTAAGGTGAGGTTCTATCAATAATCTATGGATACTTCACCTGAAGTCGCCGCCCATGCTGTGGCACTTATTCAGGCCGGACACAGCCAAAGAAACGTGAGTGCTCAACTTAATTTAAGTCGATCTGCGGTCCGAAATGTTTATCGGAGGTACCTAGAGACTGGCGGCTTTGTTCGTCGCCAAGGAAGGCCACGATTTCGGGTCACAACTGAAAGGCAGGATCGATTCATCGTGACGACCAGCTTGAGAAATCGTCACCTTACCTCCATTGAGATACAAAACCAACTTCGCGACTTCCACGGAGTATCTGTGAGCGCTCGAACTGTTCGGAGAAGGTTAAAAGAACGCGATATGGTACCACACAAGCCAGCTAATGGCCCCAAACTAACGCGAGCCCACCGAACAGCGCGCCTTCATTTCGCACGCAGTCATTTAAATTGGACACAGCAAGATTGGAGCCGTGTACTCTTTTCTGATGAGTCTAAAATTGTGTTACATGGCAATGATGGAAGGAAGAAGGTCTACCGACGTAAGGGAGAGCGTTTCGCACAATGCTGCTTTGAAGAGAGGGTTGCTTATGGCGGTGGCTCATGGACTGTCTGGGGCGATATATCCGCGAGCGGCAAAACTCAACTTGAGGTTGTTACAGGACCACGGCTGCCAACATTAAATGCTGAAAGGTACATTCGTGAGTGCTTAGAACCTCACGTGATACCATACGCGGACTATGTGGGCCCAAATTTCCTTTTTATGCATGATAATGCAAGAGCCCATGCGGCCGGCATCGTCAGGGAATATCTTCGGGATGTGAACATCACAGTTATGGACTGGCCAGCCAGAAGCCCAGACATGAACCCCATTGAGCACATGTGGGACGAGCTAAAAAGACGTGTTAGGGCTCGTCAGCCAGTTGCCCAGACGATGCAGGAGTTGAAAACTGCCATAGCAGAGGAATGGGAGATGATCCCTCAAAATTTCATAGAGCGGTTGATAAACTCTATGCCTAATCGTATGAGAGCTGTGGTAGATGCCCATGGAGGCAACACGCGTTATTAAATTAAACCTTTATTTGATAAAACATGTTTTTTATTCAAAAATCAATTGCCTTTAACAAGGCGCATATCCGACTTGTTAGGCGTAGCTCCATGTCGTATGGTATTCTGAATTCAAATTTAAAACAATACGATCGAAAAAGATGGTAAAATGTATCAGGTTTAAAACTGCATCAACAGTTTTTGTTCAATCTAGCAATCATATTTCGGTAGGGGCCATCGAAACCTAAACTCTAAGGTGGGCCAATAGATGTGTCCAGAAGTGTACTTCAAGTACAGAAGATTCACTCCGTAAAATCGTTTAAATAAATAGTGACTCTTGCTACGACACACTAAAGTGCAATTCAGGTCGCACAGCGTTAATTACCTATAGTTACATACACCCCTACCTTCTGACTTGTTAGGGTTGTCTTATGACGCGGCGCGTGAGTGAGTATCGAATAACGTGCGAGCCGGCCGATGCGCGGCAGCCCACACTGAATTAGCGCGACAAGTCGAGTCCGCCGCGTACTTGTAGCTTCATACATAAAATACGGAGTGCGCCTGGCCTGGTAGTACTTACTCGTATAGTAGTGAGGGTAAACCAGGCAGAAATATACGAGTATTATACCTACTTATCTCCTTCGTGAATGTAAGCCGTTTATGAGATTACCTTTATCATGTGTAATTCGTTGAGTGGGTTTTAGGCTTGAAACCCAGTAAAAGAGTTCTCCCTTCAATATGGATAACCTATGGTGACCCGTCTAAAAATGAGAGCATCCCACATTTGCTAACAGAGTGCCCTATATTCGCGATAAACAAATATAACCTTGAATCCGAAATAGATATGGAAATAAAACTAGACAACATACCTACAATAATGGGAAATTCAAAACTAAGAAAAAAGTTTTTAATTTACTGTGAGGAAATTGCGTGTAAAGTAATTAAAAATAATAAAGTTTAAGAAAAAAGATATACTATTATGTATTACTAGAATACATAAAAAGTTATCGCCATGAAATGAAAGATTTAGAAATATTAATTGTTAATCATAAAACTTTAGCTGTTAAAAATTTAGTCTTTTCAAACCTGAGTTGTCAAAATTTAGCATTAAAATGTAAATAAGAAGATTAAATGTATGATAAAATCATTATTAGTAGTAGCTGCACTGAATTCAAAGTATATTTTGATGTGTGCTATTTTGTGTAATTAGTTTGTTTCTATATTTTGTATTATATAATGAAAGTATTGATTGAAAAGGGCCCTGATTATGTCAGAGGGACACTTGTAAGGCAGGAGTGTGGTTTTAGCCGGTAAGAGTCCGGCACTGCCCAGACTGGCTCATAAGTGAGGCAGCCTGGGCGTCCATGAGGATTACCCACTCCTGCAAAAAAAAAAAAAAAAAAAATGGATAACCCATTGAATGGGTTCTATACTTGAAACCCAGTAAAAGAGTTCTCCCTTCAATATGGATAACCCATTGAATGGGTTCTATACTTGAAACCCAGTGAAAGGGTTACCCTTTCATTAAGATAACCTATATAATATAAGGGTTTTGTTCAGGTTACCATATTAGCTATTTGCAACGCATGCCTAGCATCGAGATATTATCATATTACATTGCCCCGAGTCGGAACGTTGCGCTCGCTGTTATTGTTTTTAAGATAATTGTAGCTAACTCTTTTCAACGGCTTAATTTAAGCCGTTGAAATGGGTAACCCACATCGTATGGGTTTTTGATTAACTGCTTAGAAAAACCGTTTCAATGGGTAACCAAAATGATCCCTGCTTTTGTCTGACAAGACGCTTAGTCAACAACTGTAGCCCAATAAAACCTCGTTACATCCAGCAGTGGCAGCGTTGTATGGTGAGTCTAAATGTTTGCACTTGCAGGATCTCTTTTCGGTTAGCAAAGCTGTTAAAACTTGTTTTCTATTGAGTTATATTTGTAGCGAGTTTCCTAGACTGCGGTTACGAGTACCATCAGGCAACATTGCGGTCAAACGCAAGGTTCTTGCAAATCCTAGAAATGACGACTTCTAACTGTTGTTACCATAGCATATTTACGGTATTTGCGTCTATTATTTGAGTTGCCACCCACTGGGTCGGTACTTGTTACCCACCACGTGGGCCCAGCGCATGCGGGTTGGTTCTTGTCACATATCTTCGAATGTTTGGTTCTGAGGTCATGCCGGTTTCTATACGATGCCTTTTTTAACTAGCTTTTGCTTGCGGCTTCGCCCGCGTGGATGTCTGAAAATATCCCAGGGGAACGTGCTTCCGAGAAATCCTTCCTTAGGCGTCGTCCTATTTGGCAAACCATCGTACGAGTAAACGATGCGTTTTCATCGCACGACGGGATTAAACACACACATTTCTTTAGAGTGTCCTAATTGAGCTTGCAAATCATCGCGCGAGCACAGGAACATATTTTCATCGCGCGACGAAATCGTATCGTTTGATCGTACGATGATTAGCCAATTAGGACGACGCCTTATTCCTTGTCTACATTATAAAGGGAACCTCTGTTCAAGATTTCAGCTTTCTAGGTTCTTGGGCTGGGCGTTGATGATTCAGTCAGTCAGTCAGGACTTCTCTTTTTACCCGACTACGGCAAAGCCACAAGGAAGGGTTATGATTTTAGCAGTCTATGTATGTATGTAAGTATGTATTAAGTCTGTATTTACGTGTGTTCCACCGTAGCACCTAAATTACTGAACCGATTTTAATGAATGAGGTATCAATAGATTCGTAATAATAGTCCGGGTAACATAGGCTATATAAATTCTCCCTAAATTTAATATGGTGGACTTTACACGTAAATTTCCGACCTCGAAAAAAAAAATTACGATAATCATGACATGTTTGGTATCAAAAGGAAGGTCTTGACAAGCACATTACAAATATGTATATTATGTCATAAATAATAATGTTTAAATTGTTAAAAATAAGTAAATAATATTAATTTAATAACTTACAGACCGACCGCGGCGAGCGTGATATTTCAGTAGTCGGTTTTTAGTTTTTGAACTTACTTTTTATTATTTGTTGTTTGTTTTCAGCTATAATTTTCACACTTGAGATCACATTACAAGCTAGCATTACATTATGCAATCTCCCGGTTGAGCATAGCAACTAATTGTCTATCATTATAGGCGAATCATTAGAGTACCACATGTTATTTAAAGACAACAATCAAATCTCAACTCTGCTTTAATGAAACAAAGTCTAAACTTGGTCTTAACTTTAAGTAATTTAAAGATTTCTTGCATGGTATTATCGATTATTCCCACAATCTGTGACCACGTGTGATATGTATTACGGAAAATATGGTACCTAAAATTTATAAAGATGAAGTTTTTATGGGACATTTAATAATACCAGCCTATTGCTGTCCCACTGTTGGGCAAAGGCCTCTTCTCAAACAAAGAAGGCACGAGCATTGATCACCACGCTAGCTCAAGACGGGTTGGCGATTTCAGACTTATCTTAACGAAACGTTTATTGCGTAAAATTTATAGGTTCACGTAACGGGCAAAAGTTAGCTTATTATGACAGCCCATATAACCAACTTAGCAAGATTTATGTATTTCCCTTTGCCATATTCTAATTTGCAGACGTCACCCAAAAAGCAGCCAAGTGCTGAGCAGATGATGAACAATTTGACCACGATAGAACGTATTGGAAATCTATGCAATAACGCACACGTAGGACAAATAGACTCCCAAGATTTCCATAACATTCCAAACAGTAAATAAATAAATATGTTTGGACATATCACACAACGCCATCTAGCCCCAAGCTAAGCAACCTAATGCTTGTGTTATGGTAACGAGATGGCTGATAAACTACTTATATACATTTTTTTTTTTGTAAATACATACATATTATAGATAGAAAAACACCCAGACTCGGAACAAATACTTGTAGGTCGTACAAATATTTGTTCCGTGCGGGAATCGAACCCGCGACATGCTGCGCAGCAGTCAATCGCTCAACCACTGCGCCAACCGTGTCGTCAAAACAGTCCGCGGACAAATTGTTCATCGTCTGCTCAGCGACACATTTGCCGCATGTCCAATGAGTCATGGGTCAAATCTGGGTCCTAGAAAACGCCCGGCGACATCGAGGCAGACCCAGGAGAACATCGCGGGACGAGCTTGACGCCTACAGACAGGATTGGTCCTCACTACCTTATGACAGAGACGAGTGAAAAGGAGAAAGGGAGGCATTTGCCCTTCAGTGGGCTAAAAATAATATCTACTTGATCATAGGTGCTGATTGTTCCTCAATGGGCCTTTTCACACTACCATTTTCTACATAGACTTGTTAATTAATTAACCCGGTCAAACTCATACAAAATACATCAGTATTTTAAATATTTCTTGCGAAACCGTCCGACACAATTATTGTTCAAATATTGTAAGTATGCTAGTTTGAAACAGTATCGCTTATTACCATTAAATGCCCCGACGTTGTTTTTTTTTTTAAATCTTTATTTAAAGGCTTTCTTATAATATAATACACCATTTTATAAATATAATACAGTTCGTATATATGAGTAACCAAGTTTATATAACAGCCAAGGACGTGCTAAATGTTTTTAAAGACTTTCGGATGAATCCATATTTGGGTGGTTCTAATTTGTCTCTGCGTTTTCTATTGGGAATGGCAGAAAAACGAAAGTGTGCCAGCTTTTGAATAACGTCAATAGTCAAACAGCTGTACCTACGTAGTTATTTCAGTTAAGGCGCGGACTGACTACGATTTTAAACGGCCCACAACCGCGTAATCTACTGTCACCATTAGCATTACCATTGTCAAATATGGTTGAAAATTGAAAATAATATTTGTGTTGCCGAGATGTGACTAAGCTGCGAATGTGCATTTATTTTCCGGATTTTCTTTAGATTATTCAGAATATACACAATAAATTAAATAATTGTCCGGTTAAAGTTAAAAAAAAATGCAAATTCTATTACCTAAATTCTTAAAAAAAGAATGTTGTTATCGCTGAAAATACAGAGATGTTCGACTTTTTGTGGAGCAACTTCCAAATTTTTTATTGGGAATATCAAACTATTTTTACTATTCTATTCGGTTAAATTTTGCTTTAAACCCTTTCTTTGCGTCGGATAGTTTCATTGCGTTACGTCATACTCGACAATCCAAGAAACCAATTTTTGTGAATATTGAGCTACTACCGCGCCTTAACAGTATTTTTTTTAAAAGTAACACGTGACTTTCACTGTATACAACAGGGACGCTGGTCTGAGTATATCTTTGTCTATGAAAACAATATAATAGTATTAAACTCGACCAAAGATCTGGAGGAAAAGTACCCAGAAAATGTCACTGTGACACATAGGATAGCAACGCAAGCACCCCACTTGATGTTAAGTTGCTGCTACCTGTGGTTTTACATAAACATAACATCACGCTTGTAATGCCCGAAGGGCTAGGCAGAGGAGTACCTTAGTACACCCACATTTTGGCATATATTTAAGTCTCAGAGGAGATCGTGGCTAAGTAATAACAGCCGCACGGGTCGATCCATCAGGTTAAGCTACGCTTGCCGGGGTTGGTCAGTGGATGAGTGACCATCTTTACATACCGAGATTCCACCATGCCTCGGAAAGCACGTTAAGCCGTTGGTCCCGGCTGTCATTCGTGGATCTTTGACAGTCGTTACGGGTCGTCAGAAGCCCGAAAGTCAGACAACCAGTCTTACCAAGGGGTATCGTATTACCCAGTTACTGGGTTGTGAAGGTCAGATAGGCAGTCGCTCCATGTAAAATACTGGTATTCAGCTGAATCCGGTTAGACTGGAAGCCGACCTCAACATAGTTGGGAAAAGGCTAGGCAGATTGATTGATTTTGTTTACGTCCCGTTTAATTAGGGGGCAAGCCTATTGCCATAAACCAGGCACAATTAATCCATCCTAGCTGCCACTATGAAATTCCTGATGGAAAACCCAATAATACTTTGCCAGACTGGGGATTCGGACCCAGGACCTCATGCTCTGCAGTAGCGCTTGCGACGACTAGATCAACGAGGCAGCCTATGGTTTTATTTATCTGCAGGACCAGCGCCATTACAAGGTGCATTGCCATACTTGCCAGCCTAAACAAAACTGACATGTGTCATGGGCCTGGAATTTTATCGATATCCGTACCCTTCGTATCCAAATTCCGTTTTACCTGATCCAAGAAGCATATATTTGGGTTTTAAGGTCCACGGTATATTATAGACTACATGATTCGGTCAGAACTCAAGGCCTTATTTACAGAAAGAAGGGCGACATTTATCCCTATTAAACTTTTTGTTTTATGAATGAGATCCGGTAATGTATACGCGTATTAATACAACCAATTAGTTAAAAGCATTTTTATGTTCGGGTTGTTTGGCCATGTTCTTATTACTGGGAAACCGAATGTGTTCAATATTTTCCTGTTAAAATGCCATTATATTGTTTGTAAGGTAGGTACCTATAACTATGCTGAATGAATTAAAGGTATAAGGATATTTTGCGAATTGCGCACTTTTCGTATTGTTTTTGCAATATATTCATAAATTGTAATGTTGTTCGCGGAAAATTGTATGACATCGTGTCCTACTTAAAGTTACGTAGGTCTCAAGTTAAGAAGCCTTTTCTAAATATTGAGGTAAGAAAAGGCAGATATTCTATTCCATGGATAAAATGTTAACAATAACATTGGATCTTCTATGCGTGTCTATGGCAAAAACAACTCGAAAAAAAAAATTTGCTTCTTAAATTTGTTTTGCTCAAAATTCAGCAACGCGAATACCGTTCGCTGACGCAGTCATCACGTGTGCAGGTGACCGGGCATGCGGTGCAAGATGGGAGGTCAGCCATTGTCTGTGGAGAAACGTCGCATAAACACCAGAGATCTGAGCAGTTCATGAACCCCCACTTGTGGAGATTGTCCTTGCTGCGGCCTACTTGGGTACGAAGTCTATTTAAAGTTTTCCAAGTAGGCCACGGTAGTTTTTGTGCCCGGATGAGAGGCTCTCTGATGGTTCAATATATAAATCAGGCGATTTAAGCAGTTCTTGCCAAAGATCACATCGTTCTGTGGAGGGGTTGCCATAGGCTGGTCTCACGCAAGGGAATTTTTGCTGCTTTTAAGCCTTTGTGGCACTGAGTTAAAGGCGTAAATATAACATTGCTATTTTGATATTAGTGGATTTGAAAAATAGAGAGAGAGAGAGAGAGAGAGATCTTATGCACAATCGGGCTACAGATTAATTTATAAGTAATCTGTAGGGAATTTTAGCCTACAGTTCAACAGTCCAGTACTACGGGACCTAATGTGAACATTCTTTTTTATAAATACAAGACAACCCAAATTAGCAATAATAAATGGGAACTCTATGAATAGTAGTTTAATCAACAATGAACGACCATTTTTACCAGCAAATAAATGAGTTGCAGTGAGACTGTGGAGCCACATCATCAGTCATCAATCACAGACTATGCCCCACCTATATTGTGCTGACTGTGCGCCACCTGCACTAAAGAAGACCTTTGCGAAGCCAACGCTACGCTGTCGAAGTGTCGAAGCTTATTTAAAACTAGTTTCTTCCCGCGACTTCATCCTCGTGTTTCTTGCATCCAGTCACATCGCATCGCCCGCCATTGCTATTACTTAATTTTCGCTTAGCATCCTTTCTAACTTTTTTTCATTTTGCTCGGCTCCTAATGGTTGCAGCGTGATGTTAAATATACTATAACCATCCTCAAGAATTGGGCTATCGAATCCAAAAAGAATTTTTCAAATTCGACCGGTAGTTCTAGTGTTTAGTGCGTTCAAACAAACAACCAAAAAACCAAACAAACTTCAGCTTAGTCCTTTATTTAAACTTATATCTTCAAAAGTATAAATGGCATCATCGACACGATCAAGAAGAAGAATAACATGGTCTTACGTGGCATAACCTTTTAAAGCATTTATTTAAAGCTAATAATGACGTCGACATAATGTCAGTAATCGCCACACAGTATGTTAACAAATGGCGATTTAGAACTTAAATGGCAACACTACAGGTGGTGAACACACTGTGCAATTTGTGTCAGGTTAGGACCCTGGTTTAAATGCCCTTAATGATATGCTGTGGTCACTTCCACTGGAAGTATAATAAGTTGCTATACTTAGTATAATTTCAAAATGTCTTTTATTTTTATGGAATTGGACACTATTGAGTCAAACGAGCATACAAGCATGCCATATGAACATGCTCATATTATACAGGGTGTAAGTGTAAACAGTGGCAATATTTGAAAGGGTCATTGTACTCATCATTCTGAACAACTTTTACTATGGGACCAAACCTGAAATAGCGAAAAAAAAATCAGCTGCTTCCTACATTTTGACGAATTATGCAAACTTAAATGTACCGAACAGCTGATTTTTTTTTCGCGACGAGCGATTGACCAATGCTGGTTGGAGATGTGCCAGCTTCTCCATCACTGTGTTCAGTTCTTCACAGTACACATCTGAAGTAATGCTCACCCCCTTTGGTAAGAAGCTGTGATGAATCACACCGGCGCTAGACCACCAAACAGTGACCATCACTTTTCTAGGGGTAAGTTTTCGTTTAGGGCATTGTTTAGGTGCTGAACCAGGATCCAACCAACTTGCTGAGTACTTGCGGTTATCAAACAGAATCCACTTTTCATCGCAGGGAACAATGCGGTTCAAAATTCCTTCATTTGTGTGTCTGTTGAGCAGTGCAAGACACGTCTCGACGCGTACTTCGCGCTGGCGATCATTGAGTTCGTGGGGCACCCATTGGTCAAGCTTTTTTACCTTGCTAATTTGACGCAAATGGACCAATATTGTTTTGACGCTAACGTCGAAAGCTGCTGCTAATTCAGCCGTAGATTGTGTATCATCAGCTTCCACAATCGCCTTTAATTCGTCATTGTCGACCAAAGTCTTCGGACGACCGCGAGGTTCATTTTTCAGGTCGAAATTTCCAGAACGGAAGCGAGCAAACCAATAACAAGTGGTGCGTTGGTTTGTAGTGTTAGCTCCGTAAACGTCGTTGATGTTGCGTGCCGCTTGTGCCGCGTTGCTGCCACGACGGTACTCATATTCCATAATTACTCGAATTTTTAACGTATCCATGATGACGAAAAAGATTGAAATGCGATGAAAATGTAACACTAATCAATAAACAAATGACTACTTTTGGAAAAAAAAAATCCATGTTTTTAAATTAAATTAATTTGAAATTAGAATTCTTAGCCAAACAAAAATTATTTTGATTTGAAATGGCCAGTACTGCAAAACGGCAATTTCATAGGTAAAGACTTAATATTTCAAGGATCTGCGGAAGCCGGCTTACGCAACTTTTTAGTAACATTACAATAATGAAATGACCAATGCAAAACTCTTTCGATTTTGTAAAAAAGAAATCAAGACCGGTTAGGCATTCGCAACAATTACATATTCACACATTATGCAAAACTAATTTCTACGATAAAATAAATACGGGTACTGCAGAATTTATTAGCATCAAAATTTTATAGATCCATAAAATTATTCTACTACTTAAGGTTACACTTTAAAGTATTCTGAACAAAAAACTTTAATGTAGCTTGAATCGATTCCTATCTATTAGGTACTTAGTCGATTATATACCTAGTTATCGAGTCAAACCGATTTAAAAATGGCAAAAAAAACTTGACCACATTAATATTTAAATTAAAACAGAGGTAAAAAATCGTGAGATAAGTTGTGTGGTTGGATTTTGATTTATTTATTTATTTTTGTACGGGATTTTCTGTAAGTACGGTAAACTGACAGTAAACTATTGCAGTGTTATTAAAAATATGATATTGAAGACATTTGCAAGTTTTCGCTGATAAACACCTTTAAGTAACACAAATTATAAAATAAAATATTTTTGTCTACATAATGTTCTTTCTAGTCGGAATGTTACTGACTTCTTAACCGCAGAAAAAAAAGGAGGAGGTTCTCAATTCGACAAGTATGTTTTTTTTTTTTTTTTGTATGTATTACCACGCATAACTTTTTACAGTCGTCCGATTTGAAAAATTTATGTTTTATTCGAGAGGGTATACATCAAAGTTGGTCCCATATAAAATTGATTAACTTTGCTTGGGTAGTTTTTGAGTTAGCTTCAATAATACGTATTTTTTCCCAACTTTTATATGGATGATGTTCTAGTTTGTTTTGCAGGTATTAGAATGTATTAGAATTTGTGTGGGGTAGGTACCACAACTAAAAAGTGAAAAATAACTTTAATTTCGGAAGTCGGTGGCAAAAAACAAAAATAAAATGTATTTTTGTTTTTTGCCACCGACTTCCGAAATTAAAGATATTTTTCACTTTGTAGTGTTGTTTTTAAAAGTCGGTTGTATTTTTTTATAAAAAAGTTTTTTTGTCGTAACCTCTGTCTAGCTAGAGTAGACGGGGTAAATTTTAGTCGAAAGAAGTTGAATGATAGTATTTTTACTTAGCACTATTTTCTTAGTCTATTTTCTTAAATAACTTTAAAATTATAAATTAAATATATTTGAGACCCTCATAGCTCTTTCATTTGATATACGTCACACGGTACAGTTTGCAAAACTTATTTTTAAATTTTCTTATTTGCCCCCAAAAATGATCCCCATATTCAAAATACATTTATTTACTTTGCCCGTCCGTGTTCGGGTCACAGAACTTCATATGTGTACGAAACAACTTAATCGGTCCATTAGATTCGGAGCAAATTGGCTGTGACAGACGGACAGATCCTATAAGGGTTCCGTTTTTTTCCTTTTGAGGTACGGAACCCTAAAAACTACGTAAAAAAGTTTTTAATCAAATTAAATCTGTATTATTAAAATGACAGGACAAATCAAACCTATGGTTCCACAATGGTGTACTTAGATAATGTCGTCACTGGGATTCCTCATATTTTTTGTTATTCATCATTTTTCTGCCCTTATCAAAATTGATTTGGGGTCGACGCAACATACCTATCCCTTTCTTCCATACTTCTCTATTAGTCGTCATCTCGGTAGTCACGTTCTTTCTAGCCATATCATCTTGCACACAGTCCATCCATCGCTTCTTTGGTCTTGCCCTACTCTTATAGTTAAGCCATTCATACTCAAAACTTTTCTCACGATAGTTTCCTCATTCCTCCGCATCACATGCCCATGCCACGACAACCGATTTCCATAGAACTTTTCAGTCACCGGTGCATCTCTCAGACTTCCTATTGTCGAAAATAAATTTGTTTGCCCTAATACATATTCAAATATTTGTCCCGATACGGGAATCGGCCTCGTGACCCTGAGAGCAGCTGTTGGCTACGCTGTTTGAATCGTGGAAAAATAGACAAATTGTAACAAATACAGGATTGTTTTGCGTTTAACACGATTAGGCGCTTCCTACTATAAAACTAACCAATTACGTACTTATTTAACGAAGTCTGCAGAGTGCAGCTACTAAAGGCTGATCATGCAGCTATAAAAAACGGAAAATGTATAAGAATGTCCGTTACGATTCAAATATAGAACCTGGTCGACCGAGCTCTGCTCGGGTGAAAATAGAGAAAACTAATTTTCCTAGATAGGTATGAGACCTAGCTAGATTTATATTATTGCAACTTTCAACAAAATCGTTAAAGTCGTTTTCGAGAACGTGATTACAAATATACAAATATTGTTCATTTAATAGGTAGTACCCGTATTGGATATAAGTGTTAGTTTATTACCATAGAACAGTTATGACGTGAAACAGAATAAAAACATTAAGATAACAAGAACAACATTAATGACTGACTGTAATACATTATCATAACTTTTTGTCGTAAGTAACGTCAAATAAATTAGATTCCATTTACCCTCGGGCACTAATTATCCCAAGTAGGTATAAAGTTTCGGCAATTATTGATAAAATCTAAATGCCAATACTGACGAACAACAAATAAAAAACATTTATCTAACATCGATTGGTACCCGTGAAAAAAAACCGGTTTCTGAATATTGTACAAAAAACGAAGGTAGTTACCGAATCTGCACGACTTTGACATTTAAATTAACTTTTATTATTTTAAATATTTCCATTTCTTTAATCAATTCGCGTAAGATTGCAACCCAAATCTTTGCATGTGACGCTGATGATGAAACTATTGTTAATTGTTATGAGATTATCACGAATGAGCAAAGAAGTAGGTTATCAAATAATACGGGACAGTCTGCTGTTTTTGTTTGAGTACGGAGTTAAACGTTCGGAATTAGATTTGGGACAAGTATTTTTACACTCATTAATATTCAATCTAGTATGTTCGTTATCTACGAATTAGGTGCACAATGCATAATTATAGTCTACTTAGCTGCGTGTAAACGTCAGACTGTAATTAAACCAATTAACAGCTACAGAAAAATCTCAGTAACTGCGTAACACAGAAGCGAAAAAAATACGGTCCATAAAGTCTAAATAATGGTGTGTCAAGGACTTAGCGTGTTCTTCATTGTTGGCAGTAAATATTAAAAGTTGAACTTACCTTTGTTGTCCCCTAGCAGGGTCTTAGCGGAGGGTGCAAGGCCGAAGGGGGCCTTTGGAACGATCGCTGCGCCCTTGTTTTTCTCAAAGAGCGCTTTGCGTTCCCTCAAAGACATTTCGGCCGGGTCCTTCGCCTTCGGGCTGCCCGTCTCGAACATCGCCGCCTTAGACAACACAGAACTCCTGTCAACACTCCCGTTTATTTTTGGACCCAACTTTTTCACTAGCGGCGATCCCTTCTCCGGCGCCGGCTTGTCGTCCGCCGGTTCCTGTTGTGTTTGTTTACAATCATCACTTGCGTCATTTTCGTTGTCGAGTTGCACTTCATTCTCTTTGTCTTTTTCACTTTCACATTCGTCTTCCGTAATAATATTCCGCGGCGGCGTGGGTGCTCTGTATTTCTTGATAGAGGGTTTTTTTGTGACGGCCGGGTTGGCGGGCGAGGGCGCCACCATTGTCGCCATGTTGGGGGCTGAAGAGGCACTGGGGGTTGTCGATGCGCACTTCGGCTCCTGTCGGTCGGGATCGGCGGTTTTCGTGGTGAATTCGTAGACGAGCCGCGATTGGCTGGCCGAAACTCGCCGGTAGCCCTCGCCCTCCTACGATTGGACAACGGCCGCGTAACGCGAGGGGTGAACACGTGCTTGCATTTCGTTTATTGATACGTTTTATTTTTATAGCAGTGGCTGAGTTCGCGCGGTTAGTTAAACTGGGTTAAGTTAGCGTTACAGGGCTCGCGGCGAAGTTGCATCACATATGGCATTAGGTTGCGTAACTGAAGTGTATTATAATTTTTATGACAGTAGATAAATAGTTTGTGGAGGTGAATGAACGTGTGTGTCGTGTCCGTTAGGTCGCGGGGTCGTGTGTGCGCGCGTGAGTCCCGTGTGGCGAGCTCCAACTGACTGGCTGTCTGCGGAGGGCCGCACACGTTAGCCCAGCTGATAATTATATTTTGACGCATCGCGTTGTTTGATGAAACATCCGCTTTGTGTTATTATAATTATTGAGGAAATATGTATCATTATTTCGGGTAAATGACACACCGTGTTATGAAATGATTTATAATATTACCTTTGTACGCGTTGATAATCGCGTCTGGTCTGTGAACTGTGCTCATCAGAGCGTCAATTTGGCATTCCATGACATAGATAGGTTTTCCGAATTTTGTTAGTTAATATTTCCGTGAAAAAGACTGAAAATGTTTCATCATAGATGGGACAAGTGGTCCTCAAGAAAACCCAAATTATCAGGCCAATTCACTCCAATAAAGTTTGTGTAAAATCAACTGTAGACTCGAAAAAATATTCGTCTATTCCTATCATGACATTTTTGCCAAAGACCAGTCCGCGCCGGAAGCCCTAATGACAAGGCAATCAATACAGAAAAAAACACGACTTTTTGGAGAAAAGATGTCCCAAACCTTTGACGTGATTATCGTCATTACAGTCAACAAACAACTGTGTTAAAAAGGCCGGAGAAATACCTGGTTATATTGAAACGTAATATGTGTACAAAGATGCTGAATTCAAATTTCAAATTGTACAAGAACAGACTGAACGGTGACCTGCAAACTAGACATTTGCCTGTATCTTGGGAGGTCGGAAAGTGCTGCTAAATAGGCCGCAAGCATCTGATTGGGCATTAGATAGTGTTTGGCGCTACGAAACAGTTACAATGGATATAAACTCGCTTAGATTTAATTAATATCAAAGCTAAGGTGAAGAAATGAAGGGCATGATACGGTCGGGAAGACCCAAATCAAAAATCAGAAGTCATCTACTCAAACTAGGCTGCGAATCAGCACTTTTTGAACGTCAAAATTACATAAGACCTCAAAAGCAAAACCTTTCATCACTTCCTAGTGCTTTAGCTGGGAAGAAGTGGCACAACAAACTCCCAAGAAACATGGATGGATTGTATGACATGATATGGCTAGAATACTGAAATACCGTTTGTCAGAGATGTAAGTATAGAAGAAGAATGTACTGAGCCGACACTAAATAAATTAGGATAAGGATAAGAGAATGATTCAATTATTACAACTAACAGATAAATAGTTTAGCCCACTCCCTCTCACAGAGAGGAGGCCTGCATCCCAGCAGTGGGGACATTACATAGATTATAGACTGATCATGCTATAGTCGTTGCGTTTTAGCATAGCAATAGCGGTCCTTGCCCTTATCCTAATATCTCTCCGTAGGAACCCAAACAATAAACTATGTATGGATTTTCGATAATGGAAAATGCTTCAACATTTTCCATTATCGAAAATCCATAAAAAGACTGAAAATGTTTCATCATAGATGGGACAACTGGTCCTCAAGAAAACCCTAATTATCAGGCCAATTCACTCCAATAGGAACCCAAACAACAAACTATGTATGGATTTTCGATAATGGAAAATGTTGAAGATCAAGATAGATATTGATTGATTCAGGACGTTAACGGACTTTATTTCAGCTTTAGATATAACAAAATGCTAGAAACTGTAGGTGAGTCAATGACCGCTATTGCAATGCTAAAACGCGACAACTATAGTTAATTTAGATAATTTACAGGAAAGGAGTGATCGATAAGTAAGTAGCAAGGAATCATAACTGGCCGAAGCTAAGTCCATACCATAAAGGAAGACAAAAAATAAAAGCTTGTAAAAACTAAGTAAGTAATCTTGTATCATAATGTGATTAAGACTTTATTGATTGTCGGTCAGCCATTTAAATTGGTGTTAATTATTTGTAATCGAGTTTCGGATATGTCAGATTTAGTTTCAATAAAAAACAAAATAAGGACATCAAGCCAGGATTTAGCAAAAAAAAAAATGTCACCCTCTAACATTAAAAATCCATCACCGAGGTCTATCCAAAAAATATCAAATTCCACACTCCTAAATTGATAGGAGCCTATTAACCAATTCCCTTACTTAAGTTTGGGTGCCTGCCGAATATTGTGATAGACATTCCCCTTACGCCTTACGGTCAATGGCTTTAGCTAGATGATACTGCTTAGTTGAATTGACGAGGGTCGTGTTACTCCAATTTAGGACTTTTTAACTGTTTAAGTAAACTAAGGGGCGGTATTGAGAATCTTTTCGTCGTTCGAAAATTAGTTTGGGTTTTTGCCATACGAAAAGTCTCGATCGGTTGTCTTTTAAAGTGATGACACGTGAGTATATACGTAAGAAGTTAGCAGAAGCATCCCAGCGCTGATTTGCTGGCTTCATTTTCTCCTCTACTGATCGTTGTTTCTCCTCTACCGATCGTTATTTCTCCTTATAAAGTTTATTCCGTTTATATATATATATGTATGTATTTGTGTAATTATATAATATCTATGTATTTATTCTTATATTTTATAGTTATTTTCTTGTTATCTATCCTTTATGTTGCACCTGCCATGTCTTCTCTCTGCACCACCCTAAGGTTGGCTGGTAGAAAATGCCTCAGGCATTAAGTCTGCCTTTGTACGGTATTTTTTTTTACTTGTGCATAAAGTTTAAATAAATAATAAAAGTATGTAACCTGTGGAAACCACTGGGTTTTCTTTGCAGAAAATTACTCAATTGATGCGGAATATGGAATCTTATTATGTACTTAGCTACTTTAGAAAGAAGGATGAAAGTTTTTTTTTATCACAGAAACACATGCTGTCACCGTATGATTATGTATTCGTCAGTTTATAATCTATCTCGCGAGATTATAAACTATAGAAAAATTTAGAACAGCAACAAACCATTTACAATTTAACGCATTATTTTTCGAAAGTTCAGAATCTATCCATGGCAAAACCGACAAATTGTGAACTGGTGTCTTTATTTGCGACGAGCGCACCTTGCGCAACCCATTTGGTCGGGGTGCCCTGGCTTAGTTACTGTGACCAATTCGGTTAACGCCAAGACCTACCAATCTGGGACGGTTCACAATTTTACGAGTGCTTGATAAAATCGGACAGATTCAGAACCCTGTCGGTAAGTGCTGGTTAGTTCACAATTTGTCGGATTGACATGGATAGATTTAATCTACCGACAATTATACGTTATGTATGTATATTGTAAGCAGGAAAGTACCTTCTCAATTTCTCGACAGTTTACAATCTCGCGAGATAGATTATAAACTAACGGGTGTTCACAATCTTACGACTTTAAAATCTGGCTGACATTATAAATAAAAATATAAGTTAATCCGAATTGAGATCGTCATGTTTAGTAGTGGACCGTGATATACCGATTTAGTGTATAATTTCATTACTTAGCACTAATTTTAAACCTACTAGGTACTCATCAGAACTCCTAATAGTCCTAATCATCATTGTATGTATGAAATGGTTTGCATGAATTAGCAATTATATTTTTTGTAGCACCTACAACACTTACATTTAATATATTATTATTCTACTTCGAATTAACATCACTTTAGCGTAACAAAATGACTAATGCTTAATCATTTCCATTGGTATTTTAATATAGTCTGTAGTAATCGCTCCTAGCTAGCCGAATTCACAATGCCTAGACCTTCAAATAGATCCAACATTCTATAGTTCTGACTGTCTAGTCGAGGTTCGATGCACCCAAGCAATCAATCTTATAAAAGCGTTTACAGAAAAACTGCCGATCCAAACAGACCGGTAAACGGTCCGCAAAAACATGGTTCAACAAACTACTACCATGACCATTTAAAAAGACCTACATTTCTATGGAGTTTTTACCAAAGAATGGGTCTTTAATCTGGTCAGGGTTGCAGGGAAGTAAAGCTGTCGTAACAATGATGCAACTTGTATAAAAAAGGAGTTACGATTCGACGTAAAGCTGTGGCGATTAATCTGTATCGTATCGTATCGGGGTGTAAAAAGACAGTTAATTCTCAGCGTATAATGCTTCCAAGATTTATAGTATGTGGGCCTTTTAATGTTTACGATAACACATGGCTGTGTTTCTGGAAAGCTTGATCATTTCTTCTCTGCTGGGATATAAAGGCAATCTTTGTTTTGAAGCCTCAATGCGTTATGCAATGTCCGTTGTGAAACCGATCTATCGGGTTATTTTTTCAAAGGACAACCACACATTCCAGTGCCCCGTTTTTGAATGGCGAATTCAATCGTAATTATTATGGCAATAATGTCATGGGCTCATGCCTTCTCTGTATGAGAAGAGGCCTTTGCCCTGCAGTGGGATAATAATAGGCAGGTATTATTATTATTACTAAAGTCACAGGGCCAGGTCTGCACTGACCACAAATTTAAGACCTTCTGTTGCCAAGCTTTAGTTTTGCTGTCCGTGACTTCGATTCAACAACATCCCTAAAGATATGCTCTAAGAAGACATACAAAAACAACATAATATCGACAAAAAAACATCAACAGACCAATCTAAAGTAGTCACATATATACACACATCAAAAGTGTCTAGGGATCAAGCATTTTTATGCGGATTTCTTGAGATTGAGATGTGGCTTTGTAATAAATTTATGATTTTATAAATTTATATGGATCCTTTTTGGTGCATTTCATAATTTGAATCAGGAACTGTGAATCAAATTCGAGTAAAAGATGAAAATCAGCTGTCAATATTTTCCCTATAAAAACATACAACGCATTGAAGACATTATTAGTGCTACTGTTTCCCTACTACTGATTAAAACCAACGTTATTATGGAGCGGCGACGTCATTTAAGCAGGGAAGAAATGCTCAGAGCCGTGGGAATGATAGAAGCTGGTTCCCGGCAACGTACTGTGGCTTTAGCTCTGAATACAAGTCAGAGTGTTATCAGTCGACTTTGGACACGTTACCGAAGCACTGGTACCGTGGCTGAGCGCCATGGAGGACGGTATCGCTGCACCACACGGAGACAAGACCGATACATTCAAATCTTAACTCGAAGAGCTCCAACTATAACCGCCATGATGTTAGCCGTGAGGCTTCATCACTCTTCAGGGAACTTAATTAGCGACCAAACAGTCAGAAACCGCTTGCATGAAGTGAACCTTCATTCCCGAAGACCGCTACGGGTACCACCTATAGCAATGCACAATCGTAGGATTCGATATCAATGGGCTCTTGAACACAGAAATTGGGCAGAAGAACAATGGCGTTTCGTGTGCTTTTCTGATGAGTCTCGTTTTGGTATGAGACCGGATACAAGACGTATACGACACTGGAGAACCCCTGGACGCCAACAGCGATTAAAATCCTGCCAGGAAGTCCATCCTTATAGTGGTGGAACCATCATGGTATGGGCGGGTAATTTGGATCGGCGGAAGAACTGAGTTGATTTGGATCAGAGGCAACCTCAACGCTCAAATTTATGCTGAGACGATTGTATCAGACGTCATCGTTCCTCTACAAGTGCAAATCGGTCCCTTATTTCAGTTAATGCATGATAATGCACGACCGCACACCGCAAGAGTTGTAAGACAGACTCTCGCCGCAGCTAACATCAATGTCCTGCCCTGGCCTGCTCAGTCGCCAGACTTGAACCCGATTGAGCATGCATGGGATATGCTACAGAGAAGAGCTCTGCCGAATATGGAGGGTATCCAGTCGCAAGAAGACCTTTTTTTGTTGTTGCAACGAACATGGGCGGCCATTCCACAGCGTGATTTGGATGAACTCATTTTGAGTATGCCAAACCGATGTTCTTGTGTTGTTAGTGTTCGCGGTAGAAACACGGATTATTAATTGTTTAAGTTACCCAATAAAATTTTAAAGAAAACTGTTATTTCAGTCTTTTTTTCGAACTTTAATGTTAGTGGTTCAAATGTCAAAAATCCCTTTATTAGGAAAATGGCAAATTTCTTTATTAATGCAAAGGTGACTTGGTTTATCGTTACTGTGACAAACGAAAACACTTTATTTGATGAATCCTTAAAGAAAATTTTAATTAATATCAATCAGGAGAAAAGTTATTGCAAAAATATATGTTGATCCCTAGACACTTTTGATGTGTGTATATACAAACGACCATACAGAACTACTTAACAAATGCAACACCTATTTCACTTCATTAGGCAAAAATCTGGTTGACCGAATTCTAATAAGACTCTTTGAAACGCAAATCAACCTCTCTTGCCAATAATTATAGTCCAAATAGCACCTGCCCGCACACATTCTTCTGGCACTCCACCGCTGAAACTGAGATAGATAGCCTTATATCCCAACTCACCAATGACAGTGCTGTATAATTAAACCCACTGTCATCGCACCTCTAAATCCAAATATCCTAAGCTTGGAGACTACATGGATTGTATTAATGTGCCATACATGATAATTAGCACCATAAGCTCCACCATGCTTCAAAGCGTAACGCTGACTCACTTTGTTCTGAGAATTATGCGTATTGAATTACGTTTGACTGATAAGAAAGCTCGTGCTGGCTTTTGATAGTTAACACGTTTTGAAAAACTGTGGGCACATAGTAATTTTTTACTCATGCCCTTGGGTGGGTGTAGTAGATATAACTTTAATTATTATTGAAAACAGGAACAAACGTCGATGACACTGTCTAGTACGCTTCCTTATTGTTGCCTTTTGCAGGTCTCCTGAAGTTTTTGAGGTTTGAAAGTCAAGCAAATGGACAGAAAAGCACTCTCACACACTAGCTTGCCAATTGGTTAAAATAGGCTATTTAGGAGCTATGAGGAGGCTTCAGTTTTTCGGACTGACATCATCTATCTACATAACACATTGCAGGCCACTAAACGCCCCCAAGCCAGGACATTACAACTTCTATTGTGTCTCGTCAGCGTCCGTCAACAGATTAATAATAATCTTAAATTCACCGACAGACAACGCACAGCCTAAACGGCTGGGTCCAGAAGCATGAAATTTTGCACAAGAGTTCCCTATAATAACCAAGGTGAGCACTAAGGAAGGGTTTTTGAAAATTCATCCCCCAAAGTGTTGGAGTATAGCAAAAACAAACGAACCTACTTCAACACTATTAGTCTTTCTGTTTCTAACTCATAAATATAAGTTTTTATATCCGAGCCCGCCCTCAGCACTTGACTGAAATCCTGACTTTCTCATAGCGTCTGTACTCTTCTATAAGACTTGCATGAGACCACACGTCTCACGTAATATTAGTAAATCACACCTTCCAATATATAAAGTAAAGGATACTAAACACACTATTGAAATCCTTAGAACGGTCTTTCCTTTGGCTTTCCCCTTTAACCCTAACACAAAGGTGTTAAATAAGGGATGAAATTTTGCATAATGTCCGCCTTTGTACCTTTTTGTGTGCAAAAAGTTTAAATAAATAAATTATGTATCGATGTTCGTCAATTATGCAGTTGGAAAACCCGTTCTGGCGCACAACTTGTAAGATACTAAACTTAGAAGGTATCATGCGGAAATTAGAGGAAGAAACCGAAAAACTAAACATACAATCAATATTATATCTTTCACAACTCACCATTTGCGTAAACCCAACACAAATATACACAGTACCGCGACCCATATACCTAACAGTAATACGGAAACTGGAACCGATGAAAATGATGACATTTTAAGCGGCCACACCATGCGAGATGCGTATTTAGATTGCACGCGGAACTCCTGCGCACAGCCAGATACACAGGTAGAAATAGAAACGTTTCCGCGGATTGAGAAACTGATTTGGGTAATAGTATGTTGTAACGTAAATTCAGTATGGGAGTCTACTTACTTGGAAACAAGAGAAAAGTAGATATGGAAACAAAGAAAAGGTCTAATGGGCGTTTTACACCAGGCCATTAGTTGAGAAAATCCAGTAAGCCAAGACAATAAGCCAATAAAAAAGTATCGTCTAAATAGAGACAATCCATCGCATTGGATTGTCCTCAAGAAGTGAAGACAATGATCAAGCCAGACCAGTGAAATACAACGATTTAAATTTTTCGGAGCCAATAGCATCCCTCATCACGCGCGCGGTGTATTGTCTTGTACATTGGCTTCGTGTGATTGCGCGTTCCTAGCCAGTAAGCCAGCCAGTCAGTCAATAACGAGCAAATGCACGTCGTATTTTTATTTGAAAACTCTGGATTTTAAACAATGGTTCTAACAAAATGGTCTAATCAAATGACATCTAAAATTATATCACTTTACCGGGAACAAGAATGTCTCTGGAAAACTGATACTTTAACCTAACGTGATAGAGATGCCAGAGATACTGCATTAAGAAATATAATTGCCGGTATGGAGCTTCCCGATATGTCTATTGAGGATATAAAAAAGAAAATTAAATATTTTAGGTCTGAATCATTTGTAGGGAATCGGCCCACGTGTAAACGACATTGCGTTTCCCATTGTCCTGGCTTACTGGATTGTCAGTGTAATGGCCTCGTGTAAAACGCCTATAAGATCCGCTTTTAGTTTCTAATTTCTTGCCTATTCTTCTCCATTGGAACCTACTTACTACACTTTGGAATGGGCAACTCAACTTCAACTTTGTGAGCGACCCCGACCCGTTTGCAATTTAAAAGTGTTTTCTTTTTATAGCTGTTTGGATCTGCTCTTGACCTCAATCTCGCCTGATGGAAAGCGATGGATGAGCACTATGATGGAACGAGCGTGCCCAGAAGATGCCTGTTCACTCTTGCTTTGAAGGCAGACGCTGAAGAAACACACACACACTGAAGGGAACACAGACGCTGGCAGAGTTCCACACTGGCTGTGCGCATAATAATGTGGAGGAGAAGCGCTACATACGACTGGTCGGGATATCAACCAAGTGCGGATGGTACCCTGCAGTACGTCTGGTAGTCTATCTGCCTAGCCTTTTCCCAACTATGTTGAGGTCGGCTTCCAGTCTAACCGGATGCAACTGAATACCAGTATTTTACATGGAGCGTCTGCCTATCTGACCTCCACAACCCAGTAACTGGGTAGGTAATACGATACCCCTTGGTAAGACTGGTTGTCAGACTTTCGGGCTTCAACGACTGTCAAAGATCCACGAATGACAGCCGGGACCGACCGCTTAACGTACTTTCTAAGCCACGGAGGAGTCTCGGTATGTAAAGGTCACCCATCCACGGACCAACCCCGGCAAGCGTAGCTTAACCTGATGGAGCGACACGTGCGGCTGTTATTACTTAGCCACGAGCTCCAGTATTCATACGTCTGCTAGTCCGGTATAGCAAAAAGTGCGAAGGTGAGATCAGGTCGTGGAGCTCCTGCGCACACTATTTACCCGGGAATCGAACCCATGACCTCATTTTCAGCAGTAGCGCTTACGACCACTAGGCCAACGAGGCAGTGACCTACCTTATGGGCGTTAAAGTTAACTATATTTTTTTCAAAGTCTCTACCTCCTTTTTCTAATAACCTTATCTTAAATGGACCCCTATGCTTTGAGATTATCACCTGTACAATGGCAATATATCACCATTGAAGGACTCATTTACAAAGTAAATAATCTATTATATCGCTTCGTCCATACGACTGCTAACCGCTGCCATGAATAGACCATAGACTGAAAATAAAATCAACATACAATGCAAACGAATGTCATGTTTTATTGTTATGAGTTTTGATCAAATATGGGTAGGTTTATCTTAATAAATAAACAAAATGTGATGCAATGTTTGTTACTTAAATACGTAGATGCTTCAGCAGGGATAATCTACAATCTGCCTGGCCTTTTCCCAACATGCTGGGGTCGGCTTCCAGTCTAACCAAATGCAGCTGAATACTAGTAGGTATTTTACATGGAGCGACTGCCTATCTGACCTCCACAACCCAGTTACTGGGTAACACGGGGTCTCCCTTGTTTGACCAAAAGGAATTTGACAAATTTTCACTTCCCAAAAAATTTTTCGCATAATTTCATTTGCCAAATTATTACTTAGCAAAAAATCTATTCACAAAAAGTTGTAACGCAAACCTAATGTTTGGCAAATGAACGTTTAAACTATAACTTGTTTACCAACTAGTACTTCTAACATTTTTTATTTAGTCAAATATTTCATTTGGAATAACAGTTTTTATGCAAAATCAAATAAGCCAAATACTTATTTAGTATCGCCAGTTTTCAATTCACCCTTTCCTATTCAGTCAAACTTCAATGACAAAAATGTGAACTACTAAGTGGGTAGGAGGTAAATCATAAATGGCGCTCAATGTGTGCTCTTCTTTTTCTATATAATGTAGTCGTTCCTGGCACAGTAGGTAGTAGGTCACAGTTTTAACCTAACCTAACCTAACCATTTTTTTAAAATAAGTAATTAACCTAATCTAAATAATTCAGTTCCGGATAACCTACTAAAAACAATCTCTTTTTTCTATTAATGCAAGTCGTTTCTGGCACTCGCCGGCCGCTGCCGCGGCACCGCTCGCTTCGCTCGCTCGGCTCGTGCGTAGGAGGTCACAGTTTTAACCTAACCTAACCTACCCATTTTTTTTAAAGAAGAAATTAACCTAATCTAAATTGTTGAGTTCCGGATAACCTACTAAAAACAATATATTTTTTTTCTATTAATGCAAGTCGTGTCTGGCACTCGCCGGCCGCTACCGCGGCACCGCTCGCTTCGCTCGCTCGGCTCGTGCGTAGGAGGTCACAGTTTTAACCTAACCTAACCTAACCATTTTTTTTTAATAATTAACCTACTCCTAATTCCATAAATAAACTAATATCAAGTAACCATAAATTTGACTTGTTTCAGACAAATTCAAGCACAAAAACTTACAAAGAAGTACGCCAAAGACATCAAATTTAACCAGCAAGTCAAATGTCTAAAAATCTTATTTTTGCCTTAATATTTTTTGTCTTAACAAATCATTTCACCAAACGTTTATTGTCTGAAGATTGTTTGCTGTAATAAATCATTTGATTAAAGACCAAATTCCATAATGACATTATACTTAGTAATATTTTGCCAAGTAAAAATTTGACCAATTGAAAATATGCGTACTAAAATCATTCGAAATATTGCAATGGTATAAACAAAGGTTGCTAAAATTTGTTTGGGTAATGAAATTTTGTCAAAATCTTTTTGGCAAAACGGCAGGCACCCGGGTAACACGATACCCAAGACTTAGACTAAGACTGGTTGTCAGACTTTTAGGCTTCTAACTACCCGTAACGATTTTCACATGGACCAACGGCTTAACGTGCTTTCCGAGGCACGAAGGGATCGCGATATGTATGTATGGTCACCCATCAACGAACTGACCGCGGCATGCCTAGCTTAACCTTCGATTGACCCTGCGGCTCTTATCTTTTAGCCACGGTACTTATATTATGTATGTAACTTAATAGATCATCTCCTTTAAGGGGGATGCGCTGTGGTAGCCCGCGAAATTCATTTTTTTTGGGTTTTTTGCAATTCGCAGGTCCGTGTCAGGTTGTATCTTGATCAAAATATGATACGCGGGAATAAAACATGTAAGTATTTATATAATTTTAACCATGAAAATCATCAATACATCTGTCTAAGTTAAATTTCGTACAGATTCGTCGATTTTTATGATTAAAATTATGTAAATACATATGTTTTATTGCCGCGTATCATATTTTGATCAAGAAACAACCTGACACGGACCTGCAAATTGTATAAAATGCAAGAAAATTTAAATTTCGCGGGCACAGCGCATCCTCCCATCTTTTCTCTAACATTTGTCAGATCTCATGTTAACTTGTGTCGGTACTTGGTTGTAGTTATTTTGATCAGCTACTCACAATCACAACGGCTTAGATGAGATTCAGATGATGATTTACTGAACTAAGACTTAATCAAGCTTTCAGAAACGGATAGTAAGGTAACTTGCAACTTTTTAAATTGCGTCATTGATGAAGAGGAGATAATAGTGTAGATGTCGCAGCCAACTAGCTTAATTAGCTGTTTAGTTAGCAGCCTAGCCTTTGGAAATAGCGTTCGTTGGCCGCTACCGTGGCACCGCTTGCTTCACTCGCTCGACTCACGCGCGGATGATTCTAACCTAACCCATTTGGTCGGGCTCGGGGTGCCCTGGCTTAGTTACTGCGACCAATTAACCTGTAATGAATATAATTCAGGCCGTTAGTTGAACAGCGCCGTTCAGTAAAAAGGCTAAGCTGTTAACTACAAGGCTAATATTAAGCTAGTTGGCAGCCACATAGATACTAGCAGAAACTAAACTAGTAAAAATGCTACATCCACAGTGCACTTCTGGTTAAGGAACTATCCCATAGGGGAAGTAGTCCTGACAAGCGAATCAGAGCCAAAACTTTCTCAACATTGATTCTGCATTTGAACCAATTTATCACACAAATAGATAAAACTAATAAAAAAAACGCCCCAATTTATGTAATTACAACAGATGATCTATATTTTATCTTTATCGGTAAACATGTTAATTCCTATATTCCGAATACAAAACAGTTGGATGCAACGATAGTGTCCAGTTTATATTGACACGTGGCAAAACAAAGAACTAAATGTAATATGTACTGAATTTGACAGCTGATTTGCTGTTCTCTAGCTAGTAAGCAGCGCCACCCTGATGTGTAAAGATTTATTTGTCAAATAAAACATATTACAGATGTTGAATTGAACGCGCGTCATTCATTCTAATTTACACCTTATTACAAAAATATAAGAGTCTCATGACGAGCGCTCCTCTGATGCATTATCAGTATCACACCCAAACATTTTGTTTATCTAAAGGGATGAATGAGTGTGATAGTGTCAAATGACGTCATAAAGACCACACGTGGTGTGTACGGAGAAAAAAATATAATGCATTATTGGGAGATTGTTTACAATAAGTTTATTCCTTGAAAGTTTTTGAGAGGAAAGTAGGAACACAAAGAATAATTATATGGTGATTTTAGTTAATAAACAATTTACAAGTCCGTGATAAGAAGAGGGATGAAAAATGATTGCATGCAGCGGAGATGAGAATGTTGAGATGGATGTGTTGAGTGACGAGAATGGATAAAGTAAGAAATGAGTACATAAGAGGGAGTTTGAATTGAAAGTGGCGGCCATGATAGAAAAGTTGAAAGGAAATCGTTTGGCTTGGTATGGGTATGTGATGAGGAACGAAACGAATAATGGCAGGAAGATGATGATTTTAGTAAACACTATGGTAGCAGTTAGGATGATGGGAGTAGCCGAGCGAGGATCGAGCACAATGGCGTGGATGATGAACACACTATTAATTTCATATTTTTTATAGGTCACCGCCACAGTAAGAGGCACAAATTGTTTGCTCGGCCAGCATGTCGTACGGTCGCTAGAGCAGAGTCGCCGGTGTGTCGGACTCTGGAAGCCCTCAATGCCCTCCTGGCAGTCAATCCTGATTGTGATCTGTTTGCCGATGAATGGAGAGAGATAATGCGAGTGTGTCTGAAGTTTTGCGAGAGAAAGTATGAGAGAATTTCCACTGTTATTTATTAAGTATGTAGTAGATATTACAATATTAGTATTGTGTTTCTAGGTTAATTATTGTAATTGGTGTATAACCGTTTTAATTAACTATGAATAAATAAATAATATTTGCTGTGCCGAAAGTGGTTGGCAAGGAGCAAAAGATAGTTTTATTCCTGAAATTCAATATTTTAAATGTACTAATTGGTGGATTTTTAAGTTACTCTGTACTGTAAAAGTAGAAATTTAAGTAAATATTATAAAACTTATGCAAAATCCTCAGAACATATTACACAATATTTTTATTGGCACTTAAATAAAAGCATATTCAAAAGCTTTTGCGGTCAACACATTCAGGGCTGCCTCAAAAAAAAAAAAAAAAATCAAGAAAACAAAAGAGGACCAGAAAAGCAATACGTCGAAAGGTCTTTTGAAATATAATAATATGATTTGTGTAAAGCGAAACAATAGTAAACACTCCAGTGCATAATATTACGACGGCTTTATGCGGACTGAAATGCGACGAGTGGTGAAAGAATGCTCCTGCGCTGATTTTATGAGCTGGCCTTGGTTATAGGGCTGTACTGCTTTCGACATAAAGTTTGCTATATGTAAGGATAATAATTATGATTAGTATCAAAAGTCCTAATAAAACACCTACAAGGTAGACACTGAAATAAAATCCGTTTGGGAGTATGAAGCTCTCGAGAGTAAGATTTCGTCATAAAGTAATATGAGAAGGAGTATGTATGCAAGGATCGTAGCAGTTGGCTTTCTATAGTTTCTGCTAACCCCCATGGGAAGAAGGCGGGAGTTTATGTATCAATCTGCCTAGGCTTTTTCCAACTATGTTGGGGTAGCTTCCAGTCTAACCGGATACAGCTGTGTACCAGTATTTTACATGGAGCGACTGCCCATCTGTCCTCCACAACCCAGTTACTGGGTAATAATATGATACACCTTGGTAAGAGTGGTTGTCAGACTTTCGTGCTTCTGACAGCCCGTAACAACTATCAAAGATCCACGAATGACAGCCGGGACCAACGGCCTAACTTGTTTTCCGTGGCGCAGAGGAGTCTCAGCAATGTAAAGATGGTCACCCATCCACGGACACCCCGGCAAGCGTAGCTTAACCTGATGGATCGACCCGTGCGGCTGTTATAACTTAGCCACGAGGTCCTCTTATGTATGTTTAAGTAAATTAGATACTTGTTAAAGATTCGCAAAACAAACAATTTTAATTCTAAATTAATTATTTGTTTACATCTCTTCCATTTATTTCTAAGGATTTTCAAGACAGCCCTATAACCACGAATTCGACATGAACCCAGAAACACTTTTGTCAAAAGCCCACCCATTATGGCCGAAGTCATGAAATAACGAAAGCTTTAAATATAGCCGTAAAAGATCAAAACAAGTCGTAAAGTCGCCGGGGCTTCGAAACTGGACAAAGGGTAGCTCGGCTTAGATATGGAGGGGTTTATTTATAGATAAGTATTTCTGGCCCGTTTGAACTGTGTTTAGATAAATTTAATGGTAGTTTCAATTGCATACTGTTTTTGGTAATAGAAGAGTGGGCTTTTGTTATGATCTCTCTCTATCACTGAGAGGTTTGCTAGGAGAAAGAAAACCATGATGAAACTGATTTTTTAATCATACTCGCCTGTGTATACAACGTGCCGCCGCTATCACGACATTAATTAAAGGCCCAGGTAAGG
Organism: Cosmia pyralina; assembly: GCA_946251885.1. NCBI lineage: Eukaryota > Metazoa > Arthropoda > Insecta > Lepidoptera > Noctuidae > Cosmia > Cosmia pyralina. Next base: position 10,712,702 of record OX276362.1, on the reverse strand, counting down.
CTAGTGGTCAGTAATCATGAAAATTATAATAAGATAAAATAATTAATAAATTGAAAAAAAAAATTCAAACAAAATAAAATCATAAAATTAGGATCTATTCAAAGGACTCATTCATAAAGCTATTGTTCTATGTCAGCTGGTAAAAGGTTGTTCACTCACCTACACCCTTTTTTTTTGTTCATCGTGTGACTATTGTTTAAAATAACTTTTCTCTTACCTGGTTTATTTTGTACCTAGAATGCTCCTTTTCTTGTCAAATTGTAATATGGGAATTTAAATTATAAAACTACAAGTGTAATATTAAGCTTTATGGCTCTAATGTATTTAATATTATGTGAATGCAAATGAGGATGGGCGCTGATACCTATAACACAAGATATTAAGTTATCTTAGCTTAGGTAGTAGTAGCAACTCTAACATGTAAACATTTTAACTACCTTTTGGCCTATTATATGTAAACCAGTTTTCTTTATGTTTAATTTTGAAGGTGCAAATAAACATTTTTTTTTTGTTCTGACTTTCTGACCCAGCTGTGAGTAGCTTTATGCATGAATTTTTTGCAAAACCCCCAGAAATAGACTCGAGTGGCAGGTCACGCCATTTGAGTTTTTTTTTCACGTTCGTTTTAATTTCATCTCTGCGCTACAGGTTGCTCCAAAATGCTATTTTAGAAAATTTAAAATAAATAAATAATAACGTTTAATTCAATTAAAATAACTCTACAAAACGAAACCGCGGAACGGTGTTCGCGTCCCAAGTTAATGTCGTGATTGCAGCGGCACGTTGTATACGTACTCTATCAACTAAACTCGCTACAAAATAATAGGTCCCTTTTGACAGCCCACATCGTTTCATATGCCAAAGAGAGACAAACATAGCGAGACAAAGAAGGGCACCCTCATGTCAAATCGCACTTCTTAGATTGACCAAACTATACTGTATATTATTATTTATTTTACATACAATAAATAATTAAAAGAGTAAGTATAATGAGATGACGCAGGTCTAGAGGAAATGACAATTTCCTGGAAAAAGAATTGAATCAGTTTCCTTAGGTCCATTAAAAGACAAAACGTCTAAAACGAAAAAAATAAGAAATTCAATCAAATGCATTTATTGTCTACTCATGACATTATTCGCACGAGTATTTGGCCACATTAAATAAATACCAACACATTATTTATTAAGAACAATTTATAAGGCAGCCCTTATTTTACTTAAAAAACATTAAAAATTAGGTCAACAAAAGAAGAACACGGTTTCTCAGACAATTAAATATTAAAAGCTTTCAAAAGGACATCAAGTAGTCCTTTCAAGGTTACATAAACACTACAATTTTATTACCACGGTTATTAAAACCGAAATATAATTTTGAAAACAACAAAGATTATTTAAATAACAAAGTGTATAACCGGCATCTTAATTGAGTAACACACTATCGAACGGAATCTGAGTAATTTTGAAGAAAATTGCTAATTCATTGCTTCAAATGTTCGAAAAATCATTCAGTCTGCTCGACAATCAATCTGCCTAGCCTTTTCCCAACTATGTTGGGGTCGGCTTCCAATCTAACCGGATGCAGCTGAATACCATTATTTTACATGGAGCGACTGCCTATCTGACCTCCACAACCCATTAACTGGGTAATACGATACCCCTTGGTAAGACTGATTGTCAGACTTTCGGGCTTCTGACGACCCGTAACGACTGTCAAAGATCCACGAATGACAGCCGTGACCAACGGCTTAACGTGCTTTCCGAGGCACGGAGGAGTCTCGGTATGTAAAGATGGTCACCCATCCACGGACCAACCCCGACGTCTGCTCGACAATATAAACAAGAATAACGCAATGTTGTTGAATTATCAAAATGAAACCGATTCCGATTGATAGTGAGTTACGCAATTAGGGTGCAGGGAAGCATGGCATAAAAGGTAAAAGGTATTAAAGGTAGGTAGGTTTCAAGGTATTTAGCAGTGGATGGGACAAGACTGCCAATGATGACGAAATGATGAAGTATCCGCTACATGTTTTGCATACGACAATGATGCATGATTCAGAAGTGTTTTAGGGAAAACCATCCAGCAAGAGACACGGATGTCGCTAAAATTGAGCTTTCTAGGTTTATTCATTTGAAAAGTGACTTTGGTTTGATACTTGTTGTGTCTTGGTTAGGTTTTAGGTAAGCACAATAAAACACTGTTTCCAATATCACTGCATTAGGCGTACTGTCGCAATGACCGCTCGGACAAGACTGTGAGTGCGGCGCACTCCCTCTACCGCGCAAACCCTAAATACAGCACGCATAACTTCACAGTACTATTTGGGCCCACGTTTTTCCCCATTTCGTAGGTGCGTTTTTAGACACACATAAGTAGACCCGGACAACTAGCTTATTTCAGATTGACATGACATGGTAAATGCAAAGATGCGTATGCATGAACTTACCCAAAACTTAATAATATACTTTACTAACATAATGAACACTTTTCGGCTCAAAATACTGGGAGTAGCTTTTCTAAAACATAGCTTTGAAGAGAATCATGTTGATATGACATTTAAATGGACTTATCAGATACACTTATCAGATAAGTGTAATTATAGAAATTATGTCATTGTCTAATCGATCTACTAGCTAACAAGCAGGTCGACGGAGGACTTGATGAAGGACATCTGTGGGCAGACTGGCTCAGAAAGCTGAGGACGCGAAACTTTGTCATAAATTGGGAGATACTTCTAACTCAGTGGCGAAAAATGGAAGTTTTAAAGCTATAAACAACAGGTATTAATTAGAGAGGAGAAGCCAAAAGGAAGCGGCCTTGGAAAGGCTGATATATGTAATTTTTTAGGCAAATGTGCCTACTCTTGACCTTGATCTCGCCTGACGGAAAGCGGTGAATGAGGTCTACGATGCCTTAATCTTGCTTTGATGGCTGTCGGAATATAGGTGGATGGGAACACAGGCCCTTGGCAGGGAGTTCTACACTTTGGTTGTGCGCATAATAAATGTGGAGAAGAGCTGAGTACGACTAGTCGGAATATCGACCAAGTGCGGATGATACCCTGCAGTACGTCTGGTAGTGAAAGGGATGTGGTGGGATCAGGTCGTGGAGCTCCTGCGCCCACTCTCCGAAGAACAATCTGTAGAAGGTCGACAGGCAAGCAACATTGCATGTTTTATTTATTTATAAAAAAAACTTGTTTTTGCCCGCTGAGCAACACCCGCATGGGGGTCAGAAACGTACTACACCACCAGGATAAAAATTATCCTATGTGTTAATCCAGGTTATAAACTATCTGTATGCCAAATTACATACAAATCCTAGTAGCGAACAAACTCACTTTGGCGTTTATAATATGAGTTAGGGAACACATGCAAATGCATGTGCATAAAACGTTATTAAAAACTAAAATATTTGATCCTAATAACAGTAGAAGAACCTATAGCTATGCAAATAGGAATAGATGGGCGGTAGATAACAAAATCATTCCTATTAGTATTCTATGCGGGCGCCGCGTCAAATTGACGATACATGGCGCGACTCTAATCCTTGATTAGTTATGAATAGAGAAAACTGTGGAGCTGTATTAAAAAATACACAAATAAAAAAAAATACAATAATGTTTTGTACCAGTTAACTACCCAAATATTGGTAGAAAATAATTTTTCATGTCACAGACAGATGTGCTGCTGGGAAGTTTGTTGCGACACTTCTTCCCAGCTAAAACACTCGGAAGTGGTGAAGGACGGGTGTTTTGGGGGACTGTCTTATGTAATTGTGACGTTCAAAAAGTGCTGATTCTAAGCCTAGTTCGAATAAATGGCGTTTGGTTTTGATTTTGAAATGGTAAGATCTTTAATGTACGATGATGAGACAACAAAATTGTTTATTTGGAAAATGACCTAGTTTTTAAGTCAGATCTTCAACACTTTCTTATTTTAACTCATTTGGTGCAGAATAAGCTTGAAAGCTGTGTTACAAGAAGCATAATATTCAACAAATACAGGTCCTTTGAACTCCTCAAAAATATTTAGTCAGAACAGCTACTCTATTCCTTGTCCAGAGTAAAGGTCATAGTCAATACTACGCAAATCTGTTGCCCATTGACGGTGCGGCGTCACATTAGTTTTGAATCGTAATCAAATGGATTACGGTATCCATTGTAAACATTTGTCATCATAACTTCTGTTCTATAGCTGGTTTGTCCTTCAGGTGGACCATTACGCGTGGGCCATGGCGGCCCTCAGTGGTTATTCCAACCAGCCCACCTCCCTCCAGAAGTTGATCACGTTTCCTGGTCTGTTCAGATCATCTGTGAAAGACCTGGGTGCCCAAAGGGTTTCTGCTGTAATCTGGGTAACGCAATGAATGAATGTACAACATTCAAAGAGTACATGCGCAACGGTTTCCTCAGCTTCCTGCACAGAGGACAGTCTTTTATGACATCATAACTTATTTACATACCTATTTATTTTTGGATATGTTTGATGTCGGTTTTAGATATTTAGTTACAATTTACGACCGCAAGTCAATCATTGCAATTTAAATCTTCATTCAATGACATAAAAGTCACATTAAGTGTACTCGTGCTTTGCATCACCTTCTTTACCTTGACTGAACCAAAGGGCCTCGTCGAAATTAAGATTCCATCTACATAAGTATATCATATCCATATGATAAAATAGTGTGCGAGATATTGTAGTGATTAAAATGATACCAACTTGTTCGACGACCGTTGTATAAATGGTTAATTAATTATTACAGCTCCTGTAATAAACGCCAGAGCAAACCACGTTATGCCGTAAACCTTCTTACTAAATCTGCGCAGGCGACTTACCATTCATCAGAGAAAGAAAGAATGCATACGTTTTTTTTTTTACCACAATACGTGAAAAAATTGTTTTGTTTACGCGTCAATGATGCAACTTCGCCGTTCACCTACGAATTCACCACAAACCGAATCGATAATTTTTACGAAATAACACTACTTTACCCCAAACCGTTGTTAACAAATACACGAGCACCCGTTTACCATCCAATCATAAGAAACTGAGGGTGTTACTAAAACTACGTTAGTGACGCCTAGAATTATCTATAATTTACACAAAAAAGTATTTTTTTAATATAGCTCATTCTTGGGGGGAAACACAAAACGGGACTTTCACCAGGCGGCATGGCATGGCAAAAAATGTTCAAAAGCGGCAATGATTTTGAATCTTATTTTTATAAACTTTGCACTCACATTGCTTTAATTCGATGTTGCGGTATGTCGCAGAAGATAATGCTTTGCCGTGCCATGCCGCCAAGTGAGCGCATTTAATCAGAATCTCATTAGGATCACTTTTTTAAATGGGGAATTTGGCAATAGTACACGGACTACTTCGGCAAACCCATACTGGATGAGATATTGGTAAACTCGGAGAGTCATCTCTCAACCTTTAAATTAATGAGTTTAAATAAACATAACTGGCGAAACGTGGGTGTACTACACCTCTGCCTACCCCTTCGGGGAAAATAGGCCTGATGTTATGTGTGTATGTTTGTGAATCAAAAATTTTCGCTAGTTATTTCGTAGCTTTTTATACGACTGCTAAAAAGTCACATCTTTTTTTTTAACGAAGTTCTCTAACTCTTAGCTTGTGGTTCAGAAATACCCATATTCTATTTGAAATAAGATTAGACATTTAAATAAATCTTCTTACAGTACAACCGATTTTGACGACTATTCCGTAAGCATAAGATGGCATCTTCTCAAACTTTGGCTCCTGCTATACAAATATCTTTTTACTTAGTTCAGGAGCCAGCTGTTCAACCTGATTTTGACTACGACTTTTACTACCATTAGTGTATATGTTAATGTGTATCTCCTTATACAATAAACTTATTATTTAATTTTAAACGTCGAACGTATACACTAAGTGTATGTAAGAGAAAGTATGTATATAAACAAAACGTCTATCATATATACAGGCTGTAAGTGTAAACAGTGGCAACCTTTTAAGGGGTCATTGTACTCATCATTATGAACAACTTTTACTATGGGACCAAACCTGAAATCGCGAAAAAAATCAGCTGTTCCCTATATTTTGACGAATTAGCGAACATAAATGTACTGAACAGCTGATTTTTTTTCGCGATTTCAGGTTTGGTAGTAAAAGTTGTTCATAATGATGAGTACAATGACCCCATAAAAGGTTGCCACTGTTTACTCTTACGCCCTGTATATAAACGTAAAATACTATCATCCAATGGCGACCGCGGGCTTACAGTAGTTGTGAACCTATGGGGTTCGGATGACATTCGAGCACACATTAACATGAACCTATGGGGTTCAAAAGTATATAAATAACGTTTGACGGGTTAAATGCAAAAACGTGGTTACAATACCAACTGTTTACTGCAGCTGCCATTTGTCATGCCACCAACGCAATAGAAGTCAAATTCGGTTTATTAAAAGGTTTATTTAAATGTATCTTATTTCAAATATACGCAAAAATATTATGTTCATATTTTATTGACTTCAAAAATGCAACTACCAAAGCAGTCCGCGTACAGCCGGTTTTAATATTGATTAATTCAAGGAATAAAATAACAAAATTCCAGCTTACCTTCACTAATTGCAATATTACCATAAATTCAAGTCAATTATTTTAGAATTTCACAATCACATCTTCAAATTCATAATATTAATTAATAAAATCTGTATGGAAAGTCACAAACTCGTCGAAAATACAGTTTAAACAAATCAATCACCTAAAATGGTATTAACAGCATTACATAAAATTATTCTTACATGCTATGTACTTACCAATTCAGCTACTATCTGCCTGCCGAGTCTCTGACACTCGTTCGCTGACGGTTTCGTAAAAGTGTTTGAGTCAAACTGCTTGGTAGTCTGTGAACAAAAGTGAAATTATTTTTTAAAGATAATTAGGTAAGGTAAGTGGGGCTCGTGGCTGAGTAATAACAGCCGCACGGGTCGATCAATTAGGCTAAGCTACGCTTGCCGCGGTCTGTCCGTGGATGGGTGACCATTTTTACATACCGAGACGGAGCTCCGGAGTTCTGGCTGTCTTTTTTGGATCTTTGAAAGCTCGAAAGTGTTACAACCAGTCTTACCAAGGGTATTGTTGTTACCTAGTAACTGGGTTGTGGAGGTCAGATAGGCAGTCGCCCCATGTAATATACTGGTATTCAGCTGCATCCTGTTAGACTGGAAGCCAACCCCAACATGGTTGGGAAAAGGCTAGGCAGATTGATTTTAGGTAAGATAAACAAGAAAGGCCTCCTACTACCTTATGTAAGGATCACAGCAGGTGCATGTATTTCTGCCTACCGCAATGGGAAGAAGTCGTGAGTTTATGTATGTATGTAAACAAGAAATAACTGTTGTCAGGTCAGTTACCTAGGAAGGGACACGACAGCGTTACAATTACATAATTATGTTAGCGTTTTTTTGAGAGTTGTTTACGAGTCACTATAGTTTGACCGCTACCGCTGTACCGCGCCCTAGGTAAGTGCACGGCGAGACGCAGTGCAGGCCGCTAGTTCGTCAACCCACGAGTAATAAACTACATCTAAAGCACATTAATGTTCAATATCCTATCATCACATTGCACATTCTTATTTGTTTTTATCTATATAAATTAAAAGAGAAGTCCAGACTCACTGATAGTCTGACTCATCAACGCCCAGCCCTTGGACCTAGAAAGCTGAAACTTTGCACAGAGGAACCACAAAATACACTTCTGGACACATCTTTTGGCCCACCTTGTATTTTCAGTTTCGTTTGGTCCTAGCTAAAATTTTATATTAGGTCGAGCAAAAAGTTTTTATGCAGTTTTGAACCTGGCACATTCACAATTTCATTCAATAGTCTTTTTTTGAATTTCGAACACAGAATTTAAAGAAACAAAAGACAATTTGGAGCCTGTTTGTTGATATCAAACAATCGAATACTAAGAAAACTTGGTTTTATTGGTTTACTTGGATTTAATTCTTGAAAAAGTGATTGATATCTTTGGTTTTGCAACAAACATTACTTATTCTTAACATTAAGGTGAGGTTCTATCAATAATCTATGGATACTTCACCTGAAGTCGCCGCCCAAGCTGTGGCACTTATTCAGGCCGGACACAGCCAAAGAAACGTGAGTGCTCAACTTAATTTAAGTCGATCTGCGGTCCGAAATGTTTATCGGAGGTACCTAGAGACTGGCGGCTTTGTTCGTCGCCAAGGAAGGCCACGATCTCGGGTCACAACTGAAAGACAGGATCGATTCATCGTGACGACCAGCTTGAGAAATCGTCACCTTACCTCCATTGAGATACAAAACCAACTTCACGACTTCCACGGAGTATCTGTGAGCGCTCGAACTGTTCGAAGAAGGTTAAAAGAACGCGATATGGTACCACACAAGCCAGCTAATGGCCCCAAACTAACGCGAGCCCACCGAACAGCGCGCCTTCATTTCGCACGCAGTCATTTTATTTGGACACAGCAAGATTGGAGCCGTATACTCTTTTCTGATGAGTCTAAAATTGTGTTACATGGCAATGATGGAAGGAAGAAGGTCTACCGACGTAAGGGAGAGCGTTTCGCACAATGCTGCTTTGATGAGAGGGTTGCTTATGGCGGTGGCTCATGGACTGTCTTGGGCGGTATATCCGCGAGCGGCAAAACTCAACTTGAGGTTGTTACAGGACCACGGCTGCCAACATTAAATGCTGAAAGGTACATTCGTGAGTGCTTAGAACCTCACGTGATACTGTGTGATACCATACGCGGACTATGTGGGCCCAAATTTCCTTTTTATGCATGATAATGCAAGAGCCCATGCGGCCGGCATCGTCAGGGAATATCTTCGGGATGTCAACATCACAGTTATGGACTGGCCAGCCAGAAGCCCAGACATGAACCCTATTGAGCACATGTGGGACGAGCTAAAAAGACGTGTTAGGGCTCGTCAGCCAGTTGCCCAGACGATGCAGGAGTTGAAAACTGCCATAGAAGAGGAATGGGAGATGATCCCTCAAAATTTCATAGAGCGGTTGATAAACTCTATGCCTAATCGTATGAGAGCTGTGGTAGATGCCCATGGAGGCAACACGCGTTATTAAATTAAACCTTTATTTGATAAAACATGTTTTTTATTCAAAAATCAATTGCCTTTACCAAGGCGCATATCCGACTTGTTAGGCGTAGCTCCATGTCGTATGGTATTCTGAATTCAAATTTAAAACAATACGATCGAAAAAGATGGTAAAATGTATCAGGTTTAAAACTGCATCAACAGTTTTTGTTCAATCTAGCAATCATATTTCGGTAGGGGCCATCGAAACCTAAACTCTAAGGTGGGCCAATAGATGTGTCCAGAAGTGTATAATGTAGATAAGGAATAAGGTAGGAATCCCCGGTAGTACGTTCCTGTGAGATATTTTCCGACATGTAATTCCAGAGATTAGCTTGTTTAAACAAACAAAATCTTCAGCCTTATTATATTAAAATTCGCATTGCGTTCGGCTAAAGGAATTGTAGGTTAAATTATTCCAACAAAGCCTATAAAACTACTTCTAACTGGTTCTTGTATACAAGAAGAATCAGTTGCAAAGAAATCAAAAGCAACACGTTTTTAAATGTCATTAAATCTGTGAATATCACCTGCATAAAGTATTATTAAAATCTCATAAGATCTCCGACTGTATATTTTTGTTGAAGACGGTTCGAAGTTACATAAATTGTTCTGATATTTTGTCAACTTTCTACTTTAACGTTCCTAGCAGGTCCAAAAGGTTCAATCCACCATTACGTGTGTCATTTGCAAATACTAACTACAAACAAAATTCGTACGTTGTGCGTGTAAGTGGGTATTTTAATAAGGTGTGCAAACAGTTCGACTTTGATCTTTTTGAAATAAGTGTGACCTCGGCAAAAAAGTGTTTAGCAATGAATGTCTTTAAAGCTTAAATTCTTGGTTGGACTTGGTTTTTTATTATTATTTTTTATTTCTATTTTTAAATTGAATTGTAACATCTTGGTTCTTATGGGAAATAACCTGTCGCAATTATATTATATTATTTTTTACGTATTTTAGGTGATGAATTGATGATTTACCTGAATGTTATTTAACTTTTTATTTTTTCGGCATTATTTGGCAGTGTGTATATTTTGTTCCACAGTACTTTTATACCAGACAAGCTCTAGACGTGAAGACTTGTAATTGGCTGTCAGATTAGCATACTGTTATCTATTACCATTGTATTTAGCTGTAAGTCTTCCAAAGTCTTTAAATAAATAAATAAAAAGGTTGCAACAAACCTGTTTAGCTTTGCTAGTATTATCTAATACTTTGTTAATATCCTTGATGGAATGTATTGACACATCCAGTGTGGATGCGTCTAATTTATCCTGCTTGACGTTTTTGGGTTCTGCTTTAGTCTGTCTGTTGTCCTGTCTGATGTTTCTTGGTTCTGATGTCCTCTGTTTGTTGTCCTGCCTATTGTTCCTGGGTTCTGCAGTTGTCTGTTTGTTGTTTTTAGGCTGGGGTTTAGCCGTCGCTTTCTTTGTAGTGTTGTCAGGTTGCTGGAATTAATGAAAACGATGGATTGATACATTTATTCATATTACTATGGGTGTAACTACACGGTGCCCTAAACAATGAAGGTATGCGAAAATTGGTAAACCTTTGGTAAAACATTTTGGTTCATCTATCGGTGATTGCAGTACGTTTACATGGATGCTCCTTCCTAAGCCGACGTTCGCACGGATGTAAAAATATCGCGCGGGATTTTATCACGCATTGGATTTTCAACTCTCGATGTTGAGCCGAGCTTCGATAATGCAACCTAACAACAAAAGAGTGCATCCCAGCGCGTCGAAAAAAAAACACTGTTTGATTTTCAACTCTCGGCACTAAGCAGAGCGTTGAAAATCCAGTGCGCCAAAACAAAACGCCGCGATATTTTTACGTCCGTGTGAACGTCGGCTAAGCCAGCATTTACGCCATCCATTTGCCGTTTATCCACGATAGTGACGCACCCAATTTGTACATTTGCCTTCATCTTAACCGTGCCGTTGCTGTGCCAGCTTATGGAATATGACCTATGTTTGTGAGATAGCGGTGAAACATAGCCTATCATTAATGTCAATAGCACAAATACTCAAAATAAAATTTACACCATCAACATAAGGTCCAAAATCACTTACATAAGTATGATGCGTCAAATCGTCCTCCCAGTTGTTGATCTGGTCTGCTAAAGCGGCTAGTCTACCAAACTTCTTTTTGCCGTCTTGTTGGGGCCGTTGCTTCGGCTGCTTTGGCTCCAGCTCTGATGGTGGCGTTGCTGAGGAGAATTCAAGCTCCGTGCGGTGGATTGGCGATGAGAGGGTTGGCTTATCTGTAAAAAGAAATGGGGGCTTGGTTGATAACGCTTTGAAGGACACTTTACGGCTATAACAGTAATAACAATAAAACTTCTATTGTGTCTCGTTAGTGTCCTACAAAGTATTAAAGGCGATGGGTTAAGCCTTGTCCAGCCTACATGAAAAGGTTTAGCTGTGGCTCAACCAGCAGGAAAAGATTTGAAAAAATATTTTTGCATTTGAAAGCCTAGTTCCTGAGGAAGGCTATAGGCTACTTAAAATCAAGCTAGGACCCTTAGGAGTCGAGCAAAATGAAAAAAAGTCAGAAAGAACGCTAAGCGAAAACGAAGTAGGTAATAGCGCGAGCAGGCGATGCGATGCGACGGAATGAGTCGGGGGAGTAAGAAATTTCACGCGGACGAAGTCAGTTTCATCATCACCTGTCTAGCCTTTTCCCAAGCAGGTAAATACCAGTATTTTATATGGAGCAACTGCCTGTCTGACCTCCACAAGCCACTTACTGGGTAATACGATACTCCATGGTAAGACTGGTTGTCAGACTTTCGGGCATCTGATATAACGACTGTCAAAGATCCACGAATAATTATTTACATAATTATAATCACAAGAATCATCAACATCACTCTTGAATTAGATTTGTTCTCTTTTGATCTGATTTCGGAAATAATGACATATTAGAACAAATCTAACTTAATATACACTCCTACCAACTTATCTGTGAAATGGCGAAAATTGGAACTACGGCCGTCATGTTGAAATTTCATTCGATTGTGCCAACGCATGTCATTCGATTGTGTCGACGCATCGACGGTACCGTCTCTTTCAGTTCACAGATAAGTTAGTAGGACTGTAGAGAGATGTATTGATGATTCTTGTGGTTATAATTATGTAAATACATATTTGTTACCATCGCGAATCATATTGTGATCAAGGTACAACATGACAATCAGTCTGCCTAGCCTTTTCCCAACTATGTTGGGGTCGGCTTCCAGTCTAACCGGATGCAGCTGAACACCAGTATTTTATATGGAGCAACTGCCTATCTGACCTCCACAACCCAATAATACGATACCCCTTGGTAAGACTGGTTGTCAGACTTTCCGGCTTCTGACGACCCGTAACGACTGTCAAAGATCCACGGAACCAACGGCTTAACGTGCTTTCCGAGGCACGGAGGAGTCTCGGTATGTAAAGCTGGATCCACGGACCAACCCCGGCAAGCACAGCTTAACCTGATGGATCGACCCGTGCGGCTGTTATTATTTAGCCACGAGCTCTAAGATACAACATGACACTGATCACCTTAATACAGAAAGCCGACGTTCGCACGGACGTAAAAATATCGCGGCGGGATTTTATCGTGCACTGGATTTTCATCTGTCGTTATTGAGCTGGGCATTGAGAATCCAACTTAACGACAACAGAGCATTCTAGCGCGTCGAAAAAACACACTGTTGGATTTTCAACTCTCGGTGCTCAGACGAGCGTTGAAAATCCTGTGCGCGAAATAATTTCGCCGCGATATTTTTACGTCCGTGCGAACGTCGACTAAGAGATTGAATATTACCAGCAATAAGTATGGTTCAAAACTGTGTCGACACAAACAACTATCACTTAAATGCTAACTATCAAAGCTGAAGTTTGAATGAACAGTTTTCTATATTTTATCTTAAAACAATATCAATTTCATTTTATCAAATCCTTGTTGTTATCACATCCTGTTGTGTATTAGGGAGTTTTTAGGGTTCCGTAGTCAACAAAGAACCCTTATAGTTTCGCTATGTCCGTCCGCACCTTAGCTCAGAGACTCTTAGTACTAGAAAGCTATAATTTGGCATGGAAATACATATTCATCACGCCGACAAAGTGATAAAATAAAATCATGACAAAATATTTCTTTAGGGTACCTTCGTGTACAGAAGGTAAAGTGGGGGTGTTTTTTTTTCGTTTACCCCATGGTGTGGGGTGTTCCTGGATGGGTCTTTCAAAAATATTGCGGGTTTTTGGAAACAATTTTTCGAATTAGGGATCCGTTTCTGAAATATTAAGCTTTAAAGTGCTAATTGTTGTTAGAGTCAAGTGTGCCCCCCACTGCCAGCTAAACGGTTAGTTTTGGATGGGTGAAAAAATTCACGGTAGTAGTATATATAACGAAGTTAAAAGGAAAACTATCACAGCTAAGTAGGCTTTTCAAGTTTACGAATAATAGTCAAATATTCACGAAACAACAAAAAGCCCTCTTAGTCCGCATTATTGTGCAACTACGGAACCCTATTACGGCGTGTGGCCCGACAGGCACTTGGCCGCTTTTTTTTTAATAAGTTATCAAAGCAGGATATTGTATGAGTCACTATGAATCAAGTGAAATGAGTAACACCAAAATATTATTATTGGTGTTTTACACAGAAATGGCAGAAGTATTATGACTGCCTTAGGAATTGTTGGTGTATTGTGGATTTGTGGCTGGCAGCGCGACTTCAGAGTGTCCAGGTCCTGGGTATCAAAACCCAGATTAGGCAAAATGTTATAATGTTGATTTGATTTTACCATTTTGTTTAACGCGAGACGTCATGGTGTATTGCTAATGTCAGTGTAAGTAGAATACTTACAGTAAGCAAATAATACGAAATACCGAAACCGAAAAACCGGCCAAGTGCGTGTCGGACCACGCACAATGAAGGGTTCCATATTTGAAATAAATTCATCCCAAAAACATACTTAACATTGTAGTTAAAAACATGTTCTCCCATACATCGATAAAAAGCACGGTTAATTCTGCAACTGCAAATGTAAGTTTGTAATTGTAAAAAAAAATTGTTATGTGATAAATCCACAAACTAACGGAATTCGGACTTTTTCCTTTACTTGTGCTGTGAGACCTTGCCTCTTGCCTTATTTCATGAGTCTAGGTCAACGAGAAGTAACCTTTAGGTTTGATTTATTTGCGAGTATCAAAATATGTTGCATAAAATAACCATATTTTTTTATTGCCCTACACTTAGAATCTTCATTTTTTACCCGACTACGGCAAAGCCAAAAGGTAGGGTTATGATTTTAGCAGTCTATGATTTATATAAGTATGTATTTACGTGTGTTCCACTGTAGCGCCTAAATTACTGAACCGATTGTAATGAATGCTGTATCAATAGATTCGTAATAATGGTCCGGGTGACGTTGACTCTATAAAATCTCCCTAAATTTAATATGGTGGACTTTACACGTCAATTTCTGACCACGAAAAAATTTTTATTGAGACAATAATGACATGTTTGGTATCAAAAGAAAGGTCTTGACGAGCACATTACAAATATGTATAGAATTATGTCATATTGTTTAAATAAAAAAATATGTTTAAATTGTTAAAAATATGTAAAAGGGACATAAATAATATTAATATAATTGGTTACAGACCGATCACGGTGAGCGGTGGTTTTTCAGTAACCGGATTTTAGTTTTCGAACTTACTTTTTATTATTAAGATCTCCAAGGAACCATAAACCTACGTATTTGATATTAATTTCAACTTGATACCTCCACGCATTCCTGAGAAAAAGGGTCTTGTTGACAGACTGACAGACAGAAGAACAACGAAGTGATCCTATAAGGCCTCTGCCTCGAATTTTGCGGGCAGCGGGGCGGCAGGCAGCGGCGGCGGCAGGATTTTATGCGTAAAAACAAATGGACCGGACCTCCAAAACAGCGGCGCGGTAGCGGGGCGGGACAATGCGAGACGAGACGTGCCACCGCCGCCGCCGCCCCACTGCCCGCAAAATGCGAGGCAGAGGCCTAAGGGTTCCGTTTTTTCTTTGGAGGTACGGATCCATAAAAATATATTAAAGAATCATTATGGAGTATGTAAGGATCGTAGCAGGAGGTGTTCTGTAGTGTTTGTCTACCCTCATGGGAAGAAATCGCGAGTTTATGTATATAAAAATCTTAAGGACAATACCTGAATAGAGATTGCCAAGTCGGTCAAGTCGAGACTTAACATTATGTCGGAGCCCTGCACGCTTGGTCTCTGATGTATCTTCCGTTGCCTTCTCCAGGTTACTGGATGCGTCATCTGTAATTGTAATAATATAGGAATAAGTATGATTTGAATGAGACAAAATTTAAAACTAATGATATGAGAATGAGAAGATTCAAGTACGCAATCAATCTGCCTAGCCTTTTCCCAATCATGTTGGGGTCGGCTCCCAGTCAACTGGGTGCAGCAGAATACCAGTATTTTACATGGAGCAACTGCCTATCTGTCCTCTACAACCCAATAAATGTGTAATACAAAACCCCTTGGCAAGACTTGTTGTCAGACTGTTGGGCTTCTCACTACCCAGAACATCTGTCAGATCTAAAAATTACAGCGGGACCAACGGTTTAATGTGCTTTCACGCATGGAGGTGTCTCAATATTATGTGAGGGATTGTCACCCATTGACGGACTGACATTGGCAAGTGTTGCTTAACCTTGAAGATCAACCTGTGCGGCTATTATTATTTAGCCACGCACGCACAATGGTCCACTTGAAGGACTAAGTGTGGGAACCAAACCCCTTAACATAGAACATATTTAGCCACAAGCCCCTCAAGTTTTTAAATACTTTCATATCAAAAATATTCAGCACAAGTTGAAGGAGTGAACAGGAAAGTACAAGAAGCAAACATAATATTTTTATATTATGTAATATTTAATTAATCTTGATTGTTTTCCTGTCCTGGTTTTGATCCCAAAAAAGTACAAAGAAACTATTAAATATTTTAACAACAAACTTGCCCCATTATTAACTAAACCAGAATAAAAAAAGGTTAACATTACCTGCCATTCTATTCCAAGTTTAATAAAAAGATTGTAAACACCACACTGGCCACAAGACACACAATTTAAACAACAACAATTTATTAAACCATAGACCATACAATCTTCATTTAATACTGTTTACAACCGCTAATGTTTTGTTAACTTTATTGTGAAACATTAACTAATTATTAGAACAATTATCGTTTTGAGGTGAGTAATAAGTAACAGGCAAGAAGCTTTGTACAGTTGTGAGGATATAAACATTAAAAATATAATAAGTGTCATTGGCTTTTTGTTAGTCATCCTTGTTCTTCCTTATAATACCTTCATGGTAGGACCTTTTTAGGCAAGGTATGTGCAGAGAAGGGACAGTAATGTGGTTTTTACTGCATAATGCATCATGTTGTAAGTATTAGGGTTCCATACCAAAATGGTAAAAAATATTAATGTGTGTCCTTATGGTGCTACTCAGTCTGTCTGTCTGTCTGTCAAAGAACTACTAATGCTATCAACTTGAAATTGGGAACAGTTTTAGATGAGTTTGCCCAACTATTTTGCAAATAAGAAGGAAATAAAAATATTTTTTTTTGCAGCAGGGACTGATAATTCGAAGTGGGGCTCTTGGGGCTCGTGGGAAATCATTTTATGAAAGAGCGCTATTTGCACATTCTCAAACATTTTTTTTCTTTTTTAGGCTACATAGTTTTCGGCTTTTGATGAAAACTTAAAAAAAAATACCACTTCTCCGATCTATCTCCGAAGTCTGCATAGACAAAAATCTGAAATTATTCTATGTGATAGAAGCATAAGTAAAGATAATAATGGCTCTAAATAGCACAGTTTTTCAGAAATCCAAATGGAAGGCTTGGTGCGCGAGTCCGACTCACTCTTGACTGGTATTTTATTTTATGATATCTAGACGTTTAGGATATTAAGAGCCTGAGTATGCATTGTATAGATTAGTAGAGGTTTATTCACTGACTGATTACTTTTATTAATTATTAAGCAACATAATTTTCAATAAACAATCTTACAATACATTATAGTTTTTTTTTATTTATTCACATAATTAGTAGGTATTAAATTGTTGTTTCTTATAGTTTCCTTACCTGTAATCTCCTTTATAATAACATTGCCACCAGGCCGCGCCTCTGAGTCATACACCACACTAATAGGGGCATCCCTCTCCTCAACCTGAACCTCAATCTGTATGTCATTTCTATGGGAAATATTTATCTCAACAGACACATCAGAGTTCCTTCTGTTGATACTCCCCCTTTTAGGACTTTTAAACTCCTTTTTAGTAACTACAACGTCATTACGACCCCGCTGTGGAGACGCGACATCAGTCTTCAAACTCGACCTCTTATTAACAGTTTTCGTAGGAGTTTCAGACTTTTTAAAGTCTTTAGACTGTCTCCGAGGCGACGTAATAGATTCCCGAGCCATTTTACTTGGAGACTTCGCAGGAGAACCCTCAGATTTCACTATAGCGATGTTTTCTGAAAGTGGCTTCCTTTTCGGAACAGCCTGTCCGGAATTTGCAAGTTTTTGATCGATCTTCTCCTGTCTGGCCCGCGCTCTCTCTAACATGCGCTGGAAATAAGTTTTTGGATGTTAAAACATGCGATTCTTGATGACCTTCTATAGATTGTGACCGTTAATACATAAATTATCACCCAATCGTACCTACCTGAGTGAAAGGATCCATATTTGAAACTTTATAAAAGGTACTCGATTATCACAAATCACACAGTTGACATAGTTTGTGTACGCTTTGCACGATATAATGATTTTGATTTCACTTTAGTTTCTTGCAATTCAAAATACAAAAACAATTTCCACAACCATTCACCCGTTCGTTGGACGTTTGACGTTTGAACCGAAATATTTGAATTTAGTTCGGTTTGTATCCGGTAGGCGCCGCACAGCGTCATCAGATTTCTTCGTTCAGGAATTTTATTGTAATCTTGTAGATGCTTTCTTTCTCTCATTGGTTTGAATAGGTTTGAATCCTGTCGTGAAAGGGAGAATAATGTGGGTTGCTCTTGATTCGTTTCGGCAGAACTAAGATTTAGTCCAAATTTATTTATTTTTGTCTTCTTGATTGCAGTGTTTAGGTAGCGCCATCTATTATCGTGCAGAAGAATCAAATAACAAAACGTTAATGATATTGAAATGTTTTGTATTTGTTCAATAATTTAAATATAGACAGAATCCATGAAATTTTAATGTACTTTAGACGTTCCTTGAGACAATCACACAACAACTTATATGAGAGTTATCAGTGTATCACAGTTCCTGTGCCGCATCACAGATGACGCTGAACTCTTTTTCAAGAAAGTTGCAATTCAAACATTCAAAGGAATCGCATGGAAAAAAATAGGCTAAAAAATAAACGGTAGACGGAGGAGCTCGTGGCTAAGTAATAACTGCCACACGGGTCGGTTAAGCTACGCTTGCTGGGGTTGGTCCGTGGATGGGTGACCATCTTTACAAACCGAGACTCCTCCGCGCCTCGATCGGAAAGCATGGTCCCGGCAGTGATTCGTGGATCTTTGACAGTCATTACAGGTTGTCAGAAGTCCGAATGTCTGACAACCAGTCTTACCAAGGGGTATCGTATTACCCAGTAGGTACCTAACTGGGCTGTGGAGATCAGATAGGCAGACGCTCCATGTAAAATACTGGTATTCAGCTGCATCTGGTTAGACTGGAAGCCGATCCCAACATAGCTAGGATAAGGATAAGCAGATTGATTTTGATGCTACATTATGTACCTAGGTACCTACCTACCTATTCCAAATGTCCAAGACTAATCAAAGTGGGCTTAATATGGGGGATGCACTAAGGTAGCCCGCGAAATTCAAATTTCCGCTTAATTTGAGACCACAGACTGCCTAGAGCAAGAGACCAAGATGTACATCATTAGGTACTTACATAACGAAACATTTACAAAACCAGATTCGTGTTGTTATCATTATTATAAAACCGGGACTATACTGACTGTCATGCAATTGTAAAGTTTACAAACCCGTTGCTCTTATTAGCTATTAATTATGATAACGAAACAAGCGTACCTACTTAGGTATCTAGAACCGGTCTATAGGTCACTCTTGTTTTGATGATTAGGTACTCGTACCCTACTTATCGTTTCAGTGCAATAATATCATTACCTAGTACAATAAATTGTGGAAACTTATAGAGAAGGAAACATTCAATAAAACAACAGGTCTGTGCAGAAAACCGCAATCGGCGCAAATATTTTCAACCCAATTGGGTGATAGGCAGGGTTACTGGTTATTGACCAATATTGACCAATTAAGGGGACACTGTAGATACTCATCATTATGAACAACTTTTATTAGGGACCAAACCTAAAACACATTACACATACATTTTGACGAGTTTGAGTTATACGAGTATGTACTGACCAGCTGATTTTTTTTCGCGATTTCAGGTTTGGTCCCATAGTAAAAGTTGTTCCTAATGATGAGTACAGTGACTCCTTAAGAGGATATTGGTCAATAATGCTGTAGGTAGGTATATATTATGTTCGCGCCGTTTGAGGTTGAAATACTAGGGCCATGATGGGTGTACCTACTTATCATATACTTACTTATTATTATTTACACGTTTACATATCTCGGGACTCTGGGGTCCCGGACCTTGGAAGGCCTACGAGGAGCTGAAGCCAACTTGCAGAGGCCCGTTAGATGCTTTCAGTTAAATGAGGCACCAACCGACGATTATCCCTGTACGCACTATGTAAGGTACACCCAAGGACAAACCCCGGTTGGTGTAGGTCAATTGCAGGATATGGAAACAAAGATATTGGGCTATGGATTTGGGTGGCTAAAATGGACTGGTTACCTAGAACTATGAAAGGACTATGGCCCGTGCCTGTTCAATTTTTATTATACATGGAAAAAGTGGCAGGGGGTGACTTGCACACTCAATAATGGGCCTCCGGAAACTGTCGCTAGCACTTAGTGACGTATCGACAAGAAAGCAACATATCCTGAGATGAGAAGTGGAGAGGTATTCCACGGCTCTCAGAAGAATCCCAGAGCCATCTGGAAGGTGGTCACGAATACTCAAGTTTCCTACCAACCAGCATCTTACTGGATATACCTACATCCTAAGCTCGGATATAAGGGTGCTGCTAAAATATTTGAGCTTGCTGCGTTCGCTCTTGCATCCTACAATCTCTTTTTCCTCAGACCTTTTGTGTAAGTCGACAAAGTAACTCCAATTCATTTATGCTACCTTACCTATTCAGGGCAGGATGCTAAAATTTTTTGAGCTCGCTTCGCTCGCTATTGCATTCTGCATTCTCAAACATAATTCCTATTTTTACCGACTTCAAAAAGGAGGAGGTTATCAATTCGTCGGAACCTTTTTTTTTTATTTTTTTTTTTTATGTATGTTCCCCGATTACTCGAAGATGGCTGGACCGATTTGGATTATTTTTTTTTTGTTTGAAAGGGTATACTTCCCAGGGGGTCCCATGATCTGATGATCATGGGACCCCCTGGGAAGTCAGGATCTGATGATGGGATCCTGGAGAAATAGAGAGAACTCTTCCAATTTTATAGGCACACTTGAAGCGATTTGGATAGTCTTTGGAAGAGTACTTTCTTGGAGTGGTCCCATTTCAATTTGGTGAAGATCTGATGAAGAACTTCTGAGATAGGCAACGGAACTCCTCAATAAATGATAGCAAATGGACTGGGATTGCTGAAATCTCATGTCTGTTTGTTGTTCACACCAGTTCATAACATAACATCACGCCAGTACGCTGTGAAGGGGTAAGCACATGTGAACCACTAAAACGTGAAAAATAAAAACTTTTTTACAAAAAAATACAACCGACTTCCAAAAATAACGCTACAAAGTGAAAAATAACTTTAATTTCGGAAGTCGGTGGCAAAAACGAAAATACATTTAATCAGACACCGACTTCCGAAATTAAAGTTATTTTTCACTTTGTAGCGTTATTTTTGGAAGTCGGTTGTATTTTTTTGTAAAAAAGTTTTTTTGTACAAATGTTCAAAATAATATGTGAGTAACCTATATTCGTCTAATGCTTTCCCTTTGCTTTTGCTTTTACCTTTCAGTATAAGTCGACGAAGTATTTTGTATTTCTGTATGAATATCAAAAGAAAACTTAAACTTTTCGAGGCAGTGTGCTTAATATTTCGAGTTCGCTTCGCTCGTTATACTACTCCTCGAACTTTTCTGCATACCTGGGCGGGGGCCCCCATTTGGTTTTGCCGCCCCGGGCCCCCAACAGGCTTAATCCGCTACTAGGAGGTAGGTAGGAGTTGTAGGTGAAACCGTAGGTCAGCGTCTGAAATCGAAGTAACGAAAACAACGTGTTTATTTCCATTATTGTCAGGTTCAAAACTGCGTCAACACACGATTCACGAACTTAGTCATAATAATCTTTGTTTATAAACTCAATGAATAAAGGGCAACCAATGAACCAAGATTGTTTGAGACATCTAAATTCAATTAAAATAACTTGTTCACTAAAACGTCGAGAAATGGGGAAGACGGATGGATTTTTAATTACCGTAATCTATTTTACCTATCTATCACCATGACGTAGGTTCAGCAGTCCTACAGCAAAGATATAAATTATGTAGGTATGTAAATATAGGTAGTATCCTACTAGGTACATAAGAACTAAACAATTTACGGGACACTAAACGCCTCCAGACGTAACCTAATAAAGTAATAACAATAAAACTTCTATTGTGTGTCGTTCAGGGATTGAAAGCCGGTACGAATTCGAGTTCCGGTACGGTTCTGTCTCGGTTAAGTACCGGTTCCAAATAAAGGCTCCAATATACCGGTTCCGCATGATCCGATTTAAAGGTTCTCTAAGAAAGAAGGAATTTGTTTGAATCTGAACTGTTTCCTTACCTGAATTATTTCTTATTAGGTATGAACAAAATATCTTCAATCAAATCACTTTTAGTTTCGTTCGAAGTTTGTTGAAAATTTTATGAGGAAAATAACCTCTATATACTTTATAGGTACTAGGTGCAGCTAGTACTATCTTTGATAACATAATATATAGTTGAGGCAATACATTTAAATTGTCCGATATGTCCATTACAGGCATCGTGTGAACTCGTTCGGGCTCGCTTTGAAGAAGAACCGGTAAAATAAGGTTCCAATTCCAACTTAGGTTCCTGTTCCGGGTCGGGTTCCTCATAACGGAACCAATAAATATCGGTTCTTTACCGGTATTTTAGGAACTTTTCAATCCCTGGCCTCGTTCAGCGTCCAGTAAATCAAAACCTTTAGGGTACTTACCATTGACCTAGAATCATGAAATTTGTCAAGAAGCAAGGTCTCAAGTAAAGGAAAAAGCCCAAAACCGTTAATTTGTAATCTTAAGGCGAAAGCGCCAGGGTAGCCCGCGAAATTCAAAATTTCTTACGTTATTTGCAATTTGCAAGTCAGTATTACACTTCTGGACACATCTTTTGGCCCACCTTGTATTTTCAGTTTCGTTTGGTCCTAGCTAAAATTTTATATTAGGTCGAGCAAAAAGTTTTTATGCAGTTTTGAACCTGGCACATTCACAATTTCATTCAATAGTCTTTTTTTGAATTTCGAACACAGAATTTAAAGAAACAAAAGACAATTTGGAGCCTGTTTGTTGAAACAACTTTTAGTATAGGACCAAACCTGAAATCGCGAAAAAAAAATCAGCTGCTCCCTACATTTTGACGAGATAAATGCAACATGAATTGACAGCTGAAGGGACGAAGCTGAGGGATGAAGGGACAGCTGATTTTGTTTTCGCGATTTCAGGTTTGGTCCCATAGTAAAAGTTGTTTGTTATCATGAGTATAATCGTGTGTGTATGTATCGGTCACTAATCAGTCACCCTATACAGTGAATAATACAAACAAGAGGATGATGAGTGTATCCATTTATTTTTCGACATCGGAAAACGAGTTCTGAAACCATACTCCAATGGATTTGGGCAGGACACCCGGACAAGGCGCAGTAGTCACAGGCAGTACGGCAGTGACCAAGTGGCGTCCAAGAACTGAAAGACGAAGTGTTGGTTGTCTGGCAGCGAGATGGGCGGTTGATAGTTACCATCGCGGGTAGAACCTAGATGAGGCTGGTACAGGAGCGTGGGGCCTGCAGTTGTGTTCTAGAATATTATAAACTGGCCTAGGACAAAAACATTAGGTTAAACAGGGTTAGTTTTCAATGACCAGCCAAATTTTCACAGGGCGTTCTACCCGTGAATATGAACAACTTTTACTATGGGACCAACTTTAAAATCACGAAAAAAAACAGCTGTTTCATACAAAAGTTCAATACCTACTCGACCAAAATGTATGAAACAGCTCATTTTTTTTTCGTGATTTCAAAGTTGGTCCCATAGTGAAAGTTGTTCATAATCATGGGTAGAACACCCTGTGAAAATTTGGCTGGTCATTGAAAACTAACCCTGTATAATAGGATATACGAGGCTCAGCGTGTTAAAGATTGCACCAGCGCAACTGAGCAACAAAATCTTATGTATTTTTAGAAATGAATTAAAAAAGAAAGATACCTAGTAAATTAATATTATTCAAACTCCCACACATATAAAGTTGACCTCTCTAAGACCTTGACACGAAACGATTGGCAAATTACATTATCTTAATTCGTCATGTTGGTTACATACACTGATCACACGTCCAACATTCGACATCGCATCCATTCCTCCCCGTGTACAAAAGTCCTCCATTATAAAAAATTAAATATATACACAAATAAATTACACAACACACAATATAATATAATATAATTAAAAATATAATTATTATATACACAATTAAATATATATTTAATATATATATAAAACATCATCATCATTTATATTACTTATATATATTTTTTTATTATTTATTAATTTTTAAATTTCTGATTTAGCATTTTTATTCAAAACTGCAAACGGATCCAACGACATCCCTGAGCTGCTGAGCAAAATTGGGCTGTGTGTATCTCCTTCATTTTTGCGTAGGTAGGTAAGCCTCGTTTGTTGCACGTATCAATAACAAGAGTAACCTACAGACAAAATTCCTTCATTATTAGGGCGAGCCGCATGTATAATGAAACCTGCCAGGAAGTTGACATAGATCTTTTTAATACCAGTGTGCCTAAATTAAAGAAGGCTTTTTGCAATCACTTTTTTGACAAAATAATATAGCCCTTGCAAAAAATACGATATATACAGGGTGTCCCGTAATTAATAGATAACCTCTTAAGGAGTCATTGTACTCATCATTATGAACATCTTTTACTATAGGACCAAACATGAAATAGCGAAAAAAAAATCAACTTTTCCCTACATTTATTTTCGCATAACTCGTCAAAATGTAGGGAACTGCTGATTTTTTTTTCGTGATTTCAGGTTTGGTCCCATAGTAAAAGTTGTTCATAATGATGAGTACAATGACCCCGTAAGAGGTTATCCATTAATTACGGGACACCCTGTATAATGTGAAAGTAACGCTGTCTGCTACCTACCTACATTGTTATTTCTTAGTCTACTTGTGAAAACTTGTAATTGGCCTTCATTATGTTAATAACTTTGTAACCATTGTGTCTGATTAGCTGTAAGTTTTCCAAAATTAATAAAATAAAATAAATAAATAAATTATAATACAAATTCGTATAGCATTGGAAGTCGTTTATTGGCGTTGGCCGGCCAATGCAAACCATGTACATAATACATTCATAATTGAATTAAGAACATGAGAGACTTGAGAGGTTTCACAGCGGACTTTGCGGAACCAGTAACCAGTTTCTTGTTAGCATTTGTTGCGAGTGCACGCAAAGTGAATTTATTACTACAAGACAGAGACATGGGTGAGTAATTTTTCATAAAATAATCAGTGAGTGGATTATGATTGGGTAGGAAAATATTGAGATTCAAATACTTACTCTTCACACTAGGAAGGTCGTGCATGTGTTACATTTCTTTGTCAAGTCGAGCTCTTTTTCTGGGGTCTCTGGTAGAAGATTTGCGCGGGGGTGCTCGCAGGAACCACGCTTATGTACATTTTTGACACACACACTCAACAAACTCACTCAATAAACTTTTTCCTTTTTTTTTTTAATTCTTTTTGGAACTTTATAAGTACTGGCTCCAACGGAAATTACTTCACTATGGACAAAATGAGCAGGAAAATCCACAAAACCTTTTAATTAAAAAAAGATTTCAAAATAAATCAACAAATATTCCGATTAGTAGGTACGTAACGTCATCAGTCAAATCTGAACGATTCTAATAAAATGAGAGTATATCTGTTATCGGCTATTGTTTTCGCACAATAGGTAGCTAGCCAAATAGCCATGTTTACTCAACCAAGAATCAATCATCATAAAACACAGAATCGTAAAGTTCACACGGTTCATACAATTCCTATCTTTTCTTTAGTAGGTACCTACCGGTACCTCTATATTGCACCCGAGCAAGCGACGCGAGCGAAGCTTCTCTGCTTCAAGTCTGGCAAAATATTCTTTCCTCTGTCAGTTTTTTGGTACTCCTCTACAAGTCGTATTTTACAACCGATCTGGACAAAACTTGGTATACCTATAGGTACTCGAAAAATTATGGAATTTTTCGAGTACGAGCCGCCGACAGTGGCTCCTACTCATCATTATGAAAAACTTTTGCTATGGCAACAAAACTGAAATCGCGAAAAAAATTCAGCTGTTCCCTACATTTATGTTCCCATAACTCGTCAAAATGTAGGGAACAGATGATTTTTTTTCGCGATTTCAGGTTTGGTCCCATAGTAAAAGTTGTTCATAATGATGAGTATAATTACCCCTTAGGAGGATAACGGTGATTAAAATTACACCCAGTAGTGTGGCAACACTAGAGGAGCTCGTGGCTAAGTAATAACTGCCGCACAGGTCGATCCATCAGGTTAAGCTACGCTTGCCGAGGTCGGTCCGTGGATGGGTGACCATCTTTACATACCGAGACTGCTCCGTGCCTCGGAAAGCACGTTAAGCCGTTGGTCCCGGCTGTCATTCGTGGATCTTTGACAGTCGCTTAGGGGTCGGCTTCCAGTCTAACCGTATGCTGCTGAATACCAGTATTTTACTTGGAGCGACTGCCTATCTGACCGCCACAACCCAGTTACTGGGTAATACGATACCTACGCCTTGGTAAGACTGATTGTCAGACTTTCGGGCTTCTGACGACCCGTAACGACTGTCAAAGTTCCACGAATGACAGCCGGGACCAAACGGCTTAGCGTGCTTTCCGAGGCACGGAGGGGTCTTGTTATGTAAAGATGGTCACCTATCCACAGACCAACCGCGGTAAAACTTCAATGCCTATAAGACCCGAACGTATAAGACGGCTGATATTTTTTAAGATGTTGATTCCATGAAGAAAGTTTGAGTTTGTTACTCCTATCCTAGTACACACGGCTACACATCAAGCTATACATTTCCAGTTTACACTGACTTCTCATTCTCACTCAACACATATTGGAAATGTATAGCTTGATCTGTAACCTGTGTGTGGCTTTGAAGTGTAAATAATAGTACATTTTGATACAAATGGAGAATTTTTGTTATTGCATTCGAGGCGGAATTAACACCCGAGCCGTAGGCGAGGTTGTTGTTGAGCCGAGAACTGCAATAATAAATGTCAAACGATGTTTTTCAATACACTTTTGAAGAAATAAAATAAAATAACGAAACATATTTTTTTCACGGATTAAGAAATTATGATTTAGATTTTCTTTTTTTCCACGCTTTGCTTTCGTCAGGTTGAAGGAGAAGCAAAGGTATAATGCCGATAAACAGCCTAATATGAATAATAGAAAATTCAAATATTTTTGAGTTTAGTACACAAATAAATGTTTATTGTTTATAAACGTTTTTTTTAATTGTAATAATCATGGTTTTGATGATATTCTATTTATAAACATTATTTAAATATTCAAAAAATATTAACACTGTAATAGACGCTTAACTCTTTGCCGAGATTAGAAAAAAAAAAATTCACCTTCGAATAGAGACGGTGTGAATAGAGACATTGAACCAATTTGGACTAAGTATAGGTGAAAGTTATCTGTGGTTATTTTTATTCCCGCACACGTGTTGGAAAATAAAAAATCGCACGCGTGTGAAATATATTGCATTGTGAACCTAATCGTAGTGCGATATGAACCAGTTTTCGAGGAAGTGTATTGAAAAGAATTTATTTATTTATTTGATGGTCTGTACTGCACCAGGTACACCCTTATTCAGCTCAGCTCAGCATTTTTCCGTAGAAAACTCCAGTTTTGTATGCGTTCGTCTTTTCATGTCGCAGAAAGCTGAACGGATCCGTACGCGTCTACATACAAAACTGGTGTTTATATGACAACACACACTTTCCTGGTACGTGATGTATAGAGCATCAGGCTACATGGTGTCTAAACTACGATGTTCCTAACTATTTTGTTTACTAGCTCACTAGCTGTGAGGCCTGTGACCCAGCTGCCAAGTGGAAAATTCCGACAGCAACGAGAGACCATTGGCCCATTACCCAATTGAATTCAAATAGGTAGATATTTGCCTGTACAATACAATATTTACTTGGCTCTTGAGTTTGGCTGCCATATTCAATGTTGATTCTCCATGCTTGCTTTATTAACGCTACGTTAGCATAGGAGTAACCAAACTTGTTTCACAGGTTTTGGCAAAGTTGTACCCCTGTCTAACCCATAATATACCCACATTTCGCCAGTCATTTTTAATTCTCCTTGTAAAACCGGGCACAAATCCAGAATCCGGGCTGTTTCTGATAAATCACAGATGGAATAACACACTAACATTTCCAAAGTTGTCTGTACTTATACGAGTTATTTATTTATATCTTACTAGCAAAGAAATAAAGCCTAAACATTATTAAACTACTTAAATAAATTAAATAATAAAAGAAGCGCTCTTCCTCCTCTCTCCTACTATGCTGTGCCCGACAGGGCCCATAATTGTGTCATTAATTTTAAGCTTACCAACTGTTTTACATTATGGAATGCAATAAAGAATTGAGAATTGAGTATTATCTCGTCAGATCTACTCAATTAAGTAGGTACCAGGGATTCTCTATCTTTTGACACTTATAAAAAAAGCATAGTCAGTGCATGCAAGCCAGTCGAGAAGAATGTGAGCTGTTGTTCAGTTTATAGGATGCACTCCGAAACATTCAGTTAAAAATTTACTATAAAAAAAGTAAAAACTGACTTGAAAAACCAAAAACGAATAAATTAACTTTCATAAATAACTTAACAGCTTCTGCAGTCGGTGCCAAGCTAAGGTGCATTGAAGAATTGAGGACACCGACTTCAGAAGCTGTTAAGTTTTTTTTTTTTTAAGTTATTTTATTCGTTTTTGGTTTTTGAAGTCGGTTTTTACTTTTTTTAAAGTACAATTATTTTTAATTTTTAGTTGGATATACAATTACATAAGTAGGTTTTTACTTTTTTAAAGTACATTTATTTTTAATTTTTAATTTTTAAGAGGAGCTCGTGGCTAAGTAATAACAGCCGCACGGGTCGATCCATCAGGTTAAGCTACGCTTGCCGGGGTTGGTCCGTGGATGGGTGACCAAAAAAAAAATTATTGACAGCGGATCTTTGACAGTCGTAACGGGTCGTCAGAAGCCCGACAGACTGACAACCAGTCTTACCAAGGGGTATCGTATTACCCAGTAACTGGGTTGTGGAGGTCAGATAGGCAGTCACTCCATGTAAAATACTGGTATTCAGCTGCATCCGGTTAGACTGGAAGCCGACCCCAACATAGTTGGGAAAAGGCTAGGCAGATTGATTTTTCATTTTTAATTGGTTACAATTAGGTAGGTACATAAGTAAGTCCAAGACGAACGAAAAGATGAATCATCAAAATCGGCTTAGAAATGCCGGAGATACAATACATTTATGCATAGGTATTTAACTTCGTACATAAGAATAATTACATAACGTATTATACGAGTATATTATATACCTTCCTGAAAGTATGTAGATCACGTTAGAGAAAGAATCATCAAAATTGGTTGATTACTTTTTGAGAAAATCGCGGACAAACAAACATACATACGGGTTGAATACCTCCTTTTTTGAAGTCTGTTAAAAACATGTTGATTTCTCGGTCGGAGACGTTGACAGAACAGAAATAGAGAAATCAATATGTTTTTATGCGATTTTTCGCCAGTGCAAACGTGCAGTGGGTGCACTAAACTCGCTACAAAATAATAAGTCCCTTTTGACAGCTCATATCGTTTCATATGCCTAAGAGAGACAAACATAGCGGGACCAAGAGGGACACCCTCATGTCAAATCGGACTCGCTACAAAATAATAAGTCCCTTTTGACAGCTCATATCGTTTCATATGCCTAAGAGAGACAAACATAGCGGGACCAAGAGGGACACCCTCATGTCAAATCGGACTCGCTACAAAATAATAAGTCCCTTTTGACAGCTCATATCGTTTCATATGCCTAAGAGAGACAAACATAGCGGGACCAAGAGGGACACCCTCATGTCAAATCGGACTCGCTACAAAATAATAAGTCCCTTTTGACAGCTCATATCGTTTCATATGCCTAAGAGAGACAAACATAGCGGGACCAAGAGGGACACCCTCATGTCAAATCGGACTCGCTACAAAATAATAAGTCCCTTTTGACAGCTCATATCGTTTCATATGCCTAAGAGAGACAAACATAGCGGGACCAAGAGGGACACCCTCATGTCAAATCGGACTCGCTACAAAATAATAAGTCCCTTTTGACAGCTCATATCGTTTCATATGCCTAAGAGAGACAAACATAGCGGGACCAAGAGGGACACCCTCATGTCAAATCGGACTCGCTACAAAATAATAAGTCCCTTTTGACAGCTCATATCGTTTCATATGCCTAAGAGAGACAAACATAGCGGGACCAAGAGGGACACCCTCATGTCAAATCGGACTCGCTACAAAATAATAAGTCCCTTTTGACAGCTCATATCGTTTCATATGCCTAAGAGAGACAAACATAGCGGGACCAAGAGGGACACCCTCATGTCAAATCGGACTCGCTACAAAATAATAAGTCCCTTTTGACAGCTCATATCGTTTCATATGCCTAAGAGAGACAAACATAGCGGGACCAAGAGGGACACCCTCATGTCAAATCGGACTCGCTACAAAATAATAAGTCCCTTTTGACAGCTCATATCGTTTCATATGCCTAAGAGAGACAAACATAGCGGGACCAAGAGGGACACCCTCATGTCAAATCGGACTCGCTACAAAATAATAAGTCCCTTTTGACAGCTCATATCGTTTCATATGCCTAAGAGAGACAAACATAGCGGGACCAAGAGGGACACCCTCATGTCAAATCGGACTCGCTACAAAATAATAAGTCCCTTTTGACAGCTCATATCGTTTCATATGCCTAAGAGAGACAAACATAGCGGGACCAAGAGGGACACCCTCATGTCAAATCGGACTCGCTACAAAATAATAAGTCCCTTTTGACAGCTCATATCGTTTCATATACCTAAGAGAGACAAACATAGCGGGACCAAGAGGGACACCCTCATGTCAAATCGGACTCGCTACAAAATAATAAGTCCCTTTTGACAGCTCATATCGTTTCATATACCTAAGAGAGACAAACATAGCGGGACCAAGAGGGACACCCTCATGTCAAATCGGACTCGCTACAAAATAATAAGTCCCTTTTGACAGCTCATATCGTTTCATATGCCTAAGAGAGACAAACATAGCGGGACCAAGAGGGACACCCTCATGTCAAATCGGACTCGCTACAAAATAATAAGTCCCTTTTGACAGCTCATATCGTTTCATATGCCTAAGAGAGACAAACATAGCGGGACCAAGAGGGACACCCTCATGTCAAATCGGACTCGCTACAAAATAATAAGTCCCTTTTGACAGCTCATATCGTTTCATATGCCTAAGAGAGACAAACATAGCGGGACCAAGAGGGACACCCTCATGTCAAATCGGACTCGCTACAAAATAATAAGTCCCTTTTGACAGCTCATATCGTTTCATATGCCTAAGAGAGACAAACATAGCGGGACCAAGAGGGACACCCTCATGTCAAATCGGACTCGCTACAAAATAATAAGTCCCTTTTGACAGCTCATATCGTTTCATATGCCTAAGAGAGACAAACATAGCGGGACCAAGAGGGACACCCTCATGTCAAATCGGACTCGCTACAAAATAATAAGTCCCTTTTGACAGCTCATATCGTTTCATATGCCTAAGAGAGACAAACATAGCGGGACCAAGAGGGACACCCTCATGTCAAATCGGACTCGCTACAAAATAATAAGTCCCTTTTGACAGCTCATATCGTTTCATATACCTAAGAGAGACAAACATAGCGGGACCAAGAGGGACACCCTCATGTCAAATCGGACTCGCTACAAAATAATAAGTCCCTTTTGACAGCTCATATCGTTTCATATACCTAAGAGAGACAAACATAGCGGGACCAAGAGGGACACCCTCATGTCAAATCGGACTCGCTACAAAATAATAAGTCCCTTTTGACAGCTCATATCGTTTCATATGCCTAAGAGAGACAAACATAGCGGGACCAAGAGGGACACCCTCATGTCAAATCGGACTCGCTACAAAATAATAAGTCCCTTTTGACAGCTCATATCGTTTCATATGCCTAAGAGAGACAAACATAGCGGGACCAAGAGGGACACCCTCATGTCAAATCGGACTCGCTACAAAATAATAAGTCCCTTTTGACAGCTCATATCGTTTCATATGCCTAAGAGAGACAAACATAGCGGGACCAAGAGGGACACCCTCATGTCAAATCGGACTCGCTACAAAATAATAAGTCCCTTTTGACAGCTCATATCGTTTCATATGCCTAAGAGAGACAAACATAGCGGGACCAAGAGGGACACCCTCATGTCAAATCGGACTCGCTACAAAATAATAAGTCCCTTTTGACAGCTCATATCGTTTCATATGCCTAAGAGAGACAAACATAGCGGGACCAAGAGGGACACCCTCATGTCAAATCGGACTCGCTACAAAATAATAAGTCCCTTTTGACAGCTCATATCGTTTCATATGCCTAAGAGAGACAAACATAGCGGGACCAAGAGGGACACCCTCATGTCAAATCGGACTCGCTACAAAATAATAAGTCCCTTTTGACAGCTCATATCGTTTCATATGCCTAAGAGAGACAAACATAGCGGGACCAAGAGGGACACCCTCATGTCAAATCGGACTCGCTACAAAATAATAAGTCCCTTTTGACAGCTCATATCGTTTCATATGCCTAAGAGAGACAAACATAGCGGGACCAAGAGGGACACCCTCATGTCAAATCGGACTCGCTACAAAATAATAAGTCCCTTTTGACAGCTCATATCGTTTCATATGCCTAAGAGAGACAAACATAGCGGGACCAAGAGGGACACCCTCATGTCAAATCGGACTCGCTACAAAATAATAAGTCCCTTTTGACAGCTCATATCGTTTCATATACCTAAGAGAGACAAACATAGCGGGACCAAGAGGGACACCCTCATGTCAAATCGGACTTCTTAGATTGACCAAACTATAGTGTAGGTGCAGACCTAATAAAAAAGTCATCATAGAAAATGAGTTAGTAAGTGTGTCATCACACTTTATGTAGGCATAAGAGCTCTTTGTGAACGGACTAGTCTGGGGAATTATACAGGGTCTGATTAAATTAAGATGTTAAAATAATTTGATGATAATGATCATCATTGATGATGAAAAAATTAAGCTAGCGAAACTTCGCAGACGTGATGGGTTTGGGTAGAAGCTTAGTGTTGGTACTTCATGTTAAACTGTACTGTTCTCTGCTATCTTCTATCACTCCTTTTCTTAAGGACGCTGTTACAAATGGTTAGTCAAATCAATACTTTTTTACACAAAAGTATGTTTATTAAGTAAATAAAATGCTTTACATTCTTAAAATGTTTTTTTGCCAAACGGTCGATAGATGTGCATGGTACGATTCTGAACTAAAAATATAATTTTAAATAGGTACAGTTTCTCAATAATTGTATCGGAGTGAAAATTTTTACTTCGGTACATTTATTGAGAAAATGTACCGATATTTTTTGTTTTATCACGTTTAGATATTGATACCCAACTCGGCTGCAGAGTTTCGCTAGCTAATTTAATTTGACCATTTATAGGTAGTCCTTCAGATCGTATTTCGGCCATGCTTAGCGGAGAGTAGCGATCGACGCGGGAGATATTGTGCGCAGCAGACACAGATGCACTCTCTCTCTAAGCACACTCTCATAGAATCCGGGGAATAGGGATGATGCCTGGATAAAAAAAAATCTATTTAATCCGTCAGGCAGATAATAAAAAAATATTAGACACGTATTTTTTGCTTTATCATATTAATAGAAAATGACTTATATAACACGCATTAAAGTTGGGAGTGGGGGCTCGCTACGTCACATGTACGTATAAAATCTAGCTACATGTAACGTCACGCGATGTTTTAACTCAATGTATCGCCGTAATCTTTTGATTTTGTAAAAAAAAGAAAAAATACGTGTCCAATATTTTCTAATAATGTACATGATGGACAAAAAAAAATAGTCATCATCTCTATTACTAAATACCAAACCAACACATTTCTTCCAGCAAGTAGCTTATCTGTGAATAACAAGAACAATAGATATTTCAGCTTTGACTTCGGGAAGGCAACGCTTCTGAGAATCCCCCGCCCGCATTGCCTAGGTGGCTGTGGGCGGTGACAACTTCATCAGTTTAGCGGTTAGCCGCCTGATTCTTGCCAAGTAAAGTAAAAGATAAGAGCAGAACAAGTTTTATTGCTAATGGTCTTAAGTCATTACCGGCTTAGCAAGTCTTAATATAGTCTATCTGGTTTTGTTAAT
The DNA here is from genome assembly GCA_946251885.1 of Cosmia pyralina. NCBI lineage: Eukaryota > Metazoa > Arthropoda > Insecta > Lepidoptera > Noctuidae > Cosmia > Cosmia pyralina. The sequence goes on along the minus strand of OX276362.1, from coordinate 10,678,549 downwards.
CTCGAATGTCTCGTTAAGTATTTACTGATAGACATTCTTTTGTTTTTTCCCCTTCACATCGCATTCAATGTACAGAAGGAACATTCTAGAAGGGGACACATTAACGATAATTTTGTGTTTTTAAAATTCCTTTATAACCAAATGGATATGGCTACATCATTTAGATTTTCCGTGTGTTATTTGACTATATTGTCTACTATAAACCCCCGTTCGCAGGGGCGTAATAAAATCGCGGCGGGATTTTATAACGCACTGGATTTTCAACGCTCAGCTTAGCGCCGAGAGTGCAAAATCCAACAGTGTTTTTTCGACGCGCTAGAATGTACTCTGTTATTTTTAAGTTGGATTCTCAACGCTCGGCTCAACAACGAGAGTTGAAAATCCAGTGCGCGATAAAATCCCGCCGTGATTCTATTATATTACGCCCGTGGGAACGGGGGCTAATTGTACTAAAACCGAAACCTACTTGAAATTTTTTCGATAGAAAAAAAATCCAAAGTAGCACCGTCTATTTTCTGTTTTTTACGATCATACATAAACAGTTCCTTATTGGGTATTAAAATTTGCTTTAAACCGAAGGTATTTAAATATGTTAAGAACTTACTAAGCTATAAATTGATTTATGTATTTTTGAAGCGCGTTTAGTTCCGGTGCGAGTGAGAGTCTTCTATCTCTCTCGCGTGAAACTAGACAGCAATAACGCCATTTCACTTACACACCGAGCTATACAATGCTCAACTCAGCTCAGCTCAGCTTTTAGAAATAATAAACAGAATCCAAATCGAGCGAATAATATCGGAGATATGACAAAAAGTGTAAAACAAGGTCACAAACGCTACTCAAAAATAAAAAATTGAATAACATGAAAAATATTAAAGATAGAACCCCATTTCGATCATTTTTCATGTATATTCTGAAAAATAAGGGCGGTCGCTATGAAAACTATTGAAGCGTGTTGAAATACCTACTTGCCGCCCATGGGCGGCAAGTATTTCAACACGCTTCAATATATATACCTCCTAATGTCACAAGACCAATTCGTTATCTATCTATATAACTAAATAAAAAAAAAAAAATTACAAAAAAATACAACCGACTTTCAAACACAACACTACAAAGTGAAAAATAACTTTAATTACAGAATTCGGTGTCTGGTTAAATGTATTTTCGTTTTTGCCACCAACTTCCGAAATTAAAGTTATTTTTCACTTTGTAGTGTTGTTTTTGGAAGTCGGTTGTATTTTTTTGTAAAAAAGTTTTTATTTTTCACTTTTTAATTGTGGTACCTACCCCACACAAATTCTAATACCACTACCTGCAAAAGAAACTAGAACATCATCATCATCATGGGGAAATCATACGTATTATTGAAGCTAACTCAAAAACTTCCCAAGCAAAGTTAATCAATTTTATATGGGACGAATGAGGTTTTTTTCAAATCGGGCGACTCTAACAAGTTATGCGTGGTTATACATACATAAAAAATTAAAAAAAAACATACGTGTCGAATTGAGCACCTCATCCTTTTGTTTCGTCGGTTAAACATTGAATAACATGAAAAATATAGATAGACCCCCATTTCGATAATTTTTCATGAATATTCAGAAAAATACGGGCGGTCACATGCCCATGGGTGGCATGTATTTCACCACGCTTCATTATAATATCACAAGACCAATTCGTTATCTAAATATATAAAACTCAAAGGTGACTGACTGACATAGTGATCTATCAACGCACAGCCCAAATCACTGGAGGGATCGGGCTGAAATTTGGCATGCAGGTAGATGTTATGACGTAGGCATCCGCTAAGAAAGGATTTTGATAAGTTCTACCCCCAAGGGGATAAAATAGGGGATGAAAGTTTGTATGAAACTTTGTCAATTTTAAACCGATCGGGCTGAAATTTGGCATGCAGGTAGATGTTATGACGTAGGCATCCGCTAAGAATGGATTTTGTTAATTTCTACCCCCAAGGGGATAAAATAGGGGATGAAAGTTTGTATGAAGCTTTGTCAATTTTAAACCGATCGGGATGAAATTTGGCATGCAGGTAGATGTTATGACGTAGGCATCCACTAAGAATGGATTTTGTTAATTTCTACTCCCAAGGGGATAAAATAGGGGATGAAAGTTTGTATGAAGCTTTGTCAATTTTAAACCGATCGGGCTGAAATTTGGCATGCATGTAGATGTTATGACGTAGGCATCCGCTAAGAATGGATTTTGTTAATTTCTACCCCCAAGGGGATAAAATAGGGGATGAAAGTTTGTATGAAGCTTTGTCAATTTTAAACCGATCGGGATGAAATTTGGCATGCATGTAGATGTTGTGACGTAGGCATCCACTAAGAATGGATTTTGTTAATTTCTACCCCCAAGGGGATAAAATAGGGGATGAAAGTTTGTATGAAGCTTTGTCAATTTTAAACCGATCGGGATGAAATTTGGCATGCAGGTAGATGTTGTGACGTAGGCATCCACTAAGAATGGATTTTGTTAATTTCCACCCCCAAGGGGATAAAATAGGGGATGAAAGTTTGTATGAAGCTTTGTCAATTTTAAACCGATCGGGATGAAATTTGGCATGCAGGTAGATGTTGTGACGTAGGCATCCACTAAGAATGGATTTTGTTAATTTCTACCCCCAAGGGGATAAAATAGGGGATGAAAGTTTGTATGAAGCTTTGTCAATTTTAAACCGATCGGGATGAAATTTGGCATGCAGGTAGATGTTATGACGTAGGCATCCACTAAGAATGAATTTTGTTAATTTCTACCCCGAAGGGGATAAAATAGGTGATAAAATTTATATGAAACTTTGTAAATTTTAAACCGATCGGGCTGGGACTTTGCATGCATATAGCTAAACTAGCTTTTGCCCGCGGCTTCGCCCGCGTGGATGTCGGGAAATATCCCACAGGAACGTACTACCGGGAATTTCTTCCATATTCTTTGTCAACATTATAAAGGGAACCTCTATGCAAAATTTCAGCTTTCTAGGTCCATGGGTTAGGGCTGTGCGTTGATGAGTCAGTCAATCAGTCAGTCAGGACTTCTCTTTTTATTTATATAGATAGATAGCTCCTTCCAAAGTTCTGAAATTCATTGCTGCTGAAATTTTATCTGTGCCCCGACCCACCCAGTCGCATCGCATTGCCTGGCCACGCTATTATTTCGTTTTTGCTTAGCGTTCTTTCAGACTTTTTTTTCTTTTTGCTCGGCACCTTAGTCCTAGAGTGATGTTAAATATGCCTATAGCCTTCCTTAAGAATTGGGCTATCATTTGCAAAAATAACTATTAAAGTCCGCCTGGTAGCTCCAGAGATTAGCGCGTTCAAACAAACAAAAAAAGGGTGTGTGTCAGTTCCGAAGCAGACTGGAGTTTACTCCTGTTTTTTGTGCCGACTTTCTATTTTTCGGTCATTTCTGTCGGGCAGGGTTTCTTTAATGCATCAATGCTGTACAAAAAGCAACTTTAAGGTATAAAGGCACTCATCATCCCTCCCCGTCTCCCTCTAAGCCCCCTCTCACCCCTCCTCCTCTCCCTCTAATCCTCCTCTCACCCTCCTCTATCATCCCCTTCACCGCCCCCTCTCACCCCCTCACCCACCCCATCCCCCTCCGCCTCACCCCCTAACCGCAACCCCTTCTCGCTAACCTCCCCTCCCCCTATTACTCCCTCTTACACCCCGTTCACCGCTTTCCCTTCCCCTTAAAGCCTCGCCAACACCTCCCCTCTCTCTCACCCTCCTCTCCATACCTTACCCACTCACTACACCCTCCCCCCTCACTACAACCTCCTGTCCCTCTCCATCTCGTCCCGCTCTGCAATCAATAATTCAAAAGTCTCAACTTAATCTCTCTTCAATGAATCAGTGCTATACAAAAAGCAACTTTCAGGTGTAAAGGCACTCGTCGCCCCCCCCCTCTCCCCTCTCACCCCTTTCAACCTCCTCACCGCCCCCTCTCACCCCTCACCCTCTCCATCCCCGTTCCCCTCTCCATCTTACCCCCTCACCACATCCCCTTCCCGCTAACATTCCCCTTCACCGGTTTCCCCTCTCCCTCTACCCTCAACAACTCCTCTTCTCCCCCTCTTCCCCCTCTCCACCTCCTTCCCCCTCACACCCTTCTATCCCTCTCCTGCATGCCAAATGTCATCCCGATCGGTTTAAAATTCACAAAGCTTCATAATAACTTCATACAGATCGGGCTGGGACTTTGCATGCATATAGCTACTATGACGTAAGCATCCCCTAAGAAAGGATTTTAATAAATTCTACCCCCAAGGGGATAAAATAAGGGATGATGGAGGATGTAAATGTATTAGTTTGAACTATAAGTACCTAATGGTATTGACTTGAGAGAACATTGCTTCTCTCATGGACAGTTTTATGTTGCTTGCTCACGAGTAAGTTCACCCAATAGCTTGATAGTTTTAGCGCCTAATGACAGATTAGTTAAGAATAAAGTGTACAAAGAAGTTTTGTAGGCCCTAATTTTTTACTCACGCTAAACAAAAGTAAAGCCGCAAAAAATATACCTAATTAATAAAATACTTAACGCGAGCGAAGCCGCGGGCAAAAGCTAGTATTTAATAAAGTGTTCTTAGTCAACACACTTGTGAACTGAAGCTAATCCAAGACATTAGTCACACATCATAGAACAAAAAGTGTCTAGCTCGCTGCAATGTGTACATATATACGACACGTATAACATGTATATTATAAAACTTTTTTATAAAAAAATACAACCGACTTCCAAAAACAACACTACAAAGTGAAAAATAACTTTAATTTCGGAAGTCGGTGTCTAGTTAAATGTATTTTCGTTTTTTGCCACCGACTTCCGAAATTAAAGTTATTTTTCACTCTGTAGTGTTGTTTTTGGAAGTCGGTTGTATTTTTTTGTAAAAAAGTTTTTATTTTTCACTTTTTAGTTGTGTACCTACCCCACACAAATTCTAATACATAAAATCAATATCTGCAAAACAAACTAGAACATCATCCATATAAAAGAATAATAAAAACTACCGAAGCATAGTTAATCAATTTTATGTGAGACCAACTGTGATGTATACCCTCTCGAATAAAACAAAAAAAATCCAAATCGGTCCAGCCATCTTCGAGTAATCGGGGAACATACGAATTGAGAACCTCCTCCTTTTTGAAGTCGGTTAATAATATTTGTATGTACAAGTACCGACACACTTGGTAAATCGATTGCAGGTACAGTCAGCAACAAAGGTCGATTAACACTTGTGTTTTCTAAATCTTAATTATTGAGAAAAATACTTCATTAAAATCGGAACAGATGTAAATTTTAAAGAAAATTAACTCTTATCTAATAAATGAAATGCTAAAAAGCAGGTTATCGTATAATTTTGTGTTAATTTAGATGATGTCAGAAAGTAGCAGTGTTAACCGACTTCTTAGCTGACCGTACTATGTACGGTACACAAATCAATCATCGAATTGAGTGTCTTGGGCCATGATAAGATAAGCTCAGGAGATCATAAGCCTCATCACTGAGGAAGTCATTGAGGAGAAAAGGCATAGGTTAGGTAGTACTTAATATAAATCATAACCTTATTACTTAGCATACTCGTAATGGGTACTTACCTACTTCAATATTTTAATCTAGACTTCGTTTGGGTAAGCCCACTTTGAAGGGAATCATTTTTAGCCGACTTCAAAAAGGAGGAGGTTCTCAATTCGTCGGAACCTTTTTTTTTTAATGTATGTTCCCCGATTACTCAAAGATGGCTAGACCGATTTGGAATTTTTATGTTTTATTCGAGAGGGTCCCCTATAAAATTGCTTAACTTTGCTTGGGTAGTTTTTGAGTTAGCTTCAATAATACGTATTTTTAACCGACTTCAAAAAGGAGGAGGAGGAGGTTCTCAATTCGTCGGAACCTTTTTTTTTTCCCATTTTTATATGGATGATTTTCTAGTTTGTTTTGCAGGTAGTAGTATTAGAATTTGTGTGGGGTAGGTACCACAACTAAAAAGAGAAAAATAAAAACTTTTTTACAAAAAAATACAACCGACTTCCAAAAACAATACTACAAAGTGAAAAATAACTTTAATTTCGGAAGTCGGTGGCAAAAAACGAAAATACATATAACCAGACACCGACTTCCGAAATTAAAGTTATTTTTCACTTTGTAGTATTGTTTTTGGAAGTGGGTTATATTTTTTTGTAAAAAAAGTTTTTATTAAATACATCAGTGACCAGAAACTCTAGCATTTGTCAGTTTTTAAATCGCAGATAAGCAAACACACAGTACAGATCGGAAAGTTACTGGCCAACGAAAAAAAACTCAGTAGAATAGATTGATAGATCTACGAGTACATCATCCATTGCTTTCCATTAGGCGTGATTGAGGTCAAGAGCAGGCCAGTAGCAATAAAAAAAAAACAAAATAATGCTTATATCAAGAAAAGTTTGCAATAATTCGCAGCACACATTGCGAATCAATCTGTCCGCATTCTGAACGTGATCCTTATACTAACTCACTATTAATTTATGCGAGGAGGCGGTCGTGCAAACTTGCCAGCTCGTCCTTGACTCACTACTCACTAACGTTTTAAGATCTGAGGCTGTACATAGTGTTTATCGATACAAAATTTACATAATTATTGCCACCGCAGGCTGATAAAAAACAAATCCACTGTAAAAGTATAGTAAGTACTGCACTCTATACCAAAAACTTTAGTAAAGGATAGGATGCTCGGTGGTGCGGTTGTAGAGGAACAAGGTTGAACTTTTTGACCTCGGCTTCGCCCGCGTGGATTTCGGAAAATATTCCATGGGAACGTACCTACCTACTACCGGGATAAAAAGTGCGTTATGTTTTAGGTTTATCTAAGTAATAAACTATATGTGTATCATATTACATCCAAATCCGTTCAGCCGTTTTTGCGTCAATCCGGAACATACATCCAGACAAATAGAGTAACGGACAAAAATTCTAATATTAAAAAACTTCTTTACAAAACTACAAAGTGAAAAATAACTTTAATTTCGGAAGTCGGTGTCTTTGGATCTGTATTTTAGTTTTTGTCACCGACTTCCGAAATTAAAGTTTTTTTTTCACTTTGTAGTATTTTTTTGGAAGTCCGTTGTTTTGTTTTTGTAATAAAGTTTTTTTATTTTTCACGTTTTAGTGGGTCAGTCTGTAATCAATCTAAGTTACAATAGCCTAATGTCAACTACACAAGGACGTTAATTGTTGAGGAGATCTCCCAGTAAGGAACCAGGAGAACTGGAAGTTATGGTGAAGTCACCATCAGCTCCTCTTCAACATATGTATTGTGACGAGCATAAATTGCTTAGCAATAATCAAATCGCAACCCGTGAAATACGTACCTATTATTGAGTAGTTCCGATGGCCATCTGTGGTCTTCCTCATCAGTTCCACTTCACCAAATGGTGCTTTCCGGGAGCAAATGCAGGAGTTACTATAAAAAAATACCCAAATCGCTATAGGCGTGCCTATAAAATTTGAAGGTTCCCCTCGATTTCTCTGGGATGCCATCATCAGATCCTGGTATTCTTATAATGGTACCACCCTTGGGATATTTCCTTTCCAACAGAAAAATAATCATCAAAATCGTTTCATACACGACGAAGTTATCCACGAACACATATAAAAAAATAATAATAATATACGGCCGAATTGAGAAACCTCCTTTTTTTGAACTCTGTTAAAAACTAAGTACATTTTCGGCATCAGACTCCTACGGCGTACCCACACAGTTTTGACCTAAGTATGGTTACTATAATAATATAGGTATTATGTTTTTATATAGATTTGTTGTTTTTTAGAATATAGGTAAATTGAACATGAGGATAATACATATTTACAAAGTAAACGTAAAAAGAATTTCAAATGACGCATATTTATTTCTGTCTATATGTATGTTGCAGTCCGTACAGAATACATTATAATTATAACATACAATGCATTTTTTTTATTTAATTCTGTTTTAATAGCACCAATTATAGGCACGTTTGAATAATTGAAAGTCAGTGTAATCCATATTTCTATGGTTTATTGTCTGCCTAGATTGCCACGGAGAAGAAGGGCAAGAAGACAAGAACAATTGGCAATGGTTACATTGTTTTCGTGAAAAATATTAAGTAGAATATGTTCAGGCTTTTCCAGAAAGGCGTGGTCAAAAAGTGTGTGGTACAGACCAGTACATACAGACTATCAAACTGAACAACTTTCTCCATGGGACCAACATCGTAATCGAGAAAAAATTAACAGCCATTTGGGTCGAGTAGGTGTAGCTTTCGTACTGTGCAGCAGATATTATTTTCTCGATTACGATGTTGGTCCCATGGAGAAAGTTGTTCAGTGTTTGATGGTCTGTACCATACCCTTAAAATTGACCACACCTTTCTCGTACACCTGTAGATAAGTCTCTGTATGTGGGAATACTGGGTACAATGTGAGGCCAGTGAAATGGTTCTCGATTGTTCACATGCCAATCAAGATTATTGTATGCATTAGTGTGTGTGTGTATGTGTAGTGTATGTTTTAAGCAGTAGGCAGAGTCTAGCCACATTTTAAGCACAAACAGAAAGCGAGAACCCCTGTATTTCGACCACTAATGCCAAACAAGACCATTTACAGCCGATCTTACTGTGCTTCGCACACTTTTTACGACTTGACAAAACATCGACGTTTCTATAATTTAATATCCTTCTAACTGCGAGACCACGATGGTCCGATGTCAAAATAGTTCTGTCTGTGAATCGGACCCCAGTGGTCCTATCGGCTCCCGACGTTATTTTGACTGTTTTTGTATTCATAAACTGTATCAAGACTAATCTATTTTAATGTGGTAGATTATTTCATTACTATTCCAACGACAGTTTTATATACAGCTCCTATACAAAACAAAATGGCCGTAACATTGAACAGGGTATGTAAATTTAATATTAAGTACACATGGAACTTCCGGATTAAAAATGAAATGTTGAAGTGAACTTCATCAAAATCGTGAATCAAAAAAAAAAAAAAAAAAAAAAAAAATCGTAGTTTAGAAGAACAACACGGTCACACAGACAGAAACGAAAGGGTAATTTTTAAAATTTTTAATAATGTATTATCTATACATAAGCAGATGTATAGGAATGGATGTATAGATAATTTCATTTATTTTCATTTCATTTATTCAATAACAATTTACATTGTGTCTGAATGTTTAACAAATATACCTACGCAAATAATTAAAATAATAACAAATCAAACAAAGAATTAAATTAGCTATGATGTATACGAGTATGTATAGATATCGAACGAGCCATGCTTGAACTAGACCGAGGGCGTAACACCGAAATCCGTCGTCGCTGTCGGTCGAAAGTCTACGACGCCGACGACGACGAACGTCGGGGACAGGCAGGGCGACGCGCCTCAAGTTGAGTTGGCCAGGACATCTAACAAGTAGGGGCGGAGATGGCCGATGAAGTAAAGCTTTGACTGAATGGTGGCCCAAGGTTAGGCCATAAAAACCAGGGCCGTCCAAAAGCGCGTTGGGTTGATGATTTCGTCAAAGTCGCGGGAAACATCTGGATGAGAAACGCATGGAACCGGGAAGTATGGCAGAAAAAGGGGAGCCCTGTATCCAGTAGTGGGTGATTCTGGGCTGAAATGTTGATGATGATGAAGCATAGATATAGATCATTAATCAGCATTTATAATTACTTTCAGGTTCCACTACTATTCTGCTGTCCATCGTAGCTGTGGTGCTGATGGTGTCTTACTGTGAAGCTTGTGAGTATCTATCTTCTATCACATTATTATTATAAAGGCGAAACTTTGTGTGTGTCTTTGTAAGTTTGTTACTTCTTCACGCTCAAACGGCTGGACCAATTGTGATAAAATTTGGTATGGCAGTAGCTGACAGCCTGGATTAACACATAGGTTACTTTATATCCCGACCATGCGGGTGCAACTGCGGTGCGCAGCTAGTATCTACATAAATTAAAAGAGAAGTCCTGACTGACTGACTCATCAACGCCCAGGACGCCCTTGGACCTAGAAAGCTGAAATTTTGCGCAGAAGTTCCCTTTATAAAGTAGACAAGGAATAAGGAAGGATTTCTCGATATCCACGCGGGCGAAGCCGCGGGCAAAAGCTAGTATTTCATATAATCGAACCAATTTCGCTCATTTTAATACACATTGGTTCCAAAAAGTTGATCACCGATAAAAAAATCCTACAGACAATCATCATAATGGGGAGGGACGGGCAATGCTAATTACAGATGTCGCCACCCTCGCTGGTAACTGTCAGCTGCTGTCGGTCTGTTTAATGTTTTGAACTTGGTTTCCAATTTTTAGGAATATACCCACAGTTTTCTTCTTTCCTTATCTGCTGGATCACGGTGTACGCCTTTAAAAAAAAATAAAATTCAGTTCTAAATAAGGAAAAAAAAACTGCGTTATTTGGCATAAATACAAATAAAACACTTTGAAAGTAATAATAATGAATAAACTTATTCAATTCACTACATTAATAATTAAATGATTATTTAAACAGTACTTACGTAAAAAATGTATGGTGTTTGACAAGTAAACAACACCAGCGACGATGCGACACCTAGCGGGATAAATTGGTAGTGTCTCTCCCCATTATGAACAAGAGGATCTATATAATAAGTATATAAACAGGTACATATATCTAAAACGTCTTTCAACAGGATTCAAATTGTAGAATGTAGGTTTACAATGTCTCAACTGCTCAATCTGCCTAGTCTTTTCCCAGCTATGTTGGGGTCGGCTTCCAGTCTAACCGGATGCAGCTGAATACCAGCATTTTACATGGAGCGACTGCCTATCTGACCTCCAAAACCCAGTTACTGGGTAATACGATACCCCTTGGTAAGACTGGTTGTCAGTCTGTCGGGCTTCTGACGACCCGTTACGACTGTCAAAGATCCGCTGTCAATATTTTTTTTTTCAATGGCTTTTCGGTAGCTTACATTTTTGACTTGTTACATCATCCTTATCGCTGATAGAATATGTGACTTTGTCTAGGTCATATTATAAACTACAGACCTGCCAACGTGATACGTATTATTTTATAGTTGAGGGGTAGATCGTCATCGTTTGACATAGGTAGGTACTTTAATACGATCCATTCGTTTAAGGAGACGTGACTTGATTAGATAAACGGCATATTTTATCATTACACCCGTGCTAAACACGTTATACCATTGCATAAGTAATAAAATCGTTGGCAGGATATCCTGTTATTATAACCCGGTGAGACTCGATCGTCCGCAGAATGCGTGCCAGTTCCCACAGGATCCTGACTGAGCACTTTGTGCGACAAGTGGGATTGCCCAATGCTGCGTCACTGGTCGGACTTCATACGTCTATACTACATACTACGTGGATAAAGTGAAGTTCGGCTCCAGACTTTACTTAGCTGCTAATTATTCGGATACTAACATTAGTTTTCTTTACTAAGACGTATGGATTAATTGTGGTCTCTCTCTTTATTGCTTTTCCATAAATATTTGCTTAAGTGGTATGTTTTATAATTAGGATTATTATATACCCTGTCGGGCACAGCAATAGGGTAGAAGAGAGGAAGTTCTATTTTAGGTAATTATTATATTTATATAGGAACTATAACGATTAATATAGGTTTTATTTTAAATAATGTGTGTAAAATATATAAATGATCAGGATATCAACTGAGTCGAGTCGTCGTGAATTCACATTTGAAGAATTTCATGAGAGTTTTCGCTTTCAAGTTTAGAAGTTAATGGACAATAAAAAAAACTTCAATTAAGTACTTTTAAACTAATTGACCACATACTGACTCTAAGGATCGGTTTTTGTGACTTCGTAGATCTTTGACAGTCGGTCGTTACGAATAGTCAGAAGCTCGAAAGTATGAAAATCAGTCTTACCAAGGGGTATCGTGCAAAGTACCCAGTCAATGGGTTGTGGAAGTTAGATGGGAAAAAAATGTAAAAAAAAAAAACAAAAAAAAATACTTGTATTCCACTGCATCCAGTTAGACTGGAAGCCGAACCCAACATAGTTCAGAAAAGGCTAGGCACATGATAATTATTAACTGAATCTATCACATTCTCCCTTCCAGCTGGTAACTGCCCTCTACCCTCGAAGGTCTACGGCTGCAGCCCCAAGTGCGTCCAGGATTACGAGTGCGGCAACGGCAAGGTGTGCTGCAACAATGCCTGCAACGCCAAGTCCTGCACCATCCCGGCTGCTAACGGTTCTGGGTCCAGTAGCTCCAGCAAGAGCCAGTGTAAGTTAAAGCAAGCCCGTATTGTTCGAGGACCCTAGCGTGAGGTGAATTTCCAGTATAAGCTGACCTCTCATTGTACGGAAATCCTTTACAATACGAGGTCAGCTATACTCCTGGAACAGGATGTAAAGGTCACTTATCCTGTATAGAAAAGGAAGGATCCTCCGGTGGGCTACTGCCCGACGCAACGGTTGATGTCGGGATGTTGTCTACGTATAAATTAAAACAATAATAAAATCAACACGATAGCCCTGAAAATTATGTACCGAGCTACTAACACGGTGGAAGTATGCAGCTCGGTCTCGCGCCTCCCGCATCTCGCCCCTCACACCCCGCACGATTGCCCTGTCTAGACGGCTTCGTCGGACGACTGTATGATGTAGACTGTGCCTAAACTGTACTTACTTAATACCTTTTTAATGATGTTCTACGTTGTTCGAGAAACCTAATCAAAATTTTTGTGTTTCCAGCGGGCGCCGGTATATACTGTGACAACGTGAAATGCAACTCCTTCGAGGTATGCAAGGTGGACCCTAAGACCAAGCGCAACAAGTGTAGCCGACCCTGAACAATTCATTCATTCATTATTAACTTCTAAGTTTTATCTTCTTTTTATATCCGATTAAACTATTTTTTATATACTGGGATGTTGCTTTTCTTTTGTATGTTAACTTGCGCGTCCGCTGTCAGAAAATTTTAATTTTTTTCGTTAGGAGCGTTGGCTCCGTACGGCATTTCATACAAACTTTCAAGTACTTTTTTATCGAAATGAATGAACTAATTTTAATGAAACTTCTTACGCATAAGCAGGATAAAAAGCGGTCTAAAAAGTTAGTTAAGAACATTTTCGAAATGTCTTAGGTATTTAAAAAAAAAGATAATTGGAAATTTCTGTTTCTATGGAATATTTAAAATCGGTCGAATTTAGCTGCAACACAATTTTTTTTTAAATGTTCGTATCCGTATGAAGTTTCATTCAAATCGGTTCATTCATTTCGATAAAAAAGGACATGAAAGTTTGTATGAAATCCCGTATTTTAGAAAATCAGCGCTGCAACCACAGCCTCTGGGACACGCAAGTGGACTAAACAGGGTGTACCAGAAAGGTGTGTTCAAAAAGGGTGTGGTACAGACCATCAAACTGAACAACTTTCTCCATGGGACCAACATCGTAATCGCGAAAAAATAATCAGCTATCCCATACATTTGGGTAGAGTAGGTATCGAAGTTTTGTATGACACAGTTGATAATTTTTTCGCCTTTACAATGTTGGTCTCATGGAGAAAGTTGTTCAGTTTGATGGCCTTTACCACACCCTTCAATTTAACCACACCTTTCTCATACACCTAAATATGTTCGAGATAGTTTCAACCATTCTATGTAATTTATGTAATGTGAACTTATAAATAAATAAATATTCTAAAATAAATAAATATTCTAAAATAAATAAATATTCTAAATATTCTATTTCTGAGAAATACGGGTGTATTTCTCAGAAATGGTTGAAACTATCTGCGAACCCGACATTCACCTGTAGATCCGTTTAAACTGGAAGACCGGTCCCAAGACAGTTGTGGGAAAAGACTAGGCATAGATTCCTGAAGTTGTCGAGAATCAGAAAAGAAAAAGTCCTTAAAAGATTAAGAGCATACACATTTGATGTAATTGGAGGCACATCCAATTTCGTCCTGTCATGTTGATAACCTTATGCAGTAACTAATAAATCTTATATATAAAATTCTCGTGTCACAATGTTCGTTCCCGTACTCCTCCGAAACGGCTTGACCGATTCTCATGAAATTTTGTGAGCATATTGAGTAGGTCTGAGAATCGGCTAACATCTATTTTTCATACCGCTACTTTTTATCGCGGTCTACGCGGGTGAAACCGCGGGGCGCAGCTAGTAAGATATAATATGGTTTTGAACGTCACCATAAAAAGTAAATAATGTAACTAGCTAGAGAAAGGCGTGAATAGGGGGTGGTACAATCAATCTGATGCCTTGCCTTTTCCCAACTATGTTGGGGTCAGCTTCCAATCTAACCGAATGCAGCTGAAAACCAGTATTTTACATGGATCGACTGCCTATCTGACTTTTACAACCCAGTCATTAACTGGGTGACACGATACACCTTGATATGACTGATTGTCAGATTTTTGGGCATCTGACGACCCGTAACGACTGTCGAAGATCTACGACTGACAGCCAGGACCAACGGCTACTTAGCGTGCTTTCCGAGGTACGGAGCGGTCTTGATATGTAATGAATGGTCACCCATCCACGCACGAATCACGGCAGGCGTAGGTTAACCCTTCAAACGACCCGTGCGGCTATTATTATTTTGCGACTAACCCCTGGAGAAAAGGGATGATACAAGAGAATGAAACGATGACTTCAATTTAAAATTTTATTGGCAAAATACAAAAAGCATGATGTCAGCAGAAAGCAAAAAAAATAAAACCGAATTGAGAGCCTCCTCCTTTTTTTGAAGTCGGTTAAAAATAACACATATGTTCGTAATCTAACTCTATTACTTATGGTGAAAACTTGTTAAAGTTCCAGTTAGACAAAAAATGGGTTGTTCCATAATTTGACAATTTGTCCAACTAACGTCATAACTTTATCTGTAACCTTAACCGCCCACGCCTCGCTGGTTAAACTTATTGTTAAATATCTGTCACTTCTGTCAGACGCGTCGAATTTCCCTGCTTTACAGTCCTACCAACTTATCTGTGAACTGAAAGAGGCGGCACCGTCGATGCGTCGACACAATCGAATGACATGCGTCGGCACAATCGAATGACATTTCAACATGACGGCCGTAGTTCCAATTTTCGCCATTTCACAGATAAGTTGGTAGGTGGACATTTGACATGACAGTTCAACAGCATGTAGTCAATCTATGGTCATATTAACTTTGACGGAAACTTTAACGTAACCCTTGGTGCAACCCACCCTTAAACTTCTAAACTAATATTACAGTAAAGGTTTGTTTGTAAAAAGTAAACTCTGAAAATGTTAACACAATTACAATTTTTTTTTTTAATACTGATAAAGCTACGCCATTCTCGATTGATATTTGTAGGCTACTTTTTATCCCGAAAAATGGTGGTGAAAGAGAAAGACAGCAAGTGCTGCTGTAGAGTTTGTTGCGCCACTTCTTCCCAGCTAAAGTACTAGGAAGTGCTGAGGGGCGGGCGGTTTGGGGGACAGGCTTATGTAATTTTGACGTTCAACAAGTGCATTCTCAGCCTAGTTTGAATAAATGACTTTTTTGATCTTGTCGTCTGTTGTTAACCTAGTCATTTTATTTATTTATTTGTCGGAGGACAATGTCGGCGTTCGTTGCCGGACTGGTTATCGTCCATTTTTGTAACCGAAATAAGACTTAATATGCACTCTACAGTAGTAATTAGATGGATTTAACAAACAAACAGTTAAAAAGTAGCACACACGAATCGGATGGAACTGGATTCGTATCGGAACGCGGCGAGGTCGGGGTGAGGTTGGTAGAGCTCGTCCTTTCAGTTCGGTGCCCAATCATGAAGTCCTCGTCAAGTACAGGAACCTTGAATGACTGCTGTATCTGTCACCGTTAGTTTCCCCCGCAAACTCAAAATGACATTGAAGCTCGCACAGTGATGCCAACCCCCATTTCCGAACACACCCAAGTCGGTATATCTTGACGTTCCGTTCAGAATCCACGACATATTTATTATTATTTTTTTCATTATTTAATTCAGAGAAAAACTCCATACAGATTATATAGTCACATCATAATAACATAAAATAGTTATGTCGCAAGGCGTAATCAGATGTTCCCAGTGCTGGGTCACAGTCACATGCCCCTCTCTGTGAGAGGGAGTGTGTCGCAATTTCATAAACCTTGTAGGATTTATAGAATTATCTATACCTAACCTAAGCTTTTTAGGGAAGAGGAAGTAGGCCAGCCATGTCTATTGGCGTTGGCGATGGTCCATGGAGCAGAAGATCCTCGAATGGAGAACGTGCACCGACAACGACTAGCATAGTGTTGGACGGGTATGACTTAAAAAGTGCTCAAACATCTCAAAATGTCAAGCACAAAGTCATTGTCATGTTGATTACATAATTTCTACTTAAAAATAAGGTGTGTTAGTTAAAATTTTACTGGATAAGTATATATCTCCAGGATATTCGCTAGTCTTGGCGCGAAATAAGTACATATGTAGTCTTATGCCCGCTGACATTTCAGACGCTTGGTGATGGGATCAGGTTTGCAGACCTCGTAAGGTCTGCATTTGACTCCTTCGCAGTACACACCACCACCACCTCCGCCTGGAAACATGAAACAAAACATGAAGTATTTTTATCTCATGACGTGACACGCGCTTTACTTGTGATTACCCAGTGTACAAACACGCAATATGTGTGTAAGCGTAGGAGCTCTCGGTACCGTCCGAGACAACGGCGAAGTCGGAAATGTGTGTGTTATGTGCTAACACTACTCGTCTTTACGCACACATTCACAGCGCGTTTGTACACTTGGATAACACAAGTAAAACACGTGTCGCTCTTGAGATACAAACACTATACCAATACAACTTAAAACACACACACACACATACACACCATTCTTCTGGGGCAGTCAGGTAGAAAAAGATAAATGCGACTGCCGATACGCATCGACATCTGCAATAGGTACTAGAGTCATCACAGGTGGGATGACATCCCAGTAGGAAGTAGGCCAGCCATGTCTGTTGAAGGATCGATGGCGATGTGGCCCATGGAGCAGAAGATCCTTGAATGGAGACCACGCACCGACAACGACTAGCATAGCGTTGGACGGGTATGACGGGATGCGGAAGGTGGAGAACTGGGTTTTATTACAGGTGGAACTTGAATGAGGTCTATGTCCAACAGTGGACTACAAAAGCAAAATTCACTGGAGCGTGCACCATCGTCAAAACTTTATAAGCCAACTTACCAGTGTACTTCTGTTTGTTCTTATGGTCATCAGCATTGTTCAGCCAGGGCGCTCGGTCTACACAGGACTTAGTGTTGAACTGGTTGGGGCAGCACACCTTGCCCCATTTCTGGCAGTCAGCATCAGAGTAACATGTTGGTTTGTTGTTGTACACCTTGTTTTTAGGGGGACAGTTGCCGTGACCGATTCCTGCTGAAGAAGGGTAAACACACGAGTAGGTAATGTTACTTTGACTGCCTCATTGCTCTAGTGTTTGCGCCAGCGCTACTGCTGAGCATGAGGTCCTAGATTCGATTCCCAGGTCGGACAAAGTGTTATTGAGTTTATCCTTAAGGAATTTCTCAGTAGCAGCCCGGAGTCTGGATTTGTGCCCGGTTGATGGCAATATGGGCTCGCCCTGGCGAAATTTGGATGTACTATAAGTGCATCTCTGCCCAACCTTTCGAGGAATAGAAGCGTGAAGCTATATTAATGTTATTCTATGAGGTGGCAAACCAGCAGGCGGTCTACCTGATGATATCAGTTCGTCTCCTATATCATAAGCCTATCATGTACCTACTGCTGGGACTCAGCCCAGGTTCGCACGGGTGATTTTTTTTCGCGCACTGGATTTTCAACGCACTGCTTAGCCTACCTATAATTGAATAGCACTCAGGCCGCGCTATAGTTGAACCGTCGTCGTTTAGTTAAAAGAATATTAGTAAGCTAAACCAGTTGGCTGCGACATTGAAGGCCTATTTCACGATGTCCGAATAACCACTACTTCACCGAATAAATTCAAATGGAACAGAATTTGTATGAAATTATCTGCTAAGTAAGTTATTAGGAACTTAATCGTAGGTGGTATAACATACCCTTACACCTTCAAACCGAAATACAGTAACGCTGATACCTTTTTCTCCGTCTGGGGCGGAGACGGGAAAAGCACATTTATTGAAATAGAAAAAGCTCAAAGAGCGGTAATCAAAGTAATGCTTAGAAAGCCCTTTAGATTTCTGACAGATCAGCTCTACAGTGAATTTCCTGTTCTTCGAGTACGTCAACGGTATGTAATTAGTGCTGCACTCCATTTATTTATTTATTTATTTATTTATGTTAATACGGTTTGTGGACCAATTACATTAACACATACAGTAAATATAACATAATCATAAAAAAGACAACAAAAAAAAAAAATAGAACAAAGATATTATAAACAAAACACAAGTTTTAAATTTATGTGCTCTCACAAAAGTGAAGACAAGCGCACAAAACAGTTTTGAGATCATCTGCAAATAGGAGCAAGTTGAATTGGTCCATGTACATAAGTCTATTAAAAACAGACCTGACTACCAAAGCCTGCTCTCAAAACGTATCTCACATGTCCCTCTTCCTAATGCAAACAGTCTTCTGGCCAGACGGTGCCCCTCTTACTCACACACTCTTATCTACATTAAAATAAGCAAGCGCTGTGATACTAAAGGACTGAACACCCACTCATTTAAATTAATGACAAAAAGCTGGCTTCTCTCCCTGTCATACAAAGACACTGAGGAAATAGTGAGTTAACACCAAAATCTACTGGCAAGTCATTCACGTAATCATTTAGTTCCCCCTACACACACACAGACACACACAGTATCTTTATTTAGAATTATTTTGCTCAATTTAATTTATTTTAACTTCTTATTTCACTACCCTTATTTAATTAAGTCTTGTATTATGTCCATTTCCAAATATCCTGAAATTAAATTGTTAACGCAGAACGTCTCGAATTAAAACTTAAGATTAAACGCATCTCAGGCCCCCAAGATACAGGCGCTGCCTAGTTTGGGGACCACTGTTCAAATAATTATGTTATTTATTCTAGTTACAGTTAGCACACAATATTATTATTTTTGAAATTTATTTTGTAACGAAGGAGCAATAAATTATTGTTATTCTTATTTTAAAACTATAATTAGAGACTCAAAGTGGATGCGCTGCATGTTTCTCGCTAGTTAGGTTACTCCCCCGTCCTAAGATAACATAGCTCTTAGCGCAAAGTTATTTTTTTCCTGTTATGAATAAACTCTGGTCCAATGTTGTTATTACATTTTGTTATGAAAATATTCTAGTTACATATTATTATTTAATTAAACTTCTTTTTATTTGTTGCAACGAAGTTCCTTATCGCGCGTTGTGAAAGGGGGCTAGACGGAAAAAATTCTCACGAAAAGTTGTAACGACACTTTTTGTTATAGTAAGCTATTGTAAGCTGTGCGACGTGCGCATGTTTCTCTGTCTGTCTCTCTCTCTCTCTTATAGAAAGCAAGCCAGATATTAATAATAAAAAAATATTATTATAACTTAAAAAAAATAAAATTTTATTACAATTCCTTCACTAATTAATCGAAAGGAACTTCGTTCCATCCGGGTGTCCCTTGACACCTCTCAACTTTTTTTTTTTATTATTATTTTAATCTGCTGTGTATTATTTCCTTTTTATCCTCCATTTCCTATCCTTTTAATCTGTGCTAAATAAATGTATATTTTTTTTTTCTTTTACTTATGATTAAACACATGGCAACTAGAAAAATGCATAAGTACGAGGAAATTCAGAAAAAATACCTGATACGTAGTTGATGACCAGCAAGGCTGCCGCGACGAAAACGACGGCTCTCAAAGATCCTGGAAAAATACAATACGTTTAGAAAGATATCATAAAGAGGATCATGTCAATGAGTTGCCGCTACTGAGAAATTCCTGATAGAAAAAGCCTACTAACACTTTTCCCGTCCCGGGAATCGAACCCAGAACCTCATGCTCAGTAGCGCTTGTGACCACTAGACCTGCTAGGCAGACCTTACTTACTATTTTCAGGAGGGGTTGATGATCGGTGGATAGAGAATACCATCCGTCCGAATTTTAACACTTTG
The DNA here is from genome assembly GCA_946251885.1 of Cosmia pyralina. NCBI lineage: Eukaryota > Metazoa > Arthropoda > Insecta > Lepidoptera > Noctuidae > Cosmia > Cosmia pyralina. The sequence goes on along the minus strand of OX276362.1, from coordinate 10,658,382 downwards.
TTCGGTTTCTTCGGAGTTCATCGTCATTTTCCTAGCCTTTTCAAAACTATGTTGGGGTTGGTTTGCGGTCTAACCGGGTGCAGTTGAATATCAGTAAGTATTTTACATGGAGCGACTAGGTATCTGGTCTCCACAACCCAGTTATCTACTAGGTAAACGAGTTCATATTGTGGAATGCAATAAATACAGGATGTTGATTGAGTATAGTAGGTATACCCCTTGATAATGTACCTAGACCTACCTATAATGTATAGTGCCCCGCAAAAGTTAGTTGAAGATTTTTTCCCTTTTGCTTTAAAATAGCGCAGTAATTAAAATCCTAGTTTCAAATATTTCAATTTCGAAAGTTATTATTGGCCTAATGATAAGTAATTACTTTGCGTTACAGAATTCGCCGCCAAAAGTCAGTCCAAGTTTTTATTTTCTATGGATTTACAATATTAATTAGGTACAGGGTTGAAATAATATTTGAATAACATTCATAATTGAACTAAGTGCTTTTCAAATTAGATTTCGTTACTGCCAGGGCTTTTGTAAGCATTTCTGAAAAATATAATGACTTCGAGGCGAAAATTTATTATAAGTAGAAGATTGTGAAAATGACAAACAAAAGAAAAATAGTGATGTAAATATTTATTTTCCTGTTGGATCAAGTTGTTTTTTCAATCAAGTTTTCCTGTTGGTTTCATAAAATTTTTGTGGATGGGAAATCATCAAATGACTTTTCCCGCTCTGGCCGGAGCGGGAGGGCGAGTCCGACTTTTACTGACTAAAACCCACCCGTGTTCCTTCAGTTGCCTGTGCCAGGGCCACGGTATTTCTTTCGAACAACCCGCGACACCGGCGGCTCACAAGCAACTCTGGAACACGAAACTTATAAGTAGGTAGGTACCTACTACCTAGTGAGTTTTCAAACCCGTGATCCGCTTTCCATAATCTCAAAATTCAGGTGTTATTTATTTGCCTTTGAATAACTTTTCGGTGTCATTCTAAGAATGGTTTAAATTGCGTTACAAAAGTCAATAGTAAAAGTACTCTTACCCATTTTGAAAACAGTTCACACCACAAAGAATATTTGCACTTTTCGTCTGATCCCAATGGATGTTAATTTAAGAATGCCTCACAAGTTTCCTGTTAGTACATTAAGTACTCACTCTAATGTAGGTAAGTACTGATGATTCAAAAAATTTAATAATAATAAAAATATATAATTCTGCTTGACAGTTCGGAATATTTGTTCAATGTCATTTGTTCATCTTCCTCCAACGGCATTTTAAACTAAATCGATTCTTTAATTTTCCTTCAAATTGTGAGAAAGCTGGTTCTATAGTGTTAGATAGGAAGGTAACCAAAGGTTTCGTGAGTGACGAATAGATAAGTAGATTATTTGCGCGTTGTGAAAAGGATAAAACATTTGAAATATTATACTGAATGACAGCATGCGAGAGCAAGAAGTAATATTGTAAAAGTAAGGATGGGAAGAAAAGAAATAAACTACACATTATGGTAAAAGACGTCTTTTATTTATGTATGTAGGAACATGGCGCATTGGATCAAAATAGAACATCTTCAAAAATCTCTAAAAGTCTTTGATAATAGGCCCCTCCGTTTCCAAGATCGCGTATAGTCGATACCGTCTTGCCTTGCCTCTTGGCTGTCGGCTGTATGCTAGTAGCTCCTTTGCCTCCCTTGCAATACCACGCTGGCATTTGACGCACCGAATGGCGCGAACACGCGATAAAAACATTTTCGATGACTAAAAAATAAATTACTAGTTTTGAAATTGAAAAATTTCTGAATTAGATCACGCAAATGTGATATTATGGGTGTTTGTGTGAATAAAAACCAATAATGTAAAAATTAAAGTAGATTTAAAGCAAACTGACAAGCAAACTATTCCCCATTGTAACTAGAAAAAAAAACATGTTTATTGCATCAACCTATAGGTAAGGATAAGATGCAGTAAACATGTTTTTTTTTTAAATATAAAATTGGTTTAAAGAAAGTGGATTTAAATAAAGTAATAGTAAAAATAAATACTCTCAGTGGTAAAATACCTTAAAAAAACTGAAACTATTTTATAGGTAATGTATGTTAACCTATCAATCTCCTAAAATCACTAAAATTGCTAAGCACCTATTCATTGCACTTGTACCTAAATAAAGAAGTGTTTTATTTAGATTAAGGCTTTTGATGATGTTTCCTTCATCATCTCATAACGGAATGCAATATGGCATGCTACCATGGCTGTGATAGATTTGAAATCTTTAGTGGTTTACCCAGAGGAAAACTTCAAAAGAAAACAACTCTTGGGAAAACCTTGTGAAATGCTGCAACATTTCACAATAATTTATTCCCACACATTGCGGCGAGTCCTTTTACCAGTGGGGTCGTCACTGTCTGCGAAAAGGACTGTTCTCATAAGGAAAAAAATAGAAACACACCTTCATTCAAAAACCTATTTTATTGACCTCAATTAAGTTTTAATTTATATTTTAACTCATAGGAAGCCTGTTATTATTATTCACAGCAAAATTAATTTGGTACCTACTCGTACTATTCGTTCAAAATGATTTGACACTTGAAAGCATTTACCCGATTTTTCAATCGTCTTGCCTCACGCCCACGTGACAAATGTCCGATGTTGCGTATTTACTATTTATGAAATTTATGTAACTTTAGTCTAAATAAAAACCGGCTAAGTGCGTGTCGGGAAACGCGCACTAATAGGGTTCCGTAGTGCACACCGCTGCCGTCGTTATTCGAGCGTAAATATTATTAATTTAGAAATCATTATTAATATGAATGTTATGATTTTATTTTTGTATATTTTTACATGGTTCATAAACATATATTTACTACCTGTTTTACACAACTAACAACGTTATATAAGTAATTTTTAATGGAATTTGTACGAAATTTTTACTGTTCCAATTACATTTTACAAGTTGGTAGACTACTATTACTACTATACTGGATGACATTTTTTACCGTCTCGAAAAAAATAGGGTATATTCGGTGAACGGAGTAGAAGCCTATGGCATAATATCTAGTTTTTTTTTTTTTTTTTTTTTAATTAAAAAAAATCAAAATTCAAATCATAATGCAGATTGCATATGATTTGAATTTCATTATTTTTAAAGGATTTATTATTTTTCTTCAAAATTTATGTTTTAATTGTTCTAAAATGAAAAGTTTACAACGAATTTGTAGTATTTATTGATACTTAGATATCTTTTTCTAAGCTATTAAAAAAAAAAAAACTAGGTATGCCATACGCTTCTACTCCGTTCACCTAATATACCCTATTTTTTTCGAGACGGTAAAAAAAGTCATCCAGTACCTATATTACTCGTAAATTTGAAAAGCCTACTTAGCTATGATAGTTTTCCTTTTAATTTCGTTATATATACTACTACCGTGAATTTTTTCACCCATCCAAAACTAACCGTTTAGCTGGCAGGGGGACACACTTGACTCTAACAAAAATTAGCTTAATATTTCAGAAACGGATCCCTAAATCTAAAAATTGTTTTGACAATCCCGCAATATTTAAAAAAAAAACCTATCCAACGACACCCTACACCATGGGGTAGACGAGAAAAAAAAAACATCCCAACTTTACGTGTACAGAAGGTAGGTACCCCAAAAAAATTTTTTTTTCACGATTTTATTTTACCACTGTCGACGTGATGAATATGTATATTCGTATCCATGCCAGATTATAGCTTTCTAGTACTAAGAGTCTCTGAGACAGAGAGACGGACATAGCGAAACTATAAGGTTTTCTTATTGACTACGGAACCCTAAAAATGGCGGCTTGACATTTACCCACTTTATACTTAAACAAAAACTGTCAGGCTATCATATTTATTCCTCAGATAGAACTTAACTTACTGACGATTGAAAAATCAGTCCTTACTAGAGAAAATAATATCGAAATCCTAATTACAACACACATCGCCTGCTAATCAATATCCTAACTACTTAATAATTCACATCAGCTGTCCCCTGCTGTCCATCAGCCATAAGTCATAAAATATGTCGATGCATTGGACACAATTGGAAACAGCCTGTTATTATCCAGTAATAAGCACCACTGCAGTTGAATACTCGTATCATCGAGTTGGAAGGCTGTTTTGATTGTACACTGTGGCTTCAAAATATATATAAAAAAAAAAAAAAATAACGGTAGGGTGTAATTTTAGTAGGTTTGTTTGAACTTTTGAGACTCACTTTACATAACATCACGCCAGTAATCTCCGATGGGATAGGCAGTGGTGTTAACAGAACACCCAGTAATATGTTTTAGTTCCATGTACTGGGGTCTGGGGGCGAGCCTATTGCCATCAACTGGGCACAAATCCAGACTCCGAATTGCTACTGAGAAATTGTCACTCATTCATTCAAATACTCATTTTAATTATTCGCCGTTGTTCTTGAGTTTGTTCGGTTGGGGTGTTTGTAACGGGGCATTGAGAAAAAAAAAAAATTGAAACAAAAAAAAATTTTTTTTCATGTCTAGTTTCTCGATTCTGTCGTATAAGACACATAAACTAAAAGACTAAAAGCATCTTTTTGTTTAAAACTGGCTGGTCGGAGACAAAAAGCATCAAGATGTTTTTAGCCTTGTGTTTTTTGTGTTGTTGTGTTTTTCATGTTTTATTTAGGTGTTCTTTACAATAGAATCGAGAAACTAACGATTTGCGAAAAAAAAAACAAATCTAAATTTTGAAGTCGACACATTTTTTTATGACAAACGGCTGATAGGAGATGTCTCCTAAAACACCAGGCTAAAAACGTCTTGATGCTTTTTGTCCGCGACCAGCCAGTTTTAGGATAGATTAGGTTCAAAAACTGTCACAGAACCGAGTTAGCTAACCCCTTAAACTTGTTTGCCCTACTCCGACAGTGTGTTTTAGAATCGGAGGCGAATAGGGAGGGTAGCCTCCGCCCGCTGTAATGTGCTTGCGCCTAATTACTCAAGGGCGAAGAGGCTGCACTTCCCGTAGCGCCGCAGAAGATGCGATTCTTAACTTGTTGGCTATGCACCTGCAATTAATAGCCCTGATACCACGCTCTGGTAAAGGTATTTACCTTGAGCTCAAGGTCAATGACCTGAGGTGTCCCGTGATGTACCCCCACGCTATTACTCCCACATCCCACTAGGTCCGGTCCCAAAAGCTTGATTAGGCGATGGTGTTTGGTGCATAATGGCGATAGAATTAATTAACTAATACATAAACAGAAATCCATAACGAAAATCTCCAAAATAAGCAGTACAGTACTGCTGTAGTACTGTTTTGCTTACAGACAAAATATTTCCGTAGAATCCTTAAAAGCAACTCCGACTAGCAATAAGCAATAACCTATTTTCGCAAAAAAAAAAAAAAAAAATGAAATCAGAAATAAGTACTAAGTACCTATATTAGTGCCTAAAACCAGGCCAAGTGCGTGTCTGACCACGCACAATGAAGGGTTCCGTATAGTTGAAAGTGTATCCCAATAACAAACTTAACATTGTAATCCCAAAAAAAATAAATAAGTGATAAAATTACAATTAACAATTTTCGGACTTTTTCCTTTACTTGTGCTGTGAGACCTTGCTTCTTGTCAAATTTCATGATTCTAGGGCAACGGGATGTACCCTATATGTTTTGATGTACCTACTTGCGAGTATCAAAATATTATCGCATAAATTGTCGTATTTTTATATTGCGTCGACTTAGAAGCCTGATTTTTTTAGAACTCCAAGGGACCTACGTACTCGTATTTGATATTAGTTTCAACTTGATACCTCCTCGCGTTCCTGAGGAAATGTTTCTTGACAGATAGACAGACTGACGGACAACGAAGTGATCCAGTAGGGTTCCGTTTTTTCCTTTTTAGGTACACGGAACCTTAATAATAGGTACTTAATGAAAATCTGTTATTTTTAACGTTTTATGTCATGAAGTTAGCTTTATATCTACGAACGAAAGCCTCGTAAACCTTCGAGATACCTATTTAAAGTTTTGTCTGTAAGTTAAAATAAGCATAACAAATATTTTTTTTATTTTTATTTCCACATAAAACCTAGTCTACATAATAGGCTTTCGTGACCCAGTACAATTTCGTAGTAGACACCATTAAAACATAGTTATGTCATAAACTTTCAAGGCACAGGCCATATTATTATTTATGCCAGTCAAAATTAAAAAACAGACCACAATAGGGACCAATTTCGCCAAGTAAACTGAACCAGATCAGCATATCTAAACCGCGTTCAAGAGCTGACAGTGTTAAGACGCAGATATATGCCAACGGCCTTGAGTGGTTAGCTTGTGTGTTCTGTGCCGAGCTCACGCAACACGTCGTACGTCCAGCCAGTAATAGGACTCGCCCATCAAGGAGCACTGTTCAAAATTAGACGTATTATTAATTTATTATAAGTACATAAAACAAAAGGGTATTATATTGAAACACGTATACTAAAAGACAAATAATTAAATTATCTTTAAAATAGTGAATGTTTTATAATAATACGCTTGATAATTTTTGCGTGATTCTCCGTTTTTTATCCGCATTAGACATAACTTTACAAATTAATTACACTATATAATATAAATATAATCTAAAATATTCACGTATTAAGTTATTAGGAAAATGCTCTAATTTAACATATATCTTTTTTCCTGTTTAGACATGATGTTCAATTTAAAATCATTAAAAGTCACTTATCGTCGTCTTAATATTCCACAACAATAATGACAGTGACAATTCTTGAATTCAGTTTAAATGTGCTGATAGCGATCAGTTTCATTGGTGAAATTCGCCCTTAATTAGATTATTATATAAATTAATATTATAGATTTGGATTATTTTTTTTCCTGGATACTGTACATAATAGTAATTTAACTTTCTGAAATTCTGAAGAATCTAATTTTGCCTCTTGATGTTCTTGCATTCAGAGAGCAAATGCAATTATTAAACTTACTTATCATCATTCTGATCCTGCCCTTATCCCAATTTATTTGGGGTCAGCGCAACATGTCTTTTTCTTCCATACTTCTCTATTAGTCGTCATCTCGGTAGTCACTCCCTTTCTTGCCACATTCATCTCAAAACTTTCCTCATGACATTTTCCTCATTCCTCCGCATCACATGCCCATAACATGACAACCGATTTCCACATATATAGAGTGACTGGTAATTAGTGACCGATACTTAAACACATGATTGTGCTCATGATAACAAACAACTTTTACTATGGGACCAAACCTGAAATCGCGAAAATAAAATCAGCTGCTCCCTACATTTTGACGAGTTATGCAAACATTAATGTATGGGGCAGATGATTTATTTTTTCGCGATTTCAGGTTTGGTCCCATAGTAAAAGTTGTTTGTTATCATGAGCACAATCATGTGTTTAAGTATCGGTCACTAATTACCAGTCACCCTATATATTACAAAAAGTCATATTACAAAAAGCTAGATGGAGTCGACATTTCATAGATGACTTACCCCTGAGATGAAATGGCGAAATAAACTCAGCCGTCAAAGTCTCTTGTAAAGTCCAGACATAATAGCTATTGTTCAGATCATGTGAGGACCATGTACAGCTACATGGTGAAACCGATGCATATCAGGATCAACAACAAAACAAATCAGCATTCTTCTTCTGACAGTCTTTAAATTAAGCTAAGATAAACTGCCACAGCAGTAAAAAAAAAATGTGATGATCCAAACAAAATCTTACAGCATTATTTTTACCACAACCAGATTACCAGACCAAATTTAAGCTAAAAGTATACAGGGTGTGGCGTAAATAGTGGTCCAATGTTAAGGGGGCGATACACTGTATATTCAGCTATCACATACCACAATTTGGACCATTTTTTTCCAGTCTCAGAATAAAATATTTTTATATTATTATTTGAAAAATTGACACCTTGCTTTACTAATTTGGCTATAATTTCTATAAATGACATTATTTTTTCATGCTTATGTAAAAAAAAATGTACATATTAAAGCAAGTTATCAATTTAAAAAAAAAATTGTATTCCGAGACCTAGGAAAAAAAATGGTTCAAACTGTGGTATGTGATAGCTGTATATACAGTGTATCGACCCCTTAACGTTGGACCACTATTTACGCCACACCCTGTATAAACACCACAGTATATAAACACACTTACAGTTAATAAAACAATAATATAAAATGAGATAAAATCAAAGACAATACAAAAATGAATGGTGACGTGGTATCGGAGTCTCCTCGACGTGCTCTGTGGGAGAGACTGGGCTGCGCACGCGGCGTATGCGCGAGATTGTGCAGGCGACGAGGAAGGTCAAGAGTTGCGCCTATGCATAATGGAAATAATAATAACAGGTCAGTACACATAATATCTTCTTTTGAAAACTTAAAATACCATTGTGGAGCGGTGTCAATCAGTACCTAGATACTGCACTGCACAAAACACTGATGGCACAAAGGACCGGACAATGGTCCGGTTACAAACCCCGATCCCGGTCCTCTCCCATCCGCATTCCTCACCCTGTCTTCTCGAGCTGAGTCATGCAACTACATAGATGACGCTCACACTATTCAAGCGCCGGCTCATAAGTTCATTGTACTGCCATGTCAGCCAAATTCTAGCATATCGAAGTCTCCATTTGCTGACTTCGAAACAATGTGATTTTATGAGGGACTTGGTGTTTATTGCTAGGTCAGCACTTGTCTTGATCTAGCTGCAATACCAAAGTGGTCTGCCTGCAACACTTTGTCGAACAAACAGTCTGCATAGAAATAGATAAATAACTTCTCAAGGGGATTGAATCACTCAGGGGCATAGATACTCGTATACAGGGTGTCCCGTAAATAATGGATAACCTCTTAAGGGGTCATTGTACTCATCATTATGAACAACTTTTACTATGGGACCAAACCTGAAATCACGAAAAAAAAATCAGTTGTTCCCTACATTTATGTTCGCGTAACTCGTCTAAATGTAGGGAACAGCAGATTTTTTTTTCGCGATTTCAGGTTTGTCCTAAAGTAAAAGTTGTTTATAATGATGAGTACAACAACCCCTTAAAAGGTTATCCTTTATTTACGGGACACCCTGTATGTTATAAAACCAGCGTGGAGGTCGGAAATTATCCCACGGAAACTTACTACCGGGATAAAAAGTATCCTAATTCCTAATCTAGGTCATGGTCTACCCATGTGCCAAATTTCATCCAAATCTGTTCAGGCATTTTTAGCGTGCAAGCAAACAAACACACTTTCGCATTTATAATATTAGTTAGTAGGATTTCTATGCTCCGATGTGTAGCTCTGGAGAATCCTTACTTGGAGGACACAACGCCCATTGTGTCAGCCTATGTCCTTGTGTCTAGAACTATCTTCAGCGATTTATTATGACGCAGATATGGGCCAACGCTCGGCCTTGAGTGGTTAGCTTGCGTGTTCTGTGCTGAGCTCATATGCAACGCGTCGTACGTCCACCCAGTAATAGGACTCGACCATCAAGGAGCTCTGTCCCAAATTTATATATGTATATATATACCAACAGGTAAACAATTAAATTATCTTGGTTTCATAAAAATACGCTTGATAGTTTTTGCGTGATTCGCAGTTTTTTATCCGCGTTAGACATAACTTTACAAATTAATTACACTATGTAATATAAACCTATTCAAAAAAATATTCGCATGATAAGTTATTGAGAAAATGCTCTAATTTAACATATATTTTATCCAAATCATTAACTAACACTACTCGTTTAGACGTGATCTTCGGTTTAAAATCATTAAAAGTCGGTTATCATCGTCTTAAGTCAATCAGTGAATCACGGAACAACCTACCTATAGAAAATTGCCTTCATCAAGCCCAATAATACCTTTTAAATAAACAAAATTATCGCTCTCTCCGATCTAAAATACCAAAATAAATAACAAACATGTCTACACTACCGGCAAGTCACCATTAATTATAATTTCTGATGGTTTCTACGATTTATTTCGATACTAATAATGGTCGCTAATACATTTACTTACTTCTAAAAAAGCGGCCAAGTGCGAGTCGGACTCGTCCATGAAGGGTTCCGTAGCAGCAAGTAACATAATATAAAAGTTCTTATAGTTCTTAAAAAAAAAACTACTTACTAGATCAAGTTTACATGGTAATGTACATCATATATTTTTTTTAATTTTATCATTCTCTTATTTTAGAAGTTACAGGGGGGGGGGGGGGGACATAGTTTACCACTTTGGAAGTGTCTCTCGCGCAAACTATTCAGTTTAGAAAAAAAATATTTTATAAACCTCAATATCATTTTTGAAGACCTATCCATGGATACCCCACACGTATGGGTTTAATGATAAAAAAAAATAGAGTTTCAGTTCTAAGTATGGGGAACCCCCAAAATTTATTGTTTTTTTTCTATTTTTGTGTGACAACCTTAATGCAGTTCACAAAATACATCTACTTACCAAGTTTCAACAGTATAGTTCTTATAGTTTCGGAAAAAAGTGGCTGTGACATACGGACGGACAGACAGACAGACATGACGAATCCATAAGGTTTCCTTTTTTGCCATTTAGCTACCGAACCCTAAAAAGCTTATAAACACGCATTTGACCATTTGACATTAATTATAACTGAACCCCTTGCTTTGTTTGCATTTGTAATATGTTTATGGGTACATTTAAAGTTCATGGGATTCCTATGGAAAACAGCGTTTGTTATTTCCATTGATTTATTTTCATTCTTATGGGTAACCTCTGAGGTTGGGGCGGCCTGTCTAAAGTATAATTATGATTGGGCTGGAATATATTTAGTATAGGTAGGTCGTCGTGGACGTGGTAGGTACACTCCTACCAATTTATCTGTGAAATGGCGAAAATTGGAAATACGGCCGTCATGTTGAAATGTCTTCGATTGTGCCGAGGCATGTCATTCGATTGTGTCGACGCATCGACGGTGGCGTCCTCTTTCAGTTCACAGATATGTTGGTAGGACTGTAAGATAACTTCTGTACTGTCATCATCTCTGCTGAAGACAGCCGCCACGCACCACACCAGCTACTACACTACCTACTTCTAGCACAAAAACTACACAAACTACACTAAACTTGCTGTACAACAGTATTACATTTTAATACAAGTGGAGAATTTTTGTTATTGCATTCGAGATGGAATTAACACCCGAGCCGTAGGCGAGGTTGTTTTTGAGCCGAGAACTGCAATAACAAATGTCGACGTGTATCAAACGACGTTTTTCAATACACTTTTGAAGAAATAAAATAAAATAACGAAAAATATTTTATCATGAATTATTAACTATGATTTCAATTTTCTTTTTTTTCCGCGCTTTGCTTTCGCCAGTTTGAAGGAGAAGCAAAGATATAAAGCCGATAATCAGCCTAATATGAAAAATAGAAAATTAAAATATTTTTGAGTTTAGAATACAAATAAATGTTAATTTGTTCATAAACGTTTTTTTTATTTTAATAATCATGGTTTTTGATGTTAGTCTATGTATTTATAAATATTATTTGTTTAAGAATAATCTAAACATTATATTTGCATTAGCAACATTTGTATTTTTCACTAGTATTTTATACACTGGTAACATTGTATCGAGTAGAATCTTCTCGGTGCCATGGACTTTTGCTCTTGTTGTAAAGTTAAAGTAATTATTTTGGAAATACAGTTTTACTGCTAAAAATCAACAAGCATTTTATTATACAAGCTGGCTGTGGTCCTTCGAAACCTGTGAAAAGTTGTGCAGTGTGTAAATCGCGTATTCAAGTTACTATGTTCGTGAATCGGCGCGGACGCCACGCGACGCCATAGTTCGTCGTCTTCGTCGGGCGAGCTTTTGCGAGAAATCTATAATTTCTCTGCAAATATACAAGAAGAATCGCGAGGATTTCTGCATTTTTCACAGAAATAAGTTCATTTTGTTGTGGATTGCAAATCGATAATTTTGCAGCTCATTGAGAACTTGAGTTATTGTTCGTGGTCGCCGGGCAAGATTTTGCGGGAAATCTATAATTTTTCTGCAAAATACTAGAAGATTCGTCAAGATTTCTGCTTATTTCACAGGAATACATTCAATTCAATATTATTTCAATTGTGTTAAATTGCAAATCTATAATTTTGCATCTCATTCACTTCTACCTTCAAATATCATTCATAATCGTGGAGCGGGAAACGGTCGGTTCGTCAAGTTACTGCGTCACGTCTCAATAGTCTGTGGTCGTCATCGTCGTGCAATACTGTTGGCAGCATTGCGGAACTGTCATCGAGATTATCTTTTGATTGTAAACATCAACATAACCTGCAAAGAAGTTCGTCCGGTGTTTACGGTTTAAAAAGTGTGCGGATACGTAAAGCGAAGTGTTTTTGTGAGTATTTAAGTGTACGTTAGTGCGTAAATTAACGTGTTTACCATGTCGACGGCGGAGGAAGTGCTTAAAAAGTTGCGTCTCGCCCGAGCACAACAAAAAGGTACTGTTACACGCATCGAGAACTTTATTAGTGATCCAATCAATCTTGCGTCTGCGTCTATCGAAATGATACAAGCTCGTATTGACAAGCTGAATACAACTTTCAAAGACTATGAGAGAACACAATTAGATATTTTATCTTGTGATGAAAAAGACAAGGAAAATGTTGCTATTTTAGAGGATAAATATTTTGACATTATCTCAAAGTTAAATTCAGCTTTAAAAAACTTAAATACATCTGAGGTAAAACAATGCTCGAATGTTTCGACTTCAAAATTACCTAACATTGATATCCCGATATTTGATGGGAAGGATTTTACAAAATATACTCCGTTCATTGATTTATTTATGGCTGTTATTGACGGAAACAGGGCACTCTCAGATGTGCAAAAGTTATTTTATTTGCGCAAATTTTTGTCCGACGAAGCATTGGCTGTTATTGTTAACCTACCACTTGTGAATGAATCTTATAAAGAAGCCATTCAGCTTTTGAAAAAACGCTTTGATAATAAGTCACGATTAATATTTAATCACATAAATATATTATTGCAATTGCCTGTGATGCAGAAAAGTACAGCGGCCTCTATAAGGTCTTTTATATCACAAGTGCAACAACAATTGTATGCACTTAAAAACTTGCAGCAGCCTGTTAAGCAATGGGACATGCTTTTAATTTCAATATTATTTAAAAAATTAGATTTGTATACCAATCGTGCTTATCAGCTAGATAGAAATATAGATACACTTCCAACGATGGAAGAGTTCCTTTCATTTTTAGAGAAACGTGCTATAGCGTTTGAAGATAGCTGTAATTCTGACAATAAGAAGAATACAGTACAAAAAGTGAGCAATGTTGTCACTAAAAATTCTAGTTCTTGTTCTTTTTGTCAAGGTATTGCACATTTGTTGCATTCATGCCCTAAATTTAAAATGGCTTCAATAGAAGACCGTATAAAATTCATAGATGACAAAAAGTTGTGTACTATGTGTTTAAAGTCTCACACTGGTAAGTGTAAGTTTTCATTTTCTTGTAAAATTTGCAAGCAAGGGCACAATACCCTCCTGCATAAAGACAGTGATCCTAGCCCTCAGGCTTCTATATCATTGCATTCTGTTAATTCATCTATGAATACTTTATTGCCCACCATAAAGGTTAAGTTGATCGACTATCAGGGATCCGAACTTTATGTCAGAGCATTACTTGATTCAGGAAGTCAAGTTTCACTTATTACCTCAAATCTTGTGGAAAAGTTGCAGCTCGGGGATTCGTTTTCGGTGGCTCTTCAAAGATTCCTATCACTGGAGAAACGATTTAAAATCAACCCTGTATATTTAGAAAAATATAAGAGCTTTATTGAGGAGTACATAGCATTGGGGCATGCTAAAACGGTGGATGTAGGCAGCTATGATGTCCAAAATGGCACTGTTTATTTTTTAGCTCACCATGCTGTATTAAATGAGGCAAGTCTAACCACAAAATTACGTGTAGTATTTGATGGTAGTATGAAGTCTAGAGCTGGGGTGTCACTGAACGATGTAATGTTGAATGGTCCGGTTGTTCAGAGCGAACTCTTTGATATTCTCCTTCTTTGGAGAACATACTTCTACACGCTCACCTGTGACATTCAAAAGATGTTTCGTGGAATTCTTATAAACCCAAGTCAAACTTGTCTTCAAAATATTTTATGGCGGGATGATCCATGCAAACCCATAAGCTGTTTGCAGCTTCAAACTGTCACATATGGTTTAAAGTCTTCCACCTTTTTGGCTACTCGTTGTCTGATAGAGTTGGCTCGTAGATATCAAGCTGAATTCCCGCTTGCTGCTCAAGCCATGTTGTTGAACACTTATTGCGATGATGTCATTTGTGGTTCTGATAGTACTCAAGAGCTTCATCAACTTAAATGTGAACTTATTGCTCTTTTGGAAAAAGGCAGCTTCACGCTTCATAAGTGGTGTTCAAACTATCCCGAGGCTATTAATGCTCTCCCCAATGAGCACAAATGTTTTGAAAAATTAGACATCAATAAAAACAATATTGTCAAGACATTAGGTTTAAAATGCGACATTTTAAATGATACATTTACTTTTAACTGTCCAATGATTAACAATGATGATATGATGACCAAACGGTCTATTCTGAGTTTCATTGGTAAAATGTTTGACCCGCTAGGCCTCATAGGTCCTATTATAGTTGTGGCAAAAATTTTCATGCAAACTTTATGGTCTATGAATTTAGACTGGGATAAAATATTGCCCCAAGAGCAACTCAATGTTTGGGATAAATTTATAAAAAACTTAGTTTTGATGAATACAATTACTGTGCCAAGATATGTAAGTTCATGTGATGTGGATATCATAGAGTTGGTGGGATATGCTGATGCGTCTATGAAAGCATTTGGATGTTGTCTTTACCTAAGAACGGTTAAACCGGATGGTTCAGTTTTTGTTAATTTATTGTGCTCTAAGTCCCGTGTTGCCCCATTAAAGAAAAATTTAACAATCCCAAGACTGGAATTAAATAGTGCTTTGCTTCTTTCACAAATTGTGAATAGGGTATACAATATTTTAAAATGCAGATTCCCTAGTCTCACAGTTCACTTATACAGTGATTCCCAGATAGCACTAGCATGGATTAAATCTAAAAACATAAAATCAAATCCTTATGTGGCTAATAGGGTAAACCAAATAAAAATATTAACTTCAAACTTTCAGTGGTCGTATGTCAGCACGGCTAGTAATCCTGCTGATTTATTATCAAGAGGTTGTGACCCATACAAATTAAAGTCCAATTTGCTTTGGTGGCATGGTCCTAAGGAATTGTTAAGTAAGGACCTTGAACACTCTGTTAATAATGTCGAGTTCCCACTTCCTTATTTAGCTGAAACAGATAATATAGTAAATAATATATGTGAAGTCAATGAACCTTCTAAAAAAGATGAGCGAATTTTTAATGATTTAATTGAAAAAATATCAGATTTTAATCGACTTCAGCGAATTGTTGCCTATATATTGCGATTTATCAAAAATTGTTCCAAAAACATTGATAAATTGTATGGTTCTTTGACACTGCAAGAGCTTCGTAGTGCTTTGTTGGCGATTATTCGTAGTGTTCAAAGAAAACACTTTCCTAAAGAAATAGAGTGTCTTAAAAATAATTTACCTATCAAATCTGGATTATCAAGTTTACATCCTTTTCTGGATCAGGCTGGTGTGCTTAGAGTTGGTGGCCGTCTTCAGTGTGCCATCGACATGGCATATGATAAAAAGCATCCTGCTATACTTCCTAAATCATGTAATTTCACAGATATCCTAATTCGTAATGAGCATCTTCGCTTGTTGCATGCAGGGGCTAAATTAGTGTTGGGCTCACTTTCACAACAATTTTGGCTTATCAGTGGTGTCCGTGAAGTCAAGAAGGTGGTAAACAAGTGTGTCAAATGTTTCCGTCTAAAGGCTGCAGCTGCGAAGCAGCTTATGGGTTCTCTCCCGCAAGATAGGATTACAGCTGTTAGGCCATTCAATGTAGTTGGCGTGGACTTCTGTGGACCTTTTAATGTTAAAACTTCTAGAATCAGGAGACCATTAATCACAAAAGGCTATGTGGCACTTTACGTGTGCTTTGCTACAAAGGCAATCCACATGGAGCTAGTCAGTGACCTCACAACTGAAGCCTTTTTAGCATGCCTCAAACGTTTCATTTCTCGAAGAGGAATGCCACAGAAAATATTCTGTGACAATGCAAAAACATTTAAAGGTGCTGCCAATGAGTTAAATAAACTGTATGAATTGTTTATATCAAAAACTCATGTAGATTCTGTGAATAATTATTGTACTCCTAACTTTATTAAGTTTAAGTTTATCCCTAGTTACTCTCCGGAGTTTGGAGGCTTATGGGAGGCAGGGGTTAAAAGTTTTAAATACCATTTTAAGAGAATTGTTGGAACTGTTGTCTTGACTTTTGAAGGTTTGTATACTGTTATCACGGAAATTGAAGCTGTGTTAAATTCAAGACCTCTCCTTCCCATGAGCTCAGATATTTCCAATATTGGGTATTTAACGCCTGGCCACTTCCTCATAGGTACCTCTATGATGAGTTATCCCGAAGCTGACTTAGCTAATTATTCTATTAATAACCTAAAATTTTGGAATGTTTTATGTAAAATTAAACAAGACTTTTGGAAAGTCTGGTCTGGGGATTATCTTACACAGCTTCAAAGCAGGCCAAAATGGCACCATGTCAATCCTAATTTAAAAGAAGGAGACCTAGTTATTCTTCGTAGTGATAATACTGCTCCAATGACATGGCCCATGGCAAGAATTGTGAAGACAATACCTGGACCAGATGGTATGGTCAGAGTGGCAGAAATTAAACTGTCAAATAATAAAACCTATGTTAGATCTCTCAGAAAATTATGTCCATTACCGATAAATTAGATTGAACACAATTTAAATTTAACTTTTCTTACTTTTATCCATTTCTTATGTTTCTATTATGTAGTTACAACATTTTTTTGTCATTGCATGGCCCCGGCCCAACTATGTTTAAGAATAATCTAAACATTATATTTGCATTAGCAACATTTGTATTTTTCACTAGTATTTTATACACTGGTAACATTGTATCGAGTAGAATCTTCTCGGTGCCATGGACTTTTGCTCTTGTTGTAAAGTTAAAGTAATTATTTTGGAAATACAGTTTTACTGCTAAAAATCAACAAGCATTTTATTATACATTATTTAAATATTCAAAAAATATTAACGCCGTAAAGACGCATAAATCTCTTTGCCGGGATTAAAAAAAAACATTTACCTCCAAATAGAGAGGACCGTCTCGCACCAGGAGGCATTCAACCAATTTGGACAAGTATAGGTATAAGTTATCTGTGGCAATTTTTATTCCCGCACACCCCAACTAACAAATTAACGTTTTACATTTTCATTTACGTTTTTAAGATTGGTCGCAAAAACGTACATATAAACGTCTAAAAAACGCGAAAAGGGCCCAAATTATACGACATTAATATCGTTTAGTAGTTATATAGAAGTCAGCCAATGACCGTTGAACGTTACATAAAAGTTAAATAAAAGTACAAAGACCGACTTTTTGGTCCAATACTTGTTGTGATGAGACCCTTATGTGACCGCGTATGTCACAATGCAGTTGTAATGACGTTGTACAGTGTCAAACAATACAAATCAACGACAACCGTTTTGATTCGCGTGTATTGTGCGTGTATGAAAGAATAAGAGAAAAAGTAAATGAAGTTAATTTCCATGATTTCAAAATATCTATATTGTATCTACATTATTTAAGTTAGTGTGATATAATACTAATTGTGATAGGTATTTCTTCAGGGAACTTTAGTTTTATGACTATGTATATATGTGTTGTTGTCAAGTTTTTAATGCCCTCCTCTATTTCTTTGTAATTCAAGGGTTTTAGTTAATTATTCAAGATATGTTTTCATAATAAAGCTCCAACCATCTTGTCTAAGTTATATGGCGACCTCTATAATACACTAATATAACAAAAAGGTCGCATATACTTTTCCTTGAGACCATGACACCGCGGCCATTTTCAGCAGACTTTAGATTTCTCTCATCATTACTTACTTTTTAATTGAATCACTTTTGAATGACAAAATAAAATAGAAATGGTTTAATTAAAGTGTGGGTTTGACCTATAGATGATTTAAAAGACTACTTAAAGTTATGTAAGACGACACGGTTGGCGCAGTGGTTGAGCGATTGACTGCTGCGCAGCATGTCGCGGGTTCGATTCCCGCACGGAACAAATATTTGTACGACCTACAAGTATTTGTTCCGAGTCTGGGTGTTTATCTATCTATAATATGTATGTATTTACAAAAAAAAAAAAAAATGTATATAAGTAGTTTATCAGCCGTCTCGTTACCATAACACAAGCATTAGGTTGCTTAGCTTGGGGCTAGATGGCGTTGTGTGATATGTCCAAACATATTTATTTATTTATTTATTTATTATGTACTACCGTTGAAATTCAACATTTTACTCTCATAAAAGTCTTAATTAATCTTCCATATGACTAAAACAGTTTTGTAATATATAAAGGTCCTGCGCAAACTTTTAAGTGGTATTTTAATTATATAAAAGTTAAACGGCTGACACCATTATGACGTCGTATAAGTTAGTCTTGAAAACGTTTACTCAACATATGCACTGACACCATTGTACGACGTCGTATAAGTTAGTCCTGAAAACGTTTACTGAACATATACACTGCTTCAATTATACGACGTCGTATAAGTTAGTCCTGAAAACGTTTACTCAACTTTATAATAAGACATTACAGTCAGGCGACTGAAACATCGTAAGATGAACGTCTATTTAATGTAATAGTTAACTAAATACCGATATATAACCGTTTTATAACATGAAGTCATATAAGACTGGAATCATACGACGTTTTTGCTAGTTGGGACGTGTTGGAAAATGAAAAATCGCACGCGTGTGAAATACATTGCATTGTGAACCTAATCGTAGTGTGATATGTACTAGTTTTCGAGGAAGTTTATTGAAAAAATGTCTTTTAACATTGTCTTTTAGTAATGTTTGGCTCACATCTGAGGCGTGATTTTAGAAATTATTCCCAATTATCGGGTGCATGCAAGCAAACCCGCGAGCAACAGCTAATATATTTTTTAAGTGTGCTAATTAAGCCCTTTCATTTGATACCCAACACATCAATAAAAAAAATTTTGTTTAGGTCATGACTTTATGTCCTCTAGACCTAGAGGGCGCCATATTCAATTTAATGTGACGTCACATACCCTATAACCAGCGGACAATCGAGCAGCTTCCAACGATACCTCATTTGTCAAATGTAGTTTTGAAGTTATGAGGGAACAGATGAACATACATAACATACATACATAGGTACCTGTCAAAATCATAACCCTCCTTTTTGCTTCGCCGTAGTTGGGCAAAAATAAAATGGGGGAAGTTTCTTTTTGACACCTTTTGTCAAAACCTTATAAATGGAGATGCATAGAATTAAAAATTAAAATTATGTCATACGAGCATGCCTGTGGCTGCGTCGGCGCAATGCTATCGCAATTTAAAATGTTATTAATTAGCATTACGTATTATTCAGCCTTTGTTAAAGTTTGCTGTAAAATGTGTTTTTAGTTCTGGGTAATGTTTAGAGGTAAATGTATCCTTGTTATTGATGTAAAAGTACCTATAAGATCTATAGTATAAATAAAAAGAGAAGTCCTGACTGACTGACTGTTTGACTGACTCATCAACGCCCAGCCCAAACCCTTGGACCTAGAAAGCTGAAATCTTACACAGAGGTTCCCTAATGTAGACAAAAAATATAGATGGAATTCCATGTACTGCGTAGGATACCCGTGAGTTACTTTCTGACATCGACGCGGGCGAAGCCGCTGCCAAAAGCTAGTAAAATATATAATTCTACTATTTTTGATCATATTGTATAGTCAAAAGTCAAAAAAATTAAATCCCAAAATTGTCCACGAAAATTTGTCATAATTGGTAAATTCATAATTGAATCAATAATTCATAACAATTGCTACTAGAAAATATTAATACGCGCAGTGCTTTTCCATGATTAATGAATACTACTAACCCCCCACTACTAGCCTGTACAATATTTCCATAGGTAAACTGAGTGACATT
Organism: Cosmia pyralina; assembly: GCA_946251885.1. NCBI lineage: Eukaryota > Metazoa > Arthropoda > Insecta > Lepidoptera > Noctuidae > Cosmia > Cosmia pyralina. Next base: position 10,638,203 of record OX276362.1, on the reverse strand, counting down.
TTGGGATATAAACAAACGCTATTACAGTCCTACCAACTTATCTGTGAACTGAAAGAGGACGCCACCGTCGATTCAGTGTTGCTAATTAATATAAGGTGCCCAAAATATTATTATTATTCTAAACATGTATAATTTGACATATTTTTTTATAAATCAACAGTTAAATATGTACAAGTATATAATAAAGGAGGGGAAATAATCATAGGGCATTAAAAAATTCGTCCGCATCGCTGTCGACAGGAAAAGTGCCCAAAAGGCTGGCAGCATTGCCACGTTGTATGGCAATGCTAATTCTTTGGCCAAAAAATAGGCCAGCCCTTTGGTCACGTGTAGAGTCGACCAACCGCTTGGCGATGTCCCGAAAAACTAAAAGGGCACTCGGACCCCATGGCCCTAGTGTTTCAACCCCAAACGGCTCAAACATATAAGTCCCAATAAGATTAGAGTATTTGCGCCGTTTGAGGTTTTCCGCACCCGCAGCAGCCGCCCCAGCACAGCCCACCGTGCTAGGAAGATGGGATGGCGCAAGAGTATCAATACACGTTGCATCCCACACCAAAGGCCTACCTACCTTCCAAGGCATTATGGTCATTCCGTCTGGTCTCTTCCCATCGTCGCGTGCCAAGCCAATGGGTTCTAAAACAGCTGGCACCCCGGCGGAGACAAGAGCACGACGGATGATGTCATTAATGCTGGCGTGCCGTGCTATCCGGCCTGCGCTCTTACTGCAGGATAGGCCATGATGTCCGAGGCAGTCGACATCTACGCCGCATCGGCAGCGATGCGGAGCCACACAAGGAGCGCCCGGACGTAGACAGGTAAAATTGAGTAAGTTTTCAAGAAGGAAATTTCACATTAGACATAATCGTTTAATAAGAATTACAGTTTTTACAAATTAAAAACAATGATACCTATATAAAAATAATAAAATAACATGACGGCCGTAGTTCCAATTTTCGCCATTTCACAGATAAGTTGGTACGAGTGTATCTTTGCTGTTTATGAATATTATTTATTGAGACTTTACATAGGTACTTGTATAACAATAAGACCTTCTCTAATAAACTCATTAAGTATTTGTAATTATATAAAAAATAGTGGTGTATATGGGAGCTCTACATCTGCAGAAGTAAAACTATTATGCAATAGGATGCCACCACAAATAAACACTTTTAAATATTTTTTTTTCAATCATCGATTCGACGGCGACGCTCTGCTAGAATGACTGTCACCAGCCAGTATCACTCTTTATCCGACTTTTTCGGTGATTCCGTAACAAAATTAGACGGCGCCATTTGCTGCGCTGTGACAATACCATAACATAACATGACGCTTGTATTCCCCGAAAGGCTGAGCAGAGGTGTACAAATTATTAGTACACCCATATTTCACCAGTTATGTTTGAGTCCCATGTAATAGAGGGGGCGAGTCTATTGCCATCAATCGGGCATAAATCTAGACTCCGATCTTTTCCAAAATTAATAAATAAACCGTAGTTCAATGCTTTAGAAAATAGTATTAATTCTTCAAGCCAAGCCAAACCTCTTTTTTTTAAATTGAATTAATATCCAAAATGACGTAGGTTTTAAGTAATTTTTTGTTACTAACATGCTATGGGCCTTTGTGTCGGATATTAAAAGATTTTTATTTTATTTTTAAGAGGAAATACTCGTAATATACTTTTCCTAGAAGCGCCACAATACCGAAAACAACTATGAAATATTACAGGAAAAGTTTTTAGGCAGTGCGCAAATTTTCCATTTTTATTTTTATTTTTTTTTTTTTTTTTTTTTTTTTACCCATGAATATAAACAACTTTCACTAAGGGACCAACTCTGAAAACACGAAAAAGAAATCGGCTGTTTCACCAAAATTTATGAAACAGCTGATTTTTTTCATTTCAGAGTTGGTACCATATTAAAAGTTGTTCATATTCTTGGATAGAACATCCTGTCGCACTGCTTAAAAACTTTTCCTGAATGTTCATATTTCATTTTAAACCCCATTTTCCTTATTCAGTAAATCACAACATATGCTGTAATTTTTCATAATTATTATGATGTTATAATTAAGGCTCACACTTTTTCTTCATTACTTTGGTAAATCCAGTGAAGATCTTTGCGATATGAAGGCAAGTACGATTGACCATTAATAATAAAAAAATACATACTACTTACCGGTGGGCATACTGGGCACCTAGTTAGCTCATATAGGAAACAAGATGTGATAGATACGTTTAATTTTTCACTTCTAACGGCAGTTCCCATACGACAGCCTATTTTTCGTTTTATCGTGTCTCTACGAGTGCTTCCTCCCTTCAACGCCCTCAAGCCTTTATTTCTGTCCACGTTTCCAGAAGAAACTGGTGGAAAGACTCAAACGTAATCACTAGAACTGCACAGTGTTCCGTGCCAAGGTGTCGTGACCAATTGTTTTAATTCCGGATATTACAGGCTTTGACCCGGACGTGAGCTTGCCCACTGTGCGCACTGGGGCACGAAGCGTTGTATTTTATTTGACGTACCTAATTACGTACGTACGTTATGAGTTCGCATGAAACGGTGATGTTGAAGAAAATTATAGTGAGGAAAGTTATGCGTAGTACATGTTACAAGTTATGAACAACTTTTTACAAAAAAAAAACCACCACCTCCCAAAAAAACCACCACCTCCCAAAAAAACCACCACTTCCCAAAAAAACCACCACCTCCCAAAAAAAACCACCACCTCCCAAAAAAACCACCAGCTCCCAAAAAAACCACCACCTCCCAAAAAAACCACCACCTCCCAAAAAAATACCGGCCAAGTGCGTGTCGGACCACGCACAATGAAGGGTTCCGTATTTGAAAAGAATTTATCCCAAAAACAAACTTAACATTGCAATCCCAAAAAAATGTTTTTTTATGTGATAAAATTACAAATTAACAATTTTCGGACATTTTACTTTACTTACGTGCTGTGAGACCTTGCTTCTTGCCAAATATCATGATTCTATAGGACAACGGGAAGTACCCTATAGATTTTGACTTACTTGCGAATATCTATCAAAATATGTCGCATTAATAGCTGTATTTTTTTATTGCGTTGACTTTGAAGCTTCATTTTTTCCTACGTGTTTGATGATTAATACCTCCACGCGTTTCTGAGAAAAAGGGTCTTGACAGACTGACAGACGGACAACAAAGTGATCCTATAAGGGTTCCGTTTTTTCCTTTTGAGGTACGGAACCCTAAAAACAATACAACGTGAAAAATAAAACTATAATTTCGAAAGTCGGTGTCTTTGGTTTTGTATTTTCGTTTTTTGCCACCGACTTCCGAAATTAAAGTTATTTTTCACTGTGTAGTTTTTTTTGGAAGTCGGTTGTTTTTTTTTTTTTTGGAAAAAAGTTTTATTTTTTAGTCACTTTTTAGTTGTGGAACTATCCAACACAAATTCCAATACCACTACCTGCAAAAGAAATAAGAACATCATTGACATAACAAGTGGAAAAAAATGCGTTTTATTGAAGCTAACTCAAAAACTATCCAAGCATAGTTAAGAAATTTTACATGGGACCAACTTCGAGGTAAATAAAATAAGAATCTTCAAAATCGGACAACTCTGTAAAAAGTTATGCGTGGTCATAATTACATAAAAAAAAAATAAACGTGTCGACTTGAGAACCTCCTCCTTTTTTTTCGTCGGTTAAAAATACTATTATTTTCGACGTACCAATCATAGATATAAAATTCTCGTGTCACAATGTTCGTTCCCGTACTCCTCCGAAACGGCTTGACCGATTCTCATGAAATTTTCTGAGCATGTTGAGTAGGTCTGAGAATCGGCTAACATCTATTTTTCATACCGCTACTTTTTATCCCGGTCTACGCGGGTGAAACCGCGGGGCGCAGCTAGTAATTGTATATTTATTTCAACTTCGCTGTCATTTTGTCCATCGCAATGCCAAGTATACAATAAAAACAGGCAGCCATGAGACTGCCGACAGAAGGAAAAATTAAACGTAAAACTATGCTTATCATGTCGCATGTCGGTTAGGCATGTCGGTCGTCGGTGACGCGTACCCGTAAGATTTCCCCCTACCAAAAATCACTCAACGCGCCTAAGAAGTTTTCACTTCAATAATGTGACCACATAGATATATTTCCGGATGTTACCAGCACTTTCACACGGATCCCTAACCGCTGTGCATGTGCAATTTGATGTAGGTACTATCGGCCAAACATCCGCATGCTCATCTTTAAGGCGATAATCGCAAAGCACGGCTCACGACTTGATCGCCCGAGCATGAGTTTTGACCAATAGGATGCACGTATGCTTTTTATTTGATTTGCTGCTAATGTTTGTGGTTATTTTTTGTTACACGCCCTGTACTCACACAAATGCATATTGTCTTTAATTGAGCGAAATCAGGAAGGGGTGTGGTCTGTGACTAGCTGCGGTTCCACAGAAATATTGTCTAAACTGAGCATGCTTAAGTTTTGCCGATAGTACCTACTACCAACCCGCCCTTTAATCACCTAAGTTATTAGCTTTTGATTCTAGGTAAAACGGTTTAACTTTACTTAGAAAATTAATAAATACTAATGGCCTATTTCACAATGTCCGACTAGCCACTACTTACCGAATAAATTCAAAAATAGAACAGAATTTGTTTGAAATTATCTGTCAAGTAAGAATAGGAACCGTTAGGTGGTAAAATAGACCCTAAATAGTTTCCAACTCTTTGTAATGTGTTTAATACTTTAATTTTGGGGTCAACGAGGTTCTATTTATAACTTTCCAAATGAGCCTAAAGCAGGTATCATAATATTCTTTGCAAAACATTTGGAAATGCCCATGTTTAGGTACACTGTGTTTGATAGTATGCTGCCTTGCGAGACTTGAAGCCTTTATTTTTATTGGTGTCTATCTAATATTTTAGGTATCACTATGTTTTTGGGTATCTAAATGTTTTGCCCGCGGCTTTGCCTGCGGTGTGTATCCTATGTTCTAAATAACATGGCTTAGGACCTAAACCTTGCCATGGTCTACCTGTGTGCCAAATTTCATCGAAATCCGTACAGCCGTTATGGCGTGAAAAGGTAACAGACAGAGTTATTTTCCCATTATAATACAAAATAAAAATCTTGTTCCCCCGACCCATCCCGTCGTATCGCATCGCCAGCCCGCGTTATTACTCCGTTTTCGCTTAATGTTCTTTCAGAGTTTTTTTTCTTTTTGCTCGGCTCCTAAAAATCCTAGCGTAATGTTAAATAGCCTATATCCTTCCTCAAGAATCGGGCTATCAAATGCAAGAAGAATTTTTCAAATCCAATTTGTAGTTCCAGAGATTAGCGCGTTCAAAACTCTTCAGCTTTATTATTAGTAAATATAGATTAGTATGAATGAAAACTATGCCTCATCCTGAAGCTCTTGTGTAGACACAAAAGTTATCCTAATGAAAAATTATATTATTATGACAATTTCCAAAAGCAATCTAGAACTATTTCCCAAAATTGTCGAAATTCTCACCTTCCTTAATTATTAACAATCATACCTAACAACATTCCCTCCCTCTCGACATTTATAATGAGAGAACTCGCGTGACATTTCCCATGTCGTGATATTCAACTACCCTCCATATTTCATGGGGCACGCACCCCCAAATATAGGTTAGTTTTTGTTATTATGGGACCCTGTATCGAGGTCGCGACGGTAGTATAAAATAGGTTATAATGTTCTAGTATTTAAGAGGCTGGGTGATAAGGAGGCACCTGCTGAAGTCTAAGACGCAGATATATTCCAACGGCCTTGAGTGCATAGCTTGCGTGTTCTGTGATGAGCTCACGCAATGCGTCGTACGCTCACCCAGTAATAGGACTCGTGCATCAAGGAGCGCTGTCCCAAATTAGACGCATTATTAATTTATCACATCACACTAATATCACTATCACACTAATATTATAAAGGCGAAAGTTTGTGAGTGTGTGTGTGTGTGTGTATGTGTGTATGTTTGTTACTTCTTCACGTTCAAACGGCTGGACCGATTTGGATGAAATTCGGTATGTAGACAGCTTATACCCTGGATTAACACATAGGCTACTTTTACTAGACCGATTTTGATGAAATTTGGTATGGAAGTAGCTGACACTGAATTAATATATATGCCACTTTATATCCCGAAAAATGTAGTATTCCCGTGGGATGAGCAAGGAATTCAAATATATTTGTTACTTTTTCAAACTCAAACGGCTCGACCGATTTTGATAAAATTTGATGTGGAAGTAGCAGACATGCTGTACACACATAGCACACATAGGCTACTTTACATCCTGAAAAAATGTAGTGTTCCCGTGGGATGAGAATTTTTTTTGTGAATACTTTTCTCACCGATTAAATAATGCACGTTTTAGTGTATCTCATAAACCGCGGGGCGCAGCTATATACATAAAACCAAAAGGTAAAATATTAAAACACGTATTCTAAAACATAAATAATTAAATTAAGGACGAACCACTGTTTACATATTCGTGTCGTGCTCGTGCCACGACTCGCCGCTCGCCTGGTCACTTGCACGAATGTAAAAATGCGAGATCCAGGAATGACAGCCGGGACCAACGGAGGCACGGGGGAGTCTCGGTATGTAAAGATGGTCACCCATCCATGAACCGACCGTGGCAAGCGTAGCTGAAAACCTGATCGATCGAACCATGCAGCTGTTATTATTTTAGCCACAAGCCCTGGCTACGAGTATTAATATAACTTATATTTCGACGAACTTCTGGAGCTGGTTGGTATTGGTAGTGGCTCGTGGCTAAGTAATAATAGCTGCACGGGTCGATCAACCAAGTTAAGCTACGCTTTCCGGGGCTGGTCAGTGGATGGGTGACCATCTTTACATACCGAGACTTCTCGGTGCCTCGGCAAGCACGTTATGCCGTTGGTCCCAGCTGTCATTCGTGGATCTTTGACAGTCGTTACGGGTCGTCAGAAGCCTGAAAGTCTGACAACCAGTCTTACCAAGGGGTATCGTATTACCCAGTTACTGGGTTGTGGAGGTCAGATAGGCAGTCGCTCCATGTAAAATAATGGTATTCAGCTGCATCCGGTTAGACTGGAAGCCGACCCCAACATAGTTGGGAAAAGGCTAGGCAGATTGATTGAGTAATCGAGGATCGAGGCAAATGGCGTAAGATTGGAGAGGCCAATGTCCAGCAGAGGCTAATTCTTCTTCCCAGCTAAAGCACTAGGAAGTGTTGAAGTGCGGGCATTTTGGGGGACTGTCTTATGTCATTTTGACATTCAAAAAGTGTTGATTCTCAGCCGAGTTTGAATAAATGACTTTTGATTACTTATTTAATTAGGATGAACTCGAACTCAAAGCATTTATTTCAAATAAACCAATTGGTTTTTTCAAATAAGTCAAGGGGTTGGTCAGTCAGAAAGATGAACCTAGTCGTAATAGGTTCTTAATGAGAAGAACTGGCAAGATACTGATAGAAATAGGTACTACAGGGTGTAACTGTAAACAGTGGCAATATTTTAAGGTGTCATTGTATTCATCATTATGAACAACTTTTACTATGTAACCAAACCTGTAATCGCGAAAAAAAAATTCAGCTAATATTCAGTATATTTATGTTAGCCCTAATTCGTCAAAATGTAGGGACAGCTGATTTTGTTTTCGCGATTTCAGGTTTGGCCCCTTAGTAAAAGTTGTTCATAATGATGTGTACAATGACCCCTTAAAATATTGCCACTGTTTACACTGACATCCTTTTCAATTCAAACTTAAAATAAGAACAATGGGCTCTATAAGTTCTCATCGCTCGGCCGCGTCGTTTTACTGAACTCATATAGGTAATCTACTTTATGACAATCTGATGAAACAAGTAATCATAGCTTATCAAACAAAGCCATCAAGGTGATTATCTACAGAATATTCTACCCAATTATTTTATTTTCAGTCCTTTACTTAATTGACAAAAACTATAATTTGTTATCCTCTATCTTCATTGAAGAATAGTGTCAATCACTAATTCGTCTGGCAAGCGAGTTGATTTGACAAAACAATTGAAGGGCACAGAAAAAGAAGGAGCTCATCGTTGGGCCCAAAAAAATATTCAGAGAGAGATAGCTTTGTTCAACATATGATTGACAGATGACAGATTATCTAAGATGGCCGCGTAATGGAAAAATTTATTATAGACAATGAGACACTACTTTTTTACCGGTTTTGCATGCAATGTGCACCTTATTGTCAAGTTTGAGCTTGTGTTTGAGCTGCAATGGGATCAAAATGGGATCCGTTTAGTCGCTCGTGGATTTTTTGGTTTGTGGATTATCTTTACAATGGGCTCTTTTTATACTGTTCTAAATAAACCAAATGAAAGGCCTTTTTGTATCGAATCGAATGCCATAGTTAGTTAGATTTTACGAAATATGAGCTCCTTTTTTTCCTACCCTTCAATTAAGTTCTCTTTGACCCTAATCTGGATTTTCATGCTCAGCAGCTCAGCAGTGGAGTCAATGGGCCAGTAGACCAACTAGCTAGTAAATATCCTTTGCGTTTGGGTAAAACTTGCTTAGCGTCAGACAGCATCAGTCTGGCAATGAACCTTTTCGGCACAGCCGTGAGCGGGAGACAAATAAAAAACATAAAAAAAAAGTTATTTTCACTTTTTTATTTTGTTATTTGTATTTCGTGTTTCACGAACTGTATCCAAATAAACATTATTCTTTCTTTTTTTCTTGTACACACGTATTTCAAAAGCCTTACCAAAAACATCATTGGTAACTTCAACCATTAGCTAAGAATATAGGAACGAAACATCGTTGTCGTTTGAATTTCATAGCCCTAAAGCCCTTACCCATGGTTGTCCAATTATCATTAATGTAATTATGACCTTCACCGCGAAGTACGGTCAGAATATTAAATAACTAACAATATCTTTCTATTTTCGGTAAGATATTTATAGATACCCGAATGATTTAATAACGAGGTACCTATGCGTGTCTGACTTTTCTGAATGTCATCGTGACTGCAGTCTGCACGCACGGACAGAAATGGGTTTTAAATAATGTAGATTGATCGATGTCTGAGTCACCATCGTTTCAGACTACAACCGCACAACTTAGGGATCCCAAAAGGAAATGAAATTACTTTACACCCAATTTGCAAGTGAATTGCTGTCAGACTGAAATAACAAAACATTCCTACAATACTATTTTATAAGAATTTTCACACACCTTGTTTGTATTTGATAAGCATCCATTTAAACAGCGCTATCAAGTTAAGTCGCGACGTGTCAAAGGAACACCCGGTTGGAACTAAGTTCATCATTTGGAATAATCGCTTTCGCACAACATTACAATAAAAAAGAAAAACAATGAATTATAATCGTCGATTTTGAACACAAATTGAGTACGGTAGTGGATTACCACTACCGTACTCAATCTGTGTTCAAAATCGACCAAAATGTCCAAATAACACGTAATAGTCATTAGAATATTCTGTGTTATTTGGACCTTTTTGGCATTTAAGATCCTAGGCATTTTCTTGTATTTAAAAATATTTCAAATAATATTTGTCACATTCTAAATATCGTATGTGTGTATCTGGAATCATAAACTAAAAAAAATTGTTAAAAGGATCAAAATGGCACAGATGCGTTATTGTGTTTCCCGCTAAACAAAAAAGTTTGCGACCTCAAATCACATGACGCTTGTTCTACCCAAAAAAGTGTGTCACCGTCTACCCGTGACAGTAGTCAGCGATACATATTTAAAAACAGTCGCAGATAAAATTACAGATCAAAAATCATTAAAATATCTCAAGCAGCTTGAAAGTAAGAACGTTTTTATGCTTTATGTTCCTGAATTTATTTCACACAGTTTTACTTGAATTCTTGAATATTAATATAATAATCTAGGATTGATGTTTACGTGAGTTAGCATAATTTGAATGCGCAATAACAGATTTATAAGTCACTAAAATCTATGAAAGCGCGTTATAATTTCTACCAGTCAACTCCTATCGCAAGCCGCGTTAAAGAACTTCGTTCCAAAGTAATGTGGTCTTACTGATTATTACTTGCACTGATTGTTGTGATAATTTGATCATGGACCATGCTTCTACAGATTGCTATGGTTATCTTTGAGAGCAAGCAAATAACCAGCATCATAACAATTTATACGCTAGTAGTTGGATGAAATAAAATGAATTTAGGTATACCAAGCATTTATCAACCTAACTAGCTGTGTCCCGCGGTTTCACCCGCGTAGACCAGGATAAAAAGTAGCCTATGTGTTAATCCAGGGTATACGCTATCTACATACCAAATTTCATCCAAATTAGTCCAGCTGTTTGAGCGTGAAGAAGTAACAAACATACTAACACACATTCACAAACTTTCGTCTTTATAATATTAGTGTGATATATCGTTTCCACTGTTGGGACACAGGCTTCCTCTCTGTACGAGTGAATTCCCGAGTGAGGTCCCGAAATGGGGCCGAATTCAGATAAATTAAAACAATATTGGGAATATATGGGACTTAAACATATCAAAATATCTAATAACAAAAATGTGTGTCGATACTCTTGCGCCATCCCATCTTCCTGGCTCTGCGTGCTGTGCTGGCACTGCTGCTGCCGCTGCGGAAAACCTCCAGCAGCAGAAGTATAATAATATAACCTTATCCGTAATTATATTTTCGAGCCGTTTGGGGTTGAAACCCTTGAGCCGTGGGGTCCGAGTGCTCATAGTTTGTTCAACGAAATCTCCAACCGGCTGGTTGACACTTCCCGTGACCCAAGGACTGGTTTTTACCTTGGTCAGAGGCTTAGCATTGCCATACAACGTGGCAATGCCGCCAGTCTCTTGGGTACTTTACCAGTCGACAGCGATGCGGAGGAATTTTTCGTCGCCATATTTTAGTTTTTTATTAGTTTTAGTTATGTTAGTATATAATTTTGTTATTTTTAGGTTATGTTTATAATATTTAGTTATTAAAATTCAATAATAAAAAAAAAATATCTAATATTTTTTACATATCATAGCTGGCCAAATGTTGGTGTACTATAGGAACACCTCTGCCTCACTGCGCGTTTGCACTGGCGAAACATCGCATAAAAACATATGGATATCTCTATTTCTGTTCTGTCATGTACCTGACGGAGATATCAACATGTTTTTCGCCAGTGCAAACGCACGGTAAATAACATTTCGCTTGATGTACGAGTATTCCTCTCTAGGAATAGTCGTAAATCGTGCGAAATGTTATGTTATGTTAAAAAAAACCGGCCAAGTGCGTGTCGAACCACGCACAAAGAAGGGTTCCGTAGTTGGGATGAATTTATGTTAAGAACAAACTTAACATTGCAGTTGAAAAACATGTTCTCCCATACATTCAAACTGTAAATGTAAGTTTGTACTCACAATATTGATAGATTTACCATGTTATTTTAAGACCACAGACTTCTTATAGGTTTTTCTGCAATCTACAGGTGAAGATCTATTTTCTGTATTTTTTTCAAAATTTTAGGCTCAGTGGTTTCGGAGATAAGGGGGGAATGGTCAATTTTCGTCTATTTTCTTAAATAACTTTAAAACAGTTTATTTTAAAATTATAAAAAAAATATTTTTGAGACCCTCATAGTAAGCCCTTTCATTTGACATGCCACATGGTGTAGTTTGCAAAACTTTTTTTTTAATTTTCTTATTTGCCCCCCAAAAGTGACCTCTACATTCAAAATTCATTCATTTACTTTACCCGTCCGTGTTTGGGTCACAGAAATTCATATGTGTACCAAATTTCAACTTAATCGGTCCATTAGATTCGGAGCAAATTGGCTGTGACAGACGGTCAGACAGACAGACAGACAGACACACGAGTGATCCTATAAGGGTTCCGTTTTTTCCTTTTGAGGTACGGAACCCTAAAAATTAACATAAAATACACAGGTCACATTTCTTTTTTATTCTAACGCTCCTAATTGTTCAAACGGCCGTTTGTTTATTTTTACAGTGCTAAGGGTGGCTCCATTGTGTGATGACCGCGATACAGTAGTCAGTGGACAGCTCGCCAAGTAACAACGTTTTAATGTATTACTAAAAATGTCCACCAAAATATTAGATAAGGAACGGAGGAAATCCAGTATTAATTTTATTAATTTCCGGAGATTCCACTTTTTGGACAGGTACTCGTAAACGTGTTTTTCGGGTGTAATGGAGTCATTGAACAATATAATAAAAATAATAATTATAATAAAATTCTTTAATGAACAAAAACACAGTATGACAAAAACCTTTAGTGCGATAATACCTACATTAGTAAAATACTGCGTCGTAGGAATTAACGCCCACCTCAGGAAAAAGACGTATATATTAGTGTACGATATATATTAGTGTAAAGTGATAAATCACACTAATATTATAAAGGCGAAAGTTTGTGAGTGTGTATGTGTGTGTTTGTATATTTGTTACTTCTTTACGCTCAAACGTCTGGACAGATTTGGATGAAATTTGGTATGTAGATAACTTATACCCTGGATTAACACAAAGGCTACTTTTTATGCGGGAAAAATGTAGGGTTCCCGTGGGATGAGCAAGGGATTCAAATATATTTGCTACATTTCAACCTCAAACGGCTCGACCGATTTTGATAAAATTTGGTTTGGAAGTAGCTGACACCCTGAATTAACACTAGGTTACTTTATATCTCGAAAAAATGTAGCGTTCCCGTGGGTTGACCAATTTTTTTTCTCAAAAAAAGTGAATATTTTTCTCACCGATTAAGTAAAACCGCGGGGCACAGCTAGTGTCGTTATAAAGTGGTTAAAGTTCAAGTATTACAAAAAATCTGTGACATTGTCGTGGCTTCCATAAATTCTGTTTTTGTTGGAGTCGGTTTTCAGTCTAACTGGATGCCGCTGAATACCAGTATTTTACATGGAGCGACTGCCTATCTGACCTCCACAACCCAGTTACTGGGTAATAAGTACGATACCCCTTAGTAAGACTGGTTGTCAGACTTTCGGGATTGCTACGCTACACGGGCTACGCTCGTAGCTTTTTCGTAGCAAAGGCGTAGCCAGTTACAAACTCGTAGCAAAGGCGTAGCCAGTTACAAAATTACTTTTTCTTTTATAAATGTTACGTTTCGAATATAAGTGATTTGTACCGTTGTTTCTGCAAGTACCTAACTAAAATACCTTAAATACAGTACATACATGAGATGCATGATGAATTTTCATCTTTCATTAGTTTATTTCAACAGTTTTCCCTATTCATCAAATGTTTTTCCATTTTCCAGGGGCCGCGAATCTCGTCGCCGCATCAACCACCCCCCCTCAGCGTTATACAGTGTTGTGGGTGAAAAGCTGCGCGTGAGCACACCGCGCAGCATACAATGTGCACTGTTCTGTGGCGGGCAGCGCTGCAGGTACGAGCTACCGCAGCCGGGGACTGCGATACAGGGGCTGTACTCCGACTGGTTAGTATATTTTGCTTACTTTAGAAGGGGCTCGTGGCTTAATAATAACAGCCACACGGGTCGATCTTGCCGCGGTCGGTTCGAGGATACGTGACCATTCATTACATACCGAACCCCCCGTGCCTCGGAAAGCACGTTAAGCAGTTGGTTCCGGTTGCTTTTCTTAGATCTTTGACAGTCGCGTCGTTACGTCGCAGAAGCCCGAAAGTCTGCCAAATGAGTGTTGCCAATGAGTATCGGGTTACCCAGTTACTGTGTTGTGGAGGTCAGATAGGCAGTCGCTCCATGTAAAATACTGGTATGCAGCACAACCTATTTCCTTTCCGACTTCGCCATTGCTTGGACGGTACCGAGAGCTCCTGCGCTTACACACATTCACAGCATGTTTGTGCTCTTGATACACAAGTAAAGGGCGTGTCACGTCGTGAGATAAAACGTCGTAAGATTACCTATAAGTTGCTCTGACTAGCCTACTCTGTGGAAGCATATCATGCAGCAAACCATTCCTATACGGTGGGTGACTTCAGTTCAAGGATTTAGCCGGAAATTTTGCTAAGTCATTTTTTCTCTTCAGCATAAACCTATAGGATTCGGTGCAGTGCGGGTAATTTTGGGAACTGTATTTTTAAAATAGATTTTAAGTAATTTATACGGATTAAATCACAAAAATATTCAGAACTAGCCGTTGCCCGCGGCTTCACCCGCGTGGATGTCGGTAATTATCTCACGGGAACCTACTACCGGAATAAAAAGGATCCTATGTGTTAATCCAGATTATAAACTATTTTGTGCTAATTTCATCCAAATCCGTTCAGCCGTTTTTGCGTGATTGAGTAACAAACATCCAAACATCACAAACTTTCACATTTATAATATTAGTAGGATTTGTAGAGGCGTACCTATTTGTTTGCTTTTACACCCGAACTTCAATAGTAATTAACAAAACATTTAAATTATATTACTCACTAGCTGACCCGACAGACATAGTCCTGTACAAATTTCAATAATTCATACAAAATTTCCATAGAAAATGCACTTAAAATTTTCCAGAATTTTCCAATTTTTCCCGGTATTTTTTCCAATTTCTCTCATCATAAGAACCTTCCTCGGACTTATACGAATATTTGAAAAATAAATTAGCCGAATTGGTCAACCGTTCTCGAGTTTTGCGCTTAGCAACACATTTGGCCATTCAATCAAATCAATCTGCCTAGCCTTGTCCCAACTATGTTGGGGTCGGCTTCCAGTCTAACCGGATGCAGCTGAATACCAGTATTTTACATGGAGCGACTGCCTATTTGACCTCCACAACCCAGTAACTGGGTAATACGATACCTTTTGGTAAGACTGGTTGTCAGACTTTTGGGCTTCTGACGACCTGTAACGACTGTCAAAGATCCACGAATGACAGCTGTGGCCAACGGCTTAACGTGCTCGGTATGTAAAGATGGTCACCCATCCACTGACCAACCCCGGCAATCGTAGCTTAACCTGATGGATCGACCCGTGCGGCTGTTATTACTTAGCCACAAGCTCCTAGCCTCAAGCTACAACACATTTGGCCATTCATTTTTGTTTATATACAACGTGTCGTTTTGCATCCACGTGAACAAGGCGTGTGATACAGAACATTAAACCGAACAACTTTCTCCATGGGACCAACACTGTAATCGTGAAAAAATTTTCAACTGTCCCATAGAAAACTTCAATACCTACTCGACGCAAATGTATGGGACGGCTGATTATTTTTTGGTGCCATGGAAAAAATTGTTCGGTTTGATGGTCTATACCACACCCTTAAATTTGACGAGGATGCAAAACGACACACTTATTATAGCCTTGGTGTAATAATACATTATTAGAACACCATTTAATCATAGATAACCTTTACAAAAACAGCCCACACTCGACCTACTGTGACCATGTTATATTAGCCCTAATGAACTACCCAAGCACGCTCATAATTTAGTCAATTCTACACTACCGCGACGCCTGCTGATAGCACCACCATTCGTGTAGTCGTATTTACTATGTCACCGGTTTTATTTGTGGTCTTACATGCTGTGCATAAAAACAGCTGTCCTTTCCTTTACATTTAAATACCCAACTTATATATTTAACCTGATAATGAATTTACCATCCTTTAGACAGACCAGGCGCACTCCGCATTTTAGGAATGAAGCTACAAGTACGCGGCGTGCTCGACTTGTCGATCTAATTGGTGGTGGTTGGTGGTGGTAGTGGTGGTGGGGTTGACTAATGTATGACTATGTACAAGTCCTCTTTGAGCCACGTTGTGCGTGTGCTAAGTAGTACCACTCAGACCAAGTTATTTATTTTCACCTGTTCATCTACTGAAATCAAATTGGTTTAAAAAAAAATGCTACGTAATTTACTTTAATATTATTAATGAGTATTGTTTGCATAACGCAAAGACAATTACATCTTGCTTACTTCTGAATTTGTTACTTTTTCTGCGTTTCTAATGATATCCAAACGGCTGCACATCGGAATGGTGAGGGAGATATCGAGAGTTTAAACCATCTCCTATCAGAAATATAATAGGCATGATGACACGGACTAGAAAAAAAAGAAGGACTCCGCGCCACGCGTATCGAAAGTGAAGCACCGTACCGATCTATGTGTGCGTTATTTGACAAAGACGCCGTCGTGTTCGTGACACGTAATGGCGGCCCGTCGGCATACTATGGTGTAAATGTGTGCGTGAGGCGTGTTTGTACAATCGGTCCCAGCATACTTACTGTGCTTCACATTCGATATGCGTGGCGCGGAGTCCTTCTTTTTTTTCTAGTCCGTGGATGATGACTAAAAACTTTTTTTGACCGTCATGTAGTTATTAAAAAATATTGGACACGTATTTTTTTTTTACGTAATCAAAGATTACGGCGATACAATGAATTAAAATCACACAGGCTGCTACTGAGAAATTCCAGATGGAAAAACTAATAACACTTTGCCCGACCCGGGAATCGAACCCGAGACCTCATGCTCAGCAGAAGCGCTTGCGACCACTAGACCAACGAGTAATTTACATAATTTAAGCACCACTCTAAAAATGATCATATGTATATCATATCGTACTTATCCTTGGTTTTAAAAATAAAAGAACCTACAATAAAATGTGTGGGTCGCGTGACTTCCGCCTGGCCACTTTATTTTATGTTAATTATTGTAATAATATACTTTTTTACTCGACTTACTAATGTGAACTTAAGAAATAAGGGTGGGGAGACACGGTTGTGGCTACATAGAGCGAAGCGTTTTGGGCTCATAAGGCCTCGTAGTCAACAGTCGGTAAGATATGAATTTATAAGTATCATTACGAATCTTAATAACGGAACTATGAATTAGACTTGTGAACCTCGTCACTTACTCGTCGGACTTAGTTGACAACTCACGACTTTTTGAACAATTCTGGTAATATTTACATCGTAGACAATTATTGGAACTGACGGTAATGTATGAATCTACAATTCAGATGTCACTTTTTAACCGACTTCAAAAAGGAGGAGGTTCTCAATTCGTCGGTATGTATGTTCCCCGATTACTCGAAGATGGCTGGACCGATTTGGATTTTTTTTATTTTATTCGAAAGGGTTTATATGGATGATGTTCTAGTTTGTTTTGCAGATAGTGGTATTAGAATTTGTGTGGAGTAGGTACACAACTAAAAAGTGAAAAATAAAAACTTTTTTACAAAAAAATACAACCGACTTCCAAAAACAACACTACAAAGTGAAAAATAACTTCAATTTCGGAAGTCGGTGGCAAAAAACGAAAATACATTTAACTAGACACCGACTTCCGAAATTAAAGTTATTTTTCTCTTTGTAGTGTTGTTTTTGGAAGTCGGTAGTATTTTTTTGTAAAAAAGTTTTCTTGGTTCGGTTCCAAGAAAAATGACGTCAGAATTGTAGAGCCTGTTCAAACTCAAAAGACCATCTGTACCACAAATATAATATTACTGAACCCTTCTAAAATATTGATTATAGAAGAGTTTGAGGCTAAGTAATAACAGCCGCACGGGTCAATCGATCAGGCTAAGCTACGCCTGCCACGGTGACCATCTTTACATACGTCTCCGTGCCTTGAAAAGCACGTTAATCCGTTGGTCCTGACTGTCATTCGTGGATCTTTGACAGTCGTTACGAGTCGTCGTAAGCCCGAAAGTCTGATAACCAGGCTTACCAAGGGGTATCGTATTACCCAGTAACTGGGTTGTTGAGGTCAGATAGGCAGTCGCTCCATGTTACTGGTATTTAACTGCATCCGGTTAGACTGGAAGCCGATCCCAACACAGTTGGGAAAAGGCTAGGCAGATTATAATTCTAAGGGATACACATCGCAGTCAAATAAGCAACGAATTGCATTTCTATGCACCTACAGCGAAGCTAATCAGGGTAACTGCTGTAGTAATTAGCCACGCTTTAGTAACTGGTCACTCATAAAAAAAGAGGTAGAAACAAGGTGAAGAAGTAAGCTCATGAATGAAAAGGACGAAAAATATTGTTTTGGTCCTTTTCATTCATGAGCTTGCTTCTTCACCTTGTTTCTACCTCTTTTTTAATGAGTGGCCAATTACTAAAGCGTGGCTAATTACTACAGCAGTTACCCTATTACAAGCTCAAAAATAAACAGCCGAAAATAGTTCGTGTATCCCCCGCCTAACAACGGCACTGCAGTCGTAATAATAACACATTACACATGACATTTCTTAATAAAACAAACTACTAATGTATGTCTGCAAATAAGTAAATTATAGCTACTATATTATAGTAGGCGCATGCAATTTAAAATGCCTTGTTTTTTAGTTTTCTATGTCACTCGTTCGGGCAAGACGAAAGCACTGTTTAATTAGGTTGAAATGTTAATTATGTTTTTGCTGCTAGCTTAGCGCTTTTGGTGTGTTTTAATATTATTTTCTCTGTTTCGTAGGTGCTATTTAGAGTTCCGTAACAAAATGGTAAAAAGAAACCCTCATGGTGCGACTCAGTCTGTCTGTCTGTCCGTCTCTCACAGTTGGATATCTCAAGAACTACTAATGCTATCAACTTGAAATTTGGAACAGTTTTAGATGACGTTTGCTCAACTATTTTACAATTATGAAAGAAATAATTTATGTATTTTTTTTTTTGCAACAGGGACTGAAAGGGTTCTTAAAGTGGGGCTACTAGGGCATTCATATGAAAGAGCGCTGTTTGCACATGCTCAAAAAAATTTTTTAGGCTGCCTAGTTTTCAACTTTTGATGAAAAATGTAAAAAAAAATACCGTCCGAAATTTATGTAAAGATTTCAGGAAAAATAAAACGATGTCACTAACTAACACACTTTTTCAGAATTCGGAACGACACCCTCGGTGTGCGAGTCCGACTCGCTCTTGACCGGTTTTTGTAGTAATCCAGCCAGCCTGTATTATCAAGGGGTATCGTGTTACCCAGTCGCTGGGTTGTGGACTATCTCCACCAGGCAGACAGGCAGTCGCTCCATGTAAAATACTGGTATTCAGCTGCATCGGGTTAGAGTGCAAGCCGAATGGTCCATGGTCCTTTTGGCCATAGAGTAAATACGCTCCTGAGCCCCCACATAGTTGGGAAAAGGATAGCCAATATTTCGGTGGTAAATTGGTAATCGTTTGTTTCCAGGTACCTATAATATTTTTAACTGTGGAGGTTTGCGCACAATGTGTTATGCCATTTACTAAACTAATTAATAGAGTTGCAACAAATATTCGGTTACTATTCGGTATTCGGCGTATTCGTTAATTTTTGTTATTCGGCCGAAAACCAAATACTTAAAAATTTAAGTAAAAAATAACAAAACACAGTAAATGAATAATGTAACTTTGATTAACATGGAATATATTGCTAGTTCGAGAAAGCGTATTTTTTGTCTATTGCGCATGTCTCACTGATCAAATATAACAAAAAAACGCAAATAAAACAACAAAACATTTTTTTTACATCTCAGTTTAACCTGCGCAAAAACAAACTACCAAGCATTAACTCTGTTAACGAAACGTAATGCGATAGCGGGAGAACCAGATAGCTTCTTGTCGTTGCACGCTAATTCAGGCCGAATATTTTAGCCGAATATTAGGTTATTCGGCCACGCAACTGGCGGAATATTCGTTATTCGGCCTTAGGCCGAATATACTATTCGTTGCAACACTACTAATTTAATCTGTCATGTTTTTTTATAGATTTTTTTAGTGGTTACATACACAGAACTCAAAATCTTTTGCTCTAATTCTACATTATAAGAACTAAGAAGCCCAGCCCGACTTCTACCCATCACGAAAACAAAGCTATCAGCTATAAATAACAAATAATATAAATGCGAAAGTGTGTTTGTTTGTTTGGTACCTACGCTTTCACGCTAAAACGGCTAAAAGGGCGGAAATTTGGCACACGGGTAGACTACGACCTGGTTTAGGACATAGTATAGTTTTTACCCCGGTAGTACGTTCCCGTGGGATAATTTCCGAAATGCACGCGGGCGAAGCCGCTGGCGAAAGCTAAGTAGTAAGATATATTACTTACACCAACTTATTTACCACGCACCCTATCATGGTTAGGTCATATTAATAAAAATTGTATCAAGAACACTTAAGCAATTAAACATTAGACCTAAATTAAATTATTAAAATGTTCTGAATGTGACGTCTATGTGGGTCATTTCTATTTTGTTTTTCTTTCGCATTCTGACAGTTTGAGTATCTACTTTATTGCGGCCTACCCAACTGTCCTTTCTTTGGTAGGTAGATCGCATGCTCAGTTTAAAAAATATTTCTGCGGATTCGCAGCTAGTGGACAGACCACACCCCTTTCTGGTTTCGCCCAATTAGAGACAATATGCATTTGTGTGAGTATAGGGCCTGTAACAAAAAATAACAACAAACATAAGCAACAAATAAAAACAAACGTGCATCCTATTGGACAAAACGCATGTTTCGGGCGATCGAGTCGTGAGCCGTGCTATGCGATTATTTCCTTAAAGGTGAGCATGCGGAAGTTTGGCCGATAGTACCTATTGTTCGTCGAGTCGTTGAGCTCCTTAAAATCTGAGTTGAGCTATACGATTACTGATAAATGCGTGCACTGACAGAACAGGTGGTTATTTTTTCAAAAGAACATTTCAGACACACAAAGTTATGTCTGGACTTTAAAAGAGACCTCTGAGTTTGTTTCGGCCTTTCTTCTCAGAGTAGTTAGATAAGAAACACCGAACTCTTCTAGTTTTATAACATTATTTATTTTTAAACGACTTCAAAAAGGAGGAGGTTCTCAAAATTCGTCGGAACCTTTTTTTTTTTTATTTTTTTTTATGTATGTTCCCCGATTACTCGAAGATGCCTGGACCGATTTATATTTTTTTTGTTTTATTCGAGAGGGTATACATCACAGTTGGTCCCATATAAAATTGATTAACTTTGCTTGGGTAGTTTTTGAGTTAGCTTCAATAATACGTATTTTTTCCCCACTTTTATATGGATGATGTTCTAGTTTGTTTTGCAGATAGTGGTATTAGAATTTGTGTGGGGTACACAACTAAAAAGTGAAAAATAAAAACTTTTTTACAAAAAATTACAACCGACTTCCAAAAACAACTACAAAGTGAAAAATAACTTTAATTTCGGAAGTCGGTGGCAAAAAACGAAAATACATTTAACTAGACACCGACTTCCGAAATTAAAGTTATTTTTCACTTTGTAGTTGTTTTTGGAAGTCGGTTGTATTTTTTTGTAAAAAAGTTTTTTTGACGTGTACACTTGAAACGTGTACTTACAGAAATTCAATGATTTTTCATTAATTAGATTGTAGTGTACTAACACTTTAAAACGAACATGATGGCAAACAATCCCATACATGCGTGTTTAAATAGAATAAACCATGCGGGAATCATTGTAATGTACATTAAACATACATAATAATGTTGATATCTACATATCCGATCGTCAATGTAACGTAATAATTTTAATTGCCTTCATGTTTACCAGATAATCAACAGTATTATATGATTTGTTTATAAATTAAAACAGGTTCTTAGGCACTTAGCTAATACAGCTGTTGTAAATCGCCTGCTGTGATTTTTATAGCAATTAGCAACATATTATTGTTTTCAACTATAACTACTAATGGTATGGGCATGTGATGCGGAGGAGTGAGGAAAATGTCGTGAGGAAAGTTTTGAGTATGAATGTCGATGGTTATAAGAGTAGGGGAAGACCAAAGAAACGATGGATGGATTGTGTGAAAGATGACATGGCTAGAAAGGGGGTGACTACCGAGATGACGAATAATAGAGAAGTATGGAAAAAAGGACATGTTGCGCCGACCCCAAATAGATTGGGATAAGGGCAGGAGAATGATGAACTATAACTACTAACATAGTCTAAAGCTTTTTATTAACACAAGTTTTGTGTATATTCAAATATGTATGTTAAGGTTAAGGTATTTATCTATGGGCCTGTGTCGCCTGAAATAAATGCTTTATTTAATTACTAGCTTTTGCCCGCGGCTTCGCCCGCGTGGATGTTGGGAAATATCCCACGGGAACGTATACCCGGAATTCCTTCCTTATTCCTTGTCTACTTGTTAAAATTTCAGCTTTCTAGGTCCAAGGGTTAGGGCTGTGCGTTGATATGTCAGTCAGTCAGTCAGTCAGTTTCTTCTTTTATATATTTAGATTCTTTTTTTTATAGATTGATTTTCTTCTTATTTTAATAGCTCTCATGGATCAATTTATTTACTAAGCTACTAGGTACGAAAATAAAAATGCTTTGCTCCACGAGAGCCAAAAGAGAGTGAAAAAAAAAAATAAGAAACATATAACATGAGCTGGCGAGCAAAAGATACCTTTTTTTTTGTGGATGAGAATTCATCGAATGACTTCTCCCGCTCTGGGCAGAGCGGGAGGGCGTGTCAGACTTTTACTGACTAAAACCCACCATGTTCCTTCAGTTGCCTGTGCCAGGGCCACGATATCTCTTTCGAACAATCCGCGACCCCGGCGGCATTCTAGAAAGAAAAGAAAGAAGAAAGAAAATACGTTTATTTGCGGTAAACATGACGCAAAGGACAACAAAATAAAATAAACAATGTAAAAAGCAAGTTTTGGGGAAAATATGCGTCACATCTACGCAAAACGGCTACCGCTCAGCATAATGCCGCGACCTAAATACTTTAAATTAATTACTAGCTTTTGCCCGCGGCTTCGCCCGCGTGGATGTCGGGAAATATCCCACGGGAACGTACTACCGGAAATTCCTTCCTTATTCCTTGTCTACTTGTTAAAATTTCAACTTTCTAGGTCCAAGGGTTAGGGCTGTGCGTTGATATGTCAGTCAGTCAGTCAGTTTTTTTAACTTATTCTCGTACCTAAAAACTTTAAATTCAAGTTGCAATCTTATGCCAGCGACAATCAAACGTCAAAAATGTAGGTAAACTCTATACAATTTTGACAGATAAGATTGAGACTGAATGAACGGGAAATAGCCGCTTTGAACTGTGCGAGTCCTTTGTGTACATCACTCATTTCCCGAGCATTTATTTTGAATTCAAAACAACTGATTAGCCAGGGAAATGTGTCATTTTCTCACAAAACGATATCTTCGAAACAAAATCAATCAACCAGCCCAGCCTTTTCCCAACTCTGTTGGGGTCGGCTTCCAGTCTGACTGGATGTAGCTGATTTACCAGAATTTTACATGGAGCAACTGCCTATCAGACCTCCACAACCCAGTTACTGGGTAACATGATACACCTTGATCAAACTATAGTTGTCAGACTTTTTGGCTTCTGACTACCCGTAACGATTGTCAAAGATCTACGAATGACAGCCGGGACGAACGACTTTCCGAGGCACGGAGGCGTCTGGATATATAAATAACGGATGGTTATTGCTCACGTGTCTTATTATTTAGGTTTCCGTGTTGCTCACCCATCCACATACCGACCGCGGCAAGCGTAGCCTAACCTTCGATCGACCCGTGCGGCTGTTATTATATAACCACCAGTCCCTTTAGGTAAACCCTTCCAACTACGTCAATAACATCTCTCTGAATACCTATCTTACCTAATTTAACGTCACTTTGTCACAGGGTTACCGACGACATTCTGGCGATGGCACGCCCCAGCACCACCAGTATCGCTGCCAGGAACATTATACAACAGTTTCATAGGTAAGTGGTTCTGTATCCATACATATAATATATATCATATATTCATCTATATGTCGGAACGTCAGGATTTACTCAGTTAGATTTAGACAGACATGAGGGCAGAAGATGGGTTTCGTGCAATGAAAACACACTGGTGCGATACACGGTGTTTAAAATCACAATCTAACACAATCACTAAGCACAACGAATCGAATACAGTTCCGTGGCGTAGTAACCCCGATGCGATCCGACACTAGACTCCTCCTCGCCATGAGGTTAAAACATCACGACTCTGTAGAAGCGCGCTGTAGGCGTGGGTACCTCACGTGATGTCGCCTGTGGCACGCTTGCGATTCGTTACGCGTCCGTACTATTGACCGGATCCGACATATATAATATATATATATATATGTCGGATCCGGATATATATGTCGGATATATATATATATATATGTCGTAGGATAATTTGATACTTCGAATCTTCGCGGAAATCCTAGGGGTTTTGCGAAAACGCGGATAATTAGACATAGGCGAAAAATTATCAAATCTTACTGGACAAAGTCAGGATTTTTGCGAAAATACTCGTTACTATAGTAAGATTTGATGTGCTCAACACTGATTGGCTACAATTTTGCTGGCTGACTTCTAATTGGTTCCTAGTATGCCGATGATTAACTTCAAGTATTGTATCATAGAGTTATGAAGGTTTAGAATAGGTGAGAAAGGAAAATCACTAAATTGATTTTTATAAACTTTTTATTGAAAATTTTAGTATGTATGTTGTTTTCTACAGACAATAGGAGATCTCAGTCGTAGTAAAAAAAAATGATCCAATTTTAGGGTGTAATCCATAAATTGGATGAAACTGGTTAGGTAAACAATTAGTATCAGAAGTTTTTCTTCACCTACACTCATCACGTCGTATTTTTTTGCATTTCTATACTGTTGTTGTGTTTTTGGTTGCTTAAGTACACTCGCAGTTTTAAATTGTTCAATTGAATTTATTACAGCATTTACGCGTTCTTTAGTCCATTCTGGTTTAGTTGTACCGTCAACTCTATTATCGTAAAACTTTCTTAACTCTATGTAAAATTTGTCTTTATCGGAGATAACCTCCAAATTCTCCGATTCTGCTGAAGGTTGAACATCATTCTCTGTCGAATCTGTCATAATTATATGAAAACCAAACCTCCTATTCACACCGTTTCTTAGTTCAAGTCCAATTTTATAGTCCACTTTTAACACAATGACAAACAAAACACCGCTAAACCAATCTCGAAAGCATTGTTGTTGTTGAGTGGTTGACTAAGACTTTTATGATATATGACACTATGTACATCCGTGTAGCACTTTTATTTACCACTTTATTTAAGTCCAAGTAGGTACACTATTTACGATAAAAAACAAAACACTTCTGCAATTTAACTCAGACACAAACGTAAACAAATAACGTGCGGCAACAAATGATTGACATTTAAGACGTCAACCAATCAGAGACGATCTCTTATTGAACGCGCTGACCGACCAATCAGCGTTCTTATTTCATAACAGCCAGCGTTTCGTTTCGCAATATTGCTATAATAACGAGTATTTTCGCAAAAATCCTGACTTTGTCCAGTAAGATTTGATAATTTTTCGCCTATGTCTAATTATCCGCGTTTTCGCAAAACCCCTAGGATTTCCGCGAAGATTCGAAGTATCAAATTATCCTACGACATATATAAATGTATCCCTATTTCCCTTGGTCATCGCATCACGCGTGAACGGATGGAACAATTTCGCTAATTCTTTTTTTATTGTCAGGAGAAGTTCTTATGAAAAAAAATTAAGAAAATTTCACAGAAAATTGGAAAATTTCAGAAAAAAACATTTTATCTTCACGCGTTTACATTTGAATATACATAGCCAAGTTAGGACAACGTCTGTCGGGTCAGCTAGTACTAATAATAAAAATATATCCGTCTATCTATCGTGTTACCTTTTCACGACTAAATTATTAAACCAATAATTATGAAAGACAGATCTGGCCTGGGACCTGTAAACTTATGCTACTTTTCATTTTAGATATCGCGAGCAATAGCAAATATATAGAGTGACTGGTAAATAGTGACCGATACTTAAACACATGATTGTGCTCATCATAACATACAACTTTTCCTATGGGACCAAACTGAAATCGCGAAAAAAAAATAGTTGGAAAAGGGCAGACTGAAATTTTGTTTCGCGCACAGGGTTTTTAACTCTCTGCTCAAATCCGTGAGATGAAAATCCAGTGTGCGATATTTTTAAGTCCGTTCGAACATGGGCTAACTGGTATTGAAAAGCTCGAAAGTTAAGACCGTTCACACGGTGATGTTCCATGTCTGATATTTTACGTTAAAAAGTTGGGATCACACGACTGTTTCATACTGCACTTGTTTTTAACCATACATATAAACAGTGGCATGATGACGTGTGTTCCCAACATTTTACCGTAAAATATCGTACTGATCAGCGTCGTGTGAACGGGGCCTTAGGATTTCGTAACCGCACTTGCTACGCCGTAGCACATCGTAGACTCGTAGCAACACGGCTCCCGTCCGCTGGGGGCCGTGTTGCTCTATGACTCGTAGTTGTTCACCAACCTGAATAAAGCAGTATCTTTTGCCCGAAATCAACTTGTTACCATCTACCATACTATCTCAATAACCAAAACTTTATGAATAAAAAAACAAAAGAATTTTGGAACTTATTTCAACTCAATAAAGTGTTTCTGTTCTGCATGTTTCAGCTGGGGTATTCGTACAGTGATCAACTTACAGACGCCGGGGGAGCACGCCAGTTGTGGACCCCCCCTCACCAAGTCAGGGTTCACTTATGACCCCACAATCTTCATGGCTAATGATAGTAAGTCACAATACTTTGACGGCCGAATCCAATATCCTACTGTCAGTAAATGACAGATCGCTACAGATGATACACAATATAATTATGTCTGTCCTTACGTTCGTTCGAGTTCTTTTATTTTAATCTGTCTTAGATTATTGGGCCGTTAAAACCATAGATAGATAGGTTTCTGTCTCCAGTATGCCAAAACTGATGAGATAGGTTCGGGGGGTTCGGCCATAACTTGGCCTGATTTCAATCTCAACTTATTTATTAAAGATTTCGTTTTGAATTGTTTGAAACATCATCATATTACCCACATACATATATACTGGCTCGTTGGTCTAGGGGTCGCAAGCGCTAATGCTGAGTATGAGGTCTTGGGTTCGATTCCTAGGTCGGGCAAAATGTTACTGCGTTTTCCTAACAGGAATTTTTCAGTAGCATCCCCATTTGTGGCCGGTTGATGGCAACAGGCTCACCCCCTATTACTTGGGACTTTAACATAACTGGCGAAATGTGGGTGTACCTACTATAGGTACACCTCTGCCCACCCCTTCGGGGAGACAAGGCGTGATGTTATATTAAGTTTTGACTAAACAACGAAGCATGGGCTGACGATCCGAACTGGCTGTATGGTGCTCGTATAATTAAGGGATGTATAATATTGTTTTCAGTATATTACTACAACTTCGCATGGCCGGACTACGCCGAGGCAAGCCTAAGTGGACTCCTCAATATGGCGAAAGTGCTCTCCTTCGCTCTGCAGGAGGGCAGGGTGGCCATACACTGCCATGCAGGTAACTTCACATATACTAAAGCCACAGTATCCTAGATGAGCGGTCGCCGCACTTAATGGCCGCAGTGACAGCTGTAATGAAAATGACAGCAGTTACAAAGATTTAAATCGTTAGATTCACTAGGGCGAATCTAACGATTTAAATCTTTGCAACTGCCAGAGTGAGCTCACACATTTATTTAATAGCGTTTCCATGACAATCTTTTGATGCGGTAGGCCTCGTTTCAATTTCGGTTTGACACCTCTGACACACAATGACGCAGTGACTGGACTTGACTGTCATGGAAACGCTATTTAATAAATGTGTGAGCTCACTGTTCTCGGTATGGACATTTTTTTGCGTGACTAAGTACGGTGAGGACAAATCTAGCGATTTAAATCTTTGGGGGGCGGTGTTTGAAAGTGACAGATTTTGATGACGGCAATTACGGCTGCTTTTCTAGGAAACCGCAGCTTTAAGTCCTTCTGTAGCGGACGGCCCAGCGATCACCACTGCCTTTATGGAGTTGTTGGCAATGATATTATATGTAAAAAGACGTAGATAGGTTACCGACCCAACATTCGGTGTTCAAAAACGGCACAATTTCTTACGATTAGATGACATGTGGAAGTAGGACGGCATGTCTTAATTATCGGGAGCGAAAAAGAGACAAGACGACGAAAATGTGGCTAATTAGCCAGATTTTGACGTGCCACTTGCGGAGCGTGTGTAACCTATCTACCTCTTTCTACATATAATATCATTGGTTGTTGGTATTTGGGTGTCATTTTTAGAGGTGTTGGTCCTGTACTATCTTGATAAATTAGTTTTTTATCAGAAAAGACGTAAGTCTAACGGAGTAGATAAGAAAAAAACTTCAAACGTTCGATATTTCCAAAACAACCCATTTCGGACCCCAAGTTACTACGGTCAGAAATGTTGCAAATTAGCTCTATTATCACCCAGTTCAAGAAATGCACCCAATTACCAATCAACGTGTAGACGTTTAAATGGGAAATCACTACTACTACTCTACTACTACTCCCGCTCTGGGCGGAGCGGGAGGGCGTGTCAGACTTTTACTGACTAAAACCCACCCGTGTTCCTTCAGACAAGTTGATTTGTAATTGGGTGGTCAGAGATGCTTTCGGTAGGTAGGTACAATTACCAAACACGGACCATCCGCGGCAAGCGTAGCTTAACCTCATCGATCGACCCATGCGGCTGTCATTACTTAGCCACGAGCCCCTCACAATAACCTCTACAATAATTTATTTAGTTACTAGCTTTTGTCAGCGACTTCGCCCGAGCGGTTATCGGAAATTATCCCACAGGAACCGTACATTTTTCCGAGATAAAATGTAGCCTTTGTGCTATTCTAGACTATAAACTATCTCTGTGTCAAATTTTATCCAGATCCGTTCAGCCGTTCTGGCGTGATTGAGTAACAAACATATATCCATCCAAACTTTCGCAATAGTAGGCTCATGAGGACCTCCACTATCAATTTGTGAAAGAACAGCTTGCACTAAATTATACGCAGATAATAACACAAAGTAATAAAAAAAATAAAATAAAATAAAAAATAATTAATTAAAATTAATAATACATACCTTACTTACCATTAATAATTTCCGAAAATCCATGCCCTAGACTACAATAACAATTAATGATGTTCGTATATATAACTGGCCAAGTGCGTGTCGGACCACTCACAATGAAGGGTTCCGTAGTGGAAAAGAATTTATCCCAAAAACAAACGAACATTCTCATACATTGATACGTCATTGTCAATTCTCCAACTACTTAAGTTTGTAATCCCAAAAAAATATTTTATATGATAAAATTACAAATTAACAATTTTTGGATTTTTCCCTTTACTTGTGCTGTGAGACCTTGCTTCTTGCCAAACTTCAACGGGAAGTAACTATATTATAGGTTTTGATTTACTTACGAGTATCAAAATATGTCGCATAAACGGCCGATTAATATTAATTTCAACTTGATACCTCCACGCGTTCCTGAGAAAAAGGGTCTTGACAGACTGACAAACAGACGGACAACGAAGTGATCCTATAAGGGTTCCGTTTTTCTTTTTGAGATACGGAACCCTAATAAGTAGGTATATTATATATATATATATATATATTCGTTAATAATATTATAAGTACTTAATTATTTCAGTGCAATTTGGTGGATGTCAAATCCCGAAGTTGTGTGATAATACCTACCTTGAATTATAGAGGCTACTTTATGTTATGTTTTATCGTTTAATCAAATCAATTAACAAAGTGGCAATCTCCGAATATTTGGCTCTATGGCATGGCGGGCGGTTTCGACAACAGGTTTTCCTTCAAGGTTTTACGAGCGGTGAACCGGTAACACAGCGGATAAAATTCTCAACACTACGTACTACGTATTATGAAAACGACCTTTACGGCGTGAATGAAGGAAGATAGACAATTGATATTATTCACGCGTGTGTCAGTTACCGGGACGTGTTCACCGCGGCAACATGATACTCGTCATAGTTTACTCTTTGATTATTGTATATCTCACTTTACTTCTTGTCATACTGATGGGAATGTTATACGTGAAACTAAATATTGAACCCGTTCGAGGAGTGTGTACATCTAATGTGAGACTTGATGGAAAGATCGCGCTCGTGACAGGCGGGAACCAAGGCATCGGCCTGGAGACTGCCCGTGACCTCGCATCTAGAGGAGCGCAAGTGATCATCGCCTGCCGGGACGCCACAAAAGCTGCAGAAGCTATCAAAGATATAGCAGCTACCACAGGAAACAAACACGTTGAATTCAAACCTTTAGATCTATCAAAATTAAGCAGTGTGCGGAAATTCGCTGAAGACTTCAACAAATCCTATGATCGTCTCGATATTTTGGTGAATAACGCTGGCTGCCTCGGCAGCTACCCGAAGCCTACTGAAGATGGAAATGAAGTAGTGATGCAAGTGAACTACTTCGGGCCTTTCCTCCTCACAAACCTGCTGCTAGACAAACTGATTGCTTCCAAACCCAGCAGGATCATCATAGTATCGTCTTGGTTCCACAATTTCGCTTTCAGATTACGTGTTGACAACCTACATCAACCAATCTATATTGGAGAGATAGGCCAGTTCCTGAATTACGCCTATAGTAAATTATGTAATATTCTTTGGATGAAGGCATTAGTTAAGAGATTACCTGAAGGGGTGACTGTGAATACTTTACACCCTGGAGTTATAAAAACTGATTTCTATAACACGTTGCCTTTTTATGTGAAGACGATGTTTCACGTGATGGCAGATGCTTTGATATTTAGAACAGCTAAAGCAGGAGCTCAGACGACGATACATCTGTGTGTTGCTGAAGAACTGGAAAATGTGCGGGGAAGGTACTTCATGGAGTGTAAGGAGGCAGCATATAGCAGGAAGGCTGATGATGATGAGTTAGTGGAGCAAGTGTGGAACAAGAGTATAAAGCTGACGAGCTCAAGTTAACTTGCACTTATCATCTTATGCATTAAGGTTTTTGTATAAAATAAAGATTTTTATTTTTATTTATTTTTCTTTGTGCGTCACAAAGATAAGAAACAAATTCTTTGTGACACCTTTGACACACAATGACGCAGTGACCTGACTTAATTGTCATGGAAACGCTATTTAATCATGTGTAAGCTCGTTCCTCTCTCTTTTAAATATGTACACTTTTTCGAGTAACTACGTACGGTGAGGGCAAATCTAGCGATTTAAATCTTTGGGTTTTATAGATAAGAATAAGTAAGAAGTTGTTTGTACTGTTTTTTATATTTCTATGGGTTATACACAGTTTCTAAGGTACAATATATCTGTATATGTATCTGTCAAACTAAACTTATTAAATTTTTATTCCACACAAAGTTATCTAACGATTGAAAATTGGCGCTTAGAAAATTATTACCTATCAATTTGTGCAGGGAACAAAAACTGTACAGCGTGACATGCTCTTCAATAATTTTGACGATCAGTGATAATCGTTTTCCTTGTATATGTTTTTGCAAATTAATTAAATGTTATTTGCAATAAATATCTTATCTATTTATATAGTGTATATATAAAAATGAATGGCTAAATCTGTTGCTAAGGGCCAACTCAAGAACGGCTGGACTAATACGGCAATTTTTTTTTTTTCAAATACTCGTTGAAGTCCGAGGAAGGTTCTTTTGAAGATAAACATTGGAAAAGTTGCCGGAAAATTTGAAAATTCTGGGAAATTGAAAGTGCATTTTCTGTGGGAATTTTGTATGAATTATTGAAATTTGGAGAGGACGTCTGTCGGGTTAGATAGTAGGTAAATAAAAATAAAATGCTGTTTGTTGGTAAGCGCATCACTTGAGAACGGCTGGACTGATTGCCAATTGTTTATTTTAAAATGTTCGCAATAGTCCGTATCATATTTTTATATAAAAAAAAAATTTGGAAATGTTTCTCGAAAAATGTTAAAATTGGGGAAAATATTGAACGTCCTCTTCTATGGGACTTTTGTATGAATTATTGTTTGGACATGACAGCGTCTGTCGGGCCACTGAAACAACTGGCATGATGGCCCAGCGGTTATAGCCCTCGCTTCATGCACGAGGTTGTGGGTACAAATCCGGGCAAGTACCAATGTGAATTTTTCAATTCGTATGTACTTTCTGAGTTTATCTTGGACATTACTGACATCGGTGAAGGAAAACATCGTGAGGAAACCTGGACTTATGTCACACTAATATTAATATATAAAGGCGAAAGTTTGTGAGTGTGTGTGTGTATGTTTGTTACTTCTTCACGCTCAAACGGCTGGACCGATTTAGATGAAATTCGGTATGTAGACAGCTTATTCCCTGGATTTAAACATAAGCTACTTTTTATCTCGAAAAAATGTAGTGCTCCCGTGGGATGAGCAAGGAATTCCAATATATTTTTGCTACTCTTTCAAACTCAAACGGCTGGACCGATTTTGATGAAATTTGGTGTGGAGGTAGCTGACACCTTGGATTAACACATAAGCTACTTTAAATGAAATAATACACGTTTTAGTGTATCTCATAACCGCGGGTAACACCGCGGGACGCAGCTAGTTTAATATAAGTTTGAAATCGCCAACCCGTCTTGAGCAAGCGTGGTGATCAATGCTGGTGCCTTCTCTGTATGAGAAGAGGCCTTTGCCCAGCAGTGTGACAGCAATAAGCTGGTATTGTTTATTATTAATAATAAATAAAACTGTAAGTAGTGGCTTTGATAAATTGTAAAAAAATAGCACACGTTCAAAACACAAAAAGGCCATCGCAGCACGTGCGACCTACGGTCCTTGACCTCCTGATCAAAATGTGATCAACAGTAATAACTTGGAATGAATAGTTTTGAAAATCATTTTGTTTTTGTTATGAACCGATCGAGCTAAACCACCACCTCTTATAGCAAGTAAAGGAAAGAGATGGACCT
Organism: Cosmia pyralina; assembly: GCA_946251885.1. NCBI lineage: Eukaryota > Metazoa > Arthropoda > Insecta > Lepidoptera > Noctuidae > Cosmia > Cosmia pyralina. Next base: position 10,605,438 of record OX276362.1, on the reverse strand, counting down.
GTATAGCTCCATCTTTTTCTCACACTGATCTATTTTTGTGGCTCATTCAGTAAGTAGCTTATGTTCAAATTATTTTAGCAAGCATTTTATAGGTACGATCTGTTTATTTATAATACTAAATGTATATACAAACCAATGAAAGGCAAGTGACTGAACTATATCAAATGCACTGTCTCCCGCACTTGCCTCGTTTACGAATCAAATAAAAAAAAACTTTTTACAAAAAAATACAACCAACTCCCAAAAAAAGACTACAAAGTGAAAAATTTTTTGCCACCGACTTCCGAAATCAAAGTTATTTTTCACTTTGTAGTGTTTTTTTGGATGTCGGTTGTATTTTTTTTTGTAAAAAGTTTTTATTTTTCACTTTTTAGTGGTGCCTACCCCACACATCGAATACCACTCTGCAAAATAAATTAGAGCAGCATTCACATAGATTATGTGGGAAAAATACGTATTAAATCATTAAAGCTAACTCAAAAGCCACTCATCAGAACTTGAAGATATTTATGTGCAACCATCTCAAATAAAAACTTTACAAAAAGGCAAATATACGTCGCGCTAAGCCGTGTCAGAAGTTTAGAAGGCGTAGTTTTATGTTGACGGAGATAACGAGGCTACAAAATCTGACTTCTGACAATCGAGGCCACACATAGCATACAACTCAAGAAGCGTAATTTGAAGCGGCATATAATTACCATTAAAATCTTTCTTCTTTTCTTTCATTTTCTTTCTCAAATCAGTTATAGCCAAAGTGCACCTCATGACAATTCCAATAAGCCCAAACACGGCTAGAATACATTGTTTTGTTACTGAGTTCCGGTGCCTACCTTCCGGCTTCTTCATCAGATCGGTTCGATGGTGCCATTTTCATCAGAACCATTTATTTAAAGCTTCGTCATAGTCGCTTAACTGTCTTAATCGAGATATCTTATCGCCACCCGTGAAATACTTATTATCATTGAGAAGTTCCCGTGGCCATCTGTGGTCTTCTTCATCAGTTCCACTTCACCATATGCTACTTTCTGAATGCAAATGCTTGATTTGTTGATGAAAATACCAAAATCGCTATATGTATGCTTATAATTTTTGAGAAGTTCCCTCAATTAATCATGGATCCCATCATCAGAACTGGATTTTGCAAAAAATGGGACCAATCTGGAAGTATATATCATTTCAAAGAAAAAAGAATTTTCCAAATCGGTTCATAAATGACGGAGTTCTGAGGTAACAAACATAAAAAAAAAATACAACCGAATTGAGAACCTCCTCCTTTTTGAAGTCGGTTGAAAAGAAATCAAACGTTTATTTGTTAGAAATAAAAAGGCTAGCCACGAGCTCCTAATGCCACGAGCTATGAATATTAAAATATAAATATAAACAAGTTAAAAAGTTCAAATAAACAAGCTAGGTATTCGACCCTGCGTTCATCCATGTATAAATAATTCAGTCAGTCAGTGAGAGGTGCATTTACGGGTCAATCGTGTCAACATGATACTCGCTGTTGTTTGCTACCTACTTGTAATACCTTTCATTTTATTTATAACATTGTTTCTGTTCATTTTTTCGATATCACTATATGTGAAACTAAAACTAGAACCCGTTCGAGGAGTGTGTACATCTAATGTGAGACTTGATGGAAAAATCGCGCTCGTGACAGGCGGGAACCAAGGCATCGGCCTGGAGACTGCCCGGGACCTCGCATCTAGAGGAGCGCAAGTGATCATCGCCTGCCGGGACGCCACAAAAGCTGCAGAAGCTATCAAAGATATAGCAGCTACCACAGGAAATAAAAGCGTTGAATTCCGACCTTTAGATCTATCAAAATTCAGCAGTGTGCGGACATTCTCTGAAGACTTTAACAAATCCTATGATCGTCTCGATATTTTGGTGAATAACGCTGGCTGCGCCGGCAGCTACCCGAAGCCTACTGAAGATGGAAATGAAGTAGTGATACAAGTGAACTACTTCGGGCCTTTCGTCCTCACAAACCTGCTGCTGGACAAACTGATCGCTTCCAAACCCAGCAGGATCATCATAGTCTCATCCGTGGCCCACAATTTGGCAAGATTACGCGTCGACGACTTACTTCAATCAGGCGGAGAGGGATCGTGGGGAATGTTTATAAACTATGCAAATAGTAAGTTATGTGATCTTCTTTGGACAAAAGCTTTAGCAAAGAGATTACCTGAAGGAGTGACCGTCAATTGTTTACATCCAGGAGTTGTTAAGACTGATATATTTCGAAGAATGCCTACTGTAGTAAAGAAGATGATGTATGTTGTTTTCGATATATTTTTTAGAGGACCTAAAGGAGGAGCTCAGACGACGATACATCTGTGTGTTTCTGAAGAAGTAGAAAATTTACGGGGAAGGTACTTCATGGAGTGTAAGGAGGCAGCATATAGCAGGAAGGCTGATGATGATGAGCTAGTGGAGCAAGTGTGGAACAAGAGTATAAAGGTGACGAGCTCAAGTTACTGATGGTGACATATACTACACTCTGATTTTTAATCTGCTAGACCAAAATGACAGCTGAGACATTTTTAGTGATGCTATGTTATGTCATTTTAGTCCATCAAATTAAAAATCAGAGTATATAGTGAGTTTCGTCAAATAGTCCCGAGTCCCGCTCCCGTAATGTTGGCTCCACTGTTAAACACTGACAATGACCTACGCAACAGTGGAGCCAACATTACGTCAGAGGAACTATTTGATGGAACATACTAGTATTTATCAACGTCAAGACGAGTCGATCACGTAGGTACTTTAACTTACAGTCCTTTCACAGTTATTTTAACCTCCGATTTTGCATCACTGACAAAGTCACAGTGATCTATTCTCTTAACAATAAGGATTGCTGCTGGTTGGGTTGCTGCTACTCACAAGCCTGTCAATATTACAAAGAACTTTATCCTCCTTAAAATAAGGTTGCTGTTGGGTTGCTGCTGTCAGAGGTAAAATAACTTTGAATGGACTTTAAGTGTGTAGTCCAATTTGTGTCAGTACGGTGTCACAAACAACGAAGAACTCTTAGGGCCTGTTTCACGATTAACGAATAGCCACTACTTACCGCATAAATTAAAAAATGGAACTGAATTGGTATGAAATTTAGGAACTTAATCGTAGGTTGTGGAACAGGCCCTTAGCAGAGTTGTGCGTTATCATTAGTGTCCAAAATTCCTCTAACGTGCAGTTATTATGGCACGCAGGGCACCCACACAATCTTGTTATAATACAACGTTATTGATTCCGTAAAAGTCATGGTCAGCAAGAATTTATTTTTAGTGTTAGCTTTGATTTTAAGGTTCCGTAGAAAAATGGCAAAAATCAAACTCAATTAATTTCGTCATGTCCGTCTGTTTGTCCGAGTACGGATGTCACACATCCATTCACTCGGAGACTATTAGCACTACATCGATGAAAATTGGAAAGACGCTGTATTCTATGCACCGCTAAATAATGATAAGTATAAGTGAAATTATGCACGGCTAGCTATTGCCCGCGGCTTCGCCCGCGTGGATCTCGGAAAATATCCCACGGCAACGAAAATTCTTCCTTATTCCTTGTCTACATTATAAAGGGAACCTCTGTCCAAAATTTCAGCTTTCTAGGTCCAAGGGTTTGGGCTGGGCGTCGATGAGTCAGTCAGTCAGTCTATTTAAAGAAATGCTGTGTACCAATGAGTTACAAATATTGGCTTGTGACTTTGCTGCGGAGGGACACTGATCTCTAAGATACAGGGATACCCCTAGTTTGGAGATCAGGGTTTCAATGTATTGTGTATTTATAAATATAACATTGTTTTAGTTAGTACCTACTTTAGCTTTTTCTTCAATAAACATTTTTTTTTTTTTTGTCAGTCAGGACTTTTCTTTTTATATAATGAAATAGGTTCTGCCCGCGACTTCGTATGTGTGGAATTTCTTGTTCCCCCAACCCATTTCGTCGCATCGCAATGCCTGCCCGCGCTATTACTTCAATCGCTTAGGCATTCTTTCTGATAAGTTAATTAACCAAATGAATAAGAATTTTCATATAAACTATATTCCCTGTTTTACCCCCACAGGGAAGCAATTTCAAAAATTCTCTTGGGACATTTCCGTAACTTTTTTTGCGGCCTCAATATCTACTGTGCATGCATTACATGCGTAAATATTCCTCCCGACTACGGAACCCTTTACCGCGCATGGTTCGACACGCACTTGGCCGTTTTTTTACGGTTCCTACCCGAAGGGTGCCAAACGGAACCCTCTTATTAAGCAGCCTACGCTGTCAGTCCATCCGTCTGTCTGTCCGCGGGCTGTATCTCATGAACAGAGGCCATGAGGTAAACAGTTGAAATTTTCACAGATTGTGTATTTCTAATAAAAATAAAACAAAGTTAAAAATGAAAGATTATTTATTATACTTACAATAAACTTTTGATTTAGATTTTTTTTTTCGAACTCATCAAGTAGAGTAGAGTACAAATACTCGTATATATATGTTAGGAATTTGAAGCTTCTGTATATCATGTACAGTCGAAAGTCATTGTGCCTAACCCTTTTCAAAACTTTTTCGGCTGCACGTTGACATCGTAGTTTGCAACGCCCTTTTTTTGTTTGACCAATGAATGAAGGATGAGCCTTTTTTTTTAAAGTTAATTGTTTTTTTTTTACCAATAAATGAAGAATGTCGCCTAAGAAGGATGACCCTCAAATGAACAATGTCGCTTTTCTTAAACGTTAATTGCTGTTTTTCTTAACTTGGTAAAAAAAAGGTTCTAACCTTTTATTTATAATGTGCGCCGAAGCGCTATTGGTGGACGAAAACAATGCAGGCAATGCAGGCCGGGCTAGCCACTGGCCCGTGCATACGAAAACCGCCCTTATGGGGGTGAGGGACGAAAGTCGTTGACTACTACCATACTGTATTTAATCAACAAATACTAAAAACGCCGATTCATAAGATATTTTGTTAAATATGGGTGATATTCTGCAACTGCAAAAATAACTTTGTAATTCACAGTATCATTATGAAATACAAAGTTATTTTTGCGATTGTTAAAATTTAAGATGAAAAATATTCTTCGTTTATTATTTTGATATTTCACGGTGGTACGGAATCCTTCGTGTGCGAGTCCGACTCGCACTTGGCCGGTGTTTTTTGTGTTTTAGGTAGATAAATATGCAGGCAGACGGTGAAGACACACTTTGACCTATGAAAGTTAATATACATCATTTATATTTACTATCATGAAGACCTAAGATGATTCACGGAATCCAGTATGAGCCTGCTTTATTAATTAACCAACTATTTAATTATTAATGCATTAGTGCTTAGTATTGTTCTTTCTTTGACATGTCAACCTGAAGGCCATTTCTCGTAGGTAAGTACCTAAAAACGTTCAAATTCAGGTCGCAATCTCATGCCAGCGACAATCAATTGTCAAAAAGTAGGTAAACGCTCGCTATACAATTTTTGACAGATTGAGACTGAGATCAGATTGCGAACGTTGAAAATACTGGAATTGCCCCTCTGATGTATGTAAAATTACTTAGTGTATAAATAAATTCAAAATTGTTTTTCTCTTAATATAATTTTCCATACAATTAAACCAAACGTGTCACCGTATATTCGCATTTAAAAAAAAAATGTATGTAAGTATAAAACTGACGGCTGACTGACTGGCAAACTGACGGCTTCATAGATATCATATCCGTGGACGGCTTGAAGTAGACAAAAGGTACTCCTGAAATCAATCCAACAACTAGCACATGATACAATCCATGAAAAGTAAAAACAAGGCATAATGTTATCTACCGCGTCCGCATGTATATATACAGGGTGGAATTTTGTAATGCCACCTGAAGGGAAAGTACTCTTAATACTGTAGATAGAAAATTTTACGCAAAAAAAACATTCCTTTATTTTTTAATAGAAAGGAAACTGCATTCAAAGATTTTCAAAAATTCGCTTGCCGGGATAGAACCAACTACCCGGGAATAGAACCGACTAAAATCTGTAAAAATTACAACCTGTACTTTTATTGCATCGATCGTTAGGATCAATTACAAGGATGAAATCTCTCTAAGAAACTTGATAAATTAAATGAACGGAAAACCATGAAATCTTAAATTATTTTACTTATTTACAAAAAATGGTACTTAAACTATAAGTCCAGATTTCATGGTTTTCCTTTCATTTAATTTATCAAGTTTCTTAGAGAGGTTTTATCCTTATAAGTGATCCTAACGATCGATGCAATAAAAGTACAGGGTGTAATTTTAACAGATTTTAGTCGGTTCTATTCCCGGGTAGTCGGTTCTATCCCGGCAAGCGATTTTTTGAAAATCTTTGAATACAGTTTTCTTTCTATTAAAAATAAAGGATTGTTTTCTTTGAGTAAAATTTTCTATCTACAGTATTAAGAGTACTTTCCCTTCAGGTGGCATTACAAAATTCCACCCTGTATATATAAAGTATAAGTAATTAATTTTAATTACATAAAGCAGTTTTAATTATAGGCAAGCATGACGTGGATATCCAAGTCGGGCATAGAGCAGATTAAGCTTTCTAATTCAAACTTCGAATTCAACAATATTCATTGCGTTCTATTTACGTTGTCGAGAAGTGAATTTTTAAATTGAATGACTATATATGACTATTTCATGAAATCTTGACATTTGGGGATTATAGAAATAACTTATGGAATTGTATTAGTGATTTTAATTAATAAAATTCTGTAAATACATATTTATCACGGTCGCGAATTACTTTAATCAACATACAACCTAATAGGTCCTGACAGTGATATTATATTAAAATATTACTGGGTCCTGACTTGCAAATTATGTAAACGACCTTCACGACGTGAATCAAGAAAGATGCACATTTGATAATATTCACGCGTGGTGTCTCTACTATCGTCTCAGTCACCCGGACGTGTTCTCCGCGGCAACATGATACTCGTCATAGTTTACTCTTTGATAATACCTCCACTCATAATTTTTCTCACTTTATTTCTTATCTTGATGACGATATTGATATACGGGAAACTAAAGCTTGAACCCGTTCGAGGAGTGTGTACATCTAATGTGAGACTTGATGGAAAGATCGCGCTCGTGACAGGCGGGAACCAAGGCATCGGCCTGGAGACTGCCCGTGACCTCGCATCTAGAGGAGCGCAAGTGATCATCGCCTGCCGGGACGCCACAAAAGCTGCAGAAGCCATCGCCGATATAGCAGCTACTACAGGAAACAAACACGTTGAATTCAAACCTTTAGATCTAACAAAATTCAGCAGTGTGCGGAAATTCGCTGAAGACTTCAATAAATCCTATGACCGTCTCGATATTTTAGTGAACAACGCTGGCTGCGCCGGCAGCTACCCGGAGCCTACTGAAGATGGAAATGAAGTAGTGATGCAAGTTAACTACTTTGGGCCTTTCCTCCTCACAAACCTGCTGCTGGACAAACTGATCGCTTCCAAACCCAGCAGGATCATCATACTGTCGTCTTGTCTCCACAATTTCGCCAGATTACGTATTGACTACTTACATCAACCCGTTTTTATTGGAGGGATAGGCCAGTTGGTGAATTACAGCAATAGTAAATTATGCAATATTCTTTGGGTGAAAGCATTAGCTAAGAGATTACCTGAAGGGGTGACTGTGAATGCTTTACACCCTGGAATTATTAAAACTGATATCTTTAGCACGTTGCCTTTTTATGTGAAGACGGTGTTTCACGTGATGGCAGATGCTTTGATATTTAGAACAGCTAAAGCAGGAGCTCAAACAACGATACATCTGTGTGTTGCTGAAGAAGTGGAAAATGTGCGGGGGAGGTACTTCATGGAGTGTAAGGAGGGAGCTTATAGCAGGAAGGCTGATGACGATGAGCTAGTGGAGCAAGTGTGGAACAAGAGTTTAAAGGTGACGAGTACAAGTTACTAGTCAACATAATCTACACTCTGATTTTTAATCTGCTAGACCAAAATGACAGCTGAGATCTACCTATTTTATTATTTTGACATTTTTAGTTATGCTATGTGAAGTAATTTTAGTCCATCAAATTAACAATCAGAGTATATAGTGAGTTTCGTCAAATAGTCCCCAGTACCGCTCCTGTAATGTTGGCTCCACTGTTAAACATTGACAATGGACCTAAGCAACAGTGGAGCCAACATTACGGCAGAGGAACTATTTGATGGAACATACTAGTATTTATCAACGTCAAGACGTGTCGATCACGTAGGTACTTTAACTTGCAGTCCTTTCACAGTTATTTTAACCTCCGATTTTGCATCACTGACAAAGTCACAGTGATCTCTATTCTCTTAACAATTAGGATTGCTGCTGGTTGGGTTGCTGCTACTCACAAGCCTGTCAAAATTACAAAGAACTTTATCCTCCTTAAAATAAGGTTGCTGTTGGGTTGCTGCTGTCAGAGGTAAAATAACTTTGAATGGACTTTAAGTGTGTAGTCCAATTTGTGTCAGTACGGTGTCACAAACAACGAAGAACTCTTAGGGCCTGTTTCACGATTAACGAATAGCCACTACTTACCGCATAAATTGAAAAATGGAACTGAATTGGTATGAAATTTAGGAACTTAATCGTAGGTTGTGGAACAGGCCCTTAGCAGAGTTGTGCGTTATCATTAGTGTCCAAAATCCCTCTAACGTGCAGTTATTATTATGGCACGCAGGGCACCCACACAATCTTGTTATAATACAACGTTATTGATTCCGTAAAAGTCATGGTCAGCAAGAATTTATTTTTAGTGTTAGCTTTGATTTTAAGGTTCCATAGAAAAATGGCAAAAATCAAATCCAATTAATTTCGTCATGTCCGTCTGTTTGTCCGAGTACGGATGTCACACATCCATTCACTCGGAGACTATTAGCACTACATCGATGAAAATTGGAAATACGGTGCATTCTATGCACCGCTAAATAATGGTATAGTGAAATTATGTATGATTAAAATAGATAGGGATATAAACCGAGGGACGAAAAAATACATTCAACGGACTTTTTTTTTGCTTCCATTTTTTTTTTGCTTGATTTTGGCTTCCTTGTTTTAAAATATTATGATGTGTTAAGTGAATTTGCTATTAAGTCAATAGGTTTTGAGATGTGGGTTATTTTCGGCCACAACCACTGAACCGCAAGAATAACTTTGTTTTTCATAGTTTTTGAGAGAACCACTATGAAATACGAATAAATTTTTGCGGCCTCAATACTACTGTGCATGCGTTACATGCGTAAATGTTCTTCCCGACTACGGAACCCTTTACCGTGCATGGTCCGACACGCACTTGGTCGTTTCTTTTTAGGGTTCCGTACCTGAAGGGTGCCAAACGGAACCCTATTACTAAGCCTCCACTGTCCGTCCGTCTGTCTGTCCGCGGGCTGTATCTCATGAACCGTAATAGGTAGACAGTTGAAATATTCACAGTTTGTGTATTTCTTATTAATTTGTAAATGTTTTTTTTATTAATATACTTACAACAAACTTTTGATTTTGAAAATTTTTTTTTTCTTTCCCCATTTGTCTAGAACTCATCAAGTAGAGTACAAATATTATTATGGTTTTATTTTCATATGTGAAGAAATTGGGGGCCACAAAAGTTGTCAGTTTTAGACCATTTTTGTACGAGCTCTATCGCAATTAAACAAGTTAGGAATTTGAAGCTTCTGTATAACATGTACAGTCGAAAGTCGTTGTGCCTAACCCTTTTCAAAACTTTTTCGGCTGCACGTTGACATCGTAATTTGCAACGCCATTTTTTTGTTTGACAAACGGATGAAGGATTAGCCTTTTTTTTAAAGTTAATTGTTTTTGTTTGACTAATGAACGAAGAATATCGCCTAAGAAGGATGACCCTAAAATAAACAATGTCCCTTATCTTAAACATTAATTGCTGTTTTTTCTTAACTTGGTAAAAAAAAGGTTCTAACCTTTTTTTTATAATGTGCGCCGAAGCGCTATTGTTGGACAAAAACAATGCAGGCGGGGCCAGCCACTGGCCCGTGCATACGAAAAGCGCCCTTATGGGGGTGAGAGACAAAAGTCGTTGACTACTACCATACTACTGTATTTAATCAACAAATACTAAAAACGCCGATTCATAAGATATTTTGTTTAAATATGGGTGATTTTCTGCAATTGCAAAAATAACTGTAATTCACAGTATCATTATGAAATACAAAGTTATCTTTGCGATTGTTAAAATATAAGATGAAAAATATTCTTCGTTTATTATTTTGATATTTCACGGTGGTACGGAATCCTTCGTGTGCGAGTCCGACTCGCACTTGGCCGGTATTTTTTGTGTTTTAGGTAGATAAATATGCAGGCAGACGGTGAAGACACACTTTGACCTATGAAAGTTAATATACATCTAAATATATAAAAGAAGAAACTGACTGACTGACTGACTGACATATCAACGCACAGCCCAAACCACTGGGTTCAGACATTCCAAATTTGGCACGTAGGTTCCTTATGAGGTCTTGGGGTGCACTAAGAAAGGATTTTTCAAAATTCATCCTCTAAGGGGGTGAAACGGGGGTCCAAAGTTTGTATGAAAAATCTTATTCCTTGAGTTAATAGACTTGAAACTTGGCACGAATATTTATCTAAGTAAATTATAAAGTTTGTCATTTTTAGTTTTCCTAAACTACCCCCTAAAAAAGGATATAGGGGGTCTCAAAGTTTGTATGGAGTAATTTTAACGCGCGGTCTGATTAACTCGAAATTCAGTAGTTGGTAGGTACTTGAGATCAAAAACGAAGAATAACGTGTACCAGGGTTTTTCGAAATGAATGAATGAATGAATGATGAATGGGGTTTTCGGTTTGGGGAGAAGAGGGGTAGTCAATTTTATAGGACAAGTTTTACTGTGGGGCTTGATTAACTCGAAAATTGGTGGTAATAATAATCTTTCAATCAAGTTACGGAAATATCCCAAGCGGTTTTTTTAAATTCCACCCTTGTGGGGGTGAAAACAGGAAATATGGTTTATATGAAATATCTTATTCATTTAGTTAATTAACTTGAAACTTGGCACAAATACTTGCCTAAGTAAGTAATAAAATGTGTCATTCATAGTTTTTCCTCCAGAGGGAAGGGTAGAGGGTAAGGGGAGCAGAGGAGAGGGTGGTGAGGAGGAAAGGGGGAAGGGGAGGGGGTACTGAGGAGGGCAAGGAGGAACGGGAGGGTGTGGTGAGGAGCGAGAAGGGAAGGTTGATCAAGGGAAGGGGAGAGGGATAGGAGAGTGTGAGGGGGAAGGAGGTGGAGAGGGAGAAGAGGACGAGAAGAGGAGTTGTTGAGGGTAGAGGGAGAGGGGAAACCGGAGAAGGAGTGGTTAGCGGGAAGGGGATGTGGTGAGGGGGTTAAGAGGGAGAGGGGTATGGGGATGGGGAGGGTGAGGGGGTGCGAGGGGTCGGTGAGGGATTGAAAGGGGTGAGAGGGGGTGGTGAGAGGTGGGAAGGAGAGATGGGTGAGAGGGGGGGTTAGAAGGAAAGGGATGTAGTGAGAGGGTGAGAGGGAGAAGGGATGGGGTGGGTGAGGGGTGAGAGGGGGTGGTGAGGGGATGATAGAGGAGGGTGAGAGAGGAGGGAAGGGAAGGAGATGAGAGGAGGATTAGTGGGAGAGGAGGAGGGGTGAGAGGGGGTAGAAGGGGGAGGGGGAGGTTAGTGGGAATGGGATGTGGTGAGGGGTGAGAGGGAGAGGAGATGGAATGGTTGAGGGGGTGAGGGGTATGATATAGGAGGGTGAGAGGGGTGGGAAGGGGAGGGAGATGAGAGAAGAATTAGAAGGAGAGGAAGAGGGGTGAGAGCGGGCTTAAAGCGAGACGGGGAGGGATGACGAGTGCCTTTATACCTTAAAGTTGCTTTTTGTATAGCATTGATGCATTGAAGAAACCGTGCCTGACAGAAATGCCCGAAAAATTGAAAATCGGCACAAAAAACAGGAGTAAACTCCAGTCTGCGTCGGAGCTGACACACACACTTTTTTTGTTTGTTTGTACGCGCTTATCATTGGAACTACCAGGCGGACTTTAATAATTATTTATGCATTTGATAGCCCAATTCTTAAGAAGGCTAAGGCATATTTAACATCACTCTAGGACTCTTAGGTGCCGAGCAAAAAGAAAAAAGTCAGAAAGAATGCTAAACAAGAACGAAATAATAGCGTGGGCAGGCATTGCATCAGCAGCAAGGTATTTCAGAATTTTGGCAGAAGCTATCGTATCTAAAATCAAAAGAGAAGTCCTGACTGACTGACTGATTAACTGACTCATCAACGCCCAGCCCTAACCCTTGGACCTAGAAAGCTGAAATTTTAACGGTAACGGTACGGTTGTAACGGTAGTAGGTACGTTCCCGTGGGATATTTCCCGACATTCACGCGGGCGAAGCCGCGGGCAAAAGCTAGTAATTTATATTTACTATCATGAAGACCTTAGATGATGCACGGAATCCAGTATGAGCCTGCTTTATTAATTAACTACTCGTACTTATTTAATTATTAAAGCATTAGTGCATTTTACATCGAATCGGGCATGCAACTCGGATTAAACAAATTAGTACTGTTCTTTCTTTGACTTGTAAACCTGAAGGCCATTTCTCGTAGGTAAGTAGCTAAACACGTTCAAATTCTCGTAGGTAAGTAGCTAAACACGTTCAAATTCTCGTAGGTAAGTAGCTAAACACGTTCAAATTCTCGTAGGTAAGTAGCTAAACACGTTCAAATTCTCGTAGGTAAGTAGCTAAACACGTTCAAATTCTCGTAGGTAAGTAGCTAAACACGTTCAAATTCTCGTAGGTAAGTAGCTAAACACGTTCAAATTCTCGTAGGTAAGTAGCTAAACACGTTCAAATTCTCGTAGGTAAGTAGCTAAACACGTTCAAATTCTCGTAGGTAAGTAGCTAAACACGTTCAAATTCTCGTAGGTAAGTAGCTAAACACGTTCAAATTCTCGTAGGTAAGTAGCTAAACACGTTCAAATTCTCGTAGGTAAGTAGCTAAACACGTTCAAATTCTCGTAGGTAAGTAGCTAAACACGTTCAAATTCTCGTAGGTAAGTAGCTAAACACGTTCAAATTCTCGTAGGTAAGTAGCTAAACACGTTCAAATTCTCGTAGGTAAGTAGCTAAACACGTTCAAATTCTCGTAGGTAAGTAGCTAAACACGTTCAAATTCTCGTAGGTAAGTAGCTAAACACGTTCAAATTCTCGTAGGTAAGTAGCTAAACACGTTCAAATTCTCGTAGGTAAGTAGCTAAACACGTTCAAATTCTCGTAGGTAAGTAGCTAAACACGTTCAAATTCTCGTAGGTAAGTAGCTAAACACGTTCAAATTCTCGTAGGTAAGTAGCTAAACACGTTCAAATTCTCGTAGGTAAGTAGCTAAACACGTTCAAATTCTCGTAGGTAAGTAGCTAAACACGTTCAAATTCTCGTAGGTAAGTAGCTAAAAACGTTCAAATTCAAGTCGCAACCTCATTATTTATTATTTATTTATTTATTTATTCAGTAGTACACTTACATCTTATACATCTTTATGTTGGCGCAAACATAAACTCATTAGAGTTTTATCGTGCACCAAAATCATCGACCATACAATTTAAAACCAACTTATAATCATAGTTAAAATGAAACAACAACTAAAATAAAAATGAGGGTATTAAGTGAAACATTTATCTAATACTAACAAACGAGCGAACATCGGTGACCGAACTGACCGTCTTTAAAACAAAAAGTGGTGGAGGAATGTGATTTCGATTGATACAGGTTGTTCCTAAAAGTATGTTTTTAGTAATAGTTAATTTTCCTATATTTTGGTTTGTCAAGATATTGTTATCTTGACAAACCAAAATACAGGAATATAACTTAAGTAACTAAACTAAACTAACTTAAGTAACTAACTTAAGTATTATGTTTCTTTTTTTTTTACTATCTAACTTTTTGTATTCAGTTATAACATTTATTTTCATTCAATTATTATATGATATATTAATATTTTGTAAGAAATGTTGCTTTAGTTTGTACTTTATGTTTTTATAAGTTATTTTGTCCCTCAATGACATCGGTAGTTGATTAATTAGGTAAGGTATTATATACTGTAACGACCTCTTACCGTGTAAATTACTGTATTTTGGAAGTAACAACTTAGCATTGATGACACTACGAGTATTAATTTCATTGTTATTTATGATTTTTGTTTTCCTAAGATTATCATTAAAAAATTCTTCTTTTAATAATGTAAATTTAGTTTTTTCATGGATAGGTATTATTTTACAGAATTCAAATAATTTACGGTAGTCATTTTTGTACTGCTTTTTAATGTTATGCGGGACAACTGCTTTTAATATACGTAGCTGAAGTGCGTAAATTTGATCAAGGTGAGTCTTAAATGTCCTACCATAGCTAGACAAACCATAGGATATCGTTGATTCGGCCAGAGCTTTGTAAAGCATCAACAGTGTTTGATATGGAATTTTGCATTTTATAATGGAGAATTTAGCTAATATACATCTCAATTTATCACACACTCCGTTAATGTGCTCCTTCCAATTAAGTCGGCTATCAATGGTAAGTCCTAGGTATGTATGGCCAGCGACAATCAATTGTCAAAAAGTAGGTAAACGCTCGCTATACAATTTTTGACAGATTGAGACTGAGATTTGCACTCTAATTGCATAACACATTATCAATCGGAGTTGGTTTCATTTTGACAGTTCAACAACATTCATAGCGTTATTTAAGTTGTCGAGCAGACAATTTTTTTTAACATATAAAGCAATGGATTAGAAATTTGTTTCAAAATAAAACCAACTCCGATTGATAATGTGTTACGCAATTAGGGTGGAGATTGCGAACGTTGAAAATACTGGAATTGCCCCTCTGACGTATGTACAATTACTTAGTGTATAAATAAAATCAAAATTGTTATTCATTTTAATATAACTTTCCACACAATTAAACCAAGCGTATCACCGTATATGTATACGCATTTATAAAAAAATTAGGTAGGTAAGTATAAAAACTGACGGATGACTGACTGGGAAACTGACGGCTTCCGCCGCGGCTACGGCTTTGGGTTTTCGGCTTGGCTTGAAGTAGACAAAAGGTACTCCTGAAATCAATCCAGCAACTAGCACAGGATACAATCCATGAAAAGTAGAAACAAGGCTTATTAAGATGAATTAACTTAAATACCTACTTAACTACCACGTCCGCATGTCTATATAAAGGCTTATGTAATTAATTTAATTTAAAGCGATTTTAGTTATAGGCAAGCATGACGTGGATATCCAAGTCGGGCATAGCACAGAACAGATAAAGAGATCCTTGACCTCTGAAGAGACCTCTTTATCTTTTTTGTGGGGCATAGAGCAGATTCCAGTGGCGACGTGTGAAGAAAAGTAAGAGAGAAGCCGGTTTCAACTTACATACTCACCAATAAAGTAAAAATTAATTTGTTCACTTAAAAATTAAAGTCTTATCTTTACTGAATTAAACACCATCTATCGTCAAATAGCAGAAACAAAAAGA
Organism: Cosmia pyralina; assembly: GCA_946251885.1. NCBI lineage: Eukaryota > Metazoa > Arthropoda > Insecta > Lepidoptera > Noctuidae > Cosmia > Cosmia pyralina. The sequence goes on along the minus strand of OX276362.1, from coordinate 10,589,885 downwards.
AGCTACCACTACACAAACAAATCTTTCAATGTTTTAGAGAAATAAACTCAACTAAATTAGATACTATCATTCTAAAATTATTATAGGAATATAAAAGACCAAATACATACAATACAGTAAGTTGAACAGGTGAAAACTAAATAAAATAAAAAATAAATAAAAATTGTATTGATACTAGATACATTCACAAATTTGCAGGCTAAAGCGGGTAACAACTGAAATGTATAGTACAATACATGCTGATATTGATTCCCATACTAAGCTAGAGCTTGTATTTTGGGATGCAATGTGCAATATTCCTTCATCTCGTTCTCGCTGACGCATTTTTCCCATATGTGTCTCTATCATAACCAGTTGTACACCGGCTTGCTCTCGACCATTATCAAGCGGTGCCACGTGACCTAGAGTGACGTCATGACGGATCGTTATTGTATGAATTTTTAGTTCCCGATTATGGCGTTTTGGCGCCGAGTTATTTTAGAATTTTTTTGTTGGTGTTGTAATTCAAAGCTAAATAGGCGTTTTTGCTGTTTAAATGCGCGTGCGCGTGTGCGTTTGTGTATGTGTTATGGTGAATTAAATATCCACAGTGTAACTCGTGTTTTTGGCAATAGTAGACACTATATTGACTGTGCCATTTTTCAATAACGGTAGAGTAGCGAACCGCCGAAGGGAAGCCGGTAGGAATCGTGTTATTAGGTACTTTCGCCACTGGCAGATTCAAACATCGAATTCAACAATATTCATTGCGTTTGGGGCGTGCCGTTTTTACTTAAAAACACAGATGGCAGTCATTCTTGCTCATCAAGGTAACCTATATGAGACGCACGCCTCCACCGGCCTGGCCTCACTCGGCATCTGATCCAAACCTGACATCGAGTACTAACACTAACAGCCATAACAATATAAATATAACCCAAAGGAAAAAGGCACGCGATGTAAATGAAATGAGGAGAATGGAGCAAATGATGGAAGAAATGAAGGAAATGTTTTCTGAACTGGTTACTAGACGGAATGAACAAAATGGAAAAACGAATTCGTTACAATTGGCTCTCGAGGATATACGGTCCCAAAATACTGCGATCAGCTTGCAAAACTCTGAAATACGAAGTCAGAATGAATAAATCAAAGAGACAATAGATTTCTTATCAGGAAAATATGATAATGCTCTGGTGGAAATTAACGATTTAAGGGCGGAACGTAGCAATAATCAAAAGGTTATAAAAGCGCTTGAAATCAGGGTTGACTTCTTAGAAAAGCAACAAAAAGCGGCTTCGCTAGAAATTAAAAATCTACCGTCGTCAACCCTTGAAACTTGTGACTGTCTTACGGGGGCGGTACAAAAATCACCAGAGATAAAAAAAAACATATTCCGTTACAAGAGCAAGTCCGACGCGGTGGGTCCGGTCTTAGTAGAATTCACGTCGGCAACCATTAAAGAACAGTTTCTAAAGTCGACCAAAGACTTTAGCAAGCTCAACAAGGAAAATCGCCTGAACACATCCCATCTAGTTGAAAACGGACCTAAGCAACCCTTATACGTAAATGAAGTGCTCACGGCTATGACCGGACGCCTGCATTATCTTGCTCGAGAACTTACGAAGGAATTTGGTTACCAGCAATGTTGGGTTACAAACGGCAAGGTGCATATTCGTGAAAAAGACGGAATGTCAAGCCGCCTCATCAAAACAGACGAAGACCTCGCGAAACTCCGTAGGAAAAAATGACTAGCAGTTTGCCTACCACTACATGCTATCTTTTTCATTACAGTTGTGTTAACCCTAGTCTTAGTTTATACTTTTACATTAATAATTAACACTAACCCTAAAATTAATTAATTATTAGATGCTGTCTCGGTGTCGGATGCTTCGATTTGTGATCTAGAAAACTGTACTCCACCAAATTTCATAAGTACCTAATCAAACACTTAAAATCATACATAACATAAGAAGTATTTAAAATAAAAACATAGCGAGCTTTTTGACTACACTTGCTCGAACAAAACTTGACTGGGACATAATCGTATTAACCGAGTGTTGGCTCCCTAACACCTATAACATTCCCGAGTTGACGAACTATAACTATTACCTTACCAACAATAATCATACGCAAAATGAAGGTGTAGTCCTGTATTTCCATAAAAAACTGCAACTATTTGCAGAGGAGCCGTCATTCTTAGTTCCTAACTGTCTACAAGTAAAAATCGATAAAAATACTGTCCTCTTAGCGATATACCGCCCGCCAGGCTAAGACAAAGACTTAGATAATTTTCTAAATTCCCAAAAAATTATCCTAAGTAGACTATCTAAATACAATACTATAATTATTACAGGTGACATAAATATAAATATACATGAACACTCCAAGGATTCCGCTAAACATTCCTACCTAAACTTACTCGCTACCCATGGCCTTTTACCTGCTCATACAATACCTACGCGACAACAAGCTTGTCTTGACCACGTTATACTGAAAACTCGACTACCTGCTTCTAAGTACTTCAGTTGCACACTCTGCTCTAACGGATCATGAGACAGTAAGTAATATTATTTTTGTCAAAACGAATGCCTAAAATAATTACAAAAAATTGTGTTCATTTTAATTATGTTAAAATAGAGACAGACCTAAAACAACTAGATTTTAGTGAAGTATATAAAAGCCAAGATCCTCATGTGGCAGGGGAAACAATAACTAGATTAATAAAACACGTGATAGACTCAAACTCCAAATCCGGTAAGACTCCGAAATGGATTCTGGTTTACTTCGCTGTATGCGGCATCGAGACACATTGCATAGAAAATTTAAACAGGCACCTGATAACGAGATTTTAAAAATTACTATTACTAGGAACATAAACTATTGTAATAAATTATTAAGGAATTTAAAAATAGAATTTGAAAAAAAAATGAGATCAGGAAAGCTGGAAAAAACACTAAACAGTTATGGTCGGCTATAAATAATATCTCAAGCAGGTCGACAAGGAAAGCTAACACATCATCACAATTGTTAGCCACATCAAGTACAACACAAAACTCTGTAAACCATGTCAATGATTTTTTCACAAAAATAGGTGAAAAACTAGCTAAAAACATAAAGGTACACAAACAAAAGCTACAAAGGGAAACCTAACTAATAGAACGCAATCAATGGTAATGCTCCCAACAGATGAGGAAGAGGTAGCCGGAATATTAATGTCGCTCCGTAATAACTGTGCCGCGGGATGGGATGGGATGGATATCCCACCCACCGTCCAGGTCACCGGATGGTGACCTCTTAAAAAAGCATGCGGCTGTGATTGTGCCTCCGTTAACGTACATATGTAACCTTGCTCTTTCCACAGGTAAATTTCCTAATGTGTTCAAAAAAGTCATAATTCATCCAATCTACAAGGGTAGGGACAGAAGCCGTGTTGATAACTACAGACATCTGTGCTAACTGCTTTTTCCAAAGTAGTAGAACGGGTAATGAACAGCAGACTTGTGAGCTACTTAGAAAACAATAAACTTATCGCACCAGCGCAATTTGGGTTTCGCTCAGGCAAATCCACCTCTGACGCGGTCCATGAATTAACAGACTATGTGGTCACAAACATGGATAGTGGGGATAAAGTTATGGCCATATTTCTGGATCTCGCTAAGGCTTTCGACACGGTTTCTATTCCAATTCTTGTACGTAAGATGGAAAGCTTGGGAATTAGAGAACTTCCGCTGGACCTCTTTAAAGACTACCTGAGTGAGCATACCCAGAGAGTAAAGATAGATGAATTCATCAGTGAGGAACAAGTAATTAACTACGGCACGCCTCAAGGTAGTGTCCTCGGACCTCCACTGTTCCTCATTTATATCAACGATCTGGGTACGCTCACTATCCCCAATGGCAAAATCATTAGCTTTGCTGATGACACTGCCCTCTTGTTCAGTGCGAGCTCGTGGGAGGATGTCTATGAGCAAGCACAACTAGGTTTTAATATGGTATCCAACTGGCTACGCGACAATCTGTTGACTCTTAATACTACCAAAACCAATTACATAGCTTTCTCCATGAAAAACTATGGATCCTCCCAAACATTACCTAATACTATTGTAGCTCACTCTTGTTCAAATCCACTCAGCCGTAGTTGTAACTGCGAACCACTCACCAAGGCTGAGAATGTAAAATATCAGGGAATAAGAATCGACAAAAACCTAATATTTCAAGACCACATAAACACTGTGAGTAACAGATTACGGAAGCTAATTTATGTGTTCAAAACACTGAGATTTGTACTTGATAAAAATATTATGAAATCAAATCCCTCCCTCAATCTTTAATACGCTACTGCATCACTTCTTGGGGTGGAACTCCAAAAACTACCCTAATAGAAATTGAAAGAGCCCAAAAAGCTATACTGAAAGTGTCATCTTTTCGACCGTATCGCTACCCCACTGAACAGTTATATAAAGAAAATGAAGTCCTGTCAGTACGTCAACTGTTTATATTGCACGTACTGTTGAAACAACATACCCTATTGGTTTATAATCCAAGCTGTCCAGCACCCTAATTGCGTAACACATTATCAATTAGAGTTTGTTTCATTTTGACAGTTCAACAACATTCATTGCCTTATTTACGTTGTCGAGCAGACAAATTTTTCGAACATATGAAGCAATGGATAAGCAATTTGTTTCAAAATGAAAGCAACTCCATCGATAATGTGTTACGTAATTAGGGTGCAGGGGGAAAAGACGATATGACACAGTAGAGCGCCATCATCTACGTAAAAACTATTTTTACTAGGCGATTCTTTTGCTATTTGGGTGACTACTTATACAACTACTAATAAGACTACTAATAAGGTGCTAAATATATTTAGGGCTGATTGTTCAATAGTCAGATAATTTTTATCAGAGGAATAAATATGGCGGTTTGACAGTTTTTGTATGGAAAATATGTCAAACTGTCACATTTATTCTTCAGGTAAAAGTTATCAACCTATTGAACAATCAGCCCTTAGTCACACTAAGAATAAATGCAAAAAGAGGCTAACTGACTGGCTACTAGCGTTAAACTATAATGGTACTGAAAACATGCTTATAAAAACCTAAACACACAATCACGCTCTCTCACAACCCACACACACACACCCACCCCTGTTTGTACAGACACTCTTACGAGGACCTTGTTAGTTCTTGACGGAACCGAGGACCCTCCAAAAAACTGGTTTAAATACCTCGTTGGCCTTTAAGAATAAGATAGAAAGAGACAGGAGAGTAAATCTATAGTGATGAGCTTATTGGGCTATTGCTATCTCAACATTTTTCTGTATGAATTTCGGCTATCATACTGAGGACCTGAAATACACAGCTAAATGTGACCAGCGATGCACATACGAGGACTTTGTGTAAGCCAACCGAGGACCCCTTACGTAAGCCCTGCGACGTCCTTCCGAGGACGTGTTTTTACACAGTATTTCTTATAGCTTGTACAAAGTGCGGACGTTGTGTTAGACTTTACATCACTAAACCGAGGACATGGAAAATCTACTACCTAAACCATTGTACGTGTAAGATTATATAATTATCAATATCAGTAGAATGTTGCGATTTATTTCTTACACACTTTTTCTAAAATAAAGTACCAAGCGAGGACGAGTCGATGTCTTTACGTTTCTCGCACTTGAAAGTAATGGCTTAACACATGTGATTGTATCTCTCTGTTGCTTTTGACGTAAACAGAAGGGAAATAAAATGTCCAACATCGGCATTTAGCCGTAATATTCATAAAAGAATTATAACAGTGAAGCATTGTGGTGTGGTTGTTTAGTTCTAAAAAGACCTTCAGTCAGAGACTCGGAGCTCACGTTATTTTCATAATATTGTGATACCTAGCTACGTGCGGAACTGCGGACCGCGAATAAGAAAGGTGTAATGACTGTGGAGGCTTGTAAGTTTTGAATTTTATGTAAACAAAATTAAAATAAAATGAGTATTACGTATTATAATATCGTCTTCAAAATTAGCATACGCATTAGGTTTATCTAGTAACACGAAAATAATTACCAGTTTGTGCTGATGCTGCAGCCAGGGTCATTTCTTCATGACAGAACTCCTCAACAGTTGATAGCATCGTATTCAAATTTGGCATACGCGTTAGGTATATGTAGTAAAACTAAAATATTTACCAGTTTGTGCTGATGCTGCAGCCAGGGTCATTTCTTCATGAGGGAACTCCTCAACAATTGATAGCATCATCTTCAAATTTGGCATACGCGTTAGGTTTATCTAGTAACACTAAAATAATTACCAGTTTGTGCTGATGCTGCAGCTAGGGTTGCTTAAAGTAATTATATATTATGTTACGTTTTTAGCCCAAACTAAGTCGATCTCTTGTATTTATGATTTCTATAAGTCGTTTTCTAATGATGTTGCTGCTACTTGATGATTATTTCTATAAGTATAGCGGTGGTAAAAAAAATGTAAAATGATTTGTTTAATTTTAAAATAAACCTGCTTCTATATCAGTAATGTTTGTGTTGTTCTCTTTAGTACGTTCATGTTCTTCATTTCTTTGTACTTTTTGTTTGCTTCAAATCTTGCTGCTGTCATTTCACCTAGGAAGGCATCTTCTTTAAATTTTATACACGTATCCAACTCCTATGACAATACAATATTTTATGGTGCAAATCATAACGTTGTATCATCTAAACAGGTCTGATTATTCCTCGTGCACCTAGTAGCTACTAACGATTTGTTTAAGGATTCAGTCTACCTTCTATTTTCTCCTTCATAATTTTATTTAAATGATAGCACATAACTCGTCTTCTACACACGAGGAAACTGTCGAAACGAGGACTAGAATACACACTGTTCGGAAAATCTAGCAAACCGAGGTCTTTTGTGTTAAAGTTAACACATAGGTCCGCGAATACAACAAACGTGAAATGAGTGTAAAGAGCCTGTGTATGAGGCGACAGTGGCACCATCTGGTGGATACACAATGTTTGTGTAAGATTATGAATAATCTTGATCAAACCGAGGTTCAGACAATTTTTTCTTATTAAGTATACAGAAAAACTCAAATTCGCTTGCAGAATACGAATCTTTGGTCAAGTCAAACCGAGGACCCTCGAAAAGGTCCTCGGTCGTGCCTTGTGTATTCATACGCACGTCCTCGGATGGTACTTAAAACAAACACACGCATTCACCATACTACACATCTACTAACATTCATCTCGCATTCTAACCTTTAAATATTAATCAAAATTAATATTAATACATAATACATATTGTCTGATTCCTTACTACATTCTGTCAGCGCGCTTAGAATGCATAATTTACAAAAAAACTTGTTACAAAAAAGATACAACCGACTCCCAAAAAAAACCACTACAAAGTGAAAAATAACTTTAATTTCGGAAGTCGGTGTCTTTGGTTTCCTTTTAGTTTCATTTTTTGCCACCGACTTCCGAAATTAAAGTTATTTTTCACTTTGTAGTGTTTTTTTTTTTTGGGAGTCAGTTGTATTTTTTTTTGTAAAAAGTTTTTATTTTTCACTTTTTAGTGGTGCCACACATCGAATACCACTCTGCAAAATAAATTAGAATAGCATTCACATAGACTATGTGGGAAAAATACGTATTATATGATTAAAGCTAACTCAAAAGCCACTCATCAGAACTTGAAGATGAAACCATCTCAAATAAAAACTTTGCAAAAAGGCAAATATACGTCGCGCTAAGCCGAGTCAGAAGTTTGGAAGGCGTAGTTTTATGTTGACGGAGATAACGAGGCTATGAAATCTGACTTCTGACAATCAAGGCCACACATAACATACAACTGAAGTAGCGCAATTTGAAGCGGCATACAATTACCATTAAAATCTTTCTTCCTTTCGTTCTTTTTTTCTTTCTTTCTTTTTCTTTCTAAAATCATTTATAGCCAAAGTGCACCTCATGACATTTCCAATAAGCCCAAACACGGCTAGAATACATTGTTTTGTTACTGAGTTCCGGTGCCTACCTTCCGGCTTCTTCATCAGATCGGTTCGATGGTACCATTTTCATCAGATCCATTTATTTAAAGCTTCGTCATAGTCGCTAAACTGTCTTAATCGAGATATCTTATCGCCACCCGTGAAATACCTACCTACTTATTATCATTGAGAAGTTCCCATGGCCATATGTGGTCTTCTTCATCAGTTACACTTCACCATATGCTACTTTCTGAATGCAACTGCTTGATTTGTTGATGAAAATATCAAAATCGCTATATGTATGCCTGTAATTTTTGAGGAGTTCCCTCAATTCCTCATGGATCCCATCAGCAGAACTGGATTTTAATAAAAATGGGACCAATCTGGAAGTATATCATTTCAAATATAAAAAGAATTTTCCAAATCGGTTCATAAATGACGGAGTTCTGAGGTAACAAACATAAAAAAAAAGAAAGAGAACCTCCTCCTTTTTGAAGTCGGTTGAAAATGAAAATGTAAAGGGGTGGCATCCTGGTGTCCTGAAACACAGGCCACGAGCCTAGCTTAGGCACCAGTCTCCCACAATATACCTAACTTACCTGAATTATATATCACTGTCGAATCTGACCAATGTAAAATAATTTATATACAAATTGTGGTGAGAAAATAAAGTTGATTGTATTGTATTGTTCTTTTTAGTCTAAGATACGTTGTCGAGAAGCAAATTTTTAATTGAATGACTATATATGACTATTTCATGAAATCTTGACATTTGAGGATTATAGAAATAACTTACTGATTTTAATTAATAAAATTCTGTAAATACATATTTATTACGGTCGCGAATCATACTTTAATCAACATACAACATAATAGGTCCTGAAAACGATATTAAATTAAAATACTACTGGGTCCTGACTTGCAAATTATGTAAACGACCTTCACGACGTGAATCAAGAAAGATGCACATTTGATAATATTCACGCGTGGTGTCTCTACTATCGTCTCAGTCACCCGGACGTGTTCTCCGCGGCAACATGATACTCGTCATAGTTTACTCTTTGTTTATACTACCACTCTTTTTTTTTGTCACTTTACTTCTTATCTTGCTGACGGCAGCGATATACGTGAAACTAAAGATTGAACCCGTTCGAGGAGTGTGTACATCTAATGTGAGACTTGATGGAAAGATCGCGCTCGTGACAGGCGGGAACCAAGGCATCGGCCTGGAGACTGCCCGGGACCTCGCATCCAGAGGAGCGCAAGTGATCATCGCCTGCCGGGACGCCACAAAAGCTGCAGAAGCCATCGCCGATATAGCAGCTACCACAGGAAACAAACACGTTGAATTCAAACCTTTAGATCTAACAAAATTCAGCAGTGTGCGGAAATTCGCTGAAGACTTCAACAAATCCTATGACCGTCTCGATATTTTAGTGAACAACGCTGGCTGCGCCGGCAGCTACCCGAAGCCTACTGAAGATGGAAATGAAGTAGTGATGCAAGTGAACTACTTCGGGCCTTTCCTCCTCACAAACCTGCTGCTGGACAAACTGATTGCTTCCAAATCCAGCAGGATCATCATAGTATCGTCTTGGCTCCACAATTTCGCTTTCAGATTACGTGTTGACAACCTACATCAACCAACCTATATTGGAGAGATAGGCCAGGTCCTGAATTACGCCTATAGTAAATTATGTAATATTCTTTGGATGAAGGCATTAGTTAAGAGATTATCTGAAGCGGTGACTGTGAATACTTTACACCCTGGAGTTATTAAAACTGATATCTTTAGCAGGTTGCCTTTTTATTTGAAGACGATGTTTCACGTGATGGCAGATGCTTTGATATTTAGAACAGCTAAAGCAGGAGCTCAGACGACGATACATCTGTGTGTTGCTGAAGAACTGGAGAATGTGCGGGGAAGGTACTTCATGGAGTGTAAGGAGGCAGGATATAGCAGGAAGGCTGATGATGATGAGTTAGTGGAGCAGGTGTGGAACAAGAGTCTAAAGGTGACGAGCTCAAGTTAGCTTGGACTTATCTTTGTAGTTAATAACGTTGCAAATAATTAATAATATGTGATAAAATTGAGCGTACTTATCAAGGTGATAGATCGAGTGGTGCAGGTGATAGCATGTCATAAACACAGACAAGAGTGTTGAAGGTCGAATCACAATCTTGGGGTCAGTTTATAATTAATCTTATCTAAGTTACCTGGCTGTTGCAGCTGGCAACGTCGCATGTTTAAAAGTTTTTCGTGATTATTTTAATAAATTTTATTCAAAGGACATTTTCCTCTCTCAAATTCTTAGATCATTGGTATTATAAGTATGTACCTATGCTATTTTTTTATTTTAGTATCTACTCATAAAAAATTACATTTACGAAGAGTAAATACCAAAATAACTGTCAAAAAACCAATGATCTAAGAATTTGAGAGAGGAAATTGTCCTTTGATTTAAATTTATTAAAATAATAACGTAAAACCTTTAGAAATGAGACGTTGCCTGCCTACGCGCGAATAGCGCTCTTGAGCTAGGAGAATATCATCGTGTGAATGTCATCATTAGTAAAGGGCCGATGCTTCAATTGTCACATCATTATCCTTTTTCCACATCTGTCAGGCAGGATGACACATCAAAATTTTTCGTTTCTTTTCAATTTAAAAGTATTTAATTTGAAAAATTAATTGAGTCTCAATAATATCACAATGAATGTGCGCAATATGGATGGAGTTATGGAATTATGGAGAAGTGTCTTGACGCTGCGTGACAGCGTAAGCGTGGGTGACCCATGGCCGCGCGTTCGATGTCCAGCGCGCACAGGATGGATGGAAAGCAGCACATGAAGTAATGTTTTGCTCCGTTGGTGTAATTGCTGTATGGCGTTCCAGTTGGACGATAAATAAATAATAAATAAATCATTTAAACACCTGAATAAATAAATCCAATTTTACCAAATCGCAGGCTCCCGTCACCGCATTATGTACCGTGAGGCCTCAAACCTCACAGTAGGAGATTTACTGAACTACTAAATAATAAGAGAGGGACTCTAGTTATATAGGGCTGATGCCCTCTGTATTTTTAGCTTCAGATCTTAAATAAAACACTCCTACTAAATTAGTTCTACGCGGCGCCTCCACCACTATGTGAGGCCTCGAGACCTCACAGTACCGTGTCAAAAGATAGTCGCTTTTCTGTTTCGCTTTGATCCCTCTGAACCACAATGCGTCATTGTGTGTCGTCACTCGTCAGTGACTTGACTTGGTTGTCATGGAATTGGAAACGCTATTTAATAATGTGTGAGCTCACTCCTCCCTCTTTTCAATATGGACACATAGATGGACACGTTTTCGAGTGACTACGTAGGTACTTACGGTGAGGACAAAATCTAGCGATTTAAATCTTTGAGTTTTACCATAAAGAAAGATGTTGTTTGTTCTGTTTTTTATTTATTTTTATGGGTTTTACACAGTTTCTAAGGTACAAAACCAAACTTATTAAATTTTTATTTCACACATAGTTGTAATAACGATTGAAAATTGGCGCTTAGAAAAATGCCTACCTACCAAGTTGTGCAGGGAACAAAAACTGTAGGTATGACATGCTCTTCAATCATTAGAAAAATCAGCGCGATAATCGTTTTACTTTTTATGTTTTTGCAATAACAATATAATTTGAATTAGGGACTTAATTATATTTATTTGCAATATCACACTAATATTATAAAGGTGAAAGTATGTGTTTGTACGTTTGTTACTTCTTCACGCTCAAATGGTTGGACCGATTTGGATGAAATTTGGTATGGCGATAGCTTATACCCTGGATTAACACATAGGCTACTTTTTATCCCGGTCTACGCGGGTGAAACCGCGGGGCGCAGCTAGTATTCTATATAAATAAAAATCAATTGCGAAAGTACCACTACGCACATCACTTCAGAACGGCTGCACCTATATGGCTAATTCTTTTTTTGTGGTGTTTGTAATTGTCAGGACACGGTTTGTATGAAAGAAAATGTTTGAAATATTGTACGGTAAAGTGAGAAATTTTGGTTAAAAAAAGTGAGTGATACAAAAGACATTAGGGAATTTTGAATTTTGACAGAATTGACAGATTTCATCACATTTATTTGTTCAGTTTCTTAAATTGTTTTATCTGTTCCTTTCGAAAAAATAATAATTTGTTGTTTTGTGAAAAATGTAGTAAAAAAGTTTTAGAACGTTATTATTATAAGTACCAGCTATTTGCTTTTTTTTATTTGTTATGCGTAAAAGATGCGCTTCCCTGGTGCGCAGGGTGTGGGGCAGCTCCAACAGTGTCCTAAGCATGGCTGCGAGTCGCCTGTATGTAGGTACGTGGGTCACTGGTCACTGTTGTGCCGTCTCTCATGGGATGTCGCAACAGTGACCAATCGTTATTTCTTTTTTTTCCTTGTTTTTTGTTTATTGTCTGTGTTTACTAACATAGTCGTAAGTTTTACTAACAATCTTGTTGAGTCTTGGTTACTTGAATAAAGAAAAATTCTATTCTATTCTGTTATTATTTTAAAAATACCAGCAATAGTTGTCTATAGAACTCAGTGTGTTATCGTTGTGTTGTCTATTCCTCAATTGCCTTCAGTCATGGTTTATATCATTGTTAAGAAAATGCCACCAGTGAGACGTCAAAATATCGAAAAGAAAAATTTGAAAAGTTGCTGGGAAAATTGGAAAATTCGGGAAACTCAAAGTCCATTTTATACAGAAATTTTGTATGTATTGTTAAAATTTGGACAGGATAACGTCTGACGGGTCAGCTAGTAGGTAGGTATATAAGTAAAAATGAAATTTTTGGTCGTTGGTAAGCGCATCGCTTGAGAACGGCTGAACTGATTTGGCTATTTTTTGTTTTAAAATGTTCGTAATTGTCCGAATAAGGTTTTCAGGGGGAAAAATGTAAAAGTTGTCCGGATTATTGGATAAATCGGCAACGTCTGTTGGGTCAGCTAGTTTGCAATAAATAATATTAATTAATATATAAAACTAAACTAAAGTGGCTGATATGGGCTGAAAATACAACAAAAAAAATAGAAAAAAAAAATAGTACGCGTTCAAAAGGCCATAACATCACGTGCGTCTTGCGGTCCTTCACCTCGTGATCAAATGTGATCAGCAGTAAATATAGTAATTTGGAGTTAAACGTTTTGAAAATCATTTAGTTTCTATTATAAACCGATAAAGTCTACGTTTTGTGGATTTCGCCAACTTAGTAAAGTCTATCTATTTGTCTACATAGCATAGAATAATGAAAATTTTCAAGCGAGCAAAGCCGCGGGCTTACTTAAGTAAATTTACTTTATTTTTAAGTAAATACTTAAAAAATAAAGTTTATTACCTATGTAAATAAGTAGGAAGTAAAATTACTTTAACGTTGCGCGTCCAATACACGATACCTTCAGGGTAATGTTAGGTTTGCCTCGCTACTGTAGTGCGTCTGATATGTTTGCGCGTGCACGAACAGACGATTTCTACGCTATCTTGCGCAAGAGAGTCGCCTCAGTTTTACCTAAACAGAGTGAGGGAGGCTCCCAGTATTATCTTGAGGACATTGAGTGGTGAAGTCGACAGTCCCTTCCTTGGGCATTGGGTACATACGCATTTGTGTACACGGTGTCTGTAGCGACGCGGTCGGGGTGAAGTTGTGGTTGGTGGATGAAGTTCTGACCTACATTACTTAATTTGAATTTTATTCATTGGTTTTGCCCAATCAATTTCTAATTATAATATAATCAACTAACATAGTGTTGTAAGTACTGTAGGTTGTGGAGGTCAGACAGGCAGTCGCTCCATGTAAAATAATGGTATTCAGCTGCATCCGGTTAGACTGGAAGTCGACCCCAACGCAGTTGGGAAAAGGCTAGGCTGATTGATAGTGTTGTAAGTACCTAAGTATATTGTGACTAACCAAAATATGGAAATACCTTGTCCGAATTAAATATTTTAATTTAAATTGAATTGAATTACTTTCAATGTATTCATACACGAGCCAGCTACAAGTAAGTGACTGAACTATCAAATGAACTGTCTCCCGAACCAGCCTCATTTACGAATCAAATTAAAAAAACCCTCCAAGTGCGTGTCGGACCACGCATAATGAAGGGTTAGTTGGTAAGAATTTATCCCAAAAACAAACTCAACCCTGTAGTTGAAAAACATGTTTTCCCATACATCGATATAACTCACGGTCAATCCTCCAACTGCAAATGTAAGTTTGTTATTGCATAAAAATATTACTATTATATTAATAATATTTCCTTTATTTTATTTACATACATATGAATTATATTTTTAAATATTTTTATAAAAACATAAAATTAAAAAAACATTTAAAAATATAAAAAATAGTAGCCCACCGGTATCGGGAACAGGGTCCAAGCTACCGGTGGTCAGGGCTCTAGAGAGAGGAACCTCCTCACTATGCGTGCCGTGTCCAGGAGTACTGCTTTCTGAATCAAGCCCTTGACCCAGCCGCGCAATGAGAGCCTCCTGAGGTGTTGGTCGAGACTCTCCGCTATTAGGCCATTAACCGTAACGATTATCGGTACAATGATTGCAGAGTCCACGTCCCACATGTCGACAACCTCGTGTGCTAAGTCAAGATACTTGATTTTTTTATCTTTCTCAGCTTTCACGAGATTCTCATCATGAGGGACAGCGATATCAACAATCATTGCACGGCGCTCTCGTCGATCTATCACCACAATATCAGGCTTATTGGCTACAATAGTCCTGTCAGTGATGATAGATCGATCCCAGTACAATGTGGCGTGACCATTCTCGAGAACTGGGTCGGGCACATACCTGTAATATGGTACTTCGGATTCCACAAGGTTGTACTGCAAGGCATGTTGCTGGTGGATAATCCTAGCCACAAGATTGTGTCTGTGCAAGTACTCGCCGTTAGCAAGACGAGAACAACCGGAAACAATGTGTCGGATTGATTCACCGGGACGGTGGCATGCCCGACAGATGTCAACCGTACCATCCTTGACAATGTATTTCCGATAATTATTCGTCATGATAACTTCATCCATAATTGCACAGACAAAACCTTCGGTTTCCCCGAAGAGGTCGCCGAAACGTAACCAGGATACAGACGCCAAAAAGTCTACATCAGGCCCATGGAGGGCCCGGAAAAAGCGTCCGTGAAGCTCTTTGCCTTGCCATACTTCCTTACGATCGTTAGTATCAAGTACTACAGGTTTGCGCCAGTTCTCTTTTGCCAAGGAGAGTGGGGTGAGGCCCTTGTCCACCGCGACCACATCTCGATGCATCCCCACGTCGGCTTCTAGGAAATATTCCCTGAGACTGCATATCTCGCGATTGTGGAGGGTCTTAGCATTTAAAAAGCCTCGACCTCCACACTTTCGCGGGATATACAGTCTCATTACCGATGACCGTGGGTGATGCATTCGATACGCAGTCAGTAGCGTACGGACTCTCCTATCCAGGGCGTCGAGTTCGGTCTGAGTCCATTTGAGTATACCGAAAGAGTACATCAAGACCGGCATGACCCAACCGTTGAAGGCGCGCACCTTGTTTCCGCCTGATAGAAGACTATTAAATACTTTCTTCAGGCGGCCAAAGAAGCGCTCCTTCAACGATTGCTTCATGTCAGTAGCATTGATGCCCAACGCTTCCGACATACCCAAATATTTGTAGGTTTCGGTTGACGAGAGGGATCTAAGATGTATGGAATCCGAGAGTTGGGTTCCCACGGATTCCATAATCTCCCCTCGCTTTACATGCATGACTGCACATTTTTCCACACCAAATTCCATCCTGATGGCGCTACTGAAGGTTTCTGTTACCTTCAGTAACTCCATCAGTCGCAAATTGTTGGGGGCAAAAAGTTTTAAATCATCCATGTAAAGGAGGTGAGATATCACTTGACCACCTCTTCTCAACCGGTAACCTAGACCTGAGTCCTCCAGCAGTGTGCTTAGAGGATTCAAGGCTAAGCAAAACCAAAGCGGACTCAAACTATCGCCCTGAAATATTCCCCGCTCAATCCTGATCGGTTCATCGATCCTTCGGATCTGCTGACATCCTGGATAGAGAAGGACCGTCCTCCATTGCCCCATACACGACATCAAGAAGGTGCGTAGAGTTGCGTCTATTTTGTACAACTCCAGCACCCTAATGAGCCATGTATATGGTACCGAGTCATAGGCCTTCTTGTAATCTATCCAACATGTCGACAGATCTTTCCGGGATCTACGAACCTGTTGGCTTATGGTCATGTCTATTAGGAGCAGCTCCTTAGTACCGCGGAACCCGTTCTTACATCCATTCTGAGACACAGACATAATTGAGTTACTATAAATATGGTGTGCAATTTTTGCTCTAAGAATGGATGTAAGGACTTTATAGACCGTCGGTAAACATGTGATTGGTCTATAGTTTTTAGGTTCCGCTGTACTACCCGATTTATGGAGCAGGTGGGTAACTCCTGTCGTAAAGAACAGTGGTAGCGACCCAGTCTCTAAAGATGACTGGAATTGCGAGGCTAAGCAGGCGTGTGACCTTTGTAGCCATTTAATCCAGAAATTGTGCAGTCCGTCCGGTCCTGGAGATTTCCAGTTAGGTAACGGACGGACTGCACAGGCCACATCCAGAGGACTAATGTTAATAGCCTCCATGTCTGGTATTGAATCACACGCTTGCTCAACAACACGCATCCAATCACCTTCAGTGTGACTGACGGGCACCGACCAAATGCTTCGCCAAAAAGCACTCATGGTCTCATTATCCGGTGGATGCACGTCAGTCACACCTTGAGTGGGAATAGGCCGCTCCCATGTTCTGTATACCCACCTTTCATCACTCTGGAACATGCGGTTCTGAGTGTACCGATCCACTCTTCGCCTATACCGACGAATACGGTTTGCCCATGCATAAACTTTCTGCTTCAGGAAGTCGATGCGCTCTGTGACACAGCATACATATTCACGAGGACTAATACTAGTTCCCGAGAATGCCCGTCTCACAAAGCGCATCACCCTGGGGCGTGTATTGCCCTCCCTGAAGCAGATAAGCTTCCCAATGAGTACCCTGGCCTCATTAATACGACGCTCAATCCTGCACTGCCAGGCTGGTGCGGCTGGTTTTGGCCGTGTAGCTTGGTCAGTGTTTGGAAATTTGACACGAGCTACACGACATGCCGCAACAGCCGTGCAATACAGGATTGAGTGTGTATCGCAAAGATCTGCGCTGCTTTCAATAAAATTTGGTAACAGCGCATCCAGAGCACACACCAGTGCTCTATTTTTTTTATTCATGGGCAAACAAATAATATTAATAATAATATTATTATTAATGTCTTTGGCTTATCTCGGGACCCTGGGGTCCCGGACCTTTGGAAGGCGTACAAGGGGCCGAAGCCAACTCGCAGAGGCCCCTTAGACATTTTCAAATGACGAGGAGGCACCAGCCGACGATTACCCCTGTATGCACTATGCAAGTGCACCCAAGGACAACCACCGGTTGGTGCAGGACTATTGCAGAACATGGAAACAAAACACATTGGGCCTATGGGTTTGGGTGGCTACATGGATTGGGTACCTTGAACTATGGAAGAACTATGTCCCCTGCCTGACCAATGTTATATAATATACACAGATAAATTGGCAGGGGGTGACTTGCACACTCAATAATGGGCCCCCGGAAACGGTCGCTAGCACATAGTGACGTAGCGACAAGGGGCAACATGTCCTGAGGTGCTTGAGGAGTGGAGAGGTATTCCACGGCTCTCAGAACAATCCCAGAGCCCGGAAGATGGTCAAGATCCCTACAAGCACTTACTGGAATACTTCCTACCTCCGAGCACGTTTGCTCTTGCGAATCTCCACTCAAGCCGGCCAATAAAGGCAAGAATGAGGTGGGAGCTCTGTTCCCGTCACTGTTCACTCCAGCCGGCCAATAAAGGCAAGCCAGAGGTGAAGAACAAGACTGCTCCCGGGAAGTAGGGTCCGTGGGGTCGCTACTGCCCAACAGCTCGCCACATGCTGCCCTACGGGTTCACGTATCTCTCTTGGTCTGGCTCCTCACCCTAGACCTGTTTCGGCAAAGTAAACTCCACCGGCACAGACCCAGAGTTCGGAGCGCGCAAGCCCCACCACGACGTCAACGTAGAAATACGGCGTTAATATTATTATTATTTATTATTATTTTATTATTATTTTTACGAGTATGTGATTAAAGATTTTCGTACTTTTTCCTTTATGCGTGCTGAGAGACCTTGCTTCTTGCCAAACATGATTCTAGGTCAGCGGGAAGTAGTGGTTTTGATTTGTTTGCGACTATCAAAATATGTCGCGTAAATGGCCGTATTTTTTATTGCGTTGACTTGGAAGCTTAATTTTTTTAGAGCTCCAGGTACCAAGGTACTTATTTGATTTAAATTTCAACTTGATACCTCCACGCATTCTTGAGAAAAAGGATCTTGACAGACTGACAGACATACGGAAAACGAAGTGATCCTATAAGGATTCCATTTTTTCCTTTTGAGGTACGGAACCCTAAAAACAAATCAAACGTTTACATTATTTGCTAGAAATACATTGTTTCTGTAAAGGTGAGGAGATCATATTTTAATCTAAATGTCATTGTATTCTGCCTGCAAGAAAGCGTGCAACGCGCATAAGTTATAGTACTATAATCACGAATCTAAAATGACGTTATATCCGCACTCATCCGTACCATGACAAGCCGTGGGCCCAAAATTTGTAAGTGCTATTTCGGATCTCTCCGGTCCTGTGCACATAACTCCGGAACGTGTCACTTGAAAAGTGAAAGGTTGTCTTTCCTTATCCAAAGACTGCTCAACACAAGCAAGTGAGACGAGATGGCGGATGACTGGAATAACTTGTGCCCCACGGCCCACGGGGGTCGAGAAGATGAGAATGTTGAGATGAATGTGTGAACTTGTGGAGGGTCGAGCGTAAAAAAGTGAGAGAGAGCTAAAAGCAGAAGAGAAAGTAAAGTTAGAAATATAAAAGTGGCGCCAGTGACAGAAAAGTTGTATTATCTAATACAACTTTTCTGTCACTGGCGCCACTTTGGCATGTGATGAGAAGGTATGAAACGCATGACAAACCAAGTGATGAAAAAATATTAGAGATGGGCCGAATGTGGTTTGAACCGAATCCGAACTTCGGCCGAACATTCGGTTAAAATGAAAAGTTCGGCCGAACTTCGGTTCAATTTCAAGCGCTTTCGCGAGAGCGACACGTCGTGACTTGCTTACGCATTTATTTCAATATTATTGCTAGATGTACCCCGCCCCCACACCGCGCTCCCACCGCGTGGCCCGGAACCGACCAGTCATTAGCAAATACGGCATAGGCGTGTCGCGTGCGATTGTTTACATTGAACAAAAATAATTGTTATAAGTGGAGTAAGTTGTTGCGGTCGCAAATCATATTTTAATCAATATACAACCTGACACTAACTTGCTAATTGCAAAAAACGCAAGAAAATTTGAATTTCGTGGGCTACCTTAGAGCATCCACCTTAATTTGATTGTTTAATTTGACCTATACTCTTTGTAATAAAAAAATATTTGATGTTAATGAATGTTTAGTTTGTGAACCAAAAACGTGATTTTTTTATTCAATTTACGAATTGTAATCCAGATGTTTGTTAGAAGAATACTAAGTTTATTTCATTTTTGTAATAGTATCTCTAATTAATTAGGCAAAGATTTTCAAAACTAATAAGAAAAACTGTAATTTAATTTAAGGTTTACATTTACAATCTTCATATCTAAA
This sequence comes from Cosmia pyralina, assembly GCA_946251885.1. Lineage (NCBI taxonomy): Eukaryota > Metazoa > Arthropoda > Insecta > Lepidoptera > Noctuidae > Cosmia > Cosmia pyralina. Next base: position 10,570,121 of record OX276362.1, on the reverse strand, counting down.
ATAAATGACAATGACTGAGTTAAAGACATAATTTTATTTTACAGTAATGCTATTCTAATTCTATTGAATTACAGTCAAAATAGTGCAAGTAGGTATTATTTTTCTTGTGCCGAATGTTCGGCATCTGAACCGAATTTCGGCCGAATGCCGAAGTTCGGTTCAAGCTGCCGAATTTCGGTTGAACCGAATGTGAACCGAATTTCGGCCCATCCCTAATAAATATTGATGGATGGAAAGGGCCACTGTGACACTTAACCCTTTAAAGGGGTTGTCAGCAGGTAGGTAGGTAGGGGTTTGTAAATAATAACCGCTAACGCGAGCGGGAACGCCACTTAAAAAAAACTAGTCGATTGTACCACCCGCTGACGTCATTCGGCCAGCTGCGCGCGTTTGTTTACAAACTGCGATAGCGTATGCTATATGCTCACTATCGAATTTAACACCATAAAAACTATAAAATCGACACCCATGATGACAAATATGAAAATTTTCGCAACCGCCATCTTCGATTTACATTATTAACGTCACTATCGACTTTAACACCCTCGAAAACCATGAAAACGACGACAACCATGATGACATTTTCGCAACCGCCATCTTCGATTTACATTATTAACGTCAATATCGGCTTTAACACCCTCGAAAACCATGAAAACGACACCCATGATGAAACATTTTAAAATTTTCTCAGCCGTCATCTTGTATTTTATTTTGACCAAATTCACAGCTTCTGAATTGTGTTTTTGTGTGAATTCAAAATAAGAAAGTCGCATTGGAGGTGTCGTTTTTACCAGTCGACTTCTATTGCAAGCCGCGTTAAAGAACGTCGTTCCAAAAATCTTAATCGAATATGTAAAACGACAGCAATATATACATGTAAATAATGTTAAAATAAACAAGCTAGGTATTCGACCCTGCATTCATCCATGTATAAATAATTCAGTCAGTCAGTGAGAGGTGCATTGACGGGTCAACCGTGTCAACATGATACTCGCTGTTGTTTGCTACCTACTGGTAATACCTTTCATTTTATTTATAACATTGTTTCTGTTCATTTTTTCGATATCACTATATGTGAAACTAAAACTAGAACCCGTTCGAGGAGTGTGTACATCTAATGTGAGACTTGATGGAAAGATCGCGCTCGTGACAGGCGGGAACCAAGGCATCGGCTTGGAAACTGTCCGGGACCTCGCATCCAGAGGAGCTAAAGTGATCATCGCCTGCCGGGACGCCACAAAATCTGCAGAAGCTATCAACGATATAGCAGCTACCACAGGAAACAAACACGTTGAATTCCGACCTTTAGATCTATCAAAATTCAGTAGTGTGCGGCCATTCTCTGAAGATTTCAACAAATCCTATGATCGTCTCGATATTTTGGTGAACAACGCTGGCTGCGGTGGCCTAATTCCAAAGCTTACTGAAGATGGAAATGAAGTAGTGATGCAAGTGAACTACCTCGGGCCCTTCCTCCTCACAAACCTGCTGCTGGACAAACTGATCGCTTCCAAACCCAGCAGGATCATCATTGTCTCATCCGTGGCCCACAATTTGGCAAGATTACGCGTCGACGACTTACTTCAATCAGGCGGAGAGGGATCGTGGGGAATGTTTATAAACTATGCAAATAGTAAATTATGTGATCTTCTTTGGACAAAGGCTTTAGCAAAGAGATTACCTGAAGGAGTGACCGTCAATTGTTTACATCCAGGAGTTGTTAAGACTGATATATTTCGAAGAATGCCTACTGTAGTAAAGAAGATGATGTATGTTGTCTTCGATATATTTTTTAGAGGGCCTAAAGGAGGGGCTCAGACGACGATACATCTGTGTGTTTCTGAAGAAGTGGAGAATGTGCGGGGAAGTTACTTCATGGAGTGTAAGGAGGCAGCATATAGCAGGAAGGCTGATGATGATGAGTTAGTGGAGCAAGTGTGGAACAAGAGTATAAAGGTGACGAGCTCAAGTTACTGATGGTGACATATTCTAATATTGATCAAAGTCGAGACGTTTCGATGGCGTATTAGATAGTTTAACTTACGTGTGTCGATGGTAGTCCAATTTGTGCAATATATTGAGGATTATATTATCTGTGCCCAGAGTTAGCCGACGTTCGCACGGACGTAAAAATATCGCGGCGGGATTTTATCGCGCACTGGATTTTCAACTCTATTTGTTGAGCCGAGTATTGAGAATCCAACCTAACAACAACAGAATGCATTCTAGCGCGGCAAAAAAACACACTGTTGAATTTTCAACTCTCGGCGCTAAGCAAAAACCAGTTGAAAACCCAGTGCGCGAAAAAAAATCGTTGCGACTATTTTTACGTCCGTGCGAACGTCGACTTAGTGCGAAGTATTTTGCGTTGTCAGTTCCCAAAGTTTCTACAACGACTTCCAACAGGATTGACGTATAAAGGGTCCCCGAAACGATCAAAATTTTTACATGATTGATGCACAAAGATGAAGATGAGAAGTGCTATTTGAAGCGATTGACAATATTACTACAATAGAAATTTAATGACAATTAATCACTTGCGAAAGATCGTTTCGGGGACCCCAAAGCTATTAGTTTTGACTTTTCCATCATATTTATCGCTGATAGAATGTCTCTTTGTCTATGCTCTTAGGTTGAAATTGTTCATTCGTTTTCTATGTGTAGCTAATTAAGGATCGTTGTTCGTTGTGTTGTTGTTGTTGTTGTTGTTGTGCAGGATGATCAATGAATCTAGAGTTCTAGACATATCTCGTACGGGTTTAAAAACATCCTTGAAGGTCATTCACATTGTGAATACAATGTGAATACATTGTAAATAGGTGACTACTCAGATTATAGAAGAAAGGCAGATAGAGCGCGCGGAACACTGAAAGTGAAGCCAAAAAAGCAAATACAAATTCAAAAACGAATTCAATCTCGAGTCAAATGTACATATGTATAACTGTTCTCTGCATTTTTCTGAGACAATAAATCATTTATTGTCTCAGAAAAAAAACAAATATTGTCTCAGAACAGTTACACTGACTAGAGATTGAATTCGTTTTTGAATTTGTATTTGCTTTTTTGGCTTCACTTTCAGTGTTCCGCGCGCTCTATCTGCCTTTCTTCTATAATCTGAGGGTGACTACCTAAAGATGTTGACTAATTCATTATGTACATTTTGATTAGCCTATTGTATATTATGTTAAATAAATAAGTGTTGTGATTATATTGTGATAGTGCGTTGATCCCAACATTACTAAACTTTTACTGTACTTACTTAATTTTACTTTACTCAATTTTACTAAACTTAATTTTACATATCATAAGGTACAATTTCCAACTCTGTGTGAACAGTTATTTTCCACTGTATGGACTTATAGTAACTCAAAACTCAAACTCAAAGGCACTTATGAATTGTCAAGGGGTCGGTCAGTCTCAGCCAGTAGCAGTTACCCATTCCAAAGCGTTGTAGGTTCCTATATGGAGAAGAACGGGCAGGAAATTCCACGAACACTCTTCTAAATCAAAGGACATATCCGAAAATCGTTTTTTATTAGTCAATAATTCTAACATGGATATATTTGGATAGACATACCAAAAACTAATAGTGGTTCAACTACCTATATCATACATTTATAAAGGTCTCCAATTTTGATAAAAATAGTTTTTCATTTTATTGTGAACTTCCTTTAACAAACCTTTCTAATTATCTAGGACTAGCACTTCCCGCGTGACTTCGCCCGCGTGGAAATCGGAAAATATCCCACGGGAACGTACTACCGGGAAATCCTTCCACAATCCTTGTCTACATTATAAAGGAAACCTCTGTGCAAAATTTCAGCTTTCTAGGTTCAAGGGTTTGGGCTGGGCGTTGATGAGTCAGTCAGTCAGTCAGGACTTCTCTTTTTATTTTTTATTTATATAAAGTGAACACACCCCAAAACTGTCATTACCTACTCTGAGTCAATATTTGATTTATGATGATGATATTAGAATGAGGCCTCATCAGGCCTGTCGCCTGTCAGTCAACACTTTATGTCATATTTGACAGCTGAATAGAATCAATCATCTGTCAATTGTGACATTGTCAGTGTGTGGGAGGTTTTGTTTGGGTTGCCATCAATAAATAAAATATTTAAATAGTTTATAATGTTTCCCCTAAATGGGGGGGTCTAAAAATATTATTTCAGTGGTTCTAAGTTCCTTATTTTTGTCTTTTTTATTTAGGTGTAGTTTGATGCTTGTTATATTTTTCTCAGAATAAAAAACCAACGTCCATACAACAAGCGGACATCTCCTTTATATTGGTTACAACAACCATGCTAGATGGCTCTCTGTATCGTGTGTCCCACGACACCGTCGGATTTTTGTTATTTGATTTTATCTTCATGTTTTTAATGCTTTTGTTAAATAAGTGTGCAGCATACAAACGAAACGTAATAAAGAGATAATGTTGAAATAATTAAATAATATTTAATCTTCACCTTGAAACATAGCTTACATAATCAAATTCAAATTCAAAATAATTTATTTTCTCTTCACAAACAAATGAAATTATGAACAAATTAAAACATGCTTAAAAATTATATGACAAAGTTTGTGAGAGACTGGTGTCTGCACTAGGAATACCTGTATAGCAGATCACCATAATGAACGGGATGCAGCTGCATAATTATTTAATTAAATACTTAGGTACTCTTAGTTACAGCAGCTAACAGAAGCTTTACATTTTGTTCATTTTTGTCTTTAATTGGGCTTCAATGTACAGGAGAACATGTTTTTCAAATACAATGTTAAGTTTGTTTATGGGATAAATTCTTTTCAACTACGGAACCCTTTTGTGCTAGGTCCCACATGCAGTTGGCCGGTTTTTCTTGTAGAGCCTTCTTAGCTGTGATAGTTTTCTTTTTAACTTCGTTAAAATGTAGACGTCGCAGCCAACTGATTTAATTAGCCCGCCTAGCCTTTAGAAGTTTAGATTAACACACTGTCACACTAATAACATAACACAACATCATACAACATACTCATTGCACATGCAACACATAATTATGCATTTACATATAACATTGTTTTAGTTAGTACCTACTTTGGCTTTTCTTCAATAATCATAAAGGCGAAAGTAGGTGAGTGTGTGTGTGTGTTTTTATGTTTGTTACTTCTTCACGCTCAAACGGCTGGACTGTTTTGGATGAAATTTGGTATGTAGATAGCTTATACCCTGGATTAACACATAGGCTACTTTTATTCCGGTCTACGCGGGTGAAACCGCGGGGAGCAGCTAGTAATATATAAACTATTTATTTCGGGCGACACAGGCCCTAAACATATATATATATATATTTGAATATAAACAAAACGTGTGTTAATAAATAGTTAGTAGCACTTCACTTTGCACTAGCTTGACTTTTGCCTTTGAAAGTACAGAAGCCAGCACATCAAGCTACTACAATCTGTCAAATTTCTTAATAGATTTTCATCTTTATCGCTAAAGCATTAGGTTCAAGGTTGATTAGGAAAATTTGACAGTTTCGGGTGGCTTGACCTACTGGCGTCTGTACTGTACCTAGTGCTCGCCTGCCGCAGCCGAGGCACCGCTCGCTTCCCTCGCTCTGCTCGCACGCGGTTGGTCACAGTTGAGGATACAATCCCGTAAGTATTTTTTAATCCCGGGATTGCGGGATTTTCGATGCTCGATCTCGGGATCCCGGGATTTAGAAATAAAAAATAAAAGTGGTGATCTGAGTTTGGTTGTGCACAGACTAGAAGTACACTCAATTGTTAAAATGTTGGTAATATCACTAAGTGTCCCTACCTAATGTTTGTGGCTTATGTGTGTTTGCTGTCAAAAGCAAAATCATATTGAATAGGATAGGAGTCGAATTTAAAAATATCAGAAGGCCTATTCTCGTACTTACCTAAAAACGTTCAAATTCAAGTCGCAATCTCATGCCAGCGACAATCAAATGTTAAAAATGTAGGTAAACGCAATACAATTTTTACGTCATGCTCCCTGGCGGAACCACCTTTGCTTTAACAAGTATAAGTTACATAAAAAAAGTCTATGAAATGTCTATAAAATTCTAGTCCTATTAATAAAAAGTCTATATCTCTAGTTTCGACGTAAACTTTTATTTAAAGTGGTTGCGCTGCGGAGTATCCTTCCCGGCGAAACCACCTTGATATATCTATTACTATACATAGTATAAGCAAATATGGTATCAAATAATTCTATAACAATTCTATATTGAACTAGTACCATCAAATCATCAATCTAATTAAAAAATACGAACAAAACAGTGCCTCAAACTTTCTCTTTGAAATAGTCTCTAAGCGCCTAGATAAAAGTTTTTAGCAAATAACGTTTATGTGAAATATTACACAATGTTCTTCCAGACGTTTAGTTTATTAGCATACAAATAATAATATATTTTCTTGTGTTATATTATTAGTTTTAATAGTATTATATTATAGAATATTAGGTCTTTACCTATGAAATTGCCGTTCTGCAGTACTGGTCATTTCAAATCAAAATAATTTTTGTTTGGCTAAGAATTCTAATTTCAAATTAATTTTATTTTAAAAACATGGATTTTTTTTCCCAAAAGTAGTCATTTGTTTATTGATTAGTGTTACATTTTCATCGCATTTCAATCTTTTTCGTCATCATGGATACGTTAAAAATTCGAGTAATTATGGAATATGAGTACCGTCGTGGCAGCAACGCGGCACAAGCGGCACGCAACATCAACGACGTTTACGAACCTAACACTACAAACCAACGCACCACTTGTTATTGGTTTGCTCGCTTCCGTTCTGGAAATTTCGACCTGAAAAATGAACCTCGCGGTCGTCCGAAGACTTTGGTCGACAATGACGAATTAAAGGCGATTGTGGAAGCTGATGATACACAATCTACGGCTGAATTAGCAGCAGCTTTCGACGTTAGCGTCAAAACAATATTGGTCCATTTGCGTCAAATTGGCAAGGTAAAAAAGCTTGACAAATGGGTGCCCCACGAACTCAATAATCGCCAGCGCGAAGTACGCGTCGAGACGTGCCTTGCAGTGCTCAACAGACACACAAATGAAGGAATTTTGAACCGCATTGTTACCTGCGATGAAAAATGGATTCTGTTTGATAACCGCAAGCGCTCAGCAAGTTGGTTGGATCCTGGTTCAGCACCTAAACAATGCCCTAAACGAAAACTTACCCCTAGAAAAGTGATGGTCACTGTTTGGTGGTCTAGCGCCGCACAGTGGATCGTCCCCATACAAGAGGTCGGACATAGAATTAAAAATTGAAAAAGTATTTAATTGAAAAAAATGAAATATGCAGTTGCATTACTCTATTAAGGAACTACAAAAAATGTTACTACAATTTTTTTATTTGACCAGTACTTTATGAGCAATTCGATGAAAAGTGTTATTTTTCTATGGAAATGGTCACAAAAATGTCTGTATCTCATGATTCCCTCCTTGTTTCGATTTGCGGTTTTCACTACTGTTATCTACCCATTTTATGCCACATTTTCTTCAAGGACACATGGTGCCCCCAGCGACCCCCTTCCGAGATATTTTGCTTTTAGTAACTTTACTTTTTATTGTATAACTGATGATATGGAGGTACATTAAGTATATTCATTACTGAGAATAAGTCATCCCTAAGTAGTTCCTTAAATAACAGGTGCATTTACGATTACTTTAATGACTTATGAACGCTTCTGTTGCCATACAACAAACGCGTTAATGAGTCCTTAAGTGAAGATTCCCAGTACTTGCTTAATCTAATTAGTTATTGTAATTACTATGTTAACAGCCCTTAATCTCTGCATTGTTATTGTCTAATGTCATCATTAGCTTATCAAATTCATTGCTAGTTGCCTACTTGCTGCCCTATATATTTGAGTGTGTTTAGCAAATGTAATTCAGTTGTAATTATAACTTCTACCAAGTGTTGTCATTATGGCTTTCCGTGGGTTTTCTACTTACCTAGATCTTTACGTTGCTCTTCGTAATCATAAAGATCTTCGTGACTATGACCATTTATTTAACACATTGAAGTCGAATACTAACGTCCAGTTAAGTGAAAGTGATGTGACGGATCTCAAGAACTGGTGTCGACGATTTTGCTATAGGGTTTACACCAAATGGGTGCAATCAAGAAGGACAGTTGACAGGTTCATTAACAAGAACGAAGAGTGGTTAAATTCCGATATCGTTTGGCCAGATTGCTTTAAAGAAAATGTTGTTGACACTGAAGAAGCAAATGAAAATGAGGCAGAAGAGGTAGTCAGTCCATCAAAATCAGATGCATCTACTTCAACATATACATCTCCTCGCAAACGCTTTGAAGATTTATCAACTAGACACAAAAGAAGACGTGTTAATGAAAATGTTACTAGTTGCAGTCGTCCGGATGAGCTTTTGCATACTGTTGAAAGTATACTTAAGTCTGCCGGAAAAAATGATATAGCCAGAATAATGAAAAATTTGCTGGAAAATCCTGAACACGTCTCAACAGTTATAAATGTCCTGGAAACTAAGCAGAATCCTCCGCTTCGTGAAGTTCCTACTCACAAAGCACTTGCTCTTTACGTTTACTTGCAGTTATCCAAGTGGCGTTACATCACACTTCGGGACTTTAGTTTAAAAGAAGGTCATGCGAAATACCCAAGCTACTACTTGTTAGTTAAAGAAAAGCTTAAATGCTACCCGGCAAAAGAAGACATAACTGTGACTGAAACTTCCGCAAAGATACGTATCCAAGCCCTCCTTGATCTCACCGTTAGGAGGCTGATCGATTCACTTGAATCAAATTTTGATGCTGGTGAACAACTTGTGCTTCACAGTAAATGGGGTTTTGATGGAGCTTCAAGTCAAAGCATTTACCATCAAACGACAACAACAAGTGAACAAGACTTATCCAGTGTATTTATGGCAAGTCTTGTACCACTTAAGTTAGTGACTTCTAGTGGAAGTATAGTGTGGCAGAATGATCGGCCATCGTCAACCACATATTGTCGCCCGATTTCATTTACATTTATGAAAGAAACGGAAGCGAATGTTAAGGCTGAAATGGAAATATTTGAGACCGAGATTCGTGAACGGAACCCGACTGATTGCGGCAATGCTACTGTTACTCACAATCTATGGCTAACCATGATTGATGGTAAGGTACATTCAATCATATCTGGTACATCGGCAGCAGTGTGTGATTTGTGCAAAGCTCGCCCAAGCGAAATGAATAACTTGGAAGAAGTGAGAGCTAAACCCGTGAATACAGATTTATACAAGCATGGATTTAGTTCATTGCATGCTTGGATTCGGTCCATGGAATGTTTATTACACATTTCTTACAGAATGGACATAAAATCATGGCAAGCAAAAGGTGACGAAAATAAAAAAAAAGTTAAAGATAAGAAAGAAGCCATTCAAGAAGCTTTCCGAAGAAGAACAGGCTTACTTCTAGACGTTGTTAAGCAGGGTAGTGGCAACACAAACACTGGAAATGCTGCAAGAAGATTTTTTGCAAACCCTGAAACGACTGCCGAAATTACTAAATTAGATGTTAATTTAATTAGAAGACTCGCCGTTATTTTGCAATGCATTTCCTCAGGCGAAAAATACAAGTCCAAAAATTCAAATCATATTGTGATGAAACAGCAAATTTATTCGTGGAATTATATCCATGGTATAACATGCCAGCAAGTTTACACAAATTGCTGATTCATGGATCACAGATAGTGGACCACTTATCAGTAGTGCCTATAGGTTTTTTGTCTGAAGAAGCATCTGAAGCAAGAAACAAGGACTTTCGCAAATTTAGAGAATGTCATACACGAAAGCATAGTAGCATCGCCACTAATGAAGACATTCTTCATAATCTGCTATTATCTTCCGATCCTCTTCTCGCCAGCTTACGACCGAAGATGACAAATAAAGCCAAAAAGTCTTCATTTAGAGAACTAGACGATTTACTCATACGTGATCAGAGTGAATTGGAGTTCATTGACGCGGACGTTTCAACTGATACACTTGCTGCATGTAGTGACGTTGAAGAAGATGATGACGATGATAATGATCATGATGTCGTTATTGATGAAGATGAAGAAAATATAGTTTAAGTCTTATAGTACCTAATATTATTATTTTACAAGCAGTTTCTTTGTTAATTTCTAGTTTTTGTGTATTTTTTTTATTCTATTCTTTTTTTCTATTCTAGTTTTTGTGATTTTTTTTTAATTTTATTCTTTTTTTGTTTTGTGTTATGCCACCCATCAGCCAATAAATGGTTTTTTTCTTTCTTTTCTATTGTTGTTAGTAACTACATGGTCGTGTTAATTAATTAATTTCCTATTATAATTTAGTTTTTAGTAGTTGTTTATTTTTTTAGTTTGTTTTAGGGTACATAGTTATTTTATTTTTAAATTATTTTTACAGTGTTATATTATATAAATAAAAAATATATTTATACCTACATATTTTCTTATTGATCATAAAACTCTATTTCTTTTCGATGTGTTATTGTAAATGCGACTCAGTCATTACTAAGCTAATGATGACATTAGACAATCACAATGCAGAGATTAAGGGCTGTTAACATAGTAATTACAATAACTAATTAGATTAAGCAAGTACTGGGAATCTTCACTTAAGGACTCATTAACGCGTTTGTTGTATGGCAACAGAAGCGTTCATAAGTCATTAAAGTAATCGTAAATGCACCTGTTATTTAAGGAACTACTTAGGGATGACTTATTCTCAGTAATGAATATACTTAATGTACCTCCATATCATCAGTTATACAATAAAAAGTAAAGTTACTAAAAGCAAAATATCTCGGAAGGGGGTCGCTGGGGGCACCATGTGTCCTTGAAGAAAATGTGGCATAAAATGGGTAGATAACAGTAGTGAAAACCGCAAATCGAAACAAGGAGGGAATCATGAGATACAGACATTTTTGTGACCATTTCCATAGAAAAATAACACTTTTCATCGAATTGCTCATAAAGTACTGGTCAAATAAAAAAATTGTAGTAACATTTTTTGTAGTTCCTTAATAGAGTAATGCAACTGCATATTTCATTTTTTTCAATTAAATACTTTTTCAATTTTTAATTCTATGTCCGACCTCTTGTATGGGGACGATCCACTGTGCGCCGGTGTGATTCATCACAGCTTCATACCAAACGGGGTGAGCATTACTTCAGATGTGTACTGTGAAGAACTGAACACAATGATGGAGAAGCTGGCACATCTCCAACCAGCATTGGTCAATCGCTCGTCTCCGCTGCTCCTGCACGACAACGCGCGACCTCATACTGCACAGCAGACGGTCTCCAAGTTGCAAGAACTGGGGTTGGAAGCTCTCCGTCATCCGCCCTACTCACCAGACTTTGCGCCTACAGACTACTACTTTTTCCAGAATTTGGATTACTTCTTGGCGGGAAAAAAATTCAATACCCGAGAGGCAGTACAAAATGCCTTTGACGAATTTGTTGCCTCCCGTCCAGCTGATTTCTTTAAGAAGGGCATCAATAAACTACCACTGCGTTGGCAAAGATGCATTGATTGCATGGGTGATTACTTCGATTAATACAAATAAAAAATGCATGAAAAAAATTCGTTTAAATTTTTTCATACAAAACGGCAATTTCATAGGTAAAGACCTATTATTAATAGAATAGTTACGAGTATATTAATAATAAAAAGGTAGTGTTGACTGAAAAATACAAATTAAGTGATCATTTAATAGTTTTTGAAATTGGTAACAGCATAAATATTACCGAAATACCAAACATTATAGTTCTGATCGAGAATAAAAAATACAGTATCGTTGCCGGCATAGAATAACATATGGCTTAGGACACTATAAAGCACACTGCAAAAGTGGCGCCACATGGTATTGTTATGATGATTCTTCAAACAAAGTTTCAAAAACAAATGTAAAAAGAAATATGCAATTAGATGTACTAATTTATGCCAAAATCTAATATTTTCATGTGTGTCTGTATTTGTAACAAGGAGTATGATTATCTTTTTTGTTTGTTTACTAAAAATTATAGTAGGTATGATTTACTCGAAAAAAAACTAAATTATTTAAAAAAACACAAAAAACCCGACTGCAGTAAAAATATCAACTGAAAAGCGAAAAACAAGCTCTATAATCTATAGAAAATTGTAAGAACAATGTCCTTTTATGTAATGCACCATGCAATTATTTTTTGTTTGATACCTCGTTAACAAATAATACAATTTATACTATTATTTAAATATACTTAACATAAATACTGGAAAAGGTATTCCAGGCCCAAGCCAATTAGTCCAAATGTTACTTTTTTTCAAGAAATAATTATGTTTTGTCATTCATTGCTTGTGGGGCCTGCAATACATTTTCCAATATTTAAGTTATATTTAATTATTAGTATAAATTGTGAGGTATCTAACAACAAATAATTGCATGGTGCATTACTTATAAGCACATTGCTAGTACAATTTTGTATATGTGTAGATTATAGAGCTTGTTTTTCGCTTTTCAGTTGATATTTTTACTGCAGTCTGGTTTTTTTTTAAATAATTTAGTTTATTTCACACGTTTTAGTTTTTATTAATGAAAGAGTGTTATAATTCATGATAACTAAGCACTTAAATGAGCTCTGCGGTTTACTTTAGTAACATTAGATACTAATCTAGTTAAATGGAAGTCGAATAAAACATTTTGCCTAAGAGTTTATAGTGTTTAAATCACGTAGACGTTGAAGCTTTTTTAAAGAATTGTCCTCATGTGGCCGATTCAACAACAAAAAGTTGTTGAATCGGCCACATGATGTGTTATATATAGTGTTATATATATCACTATAGTGGTTTTACTCGGCTGAGAGCGACGTAAGCTTGGCCCATTGCAAAAGCGTAGCATCAGTGTTATAACGTATATATATTTGTAATGGGCTATTCTTTAGCTTTCATTTGAGACCCATATTGTTATTGGTGGTAATATAATCATATAATAACAACAATAAACCGTTACAGGAAAATCAATCTGCTTAGCCTTTTCCCAACTATGTTGGGGTCGGCTTCCAGTCTAACCGGATGCAGCTGAATACCATTATTTTACATGGAGCGACTGCCTATCTGACCTCCACAACCCATTAACTGGGTAATACGATACCCCTTGGTAAGACTGATTGTCAGACTTTCAGGCTTCTGACGACCCGTAACGACTGTCAAAGATCCACGAATGACAGCCGGGACCAACGGCTTAACGTGCTTTCCGAGGCACGGAGGAGTCTCGGTATGTAAAGATGGTCACCCATCCACAGACTAACCCCGGCAAACGTAGCTTAACCTGATGGATCGACCCATGCGGCTGTTATTACTTAGCCACGAGCTCATCCGTTACAGGAAAATGTAAAAGGAAATAACTATTCTATTAATATTCTATAATATAATACTATTATAACTAATAATATAACACAAGAAAATATATTATTATTTGTATGCTAATAAACTAAACGTCTCAGGAAGAACATTGTGTAATATTTCACTTAAACGTTATTTGCTAAAAACTTTTATCTAGGCGCTTAGAGACTATTTCAAAGTGAAAGTTTGAGGCACTGTTTTGTTCGTATTTTTTAATTAGATTGATGATTTGATGGTACTAATTCAATATAGAATTGTTATAGAATTATTTGATACCATATATTTGCTTATACTATGTATAGTAATAGATATATCAAGGTGGTTTCGCCGGGAAGGATACTCCGCAGCGCAACCACTTTAAATAAAAGTTTACGTCGAAACTAGAGATATAGACTTTTTTTTAATAGGATTAGAATTTTATAGACATTTCATAGACTTTTTTTATGTAACTTATACTTGTTAAAGCAAAGGTGGTTCCGCCAGGGAGCATGACGTCAATTTTTGACAGATTGGGACCGAGTTGAGATTGCAAACGTTGTTAAAAAAACCGGTCAAGAGCGAGTTGCATTCGCGCACCGAGGGTTTCATTCCGATTTCTGAAGAGTGTGCTATTTAGAAACATCGTTTTTAAATTTCTATCAAATTTCAGATTTTTTTATGCAAACTTCGGAGATAAGGGGGGAACAGTATTTTTTTTTTACATTTTTCAAGTCTAAAACAATGCGGCCTAAAAAATTTGCAAGCCTACTTCTCAATTTATTGCAGATATATGCAGCAGCTGAAAATACCTACTCGGTCAGGTTCAACACTTGTCGGTGGAATAGACAATAGATATTATTTATATGCTAAATCTAAATGATACCCACCAGCTCCACACCGTTTTCATATACTTAGGTTAAATTCAAGTTTAATGCTAGTTGCCAAAGCAGAGATCAGAGCAAGGTAGGATCCCAAAAATCTCGGGATCAGCTGGGTCCAATCCCGGGATTTTCGGGACCAGCACCCTAATTGCGTAAAACACTATCAATCGGAATCGGTTTCATTTTGACAGTTCAACAACATTCATTGCGTGATTTACGTTGTCGAGCAGACTTTTTCGAACATTATGAAGCAATGGATTAGCAATTTGCTCCAAAATGATTCAGATTCCGATTGATAGTGTGTTACACAATTAGGACACCAGAAACGGGCCAAGATCCCGGGATCTCGGAATTGTATTGTCTTTTTTTTTTTTTTTTTTGTGGATGGGAAATCATCAAATGACTTCTCCCGCTCTGGGCAGAGGCGGGAGGGCGTGTCAGACTTTTACTGACTAAAACCCACCCATGTTCCTTCAGCTGCCCGTGCCAGGGCCACGGTATCTCTTTCGAACTACCCGCGACCCCGGCGGCATCGGCCCAATTGACCCCGTCACTGCTGACATCTCTTTGAGGCGCGCGTGGAACACAACGCGCCGTCGACCCGGGCCTGGTCCTTACCGGACGGCGAGCTGCCCATTACTCGTCGTCCGCAAGCCCGCGCCTACGGTGGCCGGGAATCGGCAATGGATTCCCGCCGCCCCCCAGGGCGTCTCCTACGGCGGCTAGGAGCGCGAGGGCGCGGCTGTTGCCTCTCCCTCACGCGTTCCGCTTCCTCCTTCGCGAGCATTACTGCTTCGCAGAAGGAGGTGACGGCTTCCCATGCACTCTCGCTCCGCACCATGGCCTGGACCAGGTTTGGACGCGAGAGATCGTCGCCGCCGATCGCCTCCGTGAGAACACGGCGGTGCTCCGCCCAAGCCGGGCAGACCTCCACTGTATGCTCCACCGTGTCCTCCGGGCGATCCACACAATGGTGACACCCGGGCGTTTCCTCCCGCCTTATCCGAAACAGGAACCTCCCGAAACAACCGTGTCCGGTGAGGACCTGCGTCAGGCGGAAGGTGAGGACGCCGTGGCGCCTCTCCAACCACTCCTCAAAGAGGGGACTTATCGCCGCAATTGTGGCGTGCCCAGCGCTGGGTTGCGACAATCGCACTCTCCATGTCGCCATGAGATCCCGCCGGAGCTCTGTCCGCTGTACCGTGATTTCTCGCGGCAGCGGAGTTACGCCCCGGCGTTTCACCTCCTCGCGCCACTCCCACACGTGCGCGAGGACTTTTGCCTCCAGATCCCATGGCGGTAATCCGGCAAGGAGGCACGCCGCCTCACAGGAGACCGTGCGGTATCCCCGGACTAGCCGGATGGCCATGACCCTCTGGGACGCGTTCAACCGGCGGGCTGGTCGCAGCCTCAGGGAACGCGCCCACACCGGTGCCCCGTAAAGGGCCATGGACCGCACGACCCCCGCGTAAAGCCTCCGGCAGGAGGCGTTTGGACCCCCCAGATTGGGCAGGAGCCGCTTCAAGGCAGCCCCGGCCCGCTCCAGTCTGGGAGCCAAGGAATTGTATTGTCTATGACACTAGTCACAGTTCTAACAAAACCTAACCCTTTTGGTCGGAGAGCCCTGACTTAGTTACTTTACTGCGATATACTATCATGAGTACCTACTTTTCACATATCCAAAAACAACGATTTAGGAGGTAAGAGGGGTGAGAAACTCGTGACTCTAACAGAAAAAGCGGCCAAGCGAGTTGGACTTGCACACGAATTGTTCCGTATTACCGTACAAGGAGACCCCCATTATTTTATTTTTATTATTTTTTGTTGTAGCGGCCCTGTTTTTTATATTTCTATGGGTGCCATAGTAATAGGGTCCCGTTGGCACCCTTTGGGTACCCAAAAAAGGACCACCTTGAAACAAAGCCCCTATGAAGAATCAAGAATGCAAGAGCCAGCGAAATAATAGATCTAAATGTTTGCACCCTGCCTCTGATAGCCCCTGGCTAGAAATAATGGGCCCCATGAAACGCAGGGCCCCGGGCTCTTGCCCAGAGTGGCCAATGGAAAAGACGGCCCATCCTTGGAAGTGGACAAAAAGTACGTACTCCTCAAATCAATCTCGCCGCTAGAACCACAGTTGCAATCCATGATAGAATTACATAATTATATCTATTAACGCGTCCGCATATTTTATCTACAAAGGCATAATTTATTTTAATTACCTATTAGCAAGCATTACCAATCATCATTCAATAGCTCTGAATGACGCTTGCTAAATGAAACTAGCTCTTAATATTACAAAGATCACGAAATGACATGGTTTGTGCCTTGATCGTTCGTGGTCGCAAGTTTGAGTCGAGCATAGAGCATGTTAATTAGGTTAAGTTTTTTAATTCAAACTTCGAACTCAACAATATTCATTACGTTAACGTTGTCGAGCAGACAAATTTTTCAAAGGAAAATATTTAACTGATTCTCTAAAAAAATATTGATCTTCTCATGATGGACACTTTTTAAAATTAATGAACCTCTAAAAATGGTTTGCTCTTCTAATGATGCACAGCTTTTTTAATAATTAATCCTCTTTTTAACTTTCTAGCCTTTTCACACAGTTGGCCGGAGGAACTAAGCTAGGGCACCCCGACCAAATGGGTTAGGTTACGAGTAGGTTAGAACTGTGACTAACCGCTGCATCCAAGTTGGTCGCAGTTGCTGGCTATATAGTATTTCTAAGACCTCAAAATAGGAATTATTTGAGGTCCACAAAAAGATGCACAATCATTATATTAGTGTTCAATAATACCTTTTGTAGGAGCGCAAAATGGGAAATTATTGTAGCGTGCCTTCTTCAAACCTAGCAATAGATTTTTTAATCCTTTTATTCTGCCGGAGTGTGTTACGCATTAGGGTTGACCCACATCTGTCAGCACGGAATCGCCTTTATTCGTGCTTTATCCTTTTCTATCTCTTAGGATCATAATTTCCTAGAGCGATAAAGATAGAGTCCGCGCGGTGGAATCGGCGATGCGCTCGACACCACGGCCAAAATGGCTGAGAGGCGCTGGAGTGCTGACGAGTGCTATCGAGCGCGATATCATGCTTCCATTGCATTGCATGATCGTATTCTACAGCACTCAACGGCGACGGCGTGCGATCTTACGTTGAAGCACGCGATAGCACGCTGCAGCACACATGGCATAAATGCTGTTCCGTGCTGACAGATGTGGATCAACCCTTAGGGTCCGTGTAAATGTCGCAGAGATTATAATGTGCACACGGCTACACATCAAGCTATACGTTTCCAGTTTACACTGACCTCTCATTGATTGTAAGGAAATCCTATACAATGCAAGATCAGCTTATACTGGAAATGTATAGCTTGATCTGTAGCCGTGCGTACGAAGCATATTTTCTGTCGGATACCTACTAAGTAGGTACATTATCACTAAGCACCTATTTAATGCTAAGCACGTATCGTATTTTTTTTAAACTTAACCTGTCTAACCTGTAGCGCAGTATTTTTCCTAAGTAGGTACCTACATACTTAATTGTATGTTGAAGGTCTTGCTTGACCAATGGTTGTGTAATTCAAGGTTATGAATGTGACAAGTTCAAAAAGATTTATGTTTGCACTGAAAATGCAGTCATAGGTAACATAACATCACGCTTATAATCCCCGAAGGGATAGGCAGACTGAAGTGCACCTACAGTACAACCACAATTCGCAAGTTTGTCCCTGAGTATGTTAAAATCCCATGTCTTAGTGGGTTTGATTTAATGTTTTGACAGTGTCGTGGGTGTCTTTGATTTGTATTTTCGTTTTTTGCCAGCCTCTCCTTTTTTTTTTTTTTTTTGAAGACGGTAAAAAAATGGTGCGGGGCAACGTACGTACCTTTTTTTATTTAATTTTAAATTTTAATACTTAAATTAAACATCATTGAAATTAGTTCATACAGAGTCAATACTTACAAGTATTCGCCAAGCGGTTGGTCGACTCTACACGTGACCAAAGGGCTGGCCTATTTTTTGGCCAAAGAATTAGCATTGCCATACAACGTGGCAATGCTGCCAGCCTTTTGGGCACTTTTCCTGTCGACAGCGATGCGGACGAATTTTTTGATGCCTTATGATTATTTCCCCTCCTTTTTTATATACTTGTACATATTTTTTGTTTTTAAGATTGTTAGATTTTAAATTTTGTAAATATTCATGGATAATAAAAATTAAGTACCGTACCTTACAAGTTATACTAATAATAATGTTTGTTTTTAATTTTATATTTTTATAAAAATATTTAAAAATGTAAATTAAATAAAAGAAAATAATAATATTAGCTTTATTTTTTCTTTTACATTTGTTCTTTATACTTAGTACTTACTAACAATCTTTGTACCTACGTATCTTAACTAAAAATATATAAGATTTTACTTTTTTTTTACAATAAGGACAATTTATAATTGTGGTTTAAATAAATAATCAATAAATAAATAATTACGGAGTAGTCAACATTTAGGAATTTAATGCCGGTCACTAACACTAGGCAACAACACCTATATAGGTATAAGAATGTCTAAATAAAATTTACTTTAAAAAAGTAAAAACCGACTTCAAAAACCAAAAACTAATAAAATAACTTTCATAAAAACTTAACAGCTTCTGAAGTCGGTGCCAAGCAAAGTGCATTGAAGAATTGCCATGATAAGGTGCATTGAAGAATTGAAGACACCGACTTCAGAAGCTGTTAAGTTTTTTATGAAAGTTATTTTATTCGTTTTTGGTTTTTGAAGTCGGTTTTTACTTTTTTTAAAGTAAATTTATTTTTCCATTTTTGTTGAATATATAATTACATAAGTAAGCCCAAGACGAACAAAAAGAAGAATCATCAAAAATCGGCTTAGAAATGAGATACACTACATTTATGCATATAACTTCGTATATAAGACGTACATAATGTATTATATACTAAAACCTTTCTGAAAGTATGTAGATCACGATTGTGAAAGAATCATCAAAATTGGTTTATTAGTTTTTGAGAAAATCGCGGACAAACAAACATACATACAGTACGGGTCGAATACAGAACTTCCTTTTTTGAAGTCGATTAAAAAGCGCGCTATTGTATTTTCGACGCTCGGCTTACCGCCGAAAGCTGAAAAATGAAAATCGAACAGCGCGTTATTATTTAGGCTTACAATATCAGCCTACTGTCCCACTGCACGAACATTGATCACCACGCTTGCTCAAGATGGGTTGGCGATTTCAGACAAGATAACTAATAGCTGACCCGACAGACGTTGTCCTGTCCAAATTTCAATAATTCATAAACAAATCCCATAGAAAAAAGGACGTTCAGGTTTAATTAGGGCCATAAAACATGGTAATTTGCAAGACAAGGTCATGTTAAAAAAATGCAATATCTGCACGTAGAGTTTTTCCATTGTCCACACAGCGACGACACGACGAAGATCAAGGCAATGTATGAATTTGGGCCAATCAAAATTGTTCACATTGAAGAAAGCCTTGTAATTTATTTATTTATATTTCCTAGGTCTAGGTAGGACAGGTGTCCTGATAGCCTGTTTCCTGGTCTACTCACTGCGCATCAGGGCTAACGACGCCATCCGGCTGGTCCGCAAGAAGAGACCCAGGTCTGTGCAGACGTCGGGACAGATCCTGTGCGTGCAACAGTTCGAGCATTACATGCTGCCACAGACTATAGTGTTCAGTTCTAAGTAAGTGGGATATAATTCCCCTTTATTTTTCACTAGCTTTTGCCAGCGGCTTCGCCCGCGTGGATGTCGGAAAATATCCCACGGGAACGTACTACCGGGTCATCATCTGCTTAGCCTTTTCCTAACTATGTTGCGGTCGGCTTCCAGTCTAACCGGATGCAGCTGAATACCAGTATTTTACATGGCGCGACTGCCTATCTGACCTCCACAACCCAGTTACTGGATAATACGATACCCCTTGGTAAGACTGGTTGTCAGACTTTCGGGCTTCTGACGACCCGTAACGACTGTCAGAGATCCACGAATGACAGCCGGGACGTGCTTTCCGAGGCACGGAGAGTCTCGGTATGTAAAGATGGTCACCCATCCACGGACCAACCCCGGCAAGCGTAGCTTAACCTGATGGATCGACTCGTGCGGCTGTAATTACTTAGCCACAAGCTCTTCGTACGTACTACCGGATCTTCATCCCTTATTCCTTATCTACATCAAAAAGAGATCCTCTCTGCAAAATTTCAGCTTTCTAGGTCTAAGGGTTTGGGCTGGGCTTTTCTCTTTCTGGTTTCTATGAGTCAATCAATCAGTCAGTCAGGACTTCTCTTTTTATTGGTATAGATGTTGTCGAAATAAAAACTCTCCCCTTACCGGGAGCATTCGCCTGTAATGTAATAGTTCAAATTCGAGCATTGCATCAGTGAGTGAGGAGACCGTATTATAAAGTGCTCTGTGAGGAGAACCGAGCATTACAGCGTGCAACCCTGTAATGATACAATTTGTAACATTACATTCACCGGGATCATTCGCCTCTGTAATGTAACAGCAGTGACTGGGAGCACCCGTGATACAATTTGTATCATTAATCTGGATAATGTAACAACATTACAGGCGAATCGGGGATGCGCTAAGGTGGCCCGCGAAATTCAAACCCTCCCACGTTTTTTGCAATACGAAGGTCAGTGCCATGCTGCACGTTGATTAAAATATTATTCGCACCCGGAACTAATATGGCCTCACAGAACCATAATCACTAGAATCAGCAATACAACTCCAAAAGCTAGAATTGACCTCAAATCTCATCATTTCATTTCATGAAATCATAAGATTTGAGGTCAACCCCAACTTATGGAGTTGTATTGCTGATTCTGACGATTATAATTCTGCAAAGCCATACCAGTAACGGTCGCGAATCATGACCTGCAAATTGCAAAAAACGCAAGAAAACTTGAATTTCGCGGACCACCTTAGTGCTTCCCCCTTAATGGGTCCATTCCATTTTTTTCTCCAAGTTTCTGATAAGTACCTGCATACTTTCATCTTTTCCTTCGCATCGGCATGAGATTTTATACTCTAGAATTCTAATCTTCTTAGTAGAGGTGAAAAGAGCCAACCCACACCCATAAGGTGAAAAAAATTTCAGTGGTGTAAGATACTCGTACAAGCTGCATAAAAATGGGTAAAACATTAATTAAAACATTTTTTCGTCATACTTACGGACATTAAGTGTCAATTATCTCAAAACTAAGTTGCTGTGGGTTATATCTCATCACCTCTTCTACGACAATATATTGGATGCATTTTTAATTAAGTAGTACAGTCAGCAACAAAAGTCGATTAACACTTGCAGTTTTTTAATCTTAATTATTAAGCGAAATATTTAATTCAAATCGGAACAGAAATTCTTAAAATTTCAAGAACATTAACTCTTAACAGTTAATCGGAAAAAAAACAGTTTATCGAATCATTTTGTGTTAATTTATATGATGTCAAAAAGTAGCAGTGTTAACCGACTTCTGTTGCTGACCGTACGTACTATTCTACTATAAAAGGTTGGATCGTCCAATGCACTCTTGGCTTTCAATCTCGATATCTCCTACCTTGCTGAATTAATGAAACCCCAGCGTGGTTTGACAAGACTCGATTACTCGAGTGATCCCAAAGATTCACACTAGCCCCTGTTGCCTCATGTTACATGGTGCAACAGAGACCATTGCATATCAAGGAGTAGACTGGGGGGCTGACTAGCCAATATTTTACCACAGAATAAGCGAAGTAAGGTTGGATAAACGAGAGAAAAAAAATAGTAAAATGTAAGCTTATGGTTAGACTACTATTTTGCTTTAAGGCCGTCTTTAATTCTTTCAGGGAAACCTTAAATTTGACGAAAGATAGGAAAACGTCGGAGTTCACATTAAAACAGCACCTGTACCGGCAACGAGCTACTCTACATGGATTAGAAGAAAGAGCTTTTAGAGAATTGCCAAAGGTATGCCACCAAAGAAAGTCCTACATTTGCAACAATGCCGTTCTTTGTCATATGGAAATTCAACTGCCTTGGACTCGGTTACTTGGTTTAAAAAATTTAGTCTCACACAAGCGCGCGCCTGCGCACGATGGGATTTCCCTTCAGCAAATTCTCAGCAGCCTGAGGGGATGATTTTTCCAAAAGTGGGTGATAGGTACAACTAATGTTTACTTATAAACAGAAGTTCAGGGACCGGTTTTTTGATCCGTAATTAACTGAACCCACGGTGAAAAATATTAACTAATGATTAAAGTTTGGCAAAATGTGAACCAAATTTAATTTAGTTACTATTTTTAACTATTGCTTGAGTTAACTACGGATCAAAAACCCGCAAAATTCATAAACAACGAAAATGAGCATAAAGGAAGATTTTTCTAACTTCATAAATGACGAATTTCCATAATACAAACTCTACGAATTATAAAAAAATCTTCCTTTATGCTCATTTTCGTTGTTTATGAAACTCTTGTGCAAAATTGTATGCTAGCTAGGCTAACAACGGTTTAGGCTGTGAATTTAAGAAAGATAGAACACAAAAAGTTCACTTATTCAACGTGTCGTTTTGCATCCTCGTCAAATTTCAGGGTGTGATACAGAACATCAAACCGAACAACTTTTTCCATGGGACCAACATCGTAAACGCGAAAAAATTGTCAACTGTCCCATAGAAAACTTCCTGTGCGCGTCCCAAATAAAATATTTTTCTTTCTTTCTTTCAATACCTACTGGAAGCAAATGTATGGGACGGCTGATTATGTTTTAGCGGTTACGATGTTGGTACCATGGACAAAGTTGTTCGGTTTGATGGTCTATACCATACCCTTAAATTTGACGAAGATGCAAAACGACACGTTGTATTATAAGATAAGATAAGATTTATTTTTCTCACCACAAATATTACAAAATACATGATACATGGTATCAGAGTCAGACAACATACTGACACACATACGTACATACATACATTAATTAAACTAGCACTTCCAGCGCGCCTTGGCCCGCGTGGATGTCGGAAAATATCCCACGGGAACAAAAATCCTTCCTTATTCCTTGTCTACATGGAACCTCTATGCAAAATTTCAGCTTTCTAGGTCCAATGGTATGGGCTGGGCGTTGATGAGTCAGTCAGTCAATCTGTCAGGACTTTTCTTTTTATATATTAAGAAGATATATCTTACAGAACTCTCAAAGAAATAGGTCAAAAAAAAAACCAAAGTAACATAAATAAAGACCCAACCAAACTTACTCCATCTTTCACCATCATTTTCAGATAGTATACTGCCTCTGCGAACGTCTCCTGAAGCTGTGCGGGTGTCATCAGAGCGTCGGCCTGGACTTCCGTGTCAAGAACAAGCCCTTCTTCAAGTCCTTCATGGTGTACAGGCTTAGGAAGAGCAAGCCTCCCGATCCTACCACTCCTGAGGAAGCAGCCACTGAGCTTGGTAATTAACCATATTTTATTGAATACAGTAGGTAATTCACAACTACAAAATCCAAACCATCGGCTGAATTATGAAATTTCTAACCGGATGCAGCTGAATACCAGTATTTTTACATGGAGCAACTGCCTCTTTGACCTGCACAACCAAGTTACAAGGTAAGACTAATACCCCTTGGTAAGACTGCTTGTCAGACTTTTGGACTTCTGACTTACAACTGTCAAAGATCTACGAATGACAGCGTATTTTGTATTATTTGCCTCCTTTGCTTTAATACTTTCTTCCATCGATTACAGATCACACAGCACCACTGCCAATGGTGGAATGGCGGGACCCAGTGGAGGAGGACATCGAGAGAAACCTGGAGTCAGTCAGCAAGATCACAGGTACCGCCAACAACGGCAGTATACCTGCGGTGCGGATATATGAGGTAACACCGGTCCATACAAACGTATTCCACAGTTTCCTCCCTAGATTATAATGTCACTATAGCAAGTATAGCAAATATTTTCTTAATTGCCGATCTGTACTGAAAAATTGAAATTCTTTTTTTTTTAATTTAACATATTTATTTAATCAAAATAATTACCATTATTATTATTATCTATACATTGCTGCCATCTAATAGGAAGGTCATATAAGCCTTTGCGATAGAACTCTCGTGGTCTAGATTCGACAAACTGTGAAAGCATTTTGTACTGCCTCCTGAGAAGAAAACTTTTTATCACGTAGAAAATTGTCCAAATCACGAAAAAAATGGTAGTCCGTTGGAGCAAGGTCTGGCGAATACGGAGGGTGACGAATGGTTTCTAATTGCAGTTCCTGTAGAGTTAAAACGGTTTCTCGTGCTGTAACACCTTATGTTATCCTGCTTACAAAATGGTATTTCTTAGCGAGGTAACACGCGATGTTACATAGAAATACTCGTAATTTATTGATGAGGTAGTACGTGATACTATCCTGAAAGTAACATTCCATTTTTTTTTTTGTTTCGACTTTCAAAAAAGCCCATCATTGCGATCTTGCGAGCTTATCTCTATATGATGCACACCAAAGTTCCGTTGAAAACTACGATTACGGAAACTTTTACTGCGGATGTGTCTACAGAAAATCTTCAAATCAAATCATTTATTTCTTTGCCAACATGGGTATATTGTATAGATGTTATGCGTATTAGAGTAAGTACTCCATGCTCTGCCGTCACATGGGCATGCAAAATTTACACATAATAAAAAAAATAAAAAAACATGCTCAATAACAATAAATTGGAAAAACATTACCATATCAATCTTGACTTGGTCAAGCAAAGAAATTGGATCCTGCACTCGGGGAAAAAATACCCAATGAAGTCGCTGAACGTTGCGACAAAATACTGCTTGATGGATAAGACAAAGACCACAAACTATCTGACTCCGACTAAAATAATATTTGAAAAAACTAAATTATTAAATCTCACACAACTATACACATACGGCACCTGCATTCTAATTAAAAAAATCACCACAAACAGCATACAATCCAATTTACAATTACACAAAAAAACCATATCATACAACCTAAGAAATAAAAATAAACAACGAAGACAAGCTCGTACTAAATATGGTGAAAAAACCATATTGTTCGAGGGAGCACAGCTGTATAATGAATGACCTGCCAAATGACGTAAAAGATTGTAACAACATTAACTCATTCAAAGTGAAACTAAAAAATTATATTCAACAAATGTAGTCATACCATATCAATTAATGTTAGCAACTTCTTACCTACCTATTATTTATTTATATAACTTCACCAACACGCACCTGAGGCAAAATGTATTCATTTAGATTTAAGCAATAACTTTGTATCTCATTGTAAGTGAACCTATGTATTGTTCTTATGAGAATAAATTCTTTAAACCTAACTTGGTACGGGGATCACCGGGCTCGTCAACCTAACAAAATACCTCATACGGGCCCAATCTGTAGAGAAACTTGATATTCTGAAAAGTATAACAGAAATCAATAAATCGCTTCTTGATTTACAACATGAACAGACGAAAACGTGTCATACTTTTATTACATGAAAACTTTTGGAATATAACCTAAGAGATCAAGAGAGATGAAATTTTATTTGGAACCAAACTTGGTGATAACATCAAAAACTCCAAAGAAATCGAAAGAACGGGCCTACAAATTAAGAAACCGACTCCAGTAAATACTACAGGTGGCGGGAAATGTGCAGGGTCCTCTCACAAGTCGACACCAACCGCAGCCAACTCAACGCAGCCGGCAGATGGGAGCCAACAAGATGTACGACAACAAGAACCACCATTAGAGATACCTCACACTGCGCCGATTTTAGTCGATTCGATTCCCGGGTGCGGCAAGTGAATTTTCGAAAATTTTTGATTGCAGTTTTCTTTCTATTCAAAAATAAAGGAATGATTTTTTTGAGTAAAATTTTCTATCTACAGTATTAAGAGTACTTTCCATTCAGGTGGCATTACAAAATTCCACCCTGTATATCCTAAAACTTTTAACAGAGGACTTTAACAAAGGTGCAAGTTATGCACGTTAAATTCTTGTCGCTCTGCGTTAAAAATCAATTTTACCAAAAAGTCAAATAGAAAATCTTCGTAGATTTTTTAACAAAGGTGTTTTTAAAATTAAGCCTATTTTTCCTAATTGTTGTGCTACTTGAAATCCTATTCTGGTCCTAGATCATATATCCCATTGGAAGTCTATCCCTTAAAGACATTTCTAAAAAAAACTTGTAACTTTGCTTGCATTGTCCACGAGACAGCGTATGCAAACGTTATTTTTGATCAAAGTTAATGATATTCATGTAACTGAAACATGATTAAAACTTCAACACCGAACAGAAAAATACCCGCCTGGTTTTACCTTTCTGTAATAATAAACAATCCTTTATGTCCAGCAAAAACCCTAACTTGTTAAGTGAAAAAATTTTGTCCACTCATAATTGTGATAAATCAATCCTAACTTTTTTTAAACCGACATAATTTGTACCTCCCAGTCCATTAGCCGCTGGATTAAAGAAACGCTTAGTGATAGTCGTGTGGATTTGAATGTGTTCCCTGCCTGCAGCACTAGGCATGCATCGACGTCAGCGGCTTTCATATCTGGCATCTCAATGGAAATAATAAAAAAGACTGCTGGCTGGACTGATAACTCAATATGTTTTGCAAAATTTTACAACCAACCTGTTATTGATTCTGAAAAAGACAGGGTGGTTGCTGATGGCGTATTCAATTCATAGGCCTGCAAGGTGGTTTGTTACCAAGTGTTAGCTTTTTAATATAAAACGGATTGTGATTACTGACCGGATTGGTTTTATTTTAAAAGCAGATGCCAAACTATCTACGCCATAGAATATAATGTTAGTGTATACTAAATCTACGAAATACCTACTCACATGTGAACATGAACATATAGGTTTTTCCATTCCACAATAAATATACTCTAAACATATACAATGTATGTTAAATCTCGAGGATGCAACATTGAAATATAATGTATGGTTAATTGAACAATGTTGCATCCGAATTGATTTAACACCCTACCCATCCATCGTATCTATTACCCCCTTATTATTATGGAATAGAAGTAAGCAGTGAGCTCTAAAGCGAATGAGGTGACAGCTGACAGATGACATAGACTATCAAATTAATATTTTTAGGGTTCCGTACCTCAAAAGGAAAAACGGAACCCTTATCACTTCGTTGTCCGTCTGTCTGTCTGTCAGTCTGTCAAGACCCTTTTTCTCAGGAACGCGTGAAGGTATCACGTTGAAATTAATATCAAATACGTAATTCTATGGTCTCTTAGAGTCTTAAAAAAATCAAGCTTCTAAGTCAACGTAATAAAAAATACGGTCATTTTGCGACACATTTTGATACTCGCAACTGTCGCAAGTAGGTATATCAAAACCTACAGGGTACTTCCCGTTGACCTAGAATGATGAAATTTGGCAAGAAGCAAGATCACACAGCACAAGTAAAGGAAAAAGTCTGAAAAATGTTAATTTGTGATTCTATCGCATAAAAAAAAATCAAGTCTGTCAGTCTGTGAAGATCCTTTTTCTCAAGGACGCGTGCAGTATCAAGTTGAAATTAATATCGAATACGTAAGTCAATGTCCCTTAGGGTTCTAGAAAAATCTAACTTCTAAGTCAACGCAATAAAAAAATACGGCCATTTTGCGACACATTTTGATACTCGCAACTATCGCAAGTAAATCGAAACCTATAAGGTACTTCCCGTTGATTTCAAATAATGAAATTTGGCAAGAAGCAAGGTCTCCTAGCACAGATAAAGGAAAAAGTCCGAAAATTATTAATTTGTAGTTTTATGACATAAATATTTTTTTTTTGGGATCCATTGTTAAGTTTGTGTTTTGGATAAATTCTTTTCAACTACGGAACCCTTCATTGTGCGTGTTCCGACACGCACTTGGCCGGTTTTTTTATAGTCTGAACAGTGTGGCAAAGTAGTGCAATGAAAGACGGACTACAATGTAGTCACTTGTACTACTTCCAGTGGATTCAGGTACATAATTGTCCATGTTGCTAGATATACCTTTCGCATTTTCCTTTAAGTAGGTACTTTTTCGGTAATTTGTATGTAAAATCACTGGCACGTTGTCCGAGAAAGTAAATAAATTGCCTTTCCGAAGCTCATTAAATTTACATAGAGTTTTAAAACCTTTACTGCCAACGATGACTAAATCACCATCTAAGGGTTTTCCGCACATTACGCAAGTCATAATTATAAGTAACGAAAATCCGGGCGCATAGTAAACAATCACTGCGTAATGAGAAGAAAGTTTTCAGTCCATCTTTTTCAATCCGATAAGTTCGTCCCTCTCGCACACCGACGCGGGGGATGCGAGGCGCTCGGTCAAGGTTGGCGCAATTTTGTTGTTAGAATTACTATTTTATATTGTCTAGGACTCTAGGTATTTTAGGTTTTATGCATTTTGCGAAGAATCCTTATCACTTAATCAGGGGATTATGACACTTTCATATGAAGAATGAAAATGTTAATGCAGATCCTAAAATATATTTCAAGTGTCTTTTATGTACAATAGTCAAATCATGAAATAACACTTTTTAACTAGGTTCCTGAAAAGTCACCTAGGTGAAAACTGAACATAGGTTCGAGGCTTACGTTTGGAATGTATAAACAGAAAAATCCCCGAAAGTGAGAATTTTTAAGTCTCATTTATCACACCATGAAAGAAAAAGTCTCGTAATGTTAGGAATTTTGCACCTAAACCGAGAATAGAATAGAATAGAATAGAGTCTTTATTTGCGTAGAAAGTAGGTACAGTTATAGATGTTATAATTAAAAATGATCCTTACTAACTACCTAAATTTAGGCATGCAAAAAGTTTAAGGTACAATAACAATTCAATCATATCAAAACAAGATTACCATGTCAAAATGAAATTCAGTAAATAATTTTAAATAGGCAATACAATACATAATGTCAAGTTTAAATGAAATGGGATTACAAATTCGTCAAGGTAAAGGTCAATAAAGTTAAATTAAAATATGATTTGGTACAAGTCAGGAATACAGGGATGTCATATTATAAATTTAAATTTTTATCGGTCAAAAATTCGCTAATTGAGTAATAACATTTATTAATTAATAGATCTGTCAATTTCTTTTTGAAAAGTGGAAATGTCTCATTTTTTATTACATCGGGTATTTTGTTAAATATGATCGGACCCATACATATAATACTTTTCTTTAATAGGGCGGTATTGGAACCACTAACAATTAGCAAATTTTTATACTGTCTCCTGATTGGCCGGTTTCTATTTTCAGACACTTTATTAAAAAGATGCATATTTGATTTAACAAAGACAGCCACCTCGAAAATATATAGTGATGGGAATGTTAGTAATTTTAGGGACTTAAATACAGGTAAGCAGCTATCTGTTACTATTAAATTGCTCATAGCCCTTATACAGCGTTTTTGAGCCTTGAACACCTGTTCCCTCAGACTACAATTTCCCCAAAATATTATGCCGAATCTCAAAATCGACGCGACTAACCCGTGGTATGCAATTAACCTTGTGGCCATATTCACTTTTTTAGACAAGTTAAAGAGTACATACGCAGCTGCACTAAGTTTTTTGCATACTTCTTCTGCTTGTGGCTTCCAAGTTAATTGGCTATCTATCACAATGCCAAGGAATTTTGCAACTTGTACTTGGTCAACATTTTGTGCATTATAGTGTAAATCTAAGACTTCTGGTAGAATCCGTTGATAAAAATGCATTACATTTGTCTTTGTTATATTAATCATTAAATTATTTTGGTCAAGCCAGCGTATAATGTTTATTAAAGTATCATTTATGTCATGTTCATATGTTCTTTTGTCTATACACTTAATCAAGGCAGTACTATCGTCAGCGAATAGGACCATAGGATGATCAATGTGGCGAGGTAAGTCATTTATGTACAGTAAAAATAATAAAGGGCCCAGCACACTACCCTGTGGTATGCCATACCTAATAATTCTAGCCTTAGATAAATATTTTTCTTCACGCTTTGTTTTTACACATATTCTAGAAATTTCTGTGTGCTGCTTACGATTGTTAAGATATGATTTTAAGAGATTAAATACATTTCCTCTGATGCCTACGATGTCTAGCTTTTTTATAAGAATTTCGTGATCAACACAGTCAAATGCCCTCGTCATGTCTGTAAAAATTGCGCAAACTGGTACTTTTTTATCCACATTTTGCAATATGACATTTATCAAATCGTAAACGGCCGCATTAATACCTTTATTCTTTCTGAAACCCTTTTGTTCCGCACTTAAAATATTATATTTGGATAAGAAGTTATTAACTGCGTCATAAATTATTTTTTCTATAACCTTAGAAAAAATAGGTATTAAAGTAATCGGTCTATAATTTGCAAGATCTTCTTTATTGTTTTTTTTTAAAAGTGGCTTTACTATAGCTATTTTTAAACTATCCGGAAATACTCCTGTACTGATACACAAGTTTAGTATATGACACAAATGCAAGGCGATGTCGCCTGATACGAACTTTACAACCTTCGTTGATATACCATCATATCCAGTGCTACTTTTATTTTTTAATGATTGTATCGCTCTGATAATGTCTTGCGGTACTACTGGATGCATAAACATTGAGTTGAGGTTACTTGTCAAGTTCGTAGTGTCCGGTGGTTTTGTCATGTTATTTTGTGTCTGATCAATAAAATAGTTGTTAAAAGCGTTTGCAATGTCTGTTGGATTAGTAATGGTAGTATTTTGAACTTTAATTTGGGAAATTGGCTCAGTTATTCGTGTTTTGTTATCTATAACCTGCCATGCTGCTTTCGATTTATTATTTGAGGTGTTAATAAAATAATTATTTTGTGCTCTTTGCGTTAAATTAATAATTTTCCGAAACCTGCGCGAGTAATTTCTGAAGTTATTTTTATTAAAATTTGATGGTTCGCGTCTGTATTTCCATAGTAAGTGTCTTTTTTTTCTACTACACACTCGGATACCATTTGAAACCCACCTAATATTCTTATTCAACTTAACTGTTGTTAATTTGTAAGGAAAGCAAAGATCGTACAGCATGCGAAAATGCTCTAGAAAATAATCGTATGCTTCATTAGCATTTTCGGTTTGGTAGATTTCAGAGAAAGAAAGACATTTTAGATAGTTTTTGAATCTAGTCATATTTTCACTAGATAGGTCGCGTTTTTTAATCCGCCATGAATTTAGTCTATATGATTTAATAACCTTAACTTCCAAAAGCTGAGCAGTGTGATCAGACAATGCAAAGTCCAATACTTCGGAGTTACATTTCAATTTAGGGTTGCATGCAAAATTATCCAAACAAGTATTACTGGCCAGCCTGGTGGGCTGTTTTAGTTCTAATTTAAGATTGTAGCCCAAAAGAAAGTATTCAAAATCTAGTGTCAAGTTATTTCTTTTAAGCATATCTATATTGAAGTCCCCACACATGACTATTTTCTTATCAGATTTGGTACATAGCTTCTTCAAAATAATCTCTAACTTTTCATAAAAAACATTCAAGTTGTTTAACTTTGGTGGCCTATAAATACAAATAATAATTACACTTTGGTTCGTAAGCTCTATGCCACAACATTCAATAACATTAGGTATGGAATGACTAGAGACATCCAGAAGCTCTCTGTATTCAATACAACTTTTAACAAAAATGCATGCTCCTCCTCGTTTCTGAGATGGTCTTGAATAAATTGCTGCTAACTTGTAGTTCGTTATATTCAATAATTTCTCATGTCCGGCCATTACGAAGTGTTCTGTGATACATATTATATCTATGTCTCTTTTCCGCTGGGACAATTCTTGCAGGTGAACAGTTAGTGCATCAGATTTATTTAATAGCCCAGCAATGTTCTGATGAAGAATCTTTAAACTATTAAACACGAAAAAAATCACTGTTATCTGACTTGTCAATATGAGCATGAGCAGTGTCAATAGGATAATTTTTTATGTCAATGATCAGACGATCGTAAATATTCTCAAAAATCTGTTTTATTCCCCGTTTGTTTACTTTGCCTGTTTGATGTGAAAACATTTCCAAAGATAGGTCACGGTTTGTGTCAAAGAAATAAGCATAATTGTTGTTCTGCATGTCCATGTAAAGTAAATTATTAAATATTTCCACACGATAGTTCTGGATTAGAGCTCCTCTCACGTACGTGGGACAACATACTATTATATTTGTGCGAGTTATTTGTTTTAACGATTCCCTAATTTGTTTTACCAGTTCAAAATAGTCTTCAGCGCTTTTAAAATCTTTTTCTCCGATCATAATCATGCAGTAGTCGTCTATAGAGAGATTTTGGACTTTGTCAGTGATATTTGTCAGTAATTGTCTTATTCCGCTACCTGGTGAGACATAATGACAATACTCAAACTGGTCACTGAAGGTGTTTTCTATATTTTCTAGCGCATTTTTGTAGTTACAGTTGCTGATTATTTGTAATTTTCGCTTTTTTGGGCTCCTCTTTTTCTGAAGATAGCTGGTATGTTTTGCATTTCCGGTTTTGCTCTCGATATCAACATCACCGCGTGATTCTAAAGATGATTGTAAAGACGGTATAGTGGTGGCTGTTGATGGTTCGATGTATTCCTGTTCCAATATTTCGGTTTGTGTTTGTTTAACTTTCATAGTTTTACTTGACGTTTTCATTGGAGATGTTATTTTATGCTTGACCGGACTACTAGTTATTTTTTTATATAAGCTGTTCTTCTTTAATAACTCTTCATTGGTTTGGCGAAGTTTACTATTTTCTGATGTTAATAACTCAATTTCACTGTGAGCACTTTGTAGCTGTGCCTCTAGGTCGAGCAACTTATTATTTAGAGTTTTAAACTGTTCGTCTTCCTCGTTTGACAAATCGGGCATACTATTTGTCGTACTCTCTAATGTTTGTGAGATAATGTCACTGTCGTCCTCGTTTGTAACGGATCGTGTTCGATTGCGACGAAACGTTATGTTTTCTAGAAAATTCATGGTGATAATCAGTCCTCTTTTTGTATCTATAAATCTACCAAGTCCTTTTTATTTTTTTTATATATCAACACTCAATTGAGTGTAGTAACACCATATAATTTCCAAAGTTGCTTCTACTGGGTAATAGATGTCGCTGTTCACAATATTTATACTTAGATATATAATATTGATTTCTTGCAACACTATGACGAGTCTTGTAACACACGTTTTCAAAGTTCTGCTACTCACTACTAGGTGGTGCTATTATAAACTTATTAAAGATTTTTAGATTTTTGAATAAAAAACGGAATTTGAAAATGTTTTTTCTTGAATTTGTACACACTCACTGTATTTCTAAAAATGTTTTGTGTGTTATTATGTTTGTTTAATGTTTATTAATGATGATAATATAAAAAGTTTGCTTATTTTTCTTAATTACGTGAGTTAACTCACTGTACTTTAAAGTCCGAGGGATTACTAATGTACTATAATTTTAGGCTGGGTATATACGATAATCTTACTTTTCGCCTAAAGTGTGTTTTTTGTTTAGCGTTAAACAGTAAAAACACAATTTTAGGTATTTCTCAGGTTCCTCCGCCCATATGACCACAAAATTGCCACGAATGCTTAAGTAAATAACTAAACTATTATTTCAAAACCAATTTACTAAAGTGTCTTTAATGCAATCTCAAACCCTATTTTTACTGGACTAGTCGGTAATATTGCGTGCTGTCTGTGCTGCGTTGGTGCCACGACGGAACTCGTTTTCGAAAATAGCTCACTATTTCGATTTTTCCATGGTTAGAGAAACATGGATATCAAAGAAAAATCGAATGGCGGGAAACAAATGAACAACTGTTTTTTTTTTAAATATCATACCTACGATTAATTTGAATTTCGAATTCTAAATAGAATGAAAGTTATTGATCTTCACACTAGCCGGTATCAAAAATCGGCAATTTCATAGGTAAAGACCAAAAAGACCTAGTATAATCTATATCACTGTCATGTTCCTATGTTTTGTTTTTATCCATAAATTAATTAATAAAAGAACTAGAAACCTTTTAGTGAAATAGTTAGTCGTTAATAAGTTGTCGCGTTACCTTTTAAAGGCGTCGCTCCCCAGTAGCCCACGGCAAGGCTAAGCTGCGCACGTGACTTTCTTACACTACTTATCTTGGCAAGTCTAAACATAGGCTCTGCGAACGTTCGCGCATGTTCTCTCATTTACACTCGTCTCGTGTCACCATTTGGATCCTAAAAAAAATTATTGCGCAGACTTCCGCGCGCGACGTTCGGACTCACCAAGATACGTCGGCCGTATTGTAGCTTTGCTTTGTATGAAAGAAATTAACCGTGGCAATCATCCGACCGACCGACCGTCTGCCACGTAGAATGTGTACGGCTATCCGTACGTATACGTAGCACAGGACGGTCGGACTCTCCTTCAATAATTTGACTAAGTACACAATACAGCTTCATATTTGTGTGAAAATATTCGTAAGCACGACTCAAACAATCTATCTCCATTTTCCAGGCATTCACAGTGGACCACCACAGTCTTCCAGAAGAGAGGCAGAAGTACTTAAAGACACTACGCAACGAAATTAATCAGCAAAGGGAAGCGTTTGATAAAATCAATGTTGAGGTAAGCAATCACCACTAAGCGAGATGCACCAATCGTGATACCCAGTAACTTGACTATTAAGGTCAGATTGAGAAAGCCATTTCCATGTAAAATTCTGCAGGTATTCAGCTGCATCCGGTTAGATGGGAAGCCGACCCCAACATAGCTGGGAAAAAGCCAAGAATATGATGTCATGACTTTATGAACTATTCTTATATGTTTAATTCCTATACGCCAAAAGAATCCTACTATCCTAATACTCAAGCACGCAAAAACGGCTGAACGGATTTGGATAAGATTTGGCACACAGATAGTTTAAAACCTGGTTTAACACAGAATACTTTATATCCCGGTAATAGGTTCCCGTAGGATAATTTCTTAATTAATTATAATTTACTATGTTTGCAGAACGACCCAACAATTCTGACCGGGCTACTGTTTGAGTGGCTTGAAGGTCTGAAGCAGCCGGTGTTGGACCGAGAAGATCTGTCACTGATCGTTGGGAGAGCATACAATGTGGAGTCGTGTGTGCTGGCCTTGACAATGGTAATATTTTACATACATACATACATAAACTCACGACTTCTTCCCATGGGGGTAGGCTGAAACTACAGAACCACCTGCTACGATCCATAAATACTCTTTTTGCCTTGTTTACAATGCGTGCCACGAAAGATGAGACTTGACGAGCGCAGTATCGCACCTCCCGCGCTCTTTCCGCCCGATAAAGCCCGGTTCCTTCCCGTCTCAGACCTCATACCGCTAAAGAGACCTAAGATCAGAATAATCTCTGAATCAGAGAATTATAATCTACTGCGTAAGTCAAACTACGTGGTGTGTACGTTCAATATCTGGTCATATACGCACGCCGGTCGCGAGTATTAGGCACCTGACCTTTCTGAAGAACATCACCAATAAGGTCACGGCGTCTCCCGGCGTTTCCACTCACATTTTATACCTAATATAATATTTTGCAATTCCAGCTATATTGATTCCTGTTTGTTTGCGTCGACTTTGCTGAGCTGGGGTCTTGGGATCGATACCCGGGCATAGGGGTATTGAGGTTTTCATTAGAAATTCTTAGTAGGCAGTGTATAGGCTAGCCTCCTATCACAAACCAAGATTTCTGTGTTTCTGAAAATTTCCCAAAACTCGTTATTAAATATAATTTTTCTTTATACTTAGTCTCAAATTGAATGGCCATCAATGCGTGAAAATCGCTCAAATGTTTATATTTCAACAATTTGCAAATTCTACCGTTGCTAGCGTTATCGAATGTTTCATGGACACCTCAATATTTTTATATTGAATTTTCTCGAATCCCATGGATTTTCGCCTAGGCTGTATGCTGTATGGGGTGCTTAAATATTGCAAGGGGGTCACACTACCGCGTCCTGCACGCGTAGCACTGCGTAGCATGACCACCAATAGAAACGGGTTTTGTCGACGGAAGAATAGACAAAAAGACACATCGCCATGCTTAGTCATTAGAAATCATTCTACAATCTATCAATTTTGTCTATTCTTTCGTCGACAAAGCCTATTTCTATGGTGGTCATAAGCTACGCGTGCTGGGAGAAATGCGCGCATAAAAACCTGTAGGTACTTTACTGTCGAGGAATTCAGGCGAAATGACTGATACCAAATAGAAACCTCATTTAGCATCATAACGATGAGAGTATTAGTGTCCATGTATAAAACTTATGTCATTTAAAACTTCCAACTACTTGCAGGAAGATATAATGCTCCTAGAGTACCTCCTCCGCTTCGTAACCCGCCTGCGTCCCCTCGCTGCCAACAAGAAAGTGGACATACTGAAGCGTCTGCTCGCCTCCCTGACGCATCAGACGGTCAGCGTCAACGGACGATGTCTTCCTACACGCAAGGTTAGTTTAGGACTCCTCCTAGTATCGAACACAGTAAGACAACTGGGTGGAACACGGCCCCCCACCAGCCCTCTTTAAGAAATTGGACATACTGAAGCGTCTGCTCGCCTCCCTGACGCTTCAGACGGTCAGCGTCAACGAATGATGTCTTCCTACACGCAAGCTTAGTTTAGAACTCCTCCTAGTATCGTATCGAACACAGTAAGACAACTGGGTGTAACACGGCTCCCCACCAGCCCTCTTTAAGAAAGTAGACATACTGAAGCGTCTGCTCGCCTCTCTGACGCATCAGACGGTTAGCGTCAACGGATGATGTCTTCCTATACGCAAGGTTAGTTTAGAACTCTAGTAGCTAACACAGTGTAGCGCGTAGGCATATTAAACATCTTTAGTCTTAGGCAATACCTATGTATGACGTAGCTCATAAGATTATTCTAAGTCCCAACCTTTGTATACATCCAGTCGTTCAGTAAAGCTCCAACTGAGAACACGCTCTTTTATTTGCCAAACCTTCTGAACATACACACACACCAACAACCTCATTGGCAAAGTGGTGACACCCGTACGTGTCCGCGCGCGTATCGAGTTTCAAGTTATCGCAACCGAGAGACTGAAATTATCGCGCGTGAAAATGAACGACCCGCGTTACCAGCCTGCAGCTCTGCAACAGCCTGCAGTCACAGCAACCCTGGATCAGCCACAACCACAGCAAATGTCGGCAGTTTCCATCACATCGAGGATACCGGATTTTTGGCGAGACCGGCCAAGGCTCTGGTTTCACCAATTCAACGCCATCGTGGATCCCCAAAAGGCAAGTGACCTGCACAAAAGTCAACTTCTAATAGCTAGGCTGAAACCTGACGAGTTACCTGATATAAGTGACATTCTTGAAAACATGCCTGAAAATAATAAATTCGATACCCTTAAAAATAGGTTAATTTCGGTTTATGAAGAGTCGGAATCAAAACAAATGAACCAACTCTTAAACGAAATCGAACTCGGAGACCAGAAACCGTCTCAATTATTACGGCGTATGCGAGATTTAGGTAAAAATAAGGTACCAGACGAGACTCTAAAATTATTGTGGTCAGGTCGTCTCCCACACTCAATTAGGGCCGTCATTACCGCATGCGACACTGGCGAGGTAAAACTCGACAGTTTAGCTAAAATTGCAGACAAAATCCTGGAAAATACCAGGCCGTCTGAAATATCCCCGATCACCAAAACAACTCCGAGTGCAGACCAAACAATCCCCGAAATCATTGTTAGCGAACTAAAACAAATGAAACTAGAAATTTCAGAATTACGTAGTAGACTAAACGGTTCCAATAATCATCACAACCGTAGGTCGCGAAGCCGAGATCGTTATGACCCTGGTACATCCCGGGCACGCTCTAAAAGTCGCGAAAACACCCAAAAAAATAGAGAAAAATACCTAAGTCAAAAAGAAAAACCAGGTGATGCGGATTATCTGTGTTTTTACCATTTCATTTACGGTACCGATGCGCGTAAATGCGGCGACACAATGAACTGCAATAAAAAGAACTCGGGAAACTAATTCAGACACCGGGTCAAATACACAATGTCGCCGGTGTCAGCAATTCCTATCGTTTATGTGTTACAGATATTAGAACTGGTGCAAGAT
The DNA here is from genome assembly GCA_946251885.1 of Cosmia pyralina. Taxonomy (NCBI): domain Eukaryota; kingdom Metazoa; phylum Arthropoda; class Insecta; order Lepidoptera; family Noctuidae; genus Cosmia; species Cosmia pyralina. Next base: position 10,531,703 of record OX276362.1, on the reverse strand, counting down.
TTCTTATCGATACTGGTGCTGATGTGTCAGTTTTAGCCGGTAAAAGGCATAACGTATCCACGTCAGATTACATATTATATGCAGCCAATGGTTCAAAAATTAAAACGTACGGTGAAAAAACCATTACGGTTAACTTAGGTTTACGTCGACCATTCCAATGGAAGTTCATACTAGCCGATGTTCAACGTTCAATTATAGGGGCTGACTTCCTTGCTGCTAACAAACTAATAGTAGATTTACATGGTAGGAAACTAATAGACAAACTCACTTTAATGTCGCGTGCCACAAACATTATAAATAGCGACGAATCAAGTATTCGATCAATCGACATAAACGACGAATACCATCTCATATTACAAAAATTTCCCGACATCACCAAAATGGAAAATTTTAAAACAAATCCTAAACATGATGTACAACACCATATTTACACTACTGGACCCCCGGTTCATGAAAAAGTACGACCACTTAATCCGGAGAAATACAAAGTAGCCAAAGCAGAATTCGAGAGGATGATGCAATTAGGTATTTGTAGACCTTCGAATAGCCCGTGGGCTAACCCACTTGTATGCGTTAATAAAAAAAACGGTGAAATAAGACCATGCGGAGACTATCGTAGACTTAACGCACAAACTACTCCCGACCGTTACCCATTACCAAGACTACTTGATTTCACATACGTACTCAAAGGGAAAGCTATATTTTCAAAAATTGACGTTCGGAAAGCATACCATAATATACCAATGGCTTCCGAAGACATCCCCAAAACTGCAGTCATAACTCCATTCGGTTTATTCGAATTTACAAGAATGAATTTTGGGTTACGCAACGCAGCGCAAGATTTTCAAAGATTTGTAAACAATACATTAAAAGGTCTAGATTTTGCATTTCCATATTTAGATGACATAATTATAGCGTCAGAATCAAAAGAAATGCATGTAAAACATTTGGAAATAGTTTTGGAACGTTTAAATAATTACGGTTTAACGATCAACACAGACAAATGCGAATTCGGCAAATCTGAATTAAACTTCCTAGGTTATCACATCAATTCAAAGGGCCTAAAACCGAGTGCGGAGAAAATGCAACTTATAAATGACTATCCACAACCCAAAACAATTGAGGAACTCCGACGTTTCCTCGGAATGATGAATTTCTACAGACTAAACATTCCGAAAGCTGCAGAAATTCAAGCACCACTAAACGCGTATTTACATAATTCCAAAAAACGCGACAAAACTGAAATTACGTGGACCGAAAGTGCATTAGAAGCATTCAGTCGATGTAAACAAATGATCAATAATTCAGTCATGTTATCACACCCAGACGCAACTGTACCACTAGTGTTGATGACCGACGCTTCCGGTACTTGCGTAGGTGCAGTTTTAAATCAGAGAGTTAGCGATAAATTGCAACCTCTAGGATTTTACTCAAAGAAACTCACTGACACCCAAACAAGATACAGTACTTATGATAGAGAGCTTTTAGCAATATACATGGCAATAAAACACTTCCGCCATTTGGTAGAAGGTAGACAGCTGACAATCCTAACAGATCACAAGCCTTTAACATTTGCCCTATCAAAAAAGGTGTCGCCTTCAGACTCACCTAGACGATTAAGACAGTTAGACTTTATTTCTCAATTTTGTGATAACATCAAGTACATAGAAGGTGACAAAAATACAGTCGCTGACGCATTATCCCGAATCGATGAGATTATCGTGCCATCATTATTCGATTACCAAAAGTTAGCTGAACTACAAAAAAGCGATTCGGAATTACAAAATCTACGCAAACATGATAAACTCCAATTTAAATTAATCACAATGCCCGACTCGGATATAAAAATAGCCTGCGAAACATCAACAAACGACATACGTCCTTATCTACCCATACAGTTCCGGGAACTCGCAATTAAAACACTACACGATATGAGTCATCCCGGCGTCGCAGCTTCTCAACGCTTAGTTAAATCAAGGTATTTTTGGAGCAGCATGAATACCGACATAAAAAATTACGTCAAAACGTGTGTTCCCTGTCAAAAATGTAAAATTCAACGCCACACAGTAACACCGATAGGTGAATTTGACAACACAGGAAATCGTTTTGAACATGTACACATCGATATAATAGGACCACTGCCACCGGCAGAGGATTTCAAATATTGCGTTACCATTATCGACAGGGTGACGAAATGGCCTGAAGTTATACCCGTAAAAGATATAACAGCTGAAACGGTTGCTAAGGTGTTCATAGAGCATTGGATTGCTCGTTTCGGATGTCCAATTCGTATAACCTCAGACCAAGGTCGTCAGTTTGAATCAGACTTATTTCGGCAGTTATTAAAAAGACTCGGTATCGAACGAGTTCGAACAACTGCATATAACCCAAAGGCGAACGGTATGATCGAAAGACTGCACCGTACCTTAAAAGCTGCTATTATGGCAAAATGCGAAAATAGTACACAATGGTTACGGGAATTACCTCTAGTACTCCTAGGGTTGCGCTCGGCAGTTAAATTAGATCTGGGATACAGTCCATCACAATTCTTATACGGCAGTAGTCTCAGACTCCCAGGCGACCTATTTCATTCAAAGCCTACAACCAATATAAATGAGAGCGACTACATCAAACAATTAACTAAGTCATTGTCATCCGTTCCCGGACTCTCGCATTCAAGTTTACATAGCAACAATAATAGAGTATTCATTCATAAAGACTTATCCATTAACACTCATGTGTTTGTTAGAAATGAGGCTAGGCGATCGTTGGTACCACCGTACGAAGGTCCACATAAAGTAATAACGCGACATCCCAAATTTTATACTTTAGACTGTAACGGCAGGCAAGTCACTGTATCACTTGATCGTCTAAAACCAGCTTACCTATTAGACTTTGATAATGTGTCGGTCCCACGCCAAGAGACCCAAATAAAGCCACCCGACACCGTCCCACATCCGGCGAACGTTACGACTTCATACGACACTGCAAACAATACGACACCACCGGTTATAACGAAATCGGGCCGCATCGTTAAGAAGACCGTGAGATTCGACATGTGAGCCGCTGCCGGCAACGTCGTTATCAGCAGTACCTATACCTCTCATAATAACCACACGTCAACGAACGCTCACTATCGCCGTACTTACACCAGTCAGCAGTCAGACAACATGGGCCAGCCAGCCAGCAAAACGACCATTGTTGCGCAGAACAGCGCGGCCGCAAGCAACAAGGCTTCGTTGGATGACGAAGACCTTACCATGACCCACAAGATGTCGCTAGCCGCAGTCATCCTAGTCAGCACAGCGGTAACCCTATGTATACTCTACGTGGTGTGGTGTTACTGTTAGCGCCGCATCGAAGCCGCCGTCGAAACAAGAATCAGCCGTGCGATCACACAACGTGTTAACGGCATACCACCCGGGATGCCCAACCTACAAGCAAATATCGCGAGTGCTAACCTCAAACAAACGTATAGTGTAGTGTAAACAATGTGCGGTGGAAGGAATGTGAACGTCCTAGAATAAGTAAAACGATTAGGGTCCTTAACTCAATTTGTTTATTGTTAACTTTTGTAGCTGTAGTTATTTTGTAATTTTGTATTCTTTTGGGGAGTAACAAATAAAAATTTGGTTTAATCTAAGGGGGGAGGATTGTAGCGCGTAGGCATATTAAACATCTTTAGTCTTAGGCAATACCTATGTATGACGTAGCTCATAAGATTATTCTAAGTCCCAACCTTTGTATACATCCAGTCGTTCAGTAAAGCTCCAACTGAGAACACGCTCTTTTATTTGCCAAACCTTCTGAACATACACACACACCAACAACCTCATTGGCAAAACAGTAAGACAACTGGGTGGAACACGGCCCACCAGCCTTCTTTAAGAAAGTAGACATACTGAAGCATCTGCTCGCCTCCCTGACGCATCAGACGGTCAGCGTCAACGGATGATGTCTTCCTACACGCAAGGTTGGTTTGTAACGATTGCTCAGGAAAAACAATGGATAAATCTACGTCATGTTTTTCGAGGAAACCATTCCGCTATCCAGTCTGCACATAAATCATTAATCCTACTGACTGCCCTTACTGGCCAGAGCCCATAATTGAAACGTGACAAGAAGCTGTAAAGAGCCTGGCATTGGCTTGACGTAGGTAGATCCAGCAGCAATAAGCTCTAGGAAGTCTTGCCTCATCAAATGTCTTGCGTCATCATGACTGCAAAAAACTGCCCACTAAGTCACTATGCCAGCTACAATTATGTCAGGACGAAACTTTAGGCATAAAACTACCAAAATGTTTACATAATCAGCCTACAATGTTCCCACTGCTGGGACACAGGACACAGGCCTCCACTTTGTGAGAGGGAGTGGGCTGTAATCTACCACGCGGGCTCAGTGCGGGTTGACAGATGTCATATGTCTTCAATTTTTTGGTTCTAGGACATGCCGGTTTCCTCACGATGTTTTTTTTCACTGTTTTGAGAGCAGTGGTGATGATGAAATAATTTACACAAAGTAAAGTGCCTGTCAGGGTTCGAACCTACGACCTACAACTCGTAAAGCGCGGCTGTTACCACTGGGCTACCACTGCTCATCACCAAGATGATTATTTTGCAGTAAAAGACCTAGATGACTACGCTAGGTTGAGACCTATAAGCTTATTTGAGTCATGGAATCTTGATGATATCTACAAGTCTCTGTGGCACTCAGAAGAATTTATATTTTCGCATCATTTCCTTTCTTTCCAATCAATCAATCTGCCTAGCCTTTTCCCAACTATGTTGGGGTCGGCGTCCGTCTAACCGGATGCAGCTGAAATACCAGTATTTGACATGGAGTGACTGCCTATCTGACCTCCACAATCCAGTAACTGGGTAATACGATACCCCTTGGTAAGACTGGTTGTCAGACTTTCGGGCTTCTGACGACCCGTAACGACTGTCAAAGATCCACGAAGGAAAGCCGGAACCAACGGCTTAACGTGCTTTCCGAGGCACGGAGGAGTCTCAATATGTAAAAAAGAAAAGAAAGAAAGAAAAAGTATTTTTTGTGTGTAAAGATGGTCACCCATCCACGGACCAACCCCGGCAAGCGCAGCTTAACCTGATGGATCGACCCGTGCGGCTGTAATTACTTAGCCACGAGCTCCTCATTTATTTTTATTATTTATTCCTTTCTTTCCAGGACTTCCAAAGATTACGCGACGGCACGAGCAGCCAGGTGGTGAACTTCATGCTGCGGATGATAGTGGAACTGCAGAAGGACATGCTGAAGCCTGGCAGGGACGACGCCGATGTGGTGGTGCCTCAGAGAAGGTTTAGAATAAAAGCCTGGAAATAAAGCTGTGTTTCGATTGATTTTTCCTTGACCTGAATGATCTCTTTATTTTCGACAGTAGGTAAAGGTGACATGGCGGTAGGAATTCATATAAATTCAGGGGCACCTGACCGGCAATCCGATACTGACGCTTTATAATTAGGCATTCGAGATTACCAAACTGTCAAAATCAACAATTACGGTGTCAATGATCGACCATTCTCGACGGAATATTCTGATACAATTTCATAAGCAGAGAAGCCCCTGGTTCAATACTGCACAACATTGATTTACCAAAATTCATACCTACCTCTACATTCCTATCTATTATAAGACCATTTTTAACCCTTGGGAATATACCTATTACTTTCAAATTGTGAGAGATAATCTATTAATAGGAATTAATTAAATTTATATCATAATCTATTCGGCTGACACCCCCACCCAGGCGGAACACGCTTAAGGTTTCAAATGGTAAGATCTCGCTCAGACCACCGGCTCAGACGTTCGTACGACGACCTTTGGGTCGACGGCACTCGACCCGGGCATGGCCAAGAGCAGTGCCGTAACTGACCTTTTATGCGCCACGTGCGAGCACCTTTAACTGCGACATGTATAAATAACACCTTTTTGTACTTATGTTCACAAATAAAGATTGATTTGATTTGATTTGATTTGACGAAAATTTTGGTGCCTTACGTTTATATTTTTCACGCGTAGGGTGCTTCCAATTGCAAAACTGTCTTTTACTTACTGAACATATTTTAGCCTTGGTTAGGATTTTATAAAGTCCTCGAGATTTGAAAGACCGCGGAAGACTCAGGCGTAAATAGCGGGATGAAAGGGGTCGTTCCCGCTCGTTAATACCCTGTCGTTAATACTATTAACACTGAGAATGTTTTGTCCCACTCGTTAACAGTGTTGAAGAACGCGACATTTTTTCGTTCGTTCCCTCTCGTTAACAGTGTTGAAGAACGCGACATTTTTTTCCCAATCGTTGACCCCTCGTTCCGCGTCTAACGAGTGGGACAAAACATTCCCAGTCGTTAATAGTGTTAACGACAGGGTATTAACGAGCGGGAACTACCCAACTTGACACTAAACCCCCGTTCGCACGGGCGTAATAAAATCGCGGCGGGTTTATAGCGCACTGGATTTTCAACGCTCTGCTTAGCGCCGAGAGTGCAAAATCCAACAGTGTTTTTTCGACGCGCTAGAATGTACTCTGTTATTGTTAAGTTGGATTCTCAACGCTCGGCTCAATTCAAATTGAAAATCCAGTGCGCTATAAAATCCCGCCGCGATTTTATTACGCCCGTACGTACGGGGGTTTATAGTCTTGCTTACGCCGCGTTCCGATGCGGACGCATTTGCGTATTCTATAGATCGATTAGCGCGGCGCAAGCTGTCGCTCGTAATGAGTAATGAATTTGTGGTGAATGAGCTGCTGGCGTTCCTGCAGAAGCTGGATGTGATGGACGAGGTGTCTGCTGTCCAGATCTGCGCAACGAACTTCAGTGAGGATAACATAGCTGTTGCCAAGCTGTTGTTGTTTAAAATCACAGACCATAAGCCTACTATCTTGAATATTGCTAACTACAACCCTCCGCACAAATCATCCCGCAAAGTCACTCGCTTAAATTATTCAGCCATTATTGCTGATCTTGAAAATGTAGACTTCTCCGGAATGTATAACACTTACGACATTAACACATCGACAACAATATTCATTGACACTGTTACTTCAATCGTCTCTAAACATTCAATTCAAGTAAATGTCCCTAGGAAAAATCATGTTATAAAACCTTGGGTCACTCCAGGGCTGTTAAGATGTATACAAAATCGAGATAGAATGCACATTAAAGCCAATAGCTCTCCTGATAACATAATCTTAAATACTACCTACACTCGATACCGCAACTTCTGTAACGATTTACTTAGGAAACTAAGAATCGCTTACGAAACGAATGAGTTGAAAGAAGCTAAAAACTATCCCCGTAAACTATGGCAAACAATTAATACTATCACAAACAGACATAAACCACAGAATAGTTCCTCCGAGTTGTTGGATTTGAAAGGAGATCACGTCTTCAGTTAACGAGGTGTGTCACTTCTTTAGTTCCATAGGAAACGACCTAGCAGATAAAATCACATCACAACTTCATGCTAATAACACGCCAAGTACACTCTATTCCCTTCCATGCCGTAATAGTCCCCAACCCTCACAGGTTAATTCTCTTGGTATTTTCGAAGTTTGTGAATCTGAAGTTGAGTCCCTCATTCTCCAGCTACGCGATAATAGTGCCGTAGGTTGGGATTGCCTGTCGCCTCAGCTGTTGAAATGTTCTCGGCGAATCTTGGTCCCACATATAACTTTCCTTTGTAACCTAAGCCTTAAAACAGGCGTTTTCCCTGATGCTTTTAAAAAGGCTAGTTCACCCGATATACAAGGGCGGGGAAAGAAGCTGCGTCACCAACTACAGGCCTATCTCGATACTTCCTGCTCTTCCTAAGGTCCTAGAAAGGATTCTAAATAACAATCTAAGGCGCTTCCTTGATAAATTCCATATTATCGCCGACAACCAATACGGCTTCAGACCAAGGCTTTCAACAGAAGATGCGGTATTGGAACTCTCGAAATCGGTTGCTACTAACTTGGATAGTAAAACTAAATGCCTCGGAATCTTTCTAGACCTTTCAAAGGCATTTGATACAGTTTCTGTCCCCATCCTTATCTCCAAACTTGAAGTCATTGGGGTTCGGGGTATTGCTCTGAATATCTTTCGGAGTTACCTTAGTAACCGCAAACAGTGCGTTAAGATAGATAATTACCTGAGTGATGAGGAGATCATATCCTATGGCGTTCCCCAGGGAAGCATACTTGGCCCAACCTTATTCCAAATTTATGTTAATGACTTGTGTAAGATGAATCTTCCAAATTGCAATATTTACGCCTATGCTGACGATACGGCAATCCTAGTCCGTGGTTCAACCTGGGATTTGGTAAAGGCAAATGCAGAAGCTGCAATGTCTAAAATAATGATTTGGCTTAACTCTAACCTGCTTACGCTAAACCTTAATAAAACCACTTACATTCCCTTTGGGTTAAGACGTGGTAATACTCCAGGATCCAATTTCACCCTTAGAGCTCACTCCTGTCCTGACCCCACGGTTCCTTGTTCCTGCCCCAAGATTAAGTTAGTCTGTGAATGTTACTATACTTTAAAAGATTATCTCGATGATGTTATTTAATATTAATTGTTCCCCTGATAAGTAAAATGTATATATTTCTTAATTTGTATTATTTAATTCTAACTGAATTTATAATTTATGTCTCGTTATTTTAATTGTTGCCTTGACATGTAAAAATATTCGTTAATTATAAAGTGCTGCATATTTAAATTGTTATTATTTTAATTTTCTATTTGATTGTGCTGTTAAAATGTTACCTACTTTAAAATTATTGTATGCCATTATGGCGGGTCATAGCTGTGTGTAATTTCGGAAACATGTAACAACTTATTGCTTACCTATGTACCACAATAAAGAATATTTGTATTTGTATTTAAAGCTGGTAAACAAGCGCGACCAGATGGTGTCCCGCCGGCGTGATGGGACTAAGAGAAGCCTGCAGGATATAATCACGCTGTTCAAGGAAAACGAGCCTGACGACGTGCCGACGTTTGTGGCGAAGGAGCTACTCAAGTTCCTCCCGTCACCTTCGAACATATCGATGTAACGAGCCTTCTGAAGGCCAGTCTCACGCATGTGCTACCTAACGAAATTAGATGCATCCCAAAACACCATCGCCGATTTGCGCAACATAGTGACGGTAATTAGGTCACCTATCGATGCATCTAAAGTAAACACGTCGCGGAGCCGAGCTCCTCGCCCCATTGCGCTGCCAGTGTCTGCAGCCCTAGCGGAATCCCTACAAAAGGTTAAGGCGTTCGTGATGTGTGTACCGAATTGTTATCTGCCCCTTGTCATGGAAGTCTATTGTCTACAGAACGTGGTGTTCCGTCGCTTCCGCGAACAAGTACCTACCATAGGATGATAGGACAGCAGAATGTCAAGCTAGTGCAAAGTGAAGTGTTAATAACATAGTCTTAAGCCGTAGGTATTTATTAACACAAGTTTTGTTTATTCCATCCGTTTATGATACAATACCTCTCATCGAGTCTTCAACTCCTCGTTGTGTAAAAAATCGATAAAAGTAGAAACAACTCCATCTATCGGCGTTACCTGTAAAGTATGGTGTCATTTCGGACAATCGATTAAAAATATTATGTATTGTAGTAAACTTATAAGTTATAACATTTTGCGCCAAATATTAAAAGATTTAAATAATATGGAACTGCTGATAAGTTTCTTGAATACATCTTTCACACTGTTTTCAATATAGCAAATGAACAATATGATTTACCAAAACGATATGAAATGTTGACAGCTTATCTAAATCTAAATGGATCATGAAAAATTATACGAAATCACATTACATCTCGTAGTTCATATACTGACTAAAAAGATTTAGTACCTAATTTAGTTAGAAATCGACTAAAAACGTATCGAGCAAGTAGTGCGCATCACTTAAATTTTGACAATTCGCCATCGGTATCGAAGCCCGCTGCCGTGTCATCGTATCGTAATTACACGTCGAAGTCGAATACGGAGTACAATTTACCAAAAACTGTGTAGTGCAACGTTGGCATTTTTTACTATTTACAATAAAATATTACTGTTCTAATCATGTCGTCTACTGAAGAAACTTCTCAACTTAAGGCTGGTCATCCCCCGGCAGGTATAAACTTTTCCAATGCCTTTGTTTATGTTTAATCAAGCGTTAAAAAAAAGTTGTCTTTCATTTATACAGGTAAAGATCCATAAGGCGGCAAAAATGCTTGTTTACGTTTAAATCAAATTCCAAAATACAAAATATTCGCAATAAATCGAGGAAATGAATGGAATTTTGATGTAAACAAGTTGATTTATTTATAAACCGCAATGCAATCAAGTTTATAGGCCTCGAATTTGATCATGATGTCATGTCAAGTATGTTCTATGTTACGATTCATTGCGTGTTGTTAAACAAAGACTAAAGTTACATTCAAGGTCGCCAGGCGGTCAGCGTACGCCATATGTAGATAAAACCTACTTTGCAAGTGTAGGAATATAAAAAAAAACCCGATTTTTTTATCTCATTGCTTAGTCTTTCATTGATAGACATCCATTCTTGTCTTGTAATCCCAAGTATGCTATGCTTACAGTACAGTAATAAAATAATGTAACTTAAACATAAAATAATCTAATCTAAGTAGGTACCTAATCAAAACTCTTAAGTTCGTTCCAGACTGTCACTGCTCGCCTATAGAGCAAGTCCCATATCATACCTATCTGGGATTGATAATTGATAACCAATTCAACTGGAGTTACCAGGTGGAATCTGTGTGTGACAAGTTACGTGCGATACTCACCAAATTTTCCATTATAAAGCGTAATATACCATACAGAACCCTCCTTCAAATGTACACAGCTCTTGCTGAGTCCATAATATCTTATGGACTCACCAGTTATGGACGCACATTTAAAACTTACCTAGATAAAATACATAATTTGCAAACACATTTGTTGAAACTTATAGTACCTAACTATGTAAAAAATAAATACCAAGACAATTACACAGGGTTATTTAAACATTGCAAAGTTTTACCTGTTCTAGCGCGAGCTGAATATCTGTTCCTCATAGAACATTTTGATAACAGTGATATTCAAATTCCAGTTAAATTTGACGTGAATATGCGACAAGCGAAATCAAAATCATTCCAAGTGCCACGCAAAAATAACTTTTATGGCAGGTGTACCGCTTCTTTTCTAATACCCAGTTTACTAAACCAAATACCTGTAGACATTAGAGACTCAATGAATATTAAAAATATAAAGCGTAAGCTTAAAGAACATTGCATCGACTCGATTATAACTTAACTAGTTGAGTTGTAGTCAAGTTGATGTAATGCTGTTAAACAGCTGTTAATAGCGCGTTGATCAATCTCAGGCCATGGCATGCTAAGACAGACCCCAGAGGTCTAATTGTGTGCTTTGCTATTACACCTAGTTAAGGAACTTGTAATTTATAAAATAAATAAAGTATAGTCTAAGAGCTATATCAATGAGTTTACGATAAAATCTTTGATCTAGCTCTTGAGCTACTATTTTAAAATTGAACTCATTTTATTTTATCTTCTAAACTAAGACCCGAATATGTTATATGTTAAGAATTTGGATTCCGCTCTTAGTCCAACATGTGGACCATTGTGCGTGGAAGACCTGACTATATCTGTGACTTGGCGAAAAATTGCCAACAAAATCTGGGAGGAAACAAATCTTTGCTAGGTGGCCTAGTTTTTGTGATATAAATGTGGCCAAGCTGGGGAGACACTCTTCAGATCGGCCACCTATGAACCCTTATAACTTTTGTATCAGTGACTGACAAATTCTGGTACTTGGTGGCAAATTTCAACTAATTAGTGACAAATTTTTTGTGTTATCAAAATTAAAATCCCTGATAGTGCCCATGCCAGTGTTAGCCACAAAATATCAAGTTCAATTTTCACATTGTGATAATAACCCAACATACATTCACTGAATTATGCTACCTAATTTCAATCATTTACAATTTCAGTAAAAGCCGGAGGCATGAGAATCACCCAACACAAGACCGGGCACACAAAAGAGACCGGCAAGGAACCAGCTAATGAAGACCTAACCGGTCTCTCCGGACCTTCACCCGTGCCTTCAAACCCTGTATCAATCTCCGGAGCACCAAACAGAGGTAATGCGGACTTCACTCCGGAAGCGGCTCAGGTGGCCCATAGTCCTAAGCCTCCAGTGCACATCAATTTTAAGCCCCAAACGAATATTCAGCAGCCCAGGAAGCAGTAGGCCTCATCTCACCTGAAGATATTAAGGTTGTTAGGTACATCTACAGAAGATATTATCAGATTTAATTATGAAGTTATTATCAACTGTTATTGTATGAAGATTTCTTAGTTATTGATAACGCTCATTCTCCTAAAAACATAATCACATAATGCCTTATGATGGTGAGACCTGAAATGCGTCTTGCTAGAAAGAGATAGAAGATGATGTGGCCCATTACTTGTCTAGCCAAGCTATGGCTGTGAAACTGGGCTCATATTTTTATTTCTCTCTTTTCTTAGAACTTTTACAGTAGCATTGCTATACGAAAAAGAGGCATTTTTTTTTATAATCATTCAGCCTTGTCGGTCTTGCCATCTGCAATAACATCATAACTGCCAATATCAAAAAGTGATACCATATCTAAAAATTAGTGTTATGCAAAAGATTTCTGTTTGTTTATCTATCTACCTTGATAACTTGTATCATACAATTTGTTTACATTGGGCATTTTGAACGCAAACATTTAATTTGTAACAACTTATGAATAACTGTTTTAGGTATTGATAAAGTAATCTGTATTTTGATAAGGTTGGTAACAACTTATTTTGGGTGGCAACTTAACTTTAGGACAATAATGTTGCACTTCTTATAAATTCTTTTTGTTAATCAAGATACTATTTTAAAATGCATTTAGCTGTTTCTAATATAGACTCTTTACTTGTAATGGAAGTTCTTACCTAGCATTTTAATACATACTTCCATATTTGGGACATATTTACGTTATTCCATTCCATTTCACGAAAAGAATAGAACACATGTGCAAATAAAACATTCCATAATCATATAAAATCAATACTTAACATTCTATTCATTGTGTTGAAATACCTAATGTAATCAAAACCTAAACAAACATGGTTCTAACTTGGCACCATTCACGCAATAATATGTTGCCAGCATTTAAAAATAATACTGTTCCTTTCTGAATGTTGCCAAGTTAGAATCATGTATTCAGATGTCTCATGTGATTAGATTGATATATTAAGAATATTTTGTAATAAAAATAAGGAATATAATTATTTATAACGTCTTATTATATCCGTTTCCGTCTTGTTATAGCAACCTAATCAGTTTAAGGCTTCTGAACACCGTTTTGTGGAATATTCAGACATTTATAGGAAAAACTAAAACATTAAAAATTTACTGTTAGTCTTTTTGAATGTACCTACCTAATGTGCGCTTTATAATTACTAACGACACGATATTATCGTGGACGTCCGCGTCCATAAAATGTACTTATGGAAATATTATGGACCACGATAACGTTTATAACGTGTACGACGTTATAAACGTTATCGTTGTCGGAAATTTAAAAGCGTCTTCATATTTATTTCAATACATTTTACTTCCTTGTGTTGCTTTCGTGGACTCCACGATAATTTCGTCACATTAGATATTATAATAGTGCATATAGTGTCACCACAACAAAAGGTAAAAAAAACAATAAATTAACTTATTTCATTTCGCTAGTTATTCCTACAAATGTCTGCTAATAATTGAAAGATTGAGAAAAGCACTGAAAATATTATAAAAGCTACAAATACTAGAAGATCTATGATAATAATAACATACACAATGGATTTTACTGTAAGTACTGTTTAATACACTTCATTTATGGAATGAGTTATCCATCAATATTATCAAACTATGGGTGTAGATTAGAACTTGATGCAACGGAAGTGCCCAGCTGTTATTGTAATATTATATTTCAACTAGCGACCCACTTCTACGTACCGGGGCTATCTACTGATGTGGCGACATATCAGAACATCGAGATTTCTGTGCTCTATATCTAATGTAAATAATAAGGCATTTTACACATAAACCTTCCAAAAATAATTCTCTAAACGACGGTGAAAACCGCATCAAAACCCATTGTGTAGTTTAGAAGAATTAAACGCACACACAGAGACAAAACGCGACTTTGTTTTATGAATTTAAGTTTATGCTATTTAGAGATAGCTCATGCCCTAGTGTTGCAATTAGCTAGTCACTCAGCAAGTTTGAAACCAGGCCTAACTGTCCATGTACGAAAATATCGTAATTCTATGTATTTGTAGCTTTATATTTAGTGAAAGTTAATTATTGTTGTGTAAAAACGCATTACTACTTTATTCGTTGACTGCTTAACGTGTGTTACTTACTGTACTTAGAGGTAAATGGTTGCTCACACTACATAATTGTATACTGTTCAGAAATAAACAGGTACTGTCAAGGAGCAAAAATGAAACAACGGAAGTATTTGTTTGGTTTCTGCACGAAGTGACATTAATTTCACTCGATCATATTCAATCAATTCATTCAGCGCATCTCCCATAAAGTGCGTAACTAATTAATTCCTTAACTGTTTATGAGTCATAACAGCTTTGTCTCTAGGATGACCGGCGATGTCTCTGGTATTATTAGGTATGTAGCCGGCGCGGCTGTGACCACCATAGTCTGGCCGTCGAGAGAATGCGCTACTGACATGTGACAGTTGGACAATTTCTAGTTGTAATATGGATCGAATTCGCAAAACACATTCGTTATATTATGAAACTGACAGGTGTCAAGAACGCATTCTGTCGACGGCCGGACTGTAACCATCGGTTGGGCTGCCTGCTTGGATGCTGCCAACTTTGTAAGATCGATTTTGTCCATGTTTCTGTAATAAGTGTGAGCACAAACCATTTTATTAGAATATAATACTTTGAAGTATGAAGAGCAGAATAATATAGTATATTATGTATATGTAATTCAGTACATAGATAAACAGTGTTGTATTCAATAATTATAAAGATTAAAAAAAAATGTCCAGAAGTAGTGCTGCACAAATTTTTTTGTTTTACAGATTTTTTTTTTTATAAATACTTGCTATTTTTGAAAACTTTTTTGGTGACTAAAGGTCACGCTAATGTTTTTAATTACTTGCATATGTTTTTGAAAACGAATTTTGCGAATTTTTCAAGGGATAAGTTTAAAATTATTAATTTAAAAATAGCCCTGAAATAATTACAGGGAGTAAAATTAATTATAATTCAGTTTCGTTTGCGGCAAAATTGCAATAAACTTTTTCAAGTTTTATATTTTTATTTAAATTTTTACGGACATGTTTTCCCAAGCAAGAATTAAAGTGTTTAAAATCATATTAATAATAAATAAATATAATTAGATAGTACAGTTTATATTATTCTTATTTGGTGCTAAGCCATTAAAGTGTTAAATTAATTAATAAATAAAAGCATTTCTCCACATTCCTAAACATTATGTTTACGATTGCATTACAGATGAAAAAATTACAAAAAAATGTTTTAATTATAGTTTTCTTATTGGTCCAAATCTAAATGATTTGCATTTGGGCAAAGTTTTTAAGTAATGTTTCTTTTTTTATTTTATTAGTTTTAAAATAAATTGGTATAAAAACCAACATGTGTTTTTATTTGTCAAGCACTCGACTAGGCCTCATCCTCAAGATAAAGGTAATAATTATGATTATTGTAGTGTATCTATTTAATACATAGATATATGAAAGAAGGAGATATGCCCGGTAGTTGAAAATGTATCAGAACCCGATGTCGCTAGGTTGGCCCCACCACCGCGCCACTACTACACATGTAGTTCAATAAAAGCAATAGATACAAAGTCGCGCACACACTTGCAATTTTAAATCAGAACATACTACACAATCAATTATAAACCTTAACTCGTCACACACAGCGTGCATTTACCATGCACCGTACAACTTACTCACACAAAAACATCTGGCGCTATTATTGTGTTGTGCAAAAAGCAATTTATTTTACATATACGCTAGTGATTGACTAAATCGGAAAGTTATCGATACTTCCATTTATTACTGTACAAGAAAAATTTGGGGTCCTGAAAATAAAATAAAAAATGATATGTCCAGAAAGTATTATATATTTTAAATTAAAAAAAAAACGAATCAATAAATTAAAACAATCCGGTTAAGTTGGTTTAGGCTGTGAAACCATAGGAATTGTTGAACCCTGTTATGATGTGTTTACTCACTGACCTGTAAAGTGGAGGTATTTGTTCAGTACTTGACGTACTCTTAATTTTGGGATTGCCCATTCAAAAAGCCTGCGAGTTTTCTTTAGAGGCTGGAACATTTCTGCCTTAAAGTGAATTGAGCATATGGTGCTACATTTTGTTGGGAACCAGTTAGGTGGCCTTCCTGTGGCATCAATCCATTATTTTTTTTGTATTTGTATCTTTTGGGAAGCTAAAAAGGTACTTTATGAACTTATTTATCATTTACATAATAAGTATCTTAAGCTATAGTCTATAGGAACTAGTTGGCCGCTGAGACAGGGGTGAGGCGGCGGTTCGCAACGCACGTACTGAGTAATGTGCCCCCGCTCCTCCATCCCACCGCTCACATACCTAAGGCGCGATCAACTAGTTCCGCGCGGTCTATACTTCTTAACCTCACGATGAGTAAGCAGGTAGCAGGCAACAGGCGAATAGGCTTTTGTTATTAAAAAAAAACCCTTAGTTAAGAAATAGTTAAATATATGAAAACAAACACATGCCATACTCATGCATAACAAATAAATAGCATGAATATGTTGACTTATTTTAAGCAAAAATCACTAATATTTTATCTGAACCATACCGATTACTACAACGCATTCGAATCTTGTGGTGCATAGTTAAAGACTTTAGCGGAAGTAAAATACCAAAACCAAAAAAAAGTAAGGAAATAGCACGAAGATGCGATAATTTAAACCCTAAAACACTCCACCTAAACATGTTTTCCCAAGCAAGAATTAAAGTGTTTAAAATCATATTAATAATAAATAAATATAATTAGATAGTACAGTTTATATTATTCTTATTTGGTGCTAAGTCATTAAAGTGTTAAATTAATTAATAAATAAAAGCATTTCTCCACATTCCTAAACATTATGTTTACGATTGCATTACAGATGAAAAAATTACAAAAAAATGTTTTAATTATAGTTTTCTTATTGGTCCAAATCTAAATGATTTGCATTTGGGCAAAGTTTTTAAGTAATGTTTCTTTTTTTATTTTATTAGTTTTAAAATAAATTGGTATAAAAACCAACATGTGTTTTTATTTGTCAAGCACTCGACTAGGCCTCATCCTCAAGATAAAGGTAATAATTATGATTATTGTAGTGTATCTATTTAATACATAGATATATGAAAGAAGTTTGTTTGTTATATATTTATTCTGTTTTTTATATTTCTATGATTTAATAGATAATATGCAAACACTCATTTACACAAGTACAAGTACGGCCGATGAATCGGCCAGTCTGAACATAGGCACTACGAACTTTTGTGCATGTTCTCTCACTCACACTCGTCTCATGTCACCATTTTGTTTCCTAAAAATCTTTTTTACAAAAATACAGCTGACTTCCAAAAAAAAACACTACCTAACGTCAAATAAATCGGAATTAAAGGTCATCGACCCGCATACATTTATTCAAATACGAAATTCCGAAAATAGAAAAAAATTTTTTTTTTGTTCTTTGAAAGAAAGAAAATACGTTTATTTGCGGTAAACATGACGCAAAGGACAACAAAATAAAATAGACAAAGTAAAAAGCAAGTTTTGGGGAAAATATGCGTCACATCTACGCAAAACGGCTACCGCTTTCTTCTTTCTGCTTCGTAGCAATCTGTCGTCAAGTTACTTCTTTGTCCGATATCTCTGGGTTTTTTTTTTATTAGGTTATGGAGCTTGGTGATAACTTCGCAGTTAAGTTATCAAACCAATTAGCCGAATCTGTTCAGAAGAGTTGGGACGCTATGTCTCCTTAATCTCTTAAATTGCAGGCCACCATCACCGCTTAGTTTTAGAGCAAGTTCATTTTGATGTTTTGAGAGTCTCTTCTGGTATTTGCCGCTGTATTGGGTAATCTCTTGTTTGACTGTGGGTATTTTCATGTCTTGATATATTATTTTGTTACTAATATATGGTGGTATGTTAAAGATAACAACTCTAAGTATCTTCGACTGAAACCTTTCCAATATCTCGATGTTACTTTGGCTGGCCGTACCCCAAAGCTGGATACCATAGGTCCAGATTGATTTGAGAATTGCTTTGTAGACTGTTAGCTTGCTTTGTGTGCTCATTTGCGAGTGCTGTCCTATTAACCAGTACATGTTTCTTAGCGTTGCGTCCAGCTGCTTTCTCTTGGTCCATATATGTTTTGGCCATGTTAATCTTCTGTCCAGGTATTTGGCATTGTCGTTTTGAGGGATTTCTTCATTGTTCAGCACCACTGGTGAACAGATATCTCTTCTAAGCGAGGTTACATGTGTAGACTTGCTTTGGTTTGCTCCGATTCTCCAAACTTCAAGCCATTCCTCGAGAATGTTGATATGTAGCTGTAGATATTCAGATGCAGTAACTGGATTTGTGTGTGTTGCAAGTAGGGCTGTATCATCTGCGTATGTTGCAACTGTAGTTTTTTCCGTAGTAGGCAAGTCAGCAGTGTAAATAATGTACAGTACTGGCCCTAGTATGCTACCTTGTGGTACACCTGATTTTATTTCATATAGGTCCGACAGTTCGTTTTTGTATTTAACTTCAAAACACCGTTTCTCAAGGTATGACTTCAATATAAGGAAGAACGAGTGTGGTAGCGACTTTTTAATTTTATAAAGTAGACCCTCGTGCCACACTTTGTCAAAAGCTTGACTTATGTCTAGAAATACTGCAGAACAGTATTGTTTCTCTTCCAGTGCTCTGCTTATAATGTCAACAATACGATGGACTTGTTCGATTGTGCCATGGTTCTCCCTAAAGCCGAATTGGTGATTTGGTATTATGTCATTTAGGTTTTCCTTCATTCTTTTTAGCAGTATCTTCTCGAACAGTTTTCCTGTTATAGACAAAAGACTTATTGGCCTATTTGAGGCGACTTCGTGTGGTGGTTTACCGGGTTTAGGTAGCATAACTACTTGTGCAATTTTCCACTGCCCCGGGAAGTGGGATAGTCGCAAACAAGCGTTGAAGATCTGAACTATGGCTAAAAGAACCCTTATTGGTAGCTTTTTTAAAAGTGTGCTATCGATGAGATCGTATCCTGGAGATTTTCCTTCCTTTAGATGTTTTATTTCCAGAATTATTTCTCCAGGGCTCGTGGATTTAAGTGGCAGACACATCTGTTGGGCACTTTTAAGGTATCCTTTTATTTCCATGTCATAATCTGGTCTAGACTCCGGAAATGGCTGGAAAACAGAGCTAAGATGTTCGGCAAAACTGGCAGCCTTTTCCAAATCTGATCTTGCCCACTCCCCCGTCCTTTTTTTAAGAGGTGGTATCTGGTTGTTCGGGCGTTTTAATCTACTTGTGGCTTTCCAGAGGGAGTAGTTTTTGTCTGCAGAAGGCGATAGGTTCGAGAGAACATTTTGAAGGTTGGTATCGTTTAGGGTTTTGATTAGGTTTTTTAGTTCATCCGAGGATCTGTTGAATGCGGTTTTATCTCTTGGATATCGAGTTCTATGCCATTCTTTTCTTAGGTTACGGCGCTCATTGATTTTATCCTTGATAAATTTAGGATATTCGTTACAAACTGGAGGCGGCCTCTTTCGCACCCTTATAGAAATCGTAGCAGCATTATAAACAGTAAGGTTGAAATTTTCTATTTTTTCAGTAGTGTCGAGTCTAGTATTAAAGTTGATATCCTGTTATTCTATTCTGGTATAATTCCCAGTTGGTGTTCTTGTTATATATTCTTTTTGCAGGTTCCACCAGTGCTATTGAAGAGTTAACGTTTAGTATGACTGGTGTGTGATCAGAGGACAGCAGGGCTATTCTGTACAAATCTCACCGTGAAAACCTAGGTGAAGTGAGTTGTCATTCTACCTGATGCTCGGGATTGACTCTATTGACAGCTCACTCCACTCTCACTTCACCTAAGTTTTCACGGTGAGATTTATACAGAATAGCACTGATGATCCGTTCGCGATTCGATGGTCATATAATTACGACTTACGTTTCCAGCAACGAAGAAGTCTAGGAGGTCCGGAATCTTATTTGGATCCGTCGGCCAGTATGTTGGTACGCAGGGGGTCATGCATTCAAGTCCTCGCCTCAATCGCTACTCTATACAGTTGCCTCCCTCTATGAGTAGTCGTGAACCCCAATAAGTGTGTTTGGCGTTCCAGTCACCACCACATATAAATCTGGGGCCTAGTGAACAAAGATAAGTGTTGAAATCGTTTTCGGTGATTGTGTGTCTTGGTGGGCAGTAGACCGCAGAAAGTGTGGTCTCGACTTTCTCGTTAACTATGATTTTAACTGATGTTGCTTGGATTTTATCTGTGCAGTATTCCTCAAGTGCGTAGTGCTTGACATTATTTTTAATAATTACTGCGGTTCCTCCGTGGCTGTTTCCTGAAGGATGATTTGTGTGAACTGTGTAATTTTTCAAGGTAATGATAATTTCAAGGAAATAGAAATAATGACATAAACTTGTCCCGAAACGACCTTTACGTGATCCTTGAATTTTTCTATGTATTGTCGAGGTACCTACGCAGAGAAATTAAGGAAAGATCAATGAACTTTATTTCAGATTTAAGTGGCGGCCACCATACAAAGTGAAAAATAACTTTAATTTCGGAAGTCGCAACTTTTCGCCAAGTCACAGATTTGGTCGGGTCTTAGTTTAGAAGATTAATGAGTTCAATTTTTAAGTACTTATAGCCCAAGAGCTAGATCGAAATGTTTACGATAAAATCTTTGATTTAGCTCTTTAACTATATTTAAAAATTGAACTTATTATATCTTCTAAACTAAGGCCCGACTAAATCTGTGACTTGTGGAAAAGTTGCGACTATTTGGGAGAAAACAGAGGGCCAATTCTCGTAATTAAAAACGTTCAAATTCCAAGCCGCAATGTCAGCCAGCGACAATCAAATGTCAAAAATGTAGGCAAACTCTATACAATTTTGACAGATTGAGACTGAGATGAGATTGCGAACGTTGTTATAAAAATACGGGAATTGCCCCTCAGATCTTCGCTAGGTGGCCTAGTTTTTAAGATATAAATGTGGCCAAGCTGGGGAGACGCTCTCCAGATCGGCCACCTATGAACCCTTATAACTTTTGAACCAGTGACCGACAAATTCTGATATTTGGCGACAAATTTATGTTATCAAAATTAAAATGCCTGATGGTGGCCATGCCAGTGTCAGTCACACGTAATGTAAGCTGTCACTAACGCTGCCGCGCTGTTTCTATTAATAGTGACATAACATCACGCCTTTTTACCCTGAACGGTTATGCAGAGGTGTGACCCACATTTCGCCAGTTATGTTCAAATTCCATGTAAATGGGGTGCGAGCCTATTGCCATCAAACGGGCACAAATTCTCTCCGGGCTGCTAGTAAGAAATTCTAGATAAAAAATCTCAATAACACTGCCAGACCTGGGAATCGAACCTCAGGACCTCATACTCCGCAGTAGAGCTTGCGGCCACTACACTAGACTAGTGTTTAGCTATTAAAACAATACACATCCAATTAAATTAATATTTATTAAAGCAAAAAATGTTATAAACTAACTCGCAAACTGAATAAAGTACTAGGTATCAAATGTAATTGCAATAGGTACAAAATAATTCTCGTTCAAAACGCATAGAAAAGTTCATAAAAATTCTTAAAATTAAAAATATGTCTGTTTTCGCTATTTGGTGTTTTTCCTGCTTACGGATGATCTTTTCAGTTTTGACAGCATTGTATTGTACAACTGTAAAAATAAATATCATTATGAATTTAAATTAATTGAATTTGGAAAACTGTTGTGGTTTGCAAGAGAGTAAACCAACCTAGCCTTATTATTCGGGCCTTCTTGTAGCCTCAGAATACAGAAAGAACCCTGTAACTTTTACAAAACTGCAAGTAATACTTATCTTGTATGCTCATGTACCAGAATAGCTTCTGATTGGTTAATGGAACAATGGCATAGTTTTGAAAAAGCTACAGGCAAGGGCGGATCCAGGATTTATTTCTAGGAGGGCCCCAAGGGCCAGACAAGTAGTAGTGTCCCCCTGTCTTTGGGATTAATTATTTATATCAATGACATACAATAACTATAAAAAAAAAATACTTGTACTTAATAAAAGTTTAATTACATGTTTATAAAGATAAATTTTCTATTATGTGTGTCAAAATGCTTGTAGGTAGATTGTTATCCATTTTACTTGAACCGACTGGGAGGGGGGGGGGGGGGGGGGGGGAGCCATTGCCCCTTGCCCCTCCCCCCGTATCCCCTTGGCTACAGGTATGTGTATTTCGGGCCTAAGTTATGGACGAGCGATTTTGCACCCTATTGCTTCAGGAATTTCCTAATTCAAAATAGTGTGGCCATAATTACAGTTTTATTATTTACCATATCAATCATGGTTTTTATGAACTCACTTGGAGAACAAGTAGAGGTCTATGCTATCTGCTACGTCATTTAAGTAGGTAGGTACCTACACGCAAGGTGTGCGTTATAGGGGCTTTACCTACTATTTACTATAATGCAGATTGCAACATGCAAGGTCTGTATGCGTCTGCTGTTTTGAGACCCGCCTCTTGCTACTTTAAACCTTATGTTGACTGCAATCCGATGTTAATTAGCTTGTGAAATGGATTTGACGCATCCGTAAAATCGGTTAAACAATCTGTCTAGCCTTTTCTCAACTATACTGGGGTCGGCTTCCAGTCTAACGGATGCAGCTGAATAGGTACTAGTATTTTACATGAAGCGACTGCCTATCTGACCTTCACAACACAGTAACTGGGTAATAAGATACCCCTTGGCTTGTTAAGACTGGTTGTCAGACTTTCGGGCTTCTGACGACCCGTAACGACTATCAAAGATCCACGAATGACAGCCGGGACCAACGGCTTAACGTACTTTCCGAGGCACGGAGGGGTCTTGGTATGTAAAGGTGGTCACCCATCTACGGTCCAACTCCGGAAGATCGACTCGTGAGGCTATTATTACTTAGCTACGAGCTTCTCCTAAAATCTGTTCAACCCGGGGTTTTCAAATCCTGCTGCCATTATTTTCACGACTTTCGACTTTCATTTTTTTTTTGCCACCGCTCTTGAAACGTGTGAATAAAAGAAATTGTAAAACATGTTAAAACAGCGTTGAGGTAAGTTTGTATCCAATATAAACCAGTCTATCTGGTACAACGAATTAAGAATGATATAGAATCAAATCTGATAGGACTACTTAATTCAATTGTTTGTGACCGATAGGGACTGATTGTGATACCTATTACAAAATATCCAACTTGTTATCAAAGCAAGGTTAGATAGGTACCTACATGTTTGTTCACATTTTATTGATTTGTAATCAAACTAGCGACGCGACCCTGCTTCGCACAGGTGCTATGGCGACATGTCAAAACATCGCGACTTCTGTGCTCTATCTACAATTAAACCTTTCCCGAACGAATTCTAAGTCTATGATAGTGAAAACCGCATCAAAATCCTTTGTGTATCTGTCTCAGTAAGATGGTTGTAGCCGTGATATACTTATATCCCTAGGGATATAGTACATAGGTACTATGGACAAAACTTAAGCATGCTCACTTAAGACAATATTCCTGTGAGAGCGCAGCTAGTGACAAACGAACATTGTGCGATCGAGTCGTGAGCCGTGCATGCGATTATCGCCTTTGAGGTGATCATGCGGAGCTTTGGCCCATAGTAGGTACGAGGGCGGGTCAATAAGTCCGTGACTTTTTAAATGAAACACAAATTTTTAGATAAAAAGTTATTTTATTTTTCAACGTAGTCTCCTTTGAGCTCTATACACTTAGCCCAACGTTTCTCCAATTTTTTTATCCCTTCCGAAAAATATGATTTGTCGAGGTCTTTAAAATAGGCATTTGTTTGTGAGATGACTTCGTCGTTGGAGGCAAATCTCTTTCCACCGAGCCATTTCTTTAAGTTTGGGAACAAGAAGTAGTCACACGGGGCTAGATCGGGAGAATAGGCCGGATGAGGGAGCAATTCGTAGCCCAATTCATGGATTTTTGCCATAGAAACTGCACATGTGTGCACCCGTGCATTGTCCTGATGGAAAAGGACTTTTTTCTTGGCCAAGTGCGGTCGCTTTTCTTTCAATGCCTCATCGAATCGACCCAATAAGTTGCTGTAATATTCGCCATTGATTGTTTTTCCTTTTTGAAGGTAGTCAATGTGGATAATACCGCGTGCATCCCAAAAAACAGTCGCCATGACTTTGTTGGCTGACAAACCCACCTTTGCCTTCTTTGGCGCCGATTCACCCCGAGAAACCCACTGTTTTGACTGCTGTTTGGTCTCCGGTGTGTTGTGGTGGATCCACGTTTCGTCCACGGTTACGAAACGGCGCAAAAACTCGTTCATATTGCGATTGAACAACGCCAAACATTCCTGCGAAATTGTCACACGTTTGCGTTTGTGGTCGATTGTGAGCAAACGCGGCACCCATCTTGCGGAAAGCTTTCTCATACCCAAATGATCGTTTAAAATTGAAACCACTGAGCCATGCGAGATGCCTATGGCTTCCACAATCTCTCTCACTTTTAATCGCCGATCGGCTAAAACCATATCGTGGATTTTTTCAACTGTTTCGGATGTGGAGACCTCAACTGGGCGTCCAGAACGTTCGGCATTTTCCGTGCTGGTACGGCCACATCGGAATTCAGTAAACCACTTTTTTACCATGGAAATGGATGGTGCAGAGTCCCCATAATATTTATCAAGCTTAGCCTTGGTTTGCGTAATGGATTTTTTCCGCAAAAAATAATGCTTAATGAGCACACGAAATTCACTTTTTTCCATTTTCTTCTCAGTCAACGCGGTAGTCTGATATTAACGGCTGTCAAAAACAAACTAAATGTCACAGCTTGTTCAATTTTTGACAGGAGTCATCTGACAGATGACTGTTGACGGGAGCAGTGTTGCCATTTCAATTAAGAGACGGAAAAATCAAAAAGTCACGGACTTATTGACCCGCCCTCGTACTTACCGTAATATATTTATATGAAAGTGGTTCATAACATCTTACTAGGAATACAACAATGATACGAGCATAATCTACTTAGGGCTGATTTTTCAATAGTCAGATAACTTTAACTGAAGAATAAATATGACAGTTTGACATATTTTCTATACAAAAGCTGTCAAATTGAAATATTGATTCTTCAGATTAGAGATAACTGACTAGAAAAATTAGCCCTTAGTAATATAAGTATTAGGGCACTCCGACCAAATAGGTTAGGTTAGATTAATTAGATCCGTGACCAACTACGCGCGAGCCGAGCAAGCGCTACCACTACGTCGAAATTGATCGCAGTAACAAAATTAGGGCACTCCAACAGTTTTGACATAGTCTACACTAGTTTACACATAGAACAGTCAACAAAAGAGATATCTAGGCAGGGTATACTAACGTATTTGTATGTGATTTGTTTTGTGTTCAATTTCGTGACAATATACAATTTTGTGTTGGTGTGTTACAATGTAGGAGTATTGCAAAAACAAAGTAATAAAATTGAACATGAAGCAATTCACATACAAATATGTTACTCTACCCTGCCTAGATATCTTGTTTGTTGACTGTACATAACAACAATAAAAAACTAATAGTAATTTAGTAAGAGTACCTAATAGTAGTAGTTTTCGGTATATAGTAATATCCCTAGGGATATATACTGGATGACTTTTTTTACCGTCTCGAAAAAAATAGAGTATATTCGGTGAACGGAGTAGAAGCCTATGGCATATCTAGTTTTTGAATATTGATTTAAAAAAAAAAATCAAAATTCAAATCATAATGCAGGTTGCATATGATTTGAATTTCGATATTTTTAAAGGATTTTTTTTTTTCATAATTTATGTTTTTATTGTTCTAAAATGAAAAGTTTACATCGAATTTGTAGTATTTATTGATACTTAGATATTTTTTTCTGACTAAGCTATTAAAAAAAAAAACTAGGTATGCCATACGCTTCTACTCCGTTCACCTAATATACCCTATTTTTTACGAGACGGTAAAAAAAGTCATCCGGTATAACTTTATCATGGCTATAAAAATCTTACGGTATTTTTTTTTTACATTTTTCATCAAAAGTCTAAAACTATGCGCCCTATAAAAAGAAAAAAAATGTTTGAGAATGTGCAAACAGCGCTCTTTCATATGATACCCCACATGCCCTAGTACTCGTAGACCCACTTCGAATTTTTAAGACCCCTTTCAGTTCGTTGCAAAAAAAACTTTCTTATTTGCAAAATAGTTGGGCAAACGTCATCTAAAACTGTTCCAAATTTCAAGTTGATACCATTAGTAGTTCTTGAGATATCCAGCTATGACCGTCGGACAGACAGACAGACTGAGTCGCACCATAAGAGTTCCTTTTTACCATTTTGGTACGGAACCCTAAAAATTACAACTTTTACAATTATAGTACCTACTGTCATTCAAAAATCAGCTTAATTTACACTCACACAAAGTTGATGTTCATTTGAGTGTGAGACTGACACTTGCATGGCCACCAGCACCCTAATTACGCACATTATCAATCGGAGTTTAAATCATTTTGAAACAAATTGCTAATCCATTGCTTCATATGTTCGAAACATTTGTCTGCTCGTCAACGTAAATAACGCAATGAATGTTGTTGAACTGTCAAATGAAACCAACTCCGATTGATAATGTGTTTCGCAATCTGTTCTGTGATGGCCACCATCAGGGATTTTAATTTTGATAACATAAAAAATTTGTCGCTAATTGGTCGACATTTGTCGCCAAATATCAGAATTTGTCGGTCACTGGTTCAAAAGTTATAAGGGTTCATAGGTGGCCGATCTGGAGAGCGTCTCCCCAGCTTGGCCACATTTATAATATCTCGAAAACTAGGCTACCTCGCGAAGATCTGTTTTCTCCCATATTTAGTCGCTAATTAGTCGCGCTAGTTCGAGCTAGATTCGATCTAACTCTTGGACTCTATTATAAAATTTAACTAATGAGTTAATTTTTTTTAAAGATATAATGATATCTTCTAAACTATGATTCGACTAAATCTGTGACTTGGCGAAAAATTGCGACTAAATTTAGGAAAAAAACAGATCTTCGCTAGGTGGCCTAGTTTTTGAGATATAAATGTGGCCAAGCTGGGGAGATGCTCTCCAGATCGGCCACCTATGTACAGACACCAGCACGTCAAGCTACCCGAATCTGCCAAATTTACCCAATTGAATTTGAACCTTATATCTTTGAGGTAAAGTTGAAAATCCATCAAAGAAATTTGACAGATTGTGGTAGCTTGATGTGCTGGCCTCTGTACCCTTATAACTTTTGAACCAGTGACCGACAAATTCTGATATTTGGCGACAAATACAAAAATACAAAAAATACAAAAAAATACAAAAAGTTTTATTGGCAAAAAGAAAAGATGATGACAGTATACACAAACACAAATTTAACTTTGTACATCACAACAATGCAAGGTTTGACCGTTGACCCACAAACTAAGCAGGGCTTGTATCTTGTGGGTCGGAGTGCAATTGAGCATAAAGAAATATGTCGGTTTACAAATCTAAGACTAGTTTAGTAAGGCGTGTATAGTGTTGTGTGTGTGTGTGTGTGGGTGGGTGTGTGGGTGGGTGTGTGAGTGTGTTTGGGTGAGTGACTGAGGGTGAAAGTGTGAGAGAGGGTTATTGTATGCTGGCACAGTGGCATGTCGACAAAAATTTTAGAGAAATGATTCTGTTTCGGTGTATGTAAGTTCCAGAAGCCATTTAAATTTCGACAATTTTTTTGTGTTACCTATCAAAATTAAAATCCCTGATGGTGGCCATGCCAGTGTCAGTCACACCATTTGAGTGTAAATAGGAAACAAAGACTTGAATAGACCATGTAACGTCATTTGCCTGGTAATTATTATGGTGACAACTTACTTCTTCCTCTGAATTCTGTGCCGATGCGGTAGACGTATCGTGAGCTGGCGCCGTAATTTCTAATATCGGCGGAATGTTAGATGATGGCACTGTCTTCACTTCTGTGCGAAAAAACGAAATTATGGCGAATTATTCCATCTGCCATTTTGTATTTTCTGCCTACCCCCATGGGAAGAAGGCGTGAGTTAATGTAAGTATTTATTATTCCACTGTGCCACACAAAGTTGTCCCACTGATGAGACCCGTGGGGTAATTGCATAACACACATAAAATGACAATGGAGAAGGCAACTGTCAAAATGGCGCTGTCGTAGCTAGTTCCCAACACAAGCTAATAATACAAGGCGTGAGGTGGTTTTATTTCATTTTTGCGAAAGTGACGCGTTGTTGTGTTCCTAAATACTCTGAAATTGGAGTCCACCATTTCCCGAGAGAACTCTAAAATTAGAAGATTGTAGAATCTAAGTCATTTCGAAACATTTTGAAGAAAGTGATTATGAGGAAATATAAGGTTTTAAATTACGACACCTTCCGTCAAATATTTGATTAGAAATATTGAAATAACCGAAAATAACGAAATAGTGAATTAAAACGAAACTCTCGAATGAACGAAATCTCAAATTTATTATAGGCCTTATGGACCTAAATAGCTATGATCACGCCATCTACAATTAGCTTTGCCTGACCTTCCCCATTGATCGCATTTTTTTCATGTTGACAGTTCAGCTGTCTGTTCATTGCGTAATTAGTGTTATTTCAAAAAATGAAACTAAGAATAGCAGTTAAGAATAAAAAAAAACATACTTCGTCTAAGACATGTATGATTCAAAATGCTCTAAACGGTGTCAACTATCACCCTTAAGGAGGAAGCGCTAAGGTAGCCCGCGAAATTCAAACTTTCTTACGTTTTTCGCAATTTGCAGGTCACTGGTGCCGATTCTCTTGTGAACGCACTAAACTAAAATTAGAGAATCGCTATCTTTTACTAACATGCAGCGCGAGAAAAGGACGGCTATAGCTATGAACTAAGTTGGAGATGTCAAACTAGTTCACGCCTTGCGCTTCACCGTGTTTTTAAGTCGACATGTTTTTACGTGTCGTCTAAATGTCTATGGAAAAATTAGTTCTAACTAATTTGACAGCTCTAATTTACATCCGTCCCTTTCTTGTCATAATAGAGAGAAAAAGTTAGCAATAGCCTAAATTAAGTTTAGTTTGTGCACAACAGAATCGGCACCACTGTTAGGTTGTATGTTGATTAAAATATGAGACGCGGCCGTAACTAATATGGCTTTACAGAATTATAATCATTAGAAGCAGCAATACAACTCCATAAGTTAGAATTGACCTCAAACATCATGATTTCATGAAATCGCTAGATCACCCACCGCGCTTTGCACCCAGCTGCCGAACAACTTGTATAGGAAAATCTTGTGCAACATGCTTCCAGCGGTTTAGGCTATGCGTGGCTGCGTGAGTCAGTGAATGAATTTTTTTAAGATAATTTATCAAGTGAACGTAAACGAGGCAAAAGGAGTATGCAAGGATCGTAGCAGGTGGCGTTCTGTAGTTTCTGCCTACCCCCATGGAACAAAGGCGTGAGTTTATGTATCTATGTTTATCAAGTAGATTGGTGTTGAAGATCTTACGCCCGTTACCTTAGTTACCTTTTGGTTTTGAAGCTTCCAGTTTTTCAGGCTGTAAATAAAAAGTTTGTTTAGTTTTAAGGATCGTGTCACGAGGCTTCCTGCAGTGTTTGTTTCAAAAGTATCAGATAAAAAATAAAGAAAAAAAAAAAAAGGTTCCGACGAATTGAGAACCTCCTCCTTTTTGAAGTCGGTTAAAAATAGGGCTGATGACTAAAGAATGTTTTTTTGTCCGTCATGTACAGACAACAGATCATCAGGTTATACCAAACTGTCAAATTTCTCCAAATGATTTTAAACCATAAAATGTTGACGATTAAGTTCAAAATCGAATGAGATAATTTGACTGCTGTGTGACCTAGATTAATAAAAAATATTGGACACGTATTTTTTATTATTTTACGTAGGTAATCAAAATATTACGGCGATACAATGAATTAAAATGTGGCATGACGTCATACATTAGTAGATTGAGCCCCCACTCCCCAATTTTAATGCGGTTTATTTAAGTATTTTTTTATTAATATTATATGATAAAGCAAAAAATACGTGTCTAATATTTTTTTTATTATCTGACTGACTAAATAGAATTTTTTTTTTTTTTACTCGGGCATGATCCCTATTATAAAGAAACCCTGTTAAAGTTAATTCCGTACGCAATCACATACTAAACGGAATTAGTAACTAACACATTCAACGGTTTCAACTTTATACAGGGTGTCCCGTAAATAATGGATCAAACGTAACGGGTAGGTAGCTTACCTAATTTCCAACAACTAATTTGAATATTAAAAAAAAAACCGTTACAGTAACCAGGATATTAATTTTTTTTCGAATTTTACGATTTTGTCTTCCAGAATTAAGCTTTTTTAATGCTGTCGCTGCAAATGATGACATTTTTAGGTATGATTTTTATTTAACGTTTCTGAATAGCTTACTAATGTTATAAGATACCATTTTTTTTGAATACCGTTTTATTTGCCTTAGAAAAAAAATCTTGAGTTGAAAAGTTTTTTCTTTACGATGTTAGGACCAAAATTGAAAAAATTCTCCTGTAAAAAAAATGTATGACACCGAAGACCACCATTATTTTAAAAACTTGTACATTTAATAAGGTTTGCAAATTGGTATAAAACTTACGTCTAGTCTTTATCGTTACAAAGATATTGCTATGAATGTGATGAAGAAGACAGAAAATAAATTAAATTGGTACTATTCCATTTTTTCCTTTTCGTAATGGCTTATGCTTGAATGCTTGTAATCGAAGCAGGTAGTTAAGCGGATAGCATAATTCCGACCCGATGACGTCATCTGTCCGGAATTTGGGACCGCTACCTGTGGCGGAGTTGCACCTCAGTCAGTGTGAAAGGGATAGATAGCGCCGCTTTTGTATTTTTGGTAAATTGGTATGAAGTTGTACATTCTAGTCCTTGTCGTTACAAAGATAATTGCTATGAATCTGAGAGGTGCTCCAAATCAACGTTAATAAAAATAATAAAAAAGTGTGTACATTTAAACTTTTTCTTTAAAATGTGTAACTGTAGTATTTCAGAGGCAATGTTCATTGAATTATTGAGGCGTATGAAAAGAATTAGGAGGCCGTACTAAAAAAAACAGTTAGTTCAAATAAATCGTTTTATTTGGTTTTTACAATAAATGTTCGAATTGCCTTCCCTCTACAAGAATGCAAAGTCTGCATCTCCTAATAAAGGAAGCTTATAACATTAGTAAGCTATTCAGAAATGTTAAATAAAAATCATACCTAAAAATGTCATCATTTGCAGCGACAGCATTAAAAAAGCTTAATTCTGGAAGACAAAATCGTAAAATTCGAAAAAAAATTAATATCCTGGTTACTGTAACGGTTTTTTTTTTTAATATTCAAATTAGTTGTTGGAAATTAGGTAAGCTACCTACCCGTTACGTTTGATCCATTATTTACGGGATACCCTGTATAAATCACCTTTTTCTACAACAAATTATTGTTTGAATAAAAAAAAATGTAACTGTCATATCATCGACGAAAATTGAGGTTATAAAATTAAGGTTGATCCGCAGTAGTAGCACGTAGTAACCCGCGAAATTCAAATTTTCTTGCGTGTTTTACAATTTGCAGGTCAGTGTTCTAAAATGTCATGATTTCCGAAATCAGAAGAGAACAAATATAAGTTGGAGAGATGTATTGATGATTCTTATGGTTATAATTATGTAAATATATTTGTTATAGTCGCGAATCATATTTCGATCAAGATACAACCTGACACTGACCTGCTAATTGGAAAAAACGCAAGAAAATTAGAATTTCGCGGGCTACCTTAGCGGAATGGGGAAGAAAACTGCCAAATTAGTTCCGCGTAGATGGCGCTAAAGTGTTTGTTACTTTCCTTGCCGTAAACTTAGCCGCGAGATGGTGCCAAGTGTTTTTTCTTGTCGCTGATTAGTCGCTTTGTCTTCAAGATGACTTGAACAAGTGACAAACACACAGCGCTCTCTTGCAGCGAAGCTTCCAGAAAACAACCCCAGTCAAATTAAAAACATCTATAAGGTTATTTAAGGACACTGATACAAATGGGTAGACAAATCATTACTTTTTTACACAAAAGTTTCTCAAGTTTCAGAAAATTTACATATCTAAAATTATATTTATAGTTCAGAATCGTACCATGCACATCTATCAACAATTCGGGCAAAAAACATTTTAAGAATGCAAAGCATTTTATTTAATAAACATACGTTTGTGTAAAAAAGTAATGATTTGACTACCCATTTGTAACAGCGTCCTTAAAATTAGAATTGCAGGTTTAAGTACTCAAATAATCAAATCAAAGCACTCAATTTGTAGGTGGCAGTACAAATTGGCATTATCAGCCCGACGAGCACGGCCTACTGTGACATGTATGTATATTTGTGTGAAGAATAACGCGTGATAACAAAAAAAAAAAAAAAAAATGTAATAAGAAAATAAATAATTAATTTAAACAGATAAATAAATTATTATTTTTTATATTGTTAAAGGGTTTTTTTATGTTTTAAAAATACATATTTAGAAATGTAAATAATGCGCGTGGAAACCAACAAAAAAAAAAATTAAGTAAACACATAAATTACTATTCTTACATTTTTGAATGTTTTTATAAAAATGGGTACTTACCTACAATATTTAGAAATATAAATAATATGCGCGTGGAAACCAGCAAAAAACAAAAGAAAAATAATAATAAATAAGTACCATTGATATTTTATTTAATTTTTTTTTTTTGGTACCTACATGTTGAGTTTTAGTGGTTTATGAGTTCCATAAAGGGGGGGCCAAATTTTCATTATTTTTGCGATAGGACACACCGTTTTCGACATAAAAGCAAAAGAAAAGAATAAAAAAGATTTTATTTGGTCGCATATTCAGATAGTCTTAGACATTTTAATTTTTTCAATTTACTATATCACACTATGAATTTCGCGGCTCTAGATTATGTCACATGGTTGCATAGAACTATTATTACTAGCGTATACTTTATCTCGGTGCATGGTTGACATTTAAGACAAATTCTAAGACATGACATAATTTATCATGTCTTGTCACAAACGACTTGGGTACGCCCGTGCTCGCCCCGCTGGTATGTTTTCTAATCCATTTTTTTACATTTTCATCAGATAAGTACTTATCTCGGTGCATGGTTGACATTTAAGACAAATTCTAAGACATGACATAATTTATCATGTCTTGTCACAAACGACTTGGGTACGCCCGTGCTCGCCCCGCTGGTATGTTTTCTAATCCATTTTTTTACATTTTCATCAGATAAGTACTTATCTCGGTGCATGGTTGACATTTAAGACAAATTCTAAGACATGACATAATTTATCATGTCTTGTCACAAACGACTTGGGTACGCCCGTGCTCGCCCCGCTGGTATGTTTTCTAATCCATTTTTTTACATTTTCATCAGATAAGTACTTTTGGGACAGACAGTACTATCAGCCTACTCCCATTAAGTCAGCAGTGATGTTACTACTCACTATATCGGTGACGCTCGGCCTGTAATACTTCGACGTCATTTCTCTCTCGCTCGTACCGCCCATGATCTGTGACGCTGTAAGATTAATATAACTCAATCAATCAATCCGCAGAGCAGTGGTGGCCCAGTGGTAACGGCTGCGACTTACGAGTTGTAGGTCGTAGCTTCGAGCCCAGACAGGCGCTTTACTTTGTGTAAATTATTTCATCACCACTGCTCTCAAAATGGTGAAGGAAAACATCGTGAGGGAACCGCAATGTCTTAGAACCAAAAATTCTAAGACATGTACATCTACCAACCCGCACTAGGCCCGCGTGGTGACTGGTGGATTACGGCCCACTCCCTCTCACAGAGAGTGTCTCTCTTATTAGGCTGATTATGATTAAGTGTAATCAATCTGCCTAGCCTTTTAACAGCTATTGTCGGCTTCCAGTCTAACCGGATGCAGCTGAATTCCAGAATTTCTTTCATGTGCGTGCCTCAATAAATTAAGGCCTCCAGTCAGGGCATAAAAACTTCCTTATAAACTAAGCGACTACTCGCCAAGGGCACCCCCTGTGAGGTACGGGCCTCGGTATAGGGCGTCGCTGGGGGGAGGACATCAGGAGCCGTACTATGACGTGAAAAAAGATCATGGATCCATTATGATTCCGTTGAGAAAAAAGGATGGTGCTATAGGTCGTATATAGCTTCGTCTCTCTCTCTCACATTGGAGCCATTGATGGATCTTTGATCTTTTTTCATGTCATAGTAGGTCCTCTGGGAACAGCCTGGATCGGATTATTTGGTGGTTCCAAAACATTATAATGATGTGAGTACTAACAGATCTGCTTGCCCCACACCGACTCCCTGTAGTTGACTCTCTTGCCCGCGCGGCGCCGCTTGCCCCTGCCGCGGCGTGCAGAGGGCGCGCGGGACTCGGCCGACAAGCGACGCGCCACGCGGTGGTAGAGGCAGCGAGAAGACACGTTGGAGATCTGAGGAGGATAAAATAAAACGTTGAATTACCTGAAATCAATTTAAGGCGACGATAATCGACTTTTCTTTTACTGGGTTGTGGAGGTCAGATAGGCAGTCGCTCCATGTAAAATACTGGTATTCAGCTGCATCTGGTTAGACTGGAAGCCGACCCCAACATACTTAGTTGGGAAAAGGCTAGGCAGATTGATAATCGACTTTTAATGATTTTAAACTGAAGATCACGTCTAATCCCTTTCACATTTGGACCAAAATGGATGATGTACGGTCCACCCGTACAATTCATATATTTTTAGGGTTCCGTACACAAAGGGTAAAACGGGACCCTATTACCAAGACTCCACTGTCCGTCCGTCTGTCACCAGGCCTGTCCTGCCAGGCCTGGGTCTGTCTCATGAACCGTGATAGTTAGACAGTTGAAATTTTCACAGATGATGTATTTCTGTTGCCGCTATGACAAAAAATACTAAAAAAACAGAATAAAATAAATATTTAAGGGGGCTCCCATACAAAAAACGTCATTGTTTTGCCGTTTTTATAGATAATGGTACGGAACCCTTCGTACGCAAGTCCGACTCGCACTTGGCCGGTTTTTTGTTATTACGTTAAATAAACAGTTATGTACCGCATCGCGCAATTTACTTCACTTCGCGATCGGTCTTCGCCGTATATTATATATACACTTCTGGACACATCTATTGGCCCACCTTAGAGTTTAGGTTTCGATGGCCCCTACCGAAATATGATTGCTAGATTGAGCAAAAACTGTTGATGCAGTTTTAAACCTGATACATTTTACCATCTTTTTCGATCGTATTGTTTTAAATTTGAATTCAGAATACCATACGACATGGAGCTACGCCTAACAAGTCGGATATGCGCCTTGTTAAAGGCAATTGATTTTTGAATAAAAAACATGTTTTATCAAATAAAGGTTTAATTTAATAACGCGTGTTGCCTCCATGGGCATCTACCACAGCTCTCATACGATTAGGCATAGAGTGTATCAACCGCTCTATGAAATTTTGAGGGATCATCTCCCATTCCTCTTCTATGGCAGTTTTCAACTCCTGCATCGTCTGGGCAACTGGCTGACGAGCCCTAACACGTCTTTTTAGCTCGTCCCACATGTGCTCAATGGGGTTCATGTCTGGGCTTCTGGCTGGCCAGTCCATAACTGTGATGTTCACATCCCGAAGATATTCCCTGACGATGCCGGCCGCATGGTCTCTTGCATTATCATGCATAAAAAGGAAATTTGGGCCCACATAGTCCGCGTATGGTATCACGTGAGGTTCTAAGCACTCACGAATGTACCTTTCAGCATTTAATGTTGGCAGCCGTGGTCCTGTAACAACCTCAAGTTGAGTTTTGCCGCTCGCGGATATACCGCCCCAGACAGTCCATGAGCCACCGCCATAAGCAACCCTCTCTTCAAAGCAGCATTGTGCGAAATGCTCTCCCTTACGTCGGTAGACCTTCTTCCTTCCATCATTGCCATGTAACACAATTTTAGACTCATCAGAAAAGAGTACACGGCTCCAATCTTGCTGTGTCCAATTTAAATGACTGCGTGCGAAATGAAGGCGCGCTGTTCGGTGGGCTCGCGTTAGTTTGGGGCCATTAGCTGGCTTGTGTGGTACCATATCGCGTTCTTTTAACCTTCTCCGAACAGTTCGAGCGCTCACAGATACTCCGTGGAAGTCGCGAAGTTGGTTTTGTATCTCAATTGAGGTAAGGTGACGATTTCTCAAGCTGGTCGTCACGATGAATAGATCCTGCCTTTCAGTTGTGACCCGAGATCGTGGCCTTCCTTGGCGACGAACAAAGCCGCCAGTCTCTAGGTACCTCCGATAAACATTTCGGACCGCAGATCGACTTAAATTAAGTTGAGCACTCACGTTTCTTTGGCTGTGTCCGGCCTGAATAAGTGCCACAGCTTGGGCGGCGACTTCAGGTGAAGTATCCATAGATTATTGATAGAACCTCACCTTAATGTTAAGAATAAGTAATGTTTGTTGCAAAACCAAAGATATCAATCACTTTTTCAAGAATTAAATCCAAGTAAACCAATAAAACCAAGTTTTCTTAGTATTCGATTGTTTGATATCAACAAACAGGCTCCAAATTGTCTTTTGTTTCTTTAAATTCTGTGTTCGAAATTCAAAAAAAGACTATTGAATGAAATTGTGAATGTGCCAGGTTCAAAACTGCATAAAAACTTTTTGCTCGACCTAATATAAAATTTTAGCTAGGACCAAACGAAACTGAAAATACAAGGTGGGCCAAAAGATGTGTCCAGAAGTGTATATTCACTATTATAATATCAAGCATTTAGATATCCAAAAAATAAAAACTTTTTTACAAAAAAATACAACCGACTTCCAAAAAACAACACTACAAAGTGAAAAATAACTTAAATTTCGAAAGTCGGTGTCTAGTGAAATGTATTTTCATTTTTTGCCACCGACTTCCGAAATTAAAGTTATTTTTCACTTTGTAGTGTTGTTTTTGGAAGTCGGTTGTATTTTTTTGTAAAAAAGTTTTTATTTTTCACTTTTTAGTTGTGTACCTACCCCACACAAATTCTAATACCACTACTTACCTGCAAAACAAACTAGAACATCGTCCATATACAAGTGGGGAAAAAATACGTATTATTGAAGCTAACTCAAAAACTACCCAAGCAAAGTTAATCAATTTTATGTGGGACCAACTGTGATGTATACCCTCTCTAATAAAACAAAAAAAATCCAAATCGGTCCAGCCATCTTCGAGTAATCGGGGAATGACGAATTTGAAGTCGGTTAAAAATCGTCGTATCATAAGTGATCACTGTATCAATTAGCTATACCATTCTATCATTAAACTTATCATTATAAACTCTTATCACTTCTTATCATTTATAGTTGTCCCGTCATCGAGATATAAGTAGTACTTATATCTCGATGTGTCCCGTAAAGATGTTGTCCTTTATGAGTGTAGTAGGTACGCACGGCTACAGATCAAGCTATACTTATCCAGTATAAGCTGATCTCGCATTGTATAGGATTTCCTTACAATGAGAGATCAGCGTAAATTGGAAATGTATAGCTTGATGTGTAGCCGTGTGCACCCTGTAGCGGTCCAAAACCACCCGCCTGTTATATAATAATATATATAATTATATAATAATTCTCACTTTCTGAAATCACAACGCTCTGGCTCCCTTTTTTTTTAAATGGCATTTCGTAGGTCAACCTAGGAGGTTGTCGGCTGCTTAGGCGGACTTTCTTGTGGGTGCCTCGGTAAATTAACGCCTCCAGCCAGGGCCTTAAAACTTATAAACTCTAAGCGACTACGCGCTAACTAAGGTTATCCCCTGAGGGTACGGGCCTCGGCTTAGGGCGTTCCTGGGGGGAGGACAGCAGGACACACACTGGATCGGATTATTATTATTAACAATTGGGTAGTCAAATCACACCGAGATAAAGTACTACGTATAGAGAAGACATCCGAAACAAAAACAGTGTCACAACAGGATGACAGCCGGGGGGGCTGTGCGCTGCAGCGCTTAAACAATAGGTATCGTCTCACCAAACTATAAAACATACAGCGCTAGACCGCTTAAAACGTATAGTGTGAGTGACTAAATGAGTTGTTGCCAGTCGGCATCAAAGCACGGAGCAAAAATCTGGTTTGCGGTGTCGGTTCTATACGCTAGTAATAATAGTTCTATGTTTAAACAAAAGTATTTTAAAAAAATAAAATGGTTTGCATTCTTAGAATGTTTTTTTGCCGAACTGTTGATAGATGTGCATGATACGATTCTGAATATAATTTTAGATAGGTACAGTTTCTCAATAAATGTACCGAATTGAAAGGACGAATTTAAAGCTACAGGGTTAGCGGTGCGGGTTCGAGCAAGGGTAGGGCGGGGCTCAGGCCCCTAGTTTTGTGTCCTTTTTATTTCTCGATAAATTGTTGTAAGGGTCCGTTTGGGTTTTCCCTGGGCCCAACTTATGGTTACCTGTTTGTGGCTGCAATAATGTGTATTGGGTTATTCCATTGGTTCTTAGAATTTGTAAAAATATTGCACCTTAAAGCGAGTACCGAGTATAGCTGCCCATTGAAAAATTAATAAGTCTGGAGATATGGAACATTTTGAAATTACCTATGCTCACATTATAGTCAGATGTTGAAGAATTTTTTGTATAAAACAAATCAACACTAAACCTCCTAGGTTCGAAGTTATAGCAGTTAACGCCCAAATTGTTCCATAACTCCTGACTTATTTTTTTTTCTCAATGGTATCGCTGTTAGAGGTTGCTTTCCGAGACTCCTCCGTGCCTCGGAAAGCACGTTAAGCCGTTGGTCCCGGCTGTCATTCGTGGATCTTTGACAGTCGTTACGGGTCGCCAGAAGCCCGAAAGTCTGACAACCAGTCTTACCAAGGGGTATCGTATTACCCCGTTACTGGGTTGTGGAGGTCAGATAGGCAGTCGCTCCATGTAAAAGAATGGTATTCAGCTGCATCCGGTTAGACTGGAAGCCGACCCCAACATAGTTGGGAAAAGGCTAGGCAGATTGATTCGTATCGCTGTTAGAGGCTATACTCGCCTTTAATAGGGCCCTTCCCTGTACTTGCGTCTATCGATCGTCAATGGTCGAAAAGCTAGTTAGTTTTCATCCAGCGGACGTGAGAATTTCTAACAAGCAAGTGAGCATTGAACGAAAAATAGTGTTCGGAAATTTCATCAAACTTGTTCCAGGAAATACGTGTTATTGAGTAAGTCTTACAAGTTTGAGAAATAAATGTTTGTCATTTAGAATCTCCATTACATGTGCGAGGTTTCCACGAAGATGTTTTCTTCACTTTTACAATTTATGAGTACCTACATTGTGAACGGCCATCGTTCAGGTAAAATTTGTGCAAAAAAGTTGAATTTTGGAGGCTTATATTGAATTTGTTTCTCCAAATTTTATATTTTTTGCTTTCGTAGAAACCTATAGTGCACAAGATACGTAATAATTCAAAAAATTCAAAAAAACTATATGTCACAACGGAGTAATCACGCTCAGACTAAATAAAAAACCAAGACAGCGCTGTCAACAGTGACGTGAGGTCGGCTTCGTAAACACGTGTGCACTTTGTGAGGTGTAGTTTGTTGTAGTTTGGTGTGAATATGTGCGTGTGAGCGTGTACGCACAGAGCGAGGTGTAGTTTTGCGCATGCTTCACTGTAGGTATTGCTCGCAGCGCTATGTCTTAGTTTTATTTATTTGGTCTGAGTAATCACGTACACACAGCATCAGGTCAAGTTACTACAAACTGTCAAATTTTCTTATTCGATTTTGAACTTAACCGTCAACATTTTAAGGTTTAAAATCACTTGGAGAAATTTGACAGTTTGGTATAACCTAATGTGCCTACGAGCGTTTGTCAAGAATGAAAAGTACGACGGGTCTCTTAACCCATTCATAATTCAGGGACACTGAACAAGGCACAATAGAAGTTTTATTGTTATAACGCCGGGCGTTTAGTGTCCCTCAAATCTTGCTTTCGACACTTTGGATGCATTGTCCCTAGTAGGCATTGCGGTAATAATATGTGCAGTCGAAAGTTGTTGTGCCTCACCCTTTTCAAAACTTTTTCGGTTGCACGTTGAAATCGTAGTTTGCAACGCAACGTAAAATGAACAATATGTCTTTTTTTCCATTTTTTTTCTTTCTTTAATTGGTTAGAACCCTTTTTGTTATACCGTGCTCCGAAGCGCTATTGGTGAACGAAAACAATGCAGGCAATGCAGGCGGGGCTGGCCACTGGCCCGTGCATACGAAAAGCACCCTTATGGGGATGAGGGACATAAGTCGTTGACTGTACTATACCTCAATGCTAGTAGGTAGTATGTTTTCCATGTGTTGAGTTGCACCATGTAACTTTAACGATAACCAATGCCTCGTCAGCCTTCAAATCTCCGGTTAACCAAAACACGGGTTGCACCATTTTAAGGCCAGGTTATTCGGGCCTGTAGGCCTTTGAAACGCTACCTCCGCCTCCCCCAAATGCAGCGCGACGTGTTTATTTACGACGCGCCGGCGACGATTTCACAGAAAATCCATGCCACAGTGTAAAATATTTGCAGTTGATCAACTTAATTAGTTTTTCTTAGGTCGATTTTTTCCATATGTTTACTTTTTATGGTGTCTACGGTGGAGTAAACTAAGATTATTAAATAAAATGTCGTTTTGTTTTCACATTATCAGATAACGATACCAACACGATTTGATAGCGATAGGTACAATTATTAATAAGAAATAAAATAAAAAATAAAATTAATTTTTATTATTAATAAGAACGTCTATTTTAGTCAACTTTCATCAAAGCAAACCACAAAAGTTTGATTCTCAACTGTTGATATTTTTTTTCGATTCTTTTTTTTCATTTTGATATACTGTTATTTGATAGTTCGTAGAACGTACACAGAATACATGAAGTTTGTTCCTCTTATATCATCTATGTTTATAATATAAATAAATATCAATGGTTAGCTGACAGTATTAATGAGAAATCCCGTGTGTACAATCCACTGTCATATTTTTTAGCGATAGCCGGGTTCATCAGGAACAATCTGTAAGAATCACTCAGTGTATCAGTGTTGTGCCATTAGGTATTATATGCTGTTAAGGCTGCGGGTTTCGACCTCAGGACAAGCTGCTCCTTAAACGGACGACACTCTGTATATTTAGGCTGCTGATACCACAACTACTAACGTACTGTACAGGAAAGTTTTTTATAATGTGTCTGTTGTTTTAGTATTAGGTTGGGGAAAAAGTCTTTTCGCATTATACACTTCTGGACACATCTATTGGCCCACCTTAGAGTTTAGGTTTCGATGGCCCCTACCGAAATATGATTGCTAGATTGAACAAAAACTGTTGATGCAGTTTTAAACCTGATACATTTTACCATCTTTTTCGATCGTATTGTTTTAAATTTGAATTCAGAATACCATACGACATGGAGCTACGCCTAACAAGTCGGATATGCGCCTTGTTAAAGGCAATTGATTTTTGAATAAAAAACATGTTTTATCAAATAAAGGTTTAATTTAATAACGCGTGTTGCCTCCATGGGCATCTACCACAGCTCTCATACGATTAGGCATAGAGTTTATCAACCGCTCTATGAAATTTTGAGGGATCATCTCCCATTCCTCTTCTATGGCAGTTTTCAACTCCTGCATCGTCTGGGCAACTGGCTGACGAGCCCTAACACGTCTTTTTAGCTCGTCCCACATGTGCTCAATGGGGTTCATGTCTGGGCTTCTGGCTGGCCAGTCCATAACTGTGATGTTCACATCCCGAAGATATTCCCTGACGATGCCGGCCGCATGGGCTCTTGCATTATCATGCATAAAAAGGAAATTTGGGCCCACATAGTCCGCGTATGGTATCACGTGAGGTTCTAAGCACTCACGAATGTACCTTTCAGCATTTAATGTTGGCAGCCGTGGTCCTGTAACAACCTCAAGTTGAGTTTTGCCGCTCGCGGATATACCGCCCCAGACAGTCCATGAGCCACCGCCATAAGCAACCCTCTCTTCAAAGCAGCATTGTGCGAAACGCTCTCCCTTACGTCGGTAGACCTTCTTCCTTCCATCATTGCCATGTAACACAATTTTAGACTCATCAGAAAAGAGTACACGGCTCCAATCTTGCTGTGTCCAATTTAAATGACTGCGTGCGAAATGAAGGCGCGCTGTTCGGTGGGCTCGCGTTAGTTTGGGGCCATTAGCTGGCTTGTGTGGTACCATATCGCGTTCTTTTAACCTTCTCCGAACAGTTCGAGCGCTCACAGATACTCCGTGGAAGTCGCGAAGTTGGTTTTGTATCTCAATGGAGGTAAGGTGACGATTTCTCAAGCTGGTCGTCACGATGAATCGATCCTGCCTTTCAGTTGTGACCCGAGATCGTGGCCTTCCTTGGCGACGAACGAAGCCGCCAGTCTCTAGGTACCTCCAATAAACATTTCGGACCGCAGATCGACTTAAATTAAGTTGAGCACTCACGTTTTTTTGGCTGTGTCCGGCCTGAATAAGTGCCACAGCTTGGGCGGCGACTTCAGGTGAAGTATCCATAGATTATTGATAGAACCTCACCTTAATGTTAAGAATAAGTAATGTTTGTTGCAAAACCAAAGATATCAATCACTTTTTCAAGAATTAAATCCAAGTAAACCAATAAAACCAAGTTTTCTTCGTATTCGATTGTTTGATATCAACAAACAGGCTCCAAATTGTCTTTTGTTTCTTTAAATTCTGTGTTCGAAATTAAAAAAAAAACTATTAAATGAAATTGTGAATGTGCCAGGTTTAAAACTGCATAAAAACTTTTTGCTCGACCTAATATAAAATTTTAGCTAGGACCAAACGAAACTGAAAATACAAGGTGGGCCAAAAGATGTGTCCAGAAGTGTAGTATGTATGAACTTAAAATAAAATCTCTTTGGCTATTCTATTTGTATCTGGCTGGTTTTGGTATCATTGAAAGTTTAAATTTTAAAGAACATAATTCCAAATTCAAATTAGGAAAATGTGTGATTTTCATTTGTTTTTCGTACTGTCAAGATGAGTGAATCTAATGAAGAAATTCGATACATTTTAAAATTTTACTACAAAAAAGGTAAAAATGCAACGCAAGCCGCGAAAAAAAATTGCGATGTTAATGGACCCCGTGCAGTGTCTGTGAGGGTAGCATAAATTTGGTTTAAGCGTTTTTAATCCGGAAATTTTGATATCAAAGATGCACGTGGCTCTATTACGGATAAAATGGATGCCAATTTTGAAAAAGTGGAGCAAGTTCGGCATATCAGTAGTTACGACGTAGCTGAAGAACTGGGAATTGACCACAAAACAGTTTTGGCGCATTTGAATAAAACTGGGTACACAAAGAAGCTCGATATTTGGGTACCTCACGAGCTCACTGAAAGAAACCTAATGAACCGTGTACTCATTTGTGATTCTTTATTACGACGTAATGAAACCGAACCATTTTTGAAGAAGCTGATAACTGGTGATGAAAAGTGACGAAACGTGCGAAAAAGGTCGTGGTCAAAGGCCGGTCAGGCTTCACAGACTGTGGCGAAACCCGGGTTAACTCGCAACAAGGTGATGCTGTGTGTGTGGTGGGATTGGAAGGGCATTATTCATTATGAGCTGTTACCACCAGGCAGGACCATCGATTCTGAACTCTACTGCGAACAACTGATGAGATTAAAGCAAGAAGTTAAGAGACAGCGGCCGGAATTAATCAACAGAAGGGGTGTGGTTTTTCATCATGATAACGCTAGACCTCACACACCTTTGGCCACTCAGCAAAAATTAAGAGAGTTTGGCTGGGAGGTGTTAATGCATCCGCCGTATAGTCCTGACCTTGCACCTTCAGGTTTCCACCTGTTTCGGTCTCTTCAGAATTCTTTAGGCAGTGTCAGGTTAACATCACGAGAGGACTGCCAAAACCACTTGTCGCGGTATTTTGATCAGAAGTCCCAAAATTTCTATAGCAATGGGATCATGTCCCTACCTACAAGATGGCAAAAAGTTATCGAACAAAATGGTACCTACATACTTTAGATAAATGTAAATAATGTATATTAAAAAATGTTTTAAATTTTCTTAAAAAATGCGAAGAAACTTTTTCCCCAACCTATTATATTGTGAACGAAGTCGCGGGCAGAAGCTAGTTAAATAAAAACATGATTTTGCTGTTCTAAGGTGAAATTTCAAAATTGCAATGGTTTTTTAAATTGCAATTTTAATAGAAATTTAATTACTTTCGTTACAAAAAGAACTCTTTTGCAAAATTTCATGCTTCTAGATCCAGCGGTTTAGGCTGTGCATTGTCTGTCAGTACATATAAGAATTTTATCAAGTAGACAAGCCGTGTGCCCGATGGTATTCCATCGACATAAATGGTGAATTTCCATACAAACTTTCATCCCCTATTTAACCCTTTTAGTGACTGAATAAAAAAAACAATAATAGTTTTATTAAGTATGGGCTAAAAATGGTCGTACTATTTTGCTTATGCTGTAACCATATTCTTTTGAGTAAATATCGACAACTACATATGAAGGAAGAATTGCCGTACTTTAT
Organism: Cosmia pyralina; assembly: GCA_946251885.1. Classification (NCBI taxonomy): domain Eukaryota; kingdom Metazoa; phylum Arthropoda; class Insecta; order Lepidoptera; family Noctuidae; genus Cosmia; species Cosmia pyralina. The sequence continues at coordinate 10,486,705 of OX276362.1, read as the reverse complement.
TATCAAGGGACGTACCTACTGCTACACCTATAATTTATCGAATCTACTATTATAAGGGCAAATTTTTAAATCGCCAGATAAGTTTTATTTATGTTATTTATTGTTAATATTGTTTTTTATTTATTGTTATTTAGTTTTACCGACAACCGGACACATTGTATATAAATTATTTGTGATTATTGTAGGATATGGTAGGGTATGGTAGCGAAGACAGTTCGATGAAGAGTGAAAATAGTAATATGGATGAATCTGATGAAAAAATCTTAGAAAAATGTGTTTTTAAACTTCTTCATAAAGGACCACGATAAAAAATTATATACTACTCGCGCTTGACTATAAATTTACCGATAATAATTTGCAATGTGTCTTAACACTATCGTAAGATGACAATTAAACGTCATCATACCACATAGAAATAATCACATTTTCGAAAACGATATTATGAATTAAAACTATAATATAATTAAGTACGAGATATTTTTTCTGAGCTATCGCAATTTCATATCTAATGTGTTTTTCGTTTATTCGATTTTTTTTGAACAACTGCAGGGAGAGCGAATTTTTAAAAATTTTGACACAGTTCCAACCTTGATGAAGTCCCGCAGGACTCTGAGCGCGAGCCGATTTAGCCCAATTTACTATTTTTGTGTTTATTTAGAAAAAATGTATTACACTTAAAAATCCAACCGTAGAATTCCCTCTGAAATACTATTACCTCATGGTACATGCAATTTTCATATAATTTTGTGCTATAACTAGGAAATGAAACAAAAAATAGTTTTGAAATCGACCCCATTTCGGATTTTTTTTTTATCGAGCAAATTACAATTTATCGTGTTTTGAACCGTAGAATTACCTAAAGCAAGGATGTATCTATGACATATTTTTTTTCAGGATCTAAATACCCTAATTTGACTATTTAAAATTGATTCTAAAAACAGGAATATTCAAATAGTGTGCCCTTAACAATAGTTAAAAAGACCACAAATAACAATATGTTATGTACCAGTTCACACTGCAGGTCATCGAGTTCATCTTCCATAATGTCCAGCTCATCAGTGTCCTTTGCGGGCACGATCATCAGCTTGGTGTCGGGACAGCTGCCGGACACCATCAGCTGCGAGGACTTGGGGAAGATCAGCCGGTGGGCGGTTCTGGAAGTAAGGAGTGTACTTTACGGCGCCAGGGTCGCGGGTAATTCGAAAGAGATACCGTGGCCCTGGCACGTGCAACTGAAGGAACACGGGTGGGTTTTTGTCAGTAAAAGTCTGACACGCCCTCCCGCTCCGCCCAGAGCGGGAGAAGTCATTCGATGATTTCCCATCCACAAAAGAAAAAAAAAATGTAGGGTGAACTCGTCCAATTTCGTGATAAAACAAAATATGTGATAAAACTTAGATACTTTAGTAAAATCTTCATTTTTATTTGAATTAGGAACATAAAGCAGTCTTTCTTTTACAATAATTAGGATAATAAACTTACTTAAGACGACTTATAGCTAATAATCGAAACCTTTGTTAACTTTTTTAACTTAACGAAACAGACTATCACGAAATTAGGACTATCACTTATTTGAGTGAGTTTACTATACTTGTTTTTTTGAGCCGACGGTATCTAAATAAATGTAAGAAACAGGGACAAATGGAATTAGCTAGCGAAACTCCGCAGACGTGACTGGAATCGATATTTAAACACGATAAAACAAAAATTTATTGGTTTTTTCGGGGTCACCGACCGCAGGTCACTTGAGATATCAGCCTAGAAAATCTGTTTTTTCTTGTGTAAACTACACACACGTTATGAATATCAATAGACATCTAAACACCATAAATAAAAAAAATAGCATTTCTCAAGTCATTCTTCAAGTAACAATACTACTAGAAGTCGCTGACCCCAAAAATAATCATTAAACCTTTTTTATTTTGTTGTGTTTAGATATCGATATCAGTGAACGCAAATAAATCTCGTTCACTGATCGATACCACAGAAAAGATAACTTTATCTGTTCGGTGATCGATACCTATCACATCTGCAGAGTTTCACTAGCTAATTTAATTTGACCCTCTATATTAGTAGGTACAATGCGTGACACTAAAGATGAGACACCACGTGGTTTGACTTGCGCAATAGACGATTTTAGGTCTCTTTACGGGGTATGAGGTCTGAGCGCGGGAAGAAACGTGGCGTCATCAGGGCGGCGCCGGCGCGGCGGAAAGAGCGCGGGAGGCGCGGTAAAGTCTCATCTTTCGTGGCGCGTATTGTACGTTAAATGAGTTGGGCCCAGTAGGTGGCCACGCCAATCGCGGTATCAGTGAGGTTTTTAGATCCGTAGAAGGCCAGGTGTATAAAACCTTTTAATTTATTTTTCCGCCCTGTGAAGAAGGCGTGTGTTTATGTTGTATGTTTACCTGGGTATATACGCCGGTGGCTGGAACACTTCTCTAGTCGCCATGTCTTGACAGATTCCATCCAACAGCACGATATCTTCCATCAACTCATTTACCACGAATACCTGCAAACATGATGTTTTGTTAAACGTTCATATTTAGACTTGTGGGAAAGTTTATTACTGCCCACAATAAATCAGTACAACGTAAAGCATTGCTTTAGTAAATAATAATATTTTCGCTCATAACACGTTCATTTTCTGGGCAACTGTTAGCCGACGTTCGCACGGACGTAAATATATCGCGGCGGGATTTTATCGCGCACTGGATTTTCAACTCTCGGTGTTGAGCCGAGCGTTGAAAATCCAACTTAGCAATAACAGAGTGCATTTTAGCGCGCCGAAAATTTCCACAAATTCAACAGTGTGTTTTTTCGGCACTGGATTTTCAACGCTCTGCTTAGCGCCGAGACCACTCTCGGCGCTAAGCAGAGCGTTGAAAATCCAGTGCGCGAAAAAAAATCCCCGCGATATTTTTACGTCCGTAGGAACGTCGACTTATTGTCAACCACTGCCGCCTCACGAAACAGGCTCGCGGACTATAGTGCGCGCGCAAGAGCTAGTCATCGCCTGAGGTATGCGAGCGGTGAGACGGGGGAGGTAGACAATGGTCAAGCTAACTCGGTAAGTCAATCTTGTCAATCGCGTCCTGCCCCGTCTCGCCGCTCACATACCTCAGGCGGTGACTAGCACTTGCGCGCGCACTATAACTAAACAACAGCTGCATACACTTACAGCAGCCATAATTGGCCACGGGTCATTTAATAAACACCTCTTTGTCATAGGAGTCACAGACAGTCCACTGTGCAGGGCCTGCATGGAGGACGACGAGACATCAGCTACGAGTATGTGTTGCTAAACTGCCCTGTGGTCGCCACATACAGGGCAAAGTACTTCGGTAACCCAGGTATAGTCGGCACGTAACTTGGCAAGATTTGGCGTAGTGGGAGTAAGTTTGCGGATGCACTTATTGCCACAATTTTTTTTTTTACTTTTGTTACTTGCCAATATTCTATGGTTATTGACATAATTTATTTTTAAACATGTCTGTTAAGAAGAAATTTAAAGAAATCAAATTCTTATCTAACGATTCTTGCAAAGTTATGTGCCGGCCGGTATACCTTCCGTGAGGTTGTCAGTAACAACAAGCCGTTGCTGGTTTTCCTTGAGGAGCTGGGGTGGACCGAATAATCGATTTTCGCACCTGTACGCATAATACGCGCATTGACGTGAAGTTGCGAACACTAGCCCGTATTACCTATTACTGTAATTTGTATTATATTTACACAACTACCTATAAAACTGATTTACATCCAATAAGACGTCCTCATAACATAAGGTCCATAAAACCAGCGTCAGGCACTAGTTGGCTGGCATTCATGCTGAACTGAGCATATTGGCGCAGCCGTGAGGCACACTATTTTAAGTTTTGTGTTTTTGTGTGCCTCACGTGACCTGGGTCAAATAATGGTACATTGTTCACCAAGGGGAGAAAGTGACCGATTACTGACTAGGGTGTAGTTAATACATACAGGGTGTAAGGGACAGCCCCCTGCAGACTGATGGGGTGAATTACTAAGATGACCGGTACATTAAATTTTTTCAGGAACATTATCGGTATCCAATAAACCTGATTTGTTTTATTACCTCACACGCAACGTATCGTTACCGTGGCAAAACGCACGTAGCTAACGGCATGGCGGCAGCGCAGCGCGTCGTACTTATTTCAACATCCATTGCTGATTTTTTTATTTTAGCTGTTTTGTTTTTACGTAAATGGAGTGCTGCGTGCAGAGAATGTAATTTTACATTGAAATAAATAAGTAACTGAAAAAAAAAACGATAAAAAAATGAAATTTTTCCTGAGTTTTTTTTCCGGTGGAATATGATTCAAAATGGGAGCTAAATGCACCCTGTTAGTTTGCGTAGGGCTGTCCCTTACACCCTGTATACACGTTGAGAATCGCACTTTCTTCCGAATGATACATTAGTGCTTTATACTATACCTAGGAAAATATAAGTCAAAATTGTATGGAACAGCTGATTTTTTCGCGATTTCAGGCTTTGTCCCATAGTCAAAGTTGTACTTTGAGTAGGTACAGGTTGTCAGTTATTTAAATTACACCTTATATATTCAACTTGTATTCCCCAATGTAATGTCAGGTAATGTCTTAGAGCCTGTTTCACCCCAAAATTAAGTTCCTATTAACTTGGCAAATAATTTCATACAAATTCTGTTCCATTTTTGAATGAATTCGGTGGGTAGTGGCTATTCGGACATCGTGAAATACGCCCTTAGTCTAATCCCTGCCAAGAAGTGAGCTATAGGTACTGTAAGGATTGATGCTATGATCAAGCCTCGTTGATATAATGCTGGCTGACATTCAATCATTCAAATATGGAATATCTTCTGTCAAGAAAACAATCCTGGTTTTCTTGACAGGATGTCAGAAAGAGAATCTGTTCAGGGCACGGCCCTAGTAGGAGTGTTTTATAATTTATTCTGAGCTTTAAATATAGCGGGTTTCAGCCCCAGTTAAATAGAGTTTCTCTAGTATTATTTTGTAGTTCAGTTAACCTCCTACTGTGAAGCTTGAGGCTTCACAGTACCTACTGAATTGCCTTAAATTAAAAAAACACAGCACGTTAACAATGCCGCCGGGGTCGCGGGTAGTTCGAAAGAGATACCGTGGCCCTGGCACGGGCAGCTGAAGGAGCATGGGTGGGTTTTAGTCAGTAAAAGTCTGACACGCCCTCCCGCTCTGCCCAGAGCGGGAGAAGTCATTTGATGATTTCACATCCACAAAAAAAAAAAAAAAAAAGCACGTTAACATTGGATTTTAATTTACTTTTTCGAACCGCACATTTATACAATGTATGTAATGACTAACATACATTCTGCCTCATTAAAAAAAAAAAATAATAATTATGAGTACCTTACTTTCCGAGCAGGTATAGTATGAATTTTATTTTCTTTTTTTATTTTATTTTATTTTATTTATTTATTATTACAAAATCCACAGCTCTTTAACAATTTTACTTAAATAGATAAAACCAATCTTACAGCCAATTATGGATTTACAATTTATAGCAACACTGATTACATGCATCAGAAAAAACAGGATGACATGCTACGAGTAGAACCATCTAAGCAAGCATTTCAAAGTGTGTGCGGGGATGTGTGTGTGTGTGTGTGTGTGTGTGTGTGTTTTCTTTACTGTCAACCAGTGCAAATTGTACAGGGTGCAATTTTGACTGGTTAAACGTATACAAATGATTATTTACGAAAGCTGATGCTGATGAAGACTCACAAGAGTAATAATTTGCCTTGCCTTGAGACAAGGCACGAAGACGTCTTCTAGCCTCATGCTGAGGCGCTCGATTGGCCAGCCGTAGTACTACTTGATGCCTCACGTACAGGGCTGTTTCTACACTAGATAGTTGTAATATTACCTTGAAAGCCTTGAGACAAGGCACGAAGGCGTGTTCTAGCCTCATGCTCAGACGCTCAACTGGCCAACCATGGTAGGCCGGCACTGTGGGCAGTACCATCATACATAGCTTGATGCCAATTTCACGCCACATGGATGATTCGAGGCTATAAAGAAGAAAACGATCATTATGGTCTTTCCACTTTGTGTTTTAGACCTCGGCCTGATCACTGGTCTGATGGTCAAGCGCTACTGCTGAACATGAGGTCCTGAGTTCGATATCTAGGTCGGACAAAGTGTTATTGGGTTTTCCTATCTGGAATGTCACAGTAGCAGCCCGGGGGCTGGATCCTCTTAGGAAACCTACCGACAAACATCACACCTCTATTCCACGAAGGGTTGGGCAGAGGTGTACCTATAGTACACCCACATTTAGCCAGTTATGTTTAAGGGGGAAATCACAAATCCAGACACCGGGCTGCTACTGAGAAATTTCTGATGGACAAATTCAATAACACTTTGTCCGACCTGAGAATCGACCCCAGGACCTCATGCTTTGTAGTAGCGCTTGCGATCACTAGACCAACGCGGCCTAGCTAACCATTCTTGAAATTATTTATCAAATCATCATCCTTCTCCTGCCCTTATCCCAATTTATTTGGGGTTGACGCAACATGTCTTTTTCTTCCATACTTCTCTATAAGTCGCCATCTCAGTAGTCACTCCCTTTCTAGCCATGTCATCTTTCACAGAGTCCATCCATCGTTTTTTTGGTCTTCCCCTACTCGAATAGCCAGCCACATTCATACTCAAAACTTTCCTGACGACATTTTTCTCATTCCTCCGCATCACATGGCCGTACCAGGACAACCGATTTCCGCACAACTTTTCAGTCACCGGTGTCACTTTCAGACTTCCTCTTATGTACTCATTTCTTATTCTATCCATTCGCGTAACACCACACATCCCTCCAAGCATTCTCATCTCAGCTGCATGCAATTACCTTTCATTTATTCCTTTTATGGCCTAACATTCTGATTCATACTTGAGTTAATCAAATAAATACCTTACCCCATGATAGGATGCGGCGCGAGATTAAAAGCCTCCTTGATGATCGGCATTGTGATGTAGTACGCTTGCACTGCTGAGTCGCAGCGAACCGTGTAGCTGTATGGACGATTTGTTAATACCTGCAAAACGGAAATACTACTTGTAAATAACAAAATTTTAATACATAAACCAGAAATAATGCTATTATTAAAGTATGGTAAGTGATGGTGAGGTTTTTATACTTCCGATTTCTAAAAGAAGCTCATAAGACCTGTAATATATTATTTCATTAGTGGAAATACCTGACCTGCTGCCTATAAAGTATGAAGATCTTGGATCTTTTTGATCAAATTGATAATAATGTAGCACAAAGCCGTAGAAAAAAAAAAGAAAGAAAGAAAGCAAGAAAAAAAAGAGACAAATAAAGAAAAAGAAAGAAAGAGAAAAAAAGTAAAGAGAAAGATAGCATTTCCGTTTTCGATATAACACGGATGATATACTCAGGCATCTATATTTTAAGTGTATCAACCATGTATCAACTGTCGATTTTAGTTACTTAAATTGCCACCTAAGTCAAAATTTTAGGTAGACAAAATGGAGAACTCTATAGTCGTCGCGTTTTAGCATGGCAATTGCGGTCGTTGACCCACCTAAATTTAGCATTTTTTATTTCAAAAACTGAAATAAAGTCCGCTAACGTCCGTCTAACTCTATCGTGATCTTCAACATGATCCAATACGGAAAAACCATACATAGTTTATTGTTTGGGTTCCTACGACGAGAGGAAAGGGCAATGACCGAAATTGCCATGCTAAAACGGTTGACAACTATAGTTATCATCTTACCCCCAACACCCCCACAGCGTTCCCCGACACGATATAATCTTGGCTGGGCTCCCCGAACTTCAGGTCGGTCATGAACTCGTAGTTGGGTATCGCTTCGTCGATGTCATCGTCCGGAGGGATGTAGGACGCTTCCAGTAGCCCTGATACTAGGATATACATGCCTTTAGGCTCGTCGCCTGTGGGATACCCAGAAATAGGTACTTGGTTAAAAAGGTGGCGAAATTTTACAAATACGATAGGTAACTAATCTTTGTAAAAAAAAAAACTCAAAGCACAAAAACTCAAACTCAAAGCATTTATTTCATTTAAACCATTTACAGGCACTTTTGAACTGTCAAGAAGTCGGTCAGTTAGTATTGAAGCTAGTTACCCTTTCTAAAGCGTAGTAGGACCTATGGAGAAGAACAGGCAAGAAACTCCATGATCACTTCTTTTAAATAAATTATTACTTAAACACCATCGTCTTCCTTGCGGTACCCAAGAAGTAAATACATGAATAAATCAATTACGGAATTAGTAGACTGTGTTTTAGGTGTCTTAGCACTGTGATTAGAATATTTAGAAAAAAATTACTAAATATTAGTCAATCAATCTGACTAGCTTTTTCCCAACTATGTTTGGGTCGGCTTCCAATCTACCCGGACGCAGCTGAATACCAGTATTTTATATGGAGCGACTGCCTATCTGACCTTCACAACCCAATTACTGGGTAATATGATACCCCTTGGTAAGACTGATTGTCAGACTTTCGGGCTTCTGACGACCCGTAACGATTGTCAAAGATCCACGAATGACAGCCGGGACCAATGGCTTAACGTGCTTCCAATGCACGGAGAAAAAACACTATAAATCACATAATCAACAACCGCGAGATTCGAAAACAGAATGGAGGCCATAAAAGTGTCCATAATTGTAATAAAAACATGTATATGTCACAGTATTATTATGAACTTCGTTAGTTTATAATCTAACTCGTGAGATTGTAAACTGTCGATAAATTGTGACTGTACCATACTGCTTACAATATAACGTATTCATTTTCGATAGTTGATAATCTATCCATGTCAAACCATCTAATTTTAAATGTAAACTTCACAGACGTACGTATCGAAATCTCAACACGATAAAACAGATTTTATCAACTCACACTTCAAGTTACAACACTTCCAGCGGTCATTGACCCCAAAAACATCATCAAATCTGTTTATTTTGTCGTGTTTAGATATCAATACCAATCACATCTGCGGAATATTGCTAGCAAATTTAATTTGTCCCTGAATATGTATTACGACCAGCTTTTTTTAAATACTTGTGTACAACTTACAATATCATTGCTTGTGTACGTCCTTTCATAAAAAAACAGTACATACCTCTAGATATCAAAACATCGTTAATATTGAAGTTCAGTATCTCTGAATGTTCTAAAAAGAAGTCTGCTATCCTCTCGTTTCCTTGCAGCCACGAAACAGCGCGGAGTTGCGTCTACAAATATAAACACACTTACCTGCATTATTGAAGGAATTATTTATTATTTATTTATTTATTACAAAATCCACAGCTCTTTAACAATTTTATTTAAATAGATCAAAACCAATCTTACAGCCAATTACGGATTTACAATTTAATAGGAATTCATGAAAATGCAAACAGTGGGCCTAGCAACTTACTCGCGAAGTAACATATTGGCAAGATAGCACTATCTGGGCCCCAATTCTGTATGATTCCCCGCTTATATCTAATTACGTGCAAACCACGTCAATATAACGCGTCCTTTTTATACAGGGTTACTGGTTATTACACGTACCTATTCCTTGTAGGGCGTCATAGTAGGGTTAAAATGCAACCGATTAAGCCACCAAATGTTCTACCGAAATTTTAGTAGTTTTCGAGTTAGGTAGGATTTTAGTTTTTTTTATGAAAAGTCCAATTTAAAAATGATTCACGGCGAGACTACAGAATTTAAGTTATTATCATAGCTTAGTATCAGATATTTGTTAATAATTAAAAGTTCAAACATGCCTAAAACGTTGGCAAAGATCACTAATTAAATAGTTTATTTTTCGTAATTTTTGTCTGACAAGAATAAAAATTAGGAAAAAAAAACTGAATTTCGGTAGAATATTTGGTGGTTTAATTTGTTACATTATAACCCTTTTTTTTTTTTTTTTTTTTTTGTGGATGGGAAATCGTCGTCGAGTTACCAGTAACCCTGTGTAACTGGTAATTAGTGACCGATACTTAAACTCATGATTGTAGGAGTACTCATGATATCAAACAACTTTTACTATGGGAGCAAACCTGAAATCGCGAAAAAAAAAGCAGCTGTTCCTTACATTTTGACGAGTTATGCGAACATAAATGTAGGCAACAGCTGATTTTTCTTCGTGATTTCAGGTTTGGTCCCATAGTAAAAGTTGTTTGTTATCATGAGCAAAATCATGTGTTTAAGTATCGGTCACTACTCGTAATTACCAGTCACCCTATGCCCTATGTAGCCGGTTTCGTTCATTGTCGTCGTCGTCGTACGTTAGCAGATGTCGTGATTAGCTCAAGGAATTGACGTGATTTCGAAGGAATTGTTAACTGGTCATAGTAAATTATGGCCCTATAGAGGTATGAGGAACAGGGTGTAAAGTTCACTCATCCTCTATTGAAAAGGGAGGATCCTCCGACCAGACGGGTGTCGTGTCTGGTGAGCAACTGACGGTTGATGTCGGGACGTTGTATACATGCTAGTCGCGTGGTAAACTCTAATTGCGCGATGTAGGATTGCGTGACGTCAGTGTGACGCGTAGTTTGTATGTGGCGATGTAGATTCCGCCACAGCCCTGATATGGCAAATAATTTAACTTAAGGCGAGTAGAGCTGCAAACCGGCAGCGCCACCATTAAAAAAATTAATAAATCAGGAGATATGGAACGTTTTGGAATTTCCTATGCTCACATTTTTAGTCAGATGAGGTAGAATTTTTTGTATAAAAAAAAACAACACTAAACCTCCTAGGTTCGAAGTTATAACAGTTAACGCCAAAAACTACCGTTTTCGGCTTTTCTCAATGGTGGCGCTGTTAGCAGCTATACTAACCTTAATGTTTTGGGTTTCGTAGTGTTTCTGTGTCCCAGTAGTGGGAATATTATAGGCTGATTATGCTAATGTTAATTTTTTGCATAGGTACTATTGTAACTGAACAGACAGGGACAGCTGTGCTGCTGGGGAGTTTGTTACGCCACTTCTTCCCAGCTAAAGCACTAGGAAGTGGTGAAGGGCGGGCGATTTGGGGGACTGTCTTGTCATTTTGACGTTTGAAAAGTGCTGATTCTCAGCCTATTATAGTTTGAATAAATGACTTTTTGATTTTAAACGTAACGTTAAGGCTAGGTTGTTCGGGCCTGTAGGCCTTTGAAACGCTACCTCCGCCTCCCCCAAATGTAGCGCGACGTGTTTATTTACGACGCGCTGCCGACGATTTCGCGGAAAATCTATGCTACAGTGTAAAATATTTGCAGTTGATCAATTTAATTCGTTTTTCTTAGGTCGATTTTTTTTTTCCTTAGGTTTACATTTTATGGTGTCTACGGTGGAGTGAACTAAGATTATTACATAAAATGTCGTTTTCTTTTCACATTATCAGATAACTATACCAACACGATTCGATAACAATAGGTACAATTATTATCAGCCCCATGATATTGGTGAATATCGATGACCATGGCGACACGACAAACAACCACACTACCAAGTCGGCGGCAGTTTGAAAAAGTTTGCTCAATTGAAAGAATGCCCGCTACTCTCACCCCGCACTGTCTTCGCCGGTAGATATCGTGCCGATATCGGTATCGGTGTGTGTGGAAATCGGTTATCATGGTATGGGCATGTGATGCGGAGAAATGAAGAAAATGTCGTCTGGAATGTTTGGATTATGAATCTGGACGACTATACGAGTAAGGGAATACCAAAGAAACGATGGATGATCTGTGTGAAAGATGATGTGGCTAGAAAGGGAATGACTATCGAGATGACGACTAACAGAGAAGTATGGAAGATAAAAACAAGTTGCATCGACCCCAAAAAAAATTGGGATAAGGGCAGGAGAATGCTGATAATCGGTATCGGTCGTTATCTACGACGATATAAGTGACATTAAAACACAATGTAAAAGCGATTTATTCCATTACTTCATTGGGCTGAGTAGGAAACGAATATAGCAGATAGTTACAGATTGAACCTTTAAACGGCTATTTTAGTAAACTTTCATCAAACCAAATAGCTTAACGGTTCGACGACTGCTTTGCAAACCCGTGGTTAAAAGTTTGATTCTCAACTGTTACATTTTTTTCGATTATTTTTTTTATATTTTGTTATATACCTACCGTTATTTGATAGTTCGCATAACGTACACAGAAAACATGAAGTTTAGGCCTCTTATACCATCTATATTTATAATAAAAATAAATATTAATGGTTAGCTGACAGTTAATGAGAAATCCCGTGTGTACAATCTACTGTTATACTTTTTAGCGATAGCCGGGTTCGTCAGAAATAATCTGTAAGAATCACTCAGTGTATTCGTGTTATGTCATTAGGTATTACGCCTGTTCGTGTCGTTCCTGCATAGGAACGACACGAACAGGCGTTTGTTTATTCCACTAAAACCGAAAAACATCGCTAGCAGTGGGAAATTGCTACTGAAGGCTGCGCGTTTCGACCTCAGGACAAGCTGCTTCGTCGTCGGTCGCTTGCTCCCGCGTCACCAGTCCTAACTCTCTGTGTATTTTGGCTGCTGAGAGAGACCACAACTACAAACGTACGAGTACTGTAAAGGAAAGTTTTATAAAATGTGGCTGTTGTTTTAGTATATTGTGTGTCTAACTTGCATCCCCTATAACCCCTTTAGTGACTGAATATTTTTTTTTTTTAAATGGGCTAAAAATTGTCGTACTGTTTTGCTTATGCTGCAACCATATTCTTTTGTTTTTGATGTTGACCACTGCTCATGAAGATCAGTAATTATTGACAACTACATATGAAGGAACAATTGCCGTACTTTATTATCAAGGGATGTACCTACTGCTACAGCTATAAATTATCGAATCTACTATTCTAAGACATCAAAAATAATTTAGTATATTGTCTAACCGGCCCCGCTCATGTGGGATTGCCGTCCCATAGGACTATTTACCTAAACAAAAGTGCAAGTATCAATATGTTAAAAGTTACAAACCAACAATAGGATACGTCATCGACGAACTTGCTTTAGAACATGGGCACTGAGTGATACGGTTACCGCCTAACCATGGCTACGTTCACAAAGCGCTATTTTTCGAATGTATAGAACACGATATTTTATCGTATACTGTGACTTTTTGACTCAAAACTGATCATGGGGTGTCGTTTTTATGGTTTTCGAGGGAGCCAAAGCCAGTAGTGAAGTCAAAATGAAAATTCAAGATGGCGGATGTGAAAATTTTGTGTTTGTGTTTTAAATCATACGTTATAAGGAACTTCATTCCAGACGGTGGTCCCCGACCGCACATATTTATTTTTTTCTAATTTTCACTGTTGTTGCCATAGTGAAAGTTGATTATTATTAGTATCCAACCGACAACCGGACACATTGTATTTATATTATGTGTAATTTATGTAGGATATGATAGTAGACTAGTAGTGAAGACAGTTCGATGGAGAGTGAAAATACTAATGTGGATGAATCTGATGAAAAATCTTAGAAAAATGTGTTTTAAAACTTCTTCATAAAGGACCACGATAAAAAATTATAGACTACTCGCGCTTGACTATAATTTTATCGATAATAATTTGCAATGTGTCTTAACACTATCGTAAGATGACAATTAAACGTCATCATACCACATATAAATAATCACATTTTCGAAAACGATATTATGAATTAAAACTATAATATAATTACGAGATATTTTTTCTGAGCTATCGCAATTTCATATCTAATGTGTTCGTCTTTTGTTTGAATTTTTTTGAACAACAGCAGGGAGAGCGAATTTTTAAAAATTTTGACACAGGTCCAACCTCGATGACGTCCCGCAGGACTCTGACCGCGAGCGGATTTAGCCAAATGTACTAATTTTGAGTTTATTTTTAAAAAATCTATTAAACTCAAAAATCCAACCGTTAAATTCCCTCTGAAATACGATTACCTCATGGTACATGCAATTTTCATATAATTTTATGCTGTAATTAGGAAATGAAACCGAAAATGGTTTTGAAATCGACTATGTTTCGGATTTTTTTTTCATCGAGGAAATTACAACTTATCGTGTTTTGAACCGTTAATTTCCCTAAAGAAAGGATGTATCTATGGCATATACACTTCTGGACACATCTTTTGGCCCACCTTGTATTTTCAGTTTCGTTTGGTCCTAGCTAAAATTTTATATTAGGTCGAGCAAAAAGTTTTTATGCAGTTTTGAACCTGGCACATTCACAATTTCATTCAATAGTCTTTTTTTGAATTTCGAACACAGAATTTAAAGAAACAAAAGACAATTTGGAGCCTGTTTGTTGATATCAAACAATCGAATACTAAGAAAACTTGGTTTTATTGGTTTACTTGGATTTAATTCTTGAAAAAGTGATTGATATCTTTGGTTTTGCAACAAACATTACTTATTCTTAACATTAAGGTGAGGTTCTATCAATAATCTATGGATACTTCACCTGAAGTCGCCGCCCAAGCTGTGGCACTTATTCAGGCCGGACACAGCCAAAGAAACGTGTGTGCTCAACTTAATTTAAGTCGATCCGCGGTCCGAAATGTTTATCGGAGGTACCTAGAGACTGGCGGCTTTGTTCGTCGCCAAGGAAGGCCACGATCTCGGGTCACAACTGAAAGGCAGGATCGATTCATCGTGACGACCAGCTTGAGAAATCGTCACCTTACCTCCATTGGGATACAAAACCAACTTCGCGACTTCCACGGAGTATCTGTGAGCGCTCAAACTGTTCGGAGAAGGTTAAAAGAACGCGATATGGTACCACACAAGCCAGCTAATGGCCCCAAACTAACGCGAGCCCACCGAACAGCGCGCCTTCATTTCGCACGCAGTCATTTAAATTGGACACAGCAAGTTGGAGCCGTGTACACTTTTCTGATGAGTCTAAAATTGTGTTACATGGCAATGATGGAAGGAAGAAGGTCTACCGACGTAAGGGAGAGCTTTTCGCACAATGCTGCTTTGAAGAGAGGGTTGCTTATGGCGGTGGCTCATGGACTGTCTGGGGTGGTATATCCGCGAGCGGCAAAACTCAACTTGAGGTTGTTACAGGACCACGGCTGCCAACATTAAATGCTGAAAGGTACATTCGTGAGTGCTTAGAACCTCACGTGATACCATACGCGGACTATGTGGGCCCAAATTTCCTTTTTATGCATGATAATGCAAGAGCCCATGCGGCCGGCATCGTCAGGGAATATCTTCGGGATGTGAACATCACAGTTATGGACTGGCCAGCCAGAAGCCCAGACATGAACCCCATTGAGCAAATGTGGGACGAGCTAAACAGACGTGTTAGGGCTCGTCAGCCAGTTGCCCAGACGATGCAGGAGTTGAAAACTGCCATAGAAGAGGAATGGGAGATGATCCCTCAAAATTTCATAGAGCGGTTGATAAACTCTATGCCTAATCGTATGAGAGCTGTGGTAGATGCCCATGGAGGCAACACGCGTTATTAAATTAAACCTTTTGTTGATAAAACATGTTTTTTATTCAAAAATCAATTGCCTTTAACAAGGCGCATATCCGACTTGTTAGGCGTAGCTCCATGTCGTATGGTATTCTGAATTCAAATTTAAAACAATACGATCGAAAAAGATGGTAAAATGTATCAGGTTCAAAACTGCATCAACAGTTTTTTTTCAATCTAGCAATCATATTTCGGTAGGGGCCATCGAAACCTAAACTCTAAGGTGGGCCAATAGATGTGTCCAGAAGTGTATTTTTTTCAGGAGCTTAATACAATAATTTGACCATTTAAAATTGATTCTAAAACAGGTAAAATTCGGATAACCCCCCGTTAATTTACGCTATACTCGTTATACTCGTTTCGCAAATACTATTTATAAGTTTAAATATTTTATTCATAATCTATTGGGTGATACCTAAGTACTATTATTGCTATAAGTTAGTTGTGTTTTCGATGAAAAAAATCTATCAAATTAACGTTATTTTACTTCGCGCGTTCGTGCTAAGCCCACATTTTACAGCTGTCCCGTACAGTTTCAATCAATACCTACTCGACCCAAATATATGTGACGACTTATTATTTTTCCTCGATTACGATGATGGTCCCATGGAGAAAGTTGTTCAGTGTGATGGTCTGTCTATACCACATCCCTTAAATTTGACCACACCTTTCTGATACATCCTGTATACTAATAATAGGTTGGGGGAAAAGTTTCTTCGCATTTTTTAAGAAAATTCAAAACATTTTTTTTTAATATATGTCGGAGATGGTTGTCAACTACAATATTGCGATTGCGGGTAGACGCAGAA
This sequence comes from Cosmia pyralina, assembly GCA_946251885.1. NCBI lineage: Eukaryota > Metazoa > Arthropoda > Insecta > Lepidoptera > Noctuidae > Cosmia > Cosmia pyralina. Next base: position 10,470,408 of record OX276362.1, on the reverse strand, counting down.
TTTGTTATGATTTGTTTCTTTTTTTCTCTTAATAATAACTTAATTTAAGTAAAATCGGAACATAATTTATTGAGTTCTCAGTATATACTCAGTATACGCACTAATTGATTTTTGGCAACTGATATCGATGATTGTAACCGATAGTTTTGTTCAAAACAATTGATGAGATGTTATTGTGATTTTAAAATGTTATTCTTGTGTCATTTATTTACTTCAGTAAGTAAATCTTTTTAGATTTAAGCCCATTTTTAGTGTTTTGTATCAAGTAAACACGAGACGTACCGCAATGCGCCATCGGGCAGAGTTGTTGTGGAGGGGTTGCAAAGTGGGGACATCGTCCTATAAAACAGCGCGTTCTCGGCGTTACTAGGGAGGTTTCTTTGATGCCGCCGCGAAGCATCGCAACCCTTTGGTTGTCGAGGCCGCGCGTTATACCCCCTCTCAAATTAGTAAGACTCGCCGTCCGCGTCATATTCTCACCGACCCTGATGACCCCATAACCCTCCTTCAGGAGAGTAGCAAGGCCACCAGTACGGTTTATAAACGTAGACCACCCCGGAATACATTCCGACCTCGCCGCCGAGGTCGCAATCGTAACCGCCCCCCCCCCCCTATCCCCTACTCGGTGAAGCTGTGCCAGCTGGGGGCACAGCTGAGCCTGTAGCACTTGTCCCCCCCGTCATGATCCAGCCTGCCCCGTCTGGCTGTCATATTATTATTAGCGACGCTCAGTCGACTAATAATTTACCTTAGTTTTAGGCCTGGCCGGGGGCTTTAAGTTCGCTTAAAGAACCCACAGGAAACGCCCGGTTGAGCAGTCTCGACCCTTAGTGGTCAACTGCGAGATGCCATATATAAATAACTAATAACTAACGTTACTAGGGAGTCGGTCCTCGGATTCGACTCGATACAGAGCTCCTGCTCCCGACAAAACTGTCGGTTTACTTGGTACAGCGCTGCTGTTTATTGACATAGTTGTATTGCCTTACTGATAGCGATAGACTTTGTATTCGGGTGGCTTATGCCGCTATACGAACTGTAACCATATGGGTTTGTTCGCCTAACTGTATCATTACTGATTATCATTTGTATTGTGTGTTTTTTATTATAAAGTGTACCTACTTGTGCTAATTATAACTCTGAAATTGTTCATACCGTCTTGTTTATCCCAATAAAATGGGAACTAAAAACCCTGACGATATACCGCTCGGCACTCCTGATCCTACATATACATTATTTACATTTATCTAAAGTATGTAGGTACTATTTTGTTCGATAACGTTTTGCCATCTTGTAGGTAGGGACATGATCCCATTGCTATAGAAATGTTGGGACTTCTGATCAAAATACCGCGACAAGTGGTTTTGGCAGTCCACTCGTGATGTTAACCTGACACTGCCTAAAGAATTCTGAAGAGACCGAAACAGGTGGAAATCTGAAGGTGCAAGGTCAGGACTATACGACGGATGCATTTACACTTCCCAGCCAAACTCTCTTAATTTTTGCTGAGTGGCTAAAGATGTGCGAGGTTTAGCGTTATCATGATGAAAAACCACACCCCTTCTGTTGATTAATTCCGGCCGCTTTCTCTCAACTTCTTGCTTTAATCTCATCAGTTGTTCGCAGTAGAGTTCAGAATCGATGGTCCTGCCTGGTGGTAACAGCTCATAATGAATAATGCCCTTCCAATCCCACCACACACACAACATCACCTTGTTGCGACATAACCCGGGTTTCACTACAGTCTGTGAAGCCTGACCGGCCTTTGACCACGACCTTTTTCGCACGTTCTTGTCGTAGGTGATCCACTTTTCATCACCAGTTATCAGCTTCTTCAAAAATGGTTCGGTTTCATTACGTCATAATAAAGAATCACAAATGAGTACACGGTTCATTTAGGTTTCTTTCAGTGAGCTCGTGAGGTACCCAAATATCGAGCTTTTTTGTGTACCCAGTTTTTTTTTCAAATGCGCCAAAACTGTTTTGTGGTCAATTCCCAGTTCTTCAGCTACGTCGTAACTACTGATATGCCGATCTTGCTCCACTTTTTCAAAAATGACATCCATTTTATCCGTAATAGGGCGACCAGAGCGACTTTGAGATCATCTTTGAGATCAAAATTTCCGGATTGAAAACGCTTAATCCAAATTTGTGCTACTCTCACAGACACTGCACTGGGTCCATAAACATCGTAATTTTTTTTCGCGGCTTTCGTTGCATTTTTACCTTTTTTGTAGTAAAATTTTAAAATGCATCGAATTTCTTCATTAGATTCACTCATCTTGACAGTATGAGAAACAAATGAAAATCACACATTTTCCTAATTTGGAATTATGTTCTTTAAAATTTAAACTTGAAATGATACCAAAACCAGCCAGATACAAATAGTATAGCCAAAGAGATTTTATTTTTAGTTCATACATACTATTAGGTTGGGGAAAAAGTCTTTTCGCATTATAGTATGTATGAACTTAAAATAAAATCTCTTTGGCTATACTATTTGTATCTGGCTGGTTTTGGTATCATTGAAAGTTTAAATTTTAAAGAACATAACTCCAAATTCAAATTAGGAAAATGTGTGATTTTCATTTGTTTTTCGTACTGTCAAGATGAGAGAATCTAATGAAGAAATTCGATACATTTTAAAATTTTACTACAAAAAAGGTAAAAATGCACCGCAAGCCGCGAAAAAAATTTGCGATGCTTATGGACTCAGTGCAGTGTCTGTGAGAGTAGCACCAATTTGGTTTAAGCGTTTTCAATCCGGAAATTTTGATGTCAAAGATGCACGTCGCTCTGGTCGCCCTATTACGGATAAAATGGATGCCATTTTTGAAAAAGTGGAGCAAGATCGGCATATCATTAGTTACGACGTAGCTGAATAACTGAGAATTGACCACAAAACAGTTTTGGCGCATTTGAAAAAAACTGGGTACACAAAAAAGCTCGATATTTGGGTACCTCACGAGCTCACTGAAAGAAACCTAATGAACCGTGTACTCATTTGTGATTCTTTATTACGACGTAATGAAATCGAACCATTTTTGAAGAAGCTGATAACTGGTGATGAAAAGTGGATCACGTACGACAAGAACGTGCGAAAAAGGTCGTGGTCAAAGGCCGGTCAGGCTTCACAGACTGTGGCGAAACCCGGGTTAACTCGCAACAAGGTGATGCTGTGTGTGTGGTGGGATTGGAAGGGCATTATTCATTATGAGCTGTTACCACCAGGCAGGACCATCGATTCTGAACTCTACTACGAACAACTGATGAGATTAAAGCAAGAAGTTGAGAGAAAGCGGCCGGAATTAATCAACAGAAGGAGTGTGGTTTTTCATCTTGATAAAGCTAGACCTCACACATCTTTAGCCGCTCAGCAAAAATTAAGAGAGTTTGGCTGGGAGGTGTTAATGCATCCGCCGTATAGTCCTGACCTTGCACCATCAGATTTCCACCTGTTTCGGACTCTTCAGAATTCTTTAGGCAGTGTCAGGTTAACATCACGAGAGGACTGCCAAAACCACTTGTCGCGGTATTTTGATCAGAAGTCCCAAAATTTCTATAGCAATGGGATCATGTCCCTACCTACAAGATGGCAAAAAGTTATCGAACAAAATGGTACCTACATACTTTAGATAAATATAAATAATGTATATTAAAAAATGTTTTGAATTTTCTTATAAAATGCGAAGGAACTTTTTCCCCAACCTATTATAATGCGAAAAGACTTCTTCCTCAACCTAATATGCTAAAACAAAAAAAAATCACGCAAACGAAGTTGCGGGCAGAAGCTAGTAGGAGATAAATTACCTCAGGTGATGACGGCGCCACTAAGCTGCCTTTATGACGGCACAGTTGGATTTTCTCTTGAATCGCGTTTAGTAGTAGTCTGTATTCCATTTCGTCCAGAAAACCTGAAAATGAGGGAAGAAGGCAAGCATTATTATCAGACTTTCGGGCTTCTGACGACCCGTAACGACTGTCAAAGATCAACGAATGACAGCCGGGACCAACAGCTTAACGTGCTTTCCGAGGCAAGGAGGGGTCTTGGTATGTAAAGATGGTCACCCATCCACGGTGAATTGAAAAAGCCACATCGGTAATCGCCAACCCGTCTTGAGCAAGCGTGGTGATCAATGCTCGTGAGATGAATCTGTATGAGAAGAGGCGTTTACCCTGAAAAGGCACAATAATAGGCTGGTATTATTATTATTCAATACTAGCTGCGCCCTGCGGTTTCACCCGCGTAGGCCGGGATAAAAAGTAGCCTATGTGTTAATCCAGGGTATAAGCTATCTACATACCAAATTTCATCCAAATCGGTCCAGCAGTTTGAGCGTAAAGAAAAAACAAACATACAAACACACACTCACAAACTTTCGCCATTAAAATATTAGTGTGATTCTATGTGATGTTACCTTCTTCCTTCAGCTGCATAGCATCCAAGATCATGATATTGAGTGTGGATGTGGTAGCTTGTCTGGTCTTCACCGTGATAGCAGTCCAGGGTCTGTCGCGTTGGAGTAGCCCCAGTTGACGAGTTACTGCTAATCTATAACCAAACATCACACTTGAGGGTGTTTTTCCCCGTCTGTGGCGAAGACTAAAAAGAGGGTATTGTGAAGACTGCTTTTTTGGTGTAAGTAGTGGTCGCAAGACTCACAAACTTTTGATTCCAAGTTTGATTCCTAGGTTGTACAGTGTTATTTGTGTTTTGGAACGAAATTCGTTAACGCGGCTTGCGGTAGAAGTGAACTGGCAGAAAACGTCACGTAACGAAAAAAAACTTTTTTACAAAAAAATACAACCGACTTCCAAAAACAACACTACAAAGTGAAAAATAACTTTAATTTCGGAAGTCGGTGTCTGGTTAAATGTATTTTCGTTTTTTGCCACCGACTTCCGAAATTAAAGTTATTTTTCACTTTGTAGTGTTGTTTTTGGAAATCGGTTGTATTTTTTTGTAAAAAAGTTTTTTTTTTCACTTTATAGTTGTGGTACCTACCTCATACAAATTCTAATACTACTACCTGCAAAAGAAACTAGAACATCATCCATATAAAAGTGGGGAAAAAATACGTTTTAATGAAGCTAACTCAAAAAATACCCAACTTTGAGGTATACCCTAATTCAAAACGGACGACTCTGTAAAAAGTTATGCATGGTCGTACAAAAAAAAAAAAAAAAAACATACGTTTCGAATTGAGAACCTCCTCTTTTTTTCATCGGTTAAAAAGCGTTATGCCTGAAAAAGTCAGTTTCAAGTGTCAAATACACTTGAGACCATTCTAGATGGCTCGGTCTGTATTAATACATAATATACAGCGAAAGGAACTTCGTTCCAACCAGGTGTCGTACGACACCTTCCGACTTTATTTTTATTAAGAACTAGCTTTTGCCCCCGGCTTTGCCCGCGTGGTTGTCGGAAAATATCCCACGGGAACGTACTACCGCGAAATCCTTCCTTATTCCTTGTATACACTATATAGGGAACCTTTGTGCAAAATTTCAGCTTTCTAGGTGCAAGGGTTTGGGCTGGGCGTTGATGAGTCAGCCAGCCAGTCCGGACTTCTCTAAATACACAAGATATTTTTTAAGCAGTGCGCAAATTTTCACAAGGTGTTCTACCCATGAATATGAACAACTTTCACTATGGGACTAACTTTGTAATCGCGAAAAAAAAATCAGCTGTTCAGTACGCACGGCTACAGATCAAGCTAAGATACAATTCCAGTATAAGCTGATCTCGCATTGTATAGGATTTCCTTACAATGAGAGGTCAGTGTAAACTGGAAATTTATAGCTTGATGTGTAGCCGTGTGTATCTACACCAAACTCGTCAAAATGAGCAGCTGATATTTTTTTCGCGATTTCAGGTTTGGTCCCTTAGTAAAAGTTGTTCATATTCATGGGTAGAACACCCTGTGGCGCACTGCTTATAAACTTATCCTGTGTACAACAATTATTTTTTCGCGATTAAGATGTTGGTCCCATGGAGAGCAAAACGACACTTTGTATATGATTGTACGTGGCAGTCTGAAGTAGGGATTTAAGCACGGTTAGTGGCGATCGACTCGCTACCTACATGGACCACATGTATACGGTATGGAACTGAAACATATGTAATAAATTCAACTATAAGTAATACTAGTCCGCAGAAGTATAGCAAAATTAAATATTAAATTAAAAACCATACATTAAAAAAGTAATTTTTTCAATCTATATAAATTCAGTAATAGTAATCACTCTGTTTAGACAACCGAGACGGCCACCTGCGGTGCACCACAGTGCCCAATCCATTGTTCGCCGAACATGGTTTTTTTTGTTTGCACACATGTCCAAGGATTCAAGTTGACCTAGACCATTGACCTAGTGGTCCAATTCTACAGAGTGTTTAAATTTACTTACTCAAAATTTTAACTCTACTTTTTGACCTAATTACTCAACAATTACCTCAATAGCTATTGCTATTCAACGCGGAAATGCAGCCAGTGTTCTTGGCACCATGCGTCATGGACACCCACTTTTGTTAGATTTTTAAGGTTTAGTTTTAGTTTTGTATTTAATTTTACCATACATTTGTTATTTAAATAAAACTGATTAATTAATAAAAAAAATATATAATTATTACTGGACCGATTTCGTTCAGTTTTTGTATATCATCAGCAAAGGCGATAACAAGTATGTGGTTGGATTTATTGCATAGATGTGAGTTCCATACCGTATAAAACTGGCGCGATCAATTGCCTCACTTTTTCCCAACTTTTAAGAGACTACTTCCAGTCAACCGGGTGCAACTGAATACCAGTTTTTTACATGGAGCTATTGACCTCCACAACTCAGGTAACACGATTGGTTGGTAATACTGTTTGTATGCTAGCGAAATGTGGATGTGGTATACTCTACTTATCTCTTTGGGGAATACAGGCGTGATGTTATGTCAAATTACCTGTCACTATCCAGTTTTGTTGTGAGCATGTCATATATCTGCTTGTTATCAACCAACTGTGGCAGAAGAGTGCATACTTCTTGAGCACCAGTGACGAAACCCTGGAAAAAATTACAAAGGTATAGAGAGCGTATATCAGAAATGTGTGGTCACATTTAAGAGTGTGGTACAGACCACTAGACTGAACAACTTTCTCCATGGGACCAACATCGTATCGGCTTGTGGCTAAGTAATAACCACCGCACGGGTTGCGGGTACGCTTGCCGCGGTCGGTCCGTAAATGGGTGACTATCTTCACATTCCAAGACCTGTCCGTGCCTCCGTTGGTCCCGGCGGTCATTTATGGATCTTTGACAGTCGTTACGGGTTGTCAGAAGCCTAAAAGTCTGACAACCAGTCTTACCAACGGGTATCGTGTTAACCAGTAACTTGGTTGTGGAGATCAGATAGGCAGTTGCTTTATGTGAAATACTGGTATTCAGCTGCATCCGGTTAGACTGGAAGCCGACCCCAACATAGTTGAGAAAAGCCTAAGCAGATGATGATGAACATAGTCTCAGTTTTTATGTCTACAGACAACTCTAGACATAATAGGTCTTTACCTATGAAATTGCCGTTTTGTATGAAAAAATTTAAACGAATTTTTTTCATGCATTTTTTATTTGTATTAATCGAAGTAATCACCCATGCAATCAATGCATCTTTGCCAACGCAGTGGCAGTTTATTGATGCCCTTCTTAAAGAAATCAGCTGGACGGGAGGCAACAAATTCTTCAAAGGCATTTTGTACTGCCTCTCGGGTATTGAATTTTTTTCCCGCCAAGAAGTTATCCAAATTCTGGAAAAAGTAGTAGTCTGTAGGCGCAAGGTCTGGTGAGTAGGGCGAATGACGGAGAGCTTCCAACCCCAGTTCTTGCAACTTGGAGACCGTCTGCTGTGCAGTATGAGGTCGCGCGTTGTCGTGCAGGAGCAGCGGAGACGAGCGATTGACCAATGCTGGTTGGAGATGAGCCAGCTTCTCCATCATTGTGTTCAGTTCTTCACAGTACACATCTGAAGTAATGCTCACCCCGTTTGGTAAGAAGCTGTGATGAATCACACCGGCGCTAGACCACCAAACAGTGACCATCACTTTTCTAGGGGTAAGTTTTCGTTTAGGGCATTGTTTAGGTGCTGAACCATTTCCAACCAACTTGCTGAGCGCTTGCGGTTATCAAACAGAATCCATTTTTCATCGCAGGTAACAATGCGGTTCAAAATTCCTTCATTTGTGTGTCTGTTGAGCAGTGCAAGGCACGTCTCGACGCGTACTTCGCGCTGGCGATCATTGAGTTCGTGGGGCACCCATTTGTCAAGCTTTTTTACCTTGCCAATTTGACACAAATGGACCAATATTGTTTTGACGCTAACGTCGAAAGCTGCTGCTAATTCAGCCGTAGATTGTGTATCATCAGCTTCCACAATCGCCTTTAATTCGTCATTGTCGACCAAAGTCTTCGGACGACCGCGAGGTTCATTTTTCAGGTCGAAATTTCCAGAACGGAAGCGAGCAAACCAATAACAAGTGGTGCGTTGGTTTGTAGTGTTAGCTCCGTAAACGTCGTTGATGTTGCGTGCCGCTTGTGCCGTGTTGCTGCCACGACGGTACTCATATTCCATAATTACTCGAACTCGAACAAAATTTGTATTAATAATGTGTGGAAACTTTTTTGGATTATGTATTGCTATTTTGTACCGTTTTCTTATATTATTGTATCTGTTTGTTTCCCAAATAAAATAAAATAAAAATAAAATAAAATAAACTTTTAACGTATCCATGATGACGAAAAAGATTGAAATGCGATGAAAATGTAACACTAATCAATAAACAAATGACTACTTTTGGAAAAAAAAATCCATGTTTTTAAAATAAAATTAATTTGAAATTAGAATTCTTAGCCAAACAAAAATTATTTTTATTTGAAATGGCCAGTACTGCAGAACGGCAATTTCATAGGCAAAGACATAATATTAACTGAAACCACAGTATGTTTTTATACTGTGCTGAAACTGTTCATCCAATAATGCCAAGCTTACCTACTTAATTCCGTATTCAAACAATAAAAACATTTTATTGAGTGTGCTGGGCATAGGTTTAATCATAGAAATATATATCTATGGGTTTAATACATAATTACAAAAAAAAAGTCAAAGGTTTAGGGCACCTGTCCCACTTCCGGCGATTAGCGAGAAGTGAGTAGAGCTAGCAACTAAAAACGCGACAGCGATGAGCGATTACTCGCTGGTATGCTTACCTACTACCCGTTCACTTCGAGTATGTCCCTACCTCGCGCCCCACTTCCCTACCTCTACAACCCGCTCAGTTCCGATGCACGCTGCTATCGGAACTAAGCGGGTGTTGGAGGATTCTCGAAGTGTACGGGTTGTACCAAGCGTGAGTCTCTCAGCGAGTGTTCTGCCTGCCAGGCGAGCGACGCTGAGCGAGTAGCTAAGCTCTCTTTGATAGCTCTTGTTGCTGCGACAAACGAGTACTCGCCGGCGGTGTGAATAGTCAGCGATCAACTATTAATATACGTATCTCTTTTACTTAGACGGGATCTACAATCTTTTGTTACGTTTCTTGAGCGAGAAAATCGTTGATAGCTAGTCGCTTCCTCGTCGGCAGTGGGACGACGGGATCCGCTAGGCAAGGCGGGCTGACGGCCAGTCGGGGGTGGCGCGAATGTACTATTGAGAAAACTTACATCTGACCAATTTGAAAACCAAATCTCGTGCACACGATAACCACATCTGTTAGCGGCCGAGCGCTGCAAGCAAGAATAGTCATTACGGTGTCTAGATGTTCGTTTCTCCGATAGTACAAGTATCTCCCGGGCCCCCGACTCATGGTACTAGAAGGAACAGTGGGTAGGAGTCCGACATAACTCTCCGTTCGTTCTTTCCACACGGAGAGCCCTCACAGAAAAAAAAAGGTGCCTAAAGTACCAATAATTATAAAAACTTTTTTACAAAAAAATACAACCGACTTCCAAAAACAACACTACAAAGTGAAAAATAACTTTAATTTCGGAAGTCGGTGTCTGGTTAAATGTATTTTCGTTTTTTGCCACCGACTTCCGAAATTAAAGTTATTTTTCACTTTGTAGTGTTGTTTTTGGAAGTCGGTTGTATTTTTTTGTAAAAAAGTTTTTATTTTTCTCTTTTTAGTTGTGGTACCTACTCCACACAAATTCTAATACCTGCAAAACAAACTAGAACATCATCCATATAAAAGTGGAGAAAAAATGCGTATTATTGAAGCTAACTCAAAAACTACCCAAGCAAAGTTAATCAATTTTATATGGGACCAACTTTGATGTATACCCTCTCGAATAAAACAAAAAAATTTCAAATCGGACGACTCTGTAAAAAGTTATGCGTGGACATACATAAAAAACAAAAAAATTATATGTGTCGAATTGAGAACCTCCTCCTTTTTTTCGTCGGTTAAAAATAGTTTGTATGCACTTACCTTTCCAACATCATAACCAAACGCTAGTTGTATATCGATCATGCGGTCTATGTATGCCATTATTTTGGGCACTGATACCCTGAAACAAAAAAAAAAAATCATCACAATCAAATGACCTCTGAGTCCTTTGCAAATGTCAACCATTTGAAAATTTGCGCACTGCTTAAAAACTTTTCCTGTACTGTATGTATATAAATAAACAAATCACACTAATATTATATAGGCGAACGTGTGTGTGTGTGTGTGTTTGTATGTCTGTTACTTCTTCACGCTCAAACGGTTGGACCGATTTGGACGGTATGTAGATAGCTTATACCCCGGATTAACACATAGGCTACTTTTTATTTCGGTCTACTCGGGTGAAACCGCGGGGCGTAATAAATAAAAGTATAGTTTTACCTGGCCAGCTTGCATAACCGCAGAAAACGAAGCATCCTCAACAGTTTAGTAGCGGTTATGAAGCTGGAGTTGAGACTGTTCCACTTGTCCCAAGGAGTTAGGGCATCTAACACGTCTAGAACTAAATCTGGAAGCGAAACACGCGTGATGATGGTCAGGTACAGTCAGGAACACTATTATGTGTTTATGTCGCAGCCAACAAGCTTAATTAGCCGTTAGCCTTTGGAAGTAGCGGCTGTCACAGTTCTAACCTCCTCTCTGCCACTTACGGCGGGAACATGGGCACGCGTTAGCACTCATCCGTGAACCCACCGCGGCTGTCTGTCACCGGACCTTCCTCTGTGGAGTACTCCACATCACCGGCGCATCAGAACACATTGCAGGCCGGGACCACCCCACAGGGTCACAGTTCTAACCTTTTTTTTTTTTTTTTTTTATCGTGGAGAAATGCTCATGCATATTGCACTACCATGGGGAGATAGTGCAGTTATGTGGGACTCTAACCCACTAAAACTCCACGGTGTCCTCCTCTGCCGCTTAATGGCGGGAACACGGGCACCTAACCTAAACCATTTGGTCGGGGTGCTCTGGCTTAGTTGCTGCGACCAATCCGGCTTGCGCGTGGTGGTTGGTCACAGTTCCAATCTAACCTATAATTGAATATTATTCAGGTCGCTAGTTGAACGGCGCCGTTTATTTAAAAAGTAATTAGCTAGTTGGCTGCGACATATACAGGGTTATTGGTAGAACACCAGCAACCTCTTAAGGGGTCATTGTACTCATCAATATGAACAACTTTTAATATGAGACCAAACCTGGAATCGCGAAAAAAATTCAGTTCAGTGGGTGGGGCTTGAAATAAGGTTGAAAACTGAAAATAATATTTGTGTTGCCGAGATGTGACTAAGCTGCGAATGTACATTTATTTTCCGGGTTTTCTTTATATTACTCAGATTTTTTTCTCAGGCAGGATGACACATCAAAATTTTTCGTTTCTTTTGAATTTAAATGTATTTAATTTGAAAAATTCATTGAGTCTCAATAATATCGCAATGAATGTGCGCAATAGCGCAATATGGATGGTGTTATGGAATTATGGAGAAGTGTCTTGACGCTGCGTGACAGCGTAAGCGTGGGTGACCCATGGCCGCGCGTTCGATGTCCAGCGCGCACAGGATGGATGGAAAGCAGCACATGAAGTAATTTTTTGCTCCGTTGGTGTAATTGCTGTATGGCGTTCCAGTTGGAGGATAAATAAATAAATATTATCACACTAATCCATCCATCCACTAATATTATAAAGGCGAAAGTTTGTGAGTGTGTCTGTATGTTTGTTACTTCTTCACGCTCAAACGGCTGGACCGATTTGGATGAAATTTGGTATGTAGATAGCTTATACCCTGGATTAACACATAGGCTACTTTTTATCCCGGTCCACGCGGGTGAAACCGCGGGGCGCAGCTAGTACACAATAAATTAAATAATTGTCCGGTTAAAGTATAAAAAAAAATGCTAATTCTCCACCTACCCACCGTCTTTCCCTTTTGGGATACACATGCGTGATGTTATGAACAGAACTTACCACTAGTAGCCATAACGATTATAAAGAAATCAAGTTTGTTCCAGTGCGACTTGAAGTAGCCACAGAACCCGAGTGCACACATCTTTATAATCATCTCCATCACGTAAATCGTATAGAAGAAACTGAAATTAACAACTATAAATGTAGCTATCTGTGGAAATAGGTTCTCATGGTATATCATCATTTGCCCAGCCTTTTCCCAACTATGTTGGGGTCGGCTTCCAGTCTAACCAGATGCAGTTGAATACCAATATTTTACATGGAGCGACTGCCTGTCTGACCTCCACAACCCAGTTAATGGGTTATACGATACGCCTTGGTTGTTGTTATGGTAGGTATGTATGTATAAGCATGAAATGCAGCAGAGTGTCCAAAACGTCGTCGTCGTGAGGAAAGTATTGAGTATGAATGTGGATGGCTTTAAGAGAAGACCTAAAAAACGATGGATGGACTGTGTGAAAGATGATATGACTAGAAAGGGAGTGACTACCGAGATGGCTGCTGATAGAGATGGTATGGAGGAAAAAGAAATGAGGCGCCGACCCCAAATAAATTGGGATAAGGGCAGGAGAATGATGACTACTGTGTACTTATCGGTCTGTAGGACATATAGGGGGATATAATCTGTAGGACATAGGGGGGGATATAATGAGGGGAAGGACAGAAGGACATTTAGTCGACGTTCGCACGGACGTAAAAATATCGCGGCGATTTTATTTCGCGCACTGGATTTTCAACGTTCTGCTTAGCGCTGAGAGTTGAAAATCCAACAGTGTATTATTTCGACGCGCTAGAATGCTTTTTTGATCTCTGTTGTTTTTTTGATGTGAAACCTCTAATGCGGCGGGTCAGACCGGCCATTGGCGTGGCAACGCGTCGCCTCACCAACAGCTTCGCCACGCGTTCAACTCGTTACCCTGCGACTCTCTCAAAGTTACGACACTAATTTTGGAATAAGTAGGTATTAAATTAATATTTAATATCTTTTTTTTTTTAAAGAATAACTTTTTTCTTTAACAAAAATCAGAAATGATTGTGCCATAATTATTTATTTTCTTTAATAAACTATTTTCTATACGAAATAGTTTCTATGTTTCACATCTGCCAGGCGTCCTGCGACTGCTCAATTGTTTTTTTTTTTTTTTATAAACTTTTCGTATTTGATAGGTATTGATATCTGAACATGATAAAACAAACATAAAAATAGCAACTCAATACCACGAGTAACTACAATACCAACGGTCGTTGACCCCAAAAAAAACCGTAAAACTTTTTTTTTCGTTTTAACGTAAGGATTACTTTAGATATCGGTAACCATCACGCCTGCGGAGTCCCCCTAGCTAATTTAATTTGACCTTGTATAGCACTATACTCACAAGCTGAGCGCCCTGATAGTGAGCATGACGGACTGGGACACGGGTATCGGTAGTGCCACCTCGCACAGTATGACGGGCGTGTTGCATAGTATCATGAAGTAGATAAAACCGTCGAACCAGACGTTGGTGACTATCCTGTAGCAGTGCTGCCGCCATTTTTGTCGAGGTACTTGTGCGTTGGCCGCTTCGGGTGTCATCATATTTACTAGTTTGCGGCGCAGCCATACAGCGTGTGTCTTTGGGGAGAAAGAATGCTAGTTATAGAATACAATGAAGAATATACAGGTTGTCCCGTAATTAATGGATAACCTCTTAAGGGGTCATTGTACTCATCATTATGAACAACTTTTACTATGGGACCAAACCTGAAATCGCGAAAAAAAATAGCTGTTCCCTTCTACATTACTTGGTCATTGCACGGTAACATAATCACATAAGAATAATCTATTATTTTAAATAGTGCTAATAAACGGCTTGGCACGCGACGATGGAAAAAGACCTGACGGAATGACCATAATGCCTTGGAAGTTAGGTCGGCCTTTGGTATGGGATGCAACATGTGTCGATAGCCTTGCGCCATCCCACCTTCCATGCACAGTGGGCTGTGCTGGTGCGGCTGCTGCAGGTGCGGAAATCCACAAACGGCGAAAATATTCAAATGTTTTTGGGAGTTATATTTTCGAGCCGTTTGGTGTTGAAACACTAGGCCATGGGGTCCGAGTGCTCACTTGGTTTTTCAAGACATCGCTGAACAGTTGGTTGACTCCTCACGTGACCAGAGGGCTGGCCTATTTTTTGGCCAAAGAATCAGCATTGCCATACAACGTGGCAATGCTGCCAGCCTTTTGGGCACTTTTCCTGTTGTCAGCGATGCGGACGAATTTTTTGATGCCCTATGATCCTTTCTCCTCCTTTTTTATGTCATGTACATATTATTATTTTATATCTGTTAGTTTATTTAATATGTACATACAAATAAATGATTCAATAGTCCTAATTGAACATAGCACCAACGGTATAGCGCTCAGCACTAATATTAGGTAGATTTTGTAATATTTAGATTCTGTTGCCGTGTGTGTTACATCAAAAAACACCTTAAAAAAACTATAAATAACAAAAAACAAGGCTTTTAATGCCAAAAGGGCCTCAGTTCATAAATTCTTACACCTAGAGATAAAAAATCAGTGTGCGATAAAAAATCGTCCGTGCGTACGGGGGCTTATGCCTTTTCCACAAGACATCACACCTTTGGACAGGGGCTGCTACTACCACTTTCTGCTAAAAAACGAAATCTGGCCACTTTCTGCTAAAAAACAAAATCTGGGAACTAAATATCTGGGAAATGCTGCTCCTCTTTGAGTGGTCGTAAGCGGTACTGCTAAGAAGGAGGTCCTGGGTTCGATACTCGGGTCGGGTTAAGTGTTATTGGGTTTTTCTATCTGGTATGGCAATAAATCTTCAACTATAAATCCGCCTAGCCTTTTCCCAACTACGTTGGGGTCGGCTTCCAGTCTAACCGGATGCAGCTGAATACAAGTATTTTACATGGAGCGACTGCCCAACCTCCACAACTCAGTAACTGGGTAATACGATACCCCTTGGCCTTGGTAAGTGGTTGTCAGACTTTCGGGCTTCTGACGACCCGTAACGACTGTCAAAGATTCACCACGAATGACAGCCGGGGCCAACGGCTTAACGTGCTTTCCGAGGCACGGAGGAGTCTCAGTATATAAAGAATGGTCACCCATCCACTGACCAACCCCGGCAAGCGTAGCTTAACCTGATGGATCGACCCGTGTGGCTGTTATTACTTAGCCACGAGCTCCTCTTCAACATCAAAATCTTCAACTATCATGTTATAAATGTCTATTGTTACCGACCTCTAGGGGGCCGATCAACAGTTGAGAGGATGCTCGCCCCCTGTTACATGGGACTTACACATTACTGGCGAAATGTGCGCGCAATAGGTACCTGCCTTACCCTTCGGGGATTACAAGCGTGATGTTATGTGTATAGCTATACCTATGGAACCTTACCTTAGGCTTCCACAAAGCCCCCAGTTGGTCCAGATTGACCCTGCCGTCATCAGAGTCAGCCGCCACTTCTACTGCTTGTACCAGGACCTTGACGCCATCCTTACTGATCTTGCCGTGCTCGTACTGACGCCAATAGGATATCTTTAGTGCTTTTAAAACGCGCTGGTTGGCTTCTCTGGTTTGTGAAGAATATTTTACAGTTTATACATATCCGTGTATAGAAGTAAATGTTGGTTATGGCAAAAGAGGTATGAAAGTAGAATAAATTCTGTGGAAATGTCTTTTGAATAGAGCCATTTTTAGGGTTCCGTAGTCAACAAGGAACCCTTATAGTTTCGCTATGTCCGTCCGTCTGTCTGTCCGTATGTCCGCAGCTTAGTTCAGAGACTCTTAGAACTAGAAAGCTATAATTTGGCATGGATATACATATTCATCACGCCGATAAATTGGTAAAATAAAATCATGTGTTGTCGGATCGGTCTATCTAAAATACTGCGGGTTTGTGAAAACAATTTTTCGATTTAGGGATCCCTTTCTGAAATATTAAGCTTTAAAGTGCTAATTTTTGTTAGAGTCAAGTGCCCCCCCCCCCCTGCCAGCTAAACGGTTAGTTTTGGATGGGTGAAAAAATTAGTAGTATATATAACGAAGTTAAAAGGAAAACTATCACAGCCAAGTAGGCTTTTCAAGTTTACGAGTAATAGTCAAATATTGATGAAACAACAAAAAGTCCTCTTCTTAGTCCGCATTATTGTGCAACTACGAAACCCTATTACTGCGCGTGGCCCGACACGCACTTGACCGCTTTTTTTGAATTTCAAGTTTATTTGTTTACATATTCATGAGATACTTTTGGAACAGAGCATATACTTGGTCATCTCCGCAAACTCCTTCTTGGTGGGTTCGTTGGGTATCTCCCTCTCGCAGTCGGGGCAGGTGGTGTAGTGGTACCCCATGTAGGTGTCGTCCTCGCTGTCCTCGTCACGACCTGACATCTGGAGCTGGTATGGATGCTTTATTGTAGTGCCTGGTGGAAATGGAATTTCGAAATTACTTCAAGAATAAATCTGTTTTTCATTTGTATCAGAGTTTTTGCAGACCCATTGTTAAATAGGGAGTAGGGACAAGCATTGCTCATCATCATCCACAGCCCAACTTCACCCCCTGCTGGGCATACACCTTTCTTTTCTTGTGCCAATCCCCACGCTCCTGTGCTCATCCAGGTTTTGCCCACGCTTGGTTTTGCCCACGCTTGCTCAATGCTTCTTGTCAATATACACACACATAACACATACATACATAAACGCACGCCTTCTTCCCATGGAGGTACGCAGAAACTACAGAACGCCACCTGCTACGATCCATACATACTCCTTTTGCCTCGTTTACGACAAGCAAGTCGAAGCAATAGGCAAGGCAAGGTTTTGATTTAAGGCAAGCTACATAAGGTTCCATTAAAATAGATGGACAAACTTTTAGTAATCATTCAGACCACCAAAATGAGAACAATGGTAAAAAAATAAGTAAAACGCCTTAGATATAATACTTACAAGGAAGAAAAATCATCTAACGGAAGTACACTAAAAATGTTGGTTACCCAATGCATAAACACATCCATGTTTTTATTATCTCATAATTCTAATACTACAAAGGTCCCAGTTATCATCAGCGAGGATTATCCAACCATCCATTGGGTTAGAGCAACATGTCTTTTTCTTCCATACTTTTAACCGCCATCTCAATAGTCACCCCCTTTCTAGTTATCTTTTGTTACACAATCTATCGATCGTTTCTTTGGTCTCGTCTTCTCTAATAACCACCCACATTCATACTCAAAACTTACTCTTATAGGCCATCTAGCTAATAAAAGTCCCCAAAAGGGTCTACCAACCTGCGGTGACCATACATCAGCGAGGATTATCCATCCATCCATTGGGTTATAGCAGCATTTCTTCTTCTTCCATACCTACAACTCTTTTAACCGCCGTCTCAATAGTCACCCCCTTTCTGGTTATTATTTTTTACACAATCTATCGATCATTTCTTTGGTCTTCGTCTACTCTAATAACCACCCGCATTCATACTCAAAACTTACTCTTATAGGCCATCTAGCTGATAAAAGTACACAAAAAGGGCCTACCAACCTGCGGTGACCAGGTCCCAGTTAGCATCAGCGAGGAACTTGTCCATCTTCAGCATGGAGATGCAGCGGTCGCGAGTCATCATAATACGTTTGACGCAGTTCGTCATGTTCGCCTTCTTGGCGAGAGAGATCTCCGCCAGGCCCAGGATCTTCAGGACTTTCGTCATACTTGTTGCGTTTATGAGAAGCGAGAGAATTACTAGGCCTGCTGTTTGGATTATGAAAATCTGTAATGGAGATCACACTAATATTATAAAGGCGAAAATTTGTGTTTTTTTGTGTGTGTGGGTGTTTGGGGTGTTTGTATGTTTTTTACTGTTTCACGCTCAAACGGTTGGACCGATTTTAATAATAATCGTTTATTAACCAAATAATGTTTTACATTTCCTTAAAAGTAACACAAAAAAAAAACTACTTACTCCTTAAAATAAAGTTAGGAATTAAGGAAACAATTTTAATAAATTAACTTGTGGACTCCACACTAGGTCAAGCCTGTCTCGTGGGATTTGGATAAAATTTGGTATGTAGGTAGCTTATACCCTGGCACATAGGCTACTTTTTATCCCGGTCTACGCGGGTGAAACCGCGGGGCGCAGCTAGTAAATTATAAAAACATCGGGCGTGTATCATCTTAGGAGGGCTGTCGCACTTTATCACCTCTCTCTCTCGCTCACATGGAACAAACTTTTAAGATTGTTAAATCAAATGATGCTTTTTTTTAAATGATATCTTTGAGTATGAATGTGGGTGGTTATTAGAGAAGACGAGACCAAAGAAACGATCGATAGATTGTGTAACAAAAGATAACTAGAAAGGGGGTGACTATTGAGATGGCGGTTAAAAGTATGGAAGAAAAAGACATGTTGCTCTAACCCAATGGATGGTTGGATAATCCTCGCTGATGATAACTGGGACCTTTGTAGTATTAGAATTATGAGATAATAAAAACATGGATGTGTTTATGCATTGGGTAACCAACATTTTTAGTGTACTTCCGTTAGATGATTTTTCTTCCTTGTAAGTATTATATCTAAGGCGTTTTACTTATTTTTTTACCATTGTTCTCATTTTGGTGGTCTGAATGATTACTAAAAGTTTGTCCATCTATTTTAATGGAACCTTATGTAGCTTGCCTTAAATCAAAACCTTGCCTTGCCTATTGCTTCGACTTGCTTGTCGTAAACGAGGCAAAAGGAGTATGTATGGATCGTAGCAGGTGGCGTTCTGTAGTTTCTGCGTACCTCCATGGGAAGAAGGCGTGCGTTTATGTATGTATGTGTTATGTGTGTGTATATTGACAAGAAGCATTGAGCAAGCGTGGGCAAAACCTGGATGAGCACAGGAGCGTGGGGATTGGCACAAGAAAAGAAAGGTGTATGCCCAGCAGGGGGTGAAGTTGGGCTGTGGATGATGATGAGCAATGCTTGTCCCTACTCCCTATTTAACAATGGGTCTGCAAAAACTCTGATACAAATGAAAAACAGATTTATTCTTGAAGTAATTTCGAAATTCCATTTCCACCAGGCACTACAATAAAGCATCCATACCAGCTCCAGATGTCAGGTCGCGACGAGGACAGCGAGGACGACACCTACATGGGGTACCACTACACCACCTGCCCCGACTGCGAGAGGGAGATACCCAACGAACCCACCAAGAAGGAGTTCGCGGAGATGACCAAGTATATGCTCTGTTCCAAAAGTATCTCATGAATATGTAAACAAATAAACTTGAAATTCAAAAAAAGCGGTCAAGTGCGTGTCGGGCCACGCGCAGTAATAGGGTTTCGTAGTTGCACAATAATGCGGACTAAGAAGAGGACTTTTTGTTGTTTCATCAATATTTGACTATTACTCGTAAACTTGAAAAGCCTACTCAGCTGTTTTAACTTCGTTATATATACTACTACCGTGCATTTTTTCACCCATCCAAAACTAACCGTTTAGCTGGCAGGGGGGGGGGGGGGCACTTGACTCTAACAAAAATTAGCACTTTAAAGCTTAATATTTCAGAAAGGGATCCCTAAATCGAAAAATTGTTTTCACAAACCCGCAATATTTTAGATAGACCCATCCGACAACACATGATTTTATTTTACCAATTTATCGGCGTGATGAATATGTATATCCATGCCAAATTATAGCTTTCTAGTTCTAAGAGTCTCTGAACTAAGCTGCGGACATACGGACAGACAGACGGACGGACATAGCGAAACTATAAGGGTTCCTTGTAGACTACGGAACCCTAAAAATGGCTCTATTCAAAAGACATTTCCACAGAATTTATTCTACTTTCATACCTCTTTTGCCGTAACCAACATTTACTTCTATACACGGATATGTATAAACTGTAAAATATTCTTCACAAACCAGAGAAGCCAACCAGCGCGTTTTAAAAGCACTAAAGATATCCTATTGGCGTCAGTACGAGCACGGCAAGATCAGTAAGGATGGCGTCAAGGTCCTGGTACAAGCAGTAGAAGTGGCGGCTGACTCTGATGACGGCAGGGTCAATCTGGACCAACTGGGGGCTTTGTGGAAGCCTAAGGTAAGGTTCCATAGGTATAGCTATACACATACATAACATCACGCTTGTAATCCCCGAAGGGTAAGGCAGGTACCTATTGCGCGCACATTTCGCCAGTAATGTGTAAGTCCCATGTAACAGGGGCGAGCATCCTCTCAACTGTTGATCGGCCCCCTAGAGGTCGGTAACAATAGACATTTATAACATGATAGTTGAAGATTTTGATGTTGAAGAGGAGCTCGTGGCTAAGTAATAACAGCCACACGGGTCGATCCATCAGGTTAAGCTACGCTTGCCGGGGTTGGTCAGTGGATGGGTGACCATTCTTTACATACCGAGACTCCTCCGTGCCTCGGAAAGCACGTTAAGCCGTTGGTCCCGGCTGTCATTCGTGGATCTTTGACAGTTGTTACGGGTCGTCAGAAGCCTGAAAGTCTGACAACTAGTCTTACCAAGGGGTATCGTATTACCCAGTTACTGAGTTGTGGAGGTCAGATAGGCAGTCGCTCCATGTAAAGTACTTGTATTCAGCTGCATCCGGTTAGACTGGAAGCCGACCCCAACGTAGTTGGGAAAAGGCTAGGCAGATTGATAGTTGAAGATTTATTGCCATACCAGATAGAAAAACCCAATAACACTTAACCCGACCCGAGTATCGAACCCAGGACCTCCTTCTTAGCAGTACCGCTTACGACCACTCAAAGAGGAGCAGCATTTCCCAGATATTTAGTTCCCAGATTTTGTTTTTTAGCAGAAAGTGGCCAGATTTCGTTTTTTAGCAGAAAGTGGTAGTAGCAGCCCCTGTCCAAAGGTGTGATGTCTTGTGGAAAAGGCATAAGCCCCCTTACGCACGGACGATTTTTTATCGCACACTGATTTTTTATCTCTAGGTGTAAGAATTTATGAACTGAGGCCCTTTTGGCATTAAAAGCATTGTTTTTTGTTATTTATAGTTTTTTTAAGGTGTTTTTTGATGTAACACACACGGCAACAGAATCTAAATATTACAAAATCTACCTAATATTAGTGCTGAGCGCTATACCGTTGGTGCTATGTTCAATTAGGACTATTGAATCATTTATTTGTATGTACATATTAAATAAACTAACAGATATAAAATAATAATATGTACATGACATAAATGTACATGACATAAAAAAGGAGGAGAAAGGATCATAGGGCATCAAAAAATTCGTCCGCATCGCTGACAACAGGAAAAGTGCCCAAAAGGCTGGCAGCATTGCCACGTTGTATGGCAATGCTGATTCTTTGGCCAAAAAATAGGCCAGCCCTCTGGTCACGTGAGGAGTCAACCAACTGTTCAGCGATGTCTTGAAAAACCAAGTGAGCACTCGGACCCCATGGCCTAGTGTTTCAACACCAAACGGCTCGAAAATATAACTCCCAAAAACATTTGAATATTTTCGCCGTTTGTGGTTTTCCGCACCTGCAGCAGCCGCACCAGCACAGCCCACTGTGCATGGAAGGTGGGATGGCGCAAGGGTATCGACACATGTTGCATCCCATACCAAAGGCCGACCTAACTTCCAAGGCATTATGGTCATTCCGTCAGGTCTTTTTCCATCGTCGCGTGCCAAGCCGTTTATTAGCACTATTTAAAATAATAGATTATTCTTATGTGATTATGTTACCGTGCAATGACCAAGTAATGTAGAAGGGAACAGCTATTTTTTTTCGCGATTTCAGGTTTGGTCCCATAGTAAAAGTTGTTCATAATGATGAGTACAATGACCCCTTAAGAGGTTATCCATTAATTACGGGACAACCTGTATATTCTTCATTGTATTCTATAACTAGCATTCTTTCTCCCCAAAGACACACGCTGTATGGCTGCGCCGCAAACTAGTAAATATGATGACACCCGAAGCGGCCAACGCACAAGTACCTCGACAAAAATGGCGGCAGCACTGCTACAGGATAGTCACCAACGTCTGGTTCGACGGTTTTATCTACTTCATGATACTATGCAACACGCCCGTCATACTGTGCGAGGTGGCACTACCGATACCCGTGTCCCAGTCCGTCATGCTCACTATCAGGGCGCTCAACTTGTGAGTATAGTGCTATACAAGGTCAAATTAAATTAGCTAGGGGGACTCCGCAGGCGTGATGGTTACCGATATCTAAAGTAATCCTTACGTTAAAACGAAAAAAAAAGTTTTACGGTTTTTTTTGGGGTCAACGACCGTTGGTATTGTAGTTACTCGTGGTATTGAGTTGCTATTTTTATGTTTGTTTTATCATGTTCAGATATCAATACCTATCAAATACGAAAAGTTTATAAAAAAAAAAAACAATTGAGCAGTCGCAGGACGCCTGGCAGATGTGAAACATAGAAACTATTTTTTAGAGAAAATAGTTTATTAAAGAAAATAAATAACTAAGGCACAATCATTTCTGATTTTTGTTAAAGAAAAAAGTTATTCTTTAAAAAAAAAAGATATTAAATATTAATTTAATATTCCAAAATTAATGTCGTAACTTTGAGAGAGTCGCAGGGTAACGAGTTGAACGCGTGGCGAAGCTGTTGGTGAGGCGACGCGTTGGTGAGGCGACGCGTTGCCACGCCAATGGCCGGTCTGACCCGCCGCATTAGAGGTTTCACATAAAAAAAAACAACAGAGATCAAAAAAGCATTCTAGCGCGTCGAAATAATACACTGTTGGATTTTCAACTCTCAGCGCTAAGCAGAACGTTGAAAATCCAGTGCGCGAAATAAAATCGCCGCGATATTTTTACGTCCGTGCGAACGTCGACTAAATGTCCTTCTGTCCTTCCCCTCATTATATCCCCCCCTATGTCCTACAGATTATATCCCCCTATATGTCCTACAGACCGATAAGTACACAGTAGTCATCATTCTCCTGCCCTTATCCCAATTTATTTGGGGTCGGCGCCTCATTTCTTTTTCCTCCATACCATCTCTATCAGCAGCCATCTCGGTAGTCACTCCCTTTCTAGTCATATCATCTTTCACACAGTCCATCCATCGTTTTTTAGGTCTTCTCTTAAAGCCATCCACATTCATACTCAATACTTTCCTCACGACGACGACGTTTTGGACACTCCGCTGCATTTCATGCTTATACATACATACCTACCATAACAACAACCAAGGCGTATCGTATAACCCATTAACTGGGTTGTGGAGGTCAGACAGGCAGTCGCTCCATGTAAAATATTGGTATTCAACTGCATCTGGTTAGACTGGAAGCCGACCCCAACATAGTTGGGAAAAGGCTGGGCAAATGATGATATACCATGAGAACCTATTTCCACAGATAGCTACATTTATAGTTGTTAATTTCAGTTTCTTCTATACGATTTACGTGATGGAGATGATTATAAAGATGTGTGCACTCGGGTTCTGTGGCTACTTCAAGTCGCACTGGAACAAACTTGATTTCTTTATAATCGTTATGGCTACTAGTGGTAAGTTCTGTTCATAACATCACGCATGTGTATCCCAAAAGGGAAAGACGGTGGGTAGGTGGAGAATTAGCATTTTTTTTTATACTTTAACCGGACAATTATTTAATTTATTGTGTACTAGCTGCGCCCCGCGGTTTCACCCGCGTGGACCGGGATAAAAAGTAGCCTATGTGTTAATCCAGGGTATAAGCTATCTACATACCAAATTTCATCCAAATCGGTCCAGCCGTTTGAGCGTGAAGAAGTACTCACACTCACAAACTTTCGCCTTTATAATATTAGTGGATGGATTAGTGTGATAATATTTATTTATTTATTTATCCTCCAACTGGAACGCCATACAGCAATTACACCAACGGTGCAAAAAATTACTTCATGTGCTGCTTTCCATCCATCCTGTTGCGCGCTGGACATCGAACGGGCGGCCATGGGCCACCCACGCTTACGCTGTCACGCAGCGTCAAGACACTTCTCCATAATTCCATAACTCCATCCATATTGCGCACATTCATTGCGATATTATTGAGACTCAATGAATTTTTCAAATTAAATACATTTAAATTCAAAAGAAACGAAAAATTTTGATGTGTCATCCTGCCTGACAGATGTGGAAAAAAAAAATTCTGAGTAATCTAAAGAAAACCCGGAAAATAAACGCACATTCGCAGCTTAGTCACATCTCGGCAACACAAATATTGTTTTCAATTTTCAACCTTATTTCAAGCCCCACCCACTGAACTAAATTTTTTTCGCGATTTCAGGTTTGGTCTCATATTAAAAGTTGTTCATATTGATGAGTACAATGACCCCTTAAGAGGTTGCTGGTGTT
This sequence comes from Cosmia pyralina, assembly GCA_946251885.1. Lineage (NCBI taxonomy): Eukaryota > Metazoa > Arthropoda > Insecta > Lepidoptera > Noctuidae > Cosmia > Cosmia pyralina. The sequence goes on along the minus strand of OX276362.1, from coordinate 10,445,604 downwards.
CTACCAATAACCCTGAATAACATACCTACCTAACTGGGCGAAAATGCTCAAACCTGTCGCATTTTGTCACCTCTCTCGCTCACACGGGACCAATTTTTTATGAATTTAACATTCTTAGGTATAAGCATAGATATATGAAAGTTATATTTCTATGGGTATAAGTAATTGATTATTAAAAACACATTTTTACTATACCATTTATTTAACTCATCTCAAAAACAGATCTCTTTGAGTTGAGTTTATTAGATACCACAATAGAAATGTGTTTTTAATAATGAATATTATTTACTAGTTCAGAACTAGTAAATAATATTCATTATTAAAAACACATTTCTATTGTGGTATCTAATAAACTCAACTCAAAGAGATCTGTTTTTGAGATGAGTTAAATAAATGGTATAGTAAAAATGTGTTTTTAATAATCAATTACTTATACCCATAGAAATATAACTTTCATATATCTATGCTTATACCTAAGAATGTTAAATTCATAAAAAATTGGTCCCGTGTGAGCGAGAGAGGTGACAAAATGCGACAGGTTTGAGCATTTTCGCCCAGTTAGGTAGGTATGTTATTAACTTCCATTTAATTAAGGATCGAGGCTGTTACCATTCATCCATCAATCAATCAATCACTTTATTTTCAGGCAACTGAAAGCCCATAGAAAAAATACACAAAATAATATAAACAACAATTATAAACTAATACATATTACTACATAACTACAATCAAACACGTAATGTTGTCAGCGGCGTGTTTCGCTGCACGGAGTCGCGTGACCGTCCTCGGAAACGTCGAAGCACGACACCTTTCGGCCAAAAGTCCTCTTTCAAGCAGGTTTGCAGGTTTATCATCGCCATTGTTATCATCATTATTATCCACTGCCTGACTTCATCTTCTTATTGCTGTGTATAGGCCTCTCTGCTTGTACCAAAACATCCAGACTCCGAGCTGCTATTGAGAATTTACTCCTAAAAACATTACCCTCCTACTGGGTCAGTCGGGTAAAAACTTAATACTCTGCCCAACCGGTGATCCAATCCGAATCCAACCCAGGACCTCTGGCTCAGCTGTTAGCCAGTTACATTGGCAAAGCTGCAATTTACTTTCAGGCTTTCGCAACAAGTTAAGGTAAGATCTCTAGGATCATACCCAAATATAGCAATTACTGAGGTAATAAAAAGAGGATGTGTGTTTGACCACATGACGTACTCGTATTATATCATTGTGATAGTGTGAAAACTTACGACTGGAGCCGAATATACCCGTTTCAGCGTCATCGACCGACTGGAGCCGAACATACGCGATTCAGCGTCATCGACCGACTGGAGCCGAACATACTCGATTCAGCGTCATCGACCGACTGGGGCCGAGAAAACCCGATTCATCCGAGTTACCGACCCGAGCGTAACGGTTCGGTTTCGTTCACTGTTCGGAAAGAGCGCCTAAAGAAGTTTTCATTTCAAAAGTACATATTAAGATGATACTTACCTCTCCCGCATTCGAAACAGTAGGCGTCTGTAGCACGATCAACGCCAAACAAAGAGACAGTGGTCCTCTGAGCCCGCCCCACACACACGCCATACAGTGCTGCCATGTCATGCCATACCCTATGTGACGCAGCAACGGCGTCATTGCGACGTACACCATCAACCTTATAACATTATCAAACCTAAAAACTCAAAACCTAAACCTAAAGACCTAAAGACTAAATCAAAGAAACGTGGCCCTCTCAGCCCACCCCATACAATGCTGCCACGTCATGCATGCCATACCCTATGTGACGCAGCAGCTGCGTCATTGTGGCGTACACCATCAATCTTGGTCGACGTGTACAACACGTCACCCACGAGGGTGTCGGTCATTTATTATGGCCCAATGTTGTAAAAAGATAATTAGAATTGTTCAATAGTCCGATCATTTTTATTTGAGGAATAAATATGGCGGTTTGACAGCTTTTGTATTGAAAATATGTCAAAGTCACATTTATTCTTCAGGTAAAAGTTATCTATTATAAAATCAGACCTAAATAAAATTAGAATTAATAAGCTAGTGATCCCAAAACCCTTTCTTTGTTAGTCTGCAAGCTACATCGGAAACTTCTGTTAAATGGGTAAAAGTGGAAAGTCAGCCCTATCTGCCTAGTTTAACAGGTGACTGCTTAACGGCTGCATATGACCCTATCTAAAGGTTAGGAGGTTACTAATAAAACCGAAAAAAGGCAGGACATACAGAGCATCTGTAGCCGGGGGGTTGTTGTTAAGATCTCTGTATTATTATTTGATAAGAAACAGCTAAATACAGGGTCAAATTAAATTAGCTAGCGAAACTCCTCAGACGTGATGAGAATCAATATCTAAACAACATACACAACAAAATAAATGAGATGTGATGATTTTATTTTGGGCCAAAGACCGCTTTTAATGTTGTTACTTGAAGTCATGATTCTCCTGCCCTTATCCCAATCTATTTGGGTTCGGCGCAACATGTCCTTTTTTCCATACTTCTCTATTATTCGTCATCGCGGTATTCACTCCCTTTCTAGCCATGTCATCTTTCACACAGTCCATCCATCGTTTCTTCGGTCTTCCCCTACTCTTATAGCCATCAACATTCATACTCAAAACTTTCCTCACTCCTCCGCATCACATGCCCATACCATGACAACCGATTTCCGCACAACTTTTCAGTCACCGGTGCCACTTTTAGACTTCCTCTTATGTACTCATTTCTTATTCTATCCATTCGTGTAACACCACACATCCCTCTTAGCATTCTCATCTCAGCTGCATGCAATTGCTTTTCATTCATCCCTTTTGTGGCTCAACATTCTGATCCATGCAAGACAGCAGTTTTATATATCTTCCCCTTAAGTTTAAGGGTAATCCCGTTGCAGATTGTCCCCGTGTCCTGCCGCCATTTCATCCATCCAGTGTTAATCCTATGCGTAACCGTGAAGTGCGAGTTGATAAAATCTGTTTTATCGTGTTGAGATATCGATACGTGATATCCATCAACTCTGTGAAGTTTACATAAAAAAACCGGCCAAGTGCAAGTCGGACCACGCACAATGAAGGGTTCCGTAGTTGGGATGAATTTATCTTAAGAACAAACTTAACATTGTAGTTGAAAAACATGTTCTCCCATACATTCCAACTGTAAATGTAAGTTTGTACTCACAATATTGATAGATTTACTGTTATTTTAAGACCACAGACTTTTTACAGGTTTTCCTGTAATCTACAGGTAAAGATCTATTTTCTGTATTTTTTCAAAATTTTAGGCTCAGTAGTTTCGGAGATAAGGGGGAGGGAATGGTCAATTTTCGTCTGTTTTCTTAAATAACTTTAAAACAAATTATTTTAAAATTATAAAAACAATATATTTGAGACCCTCATAGTAAACCTTTTCATTTGACATGCCACATGGTGTAGTTTGCAAAACTTTTTTTTTTAATTTTCGTATTTGCCCCCCAAAAGTGACCTCTATATTGAAAATTCATTTATTTACTTCGGGTTCCGTTTTTTCCTTTTGAGGTACGGAACCCTAAAAACTGATTTTTAAACTGATATTTTAAGTAACTACATCATGGGTCATCATCAAATTAATTTCTTGTTTTATCATGTTTAGATATATACCCATCTCGTCAGCGGAGTTTAGCTAGCTAATTTAATTTGACACTGTATAACTCACAATATTTCCTCATTCTAATCAACTACATTATAGGCAAAAATAACTCACCTCGAACAATAAACAGTAGTGTACGTCACAAAGATCAACGACACTTGCCTTACACTGATAACATCACTAACTTTCTCAAAAATCACCACTCCAATCATTGTGAACACCAGCGTATTCGCTGCATGGCCCAGTATCATCCAGAAATGGGACACCACCTGCTCCACATCCCCAGCTATTGTCGACTTTTTATTACTGACCAACACCCCAGTGATAACTGTCCCTAGTAACCCGGAGACATATAAAAACTTTTCACCGATGTAATATGTTAAGTACGCCCCAGCCAAAGTCACAGTCACAGCACAGAGTAAATCGTAGTATGTTATCGATAGTAATGTATCTGTGATCTTTCCCATCACTATTCCTAAGAGGATTCCCCCTCCAGCATATCGAATTAAAAATAGCGTTATTTCTGAAGCTTCTGTCAACGCACCGGCTATGTATCCAAAAACTGCTGTAAACTCTATCATGACTGTCACATCTCCCAGTAATCCTTCTCCCAGTAAGAGTACGCTTATATATTTCCCCTTCGACATCGTTTTCAATTGCTTAACGACTTCCAAAGGATATATAGGCGAGCAAACAATCCCAAACAGCAATGCTGTTGAGAAATTCCATGATATTTCGATCAGGTAAAATGCCATGAACGCTGCCATGAACGCCGTCATCAATGCTCCTGGTACTCCAACCAATAATATTTGTGGTAAGCTCCGCCAAAACGAATGAGCATCAACATTATACGATGTCCGAAAAATCAGCAGCGGTAGGAAAGTTATTAGCAACACATCTACATCCATAAAACATATGTGAACAATCGGCTTTATGCTCGGGAACCTGTTGGCACAAAATCCCGCGAATCCTCCAAGCGTAAACATTATAACTCGGTAAGGAATACACATTCCAATCCAAAGCATTATAGCCCTTACGATCACGCCTACTAGGAGCGTAGTGAAGATGAAGAGGAATCCTAGGGACGTTGGGTAGGCAAGTGAAGGTCTGCTAGGATCAGTAAACTGCATGACATCTTCTGTCGAGTTCAATAACATCTTTGGGTTCCCATCTGCTTCCATAGTTTTTACTGTCGATGATACGAAAGGTATTTAAAAGTATTTAATTATAATGTAAAACGTCTATACAATGTAAAAGACACTTTTCATGGCCTAATGGTTTTTCTGTTTTTAATTTTTGAGTGAAGAAAGTTTACGGTTTTCGTTTAGAAAGCATTTTTAGAGATTGAATAAAAAATTGGCATCAAAATAATCCCCAATTTGCAAGTTTATTAAAAGTTTTGTTTAAAAGCGCGATAAATATTGTCTAACTAATAATATTATTATAAAGAGGAAAGATTTTTCGTGCTTGTACCGAATAAGCTCCGAAACTGCGGGACCGATTTTAACCATTTTTTCACCAATAGAAATCTAAATTATCAGGAAGTAATATAGACTATAATTTATTATCAAAAAAATTAGAGAATTTTAGAAAATATCAATAATGTAACCCAAAGTAGCAAAATTTTGCCTATAAAATCCATTATTTGGCGTGCGCTGAGAAAACTATTGATGATACATAAAAAATATGTATTACATGATTAAAGTACTCATTATTACCTACAAAATGGTTCGAGGGAATATATCTAACTATCATATAGCAGCTTTTATGTCCTAAAATTTAATTAGATCGCCGATAGAAACAAAAGTTGGTTACATTCGTACCGCTAACGTAGTATTAATTCTTAATCTAATAAATAGTTTTATCATCAAGGGTAAAGGGTAGGGTAAGGGTAGGGTTATGTAGCAGTAAATTACTTTTTAATTCTTTAGAATCGGACATAAAATTTCGAAATCACGAGTATAAAAATGCAATACGCGAACCATAGAAATATAAAACCGTTCGACGCCGCCGCGACGTTCCCTAGTTTCTTTCTTATATCTGTGTTCTCTACTCTATGGAGTGGGCTTTATATATTTTTATATTGGAACGAAGTTCCTTATCGCGCGTTGTGAAAGGGGGCTAGACGGAAAAAATTCTCACGAAAAGTTGTAACGACACTTTTTGCTATTATATTGTAAGCTGTGCGACGTGCGCATGTTTCTCTGTCTGTCTCTCTCTCTCTCTCTCTTATAGAAAGATTCACTTTATATTACATTATATTTGTTAATAATAAAAAAATATTATTATAACTTAAAAAAAAAAATTATTACAATTCCTTCACTAATTAATCGAAAGGAACTTCGTTCCATCCGGGTGTCCCTTGACACCTCTCAACTTTTTTCTATGGAGTGGGCGTTGCTGAGGAGGAGCTCGTGGCTAAGTAATAACAGCCGCACGGGTCGATCCATCAGGTTAAGCTACGCTTGCCGAGGTTGGTCAGTGGATGAGTGACCATCTTAACATACCGAGACTCCTCCGTGCCTCGGAAAGCACGTTAAGTCGTTGGTCCCGGCTGTGATTCGTGGATCTTTGACAGTTGTTACGGGTCGTCAGAAGCCCGAAAGTCTGACAACCAGTCTTACCCAGGGATATCGTATTACCCAGTTACTGGGTTGTGGAGGTCAGATAGGCAGTCGCTCCATGTAAAATACTGGTATTCAGCTGCATCCGTTTAGGCTGGAAGCCGACCCCAACATAGTTGGGAAAAGGCTAGGCAGATTGGGCGTTGCCGAGGTGCGGGAGTTACGTCTATGAGTAAGGTAAGCGCGGCTCAGACGGGTGGTCGGCTCCTTACGTACTTTTGTAGCGTAGTGCTTTGGAATTTTAACATTTTATTCGTTAAGATTTGAAATAAAGTTCTTTTAAGGTTTGTTTAATAAAGCTGAAGAGTTTGTTTGAACGCGCTAATCTCTGGAACTGCCAGTCGGATTTGAAAATTTCTATTTGCATTTGATGGCCCAATCCTTGCGAAACGTTATAGGCTATTTAACATCACGCAACAACCCTTAGGAGCCGAGCAAAAAGAAAAAAGGTCAGAAAGAATGCTATGAGACAACGAAGTAACAGCGCGGTTCGATGCGACGGATTGGGATAGGGGAACAAGAAATTTCACGCGGACTAAGTCGCGAGCAAAAGCTAGTACCTATTAAATAAAAACAAAAAGTCAGCAAAAAATTATAAGCCCAATTTTAATTATTAAAAAAAAAAAAAATAAGTATCAAAACTAAAAAATGTCAAATCCATAATTAAAATAAAATAAAAACTAAAATTCAAAATAAATAAAAAATAACTACAGTAAAGGAAATAAAAGTCTCACACCATTCGTCTTTGCGGGACTTTTGTATGGCGAAAACTTCTGTGGGGTCTTTCTAGGAGATTTCCTAGGCGTCACACTTTTCCTAGCCTCGAGTTTTTCTAACTCCTTAAGTTCCTTATAAGCCACTTCTAGTATACGTTTCTTCCAGTCTTCGTAAAGCTCTATTTGCTCTTGTTGTGGCTCTTCTTGCTTAAGTAGGTCGACATCCATGTTTTCTTCATTCTCAACTACGAAAAAAAAAACTTATAAAATTATGTTCCAAATTTTTTTTTGCTTCGAATACAGCAAAGAGGTCGAGAAATAATTATTTTGTTGAATTATGCCAATAAATGGAAGTAAAAAAGTTTTGACAGCGGTGGGATTCGAACCCACGCCCTTTCGGACTGGTGCCTAAAACCAGCGCCTTAGACCACTCGGCCACGCTGCCTACATGATACTATGTCGAATTTACTAGATATTTTTAGGTACGTAATAAACATCATCATAATCCGCCTATAATGTTCCCACTGCTGGGACACAGGCCTAATCTCGGTGGGAGCCCAGTGCGGGTTAGTAGTTGTCACATGTCTTCGAATTTTTGGTTCAAGGACATGCCGGTTTTTTCACGTCAGGTTTAACCAGTAATTTTCTTTGATTTCTGTACAGTAACCAAATCCCAGTACGTTTACCTACTGTACGTTACGTTATTGAGGAGTTAGATATTCATCATAATAAAGGAGACCGTCTTGGGAGAATCCATATCCAGTATAAGCTGATCTCGCATGTATAGAATTTCCTTACAGTGAGAGGTCAATGTAAACTGGAAATGTATAGCTTGCAGTGGCGCAGTGTGAAAATATGAGGGAGGCAAGCCGGAGCCAGTAAACACGGGAAACAATACATTTAATTTAGCTTACAGCTCCCAGTAAGCCACCACACTGGTCACCATGTTTTCCTTCACCGTTTTGAGAGCAGTGGTGATGAAATAATTTACATAAAATAAAGCGCCTGTCTGGGTTCGAACCTACGACTTATAACTCGTAAGTCACGGCCGTTACCACTGGGCCACCACTGCTCGAAAACACTTTTCTATTGCGTTATATACTTAAACTCAGCTCAATAAGTATTATTATGTTTTTGAGGTGAGTTAAATAAATGCCACAATAAAAATATGTTTCTAATAATTACCTAATAAATAAATATTATACTGAATGACTTTTTTTACTGTCTTGAAAAAAATAGGCATCATAGGTGAACGGAGTAGAAGCCTAGCGTTTTTTTTTTTTTTATTAAAAAAAAATCGAAATTCAAATCTTCAGCAGGGTGCATTTTTTAAAGATTTATGAATTGTTTTCAAAATTTCTGTTTTTTTGTCCTAGTATGAAAAGTTTACTTCGAATTTGTAGTATTTATTGAAACATCAATATGCCACAGGCTTCTACTCCGTTCACCTAATTAAACACATTTTTTTTCAAAACGGTAAAAAAGTCATCAGGTATATTAGATTCCCAATTCATTACATTTTTCAAAAACGCATCTTTTTATTTAACATTCTTAAAAATTTGGTCCCGTGTGAGCGAGAGAGGTGACAAAATGCGACATCCCTCTTGTGTCACTTTAAATTAATTAAAAATACAAGATGGCGGCTTTAGTTCCGATTTTGGCCGCGCGCTAAAATAACCTTGAGCGCTAATAATAAAGCTGAACAGTTAGTTTTTTTGTTTGTTTGTATATTTGAACGCGCTAATCTCTGAAACTATCAGTCGGATTTGAAAAATTATTTTTGCATTTGATAGCCAAATTCTCGAGGAAGGCTTAAAGACAAAGACAAGCTGAACAGTTAGTTTTTTTGTTTGTTTGTATGTTTGAACGCGCTAATCTCTGAAACTACCAGTCGGATTTGAAAAATTATTTTTGCATTTGATAGCCAAATTCTCGAGGAAGGCTTTAAGATATAATAAATCACGTTCTAGGACCCTCAGGATCCGAGCAAAATGTGGTTTTAAACAAAAATCACGAACATCGGATTAATGCTTCTTGCTTATAAGCTCAATAACAAACAGCTTGGCAGAGAAGCTTGTGTTTAAGACACGATTTTTTTTATAGATCTGTGTTTCCCCACTGCTGGGCAAAGGTCTCCCCCACATCTTTCCACTCTTCCCTGTGTGTTGCCTTCTCCGGCCAATCTCCCATAAACGCCTGTAAGTCATGACGCCAGCGTAAGACATGATATTCTACTACAATAGGGATGATAACTAAATATGTTTTTTTTTTTGTCCGTCATGTAAAAAATATTGGACACGTATTTTTTTGACATATTCAAAAGATTACGGCGATACAATGATTTAAAATATTGCATGACGTCACGCCTAGCTTGATTTTATACATAGAAGTGACGTAGCAAGCCCCCACTCTCCAACTGTGAGTGTTTCAGTGCGTGTTATCTAAGTTATTTTTAATTAATATGATAAAGCAAGAAATACGTGTCTAATATTTTTTTTTTTTATTATCTTACTGTCGGCTCAAATGCACCTTGGTTTGCCAGAAACACAGAAATACACAAGAACCTAAAGATTTGAACAGTGAAAGAAGAACTAAGTATGCTAAAAATGCAAAACATACAAACAGAGACTGAGCAAGCACAGCAATGTCTTAGCCAAGAACCTTCTGAACAGACAAGGGGATAACATCCGCCTAAAGAGATGGCAAATCGTAAACTTGGATCAGAGACAGTGAAAATTTAAAATTTACTTACTCGTAGTACTGAACTCAATGTGATTGTTCAATGGAACATCACAAAAAAAGCTCACACGAAGACCCCATCTGATTATGGCTAGAAAGCCGATTGCATTTGACTGACTGACTGACTAAATAGAATTTCTTTTTTTAATCGACTTCAATAAAGGAGGTTCTGTATTCGATCCTTATGTATGTATGTATGTACGTATGTTTGTTTGTCCGCGATTTCCTCAAACTCTTATGAACCAATTTTGATAATTCTTTCACTAACGTGATCTACATACTATCAAGAAGGTTTTAATATACATAATACATTATGTAATTATTCTTATATACGAAGTTATATGCATAAATGCACCTTATCTCCGGCATTTCTAAGCGGAATTTGATGATTCTTCTTTTCGTTCGACTTGGGCTTACCGACTTATGTAATTGTATTATATTCAACTAAAAATGGAAAAATAAATTTACTTTTAAAAAAGTAAAAACCGACTTCAAAACCAAAAACGAATAAAATAACTTTCATAAAACACTTGACAGCTTCTGAAGTCGGTGTCTTCAATTCTTCAATGCACTTTAGCTTGACACCAACTTCAAAAGCTGTCAAGTGTTTTATGAAAGTTATTTTATTCGTTTTTGGTTTTGAAGTCGGTTTTTACTTCCTTAAAAGTAAATTTTTTACCCAGGCATCATTCCTATTAGCAATGAGGCGCACCCTTAGCGGGCTCCTGTCAACAACCTTGCCAGCTTATTAATCTTTTCAGTTTTTAACCACAATGCACTTTTCTCGTGTATATTATTCGTGCAAAAGCAGTGGGGGCCCAGTCATAACGGCCGCGACTTACGAGGGTCGTAGGTTCGGACCCAGGAGGCAGGCGCTTTAGTTTGTGTAAATAATTTCGTCACCACTGCTCTCAAAACGGTGAAGGAAAACATCGTGAGGAAACCGGCAGGTCCTAGAACCAAAAATTCTTAGGCGTGTGACATCTACCAACCCTCACTGGGCCCGCGTGGTGGATTACAGCCCACTCCCTCTCACAGGACAGGAACATTATAGGCTGGTTAATGGTATTTGACTTTTATTGTTTATAGGCCCGCCCCATGAGACTTGACATAACTGGAGAAATAAGTATGGAGCACCTCTGCCTAATCCTTCGGGGCTTACAGTCGTGATGTTATATTTTATGTTTTTTTTGTAAATGTGCATGATGCATTAATTTGGCATTTTACTGATAAAAACCGGTCAAGAGCGAGTCGAACTTACGCACCGAGAGTTGCGTACCATCATTTATATGTAATTTTTATTGATGATTCCTGAAAAACTGTGCTATTTAGAGACATCGTTTAATTTAAGTTCTATCACATAGAATAATTTCAGATTTTTCTTTATGCAAACTTCGGAGATAAGGGGGGGGGGGGGGACGGTATTTTTTTAATAATTTTTCATCAAAAGTCAAAAACTATGCGGCCTAAAAAAAAAGAAAAAAAGTGTTTGAGAATGTGCATACAGCGCTCTTCATTAAGGTACCTCACATGCCCTAGTAGCCCCATTTCGAATTTTTAAGAGCCCCTTTTCAGTACATGTTGCAAAAAAAACATATATATTTTTATTTTTTTCTTATTTGCAAAATAGCTGGGCAAACGTCATCTAAAACTGTTCCAAATTTCAAGTTGATAGCATTAGTAGTTCTTGAGATACAGTCACACCATAAGGGTTTCTTTTTACCATTTTGATACGGAACCCTAAAAAGATAATTTACCAATTTCCACAGCATTCTTAGGAGTACGTCCCTTTTTCTTCCTGGCGGCTGCAAAGTGCAAATCAATGAACTTGGTCCAGTCAGCGTCCAGTTTGGCCCACTGTGCAGGCTTCAGTCGTGATTTCTCTATTATTTTACTCTTTGCCACTTTTACTTTGTTGATTCTGAAAATGATTTAATTAAGAATTTAAATTATGTTGTTCTAGGCAAGTTCAAGCTCACACCACAAATAAGAATGGAACACAAAAACCACAAACATTAACATTACAATAGGTTATTGGGGTAATTACGATAATGGGGTAATTCCGATTGATTATAGTTTCTACTAAACGCATCGGCATTTTATATAGCAACAGCGAAAGAAGGTGGACGATAAAAATGGCGTCTAATCATTATGTTGCCAATATATTTAAATTTTCGCTGCGTTTGGTAGAAATTACCATCAATCGGAATTACCCAATTATCGTAATTAACTCAATAAACCTTACAGTATTTTTTAGCCAAAATAGAGAGGTTTGGAAGAGAAACCGGCCAAGAGCGTGTAGGACCACGCACAATGAAGGGTTCCGTAGTTGGGATGAATTATCCCAAGAACAAACTTAACATTGTAGTTGAAAAACATGTTCTCCCATACTTTCCAACTGTAAATGTAAGTTTGTACTCACAATATTGAGAGATTTACCATGTTATTTTAAGACCACAGACTTCTTATAGGTTTTCCTGTAATGTACTGGTAAAGATCTATTTTGTGTATTTTTTTTTTCAAAATCTTAGGCTCAGCAGTTTCGGAGATAAGGGGGAGAATGGTCAATTTTTGTATATTTTTCTTAAATAACTTTAAAACAATTTATTTTAAAATTATAAAAAATATATACATATGTGAGACCCTCATAGTAAGCATTTCATATGCACACGTTACAGATTGCAAAACTTTTTTTTTTATTTTCTTATTTGCCCCCAAAAGTGACCCCCACGTTCAAAATTAATTTATTTACTTTACCCGTCAGTGTTTGGGTCACAGAAATTCATCCATTCCGTTCGGTCCATTATATTCGGAACAAATTGGCTGTGACAGACAGACAGACAGACGAGTGATCCTATAAGGGTTCCGTTTTTTCCTTTTGAGGTACGGAACCCTAAAAAGAGGAGAAGAGAACCTAGAATTTCTCTTCTTTTTCCTACACAAAATGGAGATTTTGTGCGATCTCTGGCCATGTTGGCCCCGCAAACATGATTAGATCGTCACACCAACTTCGCCACGGTCTACATAGACGGCCATGTCCTCCCTCAGGCGTCCAGTAACTGACGATCTTTGCCCCCCCCCCCCCCCCCCCTGTACACGCGAAGTAAAGTTAAAACCAGTACTAGCTTCAGATTTACTTATACCATACATTTTTCAAGAAGACATGAAGATATTTGGACATCAAGCAAGTTGCACTGTCTCTGGCAAGGGTTACGCACCAGAGTTATTCAAAAAATCCCCATTGACAATCCCCATCAATGGGGATTTGTGAACTTTTTGAGGTCATAATTTATCATTACGACCTGTATGAGACGTCAATGGGGATCTGTGGAATAACCCACGCACCAGGCATATGAGAAATAACGTCTTTTTAACCGACTTCAAAAAAAGGAGGAGGTTCTAAATTCTTTTAAATAATAATAAAGAACTTGGTAAGTCACCTGCAAGCTTGACATACAGCCATACACACATACTGAGGGAGATTCAAGTCAACTTCCTGAAAATAAAGAGAAGTAAATTAAACAAAGATGTGTAAGAGGCCAATGTCCAGCTGCACTAAGCCGACATAAAAATATCACAGCAATTTTTTTTCGCACACTGAATTTTCAACGCTCTGCTTAGCGCCGAGAGTTAAAAATCCAACAGTGTGTTTTTTCGACGCGCTGAGATGCACTCTGTTGGATTCTCGTAGCTCGGCTCAACACCGAGAGTTGAAAATCCAGTGCGCAATAAAATCCCGCCGCGATATTTTTACGTCCGTGCGAACGTCACCTAACACTTTCTCCATGGGACCAACATCGTAATCGGGAAAAAATTATCAACTGTCCCATACAAAACTTCAATACCTACTCGTCCCAAATATATGGGACGGCTGATTATTTTTTCGCCATTACGATGTGGAGAAAGTTGTTCAGTTTTATGGTCTGAACCACACTCTTAATTATGACCAGTGACCACACCTCTGATACATGCTGTATACAGGGTAACATTAAATTAGCTAGCGGAACTCCGCAGACGATTAGGATAATTAAACACGACAAAATAACTATGATTTTTTTTTGGGTCAGCGGCCACTAGTGTTGTTGTTACTGGAAGTATGAGTTGAGAAAACCTGTTTTTTTTTTTTGTTTTATTTGTTTAGATGTCGACACCCATTACGTCTGTGAAGTTTACACAAAGTATCTTATAAATTATATAAAGTATATTATAAAGTATATAATAAAGTTTTGTAAATTGCATGGTCATTCTATATTATTATTGTTATTTTTTTTTTATTGTGTGGCGAATCTCTTCCATTATTGACATTTATGACTATTATTTTGATTACTTAATTTTACACTATTTTATTGATATTTATTTAACTCTTAAAATGTCGATTGCACACCATGTGTACAGATAACAATAGAATTTCAATTGTGTCTGCTAATTAGCGCGCGACGGGTTAATTCAATAATACAATTTTAATGGGATTATCTGTTTAATGACTGCATGTTTATGATCAATAATTAATTTAAATATTAATATGATTTTATATTTGCACGCCGAAATTAAAGGCAGGATAAGAGGACAATTTTATACATATTACCAACCTTCTGTACCTTATTTATGCAAATAAATGATTTAGATTTTTTTTTTTTTTTGATTTTTAAAGAAAACCTGATTTTTTAAACTGATATTTCAAGTGAGTGCACTATTTTGATGAGGTTTTTTTTTGGAGTCATCAACCACCCCAAAAAAAAAACTCATCAAATAATTGTTTTTTTTTTTTTTGTTTAGATATTGATACCATCACCTCTGCGGAGTTTCGCTAGCTAATTTAATTTGACCTTGTATAGGATGTTGACTGATTGATAGATAGCCAAAATACGCAAAATACGCACATTGACTTGTAGTTGCGAATACCAGCCCTATTATCTATTACCTAGATAGCAAAAATTGTTTGCATGTAAAGGTTTTTGAATAGGTACTATTTCATTATTTTATTTTAGTTGGTCCGTGGATGGGTGACCATCTTTACATACCGAGACTCCTCCGTGCCTCGGAAAGCACGTTAAGCCGTTGGTCCCGGCTGTCATTCGTGGATCTTTGACAGTCGTTACGGGTCGTCAGAAGCCCGAAAGTCTGACAACCAGTCTTACCAAGGGGTATCGCATTACCCAGTTACTGGGTTGTGGAGGTCAGATAGGCAGTCGCTCCATGTAAAATACTGGTATTCAGCTGCATCCGGTTAGACTGGAAGCCGACCCCAACATAGTTGGGAAAAGGCTAGGCAGATGACTATTTCATTATTTTGCACAGCACTTCATTCTTCACCTGAAAACTTTGCTTACTGTAAAGCCTATTTAATGATGTGTAGCTTATCCTTATAATTCTTTGTCACTTCAATTCCTAGTTTATCATCATATTTTATCACACCACAAACTGCTGTCCATAGGCCGCCCAATAATATCAATAGTGAATGAAACATCAAAGGATTTTCCTTTGCTTTGCAAAGAAATTGCTGACTAAAAAAAAACCCGGTTGCAAAAGTCAGCCGGGACACCAAATGCGGGAAGCTTTGCCAACAGCGCATGCCAGTGCCTGTCAAAAGCCTTTGATATATCAAAAGACCAGCTATGGCTTCACTGTGTCTCTCAATGGCCTCGCCTTAGCAATGCGTAAAATATTACACAAGATCTCCAGTTGACCGACCACGTCAGAAGCTATAAACAATATTAGAATGGGACATAATACATGCATGATGATATGGTTATACCGGATGACTTTTTTTACCGTCTCGAAAAAAATAAGGTGTATTAGGTGAACGGAGTAGAAGCGTATGGCATAACAAGGTTTTTTTTTTTTTTTTAATAGCTTAGTCAGAAAAAAATATCTAAGTATCAATAAATACTACAAATTCGATGTAAACTTTTCATTTTAGAACAATAAAAACATACATTTTGAAAAAAAATAATAAATCCTTTAAAAATATCGAAATTCAAATCATAATTATGCAACCTACATTATGATTTGAATTTTCATTTTATTAAATTAAAAAGAAAAAAAAAAAAAAACTAGATATGCCATAGGCTTCTACTCCGTTCACCTAATACACCCTATTTTTTCGAGACGGTAAAAAAAGTCATCTGGTATATGTTTACAGTATATTAAAAAGTAAGTCACCATCTTAGCCAGCCGCTGGTACTCCTCAAGGATCGTATCAGCGAGCTCCTGTACTCCTGAGCACTGCAGCGTCAGGCACAGCTTCGTGGTGGTCAGCTTGTCACTGTTCAATTCTAGCAGGTTCTGCACCACCTTCTTCGTGTTTGTGTATGCTGAGGGCTTGAGCCCAGAGTATTTTATTGCTGTTTTCTGTAATTTAGAGGTACAGATTGAGGGGTTGGTTTGTATAATGTAAAGGGGAAAGTTATACAGGATGTAAAGGACATCGATGTGTAAACTGTCACCATGAGTTCCGCACAAAATTCATGATTCATATATTAATTTTTTTATCAATTACTAGCTGACCCGACAGACGTTGTCCTGTCTTGGCTATGAATATTCTAAGGTAAACGCGTGAAGATAAAATGTTTTTTCTGAAATTTTCTAATTTTCTGCGAAATTTTCTTATTTTTTTTTTTCATAAGAACCTTCCTCTGACAATCATAAACACAACAAAAAAAAGAATTAGCGAAAATGTTCCATCCGTTCACGCGTGATGCGATGAACAAGGGAAATAGGGATTCATTTTTATATATATATATTATTAAGTGTCTGCCTGCAAGCGCTACTGCTGAGCAAGAGGTCCTGAGTTCCAATCCCAGGTCGGGAAGTGTCATTAGGTTTTCCATCTGGAATTTCAGTAGCAGCCTAGAAAAAAAAAAAATAATACTCCAGTCTGGATATGTGCTCAGTTGATGGCAATAGGCTCACCCCCTATTACATAGGACTTAAACATAACTGGCGAAATGTGGGTGTACTGTAGGCACACCTCTGCCCACCCTTCGGTTATTACACACGTGATGTTATGTATTAAGTGTGTTAATAAATGACGTGATTGTGTTAGTCTCTGGATGTAACTCTACTTATGTGGAGTTATATACCTATTTAATAGAATCTAACACAATACACAGTGTATAAAAACTTTTTTACAAAAAAATACAACCAACTTCCAAAAACAACACTACAAAGTGAAAAATAACTTTAATATTCGGAAGTCGGTGTCTAGATAAATGTATTTTCGTTTTTTGCCACCGACTTCCGAAATTAAAGTTGTTTTTCACTTTGTAGTGTTGTTTTTGGAAGTCCGTTGTATTTTTTTTGAAAAAAGTTTTTATTTTTCACTTTTTAGTTGCGTACCTACCCCACACAAATTCTAATACCACTATCTGCAAATCAAACTAGAACATCGTCCATATAAAAGTGGGAAAAAATACGTATTATTGAAGCTAACTCAAAAACTACCGAAGCAAAGTTAATCAATTTTATATGGGACCAACTGTGATGTATACCCTCTCGAATAAAACAAAAAAAATCCAAATCGGTCCAGCCATCTTCGAGTAATCGGGGAACATACATAAAAAAAAAAAAATTGAGAACCTCCTCCTTTTTGAAATCGGTTAAAAATGTGAAAAGGGTTGAATAAAATAATAACTAATAATCTTATACATAAAAATCAATTGCTGTCCGTTAGTCTCGCTAAAACTCAAATCATTTATTTCAAATAGGCACATAAAAGGCACTTTTGAATGTCAAAATTTAAAAAAAATTGAATTGACTCTGTCCCTTCCAAAAGCTAGTTTCGTATGGAGAAGAATGGGCAAGAAACTCCACCGTTACTATTTTACAATATTTTGTTCATGAGTACATTAATAATACAGGGTGATTGGGAGACGCATGCAAAGCTTTAGGGCGAAGATAGTACAGACAATTTAGAACCATTTAAGCCATGGTTGTCTTAGGCGATGTCTTACCATTTTTTTTTTAACCTAATTTTTATATTTTTTTTTTTTGAAAATTCCCAAATTTTTAACTATGCACCTAGACTAAAATTACTATACCACAATAGGTAAGAAATGAATTTAAAAAATACAAATGAAGCATTGACAGGAAAATTAATTAGGTGATAGTTGCATGGTGCTCATATCCAAGGTTGATATGAGCGAGAGGCATAAAATTAAACCACATATACTATAGATGCATAGTGTTAACTCGGAACTATTAAAAAAAGTTTAGGAGAAAAATAAGAAAAAACTTTTTTCGAACAAATAAAATAGCTTAGTAATCGAATTAAAATGTAAACATCCTTTGTAGAGATTTCCACTGACATGCGTAATAAAACGGCAACATCTCGCGTCAAAAATGTCGTTTTATGGTGTATGAACTATACGTAGGTTTAGTCAGCTGTCACGGCAGATACCTACATCGTGTTTCAACAAAGAAAAAAATAAAAAATAATCCTGTGACTAAACTATTGCTTCTATCTAACAGATTTTTAATATAGAGGCTGAAAATGATTCAAAGTATATGTGGTTTAATTTAATGCCTCTCGCTCATATCAACCTTGTATTTACAAACATTGTAAAAGTGTATGAAGGCATAAGTGGCTTGCTTCACAGAGATGGAGCAAATAAAAAAAAAAACATTGTGTTTTTAAAATCCATAGAATGTTAGTACAATGAAACTTAAAAACTAGTGTAAGTAGTAATAAAAAAAAAATATATACGCCTTGACATGAAAACCTCCTCTTTTTTTTCGTTGGTTAAAAAAAACATTATAAATTATTACCTAAAAACAGGGTTCTGTTTACAGAAAAAAAAACCAACAGCAGTTTGGCTTATATGAGAAGGAACAGTGTGTCATGAACATGAAAAATATTTTTAAATGTACTGACTGAGCAGTAATTATTCCCTTCATCACCATTATGCCCTTATCACAATTTATCTGGGATTGGGACAACATGTCTTCTTCCATACTTCTCTATTAGGCCATAGCCACATAATAGGTCTTTACCTATGAAATTGCCGTTTTGTATGAATAAATTTAAACGAATTTTTTTCATTCATTTTTTATTTGTATTAATCGAAGTAATCACCCATGCAATCAATGCATCTTTGCCAACGCAGTGGCAGTTTATTGATGCCCTTCTTAAAGAAATCAGCTGGACGGGAGGCAACAAATTCTTCAAAGGCATTTTGTACTGCCTCTCGGGTATTGAACTTTTTTCCCGCCAAGAAGTTATCCAAATTCTGGAAAAAGTAGTAGTCTGTAGGCGCAAGGTCTGGTGAGTAGGGCGGATGACGGAGAGCTTCCAACCCCAGTTCTTGCAACTTGGAGACCGTCTGCTGTGCAGTATGAGGTCGCGCGTTGTCGTGCAGGAGCAGCGGAGACGAGCGATTGACCAATGCTGGTTGGAGATGTGCCAGCTTCTCCATCATTGTGTTCAGTTCTTCACAGTACACATCTGAAGTAATGCTCACCCCGTTTGGTAAGAAGCTGTGATGAATCACACCGGCGCTAGACCACCAAACAGTGACCATCACTTTTCTAGGGGTAAGTTTTCGTTTAGGGCATTGTTTAGGTGCTGAACCAAGATCCAACCAACTTGCTGAGCGCTTGCGGTTATCAAACGGAATCCATTTTTCATCGCAGGTAACAATGCGGTTCAAAATTCCTTCATTTGTGTGTCTGTTGAGCTGTGCAAGGCACGGCTCGACGTGTACTTCGCGCTGGCGATCATTGAGTTCGTGGGGCACCCATTTGTCAAGCTTTTTTACCTTGCCAATTTGACGCAAATGGACCAATATTGTTTTGACGCTAACGTCGAAAGCTGCTGCTAATTCAGCCGTAGATTGTGTATCATCAGCTTCCACAATCGCCTTTAATTCGTCATTGTCGACCAAAGTCTTCGGACGACCGTGAGGTTCATTTTTCAGGTCGAAATTTCCAGAATGGAAGTGAGCAAACCAATAACAAGTGGTGCGTTGGTTTGTAGTGTTAGCTCCGTAAACGTCGTTGATGTTGCGTGCCGCTTGTGCCGCGTTGCTGCCACGACGGTACTCATATTCCATAATTACTCGAATTTTTAACGTATCCATGATGACGAAAAAGATTGAAATGCGATGAAAATGTAACACTAATCAATAAACAAATGACTACTTTTGGAAAAAAAATCCATGTTTTTAAAATAAAATTAATTTGAAATTAGAATTCTTAGCCAAACAAAAATTATTTTGATTTGAAATGGCCAGTACTGCAGAACGGCAATTTCATAGGTAAAGACCTAATATAATATCATCCTAATTAATAATAGAAATGCAAGAGTGTTTGTTTGTTACGCTTTTACTATAAAATGGCTGAATGGATTTGGATGAAATTTGGCCCACGGCACGATCATGACCTGGAAAAGGACATAGGCTACTTTTATCAACATGCCGCGGGTGAAAGCTAATCTCAATATTTACCCTCCACAATCAATAACATTGAACTAACTATACATGATATTGCACAATATAATTGACCGTCTAGAATCCACCTTATTTGTTATCCCAGTAACTGTAGTCACCCCCTTGTAGCCAGTAATAATACTTACAACATCTAAATCTGCCCCCAACATAGATGCAGCTAAGTCCAAGCATATGACAACTTTGCTGGTATCAGTCATGTTACTGCCTGCCATACTCTTTGTCTGCAGCAGACGCTCCAACTCTGCTGCTTTACTGAAATTACAAGCAACAAAAGTTACCAGTAGATGAATAAGAATAATTTATTTGCAGAAAATACAGGGGAACCACTGTACTTTAGCACCCGTCGCTTTTGTATAGTAGCTATTTTTTTTTGGGTAGAATAGACCCTTTCTAATGTATTTATGAAAACCCCAAAGT
The DNA here is from genome assembly GCA_946251885.1 of Cosmia pyralina. Classification (NCBI taxonomy): domain Eukaryota; kingdom Metazoa; phylum Arthropoda; class Insecta; order Lepidoptera; family Noctuidae; genus Cosmia; species Cosmia pyralina. The sequence continues at coordinate 10,425,036 of OX276362.1, read as the reverse complement.
GCGCAAAAAAAAAAATTGCCGAGAATAAAATTTTTTTTTGGTAATTTTGAGACGTTTCAAAGATCAAGGTTACATAATTATAAAATTTTTGTAGTAAGGCGTGGTCGACGGAGCCCCGCTTCGCGGGGCTCCTATTTCTGGGTGGTTTAAAAATAATAACCAACCTTCGAACCTAACCTGTCCGAGTCGGGGTGCCCCAAGTCCCGAGCTCGCTTCGCTCGCTCTTGCATCTTAAGTATTTAGTGTGATAGGTTGACATAAACTTTAGATTTTTTTTTCTCAAAAACTAGTAGTTTAGTAGTTTGCGCAGTGTAATATTTTGCGAAAGTGTTTTGCTCGAAAACATCAACACCCTATAAAATTGTGAAATTTTGGAGGCGCGTGTGTTCAATTTTATTGTGTCACTAACTTTGATTTTCTAAAACTTTTGATTTTTTTTTTCTCAAAAACTACTTGTTTGCGCAGTGTAATATTTTGCGAAAGTGTTTTACTCAAACTCATAAACACGCTATAAAATTGTGAAGTTTCGGACGCGCGGGTGCTAAAGTACAGTGGAGCCAATACAGGTTTTACCAGATGTAAAAATTGTAGGTGTAAGCACAGTCCATATTTTGCCTGTTTAGGGCATGCAAATTAGTCATTAAAATAGGTACCTGCGTAGGTACTCATTTATTTTAGTAGGATTTATAACATGTACCTACTATTAAAAATTAAAGTACACACACTACAAAACTATAAAATATACCTAATCTATATAAATTACAATTATCTATATTAATTACAATTATAATGTAGTAAAAACCTTAATATCTATTTGTTGTGTAATATCTATGTCATCATCATCTGCCTAGCCTTTTCCCAACTATGTTGGGGTCGTTTTCTAGTCTAACCGGATGCAGCTAAATACCAGTATTTTACATGGAGCGACTGCCTATCTGACCTCCACAACCCAGTAACTGGGTAATACGATACCCCTTGGTAAGACTGGTTGTCAGACTTTCAGGCTTCCGACGACCCGTAACAACTGTCAAAGATCCACGAATGACAGCCGGGACCAACGGCTTAACGTGCTTTCCGAGGCACAGAGGAGTCTCGGTATGTAAAGATGGTCACCCATCCACGGACATGACCCATGACGGATGCAGCTGTTATAACTTAGCCACAAGCTCCTCCTCCTCCTCCTTGTATAATATCTATGTGATGTTATAGATATAATATGTGCTTTATTGTACACTAATTAGAATAATGATCAAGCAATATCAGAGTGGAAGTCAGGCTTCAAAGATATATAGTGTACAAACAATCCATGAACAAGATTGGTAGGAGTCACCAGTCCACAACAACCTAAAAAGAACAATATGTAGGTAATGTGTACTATCTGTAAACTGAAAAGTTCATGATTTACTGTTTCATATTGTTTTATTAGATTAGTAATGGGCTTGAGTAGCAGTATAATAATTTCATTAGCTTGTTAATAATGCTTAAATTGTGATCTTTCACTGAACATGCTTTTGTTTACTTACTTTAGAACTCTATTTTCCTCGCCAAGTCCAAGTTTGGACGCTATCAGATGCAAAGTTTTGTTACTTGTTGCCATTTTATTGATTTGTTTGGTTTAATACTTAAAAATATTTATTTTAATACAAAAACTGTCTTGGATTATCAAATTCGCCCACAATCTACAAATAAGTCGCGCCATTTGAAGTGATTTTTCAACATTTGTTTGTGTTTCATTCAGTCAGCTGTCACGGCTTGTCATGCAAAAAAAAATTACTCATTCATTCTTGGCATAGACAAAAGAGGAGGGAGAGGGAATTGAGAGGGGTCACATAGTGATGTGACGAAAAAAACAATATTTTCCAGAAAACACAATGTCGGTGAAACAGAACATTTCATAAGTAAATTATTTTAATTGATAAAATGCGATTATAGAATAATCACCATCAGAGTTTTGTAGAAAATCAAAACTAACCACTAACAATTTTATAATACTAATGAGGAAATTACAGAAAAGGACAGCTTTATTTTTAGTCGAATAAAATAAATTTTAATGAACATGTTTCATTTCACAAGTATTTTTCTTCAAAATTATTAATCTCTACCTATAATCAACTAATAGAACATGTACAAATGATAAACTAAAATATTGGGAATCGTTTTTGCAAAAATGCACAACTTGACATTGTTTATCTCTGTCGTTCATGGATGGAAAATCTTCTCGATTCTCGATGACCACGCCCCTTTATCTCGATTTTGACTGAAGTTTCAATGATAAAACACCTTGCAATATCACAGGAGGCGACATGTTGATTTTTTTCTATAGGTTCTGTGAAGCCGATAGGGATCGCTGTCATTGCTACAAAATGTCTTTGTAGTTATCAGGGTGTAGGTCATATAATTGTAGTAATATTAACTAATCCGTGCTAATTTTCATATGTTAAACGTATCGTAAAGAGAAAGAAGAGGATCCAGTCCGCCCGAATCAGGGGTGTGTATTGAGTGATACACCGATATAGATTTGTATCAAAATAATCCGAAGCTATTTATAAATATTATTTTCTCAGCTTTTACTTATGTTCAAACGTTAATAGTAACGTCTGATCTATAATTAACTTGTGAAAGTTTATAAATATTACAGTATTCCATGGTGAAGTAGTGAGTCGACTCGGTTATTAGTGGGAAAGGTTGCCATTTTTTAGTGGGATAAATTGTGTGTGGTGATATCAGGGCGTGATCTCAGTGCTCGGAGTTGGTTTGAGTCCGAATCCGGGGCAGTGTGAGTGCACGTCTGTGGTGTTCTGGTGGCCGCGGGTGCTAAGAACTTGCTACGACTGTGATACGAGTTTGTGGTGTGGTGATTTTCAGGTTGAGATGCAACTAGTGTCAGTGAGGTCGAGATAATAGCAGTGCGTGTTGTGGACGTGGTGACGTGATGATGCGGTCGCAGTGAGGGGGCAGAGCGACACCACGGCTTCTTCTGTGGCGGGCGGCGCGCGGGGAGCCGAGTCTCCTTCGCAGCCCAATCAAGACACGGTGGACAACGCCACACCCACCTGCTGGTAAGTCCTCCTTGTCTATTGTCCCACCAAAAAGGTTCTGCACCTAAAAGTCTTGGTCCTCCAGCTCCTTGGCAGTCAAGTGATCTAATGTCATTCATTCATTCTGTAGCACTTCAGATAGATATTTGTATTATCTAGACAGAAAGATAAACAATGGCATAGTTCAGTGCCAATTCTGCGTGTACAAGTAGTTAGTGTAACCGTTTTCCCTAATTTCAACACTAGGTTCCCTAGAAAAGCTGGTTATCAAGTTTTAGTCATAGTAAGAATTTTAACAAATTCTCAGCCTACTACAAATTTTCCCCAATTTCAAAGTTTATTTTTCCTCCGAAACTCACTGTCATTAAGCTAGTGGAAAAACCAATTACAATACCTTAAATATCTAGTGTGTCATATAAATAAATTATAACCTTTACATTGACAATGTATAATAACTATGAGCTGATACCATACTTAGATCAAAGTCGGTACTATGAGTCAAACAATCCAAGTGTCACTTTGTAACTGACTATGTATTAGGCAGAATATTAACCTATTCTAAATTTAAAATTGGACTATTTTCAAACACTAATAAAGGCCCTTGTCATCTTTAAAAATGTTCATGCTATTCTCACTAATATTATTGTTTTGATAGGATATTAAAACTGATCAATAATAGTGTTTAATATCTATATGGATTATGGATACCATTAATTAGAATTTAGAAGTATAAATAAATAAATAAACTGAAGGGTCCAAACTAACAGTTAATTTTTAAAAGAAAGCTGATGCAAGCCCTAAAAAAAACTTTTTTTTATGGGATAGAGCATTGTTTACTTAAACTGGATTTAATTGCATTGGCTAGATTGGAAAGCGGCCCCAATGATTGGATGAAGGTTTTATTTCAATTACAAAGCTTGTAACTTATGAGTAACACAAATTCAATGGGCATAAACATTAATAATTTAGCATAGTTCAATACAATCTGTTATGGCCAATAAATATTGATATTGAACAAAAATTTAGGTATTTAAATTAATAATAATAAATTATTACTAATTAATAATTAAATGTTATTAAGTACCTAATTATTTATTTGATAATGAATAATTAATCAATTAACTAATTCCCTATCACAATTTAGTTGGCGGAATAGGGATGTCAGATTTTATTTTAGTTTTTAGAACTCAACTTATTATGTTTTGAAAGCCTGTATAAAAATGTCTCCAAATACTAAAAGCCAAGGTCCCCAGTGTAATGTAAACATTACATGCAATCACTATTACATTTAAAGTCAACTAAATTGACATTGCATAAGCCAAAATATTTCTGTAGCATGCCATTGTGCATTTTTATTTTTAAATTCTTTCAATTGGAATTTAAATGTAGAACATTGTTTGTTTTTTAGTTGCAATGTTGATCATCACTATGCCCTTCTGTTGCATAAACCTTTTTAGATTTTAAGGTGAATATATTTTGTTCCGAACCTTGGTCAGTCAGCTCTGCTATCGGTTTGTTCATTGCCTTTATATTTTTAACATGGGACTAGCTATTTTAAAATCATCATCATTCTCCTGCCCTTATCCCAATTTATTTGGGGTTGACGCAACATGTCATTTTCTTTCATACTTCTGTATTAGTCATCTTGGTAGTTACTCCCTATCTAGCCATATCATTGTTCACACAGTTCATCCATTGTTTCTTTGGTCTTCCCCTATTCTTATAACCAGTTAAAGTCAACTTGCCAAATATAACTAGATGTATTCAAAATTCTGTAACTGTCAAGAGTACTCAAGAGCATTGGCACATTTGTGTTGCCAGAATTTTTGAAAGTCATAATGCTACTATTTTTTGCATCATTCAAACCAGCCCTAGCAATATGCAGGTTTCCGTCAGTTAAACTGTAGGCCTGTAATGTCAACTTAATGCATAAATAAAACACTATCACACAAAAATTGTCCTAAGATAATAAGATGCAATATTAAGTTTCTATAAAAAAAATTGGTATTTTTTAACAAAAAATCAGCCGATAAAATGACTCATTGAGAAAAAAAAAATATTCAAAAATTCTAAATGGCTAGTATGGCTAGAAAAATACACATACACATATGTGTGTTCCTTGTTTCCTCGAAGGGTTGGGCAGAGGTGTACATCCTATAGTACACCCACATTTCACCAGATATATAAGTCCCATGTTATAGGTGGCGAGCCTATTGCCTTCCACCGGGCACAAATCCAGACTGGGCTGCTACTGAGAATTACACCAATAACACTTCGCCCGGCCCGGGAATCGGACCCAGGACCTGATGCTCACCAGTAGCGCTTGCGACCACTACACCAACGAAGCAGTCAAAAGTAAAAAGAAATTACAAATAAATAGACAGTAAAATGACTAACTTAAAAAAAAATAAGACTCGCTCAAAAATTCTAAATTCATACTAGAAAAATACCTTCGAAACTGAAAGATAATAATTTTCTTATCAATGAGATGGTTCTGTTGCCATTTCTATAGATGTGTCAGGATTTGACACAGATAAGTTAACAATGGAGGGCTAACTTACGCACAACAACCGTCCACCATGGGAAATATAGCATGACGCGTGATGACGCGCCAATGGCGATAGTCCAATGACTAACAATTTTGACTTTTTTAGGTACCTACTAGTAGTTAGGTAGTTATAATTAGGTACTTAGATCTGATTTAAGCTTATATATATACCTGACTAGATTCTGCTCGCGACTTGTCCGCGTGAAATTTCGGCCTCCGACCAATAGCGTCGTATGTCGCAACCCATCTCCCGCACTGTTACTTCGTTTTAGCATAGCGTTCTTTTTGCTTGGCTCCTAAGGGTCTTAGCGTTATGTTTAATAGCCTATAACCTTCCTCCATAATTGGGCTATGAAATGCAAAAATAATTTTTCAAATTCAACTGGTAGTTTCAGAGATAGCGCGTTCAGACTTACAAACAAACAAAAAAAAAAAAAAATCTTCAGCTTCATTAATAGTATAGATATCCATGTAGTTTATAAGTCTATTTATTTAAAGTTAAAATAAAATTATAATGCAAGTTATCTCAGACCATTAAAAAGCTAAAAAAAAACTGCCAAATCATGACAAACATACTAATGAGGAAAATGTCGTGAGGAGAGCTTTGAGTATGAATGTGGAGGGCTATTAAAGTAGGGGAAACCAAAGAAACATTGTTTGGACTGTGTGAAAGATGATACGGCAGAAAGGGAATGACCTCCGAGTATCGAGATGATGACTAATAGAGAAGTATATTAAGTAAAAAAATTACAGGTTGTGCCAACCCCAAATAAATTGGGATAAGAGCGAGAGAATGATGGATACCAATGGTTTCTCAAAGTCTATTGAGTTAGTTTTTTTGCTGTCAAACCAATGTCCAGTTTTGTGAATAGTTGTACTTTATTATTTACTAGAGCAACATTATCATAATAGTTAACAAAAGTATTGACTGCAGATTTACCAATAAAGAACAAAAAAAAACTAAGGATAGTACTCCATTTACTACATCATAGTGGTGTACTGGTGTTAAAATATAAATAACTGAGTGGGAGTACCAATATCAGCTGTTTTGCCTCCCACACATTCATTGTCATCTATGTATACATATTACATACATATATTATAATTAATTGTCCTGACTGATTCATCAACGTATACATATTACATACATATATTATAATTAATTGTCCTGACTGGTTCATCAACGACACTGAGACTACAAACTTGAAATTTTGCACACGGTTTCCTTTTGGGGTAGGGGAGCACTAAGAAGGGGTTTTTGGAAATTCGACCTTTAAGGGGTTGAAAAGGAGGGGTTTTGTTGAAAAATCTTGTTACTTGAATGAATAAACTTGAAACTTGGCACAAGTACCATAGTCATTTATAAAGTTTGTAATTTTTTGTTTTTCTAAAACCACCCCCTTAACGGGGATTGGGGGTGTCAAAGTTTGTATGGAAGAATTTTAACGTGCGGTCCGATTAACTCGAAACTCAGTAATAAATAATCATGTATACTTAACAGGCTCTTTCGAAAATCTACCCCTAACGGGGTTAAAGTTAAAAGGAGTAGTCAACTTTAAAATTTAAAGGGTAGTACGAAATCCACGCAGGCGAAGTCGCGAGGGAAGTGCTAGTAATTTATAAAATGTAACTTAATATTTTGACAGTTATTGGGAGAGGGGTTACAAGCAATTTATTTAACTTTAAAAATGAAAATATTTTTTATTGTAAAAGAAGTTAGGTACATAATTAATTAGGTATTTAAGTAAGTACTAGTAGTCTAGCCTTTTATACTTACTTAAGTAATCGAGGGGCTCGTGGCTAAGTAATAACAGCCGCAGGGGTCGATCCATCAGGTTAAGCTACGCTTGCCGGGGTCGGTCCGTGGATGGGTGACCATCTTTACATACCGAGACTCCTCCGTGCCTTGGAAAGCACGTCAAGCCGTTGGTCCTGGCTGTCATTCGTGGATCTTTGATAGTCGTTACGGGTCGTCAGAATCCCGAAAGTCTGACAACCAGTCTTACCAAGGGGTATCGTATTACCCAGTTAATGGGTTGTGGAGGTCAGATAGGCAGTCGCTCCATGTAAAATACTGGTATTCAGCTGCATCCGGTTAGACTGGAAGCCGACCTCAACATAGTTGGGAAAAGGCTAGGCTGATTGATTGAAGTACCAAAGTTAAAAGAGTCATTGGGAATTTGCATCTTGACAGGCTAGGCTGTGGTCACATAGGGATTCAAGTAATAGATAGGAAAAAAGCGATTGGTAAAGAAACAAAAAGTAATTACTGAAAACAACAAACATAAGTTTGATAACTTTACTTTCTCATTAAATCTAATTTATACATACTTAAGAATATCACTCACAAGATTAACATTTATGAACAAAACTTGTACATTATTTTTATAACTGCTGAACTTTTTTTCCATTTCTAATTTGGTGCTGGCCCACGCAAAAACAAGACATTTCACTCAGATAATATCAAAATACAATACACTATCAGATAGCTTTTAGAATGGTATCAAACATACAAAGTGTCCAGTCATTCTATTCACTCCAGCTAATCTCCCAAACGTAGGTACTAAGTAGGTTATAATAAGTTTCGTAACTAAAATTCATATTTTTATGGGTATTTATGACTACCTGGATTTAGGTACCTATAGTGGTCGTAAGTGGAGGAGCTCGTGGCTAAGTAATAACAGCCGCACGGGTCGATCCATCAGGTTAAGCTACGCTTGCCGGGGTTGGTCCGTGGATGGGTGACCATCTTTACATACCGAGACTCCTCCGTGCCTCGGAAAGCACGTTAAGCCGTTGGTCCCGGCTGTCATTCGTGGATCTTTGACAGTCGTTACGGGTAGTCAGAAGCCCGAAAGTCTGACAGTCAGTCTTACCAAGGGGTATCGTATTACCCAGTTAATGGGTTGTGGAGGTCAGATAGGCAGTCGCTCCATGTAAAATAATGGTATTCAGCTGCATCCGGTTAGACTGGAAGCCGACCCCAACATAGTTGGGAAAAGGCTAGGCAGACTGAGTGGTCGTAAGTGCGATCTGCTGAACGCAGGATCCTGAGTTCGATATGCATAGAATATAATAAAGAATAATAAAAATGCATGGCCTTTGCCTGTTCTCCTACAGAGAAGACATGAGCAATGATCAGCACGCTTGCTCAAGACGGGTTGGCGATCCTCATGATGTTTTCCTTAACCGATGTCAGTTATGTCCACAGTAAACTCAGAAAGTACATCAAAGCACTAAAAAGTCGAACGAAGTCGAGGGTCATCGCAAGACTTGCATTTTACTACAATTAAGTAATTTTGTTTGAAGAATATACTTAATTGGCAACCAAAGTAATTAACATGGTTAACGAGGAATGTTGTTTACGGTGGCGTTATAATTGACAATGAGAAAAGTCGTTAAGTATAACAAGAGTTATTGTTGTTTTGTGCAATTTATCGATGGTCATGTTATTATTAAAACTTTTTTACAAAAAAATACAACCGACTTCCAAAAACAACACTACAAAGTGAAAAATAACTTTAATTTCGGAAGTCGGTGTCTAGTTAAATGTATTTTCGTTTTTTGCCACCGACTTCCGAAATTAAAGTTATTTTTCACTTTGTAGTGTTGTTTTTGGAAGTCGGTTGTATTTTTTTGTAAAAGTTTTTATTTTTCACTTTTTAGTTGTGTACCTACCCCACACAAATTCTAATACCACTACCTGCAAAACAAACTAGAAAATCATCCATATAAAAGTGGGAAAAAATACGTATTATTGAAGCTAACTCAAAAACTACCGAAGCAAAGTTAATCAATTTTATATGGGACCAACTGTGATGTATACCCTCTCGAATAAAACAAAAAAAAATCCAAATCGGTCCAGCCATCTTCGAGTAATCGGGGAACATACATTAAAAAAAAAATGTGATTGCTTGAAACTCACGCGCATCTCATCTAACCTATTTATCTTGCCAGCCATCAAGTTTTTTTTTTGTATCCGAAATCTAATCATTCGTGTCATACAATTCTCCTGCCCTTATCCCAATTTAATTGGGGTCGGCGCAACTTGTATTTTTTCCATACTTCTCAGTTAGTCGTCATCTCGGTAGTCGCCCCCCTCCTAGCCATATCATCTTTCACACAGTCCATCCATCGTTTTTCGGTCTTCTCCTACTCTTATCTAGATTCATACTCACGCACGCATCACAAAGTAAACGTGACAAATGTTACTACTTATGTCTCTCATACATAATGTCACAAAATTTTGAACACCGTGCACCGTAGTCATAATATAGTATGTAATCAGTAAACTTAATTTTTTGCTGATTATTAGTGAGCTTTTTTGATTTGTGCCCGGTTGATGGCAATAGGATTGCCACCTATTACATGGGACAAAACATAACTAGCGAAATGTGGGTGTACTATAGGTACACCTCTGCTAACCCTTCGGGGATTACAGGCGTGATGTTATCAAGTACTAGTAGCTGTGAGCTAAATTTTCTGTGATTTTCCGCATCAAAAGGACTGCCTAGGGAAACACATGGAATCAGGCATCAATATCTACCTAACCACCACCAACAAACCGCATACTGTCTTCATCTGCCAATTGTATTTTTTTTTTATCCTAATCACATCACACTAATATTATAAAGGCGAAAGTTTGTGAGTGTGTGTGTGTGTATGTTTGTTACTTCTTCACGCTCAAACGGCTGGACCGATTTAGATGAAATTTGGTATGTAGATAGCTTATACCCTGGATTAACACATAGGCTACTTTTTATCCCGGTCCACGCGGGTGAAACCGCGGGGCGCAGCTAGTAATATTATAAATATGAAAGTGTGTATGTTTGTTACTCAATCACGCAAAAACAGCTGAACGGATTTGTATGTAATTTGGCAGACAGATAGTTTATAACCTGGATTAACACATAGGATAGTTTTTATCCCGGTAATAGGTTCCCGTGGGATAATTTTCGACATCCACGCGGGCAACGGCTAGTATTTAATAAACTTAAATCAGGTCTGTATTCCTAGATGCGGGGGGTAGGCAGAGGTTTTTGTAAACATATTTTGTCATCTATTACGTCCCATTTAATAGGCGAGTCTGTTGCTACTCAATCTGCCTTTTCCCAACTATGTTTGGGGTTGGCTTCCAGTCTAACCGGATGCAGCTGAATGCTAGAATTTGTCATGGAGCAACTGCCCATCTGACCTCCACATCTCAGTTATTTAGAAATACGATACCCCTTGGTAAGACTGGTTGTCAGACTTCGGGCTTCTGACTACCCGTAACGACGGTCTATGAATGACAGCCAGGACCAACGGTTTAACGTTTTTTCCGAGGTCTCGATATGTAATGGATGGGTTTGGCACCCATCCACGAACCGACCGCGGCAATCGTAGCTTAACCTTCGACCGACCCATATGTACACCACGTATGGCTGTTATCATGTGGCCAAGAGCCCTATACTTTACTTACTAATCTGGCACAAATCCAGAATTACAGACTCCGGGCTGCTACAGAAAAAGTTCCTGAAAATCCAACTATACCGCTTGTTTTTTCCTTACTTAGCTGACACATGTCAATCTACGAGTACTTAGCCTTCTCCCAACTATGTTGGGGTCGGCTTCAAGTCTATACGGATGCAGCTGAATACCAGTATTTTACATAGAGCGACGACTGCCTATCTAACCTCCACAACCCAGTTACTGGGTAATACGATACCCCTTGATAAGACTGGTTGTCAGACTTTCGGGCTTCTGACGACCCGTAACGACTGTCAAAGATCCGCGAATGACAGCCGGGACCAACGGCTTAACATGCTTTCCGAGGCACGGAGGAGTCTCGTTATGTAAAGATGGTCACTCATCCACGGACAACCCCGGCAAGCGTAGCTTAACCTCATGGATCGACCCGTGCGGCTATTACTTAGCCACGAGCTCCTTAGCTGACACGTGTGGTGTCTAGATAAAACACTTTTCAGTCAGGAATTATTACGTCAATTTCCACTGCAAACGTCCATAGTTGTCGTCATTTTCGTCCATAGACGCAAACTAGGCGGGTGAGTGACCTCACAGACCTCTATGAATGACGCTATTACCTCGTAGTTTCCCTAAATAATCGTAGTAGGTAACCCGTTTTGCAAACAGGATATTTTATCCTTAATTTTTTCCCTAAACTACCCACCAGAACAATTTCTTGGTATGTGTCAATAGGAATTCTAATAATAATTAGGTATTTAAAACAGAAATAGTTTGCCCGAATTTGGTCCTAACGAAAAAAAAAAAGAAAAATTGTTTATTCTCCTTCGTGGCTAAGTAATAAGAGCCGCACGGGTCGATCCATCAGGTTAAGCTACGCTTGCCGGGGTTGGTCCGTGGATGGGTGACCATCTTTACATACCGAGACTCCTCCGTGACTCGGAAAGCACGTTAAGCCGTTGGTCTCGGCTGTCATTCGTGGATCTTTGACAGTCGTTACGGGTCGTCAGAAGCCCGAAAGTCTGACAATCAGTCTTACCAAGGGGTATCGTAATATCCAGTCACTGGGTTGTGGAGGTCAGATAGGCAGTCGCTCCATGTAAAATACTGGTATTCAGCTGCATCTGGTTAGACTGGAAGCCGACCCCAACATAGTTGGGAAAAGGCTAGGCAGATGATTCTCCTTCTCTCCACAATTCCATTGCTGCAAACCCGGTAGGCTCTATAATCCTTCCATATCCTAAGGGAACGTCACCATCGCCACCATTATCGCGCCCCCCAGTCTACTCCTTGATATACAACTGGTCTCTGTTGCACCATGTAACATGAGGCAAAAGGGGCTAGTGTCAATCTTTGCGTTCGTTCGAGTAATCGATTCTGGTCACACTACGCTACGGTCGGTGCATTTCATTTATCAGAAATAAGACACACGTTATAACAAACGCAAACAAAATACACACTAATACAAAGTAACCAACAGCCTAGTATTCCCACTGCTGAGACTCAAGCGTCCTCTGTGAGGAGTCGGGCCGTAATTTACCATGCTGGCCCAGTGTAGGTTGATGTTCAACGTGAAATTTTTGGTTCTAGTGTATCATTTTTATGCCGGTTTCTTCACGATGTTTTCTTTCCATTTATAAAGCGGTGATGATGAAATAAATTGTACAAAGTAAATGCATTCCTGTCTGCCTACCTGTCCAGTATTTAATATGGCCAATATAGTAATGACTAAGGCACAAACGCGTTCATTTTTAACCGACGAAAAAAAAGGAGGAGGTTCTCAATTCGACACGTGTTTTTTTAATTTTTTTTTTTATGTATGTCCACGCATAACTTTTTACAGAGTCGTCCGATTTGAAAAAAAAATTGTTTTATTCGAGAGCGTATACATCAAAGTTGGTCCCATATAAAATCGATTAATTTTGTTTGGGTAGTTTTTGAGTTAGCTTCAATAATACGTATTTTTTCCCCACTTTTATATAGATGATGTTCTAGTATGTTTTGCAGGTAGTGGTATCAGAATTTGTGTGGGGTAGGTACCACAACTAAAAAGTGAAAAATAAAAACTTTTTTACAAAAAGAATACAACTGACTTCCAAAAACAACACTACAAAGTGAAAAATAACTAATTTCGGAAGTCGGTGGCAAAAAACGAAAATACATTTAACCAGACACCGACATCCGAAATTAGTTATTTTTCACTTTGTAGTGTTGTTTTTGGAAGTCGGTTGTATTTTTTTGTAAAAAAGTTTTTATAATTTAAGAGTAAAGTGAAGGTGCGTTCTAAAGGAACATTTGTTCGAGTTTTGGGGCATCGATGTTGAGTATCCGAATTGAGTTCTTTCCTTAAATAATCGATTATTCGATTAATGAATCTCAGATAAATATGCCCAAAACTTTTTTATTGTTACTAGTGCGCAAAGTATCGTAAAATAAATTCGTATTATGCTATTGTAACTTAGATGAATTACAGACTGACCCACTAAAAAGTGAAAAATAAAAAACTTTTTACAAAAAAAAAAAAAAACTATCGACTTCCAAAAAAATACTACAAAGTGAAAAATAACTTTAATCTTGGAACTCGGTGGCAAAAGCTAAAATACAGATCCAAAGACACCGACTTCCGAAATTAAAGTTATTTTTCACTTTGTAGTATTTTCTTGGAAGTCGATTGTTTTTTTTTTGCAAAAAAAGTTTTTTTCATAACTATGTTGGGGTCGGCTTCCAGTCTAACCGGATGCAGCTGAATACCAGTATTTTACATGGAGCGACTGCCTATCTAACGTCCACAATCCAGTTACTGGGTAATACGATACCCTTTGGTAAGACTGGTTGTCAGACTTTCGGGCTTCTAACGACCCGAAACGACTGTCAAAGATCCGCGAATGACAGCCAGGACCAACGGCTTTTACGTGCTTTCTGAGGCATGGCGGAGCCTCGGTATGTAAAGATGGTCACCCAACCACTGTCCAACCCCGACAAGCGTAGCTTATCCTGACGGATCCACCTGTGCGTCTGTTGTTACTTAGTCACGAGCTCCTCAGTTAAGCAAAGTACCAACCGAATCAAAACATCATACTACATTTGGCATAAATCCACCTCGATAAACAGTGTTTAAATTGCAGCATACAGTGTTTGACAGGCTGCCAACCTATCAGCCGAATATTAGAACAATTATTACGCGAAAAACAACTTCCCACGTAAGACTTAAGCATGGAGTGTAATGTGCGTATTAACATTAGCAAAAAAGTTGAAAGATCCAAATATAAGACTCGCACAGTCTGAACCAAGGAAGCCAAAAACTTGAAAAGAAGTTTCGCTTGCAAATGAAAAGATGCACTCAAGAATTGGTTTAAAAAAATCTACCCTTGTAGTGAATATGACTTCTACCTGCTAAGGAGCAAGCTACGTGAGTTCCATGGAGATATTATAGAGGTATGAGGAACAGGGTGTAAAGTTCACTCATCCTCTATAGAAAAGGGAGGATCTTCCGACCGGACGGGTGTTGTGTCTGGTGGGCTACTGCCAGATGGTTGATGTCGGGACGTTGTGTATATGCTAGTCGCGAAGTAAACTCTGCTTGCGCGATGCAGGATTTTGCGTGACGTCAGTGTGATGTATAGTTCGCATGTGGCGATGTAGATGCCGCCTCAGAGACAGGCTGTTTCTTGACCTCACACTAGGAGTGGAATATAATGGATGCGGAAGGCCCAGGGTATTGTGGCGCCACTTGAGGCCTACGTTCAGCAGTGGACTGCGATGATTGATTGATCTTCCAAAGGGGATGAAAGGGCTAATGTCAACCTCATCATCTTTTACAAAATATTGCTTTTCCCGAAGTGAAGTCACCATCAGTTCCATTTCAACATATGTATTGTGACGAGCATAATAAATTGCTTAGATAATCGAATCGCAACCCGTGAAATACGTATTATTGAGTAGTCCGATGGCCATCTCTGGTCTTCCTCATCAGTTCTACTTCACTAAATGGTGCTTTCCGGGAGAAAATGCACGAGTTACTATAAAAAATACCCAAATCGCTATAGGTGTGCCTATAAAATTTGATGGTTCCCCTCGATTTCTCTGGGAAGCCATCATCACATCCTGGTTTCCTTATCATGGTACCACCCTTGGGATATCTCCTTTCCAAAAACAAAAGAATCATAAAAATCGGTTCATAAACGACGAAGTTGTCCGCGAACACAAATAAAAAAAAATATACGGTCGAATTGAGTAACCTTTTTTTGAAATCGGTTAAAAAAGTTAGGCAGATTGATTCTGCTTAACACTTTTTAACACTCTTCTCAAACTGAGAAGGGACGAGCATTGATTTGCGACTTTCTCGATCTCTATGTCTCTTTCCTGAAATCTTATACTAATCATTATGAACAACTTTTACTATGGGACCAAATCTGAAATCAAAATATACGGAACAGCAGATATTTTTTTCGCGATTTCAGGTGGCTCCCATAGTAAAAGTTGTTCATAATGATTAGTACAATGACCCCTTAAGAGGTTGTGCGTTATTTAAGTTACAACTTGTATAGTAAGTCTAGTATGGCGGCTGCGAAAATTTTAAATTTTTTCGTCATGATTTCATGGTTTTCGAGGGTGTTAAAGCCGATAGTGACATAAGAGACATTAAAATGTAAATTTTGTTTTAAATCATAATTACGTGAGAAGGAACTTCGTTCCTGAAGGGAGTCCCCCGACAGCACATGTTTTTTTTCTATACCGTATTGTCTGTGGCCCCAAATTACCCATTTTACTTTACTACTTATTTTGTGCGATGCAATTTTGGTCCTTTGAGACTCTGAGAAGAACATCAAAACTTTGTTTTCATAAACCGCTTGACATAAAGAGAAATGCACAAACTGATCTCGTCTACACAATACAATGACGTACCTACGTATAGAATATAACCTTATCAGATAAATACATAACGCAAGGGGAAATAATAATTCCAAAAATAACACCGGCGTCTCACAAATAGAAATGTGTGATACGGACAATTATGTATTAAATTGATAAGCGAGAAAATCCTCAATTGATTGTTATCTTATTGCTATAAATACTTTAACAGGTACTCGTAAATATATTTTTATATCAATGACAATTCTGCGTACCGTATCCGTAACTAAACTGATGATTGACATCCGGAAGTGTATGCTGACGCATTATCCATGTTTCAGACAAAGAAAGACAGTTCGAGTTTTAGTGTCTAAACACACTATGCCGAAGTTACGCGACCGAAGTTCGGCATGATTACGCCTGCAATGCTATTTGAATTACTGACGACACTATGCCGAAATTACGTTGCGTTCTAGCGTACAGCCGAACTTCGGTCGGGCGTAAGTTCAGCGGCAATTCGGCGGCAACGTATTCTGTAAAGCACACATTATACGCGACCGAAGTTCGGTTCGATTGCCTGTTTAGATTACACGGCACGACGTCACGACAGCGTTCAAGACACTGTAGTTCCGCCGCGTAAGTTCGTCACTTATGGTGTGTCATATCAGCCGAACACGTCGGAACGTAACATCAGCCGCGGAACTTCGGTCCCGTAACTTCGGCATAGTGTGTTTAGATACTAACGCACTATAGTCATCATCAATATCATCTAACCATTTGCAACTTGGCAATTTGAACATAATATATTATTATTATTACTGCCTTGTTGGTCTAGTAGTCGAAAGCGCTACTGCTGAGCATGAGGACCTGGATTCGATTCCCGGGTCGAGCAGTGTTTTTGCGTTTTGCTATAAGGAAGCCCGGAGTCTGGATTTGTGCCCGGTTGATGGCAATAGGCTCGCCCCTTATTACATGAGACTTGAACATATCTGGTGCAATGTGGGTGCTATAGGTACACCTCTGCCTAACCCTTTGGGTCAGATATAGGCGTGATATTATGTTATAATGTTATCACAAGCTAGTATTTTCTCAAAGGCTCCATCAGGTTAAGCTACGCTTGCCGGGGTTGGTCCGTAGATGGGTGAGCAGCACCGAGACACCTCCGTACCTCGGAAAGCACGTTAATTCGTTGGTCCAGGCTGTAATTCATGGATCTTTAACAGTCGTTACGGGTCGTCGGAAGCAAGTCTTATAACCAGTCTTACCAAGCATATTACCCAGTAACTGGGTTGTGTAGGTCAGATAGGCATTCGCTCCTGCATCTGCTTGAAACTAGAAGCTGATCCATGCGTCATGTTCATGAACGGGCGCCGTCAATTGGGACTGGTCGGTCGTCTCTTAGCTGCCATGGTTTATTTTTAATTTAGTTGTTTTAGTTTTTATCTTTTTATTACGGACGCTTTTTAACGTGCATGTCTTTCTACATTGTTCTCACTTGTATATTTTCAACATGAACGATGTAGCCAATATTTTGTAAAAATATTTTGACTTAAAAGTGTGTCCGTGGAGTTTCTTGCCCGTTCTTCTCCATAGAGATCTACTACGCTTTGGAATGGGCAATTAGCTTCATCTTTCTGACTGACCGACCCATTGACAATTCAAAAGTGCCTGTAATTGGTTCATTTGACATAAATGCTTTGAGTTTGAGTTTGCTGACCCCAACATAATTAGGAAAAGGCTCAGTCAAATTACGCAAACGACGCGTAGAGAAGAAAAAATAATTTTGTAGATAAGTTTTATAGCCTAAACAAAGACGGAATTTGCACTGGAACTGAACCCAAGCAGTTTCCGAGATGAAGCTTTACTAAAAGTAGAATACAAACAAACAGTAGTTTTTATTGTGTAAACGTATTGTAGTAGGATGGACCGGCTTGAAATAAGGTTCCTTATACATTGGTTGACGATATCGATATCTCGCTCCGATAAATTGGTTTTTATATAGAGAAAAATAAAGAAAGATCGTATGCTACCTGCTGATTGATATTGAAAATAGTAATGTTTACTGGCTAAATGATAACAGCCGCACGGGCTACGCTTACCGCGGTCGGTTCGTGGATGGGGTGACCATCCATTACAACACATATCGAGACCCTTCCGTGCCTCGGAAAGCACGTTAAGCCGTTGGTCCCGGCTGTCATTCGTAGATCTTTGACAGCCGTTACGGGTCGTCAGAAACTCAGAAGGCCAAAAAGTCAGGACCATGGATAACCTTTTGGCTTCGCGAGCATTGATACTGGGGGTTGATTTACACAGCTTCGCATCTGCCAGTATTTCATTCTCAATGGATACAGTTTTTCATTCAACGTTACAAAGCCCGAGGGTTATTCACATGTAATCTTGAAGAGGGAAAGACCTCTTTCCGCGCTAAACGTTCTCTTGGACGCTAATCCTGACTGTGACGTGTTCGCAAACGAATGGAAGAGGATCATGTCAGTATGTCTGGAGTTCTGTGAAATGAGTGCATGAATTGTGTCTAATTTCCATTAACTTTAGCCGTTTTATGTTCACACGTTCCGGCGCTGTATACGGCTACAGCCGGCATAACAATAAAACTTCTTTTGTGTCTCGTTTATAATAAACTAGCTTCTGCCCGCGACTTGTCCGCGTGAAAATTTCTTGTTCATTCGCATCGTCAGCCCGTGCTATTACTTCGTTTAGCGCTTTTTTACTTTTGCTCGGGTCCTAAGGGTCATAGCGTGATGCTAAATAGACTATAACCTTCCTCAAGAATTGGGCTATCAAATGCAAAAAGAATTTTTCAAATCCGACTGGTAGTTTCAGAGATTATCCCATACATATAAACTTACAAACAAATTTTATCTCTTTATTATATCTCTTAATATTATTTATAATAAATAAATTAAATTCGACTAAAAATTAAATTGAATAGCTTCTCAGAAAATATAGGCTAAATTAAATGCAGTATCTTCGAAACTCTTTAAACCAAAAATCGACAGTTAACACATTCCATTGTCAAAGTCATTAGCACAACCCAGCTTTGCTCGCAATGTGTCACACGAACACGAACTTATAGAGAAAGTTACGTTCGCTTGTTTACATGCTCACCTTTCTAACTGACCGATATTACGATCGCCTCCTGTTTCTGACAGCCGAACCATTCCGAACGGTATCCGAACGATTTGGAATGCTGTTCTATTGAAAATGGAACAGAGAACAGTTTTTCGAAGACCAGGGGCAATAAAGGGAAGTGCCAATGTATTCATAGTTCAGCCAGTGCGAAAAAGGGATGACGTGTTTGTAGTTTCGCCTCCTGTAGTTGGAAAAGAGTGCCTGTACCTATCTAAAATTATATTTATTGTTCAGAATCGTACCATGCACATCTATCAACAATTCGGGCAAAAAACATTATAAGAATGCATATTTTTGTGTAAATAAGTAATGATTTGACTACCCATTTGTAGCAGCGTCCTTAAAATGATCATAAAACACATTCTACGTCAAATACGTAAGGGGGCACTTAGGGGTTTTCCTTGGTCACATGGTCACCTTGGGATATTTTTACTGCAACCTCACTATAAATAGAATCATGACGGGCTAGGATTGCAACTAGGGGTAAGCTACGGCCAATTGCAGGTGGTTAGTCTATGGTATTGATTTATCTTTGGTACTGACGATTAGTTTAAGTCCCATGCAATAGAGGGCGAGCCTATTGCCATCAACCGGGCACATCCAGACTCCGGGCTGCTACTGAGAAATTCCTGATGGCAGAGCTCAATAACACTGCCGGACTTGGGAATCAAACCAGGACCTCTTGCTCAGCAGTAGCGCTTGTGACCACTAAAGCAATGAGGCAGGCTGGCAGTGCTGGCTGATAATAAAAAGCCCAGAAAGTGTCCCTTTACTTGATATTCGAAGTGTGTTGGCACATTCCGCTATCATGCAACTGCTCCCGACGTTGTACCACCTAGTCGAAACAAACTCATTAACCGACTTCAAAAAGGAGGAGGTTCTCAATTCGTCGGAACCTTTTTTTTTTTTTTTTTTTTTTATATGTATGTTCCCCGATTACTCGAAGATGGCTGGACTGATTTGATTTTTTTTTTTGTTTTATTCGAGAGGGTATACATCACAGTTGGTCCCATATAAAATTGATTAACTTTGCTCTGGTAGTTTTTGAGTTAGCTTCAATAATACGTATTTTTTCCACACTTTTATATGGATGATGTTCTAGTTTGTTTTGCAGCTAGTGGTATTAGAATTTGTGTGGGGTAGGTACACAACTAAAAAGTGAAAAATAAAAAAAAATTTACAAAAAAATACAACCGACTTCCAAAGACAACACTACAAAGTGAAAAATAACTTTAATTTCGGAAGTCGGTGTCTACTTAAATGTATTTTCGTTTTTTGCCACCGACTTCCGAAATTAAAGTTATTTTTCACTTTGTAGTGTTGTCTTTGGAAGTCGGTTGTATTTTTTTGTAAAAAAGTTTTTATTTGACTAAATACTTCGACGACTACTTACTTATTATGTTCGCCTGCGTGGATTTCAATACTTCCCTGTTTGAACCGGATCTTTTCACAATTTCGCGGATTTTCATTTTTCTGCGCGGAACTCTAATTCTCATAATTATTTTTCTAAAATAAAAGTAAAGTATTGTATGTTACTCCTTATAACATCAGCTATCTGCCAGTGAAAGTCCAGCCAAAATCGGTCCAGACGTTTCGGAAATCAGCTGGAACAAACAGATAGGCAGACAAATATTTTAAAAATTGTTTTTTGTTATAAGTACCGAATGTTCTTTCTTATATGCATTTAGTAAAAAGGTATTATTTTGACATTACAAACAGACACTTCTATTTTTTTTATTTGTATAAATAGGGATGATGCCTGTGTAAAGAAAATAAATTCTATTTAGTCTGTCAGTCAGATAATAAAAAAAATATTAGACACACGGTACGGTTGTGCATTCAATCCTGGGACATGTTTAGGGAATGCAATCTCGCGAGGTCTCGCGAGATTGGTGAATTTATACAAATTGTCACAATAGTGGGGTTTTTGATAGGGAAATAATAAATTTGATGTAATATTTAATAATCATTTATTTCTACCAGTTTTCATAAATTAAATAATCCGAGTTATTTTTTAGATATTTTAAGAAAATAAAGTTCAATCGTCATAATTTTGAAAATACATAGTACTTATCGTAAAAAGCATGAAATATTTAAAGAGTCGTCTGACAGGCCAAATAAACTGCTGAAGAGAACGCTCTTTCTGCTTCTACACTGATAGAGACAACAGACAGCAAACAAATTGTCTGCAGACTGTAAGAGCTCTCCCTTGGACCCCCCGGCTTCATAAAGATTCATTTCTTTTTTAATCAATGACTCCAACAAATTAGCGGATACGTTTGCCCTCTCTTTTTTGGTTCATTAAATGCAATAATTTTGCGCTCCTGCGCGCAACGGGAAACATGTATTTATGCTCCTGTGTAATCTCGTTAATCTCGCGAGATCTCGTCCGATTTTTGACCGAGACTAATCTCGCATATGGCCGAGATCTCGCGAAATCCAGACACTCCGGAATGTTACTTAGAAATTCCAGATAAAAAATCAATCTGCCTAGCATTTTCCCAACTATGTTGGGTTCGGCTTCCAGTCTAAGCGGATGCAGCTGGATACCAGTATTTTACATGGAGCGACTGCGTATCTGACCTCCACAACCCAGTCACTGGGTAACACGATACCCCTTGGCAAGACTGATTGTCAGGCTTTCGGGCTTCTGACTACCCGTAAAGACGATCAAAGATCTACGAATGACAGCTATCTATCTATCTATACTAATAATAAAGCTGAAGTGTGTGTTTGTTTGTATGTTTGAACGTGCTAATCTCTGGAACTACCAGTCGGATATGAAAAATTCTTTTTGCATTTGATAGCCCAGTTCTAGAGGAAGGCTAATAGGCTATTTAACATCACCCTTAGGAGCCGAGCAAAAAGAAAAAAATCAGAAAGAACGCAAACCAAAAACGAAGTAACAGCACGGACAGGTGATGCGATGCGACGGAGTGGGTCGGGGGAACAGCAGAATTTAGTAATCTATAATTTTGTATTTATCGTGTTTCATTATTGGTCAGGCATTTTCCAAACAATCCAAACTACTTTTGTTGGGGTAGGCTTTCAATCCAAACAGCTGTGGCCTTGTATCAAATTGAATACTTGTCGTCTGTATGAGTGAGGTCTTTTAAAGCCGGCGCGGCATGGCATGGTTTTTTGTCTGCTTAAGACGCAGATAAATGCTAGCGGCCTTGAGTGCGGCCAACGTGTCGTACGACCAGCCAATAGTAGTGCTCGCCTATCAAGGAGCGCTGTCTCAAATTAGAATTATTAATTTATTATACATAAAACAAAAGGTATTAAAACACGTATATTAAAAGATAAATAATTAAATTATCTTTAAAATTGTGAAGCTTTCATAAAAATACGCTTGATAGTTTTTGTGTGATTCTCAGTTATTTATCCGCGTTAGACATAACTTTACACATTAATTACACTACGTAATATAAATATAGTCTAAAATATTCACATATTAAGTTATTAAGAAAATGCTCTAATCATCATCATCATCATTATATTTTTTCTAATTCATTAATACTATACTCGTTCAGACGTGATCTTCATTTTAAAAAAATCTTTAAAAGTCACTTATCGTCGCCACAAGCAACTCATTTAATATATGTTTTTTTTTTAATTTTTTAACACAATTAACTTTTTTAAACAAATACGAATCACTGCCACGATGGTCTAGTGGTCGCAAGCGCTACTGCTGAGCATGAGGTCCTGGGTTCGATTTCCGGATCGGGCAAAATTTTATTTGGTTTTTCTATCTGGAATTTCTGGAGGAGCTCGTGGCTAAGTAATAACAGCCGCACGGGTCGATCCATCAGGTTAAGCTACGCTTGCCGGGGTTGGTCAGTGGATGGCTGACCATCTTTACATACCGAGACTCCTCCGTGCCTCGGAAAGCACGTTAAGCCGTTGGTCCCGGCTGTCATTCGTGGATCTTTGACAGTCGTTACGGGTCGTCAGAAGCCCGAAAGTCTGACAACCAGTCTTACCAAGGGGTATCGTATTACCCAGTGACTGGGTTGTGGAGGTCAGATAGGCAGTCGCTCCATGTAAAATACTGGTATTCAGCTGCATCCGGTTAGACTGGAAGCCGACCCCAACATAGTTGGGAAAAGGCTAGGCAGATTGATTTTTTATCTGGAATTTCTAAGTAGCATCCCGGAGTGTCTGGATTTGTGCCCGACTGACGGCAATAGGCTCGCCCCCTGTTACATGGGACTTAAACATTACCCATGTGCCAAAGTTCATACAAATCCGTTCAGCCGTTTTAGCGTGAAAGCGTAACAAACAAACAAACAAAGTTAGTTAGGATCACGCCTGTATTTCCCGAAAGGTTACGCAGACAACCATAGTACACCCACATTTCTCTTTCATCTCGTTCAAATGCTTCTGAGCCTCCGTGAACACATGTATAAATCTAGAAAATTACAACATAACATGACGTCTGTATTCCCCAAAGCGTCGGGCAGAAGTGTACCTATACCTATATAGGTAGGTAGTACACCCACATTTCGCCAGTTATGTTCAAGTCCTATGCAATAGGGGGTGAGCCTATTGCCATCAACCGGCCACAAATCCAGACTCCGGGCTGCTACTGAGAAATTCCAGACAGTAAAACCTAATAACACTGCCCGACCTGGGAATCGAACCCAGTACCTCATGCTCAGCAGTAGCGCTTACGACCAATAGCAACGACGCAGACACCTAAAGTAACTTTTTCTTATAACCCTAAAATGCAACATCTTCCCTTAAACACAGTTTATCTCCCCATACCATGGAAAGTCACAAATCCCTTTGAAACAAATCTCCACTGCCATGGGACCTCTGAGATCTTTTAATCCAAACAAGGAGCTGGCCTGCTCGCGTCGAGGTAATCAGAAGCATTATAGTATTATCCCATTGAATTATACCGATTAACTTGAAGAAAAAAAAAAGCGGCCAAGTGCGAGTCGGACTCGCACCGAAGGATTCCGTACCCACCGTACAGTATTCACGCTACATTTTATTTTTAGATCTATTGTGCCCAGTGGTAACGGCCGCGACTTACGAATTGTAGGTTGTGGGTTCGATCCCAAGGAAGTTTACTTTGTGTCAATTATTTCATCACCACTGCTCTGAAAACGGTGAAGGAAAACATCGTGAGGAAACCGGCATGTCCTAGAACCAAACATTCGAAGATATGTGACATCTGCCAACCCGCACTGGGCCTGCGTGGTGGATTACAGCCCACTCCCTCTCACAGAGAGGAGGCCTGTGTCCTGTGAGTGGGAAGATTATAGGCTGATAATGTATTTTTAGGGTTCCGTACCTCAAAATGAAAAAACGGAACCCTTATAGGATCACTTCGTTGTCCGTCTGTCTGTCTGTCAGTTTGTCAAGACACTTTTCACAGGAACGCGTCGAGGTATCAAGTTTAAATTAATATCAAAATACGTAGGTCCCTTGGAGCTCTAAAAAAATCAAGCTTCTAAGTCAATGCAATAAAAAATACGGCCATTTACGCGACATATTTTGATACTCTCAAGTAAACCAACACCTATAGAGTACTTCCCGTTGACCTAGAATCATGAAATTTGTCAAGAAGCAAGGTCTCACAGCACTAGTAAAGGAAAAAGTCCAAAAATTGTTAATTTGTAATTTTATCACATAAAAAAATTGTTTTCGGGATTACAATGTTAAGTTTGTTTTTGGGCTAAATTCTTTTCGACTACGGAACCCTTCATTGTGCGTGGTCCGACACGTACTTAGCCGGTTTTTTTTTAATACTTGGTAACCCCTGTAGTATAGCGGCCATAGTAAGTAGTACACACTCTGTGCAAAATTTCAAGTGTCTACCTATTACAATTTTAAAGATTGACAACGGAGCCTTAGTAATAGGGTCTCGTCGGCACCCTTTAGGTACGGAACCCTAAAAAAACTATAATGGCTACCGTGAGAGGATGTCCAACAATGCTATATATAGATGGGTTAATTTTGCTCTGTAATTAATTGTTAATAAGCCTGTTAGCTGGAATTGTGGCGTTGATAACCATGATGGCGCTTCAATCTTTGTCTTGTCATTTTTTTCTGATTTTGTAATGGAGATGATTCTCAATTTTACAGTTTTCTTTTAATGATAAGCAATATCTCGGTGAAAGTATCAAAATCAAAAGTCATTTATTCATACTAGGCTGAGAAACAGCACTTGACGAACGTCAAAATTACATAAGACAGTCCCCCAAAATGCCCGCCCTTCACCAATTCCTAGTGCTTTAGCTGGGAAGAAAAAGTGAAACAAATTCCCCTGCAGCACAGATGAGAAGATGTAGAACTTCGTTAGGATATACCCTAACTAACCGAAATTTCAAAGACATTGGTGCCGATTCTGTTGTGCACAAACTAAACTTAATTTAGGCTATTGCTAACTTTTTCTCTCTATTATGACAAGAAAGGGACGGAAGTAAATTAGAGCTGTCAAATTAGTTACAACCATAGGTTACAACTATTTTTTCCATAGACATTTAGACGACACGTAAAAACATGTCGACTAAAAACACGGTGAAGCGCAAGGCGTGAACTAGTTTGACATCTCCAACTTAGTTCATAGCTATAGCCGTCCTTTTCTCGCGCTGCCTGTTAGTAAAAGATAGCGATTCTCTAATTTTAGTTTAGTGCGTTCACACTCCAATCCGCACTGGGCTCCAAGTGTTGGATGGACTACCTACGGCTTGGCCTCGTTCACAAAGATATGAGTCCCAACAGTGTGAACATTAGGCTGTTTATGGTATGATGATTAGATTTTAGGGAATCTGTCTAGAAATTTATGGTAAAGTTTTCTTTGATATTATAGAATTTCGCGATGTGTGAACGTGACGTTAGGTTCGTGAATGAGCGCTGTCAGTGGAGGCTGGTCATATCTTAGCTGCCACGGCTTATTTTGATTTAATTTAAATTTTTAATTGTTCTTTGATATTTTTATTACGTTCTGCATCGTTCTAACATCAACATGAATGATGTAACCAATATTTGATACCACATTTTGATTTAAAACAGTGTCCGTGGAGTTTCTTGCCCGTTCTTCTCCACAGGTACCTGGAATCGGCGATTAGCTTCATCTTTCTGACTGACCGACCGCTTGACATTTCAAAAGTGCCTGTAATTGGTTTATTTGAAATAAATTCTTTGAGTTTGTGAATCTTTTGTTATTTAGAGCATTTTCCGTATACAGGGTGACTAGTAATTAGTGACCGATGCTTGAAACACCTAATTGTATTCATGATAACAAACAACTTTTACTATGGGACCAAACCTGAAATCGCGGAAAAAAAATCAGCTGTTCCCTACATTTGACGAGTTATGCGAACATTTAAACGTAGGGAACAGCAGATTTTTTTTTATCGCTGTTTCAGATTTGGTCCCATAGTAAAAGTTGTTTGTTACCGTGAGTACAATCATTTGTTTAAGTATCGGTCACTCTAATTACCAGTCACCCTATATAGTCAATTTTATTTCTGAATTTTTCCTCTTTTCATAAACGTACGCACGTCGTATTGAAATAATTGTGTCAATTGACGATATAAGGACAACATATAAAAAAAATAATGACGTGTTTTGTGTAGAAATATTTTTTCCTAAGCCTATTTACTTAGCAGGATGATCGAGCAGAGCCAAGCTTAATTCGTCCTATATTTAATGGACTTAGTATCTAGGAGCTCGTGGCTAAGTAATAACAGCAGCACTGGTCGATCCATCAGGTTAAGCTACACTTGCCGCGGTTGGTCCGTGGATGGGTGACCATCTTTACATACCTAGACTCCTCCGTGCCTCGGAAAGCACGTTAAGCCGTTGGTCCCGGCTGTCATTCGTGGATCTTTCACAGTCGTTACGGGTCGTCAGAAGCCCGAAAGTCTGACAACCAGTCTTACCAAGGGGTATCGTATTACCCAGTTAATGGGTTGTGGAGGTCAGATAGGCAGTCGCTCCATGTAAAATACTGGTATTCAGCTGCATCCGGTTAGACTGGAAACCGACCCCAACATAGTTGGGAAAAAGCTAGGCAGATTGATTGTGGAATTAGTATAAAAAACTCCTCGTTGGTCTAGGTGGTCGCTAGTGGTACTGCTGAGCATGAGGTCCAGGGTCCTATTCCCAGGTTGGACTTAAATGTTATTTAATTTTATTTTATTTATTTATTTATTTATATCAGACAACACTGAAGTCCATTTTGTTAGTAAACATCTTATAACTAGTGTTAGTAGTACACAAATAAGGAGAAGAACATTAGGTGACTGAGGCAGAATGTGCAGAGAAAGATAAAGCAGGGAATAAGCTACCGGACCATTCTCCCCACATAGTGCCTCAGAAAAGGCGAGTAAGGACTCTCTACCACTGTTTTCAGGATGCTATTGTCACTGACCCGCGTTCTGCGCATCAGTGATGCTACTTTTTTGCGAATCACTGCATGGCTATTGGGCTTTTATATCAGGAAATTCTCAGTAGCAGCCCGGAGTCTGGATTTGTGCCCGGTTGATGGCAACAGGCTCGCCCCCTGTTACTTACGTGGGACAAACATAACTGGCGAGTTGGCATTTGCAAATGTCCGCGATGGCACATCTCTGCCCGACCCTCCAGGGGAACAAGGCTTGATGTTGTGTGTTGTATCAAAAATTGCCAAGTTCCTTTCTTCGCAAATGCTATATATAATTTCCTTGTCTATTAAAAATTGCTCCTAACCATCGAACTCATTGATTTTACCTTTGCAGCTTCTTGGAACCAATAAAAAAATTCCAGAATCCCACAAAAAAACAATATATTATTATGATCAACCTTCACATACTTACTCCCGATTTTGTTAATGTTATGTATGTACAAGTAGTTAGATATATGTGCCGCTGCGCCGGCGCGCGTTGAACGCTTTAATATCGGCGTTTTACCTGAAATAAAACGCTTATTAAACTACTTACCTTATTCGAAGCATAATTAAACTATTGAGATAGGCTGAACCATGTTTCCTGTGCCTTTTTTCCTTACGTTTCTAGCGCTATAGCTCTGTCTCGCTCTCATGACGTCACCAGGTCAGAGAGGGGAGCGCATTTTTGAGCGCGCGCGCTCGGTCTTGTTCATTGGATGATTGACACTATGTCACCTGGCAGAAATTAATATTATGCTTCGAATAAGGTAAGTAGTTTAATAAGCGTTTTATTTCAGGTAAAACGCCGATATTAAACACTTGACCGTTATTCGAAGCATAATTAAACTATTGAGATATTGTCTGTTATCGCCTGGTGACGCTCATGACGAACGCCAATGTGTAGAGAAAGATCAAGAAAAAAGAAAAGATGTGTTTGAAAATATTCAACAAAATATCAATAAATCAACATAATTCACTATGAGACAGGTTTAAAAAGAGCAGTAATGCTGTCACTCCTAGAAGAGCCCGAAACCTGTCCTTTATAAAATCGATTAAAAGTGTTTGAGGACCTCCAGTTTCCCCGAGCCATAATATCTTCCATGGGGAAGTTGTCCAACCAATTCTTGGAAGCAACAGCGGAAGGGACACTTTCAGGAGTAGCAACAATACCTGCCTGACGCATCAGAGCTTTAATCCAGCCTGCAATAACAGTTCGTGAGGCCGCACGAGCTGTACCTCTCGTAGTGACAAACAAGTTAAGACATTTAGCTTCCTGAAGTCTAGTGGAAAGCAGTGATACAGTTTGTTCAACCCAGTATACGGGGTGCAAATTATCGTTATCGGTCATAAGGAGTGTCAAGTCATGAATACGCCTACCAGAACAGAGTACTAAGAGGGCAGCGGCTTGACTCGAAACATCAAAAATGTAGTCATGATTTATTGTTCTAACGCCAAGAAAACATACAAAATCATCAATATTCCACACGGGTAACTTAGAAACAATTGGTTTTTGATTGAAATCGATTTCAAAATATGTTACACCAAAACATGATAACTTAGAACACCTCAATCATTTACATTATTACAAAGGGTGGAGACCACAGACTTGTGTAACAATATTGTATTATAAGACAGTTTATGTTTTATATGCAGATCAGCCAGAAAACGAGCTAGGTCAGATCCTGAGGGATTCTAGAGCTAATATGACTCTACATCACGAAACCCAGCGGTTCCATGCAGGTTTGCAAGTTCTTAGGGTAGAATCGCGCCAAGAACTTTTCAAAAGATATATCTGAGAATTATTCCACGTAACTAAATGATGTGTCCACCCCCACATTTCCAAACTACCAACACTAGATCCTGGACGCGAGGAGGTGGCAGTCCCGTTGTCACATCGATCAATACTTTTTTCAGATTCTGTATTGTGAACAGTGGGGCCAGAGCCCGGGCTGTGAGACCTCCGCGCCAAAAGACTTTCTCCCATCGCGGTGCTACTATCAAGTAAATTCCCGATGCCCGATTGAGGAAGCTCAAAAACCCTGGGAATCAGGAACGGGGTGCGAACACCCATGCCAGATCGAATTTCCAAGCAATCGAGAATGCATCGTGGGCCACAGCTTGTTTGTCGTTCTGATCTTTCGACACGTAATGAGGGACTACGTGAGCGTTGCTGGAGGCAAATAGGTCCACTTGGGGATTCCCCATTTTAAGAAAAATCATCATCATCATGGTAACAATCATCATAATCATCTTGGTAATCTCGGGTATCAGATGCCATTCGGGGATCTGGCGAAACCGCGATAGGTTATCGGCATGGTTGTTGTACCTCCCCGGAATGTAGTACACATTGATATGAATATGGTACTGATCTATCAAACAAAACAGGTCGTATGTTATGTCCATCAATCGCGAGGATTTGGTTACCCCTGCGTGACGGAGATACGCTACTACCGTGCGATTGTCGCATTGTATGGTGACCGTAGATTGACTCAGATACACGGGATGACTTTGAAAAACCTTAAATATTGCCAACATTTCTTTTACGTTGCAGTGACAATTCTTCTCGTTCTGGGACCACGTTCCCCATAGAGACTGGTTGTCCATCTGGGCCCCCCAGCCTAAGTCGGAGGCGTCCGTTTCAGTCGCTGGTGCGTGGTGTAGAATTGACGGATGTTGCAAATTGTGGCTCCACCATTGTAGGTCGCCTATTGCATCTGCAGGTACAGTGTATACCTTGACAGAATTGTCCAATTGTAGTGTGTTTAGGAATTTCAATAGAGTTCGATAGTGCAATCTCCCTCTTTGGTCAACAAAACTCGCAAAGTTTAGTGCTCCTATTACGCTTTGCAACTTCTTTAGGTTTGTCTTCCGCAAATCTACGATTTCGCGAATTTTTCCTTGGCAAACGTTTGAGGTTTAGCCAAGGATCCCACAGTACTCCTAGGTAAACCAGGGATTTCTTTGGTGTTAGGATAGATTTTTCGAAATTTATTTGCCAACCCAGATATTTTAATGTTTTTACGAGAAGACTTACATGGCCTGCGAGAACTACTGGGTCTTGGTGAGCCAAAAGAAAATCGTCGAGAAATACTAATATTCTCACACTTTGGCTTCTCATAATTTGGGCAATTCAATTTGTCAAACTGGCAAAAGTTTTTGGTGAAAATCTGGTGCTTGCATTTCATTCCAATGATCGACGAAATTCGATAACTGACCGGCTTGAAATATTTTCATGTCAACATTTACTTCTCTTGGTATTCAAGCCTGAAGGTGATGACCTTCGCTTATTTCCGCCACGTTTATGAGCGTGGTATCTTTGGGTTTGTTTTGCCCCGCGGGAGCGAAAGGAACCTCTATCCATTACGCCACTACCCTGTTGAGGATAGTTGCAATACGCATGTGCTGGTCCTTGCGAAGGACACTGTATATTATGCTGCAAAAAGCCACCCTGCAAGGGGACGTTACAGTTCTGACAGCCTTGTGAAGGCATGCTTGAGTTAGTTCTTACCCTGCGAGGGTGGAACTGAATATTGCCCCTGCAAGGGACGTATATACGCATGTGCTGGTCCTTGCGAAGGACACTGCATATTATGCTGCAAAAAGCCACCCTGCGAGGGGACGTTACAGTTCTGACAGCCTTGTGAAGGCATGCTTGAGTTATAGTTCTTACCCTGCGAGGGTGGAACTAAATATTGCCCCTGCGAGGGACGTATATACGCATGTGCTGGTCCTTGCGAAGGACACTGTATATTATGCTGCAAAAAGCCACCCTGCGAGGGGACGTTACAGTTCTGACAGCCTTGTGAAGGCATGCTTGAGTTATAGTTCTTACCCTGGGAGGGTGGAACTGAATATTGCCCCTGCGAGGGATGTATATACGCATGTGCTGGTCCTTGCGAAGGACACTGTATATTATGCTGCAAAAAGCCACCCTGCGAGGGGACGTTACAGTTCTTACAGCCTTGTGAAGGCATGCTTGAGTTATAGTTCTTAGTTCTTACCCTGCGAGGGTGGAACTGAATATTGCCCGTGCGAGAGACGTACGAGCCATTTTCCAACTTGCGAAGTTGAGGTATTACCATAAGCCGATTTTGTAGATGTACCAGCCGATCTAGAAGCAGGCCAGAAGTCTTTTTTGATACCGCCAGCTTTTTCTAATGCAACAACTAACTGCTCAGAATTGAATAAGCTAACCTCAGATGGAGGTAATTTCTTTATTGCCGCTTTTATTAAGGGATCGCGAACTGCATTAGTTATGCTGTCTCTGCGCATCTGTATAGATTCAGCCCTATGGCCGCAAATTATTTGCAATAGGTCTGCCGAAACCTTGCTGAACTCACCAGAAGCGAAGATGTCATTCAGCTTTTTTATAGCCTAGTTAATTCTCTCTGGTCTCGAACCCATATCAAAAATGCACAAAGTTCCTTCTCCTTTTGTTTTAAAATACCGTAAGTTAACGAAGCATAGGCCCTCTCCGAGTAACTTAAGTGTTTTAGTGTGTCATAGGGTCTGATCTCCTCGTTTGCCTCGAGTTCGACGAAACCCGGGCTATGGTTATACGATTCAAAACTGAATTTCTCTTAAAATGTTCAAGTAACGCTCGTCTGTCTTTGGAACAGCCGGTTCCTTAAGCTTAGTTTCAACATCTAAATTATTTATAAGACTACTACCCTCCAGTTCTAAATCATCCTCCGTGAAAATGAAAAGGGAAAGGGCGTCGTCAGGCAGCGGTATACTATTATTTATATTATGTTTCACTTTACGCTCCGAGCGGCGATGCTTGTGCTTGCCCCCCCTTACGGTGACGGCGACGCGCATGTTTAGACTTATGGTCAGAAGAACTAGATGAACTGGAACTAGAATCGCTACTATCAGAGCTACTACTACTGCTGCTGCTCGGATGTGAACGCACCCGTTTGGCACTAGATTCTCTATTATTAGCGGTAGTGTTGCCCAAATGCAAGAACAAGACGAGACTTAGCCAGTCTTGGTCTTGGTCTTGCGCCAATACACCTGGTCTTGGTCTTGGTCTTGGTCTTGCGCTCCCAGTCTTGGTCTTGGTCTTGGTCTTGCAGCAAGAGTCTTGCAAGTCTTGCAATTACCTATTAGTCTATTACTATTTATTAAAGTTTACTTTAAATCTTAGAAAAACGTATTAGAATTGGAACATTGTGAGCTTGAATTAACATAGCCATAGTAAAGATCAAGCAGATTAATAAATAACTGAAGATTTGATAAGAAATTCGAAAAATCAACTGACCTATATGTCGTTTTCCATGGAAGTAACTGTTTCTTAATAAACATTTATGATTTATAAGCTTACATTTGCTAAAACATGTAAAAAAACAAATTAATTACAATAACTTGACTGTATTTTAAAGAACAATACTTATCTGTCTAGAAAGAGATTGAACCCTCAACTTATAAGAAATTTAATAAAAGAGTTTTACGATTTATCATTTATTTACGTGCCGGCTCTATGAAAAGGATGCCGCCGCAAATCAAACAATGCCGCGTGCGGCGTACAAACACACACTAAATATTACCTACTTGTACAGACACGACGCGTGAATAAAATAGAATTAGTGCCAATCACTATTCTTTACATATAAGTGAATGTTTTGGCGTACATCTATACTAATATTATAAAGCTGAAGAGTTCGTTTGTATGTTTGATGACAGAAGTTTTAAAATAAATAAATAAGTCCTGAACGTCACTATACCTCCAAAGTTACTATTCCTCGTGGACGAAGTCGCGGGCACAGCTAGTAAATACTTACTCTCATCATCTCTCTCAGAGATATTCGGGCTGGTAAGTAATACAAAACTCTTATCGCAGGCTTTTTATTTTATTAGTAGGTAAGTACCTACGCTTTTCATATTATTTTATTAGTTTTGTAGATTTTTTTTACACGTTTCAAGTATATTTAAAAGTGGCTACAATATTTATTAAACGGGTGATATTTTAACACTTTTTTGCTATTTTTTCTTGTAAAAACTTAAGAAATATAATGACTAAATGTACAATAATAGTACCTAAGTAATTAGTTTAAAACCATATAAGTAATCAATATTATAATATATACTTACTAGAATGAATTAATATGACATCTACTACCTATCCTTACCATTTTATCCTAATCATAATACTACTTGCGTGATCAGTATAATGTATTCATTTTCATCTAAGCACTCTGAAACTTATTTATTCTTTGGAACACCTGTAGGTACTCTACTAGGAAATTATTTTGCATGAGTATACATACGCCCTATGGCGGCAATCAAATAGTGTCAAATGTTATGATTTCGGCGTGGCGGCAACGATTGTTTTAGATTTCAAAAGAAGCCGCCGGCGCGTGTATCATAACCATGTACTTCCGAAAAGCGGCAAATTTCTTTGAGAAGTAAGTACAAAACCTTTGATGCCGCATTATCAAAGTGCCGATGGTTAAAACATAACTATGCATGCACTCAGTTTGATTTTAATAGATATTTTTTTATTCGCTATGTTTATGGTATTAGTCGTAATGCGCATAGGTCCAGTTTTTCATATTCTTTGATACAGTTTTTTGCGTCTCATAGAATTCCTAAGCGTACCTACCTATACACCGAACTGTTACACCCAACTACTCAGTGAAATAGCGCTAAGTCCTAGCTGCAAGACGCAAGAGTCTTGCAGGCTATGTCTTGTTCTTGCTCAAGTCTTGCACGGTCAGTCTTGGTCTTGGTCTTGCTAAAAATACGCGGTCTTGTTCTTGGTCTTGGTCTTGCAAAAACGCAAGAACAAGACCAAGACTGCAAGACCAAGACTGAATTTGGGCAACACTAATTAGCGGTATTCGAAGGACCTGCGACCGGTTCATCTTGCAAAATCAACGTTATTTCTTTATCCATTACGTATTCGGTATTATACTGAAAACAATTGATTACACACACTGGAAAGAAAAAGAATAAACAACACGCGAACGGAAAACCGTTAAATTCTGAAAATATCAACGTTGATTCACTGTATTATCAATAATTATCATTCACTAGAAACAGTTTTAATAAAAATTGTAAATTGGTAAGTATGCCAACTTTCGTCGAAAGGAAAAATATAGACGGTTGTGAAAAAGAAATATAGATAACTCACCTGCTAAGCAGCAACCGTCTCCGGCAAGGAAAAGAACGCCAATGAACAAGACCGAGCGCGCGCGCTCAAAAATGCGCTCCCCTCTCTGACCTGGTGACGTCATGAGAGCGAGACAGAGCTATAGCGCTAGAAACGTAAGGAAAAAAGGCACAGGAAACATGGTTCAGCCTATCTCAATAGTTTAATTATGCTTCGAATAACGGTCAAGTGTTTAATACTAGCTACCGTGGTTTTAGTACGTGCGCCCCGTCCTTACATCTCCTTGCGAATATAACACGTGGCCATACCCGCCGCATCCTTTCTATAGGATTCATTTAGATTTTCTGGGACCATTTAATAATCAAATGTACTTAATTATTGTTGATGCATATTCCAAATGGGTAGAATGTTACAATGTGAGTTCGTCATACGGGTCTAAAACGGTTATTGAAAATTCACCCACAGGATGACTCATTTATTTGCTAAGTTCGATGCTCATATTATTATGTTGGTATTACCAGCTTTCATTCATTATAACATTCATATAAAATTGAGTGGGACAGGGAAACCCAGAGCTACGAGTACTATAAACATGCTCTGTGTACACGCTTGTTTTATTGTATTATTTACAATGTTGACGTATCAAATTATTATTAGACTAGCTTCTGCCCGCGGCTTCGTCTGCGTGAAATTTCTAGTTTTATCATGAAATATGACACACAGCAATACTGTAGCTTCCCATTATAAATAATTTTCTGCATCGGATCTTTTAGTTCCTAAGATTACCCCGTACTTACATTAGAACTCACAAATATTTCCTCTTTATAATATTAAGTATAGATTTGCAAAGCTGTTTTATGTCGTAACTTTTTCGAACGAGAGCTTTTTGCCTGTATCAGA
This sequence comes from Cosmia pyralina, assembly GCA_946251885.1. Taxonomy (NCBI): domain Eukaryota; kingdom Metazoa; phylum Arthropoda; class Insecta; order Lepidoptera; family Noctuidae; genus Cosmia; species Cosmia pyralina. Next base: position 10,389,589 of record OX276362.1, on the reverse strand, counting down.
TATGAATCATGCGAGAATTTATAATTAATCTTTAAAAAATGTAATTATTAGACTCGCTACAAAATAATAGGTCCCTTTTGACAGTCCATATCGTTTCATATGCCAAAGAGAGACAAACATAGCGGGACAAAGAGGGACACCCTCATGTCAAATCGGACTTCTTAGATTGACCAAACTTTACGATGTCAGAGTAAGCGTGGTTCAGACAGCGGCAGTTGCGGTGGCGGACAGGTTGACAGTAAGGGCCTTCTTTGCACCCCTCCGCTGCGGGACCATAGCATCTAGTTCAGTAGGTAGTGCAGTAGGTAGTTCAATTCAACTGACTCGCATGACAGTGCAGAACATCATGCTAAGGCCCTAAATCTACCTATCTGACATTATTTTTATTATTAGGGCGCTGACCACCTTGTTTTCATTTCTTGACTCTCCCTCTTCCCCTAGCTATCTAGCTCCCCACTTTCAGTACATTTGCGCCAACCACAATAGAAATCTACGTTCATCTCACAATCGTCTTCTTCTATGTCCCACTCACCGTACAGACTTCATTCACTCTTCTTTCTTCATTCAATCCATCTCTCTGTGGAATGCGCTCCCTCAGGAAATCAGGATGGTAACCAACCGATTATCCTTTAAAGTTAAAGTTCGTGAGCACATTCGCAAGAAGTTGGCAGTATCATCACAACGGTAATGTTTTTCCCATTATTTGTCTTATTTGTTTTAGTTTATTCGTGTATTAGTGTATATTTATTTGTGCTTATATTTATATATAATTAGGTATACATTATTATATTTATAGTTTGTAATAGGTATATGAGTATATTTATATTTGAATAAATATTTATTCCTTAATTTTTCATAATTGCACCTGCCACTGTTTGTTTCTGCATCACCCAAAGGTTGACTGGTAGAAAATGCCTATGGCATTAAGTCCGCCTCTGTACGTTTGTGTGCTTGAAGTATTAAATAAATAAATATTTCACATAATTAAGGGATAAGGGCAAAGAGAATGATGATGGCACATGAGTAAATTTACTGTCTATCTGAATGTGGTGTCGTTGTGTCTGTCTGTGCACCCGCGTTGTTCTTCTACGCAACGGATTTTTTTGCGGTTTTCACTATCATTTAGAGAATTTATTCTGGAAGGTTTATGAGTATAATCCTAAACTTAGGCTTTAAGCCTACGGAATAGAAGTCAAAATCGGTTGAACGGAATGTAAAAAGGTTTGTTTAAATTTCGAATCTTATTGTAAATGGAGTCCTATAATAAGAAACACAGACTGACTGACTGACTGTACTGAGTCAGTCGACCATCTTTCACACAAGATAGCTTCTATTTTTGAAAACATCACGTTTACAAACATAATGTATGATTCATTATCATTTCAACCAGCGATTTGGTAACTTTAATATCTGCTTATCCTGTTTACAAACCTTGAAGTAAGCGAAAGCAATATTTACCTTGTGCGGCCATGGCACTTGCGTCATTGAGGGAAACCCTGTAAGCTTCTTCTTCAAGTTGTTTTTATGTATGTAATGGTCTATTTCGGTGTTATGTTACCCGTAAGTTAGGAGTACTATACAAAGGGTCTCAGGTTGGCTTGGTAAAGGCATATAATTGGGGCGAAACAGAACTAAAATAAAACGGGGGCAGAAAGGAATAAAATGTGGGACGAACAAGGAATTTTTGAGTGGGGTAAATGCGGAAGAAATCAGAGTTGGGGCATGTCGTGAGGAAAGTTTTAAGTGTCCATGAGGTTAGTTAGAAGTTTAAGTATTTATGTGTATAGGGACAAGCCGAATAAATGATGGATGTATTGTGTGAAAGATGATACGGCTAGAATTCACCCATTACGCATTACTACTACTTTCGTTTGGTAAAGCGCTGGCCAAATCCTCTGTGAAAATGTACAGAAATTATTTTCCATATTTGCCCTGCAGCTTCTCGAGCATTGAATCAATCTGCCTAGGTAGTCTTTTCCCAACTATGTTAGGGTCGGCTTCCAGTCTAACCGGATGCAGCTGAATGCCAGTATTTTACATGGAGCCATTGCAATTTCACCTCCACAACCTAATTACTGGGTAATACGATACCCCTTGGTAAGACTGGTTGTCAGATTTTCGGGCTTCTGACGACCCGTAACGACTGTCAAAGATCCACGAATGACAGCCGGGACCAACGGCTTAACGTGCTTTCCGAAGCACGGAGGAGTCTCGGTATGTAAAGATGGTCACCCATTCACGGACCAACCCCGGCAAGCATAGCTTAATCTGAAGGATCGATCCGTGCGACTGTTATTATTTAGCCACGAGCTCCTCTTTATAAGTACATAAACGTACAAACACCTTATTTACAACAAACATAAACATTCGCGATCATAATACAATAAAAAAAATATATCTTGTACAATCTATTAATAGATGGATTTACAGTTTTTCCATCTGATCGGTTCACTGACTCAGTATTGAGTTTGTGGGGCAAAAACCTCATGTTTTTTAAGGTCCAATCAGGCATTTGACATGCTGTTGACCACTTTAATGCCTTCTTGACCCTGCAACTAATACCATAAAGTAATTTAACTACGATTGATTTCCTAGTTTTCTGAACATCCTACCAGATTTTTTTATGTTTTGTTTTTGTGAGTGGCATTTTGCATGGCAACATAGGAGGTTGTCGGCTGCTTAACCGTGCTATTCTGTGGATGCCTTAGGCTTAAACTAAGGCCTCCAGCCAGGGCATACAGATAATAAACTAAACGACTACACGCTAAGGGCACCCCTGTGGGTACGGACGTCGGCTTAGGGCGTCGCTGGTGGAGAGCAGCAAAGGACAAGCTGGATTGGATCAACCAGTTTTTTGGTTGACATATCTAGTTAGGTATTTTATTTAGTCGCATGTGGATTTTGTCACTGCTCTTCAGGAAGCACCATAAGATGTAGTATGTTCAGATGCACCGATTCACGTTCAACCCAACCCGGGCGACAGAACCTATGTGGAGGCTGTAGAATGCAACACGCAAGAATTAACAATGTTACGAGCTGGGGTTCGGGATAAATAAATTTATGCTAATTTACACCAAAACCACACTATATTTAAATAATCACAAATACAGTAATCGGAAACTTTAAGCAGAATCACTTGTAGCTCACTGTTAGTTCACTGTTGTTCACTGTATCGCATTCCTAGCTGAACTGCCATACACCGCTGGCAACCCTCTATTTGTATGACGAGTGTAAGCTTCTCGAAAGTTCGAGGCCATAATTCGAGAACATTCTAGTACTTACAGGAATGATATAGAATGCTGCAAAACGACACTTAACCATCTACAACATTCTGGAAGGGTTTAGAATGTTCTAGAAAAATCTGTCACGAATCGAAGTATCGTGTAGTTCTCAACTCGATAACAGATGGCGTTAGCGTCTACGTAACAAAAACATCACGAATTTTTTACCCGAAGGGCTAGGCATAGGTGCACCAACATTTCACCGGTTATCGCGAAAATTATATCCCAGCATATCATTATGTTTCTTCTCTCAAGTTCGCAAAAATTATAAGAGCTCATATTATTGTGGTTAAAAGATAAGGGCAGTCAACAAACTGAAGTGAATTGTCAGCCAAAAAGATTGTTAGCAGGACTTACAGAGACCAAGGAGCGGCAGACGTACTTAGTTATCACCTCTCATAGAGTCCCTGTTAAGGACACATTACTTTTTTATACAAAAGTATGTTTATTAAATAAAATGCTTTGCATTCTTTAAGTATTTTTTTCCCGAATTGTTGATAGATGTGCATGGTACGATTCTGAACTATAAATGTAATTTTAGATAGGTACAGTTTCTCAATAAATGTACCGAAGTAAAAATTTTCACTTCGGTACATTTATTGAGAAAATGTTTCTTAAAAAAAATATATTTATAGTTCAGAATCGTACCTTGCACATCTATCAACAATTCGGCCAAAAAACATTTTTAGAATGCAAAGCATTTTATTTAATAAGCATACTTTTGTGTAAAAAAGTAATGATTTGACTACCCATTTGTAACAGCGTCCTTAACGTATTGCCATTGTTTAAAAGATAGTAACTATCAGTTGACAGCTGGTTCGATGAATGGAGGAAAAGATTTGTTGAAGAGCTAAAAAGAGATGGAGCTAACAGGTTGTATAAAACCGTCCGTTTTTCGCATTGCAACACTGGTTAACACTTTTCCTAGGACAAGGTCAAGGACTGAACAAAATGGGAATAAGGAACTTATGACTTGTAGGTAGTAAGACTGTTTTTCTATTATTCTCTAATTTATCAGTAGCAGCCCGGAGTCTGCATTTGTGCCCGGTTGATGGCAATAGACTCGCCCCCTGTTACGCATAACGGGCGAAATGTGGGTGTACCTACTACGAGTACACCTCTACTTAACCCTTCGGGGAAACAAGGCGCGATGTTATGTCTTTAGCCATATGGCTCCTCTGGTCTAAATTGCTTATTCAAATAAGCACACATCACAACACACAAACACACACACATTTATTACCTACATCATGTTCATAAAACAATGTTGACATAACATCCCAGTATTTTCGCTCGCACAATTTCACTTATTAACCGCTTCATCTGGACTAACTCTCAATCGGTTTTAACGACACCCCTGGGAATCAACTGGGTTGCCATATTCGTCCATCCCTTTAATATTTACTCACACACATTTTTATTATTGTCCTTTAAAATTAATACGAGGGGCTCATGGCTAAACCTGGTCTAGATGTTTGGCAGTCGTTACGGGGAGTCAGAAGCCCGAAAGTGTGACAACCAGTCTTACTAAGGTCGTATTACCCAGTAACTGGGTTGTGGAGGTCAAACAGGCAGTCGCTCCATATAAAATACTGGTATCCAGCTGCATCCAGTTAGACTGAAAGCCGACCACAACATAGTTGGGAAAGGGCTGGGCAGATGATGAAAATCGATACGAGTAAAGGGGGCCCGTGGCTAAACCGTTGGTCCCGGCTGTCATTTGTAGTTCTTTGATAGTCGTTACGGGGAGTCAGAAGCCCGAAAATCTTACTAAGGAGTATTGTATTATCCCAGTAACTGGGTTGTGGAGTTCATATTATGCAGTCGCTCCAAGTAAAACTGGTATTCAGCTGCATCCGGTTAGACTGGAAACCGACTCCAACAGTTGGGGGAAAAGGCTAGGCAGATGATGAAAATCAATACGAGTAAAGATGTTTATGTGTAAAATGTAAACGTTTAAAAATATCTGTAGGCTCTATTTTTGGGTGGTGTGTCAAATTCAAGGCTCTATCTGATATTTATAGAAATGAACTAAGGCTGTTAGTACCTAAGCCTTTTGTACAGAGAGACTTTGCACAGAGTTTATTACTCTGGAAAGTTTTGTAAGTTTCAAGTGTACAAAGTCCAAGTGTGTGTATTCGTCCTATTTTGAGCCTAAAACTCTGAAAAGATTCTTAGTGAAAGCATTGTTCCAATGTTTCTCTTTTAAAATAGGGTTTGCATTAGGCTTTATAAATCAATCTGCCTAGCCTTTTCCCAACTATGTTGGGGTCGGCTTCCAGTCTAACCGGATGCAGCTGAATACCAGTATTTTACATGGAGCGACTGCCTATCTGACCTCCACAACCCATTAACTGGGAAATACGATACCCCTTGGTAAGACTGGTTGTCAGACTTTCGGGCTTCTGACGACCCGTAACGACCGTCATAGATCCACGAATGACAGCCGGGACCAACGGCTTAACGTGCTTTCCGAAGCACGGAGGAGTCTCGGTATGTAAAGATGATCACCCATCCACGGACCGACCCCGGCAAGCGTAGCTTAACCTGATGGATCGACCCGTGCGGCTGTTATTACTTAGCCACGAGTACCTCCTCCTGCATTAGGCTTTATAGTGGTTCTGATAATGCAAGCAATGTCTAGCTTAATGATTTCTTACATCATGTAAGCTTTTTTCAGTTAAGTACATGTAACTGAAAAGAATAAACATCTTGTGAAACCATGTTTCGTCTTTGCATCACCCAACGGTCGAGTCAGGAAATGCCTACGGCATTAACATTGGTCATAACTTTATAAGTAAGTGAAAGATGCGATACGCATTTTTTATCTCTGGCTGAGATGGAGTTGCACCCTTTTTGCTTATGGCGGCAGTTAAGTCCACCTCTGAGCAATATTTTACTGCAAATCTTTTTTGATTATTTAAAGGAGTAGTAATTCTGTCTAGTTATAATTTAATTACCAAACTAAGTCACCCACACATTCCTATTCTTCCCTTCTCCCATCCCATCACATTTCAACACCATCTTATATCCCAAATACCAAAAACGGACACGTTGAAACGACTTTCCCGTATAAAGAATGCTGTTCTCATATCTCTCGAAACAGTTTCGTCACAGTCCCCATTGTCGGTCGTCAGCAACAAGGAATTTAAATCAGTTACTATGCATTTGTTATGTTGAGTTACTCTTATGTAATTGTTGAGTTGACGCCTGTAGATTATGGTTTTGGGATGATTTTTAGAGTGATTTTTTGAATTGATTGTAGAAAATTCTTGCAGTAAGGATGTGTGAATAAGGTTCTCAAGCGAAGAGTTTTTAAGACGTAGGTATATGCCAGCGGCCTTGAGTGTATAGCTTGCGTGTTCTGTGCTGAGCTCACGCAACGCGTCGTACGTTCGGCTGAACGTACGACGCGTAACATGACATTTATGTATGGATTTTGACGTAACATAAATAATAATAATAATATTTTTTTTTTTTTTTATTAAACCATGCGTATACAAAAATAGTATGAACTCTGGTATCCAAAAAAAGATTTAACTTGTGTTATGGATACCAGCATTCTCACAAAAATGAAATTTACATTGGTTGCAACAGACGACGATGTCAAGAGTGGCACAGTATACAGGAGAGGAAAACTAACATTAGACACGCGTTGAACAAGTGTCCAAGTTTTTGTGGTAAGACCATAAGGTTCCTGCAAGTAATCCTTGATTTAGCTTTTCCTAATAAAGGGTGGAGAAGCCGAATTCGTTATTCTTTTCCCGATCGTGTCCTGATATTGTTGGTGGGGACGAATGAAATAAATAAATAAATTATTCCCGTTCGTCCCCACCAACTAAATCTGGGGACAATCGGGAAAAAAATAACGCAAATCGTTACGTACGTTCGTTCGTAACGTTCGTCCCCCTAGGGGGACGAACGGGAATACACCGAGGAGCCGAGCTAAAGTTTTATACAACACCGCATTATAAAGTAGATCGCAATAACAACAAACTGCGATCACTCGGCACAATTGCGTGCCTAATCAATGCTTACATTACACCCCAAAAAACGCCATCTTTATTCACCTCCTTACATAACCACAGATAAAATCACTAGAGAAGGTCAAGAACATTGCAACAGCTCCACAATAAAACAATAAACAATAGCATCGTTTACAAACGCCCACTGAAGGCGTATCAATGGCGGTTCTATTTCTGTACAGGATAATACAACAGTTCAAACATCACAAAGGATATTTGGAGATGAACACAACACCTTGACATCATTTTTTCTTTGAGATTTTCGCCAGATGAATTTCCGGTGTCTGGACGTTAATTTTAGATAGTTATGGCAACAAGGGCCTTAATTATTTTAAGTTAATAGATCTCAAGTTGCTTAAAGAACGAGTCAATCGTCAAAAGGTTTCTACGAAGATGTTTTCTTTACTTTTACAATTTCATAAATTGTAAGTACATTATGAACGGCCAGATACGGCTAAGTGGAGGATCTCATGGCTAAGTAATAACAGCCGCACGGGTCGATCCATCAGGTTAAGCTACGCTTGCTAGGGTTGGTCCATGGATGGGTGACCATGTTTACATACCGAGACTCCTCCGTGCCTCGGAAAACACGTTAAGTCGTTGGTCCCGGCTGTCATTAGTGGATCTTTGACAGCCGTTACGGATCGTTAGAAGCCAGAAAGTCTGACAACCAGTCTTACCAAGGGGTATCTTATTACCCAGTGACTGGGTTGTGGAGGTCAGATAGGTAGTCGCTCCATGTAAAATACTGGTATTCAGCTGCATCCGGTTAGACTGGTAGCCGACCCCAACATAATTGGGAAAAGGCTAGGCAGATTGATTTGTATTTTTTTATTTAAAAAACAATAGTTGTCAGTTTTTTGCCGACAAAAGATTATGTGCATAACTCCAGCTACCTCATAGGTGATAGAATAATTCAACCTATGCCAATATTTAAAGCATAATAGCTGCAATCAAAGTACCCACAAGATACATATTAGTTCAAAAATTTCAAAGAAAGATGTGTTACAACGTCATAATCACGTACGAACGTTTGTATGAAAAGTATAGCGGGTTGGCCGCCCTTAAGCGAGTCAATTTATTAACCAACTTCAAAAAGGAGGAGGTTCTCAATTCGTCGGAACCTTTTTTTTTTTATGTATGTTCCCCGATTACTCGAAGATGGCTGGACCGATTTGGATTATTTTTTTTTGTTTGAAAGGGTATACTTCCCAGGTGGTCCCATGATCATCAAGTCAGGATCTGATGATGGGATCCTGGAGAAATAGAGAGAACTCTTCTAATTTTATAGGCACACTTGAAGCGATTTGGATAGTTTTTGGAAGAGTACTTTCTTGAAGTGGTCCCATTTCAATTTGGTGAAGATCTGATGAAGAACTTCTGAGATAGGCAACGGAACTCCTCAATAAATGATAGCAAATGGACTGGGATTGCTGAAATCTCATGTCTGTTTGTTGTTCACACCAGTTCATAACATAACATCACGCCAGTACGCTGTGAAGGGGTAAGCACATGTGAACCACTAAAAAGTGAAAAATAAAAACTTTTTTACAAAAAAATACAACCGACTTCCAAAAACAACACTACAAAGTGAAAAATAACTTTAATTTCGGAAGTCGGTGTCTAGTTAAATGTATTTTCGTTTTTTGCCACCGACTTCCGAAATTAAAGTTATTTTTCACTTTGTAGTGTTGTTTTTGGCAGTCGGTTGTATTTTTTTGTAAAAAAGTTTTTATTCATGTAAGTACCGATAGCATCTTAAACTTAGTTTAAGGACCAATGAGAAACCTTGGAATGAAGTCCTAAGCAACTGTTTATCGGCTTATGTTTTACTTGCTTCTTTTATTTGTAATTTGGGGTGAAATATTGTTTAGTCTGTCCACCGCGCAACGTCAAAGGGACGTCAACGAGATACGAGATTATTTGAACCAAACATGACGTCCCGGTCACACGGCCATAGTAAATGTATGTACCGCCACGGGAACCATCATCTCGTTCTCGGTGACGTCTCAATGACGTGATGGTATACAAACGGCCTTAGATCCTTGACGATATGATGATGATCAGTTGTCATTTTCTTGGGACAAGGGCTTTAGGAGATTAGGCAGTAGTAGTTTAATTCATTGCTGATGGTATTAGGAACGAAGTTCCTTATCGCGCGTTGTGAAAGGGGGCTAGACGGAAAAAATTCTGACGAAAAGTTGTAACGACACTTTTTGCTATAGTAAGCTATTGTAAGCTGTGCGACGTGCGCATGTTTCTCTGTCTGTCTCTCTCTCTCTCTCTTATAGAAAGATTAAGTTTATATTACATTATATTTGTTAATAATTGGAGGAGGAGGAGCTCGTGGCTAAGTAATAAGAGCCGCATGGGTCGATCGACCAGGTTAAGCTACGCTTGCCGGGGTTGGTCCGTGGATGGGTGACCATCTTTACATACCGAGACTCCTCCGTGCCTCGGAAAGCACGTTAAGCCGTTGGTCCCGGCTGTCATTCGTGGATCTTTGACAGTCGTTACGGGTCGTCAGAAGCCCGAAAGTCTGACAACCAGTCTTACCAAGGGGTATCGTATTACCCAGTTACTGGGTTGTGGAGGTCAGATAGGCAGTCGCTCCATGTAAAACACTGGTATTCAGCTGCATCCGGTTAGACTGGAAGCCGACCCCAACATAGTTGGGAAAAGGCTAGGCAGATGAGATGATATTTGTTAATAATAAAAAAAATATTATTATAACTTTAAAAAAAAAAATATTACAATTCCTTCACTAATTAATCGAAAGGAACTTCGTTCCATCCGGGTGTCCCTTGACACCTCTCAACTTTTTTATATGTATTCAAGTTTGGTGGTGATAAAAATAAAAACAAAATGTATAAATATCTGCATTAGTGTAAATTGAGTTTAAACCTAAAACCGTGACTAATCGCCCACATAATTAACATTTTCGCACATTTTTGGTTCCTTAATTGGTTTTTCATAATTAACCATTAAACTATGCAATACATCAAAATACATACATAAACTCACGCCTTCTTCCCTTGGGGGGTAGGCAGAAACTACAGAACGGCACATGCTACGATCCTTAAGTAAGTACTCCTTTTGCTTAGTTTACGTTCGTACAAAAAAAAATATTTACATTTAAATATTTTGTAAATTAATTAAACCACAATAAGACAAGAGGGTTTCTCTTTCTTTTTGGTGAAATTTCCACGTGTGGAAATGTTTTTTTAGTATTCGTATGGTAAATTGGTAATGTAATTCTTCAATTCCTTCATTCCTTGAAGAATTCCTTAATAAATTCATACTCAAACATCGCCGATGTTATTTTTGACGTTATTAGTTGACGTATGGAGTATGAGGATCGTAGCAGTTGGCGTTCTGTAGTTTCTGTCTACCCCCATTAGGTGAAGGCGTGAGTTTATGTATGTATGTACGTAATTGACGTTACTTTCTTATCATTTGAGACATTCATTTGTTAAGTTGAACAATCACTGAAATATTTGTGTAGAAGCAAATGTATTTCTTAAGGCGACGATAAGCAACTTTTAATTATTTTAAACTGAAGATTCAAATTCAAATTCATTTATTGGTGTGATTTTTGGTACATTTTACATGAGATCTTCCTCAAAAATCTACCTTAAAGGTGTACACTCTTTCACGTAATTATTATATAAAAAAAAAGGATAATTACCTAGTCAACATATTAAAATAAAATCAGCTTAATAAAACTTTGCCATAGAAAATAAAAGAAATTACAATGTCAAAGATGCATGCATGTCAAATTATAAAATTGTCATAATAAAATAGGGAAAATGTCATGAAAATAAAAAAAAATAATAAAAATACATAATGTCAAAAGATTGCAAAAACACAAGATCACGTCTAAACGAGTAGTGTTAATGATTTGGAAAATATATATGTTAAATTAGAGGATTTTTTTATTAACTTAATATGTGAATATTTTAGATTAGGTTTATATTACATAGTGTAATTAATTTGTAATAGTATGTGTAACGCGGATAAAAAACTGGGAATCACGCAAAAACTATCGAGCGCCATTATCTGCCTAGCCTTTTTTTCCCAACACTGTTAGGATGCAGCTGAATACCAATCAGTAACGACTGTCAAAGATCCACGAATGACAGCCGGGACCAACGGCTTAACAAGGCACGGAGGATCCGAGTCTCGGTATGTAAAGATGTTCACCCATCCACGGACCTATCCATCCGAAAAACGATCGTGCGTATTTTTATGAAACCTTCACCATTTAAAAAAAAAATAAAATTAAAAAAAAAGGTTTATTCACAATAAAGATACAGAAACACACTTAAAATGTACATTACATTACAGTTCATATAATGCAAAATCTGTATAAAAGCATATAAACCATTTTAAAGATAATTTAATTATTTATCTTTTAGTATACGTGTTTTAATATAATACCTTTTGTTTTATGATAATAAATGAATAATGCATCTAATTTGGGACAGCGCTCCTTGATGGGCGAGTCCTATTACTAGCCAGTAACTGATAAACACATTTTTGTGGTAATACTGTAATAGTTTAGTTATTGGCTAGAAATTTTGTCATTTTGGTTGAAATAAGTTTCTTGCTTAAGGCGAGTAGTGCTGCCTACTAGCGGCCACTATTGAGAAAGAAAAAAAAAGTCTGGAGATAAATGGAACATTTTGAAATTTCCTATGCTCACGCTCAGTTTTTGCAGTTGACGCCAAAAACGGCCGTTTTTTGCTCAATTGTGGCGCTAGTTGGTAGCACTACTCGCCTTAAACATCCAAGTTGAGATGGCTAGGCTAGGACATTTCATGGCTTTGGCAGACGTTGACTTTACTTACGCCCGGCAACAACCGGGCGAACGCAACAACACAAAAATTAAGTAGCTAACAAATTGTCAAGCGCACGTGAACTGTTGTAAAGGCTCCCGCAGACAGGCGCGACGCGTCTCTAGTAGAACAGTTTCTATGTAAACTTTATGCTAACTGTTCTACCAGAATCGCGTCGCAACCTGTTTGCTGGAGCTTTAATGGTTGAATGGATTACTCGTATCAACAGCCAATCGCATCACTTAACTTGCGTTTAATTTTGACACTTCGATGATTTTCGTTCAAGAAACCGGGTCTTAGCCCATTTTTTACCTATATTAGGGTTCCGTACCAAAATGATAAAAAGGAACCCTTATGGTGCGACTCAGTCTGTCTGTCTGTTTCAAATATGTAATTACTAGACCTGTTTCCAAATAAAACTTTGCGTTAATTAAGAACTTGTCTATCTAAGACAGTAATTCAATATAAATTACTTCAATACTCAAATCAAAAGACTTCAATTTTTTATCACCCAAAGGATATCCTTTTAAAGCATATAATGGCATGCCCTACATAAAATAAATCGCACGCACTCACCTTGCATTTGGTTTGCAAATGCTACCAAATTTGAGCCTTGTTACAATTAGTACGGTGATAGTCATGATTGGAAACTTAATTAAGAGGGCTGTGGTTCACGCTGACTTTTAGGGTGCTGCTCCACCAGAGATGTGCTATGCAGCTATGCTGCGAGAATGTAAAAGCTAAGCTACGAAACTATGTGATCATTTCCACTGATGCTAAGCTGTGTAGCGGAGCGAGTAAGATGTTCTATGAAAATGCACCTCCGCAAGGTAGCTGTGCGAGGAAGATGCGCAACTCGAGTTATGCCACGTATCCACAGCACGCATCCTTCCATATAAAAAATGTAGCGTAGTTGAATCAGTTTCCACCAGGGCTATGCTATGTGGACCAACGGATATGATTGGTGGATATCAAACGCATTTATAGCAACGTTGCATAGCACATTTCTGGTGGAAAGCACCCTTAATTAGGATTGAAAAGCTAGAGTGGACTTGTTGAACTGTATGTGGGTAAATCTATTATGGAGTTTGGCAATGCTAATGATTTAGGACAGACTAGAGTATCATTTGCAGGTTGCAGGTCTACCAGTGCTTTTATTTTTGGAGTAAGATCAAAAAAGAAAACTGAAACGGAAAGTAGCGAGTCCTTAGACGAAGACTTTGGAAACAGCAACGTGTAACACAGCATAGCATAGAGTACATAAGAGCTGAGAAAGCAGTTTAACCCCGCCATGTTTCACCGGTGAAGCTAGACCTAAAATAACCTGGTGGCGACGTCGTTAAAAGATGTCCATTCATAGATAAATGTTACCCAATCAATCTACTTAGCCTTTTCACAACTATGTTGGGGTCGGCTTTCAGTCTAACCGGATGCAGCTGAATACCAGGATTTTACATGGAGCGACTGCCTATCTGACCTCCACAACCCAGTTACTGCCATTCTTTACGTACCTGTCCCTCCGTGCCTCGAAAAGCACTTTAAGCCGTTGGTCCTGGCTGTCATTCGTGGATCTTTGACAGTCGTTACGGGTCGTCAGAAGCCCGAAAGTCTGACAACCACCCTTACCAAGGGATATCGTTTTACCCATTAACTGGGTTGTGTGGTGGGTTGGATAGGCATTCGCTCCATGTAAAATTCTGGTATTCAGCTGCGTCCGGTTAGACTGGGTCGACCCCAAAATGGTTGGGAAAAGGCTAGGCAGGTGATGACTTGTAAAATATTTGGTGATAACTTAAATTAACCACATTATCCTGAACAATATTTCAAAGCCTATATGCATTCGTTCACTAAGGTCTACATGGTACTACAAGGTATAGTACATCCCTAACACCACCATATCAATGACGTCACGCAAGCACAGTCTAATACAGTCCATCCAGTACACACATAACTCCACCTAATATTAAGAGATCAAATCGGTTACCAAAATCGTTTAGCATACTCGCACATACGACGACAAAGGCGTTGGTGAGACATAATGAGTTATTAGCATATTTGCAGCATTACAGCCGGACAATTGGTCGCATGAATGATCCAACCGATGGACATGTAAGGCCGAATGTTCCGAACGATTTTTCCATGACTGCTTATTGCTAGGCTGTAGCGAATTATTGTTGGTTTAAAAATTAATCGTTGTTAAATGAAGTTAGTGTTTTGAGGAGCTCGTGGCTAAGTAATAACAGCCGCACGGGTCGATCAATCTGGTTATGCTACGCTTACCGGGGTTGGTCTGTGGATAGGTGACCATCTTTACATACCGTGCTCCGGAAAGTACGTTAAGCCGTTGGTCCCGGCTGTCATTCGTGGATCTTTGACATTCGTTATGGGTCGTCAGAAGCCCGAAAGTCTGACAACCAGTCTTACCAAGGGGTATCGTATTACCCAGTAACTGGGTTGACAGGCGCTCCATGTAAAATACTGCATACTGTTATTCAGGTATTCAGGTGCATCCGGTTAGACTGGAAGCCGACCCCAACAGGGAAGAAAAGGGTATTCAGATTGAAGGCTAGGCAGATTGAAATGAAGTTAGTGTTTTCTTAGGTACTTTGTGGAAGGTTTCGAATCCATAAATGCATATTATTATTATAAACTAGCTGACCCGACAGATGTTATCGTCTTAGCTATGAATATTCTAATGTAAACGCGTGAAGTTAAAATGTTTTTTCTGAAATTTTCCAATTTTCTGCGAAATTTTCTTAATTTTTTCTTTCATAAGAATCTTCTTCTGACAATAATAAACACAACAAAAAAAGAATTTGCGAAATTGTTCCATCCGTTCACGCGTGATGCGATGACCAATGTGAAAGTACTTAACTCTGCCACTGTTTCTCGACCGCACCGGGAACGGGACGTCAACGAGAAAACAGATGACGGCGCCGTAGTAAATGTACCTACTGTCACTACTTCGGCGTTCGTTGACTTCCCGTGCCTGGTGCGGTCGACCAACAGTCTATCTGTCTGACAGTTTGTTACCTTTTGACGCCTAAAGGACTGAACGGGTTTGGATGAAATCGAAGCATACGGATAGACCAAAACCTGGATTAGGACAAGGATAAGACCTTTTTTTACCGTTAATACGTTCCCGTGGGATAATTTCCGACCTCCGTTCGCAATCGCTAGTCATATTATAATAGGTTGGGGAAAAAGTTTCTTCGCATTTTTTATGAAAATTCAAAACATTTTTTAATATACCTACATTATTTACATTTATCTAAAGTATGTAGGTACCATTTTGTTCGATAACTTTTTGCCATCTTGTAGGTAGGGACATGATCCCATTGCTATAGAAATTTTGGGACTTCTGATCAAAATACCGCAACAAGTGGTTTTGGCAGTCCTCTCGTGATCTTAACCTGACACTGCCTAAAGAATTCTGAAGAGACCGAAACAGGTGGAAATCTGAAGGTGCAAGGTCAGGACTATACGGCGGATGCATTAACACCTCCCAGCCAAAGTCTCTTAATTTTTGCTGAGTGGCTAAAGATGTGTGAGGTCTAGCGTTATCATGATAAAAACCACACCCCTTCTGTTGATTAATTCCGGCCGCTTTCTCTCAACTTCTTGCTTTAATCTCATCAGTTGTTCGCAGTAGAGTTCAGAATCGATGGTCCTGCCTGATGGTAACAGCTCATAATGAATAATGCCCTTCCAATCCCACCACACACACAGCATCACCTTGTTGCGAGTTAACCCGGGTTTCGCCACAGTCTGTGAAGCCTGACCGGCCTTTGACCACGACCTTTTTCGCACGTTCTTGTCGTACGTGATCCACTTTTCATCACCAGTTATCAGCTTCTTCAAATATGGTTCGGTTTCATTACGTCGTAATAAAGAATCACAAATGAGTACACGGTTCATTAGGTTTCTTTCAGTGAGCTCGTGAGGTACCCAAATATCGAGCTTTTTTGTGTACCCGGTTTTTTTCAAATGCGCCAAAACTGTTTTGTGGTCAATTCTCAGTTCTTCAGCTACGTCGTAACTACTGATATGCCGATCTTGCTCCACTTTTTAAAAATGGCATCCATTTTATCCGTGATCGTGACCGACCGTATCGTGACCGACCAGAGCGACGTGCATCTTTGACATCAAAATTTCCGGATTGAAAACGCTTAAACCAAATTTGTGCTACTCTCAAAGACACTGCACTGGGTCCATAAACATCGCAAATTTTTTTCGCGGCTTGGGTTGCATTTTTACCTTTTTTGTAGTAAAATTTTATAATGTATCGAATTTCATCATTAGATTCACTCATCTTGACAGTACAAAAAACAAATGAAAATCACACATTTTCCTAATTTGAATTTGGAATTATGTTCTTTAATATTTAAACTTTCAATGATACCAAAACCAGCCAGAGACAAATAATATAGCCAAAGAGATTTTATTTTAAGTTCATACATACTATAATGCGAAAAGACTTTCCCCAACCTAATAATCACTGTGACTGTCCGAGATTCCTAGGTTTTCTTCGTCAAGGAAATACTTACCTCTAGTTCTTCAGTTGGCGCTTCATATGATATCCGACTTTTCCACACTACATACATTATTTACCAAATATTGACCTGCTATAAGAGTGGATGAAATCCCCAGGTTTCGTAAAATGCGACTGTGAGACAGGCCCTGTTCACACAGGCTCCATTTACGCGGTGCAAGTTTCTGGAACGGTTAAGAGAATAATGCATGCCATAAAACACGTTCGATTTTATTACCATTCAAGAACTGCATGCAAGTGTTACACGCGTGCAGTTTCCATAAAATGGCATACAATAATTGAATGCAAGTTTTGCCATTCAATAAAATTGCATGCGACTTACACCAAACCAAAGCAATAAAGTTGCACGTCCTTGTACAATTGATTCAAGTACTACCCGTATTTGCGCTGCCAAATATTTTATTAAATTTTATTGAACGTCTTATTTCGTTCGCTCATGCTTGAATTATAGAAAATTTTCATGTCAGAATTGAATGTGATTTTATTGTATCGTGCAACAATATTGTATGTGTTGTTTAAACGGTGCCAATTAATTGTCCTTCAATTTTATGGCAATTTCCACAGGCAATAAACTTGCACCGTGTAAATGGAGCTTTACTGTATACATTCGGATCACATGGTAGTTTCTTACTGCATTTGTTTTCAACCGAATGAACAGTGGGTGTTGACGTGTGATCCCAACTATTACTGTAAAATATCGTATCCCATCGCCTTGTGAACGGGGCCCCAGGGTATCTAATCTATATCTGTACTGTACTCTTTCTCTTATTATACCAAACTGATTAAAAATCCCTTTGCTGAGAGCTATGCACTATCATGACCGTTCATTTTACTTACAATTCGGAGGCCAGATGCTTTTAGGGCGAAAAAACTTACCCTCGGTTCCTGAAAGCCGTTCAAATCTTGTCGTATCTCTTCTTATTTGTTTATCTTTCGTTATTTCAGCAGAATTAGTGATCAGGGAATCGATCAGACTTCCAGAAACCAGGGGTAAGAAACATTTGAATTATTACATTAAACAACCGCTTAAATAACACATAACAACTTAAGTACTACTGCACTATCACTATACCTATTTCTACAGTCCGGCCATCGAGAGACTGTGTTCCTGACACCTGTTAGTTGGACAATTTCTAGTAGTAATAAGGATCAAATTCGCAAAACACATATTCCGTTAGTCTGAATGTGACAGGTGTCAAAAAAGCATTCTCTCAACGGCCGTACTGTAACGTCGACCAGAATTAGTTAGTGTAACAGGGACATGAGACATTTTATTATATCGGCTTCGGCTCAGGTTTGATACTGGTTTTGTAGATGTCCATCATAGGCAGCGGTTAACACTTACCTACCATCACAGAATAGCACTGCAATACTCCAGAAGTTGATCGAAGACTCTATTGTAGAAGAGCACTTTGGTTCGCTTCGTGCAACCTCGGTTCGCGTCTGGCGACTTCCGATCGTTGTTGGTTTTTGCGCCCAAGTCAAACAAAGGACTCGAAGCATCCCGTAGTTTTTCCTAAAAACCTGCACTACACTACTCGCGAAGATGTTCGAAGCTAAGCGAATCAAACGAGATTGTAGAAGGGACTTCGGTTCGCTTCGTGCTTTTTCGGCTCGCCTCGGGCGACTTCCGATCGTTGTCGGTTTATGCGCCCGAGTCAAAGAACTCGAATCATCCCGTAGTTATTTCTTAGCATGAGTGTATAGTTCCGTACAGTACGTGCCACTAAAGATGAGATTTGACACACCAAGTGGTTTGACTTTAATTTGTCACATTATAAGCACCCAGTTTTCTTCCTCCTCTCTCCTACATTGATCTATACTGGGCCCGACAGGGTCCATAATTGTGACTAATATAATAATTTCCCTACCAACTACATGTAATAAGGTACGCAATAAAGAATTGAGACTTGCGCAGTAGACGACTTATAGGTCTCTTTACCGGTATGATGTCTGAGACAGGAAGAGACCGGGCATCATCGCGCAGCGCGGGAGGAGCGGTGCGGCGCTCGTCAAGTATCATCTTTCGTGGCGCGTATTGTACTTCGGATTTCGGTCAATTTCGACCAGTATTTTGGAAGCAACTTCGCGAGTAGTGTAGTGCAGGTTTTACCCTCGTTAAGGGGCATTCGGATAAAAACAAAATCACGCCTGTAGTAGGCGAAGGGGTAGGCAAAGATGTATAGTGTACACCTACATCTTGCTGGTTTCTTTTTTAATAACCCTTAAAATACTCTACCTCGTTGGTCTAGTGATCGCAAGCGCTACTGCTGAGCATGAGGTACTGGGTTCGACTCCCGCGTCGGGCAGTGTAATTGGTGAGTTGGGCTACTTCGCGCAGACAAGCCATAGGGTCTCCGTCGAAGATGGCGCACCGACGCCTCCGATGTTTGTGTCTTCGAAAAGTGCACTTCCTATGCCGTTTTGTGGAAATAAACTACTATAAATTGGGCCTTTCCATCTGCAATTTCTCAGTAGCAGCCCGGAGTCAGGATCTGTGCCCGGTTGATGGCAATAACATATTAATCAGCCTATAATGTTCTCACTGCTGGGCTGGGACACAGGCCTCCTCTCTGTGAGAGGGAGTGGGCTGTAATCCACCACGCGGGCCCGGTGCGGGTTGGTAGATGTCACATGTCTTCGAATTTTTTGTTCTAGGACATGCTAGTTTCTTCACCATGTTTTCCTTTACCGTTTTGAGAGCAGTGGTGATGAAATTATTTACATAAAGTAAAGCGCCTGTCTGGGTACGAACCTACGATCTACAACTCGTAAGTAGGGACCGTTAACTGGGCCACCACTGCTCCCGCTATCACTGATGGCAATAGGCGCGCCCCCTATTACATGGGACTTAACATAACTGGCGAAATGTGGGTGTACACCTCTGCCCACCCTTCGGGGAGACAAGGCGTGATGTTATGTTACCATTAAAATATTAAGCACTGTTATAGGTAACCCCAATAAGACTTAGCCTTAAACGCGTGCACACAAATAGTTTTCCTGTAGCCTTGACTCGCCGTTACAAAGCTATTTTTAGATTTAGGCTCAGACTATGAATTAGAAGCCTACTACGCTTAATTGCGTTAGTTTTATTGATGGCAACACGAACGGAAAATGTAGGTCTCCTGGAAATAATGGGCTTTTCTTAGTGGTTAAGTGTTGTGATGTTTGCTTAGTTAATCTTAACGGAGTGCTGGACGTAGAATTTTAACATTGTTTAACAAGATTTTTGTTTGTGATTTTGTGGAGGTTTTGGGAATAAAATATGTGAGATTTTTGGTTTTTTGTCTTGATATTATTTATAAGGATAACCATAATGGATCTTACTGTAGAAAATTTGGATTCAATCGAGCTTACCTGTTAAGTGAAGTCTTGATTCTAATTTTATGAATGGCGATCTGAAACATAATTAATTAAACAGCTGTTTTATATCTATATAAAAAAAGAGAAGTCCTGACTGATAGTCTGACTCATCAATGCCTAGCCCAAACCCTTGGACCTAGAAAGCTGAAATTTTGCACAGAGGTTTCCTTTATAATGTAGACAAGGAATAAGGAAGGATTTCCCGGTAGTACGTTCCCGTGGGTTATTTCCCGACATCCACGCGGGCGAAGCCGCTGGCAAAAGCTAGTTAATTATATTTCAGATCGCTGTGAAGTAAAATTTATGTTTTTAGCAACCTAAATGATATCATATCAACAAATATACAATAACAATTTGAAGACCTCGTAAAAGGAGGGATGATAATATAGAATTTTTATAATTAAAAGGGGTCACAAGTTACAAATAATTAGTGTGATGACGGCAGATTTGGAAACCCAACTAAGGAAAAAATCTAGAAAGGCAAATGATAGAAAAGAAATAAAAATGTTTTATTTGGGGCTCGCGCAGGAAAATAGGAAATACGAACAAAAAACCGGCCAAGTGCGAGTCGGATTCGCACACGAACGGTATCGTACCACCGTGCACCGTACAATATTTTAACACTACATATTTTAAAATAAAAACTTTTTTACAAAAAAATACAACCGACTTCCAAAAACAACACTACAAAGTGAAAAATAACTTTAATTTCGGAAGTCGGTGTCGGTGTTAAATGTATTTTCGTTTTTTGCCACCGACTTCCGAAATTAAAGTTATTTTTCACTTTGTAGTGTTGTTTTTGGAAGTCGGTTGTATTTTTTTGTAAAAAAGTTTTTATTTTTCACTTTTTAGTTGTGTACCTACCCCACACAAATTCTAATACCACTATCTGCAAAACAAACTAGAACATCATCCATATAAAAGTGGGGAAAAAATACGTATTATTGAAGCTAACTCAAAAACTACCGAAGCAAAGTTAATCAATTTTATATGGGACCAACCGTGATGTATACCCTCTCGAATAAAACAAAATAAATCCAAATCGGTCAAGCCATCTTCGAGTAATCGGGGTACATACATAAAAAAAAGAAAAAAAAAGGTTCCGACGAATTGAGAACCTCCTCCTTTTTGAAGTCGGTTAACAATAGGTACAGTACGACACAAACACAACTTAGATGTAGCGATGTAGAAAATTTGCATTAATTCATTTCAATTTTACGAATGTATTTGGTTATTATGACTTCACCAGTTATTGCGGTTGCGTAAAGATCATTTTCGCCTAAAGCAGTTATAAAGATTGGTTATTTTGAAGGTGCACTCAGTTCGGGTGGTGATCGGTTTTACTAATTTTGCCGATGCTACATCTAAGTTATGTCGTATGGGGACCCCCTTTAATTTGTAACTTTATTTTATTTTTATTATTTGTTATAGTGGCAATAGAAATACACAATCTGTGAAAGTTTCAATTTCAACTGTCTACGTATTACGGTTCATAAGATATAGCCCGCGGACAGGCAGTCGGACGGACGGATAGCGGAGGCTTATATAGTAATAGGGTTCCATTTGGCAGCCTTTGGGTACGGAACCCTAAAAATAGAACATTTTTAAATAACAAAACAATCAATCTGCCTAGCCTTTTCCCAACTATGTTGGGGTCGCTTCCAGTCTAACCGGATGCAGCTGAATACCAGTATTTTACATGGAGCGACTGCCTATCTAACCTCCACAACGCAGTTACTGGGTAATACGATACCCCTTGGTAAGACTGGTTGTCAGACTTTCGGGCTTCTGACGACCCGTAACGACTGTCAAAGATCCACGAATGGTCCCGGCTGTCACCAACGGCTTAACGTGCTTTCCGAGGCACGGAGGAGTCTCGTTATGTAAAGATGGTCACCAATCCCGGCAAGCGTAGCTTAACCTGATGGATCGACCCGTGCGGCTGTTATTACTTAGCAACGAGCTCCTCCTTTAAATAACAAAACAATGAAAACAAAAAAAAAAAAGACCCTTGCGACGCCAAAGAGGCTCCTGTCCCGCCTCCCGGCTAATGCCCGTTTACACTAAGGAAACGCCTACATAAAGGAACGCCTCAACATTATTGCAATGTTGGATTTCAACTCTCGGGGCTGCGCCGAACGAGAAAAATCCAAATAACTAGCTTCTGCTCGCGACTTTGTCTGCGCGAAATTTCTTGTTCCCCCGTCCCACGCCCACTCCGTCGCGTCGCATCGCCCGCCCACGCAATTCGTTTTCGCTTAGCGTTCTTTCTGACTTTTTTTTTTCTTTTAGCTCAACTCCTTTGGGTCGTAGCGTGATGTTAAATAGCCATCATCAAAAAATGGGCTATCAAATGCAAAAAGAATTTTCCAAATCGGACTGGTAATTCCAGAGATTAGCGCGTTCAAACATACAAACAAACAAAAAAAAAAAAATTGGTAAGAATCATCTATTGTTAGTGAAAATGGACATAAATCGAATAGTTCTCTTTTTATATGACCTATCAACAATTTGTATGGTTTTTATGACTAGTGCCCGGTTAACCCCTCTATAAAAACTACAATCGTAGTACAAAAACTTTATAATATAATTAGGAACTGAGCAGTTTACAAAGCAACATAAAAATATTTATTTGCAAAAAAAGAAACAACTCATCTGGGGAGGGTCACCCACGCCTCGATTACGCTTCGTGGACGCAATCGAGAACCTTTAAGCCTCGTTTACATGAGGAGAGCTTCTCAACCGTCAAGATGCGAAAATGTCCATGCGAGACTCGCTTGGCGATATTGGACAACTCGAAAATAAGATTTTGTTCTGTCAATTCTGCGTCAAGTCCGCTGTCAATTTTGAAAGGCGAGGCATTTCTCGTCTTTCGAGATACGGCGAGAATAGTTCGCATCAAATAACTTTACCGCTCTGAAACCAGGCTTTCCGATGCGCATGGCATAGGTACCGCGCTGCTGTTTTAGTGAAGATATTGACTACTGCGCAGTAGCCTACCTCAGAGCGGAAAAGTTATTTGATGCAAACTATATCTTACGAACGTCAATTTTTTATGGTACGACATCACGCCTGTACCTGGTTCCGAAGGGTGGAAAACCACATTTCTCCAGTTATGTGTAAGACCCATGTAATAGGGGGTGAGCATATTGCCGTCAACCAGTCACAAATACTCCGGGCTACTCGTCATCTGCTTAGCCTTTTTCTCGACTATTTTGGGGTCGGCTTCCAGTCTAACCGGATGCAGCTGAATACCAGTATTTTACATGGAGCGACTGCTTATCTGACATCCACAACCCAGTTACTGGGTATTGCTCTTGGCAAGATTCGTTGTCATGTCAGACTTTCGGTCTTCCGACGACCCGTAGCGACTGTCAAAGATCCACGAATGACAGCCGGGACTAACGACTTAAAGTGCTTTCCGAGACACGGAAGACTTGGTATGTAAAGATGGTCATCCGTCCACGGACCAACCGCGGCAAGCGTAGCTTAACCTAGTCTATCGACCCGTGCGGCTGTTATTACTTAGCCTTTGAACTTTTTTTAAATTTCTTTTTGTTGGATCGTCTATTCGAGTCGAGAAACACTCTTCATGTAAACGAGGCTTTATAGTGAATGGAAACACACGACCTGTTGAGGGTAGGTAGACTAGAAGTTTATTTTATAAGACTTCTCTTATCGGCGTTAGAATAATAACTTGCTTACTTTTATTTAACTGTTGTTAGGAGATTTTAAAAGAACGTTTGTTTTATATACAAGAACCAAAATATATGCTGTTAAAACCGTACGACTTCTAATAAACTTTCACTCTTTAGTTGTGGTACCTCACACAAATTCAATTCCAATACCAAATAAAAAAAGAATATTCAGAATTGACGAAAATATCGATAAACATAACTATTTATAACTCAAGAAGATTTGTCTCCGCCCCGAATAGCAGTATAACTATTAAAACAGGAAAAATTCACAAAAAAAAAAAATAGGAATAAAATTATTTTCCTCATACATGAAATTTGGACAGGGCAACGTCCGTTGGGTCAGCTAGTATACAATAAATAAATAAACCCAATTCCTATTACTTTCTATGAAACATTCGCTCATATTTTCTAGCCTATAAAATCGCCCGTGGCGCTTAGAGTCCACAGCTATGTGCTCAGCGCATTCCGAAATAGGAACACGACCAATATTTTAGACGCTACGTCGATACGCGGCGAAATTATTTAGTACCTCATTTAGTTTAGTGATACTTTAAGTACTGCTTATTAATGATACCGTATAGAGACACTAGGTTCTAGATTATTCTAGAAACTAGGTCAAATGTAATTAGGATTTAAGATATCTCTTGTGAAAGCATGGCGTATCGACAAAATGGCTAGAAAGGGGGTGACTACCGAGATGATGATTGAAAATTTTTACTTCGGTACATTTATTGAGAAAATGTAACTATCTATAATTATATTTATAGTTCAGAATCGTACCATGCAAATCTATCAACAATTCGGGCACAAAACATTATAAGAATGCAAAGCATTTTATTTAATAAACATAGTTTTGTGTAAAAAAGTAATGATTTGACTACCCATTTGTAACAGCGTCCTTAATAGAGAAGTATGGAAGAAAAAGACATGTTGCGACGACAACCCCAAATAAATTGGGATAAGGGCAGGAGAATGATGATATCGACAAAAAAAAGCATTTATTAAAATGTTGCAGGTCGTAATGATAACGTTTTACTATCCAAATTCAGTGTTTTGAGGATACCAGTAACTTTTGAAGAGTTTAGAAATGCAGAATCAGTTCACCTTTGCCAAATAAATGTTCAATATGGTGGGCCAAGAAGTTGCCCAGAGTTAAATTAAGTTAAAATTTAATTATAAGTAACATGTTAAAAATGAAAGCTAAATAAACTATGTATTTATGGTACCCAAAGTTAGCTTGATATGAAATTTCATCTTACACTTAGGCACAGATTATGGATGGAGAGGCAGAGGAAGGCCAAAGAAAAGATGGATGGATTGTGTGAATGATATGAAAGAGAAGGGAGTGAATGATAGCGTGACGGTTGACAGGGGAGAATGGAAGAAGAAAACGTGTTGCACCTACCGCAAGTTATATGGGATAAGGTCAGGAAGATGGTCATCATCTTCTTTCTTAGGTACAGATTAATAACTTAGGGCTAATTTGACCAAAGACGGATATCTTACCCGTGGAATAAAATAGACGACTGACAGTTTTTGTATAGAGAAACTGTCAAAAACTTAAAGTTTGGTCGAATTCACCCATAGTCTTATTGATCTTTGTATGTGGTATTCTACAGACTTTCAAACGCCATTATAACGCCACCGACTCGGCTAGGTCGTGCGATGGGCTGAGTTTTGTTTTTGCAAAATCAAAATGGCGGATTTTAGATGTCAATAAGTAAGTAGACAATAAGAGAGTACTATGACCAACTGACTGAAAAATATACTAAAAGGATCAAAACAAGATCACTTTTCAAGCAGTGTGATGTCTGGGATGAACTAAAATAACTGGTAGGTACTTACTCAATCTGCCTAGCCTTTTCCCAACTATGTTGGGGTCGGCTTAAAGTCTAACCGGATTCAGCTAAATACCAGTATTTTACATGGAGTGACTGCCTATCTGACCTCCACAACCCAGTAACTGGATAATACGATAACCCTTGGTAAGACTGGTTGTCAGACTTTCGGGCTTCAGACGACCTGTAACGACTGTCAATGATTCACGGTTGACAGTCGGGACCAACGGCTTAACGTGCTTTCCGAGGAGATATGTAAAGATGTTCACCCATCCACGGACCAACCCCGGCAAGCGTAGCTTAACTTGATGCGGCTATTATTACCTAGCCACGAGCTCCTCAATAACTGGTACTTACTGCTCTTAAATATTATCACATTCATCACTAGCGTTGTTTTATTTCAGGGTGCATTCAGTCATTGTAACTCGGTGTATCCGAATGAAAATGTGCTTGAAAGAACTTAATCTGAGTATAGTGCCAATGTCGATACGATTCAGTCTTGATCAAATCGAGGCTTTCAATCTGTCGATACAGTTTCGGTGAAAGTATTGAAGCTACAATAATGGTATGAGTTTTGTGAATGCAACATTCATTGTGCGCTTTTATAATTTGTAACGATATTATCCACGATAATATCGTTAATATTATCGTGGACGCGACGTCCTCTATAAAATGTATGGAAATACGTGCACGTGGACGCTAAAAGCATAATAGCATAGTCAGCCTATAATGTCCCCACTGCTGGGACACAGGCCTCCGCTCTTCGAGAGGGAGCGGGCCGTAATCTCCCACGCGTGCCCAGTGCGGGTTGGTAGATGTCACATGTCTTCGAATTTTTGATTCTATGACATGCCGGTTTCCTTACGATGTTTTCCTTCACCGTTTTGAGAGCAGGGGTGAAGAAATTATTTACAAATAGTAGAGCGGCTGTCTAGGTTCGAAGTTCGAACCCACGACTGGGGAACTCGAAAGTCGGGGCCGTTACCACTGAGCCACCAATGCTCTCAATCTAAAAGCGTCTTTATATAGTTCAATACATTTTACTTCTCTGTGTTATCGTGATGCCGTGACGTGGATGTCCACGATAATATCACCACGTTAGGAATTATAGAGGGTGTAATTGAATTCACGGGCATCCTTTTAATTTAAAGGGTCATTGTACTCAAAATTATGAACAACTTTTACTATAGGGCCAAACCTTAAATCGCGAAAAAACATGAGGGGCCATTCCCGTATTTTTAACAACGTTCGCAAACTCATCTCAGTCTCAATCTGTCAAAAATTGTATAGCGTACGCTTTTACCTACATTTTTGACATTTGATTGTCGCTGGCATGAGATTGCGGCTTTAATTTGAACGTTTTTAGGTTCGAGAATTGGCCTTCAGGTGTTCCCTAAATTTTGACGAGTTATACAAACATAAATGTAGGCAACAGCAGATTTTATTTCACGATCTCAGGTTTGGTCCCATAGTAAAAGTTGTTCATAATGATGAGTACAATGACCCCTTAAAAGGATGCCCATGAATTCAATTTAACCCTTTAAAAGCGCATATTGGCTTCTACCCATAGGTAAGACTTCAGGTCTTTATTTACTGTATGTAAGGTTGCCATACTTTATAACTATTACACACATTTTTGAACCGGACTGCAGTCATAACAGGTTGCAGTGGTGACCACTAACTTCTACCATACTGCCACAATTTGGTCAGAAATTACAAATGCCTAAAATAATATTCCTGCTTATTATTTTGATAAGTGAACCCAAAAAGGTTTTGTCCACCGTTTTAAACATCATGGTTTAGGGATCTGTGTACTGTGTTAAATTAATTTAATACATATTAAACGTTTTTTTAACAAGACGGGTGTAGGTGTGACGTATTTTTTGTATTAATAACTCCAAAACGTCTAAACATTTCATTAACATTGTATTTTCTTTGTCTTCAGGTGGGCGGCGTGGTCGGCAATGGGATGCTTCGGCTCGCCAGGCGGCAAGAGCAGCGAAGACGACGCCAAGAAACAGAAACGGCGCAGCGATGCCATCACCAAGCAGCTGCAGAAGGATAAACAGGTGAGGAGCACATCTATGGATGTACCTAAATACCAGAATTTTACATGGAGCTACTGTCTATCTGATTTCCACAACCCAGTAACTGGGTAATACGATACATTTTGGTAAAACTTGTCAGACTTTTGGACTTCTGACGACCCCTAACGACTGTCAAAGTTCCAAGAATGACAGCCGGACCAACGGTTTGAACGTGCTTTCCGAGGCACGGAGGGTTTTGGTTTGTTGGGGGTGTGGTGTGTGATGTCACCATTCCACGGACTTCGTTTTCGCTTAGCGTTCTTTCTGACTTTTTTTTCTTTTTGTTCGGCTCCTACCTAAGGGTCCTAGCGTGATCTAAATAGCCTACAGCCTTCCTCAAGAATTGGGCTAATAGGTGCAAAAATATTTTTTCAAATCCGACTGGTAGTTCCGGAGATTAGCGCGTTCAAACAAAAAAACCAAACTCTTCAGTTTTATTTTTAGTATAGAATATAGATTAGCAAGCAGGAGAATTCTGCTCCCATCGTTTGTGACACTTTAAGTACTCCCTTAGGTCTCACTATGTTAAAATACCACTATTACAAAACCTTACTACCCAAGCATTACTTAAAACTAATTTAAAGCCATTCGATTGTTTGAACTGGCATACAAATTTTCTAGTTTGTTCCCATAGCTGGGACACAGGCCTCCTCTCTGTGAGACTTCAGTTGTGTAGTGTAGTGGGACCATGTGGGCCCAGTGCGGATTGGCAGATGACACATATCTTCGAATTTTTGGTACTAGGACATTTCCTCACGATGTTCTCTTTCACTGTTTTGAGAACAATGGTTATGAAATAATTAACACAAAGAAATTTGCCTGCTTGGAATCGACCCTACGACCTGCAACTCCACCACTGCCCGCTGCAATATAATTACATTTAGAACTAACACTCTCCTTGTCCACATTTCAGCTATATCGCGCGACGCACCGGCTCCTCCTACTGGGCGCGGGCGAGTCCGGGAAGTCGACCATAGTGAAACAGATGCGCATCCTGCACGTGAACGGCTTCTCGGACAAAGAACGCCGCGAGAAGATCGAGGACATCAAGAAGAACATACGAGATGCTATACTTGTGAGTAGCCACGGGATGTATTATATCTGTAGTCCCTATTGCACGAGACTGTCGAAGTGTCGGTGTACTAGAGATACACCTCTGCTTATCTCTACGGGGATTATAGGCGTGATTTTTAATTTGACGGAATTCTGACATTTCAGAAGTGTTGCCAATAATAAAACGGTCCTACTAAAAACGGAACGCATTTAAGCGAAATTAAAAAAAAACCTTTCTTGAATTTAATGTTCAGTTAGAAAAACTAAAACTTAAAAATTGACTGATAATTTTAAAATGGTAATCGGATTTTTATATCAAATTATTGAAGTTACAATAAGGTAAGATAATTAAGCGGGGTTTATTATTGGTTAGGTATTTGTGGAGATAAATAAACATTTTTTTTTTTAAATAATTTTGGCTCATAGGAATCCCTGTCCACTAATCCATAGGTTACAAACCTTTTTTAAGAATAAGAATATATTTTTGTTTTGTAAAATCTTCGCTTCTTGTAACTACAGACAACGATGAAGATATTAGTGATAATGATACCTAAATAAATATTTAAATTTAAAAAAACATGTTCTTTTACTCTTTTTTTCCATTTAGCCATATAAAATTAATATTTTAGTTAGTGTGATTGAATGCACAGAACAAACACTATTTACATTGTCATATAGTTAACTTGATCTCATTCTCTTTCATAATTTTTGCTATTTTTATTTAAATCCAGAAAATTTTAGTTATTTATCTATCTTATAAAAAGGACAAGACAGAAAAGGTTTAGGATATTTGAAGTGTCAAAAAATTACAGCTGTCAGAATTCCGTCGAATTATAAATCAGACTGTAATAAACTACGATTATTACATGATTTAAGATAAGTTTTGGCAAAAAAAGCGGTTTTAAAAACTGTGTAACCCTTTCACCGCTTACGTTGGATTAATCCGACAAATATTTTTGTGTCCATTTCGCCAGGGTCATATATTTACGACCAAATACCACAGACCTGTTTTTATTTATTTAATTAAGTACGTTGTATTCAGTACACTGTGCCGGGCTCTGGGGGCACGACAACTGATATGAAGTCGGGTGGTTAAAATATTAAATAAATGCGTCAGACCATAATATCAATGGCTGTCCCATAAGCAGATTGCTTGTATAACTACAGTCTGATTTATAATTCTTTCTTTTTTAATTTATAATTCAGCTGTAATTTTTTGACACTTCAAATATCCTAAACCTTTTGTGTCTTGTCCTTTTTATAAGATAGATAAATAACTACAATTTTCTGGATATAAATTAACAAAAATTATGAAAGAGAATGAGATCAAGTTAACTATATGACAATGTAAATAGTGTTTGTTCTGTGCATTCATTCACACTAACTAAAATATTAATTTTATATGGCTAAATGGAAAAAAATAGTAAAAGAACATATTTTTTTTTAATTTAAATATTTATTTAGGTATCATTATCACTAATATCATCATGGTTATCTGTCTGTAGTTACAAGAAGCGAAGATTTTACAAACAAAAAGATATTCTTAAAAAAGGTTTGTAACCTATGGATTAGTGGACAGGGATTCCTGTGAGAGAAAAATAATTACCTTACTAATTATTGTAACTTCAATAATTTGATATCAAAAAATCTGATTACCATTTTAAAATTATCAGTAAATTTTTAAGTTTTAGTTTTTCTAATTGCACCATTAAATTCAAGAAAGGTTTTTTTTTTATTTCGCTTAAATGCGTTCCGTTTTTAGTTGGACCGTTTTTTATTGGCAACACTTCTGAAATGCAAGAATTCCGTCGATTTAAAAGGAGACTGTAAATTAATTATTATACTGCAATCATAAATCTGACATCCAAGCCCAAAGATTGCCATGTAGATTGATATCTGACAGTGTTGCTAGTGATAACTACTTCTGGGTTAGCTGTCACCATAACTAGATTCGATAAACTGAAACCTAGGAATACTCTATGATAAATTACTGCAAAACTAAAAACTTGGTTGAAATATTGACATCATCCGCTCTGCGAATTTACTATTCTTGTTTAGAACTCTCCCATTAATAAGCAAAGATTCAGTTTATGGTGAAATGGGTCCCAAACAAGATATTTTGACGCTCTTCGGCAGCACGCAAACTACAAATTTGCCTTATTCTTTTTCATGATTATGAAAATTGAGGATTTTTCTTAAGTAAATTATGAAAAAAATCGCAGTTTCCTTAAAATTTGCATTTTTTATGAAAAAAAAAAAAAACTGTTTTATTTGATTGTAATTAAAGCAATTTCAATAAAATTTCGTCTACACGTTCAGCATAAGGACATAAAGGATTATGGGTTTATTTTAATATAACGGAGCATAGTTATACAGGGTGTATCAAAAAGCTGTGATCAAATTAGTGGGTGTGCTACCGACTATCAAACTGAACAACCTTCTCCATGGGCCCAACATCCTAATCGAGAAAAAATTATCAGCCATTCCATATATTTGGGTCGAGTAGATATTGAAGCTTTGTACGGGACAGCTGATTATTTTTTCTCGATTACGATGTTGGTCCCATAGAGAAAGTCGTTCAGTTTGATGGTCTATACCACACCTTTCCGATACAGCCTGTATTAGCACAGATTCAGTCTCTGTAACTAATGTAATAACGTGTCATGTTCTAGACAATCACGGGCGCTATGAGCACCCTAACGCCGCCCATACCGCTTGAAAAGCCTGAGAATAAGGCGCGCGTCGACTATATACAGGTATGTTATGATTGTTACTTTGTAACTACCACAACAAGCAGTTCTATTGTAAACTGTACATTCATAGAACAAGGCCGACGTATCTTGGCGAGTCCGAACTTCGCGCAGAAGGCTGCGCAGTAACATTTTTAGGAACCAAATGATGACATAAGGCGAGTGTGAGTGAGAGAACATGCGCAAGAGTGTAGCCCTTTCTAACGCCCAGAGTCTAAAGAATTCTTAACCGGAGTTTATTTGATGCTGGTGTTGGTTCGATATCTTGACACATGGCATCTCAGTTAGGCAGAAATTTGATGTACTTTTGTCGAATCAACCTAACCAATGCTGCCTTTTTAAGAACTATTATAGAGGTATGAGGAACAGGGTGTAAAGTTCACTCATCCTCCATAGAAAAGGGAGGATCCTCCGACCAGACGGGTGTTGTGTCTGGTGGGCAACAGCCCGACGGTTGATGTCGGGACGTTGTATACAGGGTGTCCAAGAACCTGGCGTCCAATTCCCACGATGCCCCAAGTTCTAACAGTACTCAGAAAAATATTTTAAAAAATCCACCCCATGTACTTACAGAATTATACTGATTTCAAAAAAAAAGGGGAAATGAGCACCCTGTGACATACTTTTGAATGCTGTGACTGCTAATGCTGATAATTTCGATATTTCTTGGAGGTTTTGTAATCTAGGGTATTGCTGTGTCTAAATAGAATGTAAAAATAATGTACTTATTGTACCATTTTAAAATAAAATATTATTTTAACTAAAGGTGATATGGAAAACTATTGAATTTCGCAACTTTGACCGACTGTAGTGTAAAAAAAATGTACCAAAATAGTATGGCAAGTGACGTCAAATTTTGACGCGTTTATTCCTCTTTTTAAAAAGGTATAATACTTACACATTAATTTGAAAAAAAAAAATTTTTGATAATATTTTTACTCAACAACCCAATTTTTACGATGTCTAACAGAATTCTTAGAAAGAAAAATTTACGACGAATTGAATCTAACCTCTAAAGAATTACTATTGTATGCTCATAAAAATAACAACAGGCCTCTCAAAAAACAGGTTAGACCGTAAGGGACGGTATGTGCATGCATCTCACCATAGTGATTCGTTATTACAACAGGAGGGAGCAAGACAGAAACTATCTTTGCGATATGCTGGTTCTTCTTTATGGTACCCCATTATTCAGGTAAGAGTGAGGGAGAAAAAGGTTAGAGGTGCGAGTGAGATAGATAGTGACGCTATCTGGGATCGTGCTATTTAGGATAACAGTACGGTCAGTACGCGTCACTGCCTCCTGCCGTTACTACGCACCTCTCTCTTATTGTTACCATTGATCACGTACTACGATTTAAAGCTTTGTTTATTGGACTCGATTACTCTTTGTGCTCTGGACTTTGAAACGAACTCTTTACGACGACCTTTGCCTGTGTTTGGACAGTTTGTGTTTTGTGTGTGCTGCCATGGCGACCTACACTCCGCAAGAATACGCAAATATGCACTACATTTATGGAGAATGTAGAGGTAATGGACGAGCTGCAGCGAGACTTTACAGAGAAAGGTATCCGAGGGCTACGCGATATCCCGACCATCGAGTTTTCATTAATGTGCACAGATCACTATGTGACGGGCGGTTCCCCAATCAAGTAGCTGGTGAAGGACGACCCGTAAATGACTTCATACGCGATGAAGTTTTAGAGGCGGTGTCGGCAAATCCAAGCATCTCTGTGCGAGGAATAGAAGCTGATACGGGGATACCGAAGAGCACAGCACACAGTATTCTCCAAAAAGAAGAATATCATCCGTACCACGTACAGCGAGTGCAAAGTCTTTTACCTCGAGACTATCCGAGCCGAGTCGCGTTTTGTGAAACAATCCTGCAAAAACATCGAGAAGACGAAAACTTTATCGACAAAATTTTGTGGTCAGATGAATCAACATTTAAGAAGGATGGCTACATGAACTACACAACTTGCACGAGTGGCATGTGGAAAATCCGCACTTGATGCGAGAAGATAGATCCCAGTACCGGTTCAAAGTGAACATGTGGACCGGTATTCTCTGTGGGAATATTATTGGTCCATTTGAGATGCCCGAGAATTTGACTGGCGAATCATATTTAAATTTTCTTCAAAATGATTTGCCAAACTTACTAGAAGAGACCCCACCAGATATGTGGTTCCAACACGACGGCTGTCCAGCACATTTTCGCGTATCCGTTAGCGAGTTTTTGGACGAGCAATACCCGAACAGGTGGATTGGGCGATCAGGAACAATCCCGTGGCCAGCCCGCTCACCTGACTTAAATCCGCTGGATTTTTTTTTCTGGGGAACTATGAAGGAGCTCGTTTATGCGAAGCCCATTAATGACATCGCTGACCTTCGTGAGAAGATAACACAAGCAGTGCAGGTGATACGTCAAAAAAGTTACTCGCGAAACATAAAGCGGTCCTTTTTAAGGAGAGTGAGAGCTTGTATTGCCGCGGGTGGTCAACATTTTGAACATTTATTGTAATAAAATATCTTTAAACTAACATTCTTTGCTTTTATTCTACTGGGAACCCATCTACCTGTGTGTATTTCCTTCTTGCTCACTCTTGGAACCGAAGTAAATAATAGTAGTAACATAACAGTTTCTAAGATAAGAAAGGGTCCGACAGTTACCGTTAGTAGGTAGGGACTTCGTAAAAATTGGGTTGTTGAGTAAAAATATTATCAAATTTTTTTTTTTCAAATTAATGTGTAAGTATTATACCTTTTTAAAAAGAGGAATAAACGCGTCAAAATTTGACGTCACTTGCCATACTATTTTGGTACATTTTTTTTACACTACAGTCGGTCAAAGTTGCGAAATTCAATAGTTTTCCATATCACCTTTAGTTAAAATAATATTTTATTTTAAAATGGTACAATAAGTACTTTATTTTTACATTCTATTTAGACACAGCAATACCCTAGATTACAAAACCTCCAAGAAATATCGAAATTATCAGCATTAGCAGTCACAGCATTCAAAAGTATGTCACAGGGTGCTCATTTCCCCTTTTTTTTTGAAATCAGTATAATTCTGTAAGTACATGGGGTGGATTTTTTAAAATATTTTTCTGAGTACTGTTAGAACTTGGGGCATCGTGGGAATCCAGTTGGACGCCAGGTTCTTGGACACCCTGTATATTATGCCAGTCGCGCGGTAAACTGTGCTGGCGCGATGCAGGATTTGTGTGACGTCAGGTCTTTGATGCGTAGTTCGCTTGTAGCGTTGTAGATGCCGCCACCTCAGAAACTGTCCATTCTTTCTGCTTTTAGCGGCATGAGGGGGAAGCTTATCCAATCAATAGTGCAAATATTTTCTACTTATCAAGGTTTGTAGTAGGATTGACCTAGAGTGCGACAGATGTACTCAAGTATCGTTGCTATAAAGCAGTGGTTCCCAACCTTCTCTTGACCAGGGACCACTTTGTTTTCTTTGTTGTTAGCAGGGACCATGATGTACAGTCAGCGTCAATAATATCGGGACGAACAGACTGTTCAAAATGATCTAAACAACTATGAAAATTAAATATTAACTCAATGACACAAGGAATGTTTCAGAATGAAGACCGTACACGACAACTGTCATTCTGACCAGACCTTTATCCAATTGAGATAAAGTTTAATTTTCTTAGTTGTTGAGATCATTTTGAACAGTGTGTTCGTCTCGATATTTTTAAAAATAAATAAATTTTTAGAAATAAACTTTAATCAAAAATTCAATAATAACATGCAGTAACAATATTATTTTAATAGAAAACATAATATTTTTAGTAGAAAGTTAAATAAATTAGTTAAACCCGTACCAACTGGCAAAGATCCACGAATGACAGCTGGGGCCAACGGCTTAATATGCTTTCCGAGGCACGGAGGGGTCTAGATATGTAAA
Source organism: Cosmia pyralina (assembly GCA_946251885.1). Taxonomy (NCBI): domain Eukaryota; kingdom Metazoa; phylum Arthropoda; class Insecta; order Lepidoptera; family Noctuidae; genus Cosmia; species Cosmia pyralina. The sequence goes on along the minus strand of OX276362.1, from coordinate 10,354,179 downwards.
GATGGTGACCCATCCCAGCGTAGCTTAATATGGTTGGTCGACTCCTGCGGCTGTTATTACTTAGCCACAAACTCGCTTGTTGCACTTTTTGAACCCGCTTCACAAAAATTTGCTAAGTTGGAGAATACTTGCCCACAACCCTGGATGCCATCACCGCAGGAGACGTACGTAACGACAACAATGTAAGTATAAGTAGGTATTTACCGACTTAGTTCTTTCACAGTCATTTTACCTCTGACTGTATCACTATTGCTAGGGCTTAATCTGGTTGGTCGACTCTTGCGGCCGTTATTATTTAGCCACGAGCCTCTACTTACAGACGACATATTCTAATATGATTACTATGTAAACATAATTTATGACGTTATATATGACGTTATATTCTGTGTTCCAGGACGTCGCGTCTCAGCCCGACTTCGATTACCCAATGGAATTCTACGAGCACACAGAAGCGCTCTGGAAGGACCTGGGCGTGCAGCGCACCTACGAGCGCAGCAACGAATACCAGCTCATCGACTGTGCCAAGTAGTACGTACCCGCTGCAAATGCGTTCTAAATAACCTTACAGAGAGGTAGACTGAAGCTCAGGGGGCCAACCACCACTTCTTAAAGCAGTATTATTTTAATGTTACTTCAGTGTGAGAAAGAGATGGAGCTACACAGGACGTCTAGCTCCATCTCTTTCCCACACTCATGTAAGATTAAAATAATACTGCTTTAAGAGGTGGTGGTCTAGCTCCTGGTTTCCTAAAGCGATAAACGGGCCACAATAACGGCTGTCCAAATACTGGTGAAAATGCCAGGTTTTCATGACGGAACCGCTTTCCTAGGAAACCAAAGCTTAAGACAGCGGTGAACAGTCACACAATAACGGCCGTCCAAATACAAAGAGTTTTTTGACGCCTTAAGGACGCTGCGCTGTTACAAATGGGTAGTCAAATCATTATTTTTTTACACAAAAGTATGTTTATTAAATAAAATGCTTTGCATTCTGAAAATGTTTTTTGGCCGAATTGTTGATAGATGTGCATGGTACGATTCTGAATTATAAATATAATTTTAGATAGGTACAGTTTGTCAATCAATCTGCCTAGCCTTTTCCCAACTATGTTGGGGTCGTTTTCCAGTCTCACCGGATGCAGCTGAATACCAGTATTTTACATGGAGCGACTGCCTATCTGACCTCCACAACCCATTAACTGGGTAATACGATACCCCTTGGTAAGACTGATTGTCAGACTTACGGGCTTCTGACGACCCGTAACGACTGTCAAAGATCCACGAATGACAGCTGGGACCAACGGCTTAACATGCTTTCCGAGGCACGGATGAGTCTCGGTATGTAAAGATGGTCACCCATCCACGGACCAACCCCGGCAAGCGTAGCTTAACCTGATGGATCGACCCGTGCGGCTGTTATTACTTAGCCACGAGCTCCTCTACAGTTTGTAAATAAATGTACCGAAGTAAACATTTTCAGTTCGGTACATTTATTGACAAATTGTACCAATCTGAAATTATATTTATAGTTCAGAATCGTACCATGCACATCTATCAACAATTCGGGCAAAAAACATTTTAAGAATGCAAAGCATTTTATTTAATAAACTTACTTTTATGTAAAAAAGTAATGATTTGACTACCGATTTGTAACAGCGTCCTTAATGTCAAATACTGGTGAAAATGACAGATTTTCATGATGGCCGTTATAATATGACGGAACTGCTTTCCTAGGAAGCCATAGGTGCCGCTGCGACAAATGACAAAATTAATGATGAAATGACAGTGTTATGCCACACGGTGCGTTTCGTCGTCATGCGATACCACACCACACGAGAGATGACCAGTCTCAACTGACGGCGCCCGATCACGAACATGACGCGTGGATCAGCACCATCCAGCTCAACCATTTTGTGGGGAACTGAATGATCCAACACACGCACCACATTTATGTCAGCATCGCAAATCATACGAAATAATATTAGTTATTAATACTGTTACCTCTTCGTTCCAGTTTCCTGGACCAGGTGCACATAATAAAACAGCCGAACTACACGCCGACGGAGCAGGACATCCTGCGCTGCCGAGTGCTCACCTCCGGCATCTTCGAGACGCAGTTCGTCGTCGATAAAGTCAATTTCCAGTGAGTTTACATTCAATACATTTTATAATCACCATCATCTTTAATATATAAAAAGAAAAGTCCTAACTGACTGACTCATCAACGCCCAGCTCAAACCATTGGATCTAGAAAGCTGAAATTTTGCACAGAGGTTCCCTTTATAATTTAGATAAGGAATAAGGAAGGATTTCTGTTCTCGTGGGATATTTTCCGACATCCCCGCGGGCGAAGCCGCGCGGGAAGTGCTAGTGCATAAAGACGTCCACTGAGGGACATAGGCCTTTCTCAAGCGTCGCCATAACGTCTGGTCCAGTGCTTCTCGCATCCATTAGATTCCTGGGATCTTCACAAAGTCATTTATTATTAAACTAGCTGTGCCCCGCGACATTGTTCGCGTGGAAGTCGTTAGATACACAATATACATATGTACTAAAATAACAGAAACATTTTAATAAAACTCTCTCGTCCCCCGACCCGCCGCGTTAGATCGCCTGCCCACGCTATTAATTGTTTACAATTTCATGGGTTCAAAATTATTGCGCGGAACCCTAATTCTTTTTCTAAATTAAAAATAGCCTCAAATACTCCGTATAACATCAGCTATCTGCCAGTGCAAGTCCCGTCAAAATCGGTCCAGGCATTTCGGAGATTAGCCCGGAAAAAACAGACAGATAAACAAAAAAGAAACTAAAATTAGTTTTTTTTGTTTTTTGTTATTGATTAGTACCTTAGATACTATGTATTTAATATAAAGCTGTTAAAAATAAAAAATAATAAATAATTTTATTAACTTCAGTTGTACACTAACACTTATCTTAAAACTATTCAACGTTTCAACAATGGAAAAGAGTGTTTTCGATGAACTCTGGCACCCAAAGTAAGATTTAACTTTGTTACTTTGTTATTTTGACACTTCAATTTTATTTATTTATTTGTTTATTCATTGGTCCACATTGTGGTAGGGTATCCGGACTCGCGCGTGGAAGAACGGAATATATTGGCCCCTGGCATCATTATACTGCCACGCCGTATTTGGACGAGTTCTTATATTCTATTTATAAAGATGTAAAAATATCGTAAAATACAAATCTAAATTGTCAAATCTTCCAGCATGTTCGACGTAGGCGGGCAACGCGACGAGCGACGCAAGTGGATCCAGTGCTTCAACGACGTCACAGCCATCATCTTCGTGACGGCCTGCTCCTCCTACAACATGGTGCTGCGCGAGGATCCCACGCAGAACCGGCTGCGGGAATCGCTCGACCTCTTCAAGAGCATATGGAACAACAGGTATTATCAACTGCCATTATATTCATCAATTTGTTGACCTTATCCTATTTTGTTAAGTATATAGAGGCATGAGGAACAGGTGTAAAGTTCACTCATCCTCCATTGAAAAGGGAGGATCCTCCGTCCGGACGGGTGTTGTGTCTGGTGGGCTACTGCCCGACGGTTGATGTCGGGACGTTGTATATATGCTATAGTCGCGTGGTAAACTCTGATTGCGTGATGCAGGATTGCGTGACGTCAGTGTGACGCGTAGTTCGTATGTGGCGATGTAGATTCCTTGTGTGACCTGGTACTTGTTGACAGGCCTACATTGTCATAACTGATAACAGTTATGACAATGTAGGCCTATGGTATATTTATATATTTATTTGAAAACATTTTTTAGGCCAATTATTTTTATAAGTGTAACCGTGGAGTTTGTTGCCGGCTCTTCTGCAGGAAACGGCCAATTTGGAACCATGCATTTAGCTTCTTACGTTTCATAAATGCCCATGTAGGTTTATGTGAAATAAAATATTTTGAATTTGCCTAGCCTTTTCCCAACTATGTTGGGGTCGGCTTCCAATCTAAGTTCAAGCAGGTAAATACCAGTATTTTACATGGAGCGACTGCCTATCTGACCTCCACAACCCAGTCACTGGGTATGGACTGTGACGGTGTCAGACTTTCTGGCTTCTGACGGTGCTATAGAATCCGAAGAGCACGCCTTTGACTCGCACTTAAGTGACTGGTTTGAATCTTAACTGACGTGCAATATCAGTATTTAATAGAAGAAAAAAAAAACGATTTCCTAAAATCATAATTATAAAAAAACTGCTGGTGTATCGCGCATACCATACTAGAAATTATGATTTAATTTTAATTTTTTAATGTTAATGCATTCATAATTTTATATTACAGATGGCTGCGCACGATATCCGTGATCCTCTTCCTCAACAAACAGGACTTGCTCGCCGAGAAGGTGTTGGCCGGCAAGTCGCGCCTCGAAGAGTACTTCAGCGAGTTCGCGCGCTACAGCACTCCGCCCGACGCCTTGCCCGATACACGGGACCAGCCCGACGTCGCTAGAGCCAAGTACTTCATCAGAGACGAGTTTCTTGTGAGTAAAGACATGGTTTCAATAGCAGTAAGCTCTTTTTGAAGAAAGTTGCCGGGGAAGTACTACTGACATACATATTTCTGCTGTCAAGCAACGCTTCTGTGTTTCCATGTGAAGGACGCCTGTAGGTGACAGTGTAGCTACAGGCATATATGAGATGTTTTAGCTTTTTCTCGGGAATGGCAACCCGTCTATGATACCCATGGTGTCTATGGTGGCGGTGATCAGTTGCGTGACAGATTGACGCACTAAATATAAATCGTTTATAGTTTGACCGATACCGCTGTACCGCGCCTTAGGTAAGAGTGCTGCGAGACGGGGGGGCAGTGTAGGCCGCTCATTCGTCAACGCCCACGTCGTCCCGCTGCTCATTCGTCGGCGACCCGCACCCCACGGTACAGCGGTATCGATCAAAGTGCAGCAATGAACCTTATAATTAGTAGACCTTTTTTTGTTGTTTGGAAAATCGTTACTGTTAAGTAGGGGAGAACCAAACAAATGGCTGGGAAGATGATAAGGCGAGAAACGAGGTGAATATTGAGATGACGGCTATTAGATATGCTTGGGGCAAAGGGAAAGACTGTGATACTTATACGCGACTTACGAGTTGTAGGTCGTAGGTTCGAACCCAGACAGGTGCCTTACTTTGCGTAAGTTATTTAATCACCGCTGCTCTCAAAATGGTAAAGGAAAATATCGTGAGGAAACCGGCATGTCCTAGAACAAAAAATTCGAAGACATCTACCAACCCGCACTGGGCCCGCGTGGTAGATTACGGCCCACTCCCTCACGAAGAGAGGAGGCCTTTGTCCCAGCAGTGGGAACATTATAGGCTGATTACGCTTACGCTAAAGGGGAAGACATCTTGTACCGTTCCTAAAATATGAAATAATATGTCTCATAAATGTGTATGTGTGTTCCAGCGCATAAGTACAGCAAGCGGCGACGGTAAGCACTACTGCTACCCACACTTCACGTGCGCCGTCGACACGGAGAACATCAAGCGCGTATTCAACGACTGCCGCGACATCATACAACGCATGCACCTCCGACAGTACGAGCTACTCTAACCGACGCTACAGCGAATAGGTAACCTCTTCATATATTTATTTTTGCGTTTGTGGAGCTCGTGGCTAAGTAATACGGGTCGATCCATCAGGTTAAGCTACGCTTGCCGGGGTTGGTCCATGGATGGGTAACCATCTTTACATACCGAGACTCCTCCGTGCCTCGGACAGCACATTAAGCCGTTGGTCCCGGCTGTCATTCGTGGATTTTTGACAGTCGTTACGGGTCGTCAGAAGCCCGAAAGTCTGACAATCAGTCTTACCAAGGGGTATCGCATTACCCAGTTACTGGGTTGTGGAGGTAAGATAGGCAGTCGCACTATATAAAATACTGGTATTCAGCTGCATCCGGTTCGATTGGAAGCCGACCCCAACATAGCTGGGAATAGGCTAGGCAGATCGATTGCCACTGGCTTCGCCCGTGACAAGGTCGGAAATAAAAGTATCCTATGTGTTAATCCAGATTATAAACTATCTGTGTGCCAAATTTTATCCAAATCCATTCAGCCGTTTTTGTGTGAAAGAGTAAGACATCCATCCTCACAAATTTTCGCGTTTTCGTTTCTTACGTAGGAAGTAGGATAGGATTAGAAGCCTAAAATGAGCACAAAGTCATCATCTACCTAACTTTTATCCAACTATGTTGGGCTCTGCTTCCAACCTCACCAAAAGCAACTGAAAACCAGTATTTTACATGGAGGGACTCTCTTATGACCTCCACAACCCATTAACTGGGTAATACGATACCCCTTTGTAAGACTAGTTGTCAGTCATTCGGGCTTCTGACTACCCGTAACGTCTGTCGAAGATCTAGGAATGACAGCCGGGACCCCCAGCCAAACGTGCTTTTCGAGGCACGGAGGTCTATGTTCTATGTCAGAAGTTTTGTATCCCGCACTTATTAGTCCTTCAAGTGGACCATTGTGCGTCGGCCAGGGCACTTTACTTCACATGCTAATTATTGTTCGACGTTATCAAAGCGACAATTTTCTGAGGCGCTGATGTTTAAAATGAGGCCAAAATCATGACTACGAATATTTCTTTATAAAAATTAATAATTAACGTTTCTTTTCTAGATAAAGTTCGTGCGAAGGCTCGGTAGGCCCGCAACGCAAATGTCCCGATCAGCAAAACATACAACGTACAGCCGTGAGTCCCCTCGTAACTTACCGCCGTAACGATAGCGCTTCGTGACGATTCTATCATTGTTTCGTGACTGACGAAATGTTTCCGTGAATCGATGACATAGTTGCTAGATATAATTGCCATTTTTTGTGGGGAAATGATACGCAACTAACTTATATTACAAAATAAATAATGTACTAGTAATATTTTTTTTACTTTAAAATCTCGAAGTCTCCCAAGATCTCGAATATTTTGGAGGAAATGGGGTTTTAGCAGCTTATCCCTCGAAATACAGTAATTTTGGAACAAAAACGGAACGAAATGTAAGATTGTTTTCAATGGTGATTATATTCTAGGCGATTATGAATCGATTACGAAGCGTTTATCGATATATCGCGGCTAGCGATGCTCCCATGGTGTTTCCGAACGTCAGAGTTCCCAAAAAGCTGGCAACTTTAGTCGATTTTATGTGAGAATTTACTAAATATGTATAGAAAATACAACATTATTGTGAATTTCTTCATGAATTTTTTGTAATCTGTAGAATAATGCCATTTGTTTCCTTACTTGTGAGAAGCCATATGCAATGAAGTATCTAATTCTATTCTAAAAGTCTTTTTTCTTGTTACATTATAGTGTGACAAAAATCACTAAAGTACAATGGATCTAGTGGCATTATTATAAAGTACATTATTTAGTTCATCTTTAGTAAGTTGTCACCTTAGTCGATTTTGTGAACGCACATCACTACGTTCAAATTCGAACACGTAGTGCTGTGACGTTGTCGGGTCTATTGGGTTGTGACGCGATTCGACTAAATTCGACTGCTCGATTAGAAGCGTGGAGTTTTCGAATATTCGCCAGTTATGTTTATAATGAATCGATTAATCGATCGGTCTATTTACGTATATTTAATTCAGTTGACACAAAAATGGTACTTATAAGTTGTTCTTAATTCTTATTATTATAATTATTTGCTTCAAGATTCTATTATAAATTGATAGTTGTTGATTTTAAAAACGTTTATTTTTAATTGTAACTTATACATTAAAATCATTGCGATATTCACAGTAAGTGCTGGGTTAGGACAGAGTGTAGTCGAGAACATTTTATTAAATGTTTTAATCGACTAAAATTGTTTGGGAACGGAGAATCGACTAACTTCCCGTGAGCGTTATTTGCAACATGTGTTGATAATCGCCAAAACTGACTATTTAGTGATGTGAAAGGTACTTTGGGTGTATTTTTAGTCGATTTGAAGTTAGTATGAAAGTCTAGATTTTGGTCTATCTAGATTAGACTGGTTCGTGTAAAGGTGCGAGCGACCCGAGTGGGAGGCGGTGGCGACACGACGACGGTACGACACCGACACGAGAAATATTATAAAAGCGGAAACCGTTATACGCATATTTCTGTAAAAAAAAAAAACAAGAAAATATTACAAATAATAATTTCTAGAATTTTCTTAGAAATATTGCTGTTGATTTTACAGAAAAAGTATTAATTCAAACTTTACCTCAAAAAAATATCGTCAGCACACAGTATGAACGTTACCTGACCAAAAATTGATCTGTTAAAGACTACACACACGTTACCGTCGTCGTTCGCGCCGCTCCGCAGCTGATCTAAACGGTTTTATATTAAGGATCATCGATGTTTAGCAACGTCTTGAGGCTAGTTCAATAGTATTCACTTCACTTTCGGGTACATCAGCTTTTTAGGTTTTAAGCTTAACTGGACAAGGTGTGGACTATGCACAGCAAAATGGGCCGTATTGTGTAGTGTTAAAGCCTTTATTCCGTTCCGCGGATAGGGCCTGTATAGCTCTATTTTATCTATCGCATTGGAATAATGAAGGGTCTAATACATCGTAAGATGTTTTTACCCCAAAAATAAAACAGAGAGTGATAGTGAATTTTTAAGTAGAAATAAAAGAATAAATGTGAGCTGGCCTTAATAAAATTCATTTCAGTTGTCTATGGCAATTTGCTTCCACGCACAAGTTTTTTTTTTTACTTTTTTAATTGAGGTGTAGTCCACTTACCTTAACCAAAAATTACCGAGCGCAATCATTTTATGCTCAAATTAGGCCAAATTTTTATTTTATTTATTTTAAAAATAAACCTGAATAAAAATAATAATTTTGTAGTGAAAATATACAATGAAAGTATAGCCATGTTTTTTCTAGATCAAATTAATGATGATTATTTAAATATCTGTATATTTTTGATTACAGAAATTTTTAATTTTATTTTTTTTTTTCCTTTGGAGTATTTTTTTGGGGTGGTCACTGATGTGTTAGTTTCCTTATCAAAGTAAGTAACCTATGAAGAAATAAACTGACTTAGTATCTTTTGTTCACACGGCTACACATCAAGCTATACAATTCCAGTTTACACTGACCTCTCATTGTAAGGAACTCCTATACAATGCGAGATCAGCTTATACTGAAAAAGTATAGCTTGATCTGTAGCCGCGTACTATCAAAGTTGTATACATGTATTTTATAACTGAAATTATTTAAGATGTAAATGGATAAAGAGAATGAGTTTCAAAACATACTGAGTTGTGGAAGCTAAAACCATGGTATATTTATACAACAACCAATTTACAATAAAAAATCGCGACGAATCTAACACACGAGTGCACCTTTATTTAGTTTATACAAAATAGTTTAAAATCGTTTTATTTTTAATTGTTTATCAAATGTACGTCTTCCAATATTGTCTATAGGTTTTTTTTTTTAATTTTAATTTGGTTTTTCTAACTCGTTCATAGCACAATTTTGACTAAAATGTAACAAATAAAAGTGCTTTCGTAGATTTTAACTTAGTTTTTTAATATTTTTTTGTAATGTTGAGCTTGTAGGAACGTAAGGTCCAAAGATCCGACGTATTTAATGCGGCCGGCTGAATATCATTATAGCAGTATTTGAGTTAAAAAAATATTTTCAAAGATTATTACATACTATTTTTTTTTTTCGTTTTAAGATGGACACAATTTTAGCCTTAAGTACAAAGATTACTAACCTATCCTAACATTAATTTACTAAATATAGTTATCATTATTATTTATATAAAAAAAAAATAAAATTGGTTTATGTACTTACTTACATATTGTGCTATTTTAAGAAATATTTTTAAAATACAAAATGATCTATTCTATCGTTATGAATCTTAATGTATTTTTGATTTAGTGTTTTTATTTACCGTTTAAGGTATTGTTGGGCAACTGTTGGGCAACTTATAAGTGGTACGCTTTAATGGCTAAAAGTTTGACGGCAACTATCGTACTGCATTCATTCCACTGAAACATTGTAAAATATCAACGCGATTTTCATAGTAGTTGCGATGGTTTGTTGCGCCACTGTCGCCCAACTGTTGATTGTAACATATTAACCAAGTTTTCACTATTCTGTTTTAAGTGACTTCTAGTTCAGTCATTGGTCACTTTTTAAAGCAATTTGTTTCATGGTTTTATGTGAAATATACTAAAATACTTTAAACGGCAAAATAATTAAATTGTTAATATATAATTTGTTAGAAAATGGTCCTTAATATAAGAAAGTTAAGCTGGAGTTTGTGTTATGTGCCATAATGTAGTGTTGCCAGCGGAAACACCATATCCTATGTTACCATACTAAAAAAAAACTGAATAATTCCTTCCTTCGTATCGTATGTAAAGTAACAAAAATTCGCTATTTTTTGCTTTCTAATCGTAACACTATCGTTATTTTTTTTTTTTAAATATAACTATATTGAAATTGTATTTTTTTTTCTTTTTTGTGTTATATAAGTTTCACTTTAAATGTAAGTAGAAGAGAATATAACGTACATTTAAAATATTAAATGAAAGTATATGTTAATTCATAATGTTGTATGGGGGTTACCACAGGTTTTGACTGCCTGTCAATTATATACGACTTTGATTATGTCGAACGAGCGCGGCTGCATTGGATTACATATTATAAATCTACAATTTTTACTATACACTAGGTCACATCGTCCTGGACTTAAAAGTGATTGCGCTGTGGTAGCCCGTGAAATTCAAATTTTCTTGGGGTATTTGTAATGTGCAGTGTCAGGTTGTATCTTGATCAAAATATGATTCGTGACGTTAAGAAATATGCATTTACATAAAAATCAGACCAATCCGGAGGATGATTTTCATGGTTAAAATTATGTAAATGCATATTTTTCTTACCGTCGCGAATCATATTTTGATCGATACAACCTTACACTGACCAGCAAATTGCAAAAAACGCGAGAAAATTTGAATTTCGCGGGCTACAATAGCGGGTCCACCAGAGATTTAGAGTAGGCTAGATACCACAAGCCATCCGACCAAGCGTGCCTACATGTTTGTGCTGTGCACAAACTTGACGCGACTACTTTAGTTAGTGTTCGATCGCGCCAGTGGCGAGTTGTGTCGTCGAGGATATAAAAAAATCTGTTAGCTCACTAACGCTTAGCGATTGAAACGATTCTGTTTACATTTAGCACATCACTAAATACCTGGGGTGAAGTTATCGTAGGTATAAAAAATATGACACGCTCGGTTTCATACTATCTAATGAACATGCGGTATTTAGCCTACTCTAAATCTCTGGGATCCACCTTAATATTTCAAATACCTGATTACTATACCACCGATGTCAGCCGCGTTCGTACAATCGTGCAATAAGGCGACCTTCCTACCAACAGCATCACTATAGAATCATTGTGTAATTAAAAATTAACATGGCATTCTTTATTATATATGTAATTTAAAAAAAGTACTATTTGGTAGCTATTTAAGTAAGTACTAGCGTAACGCAAAATAAAGTGGAATGCAAAAGTAACAAAAAGTAACAAAAAAAGGTATAATATAATATTGTAGACTGCTGAAGTTTGGGATACTTTCTGTCTTGCAGTGCTACGTGGTAGTCGGATCTGTTCGGACTGAGTAGCGACTTTTATGACTTTCCGACCGAAGCTCCCCCTTTAAATTTTCGACCAAGGGTCGACCTCCCCTTTTTTTTAAGACTTTCAAATTAATCTTCGAAATTATCTTGGATCGCCAAATGACATTTACATAGATTTTTCGGCTTGATTTGTATTTGACTACATTATAAATCGAGTATTTTTAATTTTTTCTAAGTCTTGCAGAATTCATAAAAGAATTTAGGAGACTATTAAAATTCAAAGAATATTTTCTAAAATTGGTGATACAGACACATACACTACTGGATAAATTTCCATATTATATTTTGTTATATTATACATCCATACGTAAACTCACGCCTCCTTCCCATGGGGGTAGGCAGAAACTACAGAACGCCACCTGCTACGATCCTTACATACTCCTTTTGCTGCTTATGGTTAATTTTACATCGTTCTGGAGCCGAAACACAGTAACTCCAGACGAGTAATAGTTACTATTTGCATTGTTAGTTTTTTTAAGACATCTAGTAAAGAAGTTAGAAATTTATCACTTTTTTCTGTCATTCGAGTTAAATTTTAGTAGCGCTTCCACTATTTCTTTCATAAACGCAAGATCGTACGGAACAAGGAAGGGCGGCGGCCAGACTGTAAGCGTGGGGTGGGGTGGTAAGGGGTCGGGGGCTTAGCTTACGGATCATGCTGTCTGATCGATGAATGGGTTTTTCAATGGGTACCGTTCGCATGTGTTGCCGTTTGTCGATACGTTTTACACACACAAATGCATTGATCGCAAGGAAGCGTTACTTCGAGTACTCATTATTTCACAAAAAAACACAATAAATTTAATTTTTCGTGATTTTTTTTATTGTTACTTTTTGAAAATCATAGTCCCAAATGCCAATCGATTCGGCTTCGATGATCGAGTTCGTGGCTTTCGGTTCCAGAATGACCTAAAATTAACCGTGTATGTCCTCCCAGGGCGTCCCCTCCTGGCGTTTCCACTCACATCTGCCTATATTTGTTATATTGTATTTGACCGTCAACTTTTAAAAGTTATGAAAGTCGTGGCTCAGTAAAAGGAACATACTGTCATTTCGAGATCTTAAGGATGCACACGTTTAGTTTAAACTGACTTCAATTGTAGGCTGGGCGCTATGTGCAAGTTTATATAACTAGGTGTAGGAAAGAACAAACACATAACATCACGCCGGGTTTCCGCGTTAATCAAGGGTTGTGCAGAGGTGTACCTATTGTACACCCACAATTTTCTCTTTTCTTTTTTTTTTTGGAAATCAATCATTATGAACCTACAATTTGAATAAAGGAGAATTAGTTAGACATAGTTTCAAATTATCTATCTATTTTATTAATAACGCGGAAGAGTTTTTTGTTTGAACGCGCTAATCTTAGGAAGTACCAGTCGATTTTGAAAAAATATTTTTGCATTTGATAGCCCAATTCTTGAGGAAGGTTATAGGCTATATAATATCACGCTAGGACCCTTAGGAGCCGAGCAAACAAAAAGGTCGAAAAAACGAAGTAATAGTTCGGGCAGGCGATGCGATGCGACGGAGTGGGTCGGGGACAAGAAATTTACGCGGATGATGTCGCGGGCAGGAATTGGTTAAACAATACTTGTGATTGTCAAATTGAATAGGAATGAGGTAATCTCTGAAGAAACTGGCTAAGGGGATATTTGGACCGTAGAGTAAGAAAATGCTTACAGGAAAAACATAAAAAGAGGATTTTTTGCCGTAAAGGGCTTGTTTATATTTTAGAAAATGAAAGAATAAGTACCTAACTAATAATGATCAACTTATTTTTTTTTTTAAAGTTGTTTAATGTAACTAAATTCGTTGAACAACTTTTTTATTTTTATTTTTTTTATTTTCTTAACGTAAACATAACATCACCCTTGTTTCACCGATGGGTTGGGCAGAGGTGCACCTGCAGTGCACCCACATTTCCCCAGTTATTATTTTATCTAGTTATGTGAACTCTAGCACTGGTACAAGCAGCGCCCGGCTAAGCTTTTGATATAAAAGTACACGACTTAGAGAAAAATCACGATTTAATAGAAAAGCACATTGAATTCTAAAACAATTTTCATTATTATTCTAGTTGCGCTTAAGTTGTTGACTATAGCTATTTAGTTGACTAATATTAAACATATTAATTTATAATAAATGCCAGTTTTAAGCTCACAATGTTTTCGGTTGTTTAAACTTCAAAGACTTGAAAATTATACGTAAACAATTTAGTTCCAATTTTTTATATGAATGCAGTGCAGTTCTATAGTCGGGTCATTTAATTCTAATCTTTTCTCACTAATTGTATATATGGCGTTAGCGCATTTTTAGGGGTATTTCGTCCATTTAAATGAGTTTTTGAACTAGGTGTTTTTAAACTAAAGACTAGGTGGGTAAAGTGACAAGTTGTTTTTAAAACTTGCGAATGGTGGTGGAGTAACATCAGTCTTAGATTGAGTGTCAGACGTTAGTGTCTGACACAAGACAGTGCGGAAGTGATCCCCTAAGAAATGTGAACGTAATACAAGTATGTAAACATTGTATATTGCTGTCCTACCCTCATCCCTTTACGATTTAAGTGAACGCAATAACATGTGAGTCATTGTAACGTGTATAAAGGTAGATTAGAACATAATTTTCTATGTTTTTCAATATTTAGATGAAATACTGCCAGTGTCGTGCTATGTCGGAGTTGTAGGCTTTCTGTTCGGTATTTGCTCTCGGGCATATTTCATTTACATATTTTTCATATAATCGTGTTGGGCGCAAACAATATCGACATAGGGATAATAGTTTGTTTCGCGAGCTCGGATCCATCACTAGTAGTATCGTAACGTCCGTTGCCAATAACCAAATAGTATTGAAAGATTCCTCCTTTTTTAATATATCTTCATAGTAGTGTTAAGTGAATGTACTCGCGCACAATGTATGTGAGGAGGTGTCGAGTACCGTTTTCTTTATACAAAGCGCAGCGATCGGCTGCAAATATTTTTGGTAATGTTATACCTTTACCGTTTCGCAAAACTCGCTGATGAATGAAGGCATTTAATTAGTGCTCATAGATTTCTTTCCATTGTAGCACAAAAATAAAATAAAAAAAACGTATTTTTCTCTCAATTTTGGGTAGTTAATTTTTTTAATAGATATTTTATAGCATAGCTCAAACTCACACCTTGTTTAGAATCGGTATTTGAGATCAGCACTTAACATTGTGTTCGTTCACACTGCGGATCATGGTGTATTTACTCGTAATACCTACGTTTAATGATATACTGAAAATCTATATTTTTAACAAATTTAATTTTAAAAATATACCTAATTAATGAAATTCCTAAAGATAAAAATGAAATTTTTAATATTTATGTGTATAGTAGTATACTGCGAGGTGATTATTAAATAACAAACGCTTATAAGTTTTATGTCTCCACAGATTCGTGCAAAGAGAAATATATAATTTACTGTCCATCAAATTAATAATAATCTATAACTGATGTGTACAAAAATCAGTATGTTTCAGGCATTTTGAATCCGACTTAATGTATGTAAAAATAAATGTTGTTTTAAAATGGTCGTATTTCATTTTTCATCACCCGGTACATTATTTACATAACGTCTCTATGTATAATTACTTACATACACATTATATACTAATATTCATACACGCATTTTTCATCAATCCATTTAATTTTGTTACAAAGTTGCAAGTCGAAATTATTCAGCATAAATACCTAACGCTTCTTGCATAATCAGCCTATAATGTTCCCACTGCTGGGACACGGGCCTCCTCTCTGTGAGAGGGAGTGGGCTGTAAACCACTAAACGTGCCCAGTGCCGGTTGGTAGATGTCACATGTCTTCGAAATTTTGGTTCTAGGACCTGTCGGTTTCCTCACGATGTTTTCCTTCACCGTTTTGAGAGCAGTGGTGATGAAATTATTTACACAAAGTGCCTGTCAGGGTTCTAATCTACGACCTAAAACTTGTAATTCTGGGCCGTTACCACTGCTCCCTTCTTGGCAGTCGGGTAAAACTATATAATAAATAAATAATTTATTATATTTTAATTAAAATGGTTCAAAACCAGATTGAATAATTAATAGAAAGTAGTTAAAACATGGAGGAGGCCTTCGCCCTTAAATGGGCACCCAATACATAATGTTAATTGAAAAAGAGATTATTTATTTTATTCTATTTTATTCAATCTAATTAATTAATTTATTTAAAAATCTATTTTTATTTACCTAATTGTTGTTAAAATGCATGTTTAAACTAGAATGAATTATTGATATACAAATTAATATTTTTATATACTTAATGAATTTTTTTTTAATGTAATTTTTATTTTTTGGGAAATAAAAGGCTTAATAATAAAAATAATAAGGAGGAGCTCCACGGGCGCTTCTATCGGGCTCTTCATGAGCCCGGTGTAGATTTCTTAGCGTCCGTATCCTGGCTACGTTTCGGTGACCTTTTCGGGGAAACTGAAGGTTTCGTCTGTGCAATTATGGACGAAGTTATCTTGACGAATAACTATCGGAAATATACAGGGTGTTTGGTGCATCGTTTGCCAAATTGAATTGGCCGAAAGAAGAGGTCATTTGCTATCGCTTCAGGCTCAAGTACTCATTTTTGGCCACACCGGTTTTTTTATTACAACTTTCTAATTTTTATTTTGAAAAAATCCAAAACTCAGCATTAAAGCTTAAATTAAAAAAAAGTTTTAAGTGTAGTCGTCAAATTTCATTTTTATTTACATATGTACTGTTGTATGGCTCTATCAAATTTAAAATTACTTGCCAGTTACATCTAGTTTTTTTTTAATAAATCACAAAGTTTTTGGAAAAATAAAAAATGAACTTAAAACTCAACTTTAAATAGCTATAAAAAAAAAACTAAAAGCGATCGGGATCTTCGAATTATTTTAAAAAGTTCTCTAGTCTATCCCCTTTCCAACGGTATGCAATGTGTTAAAAAACTCTTTTAATATCTTTAATAATTAGCTAAATGTGTAGTCGAGACACATCAGGCTGATATTGGATATTACGTTTAAAACACTAGTTTTCGCATAAATTACATGCTATTAGTAGATAGATACTGTTATCTCACGTCTTACGTAGTCTCTTATCTCGTTCTTACATAGGGAACTTTCCTCGAAATTGAAAAAAAAATACATTATTACAAAAATAATCATTTATTAATAAGTAATTTAATTACATACTAATCTTACAAGAATTAGAATTTCTGCAAACAGAGTTGCCCTTATTATTAGCTGATTTGCCAATTTTCAGTGAAGACAGGTCTTTTGTTTTCCAACATGACGGTTGTCCCGCTCATTGGAGAATAACCGTCAGGGAGTACTTGAATGATGCATTCCCGGACTCATGGATTGGGAGGGATGGCCCTATTCCTTGGCCTCCACGTTCTCCAGACTTAACTCCGTTGGATTTTTACGTCTGGGGACGGGCCAAAGAACTCGTCTACGCCACGGAAGTTGAGACAAGAGATGATTTAGTCCAACGCATTGAGGCGGCTTTCATGACGATCAAAGCAGAAATGCGTTTACGCACCACTACAGTTGAGATAAGACGAAGATGTCGCGCGTGCATACGCAATAGTGGTAGACAGTTTGAACAAGACTTGTAAGATTAGTATGTAATTAAATTACTTATTAATAAATGATTATTTTTGTAATAATGTATTTTTTTTTCAATTTCGAGGAAAGTTCCCTATGTAAGAACGAGATAAGAGACTACGTAAGACGTGAGATAACAGTATCTATCTACTAATAGCATGTAATTTATGCGAAAACTAGTGTTTTAAACGTAATATCCAATATCAGCCTGATGTGTCTCGACTACACATTTAGCTAATTATTAAAGATATTAAAAGAGTTTTTTAACACATTGCATACCGTTGGAAAGGGGATAGACTAGAGAACTTTTTAAAATAATTCGAAGATCCCGATCGCTTTTAGTTTTTTTTTTTATAGCTATTTAAAGTTGAGTTTTAAGTTCATTTTTTATTTTTCCAAAAACTTTGTGATTTATTAAAAAAAAACTAGATGTAACTGGCAAGTAATTTTAAATTTGATAGAGCCATACAACAGTACATATGTAAATAAAAATGAAATTTGACGACTACACTTAAAACTTTTTTTTAATTTAAGCTTTAATGCTGAGTTTTGGATTTTTTCAAAATAAAAATTAGAAAGTTGTAATAAAAAAACCGGTGTGGCCAAAAATGAGTACTTGAGCCTGAAGCGATAGCAAATGACCTCTTCTTTCGGCCAATTCAATTTGGCAAACGATGCACCAAACACCCTGTATTATGAAGGACGGGACGGTTGACGTGTGTCGGGCATGCCACCGTCCGGGTGAGTCCATCAGACATATTATCTCCGGTTGTTCTCGTCTGACTAACGGCGAGTACTTGCACAGGCATAACCAAGTAGCTAGGATTATCTACCAGCAACTTGCTTTGAAATATAAACTAGTCGATTCTGAGGTACCATACTACAAGTATGTGCCCGACCCAGTTCTCGAAAATGACCATGTCACTTTGTACTGGGATCGGTCTATCATTACTGACAGGACTATTGTCGCCAATAAGCCTGATATAGTAGTGATAGATCGGTTAGTGCGCCACGCAATGATCGTCGATGTTACCATTCCACATGACGAGAACCTCGTGAAAGCTGAGAAAGAGAAACAAATAAAATATCTCGACTTAGCTCACGAGGTTGTTGATATGTGGAATGTGAGCTCGGCTGTCATTGTGCCGATTGTCGTAACGGCCAATGGCCTGATAGCCGAAAGCCTCGAACAACACCTCTCGAGGCTATCATTAGGCGGTTGGATCAAGGGCCTGATTCAGAAGGCAGTACTCCTTGATACGGCTCGCATTGTGAGAAGGTTCCTGTCTCTGCAGCCCTAACCACCGGTAGCTTGGACCCTGCTCCCGACACCGGCGGACCTCTATTTTTTTATATTTTTAAATGTTTTTTTATATCCTTTTTTTAAGAAATATTTAAAAATGTAAATAGATAAGAAATAAAATAAATAAATGACAAAATAATAATAATAATAGTTAAAACATATTTTTTCTGTACAACACTTTGGAATCATGCCCTCTGACATGCCAATAAAATCTTCGTCCATTCATCAGCTAAATGATAGTTTTACTAGCTCCAATTTGCGCTTTTATAATTTCTAATGTTACGATATGATCGTGGTCGTCCACGTCCTTAAAATGTATGGAAATACGTGCACGTTATCGTGGACAGAAATTTAAAAGCGTCTTAACACAGGGGAGTAAAATGTATGGAAATACATTTTACTCCCCTGTGTTATCGTGATGCCGTGGATATCCACGATAATATCGTCACGTTAGAAATTATAAAACCGCCTAACAGCCCAACGGACGGCGCGTACGTACTGGAGACTAGAGAGATCGTGAATTCGATAATCCGTTGCACTTTTTGAACAATCAATCTGCCTAGCCTTTTCCCAACTATGTTGAGGTCGGATTCCAGTCTAATAGGATGCAGGTGAATACCAGTATTTTACATGGAGCAACTGCCTATCTGACCTCCACAACCCAGTAACTGGGTAATACGATACCCCTTGGTAAGACTGGTTGTCAGAGTTTCGGGCTTCTGACGACCCGTAACGACTGTCAAAGATCTACGAATGACAGCCTAGACCAACGGCTTAACATGCTTTCCGAGGCACGGAGGAGTCTTGGTATGTAAGATGGTCACCAATCCACGGACAACCCCGGCAAGCGTAGCTTAACCTGATTGATCGACCCGTGCGGCTGTTATTACTTAGCCACAAGCTCGCTCTTTGCACTTTTTGAACCCGCTTCACAAAAATTAGCTAAGTTGGAGAATACTTGCCCACAACCCTGGATGCCATCACCACAGGAGACGTACGTAACGACAACAATGTAAGTATAAGTAGGTATTTACCTACTTAGTTCTTTCACAGTCATTTTACCTCTGACTTTGTATCACTATTGCTAGGGCGACACCAACGGTCAATGCCCATCATCGCCATAAACAACGCGCTTATTATTCCGATGATTATCACGATTAATTGAGTGGTGGACTTGAACGATCAACGTGCTCATTTAATTGGCGCTTATGTTCCTTCCTTGAATTTCAAGATGGACGTTGACGCTGCTACACTGTATTTAATGAATGTCAATTTTTATTATATTATATTTTATTTGGACTATGTAACATGAGGCAACAGGGGCTAGTGTGAATCTTTGGGTTCATTCGAGTAATCGAGTCTAGTCAAACCACGCTGGGGTCGGCGCATTTCATTCATTCATAATTTCATCTATACTTTCTATTTTTATTATAAAATAAAGTCGCTTTTCGTCTCTGTCTGCGGCCGCCTTGTTCTTCTAAACTACGCAACGGATTTTGATGCGGTTTTCAGTATCATTTAGAGAATTTATTCCGCAAGGTTTAATGTGCCAAAAAAAAAAATAGGGCCGCGAATGCCGTAACGTTGTCAAATTATCGCGATAAGTTGTGGCTACACTTACGGTTAACGTCCATCATCTCGATAATCAACGGCATTTCTCGTTGGTGTGGCCCCAGCATGTCAAATGAAAGTGATCTTTATTCTCGTTGTACCTAATAAGATTGCTGCTTTTGTATTAATATTAAAATCAAAGTGATCGTTATTCTCGTTGTAATCAGGTAGCTGGCGGGCTGCTGTCAGAGGTAAAAAAAATTAAAGGAATGTGAAGCCTGATTTAGGGCCTGCGCCCACTGGCGGCACGGTACGGCAGGGGATCCTTCAGCATCACTCACTACATGCAAACGGATTCTGACAGCAATGATGCCGCGGTATCCTTATGCATGCCGCGACGTCCTTAAGCATTATCATTGAAATTACAACTTTATTTTCATACTATAAGTTAATGTTCTTAAGTCGCATAAAAATCCCTTGCCATGTCGTGCAGCCAGTGGACGCCCGCCGCCGGCCACACTGTGCGATTTAATTGCCAATTTCATGCAATAAGTTACAGCAACAATTATAAACCAGGTCTAAACAGTGTTTAGGTGAATACCAAGATGACGACTAATAGAGAAAAGTATGGAAAAAAGGGGGACATGTTGCGCCGACCCCAATTAGATTGCGATAAGGGCAGGAGAATGATCACTGGCAAGAAAAATTGCATCGTGTTTACTTAACTATTATTAAAAAATACGAACTCTATGGTATAGGTATAGGAAGGACATGTTGGCTTCCGGGTTCGATTCCCGAATCGAAAAAGTCTGCCGACCCATGGCAAATCACCCCTCACCGAGGCAGCCGTACCTATTTCTTTTTCCTTGTTCAATTCGAGACATCGAGCATCGACATTCGAGTTGCGTGAAATCACCACGATTTTGTAACACAGTACAGGGCATGTACTACTGTGTTACAAAATCGTGTTTGGCGTCAACCTACGGTTACCCAGAAGAGCGGTGGCCGCCACACAACGGCCGCAGTGACGGCTGTCATGAAAATTATGTCACCGGGGTTTGACTTTACGTTGTAAAAACCTGAGCAAAAACGCTCAGACACACACAACTTTCTTCATAAATAACGTTCCAGTGATTTGTGCTCAATTTATGGAAAGACTTCCGTTATTACATGGGACATTCACTTTGGGAAGTTTCGCGCATGCTCTCTCACTCACACTCGCCTCATGTCACCATTTGATTCCTAAAAAATCTTACTGCGCCGCCTTCTGCGCGAAGTTCGGACCTGCCAAGATAAATCGGCCGTACTGTAACTGGCGACATTTGGGTGTACTAAGGTTGCACCTCTGCCCAACCCTTCGGGGAATGAAGTCGTGATGTCGTTAACTAGTGTTTAATTGACGCAAACTGCACACCGTTTTGGTGTACTGTCTACAAAAACGTGATTTCACGAAACCGGGTCCCGAATTGAACACGGAAAATGAAATACGCGTATCGCAGCCCACTACTGGACATAGGCCTGTCCCACTACACTCCAGCCCAGCTAGCGTGCAGATGCAGGGGCCACTGAGGTCCTCACATAGCATCATGCCTGGATACCTCAAACAGGTAGACAGAGGGTAGTAACACTATTTTAACATCTGTAAATGCCTAGGCCATTAAGAGAGTCCACTCCAATGCAGGTCACACATTCCCCTTACCTCTACACAATACAGCAGGCTGTCGTGTTCTTGAATCTGGACGGTAATCGAACTTCATACTCAACGCAATAATGCAGATTGATGAAAAATACTCTCACCACCATGGGCGTCCAGTCTACTGTCAAAAATACTATCTACAATGAAATAAAACTCAATTTTTAATAAAAACCAATTTTATTATTATTAAAACCAAAATTCACACTTTCTGTGTAATTTAAAAAAGAGCACTTCGAAAAGTAACGAGAATTTTATCAAAACTAGAGCTGAAGTAGTGAAACAAAATTACAAATAAATATTATTTACACGTCTATGGCAATACGTAAGGTACGAGACATCTTTGGGCTTGCCCTTTAGCAAATAAAATGTCGGAAAAGATAATAATTATTTTAAAAGCATTAAATTACGTCTCATGAATCATGGCCGGTCTGAACTTCGCGCAGAAGGCGGCGCGGCGGCGCAATAACATTTTTTAGGATCAAACGTTGATTTTAAGGAGAGTGTGAGTAAGAGAACATGCGCGAAAGTTCGGAGCCTATCTTTGGTCCAGATGAACAGGGTATTAACTCAAAAAAACCTATTATTCAGGAGAGCGATTTGAAGTTTTCAAATTAATATTCCATTTCTAAATTTAAACACTTGAACACTTTTTAAACTTCCTTATTGGCCAATTGGCAACGGTTTTATTGTTATATCGTCATGCAACCACGTTCATTAGAAAGATCGCATGTTTTTTCAATCAATCAATCAAATAATTTATTTCAGATAAATAAGTACCATTATAAAATTAAATTCAAATTAAAAAAAAAAAAAAATTAGTAAAACTATTTTTAAGTCAAAAATCGTAAATTTTGAGTTATTACCCTGTTCATCCAAATTAACGCTATATTCAGACTGGCCGTGAATAAATCGGTCATATTGTACTTAGGTACACTTAGTTAAAAAAAAACTGAGAAAATTTCCACAATAAAAAAGAAGGCTGACATATTCAAATCATAATATAAATTAATAGAGAGACTAGTATTCAATGACACTTGAAAGTATAAAATTTAAAATTATAAACGCTTTGAAGGACACGATACGGCCATTTCAGTAATAACAATAAAACTCCTATTGTGTTCGTGTCCTTCATAGCGGTAAGCTTAGCGCAGTTTTGAGGAAGGAAATACTTACATTTATTTTGGTGGTAAGCAAACTGACCGACCAATACATTGTAAGTGGTCACACCGCTGCCCGCTTATGGACATCAGCCGATGTATTCTATATAACTCATGTGACTGACACTGGCATGGACACCATCAGGGATTTTAATTTTGATAACACAAAAAATTAGTCGAAATTTCTCGCTAAATATCAGAATTTGTCGGTCACTGGTTCAAAAGTTATAAGGGTTCATAAGTGGCCGATCTAGAGAGCGTCTCCTCAGCTTGGCCACATTTATAGCTCAAAAACTAGGCCATCTAGAATTTATCGTAAACTCCAAAAATTGAACTCATTATATCTTCTAAACTAAGACCCAACTAAATCTGTGACTTAGTGAAAAATTGTGACTAATTAGCGACTAAATTTGGGAGAAAACAGATCTTCGCTAGGTGGCTTAGTTTTTGATATATAAATGTGGCCAAGCTGGGGAGACGCTCTCCAGATCGGCCACCTATGAACATTTATAACTTTTGAACCAGTAACCGACAAATTCTGATATTTGGCGGCAAATTTCGACTAATTTTTTGTGTTATTTAAATTAAAATCCCTGATGGTGGCCATGCCAGTGAAAACTTTGGTGAAGTGAGCTGTCGACTTTTTGAGGGTCGCATGATACCGCATTATAGGTTCATGTCAATGTGCGCTCTTGTCAACCAAACGGTTCAGGTTCAGAATGTCTAATTCTTAAAATTCCAACAGTTTCAAAATGTCCAATTCTCGAAATGATCAATTCTCAAAATGTCTAATCTATTTGGATGTTCATCCATGATCCAAAATGGATGTCCTTTACCACACTATCAAAGATTGGACGTTTTGAGAAATTAATATTTTGAGAATTGGACATTCTAAACCTGAACGAACCGAACCTCATAAGTCGCAATTGGTTGATGGTATTTTACGTTAATTTGCACTAGCAACACGATATCTATTCACTATGAGCGCTTTCTCTTATGAACCTATGTGGTATTATTCGACACTCAACAGGATACTGTCAATCCCTAGCATTAGGGGGAATGACAGCTCACTTCACCAGAGATTCACGGTGATATTTTACAGAATAGATTGACTGGCATACATAGTACGTTGCCATCACAGAAACAAACATTACATGTCTCCAGTCAACTCCTGGAGCCGTACTATGACGTGAAAAAAGATCATGGATCCGTTGAGAAAAAAGGATGGTGCTATATATAGGTCGTATATAGCTCCGTCTCTCTCTCACACTGGAACCGTTCAACTTCTGCCCTGCTTTATGAGCTCACAGTAAGCCCCCTGTGCCCTGTAATTACACCTAGTTTGCACACCAATGTTTCACTATAATAATAATAATGATTGTCTATTATTTTAATGTAACTAACATACATAAATATCGAAAGGCGTCTGTGCTAAGCTTAAAAACGGGCAAAGTTCGATGACACAATTTCACATAAAATTAAAGAGTATTAAGTCCTTTTGCAAATTTGCCCAATCGGGGCGCTAATACTATTCTAACTAATTTTAAATATGTATAAGCGTACTGACCTGATATTACGACAATAGTTAAAAAGCGTAAAATACCATGTTCTTAACAAACTTATTTTGAGGTATGCATGTTTTAGGATACTGTGGATTATTTTATAATAAGCGTTCTGTTTTGGATATGGTCTATGGTCTAAGATGCAAAGAAATAATAACTATTTGTCTTAAAATCGTAAAAATCAGACTATTTTGATAGTCTTCCAAATGTAATAAAATATACCGACTAGTCGCAATGTCACACGACATTGCGATTTGTCGCTGTGGCATGTCTAAGTCAACCCTATTTATACCTAAGGATCTATCCGGAATTTCGATTTCTTCTTGTGTTGAATTCTTTTTAAATGGATAGTTTGTTTAACAAATACTGATAATATCAGATGCTCCAAAATACTATAAAAACGGCCTGGCATGAAGTCTTAGTAAGACGCACACCCAGCCATATCAAAAAATATTCGAAAATAAGCTTTCAAACAGCCACAATTTAAAACGGAATCAATCAAGAAAAAATCTCAAAAAAATGCTTAAAAAGACTTCAAAAAGTTTTAAAACTACTTAAACATAAACTTATCCTATTTTGAGGCACATTATACTAAAATAATTAAGACTTATGACATTGGGACTGTTATAAACATAAAATTGAATATACCAATTTAGTTACAAACTTTTTTCTGCTGTCATCAATGAATTAAGTAATTAAGAGATACTCTTAATAAATTATATTGCTATTTAATATTACTGTACTCATCGTAGACATTGTACAGGGGCAGCACATTAAGCTACCCCATCTGTAAAATTTCTTAGTTTTTCAACTTTATATATAGCAAAGGAATAAGGTTCATATTCAATTGGAAAAATTTGACAGATTGGGGTAGCTTGATGTGCTGGCTCTGTACAATGTTACAACTTAGGAAAATTACTTTTGTTTTGACATTTAAAACAGAGGCCCTGACTTTTTGGGAAATATGACTATCTCTTCAATACTATACTATAATATTATAAAGAAGTAAAATGTTTGTGTGTAACGTAGGGAGGTAATCTTCGGAACTACTGATCCGATTCCGAAGATTCTTTCACGAATTGGGAGCTACAGTATTGCCGAGTGTCATGGGATATATTTTATGTTAAAACAAAAAAAATCACGCGGACTAGATCGCGGGCAGAAGCTAGTAACTAATAAAATAAGAAGGGTTTTAATTAAAAAGAATGAGGTTGGTATTCGTAACTAGTGGAAACAATACTAAAATGATGTAAAAAAGAAACATACAAAACTTTAGTCTAAATCACTTCCACCTCTTTCTTTCTGTTGTTTGGTAAAAGAGAGACATTTTATCTATATAAATAAATAAAAATCAATTGCCGAATGTATGAAAACCGCATCACTTCAAAACGGTTGCACCTATTTGGCTGATTTTTTTTTTTGTGTTTATAATTGTCAGGACAAGGTTTGTATGACAGATTTTTTTTTTGGAAAATTCACCGGAATAGTCGGAAATTTGGATGGTATTATTTTTATGAAAACAGACAACACACAGCCTAAACCACTGGAGATAGAGACATGAAATTCACCCGGGCGACGCCGGGCACGAACAACTAAGTTTTAAATAAGTCAGTCCCCAAAAAAATGGATGTAAGTGCAAATACCCATTTCTATAATCATGCGCAATAATTATTAAGAACAGCTAAGCATGCCATTTTACCTAAATAAATAGGCAGTAACTCTGAAGGTTACTGAAAATTGTCTAAGTTAAAAATACAGATAGTAATTGGTCCCTAAGTAATCACTATGAATAATTTTTCAATCAAGAAAATAGTGTAGTATCAAACTAATATCGTAAAACAATAAAATATTTTCATGTACAATAAGTAAAATATTTATCAAAAACGCAGTTTTGTTACACATAATAGTTTTCCAAAAATATACTAAGTAAAATTCCTGCATGCATTCATAATTAATTTTATGAAGACAATATTATTACTATAACTATCATAATAATTGTTTCCTCATCTTAAGGACGCTGTTACAAATTGGTAGTCAAATCATTACTTTTTTACACAAAAGTGTGTTTATTAAATAAAATGCTTTGCATTCTTAACATGTCTTTTGCCCGAATTGTTGATAGATGTGCAAGGTACGATTCTGAACTATAAATATAATTAATTTAAAATGTAATGATTTGACTATCCACTTGTAATAGCGTCCTTGAATTCAACTTTCCATCCACTCAAGCAGTAACAGAATTGCCTCAAGTACATAAAAACACAATGTTTAAAATCTAGGTAGCATGCAACCAATGCATACATATTAATGCAGTAATTATCACCCAGCTGTTATTGATAGGAAAATCCAGGGCTCAGATAGTGGTATATTTTTCGAAACGGTTTCGTCTCAAATTCCTAAGAAAATTTGTTTTGGTTGCGTTCTAATGGAATGTTTTGACGAAAAACAAAATTTAAACCATTATTGATTAATAAAAGGTTTTTAACCGTTTTTGATGAATGAAATGAATACGTAAGGTAGCTAAATTAACTAAATAAGTTCATCCTTGTCGCCATACGCCGTGCGCGGCTGCGTCCAGCGGAATAAATCAGTTTTTGAAACATTCTCATTTCGTTTCAAACAAAGTGTTGTACAAAAAACTGTTAGAAACGTTATTTTAAATACCGTTTCCGAGCCCTGGGCGAAACAACAACTTTGAGCCAAAAACCGAGCCTTATAAAAAAAAACCGGGTGCTTATCACATATAAGTTAAAAGTTTAAAACACACAAGACTAATATTAATTGAAAAGTCACAAATGCACTGCAGTTTCACATTTCACATTGAGGTAGGTTATTGTTTTTTCGCACTTAATGTCTGAATTACACACATTATTACGTTTCCGTATAGGACGACTATTTGCAGCAAAATGGCGTTGGTTTTCGGCAAATCCATTGCCTTTACCTACGCTAATTTATAATTGTAAAGACATCGACACACGCTCGAAACTACTATACGCAATAAATTCGAAACAAAAGCGCATCAAAAGCAAAACTAAAGGCCTTTCAGATATAATTATGCTATGTAGCTGTCGCGGTCGATAGCGATACCGAATCAGTACGCCATATCGCTTATATTATATCTGAAGAAGCCTTTAGCCACAGATCGCCAAACATTAATCCTATGTCATGAGTACTTATGAGCAACATTTTAAAAAACACTTAATTTCATATTTACACAAATAAGTCCGCAAACACTAATTGAACACAGTAAAACCCTTTTCACACTTTTAAGCACTCTTAAAGTACTTACTTTTGGGTCTTTTTACAAAACCCCATTTTTTCACACTTAGTTCGTATTTTTCGAGTACTAAAATATCTTCTTCAGTCCAAATACACATAGAAGTTTGGCGTCCCGCAGTATTTGGTGGCGAAGGCCTTGCCAGCGGCCGTGGGAGCGCTGAAGGCGATGTCTGAGACGCGTAGAGCCTCGCCGTAAAGGAAGGAGGCTCGTGCGCACGCTAGCAAGCGAGCCGCGATGCCGCGTCGGCGGTGGTTTATGTGCGTCCATATTCGGGATACGCCGCATCTGAAAGTGGAAAAGAGATATTTTAATGACCAAGCCCAGGATATGAAGTCTGCAAATGAACATTTATCCGAAGAATAATTGTCCAACTTAGTGGCAAAACAGTTGGCCGATGGGGCTGAAAGGTTCTGAAGTGGCGATCACGTACCGGAAGACCTAGCGTTGGAAGGCCTCCCACAAGGTGTACCGATGACCTTGTAAAGGCTGCAGGAATCCGCTGCATGCGGGAAGCACAGAACCGGTCGAAGTGGCGGTGCTTGGGGGAGACCTGTGCCCGCTAATTGAGATCGCGCAAATACCAAGATCTCGCAAGATTAGATTTTCGTAATCTTGCAAATACCGAGATTGCGATTTTGCTGCAAAATTGCATTCCCTAGTCGTACTTATGTAAAGTCAACAAAAGAGATATCTAGGCAGGGTATACTAACATATTTGTATGTGAATTGCTTCATGCTCAATTTTATATATTAGGTCTTTACCTATGAAATTGCCGTTCTGCAGTACTGGCCATTTCAAATCAAAATAATTTTTGTTTGGCTAAGAATTCTAATTTAAAATTAATTTTATTTTAAAAACATGGATTTTTTTTTCCAAAAGTAGTCATTTGTTTATTGATTAGTGTTACATTTTCATCGCATTTCAATCTTTTTCGTCATCATGGATACGTTAAAAATTCGAGTAATTATGGAATATGAGTACCGTCGTGGCAGCAACGCGGCACAAGCGGCACGCAACATCAACGACGTTTACGGAGCTAACACTACAAACCAACGCACCACTTGTTATTGGTTTGCTCGCTTCCGTTCTGGAAATTTCGACCTGAAAAATGAACCTCGCGGTCGTCCGAAGACTTTGGTCGACAATGACGAATTAAAGGCGATTGTGGAAGCTGATGATACACAATCTACGGCTGAATTAGCAGCAGCTTTCGACGTTAGCGTCAAAACAATATTGGTCCATTTGCGTCAAATTGGCAAGGTAAAAAAGCTTGACAAATGGGTGCCCCACGAACTCATGATCGCCAGCGCGAAGTACGCGTCGAGACGTGCCTTGCACTGCTCAACAGACACACAAATGAAGGAATTTTGAACCGCATTGTTACCTGCGATGAAAAATGGATTCTGTTTGATAACCGCAAGCGCTCAGCAAGTTGGTTGGATCCTGGTTCAGCACCTATACAATGCCCTAAACGAAAACTTACCCCTAGAAAAGTGATGGTCACTGTTTGGTGGTCTAGCGCCGGTGTGATTCATCACAGCTTCTTACCAAACGGGGTGAGCATTACTTCAGATGTGTACTGTGAAGAACTGAACACAATGATGGAGAAGCTGGCACATCTCCAACCAGCATTGGTCAATCGCTCGTCTCCGCTGCTCCTGCACGACAACGCGCGACCTCATACTGCACAGCAGACGGTCTCCAAGTTGCAAGAACTGGGGTTGGAAGCTCTCCGTCATCCACCCTACTCACCAGACCTTGCGCCTACAGACTACTACTTTTTCCAGAATTTGGATAACTTCTTGGCGGGAAAAAAATTGAATACCCGAGAGGCAGTACAAAATGCCTTTGAAGAATTTGTTGCCTCCCGTCCAGTTGATTTCTTTAAGAAGGGCATCAATAAACTGCCACTGCGTTGGCAAAGATGCATTGATTGCATGGGTGATTACTTCGATTAATACAAATAAAAAATGCATGAAAAAAATTCGTTTAAATTTTTTCATACAAAACGGCAATTTCATAGGTAAAGACCTATTATATTACTTTGTTTATGCAATACTTCTACATTGTAACACACCAACACAAAATTGTATATTATCACGAAATTGAACATGAAGCAATTCACATACATATATGTCAGTATACCCTACCTAGATATCTCTTTTGTTGACTGTACCATCGCGGACATTTGCAGTGAACCACTTTTGATCGCACTTCAAGTAACACTTCTGCTTAAAACAGGCGCGATATTAAGTTAGTGATACTCACTTGACAGGATAATCTTCTATACTGCAGCAGTCTGGGTCACCAGGGATCAGCTTGTAAGCTCGTACTTTGGGCTCCACAATCAGACACCCCATTATCTGCTTCTTTTCTATGTATAGATACGCCTGAAATGTTATAGAAAACCAACTTTAAGGCTGATTTTCCACCAGAGATGTGCTATGCAGCTAAGCTGTGAAAGCTAAGCTACGAAGCTATGTGACAGTTTCCACAAATGCTAAGCTGTGTAGCGGAGCGAGTAAGATATGCTACGAAGATGCGCAGCTCGAGCTATGCGATGCATAGACAGTAGGGAAGGCGCGGGGAGCTGCAGCTACACCACTCGCGCATTCATAGCACGCATCCTTCCATATAAAAAACATAGCTTAGTTACACCCGTTTCTCCCAGTACTACTATATGGAGCAATGAATTTGATTGGTGGATATCAAACGCATCCATAGCAACGTATCATAGCAATCTCTAGTAGAAAAGCACCCTTATGATGTGGATCCAAAACAAATCTTCAGTTTCATCTGCCTATTTGGTCGACTCTGTCAACCAAGGGTGGTGTAGAGATAAAATGGCAGCTGCATAGTTAATTTTCTGGTTGGTCACGACATGGTATTCTCATATCGTTTAACATGTAGTCTTGTAACATTCTATATATTATTAAGCCGCAACTTACCGTATAGGTATGTATCAGATCCTTAGGCAGATCGTTGCCGTAGCCGAGATGTGGGTGCACAACCCTGCAGAGGAGTTGTTCCACCTTCTTCCAGCCGGTCTCGCCGCCTCGCACGCGAATACAGCGCGAGTTTCCAGAACGATCCACTACGCACTCGTCTTTATAACCCTGAAATTCATTTTTTAAAAATATGTTTATTTTTTTTACCCGACTACGGCGAAGCAAAAAGTAGGGTTATGATTTTGAATGGTATGTATGTATGTTCATCCTACCTCATAACGTCTAAACTACTTATCATAATTTCATATTTATACAGAGATACTCTATGGCATCATCTATGTGTACAGTACAACCATTTTCTTAATGTCCCTCGGAAAACTTCGTGTTTCGTCAGTCGTCGGGTTTCTATCAGTTGCCCTTTGCACTTGGTGCAGACCGGACGCTCTCAATAAACTTGGAAGTATATAGAGTTGTTAATACTATTTTAACTTAATGTAATTTATTTAAAAAATGGAAGGAAAGCTGCTAAAACTGACAGTTCGTTTTGATTGCCGAGGGACATTAAGAAAATAGTTGACTTTACTTACTTAGTTTCATAAAGTTAATTAAATTTTAATGAATAAGTTTGAAATACTAACATTGAATTTCAGTACATCTGTAGCATTGTGATGCACCAAGTGATCGTGTTCGTCTTGAGGATCGCCGATCTGCAAACGAAAGGAACTTGTGTTAAAAATATAGTTGTTTTTTAATTTTTAATTACATATGAGTACAGGTTATTGGTTATTGTTTGTCGGCAATTGGGGATGTAGGAGAGGTCATTTACAACCAAATGACTTCTTATGACTCCTATGCAAATATCAACCATTTTTTTTTTTTTTTTTTTTTTTTGTAAAAATCGATTATTTTAGTCATAAAACCTGCTCAAAATTATGAAAATTGTAACGATTTGTGACAGCCCTAAGGATAAGATAGCCCTAAGTAAGATAAAACTTTCTTATCGTTTGTTTACATCCACAGATGGTCAGCAATTGTGGTTTTTGTTTGTAGCTTTTTTTGAGGAAGCATGCGGTTGAGCACTGCGACTGCTCCTGACCGTGTCGCTCTCTCTCTCTAGTTCATTACGTCAATATTGCTTATAGCTCGCGCACAGACTGTATTTAGCTAAGCTATTTTCAACAGCAGGAAATATACAGATAGAAAAAGGAATCTTTTGTCGCCAAAAACCCACCACCACCACAAACCAAACCAAACCAAACCACCAAACCATTGTTTTTTAAATAAAAAATTACATATCAATCTGCCTGGCCTTTTCCCAATTATGTTGGGGTCGGCTTCCAGTCTAACCAGATGCAGCTGAATACCAGATCTTACATGGGGCGACTGCCTATCTGACCTCCACAAACCATTAAATGGGTAATACGATACCCCTTGGTAAGACTGGCTGTCAGACGTTCGGGCTTCTGACGACCCGTAACGACTGTCAAAGATCCACGAATGACAGCCGGGACCAACGGCTTAACGTGCTTTCCGAGGCACGGAGGAGTCTCGGTATGTTAAGATGGTCACTCATCCACGGACCAACCCCGGCAAGCGTAGCTTAACCTGATGGATCGACCCGTGCGGCTGTTATTACTTAGCCACGAGCTCCTCTAAATAAAAAAAAATAAAAAATTACATATAGTTAATAATTATAAAGTTATCTAAAAAAACTGGCAACTATTGTTTTTTTAAATAAAAATTTACATAATATGGTTAACTATAAATTATAGTTAACTATATGTAAATTTTTACTAAAAAAAAAAAAACAATAGTTGCCAGTTTTTTGGCAACAAACGATTATTTTTCTTCTATCTATATTTTAAAATTACATATAAATATTTATATTGCTTAGCGTGTTTGATTACATTTCATCTTCTTTGTCTAATAATACAGCATACAGCTGTAGTAGAATTAGGTACTCGTATTCGGCGAATAGTACAATCAATATTCATTTATTGCATCACTACTTGATTGATAATGCGCGGGGAACATTGCATTTTGCACCGCTAGCATTACTGCTAACTGTAGTCACTACACCAATGAAAATGATATTAAGATGTATGTAAAAAATACAACCCACTTCCAAAAACATCACTACAAAGTGAAAAATAACTTTAATTTCGGAAGTCGGTGTCTAGTTAAATGTATTTTCGTTTTTTGCCACCGACTTCCGAAATTAAAGTTATTTTTCACTTTGTAGTGTTGTTTTTGGAAGTCGGTTGTATTTTTTTGTAAAAAAGTTTTTATTTTTCACTTTTTAGTTGTGTACCTACCCCACACAAATTCTAATACCACTACCTGCAAAACAAACTAGAACATCATCCATATAAAAGTGGGGAAAAAATACGTATTATTGAAGCTAACTCAAAAACTACCAAAGCAAAGTTAATCAATTTTATATGGGACCAACTGTGATGTATACCCTCTCGAATTAAACAAAAAAAAATCTAAATCCGTCCAGCCATCTTCGAGTAATCGGGGAACATACATTAAAAAAAAAAAAAAAAAAGTTCCGACGAATTGAGAACCTCCTACTTTTTGAAGTCGTTTAATAAATAGTTGAAGTTGATAGAAGTATACCTGATAAATAGCACCGCACTCGGCACACTGCGTGGCTCCGAACTTCTTCTGTCCCGCGTCTATCACGTACTGGTCGTCTCCGGTCTTTATCAGCGAGCGCTTGCTACTCTTCTCTGTAACCCCTTAAAGAATATGATCATAATAGAAAGAAAAGAAAGGAAGAAAAATGCGTTTAATTGGCATTACAGCAAAAAATAAATATACCTTAAAATTATAAAAACATAAATTAAATATTGTAATGCCAAAACGGCCTCAGCTCAGCATATTGTGTTCCTATTTGGATCGGATTTTAGTCTCAATGTCATGGGTTTTAAATTTTTTCGCGCGGAAATCTAAATTATTGTTCTAAAATAAAAGTAAGCCTATGTTACTCGTTAATATCAGCTATCTGCTTGTGAGTCCCGTCAAAATCGGTTCAGCCGTCTTGGAGATTAGCCAGAACAAACAGACACAAAAATATAAGTTATTTTTTTCAACTATGTTGGGGTCGGCTTCCAGTCGAAACGGATGCAATTGAATACCAGTATTTTACATGAAGCGACTGACCATCTGACCTCCACACCCCAGTAACTGGGTAATACTATAGTATGGGGGTATGTATGGTATGTATGTATGGTGTATGGGGGGGGGGGTATGTAGTGTGCGGTATACCCCATGATAAGACTGGTTGTCAGAATTTCAGGCGTCTGACGACCCTTGACGACTGTCAGATCCACGAATGACAGCCAGAACCAATGGTTAACGTGCTTTCCGAGACATGGAGGGATTTTGGTATGTAAAGATGGTCACCCATCCACGGACCAACCGCGACAAGCGTAGCTTAACCTGATCGATCGACCCGTGCGGCTGTTATTACTTAGCCACGAGCCCCACGAGGCAAGGTAATGATGTAGCTAAAAATAATGATTGAATAGAATAATTACCTTTTGTGTTACCAGAGTCTGCTACACCAGGGTTAGGTTTTTCGAAGATGGGGAACATTTTAGGTTTGTCATCATTCCCATTCTCAGTGGTCGATGTGGAAGGAACATCTGAAATTACAAAACACAATTACTTTAATTAGGTGTAAATCACAGCTAAGTTATTTAACATTAAAATGGGCAATGAAGAAGACTGAAAACCTACCCGCAGCGGCTTCCAGTCTAACGGAATGCAGCTGAATATAAGTATTTTACATGGACTGACTTCCTATCAGATCTACTCTCTACTGGGGAGATCTCTCTACTGGGTAACACACACACGTCTCACCTCCTTGGTGAGAAATTAACCTTAATTTCAAGTTATAGGTAGTTTTTTTAGCCCTTTTTAGGTAAGTGACAACTGAACATAAATTTACACTCCCGGCCTCCTAAATCTAGCCACAATGCATTATTTACATTTAAGTAGGTATAAAAGTCTAAAACAGTAAAATAATTATGAGACAAAAAAGTTTTTATGCAGTTTTGAAGTCGACTCTGGTCATTATTTTGGGATGTACTTTGTGTCATAATTGTTCAAACTTTGAATTCACAACCATCTAAAAAGTTCAGACATTTATGAAAAAAAATTGCAGTGGCTCGATTCAGGTGTCCGGAATAAATATGTAATAAATAATAAATATGTTTTTGGACATATCACACAACGCCATCTAGCCCCAAGCTAAGCAACCTAATGCTTGTGTTATGGTAACGAGATGGCTGATAAACTACTTATATACATTTTTTTTTTTTTTTTTTTTTTTTTTTTTTTTTTTTTTTTTTTGTAAATACATATATATTATAGATAGAAAAACACCCAGACTCGGAACAAATACTTGTAGGTCGTACAAATATTTGTTCCGTGCGGGAATCGAACCCGCGACATGCTGCGCAGCAGTCAATCGCTCAACCACTGCGCCAACCGTGTCGTCAAAATTATCGAATAGGGATGACGTGTGCGTCATGTAGATTATAAAAAAGTATTATCTAAATATTTTCTTTTTTTACGTAATCAAAAGATTACGGCGAAACATCGAGTTAAAAAGTGGCATGACGTCACTCCTTGCTGGATTTTATACGTACTATGGGCCAAAATTCCGCATGATCACCTCAAAGGCGATAATCGCATGCACGGCTCACGACTCGATCGCACAATGTTCGTTTGTCACTAGCTGCGCTCTCACAGGAATATTTTCTTAAGTGAACATGCTTAAGTTTTGTGACGTAGCGAGCCCCCACTCCCAACTTTAATGCGTTTTATCTAAGTATTTTTGTATTAATAAGATAAAGCAAAAAATAGGTGTCTAATATTTTTTATTATTTGACTGATGGACTAAATGGAGTTTCTTTTTTTTTACCCAGGCATCATCCCTATTGTATTATGATGTTAATGTTGTTCTCAAAAGGGACATAAACAATATTATTAAATATATTTTCAGACGGAAGCTACATAACTAAATTGAGATTCATTAAAACACCCAAATGTGTTTTTACCTAATTATTCCTGTATATATAATTTCATTTCAACTTTACCAAGACCTAATTAAGCTAAGAATCAAGTTACAAAATGATAATATTATTTAAATCTTTTGTGAAAATGTTCACATTAATATACCATTGTTTCAGGCAAGGTCGGAAATATTACATGGACACAATGATCTTCTAAAGTAGGAGATTATTTGAGCTACTGACACGATTCATATCATATTGTTGTTTGTTGAAATAATACATATTGTGTTTGAGTTTTTTTGAAATATTATGATGTGATAAAGTGTCAAGTCTTTCGGCAATATAATTTGCATAAAGATAAAATCATGCTCAGCCATGATGATGCATTGTGAAGTGGAATACATCACAATACAAAGGGGAGGATAGGTATTTATCAGCCAATAAATTAAGCAACTGGGAGCAGTGGTAATGGCCGCGACTTACTAATTGTAGGTCATAGGTTTTAACCCTGACGGGCTTTTTACTTTGTGTAAATTATTTCATCACCACTGCTCTGAAAACGGTGAAGGAAAACCTCGTGAGGAAACCGGCATGTCCTAGAACCAAACATTCGAAGATATGTGACATCTACCAACCCGCACTGGGCCCGCTTGGGAGATTACAGCCCAATCCTTCTCGAAGAGAGGAGGCCTGTGTCCCAGCAGTGGGAACATTATAGGCTGATTATGCTATACTAAGTAACTATCTTCTGCCCGCGACTTCGTCAGCGTGACTCCGCTGTCCGTCTGTCGGACAGCGGAGTCTTAGTAATAGGGTCCCATTAGGAACCCTAAAAACACAAAATTTATGGATGTATCCTCTTAAAACAAGATATTTCACGCTGACGAAGTCGCGGGCAGAAGAAACTGTCTAACTATCATGGTTCATGAGAATGAACCGTGATAGTTAGACAGTTGAAACTTTCACAGATGATGTATTTCTGTTGCCGCTATAGCAACAAATACTAAAAAACAGAATAAAATAAATATTTAAGGGGGCTCCCATACAACAAACGTGATTTTATTGCCGTTTTTATAGTTAATGGTACGGTATCCTTCGTGGGCGAGTCCGACTCGCACTTGGCCGGTTTTTTTGTAACTTGCCTCAAATATTAGGGGGCAGCCAATCCTTACATTAACGCTTTGTATAACACTATAAAGCTAAAGCAGTAATAACAATAAAACTTCTATTGTCTTATTAGTGTCCTTCAAAGCTTCAAATTGAGGAACAACATTTATCAGCCTAAAATTCTTCGTTGGTCTTGTGGACGCAAGTGCTACTGCTGGTCCTGAGTTCGATTCCCAGGTCGGGTAAATTGTCATTGGGTTTTGCCATGGATTTGTGCCCGGCTGTTGGCAATAGTCTCGACCCCTATTACATGGGACTTACATAACTGGTGAAATGTGGGTGTACTACAGGTACACCTCTGCCCACCCTTCGGGAATTGCAGGCGTTATGTTATGTTGATTTCTAAAAAAAACCCTAGGCTGATTAAAACTTTCGTATAGTTTCTCTGTACTTACCATTGACAGCTGTGTCGGTAGAAGCGAGCACAGCTTCGGCGTTAATGTTGTTCGACTCCGCCATCTTGAGTATTTGCTCGTCTAACATCTTCAGCTCGCGCTCGATCTCGTCCAGGTCGGGCAGCTCTTCTTGAGCTGGAAACATAACATTTTAATATTTTACAATCCAATATGATGAGATTGAGGTGATAAGGCAACGATGCGGTTTAAAAGAAAATGAAGTGACAAAAATTTAAGATAGTATGCTTAGATGGTTTGGTCATGTCGAGAGGATGAATGAAAGGCGACTAACAAAAGGCATTTACAAAGCAGATGTGAGTGGAAGCGCCTTAGGAAGACATATAATGATCGTATTGGTGATGTTCTTCAGAAAGGTCAGATGCGTAGTGCTCCCGTCGGCGAGCGGGTATGACCAGATGTATGAACGTAAACGAGACAAAAGGAGTATGTAAGAACAGTAGCAGGTGTCATTCTGTATTTTATGCCTACCTCCATGAGAAGAAGTTGTGAGTTTATGTATGTATGATGAGAAGTGTAGATGTGAGGAAATTTTGCCCAAACACCATCAGCTGTAAAATGGTGATACTAAAATCGCTTCGTACTACGAGTACTTAACACTTAAGGCGAGTTTGTGACATCATTAGAACTTGCACAGCAGGATGTGAACCTAACCATTTATCGGGGACAACTTAAAATTCCAGAATAAGAAAGTTGTGTAACAATAATAAAGTTAAGCACTTAATATTTACTCGCTCTTAACAACTTAACTCTAATGGATGGTAACGGTTGGTACATCTATAGTTCTATACTTACTAATATTATAAAGAGGTTTTTGTGAGTTTGTATGTTTGTATGTGTTTAATCTTCGGAACTACTGATCCGATTCCGAAAATTCTTTAACTATTGGGAAGCTACAGTATGTACTTGTACACTGACAGAAATCTAAAAGATAAAAAAAGAAATAAAAAAAAATCAACATTATAAAAATAAGGTGGCTCAAGTGGAAAATTTTAAACTACTTATTAACTAAACTTTTGTTAATTAGGTTATTTGTGTGTGGAAGAGTGTGGGTGGGTGGTGTGAGTGTGAGTAAACAGTATTGCCATACAGCTACAGTATTGTAGTAGATAATATATCTATCCAACCTAAGTATCACCCAAGTATAGCGTGTATGTAGTCTTTACCATAAGTGTATAACCAATTTATATGGAGATCCTAAGCTATTTAGTTCAGTAATAAATCATGCTCTAATCGATACGGGTGTTTGGTTTATACCTCCGAACCTTACAGTATAGTCATAGGATAATTTTATGTTAAAATAAAGAAACTCCACGCGGACGAAGTCGCGGGCAAACTAGTATAGCAACAGAAACTTTGAAATAGCCCGAGAATTTAACCCAGGATCCTGCCATACAAACATGACAAATGAGGCGGTAAAATTTTATGACGAGCTAGCACAAAGAGAAACAAATACGGTAAAAGAATCGCGTTCTGCAGTTTACACAAGTAAATCAATCTGCCTAGCCTTTATCCAACTAGGTTGGGGTCGGCTTCCTGTCTAACCGGATACAGCTGAATACCAGCAGTGCGATTCTGTATAACCATCTCACCGTGAATACTTAAGTGAAGTGAGCGTGGAGTGAGCTATCAATAGTGTCAATTCCTAGCAAAAACAAACTCACTTCACCTAAGTTTTCACGGTGAGATTTTTACAGAATCGACCGGCAGTATTTTACATGGAGCGACTGCCAATCTTACTTCCACAACCCAGTAACTGGGTAATACGATACCCCTAAGAATGTAATGCAGTCTCATGATTTTGCTATGTAGGTGCTTAATATTTATTAGATATAGATTTATTATTATTTTATTATTTTAATGTGGTAATATTGATATTGGGTATTTATTTTAGTTTTTAATTAATCACAATACAACACACACACGCATGCGTGTCACATTATTTCATTATAATTAATTCTCTTAAATCTATTCTCTCCTTGCGTTAATTATTCAGATTATTCTAACCTTAGATTCTAGCGTATGGCACTCGTGGGTTGCAGCTGGAACTCAGCGTCAGGTGGTACACCCTGTGTTGTCATCTGACAATATGCTGAGCTGAGGCCCTTTTGGCATTACAATCTTTGTTTTATAATTTTAAGGTGTATTTAATTTTTGCTGTAATGCCAATTAGCGTAGCTTAACCTGATGGATCGACCCGCGCGGCTGTTATTACTTAGCCACGAGCTCTTTCCTGCACTTTACAGTCAATTAAAATGGCAATTATACTTGCCATTTGATAAAGTGCTTCCAATAAGAATTATCTCTTTAGCTATCCTTACGTACAAAAAAATGTTATTATGGTAATACAAAACGGTCATCATTACACGTTTACAGGGCGCGTATGACCAGACCCCTCGATGCGAGAAACTGGTTCCTTTGAACCTTATAAAATAATAATGAACAGCTGGCTTCTATTGACCCCTAACTAATAATAATAGGCGACTAAGGGTCTAGTGTCCAGTGAATGAAGTTTAATAGCCACCTGTATACAGGGTCAAATTAAATTAGCTAGCGAAACTCTGCTGACGTGATGTGCATCGAACTTTTTAGCTTGACAGTCATTAGTGACTGTCAAGCTAAAAAGTTCGATGCACAAATGCAATCTTAGGATTGCACTGAGTTTTTCTAATTTACTGAAAATGACAATTTTACTATTCTGAATTTGACGTTTTCACCAAAAATTTTGATTGTCAAACTAAATCACACTATTTTTAATCGCGATTAAAAAGGTGTGGAATAAAAATAGTTGTCATGAACTAAAATTTTACACCCAACACCTTGATTTCAAGTGCAAAAACAGTACTATATCTTTTTTTTCTTTTGCTTGTATCTCCTCCTTATACCTACACGTGGGCGAAGCCGCGGACAAAAGCTAGTAATATATAATCCATACAAATGCGAAAGTAATTATGTCTGTATGTCCGATACCCTTAAACCATTGAACCAATCGTTATGACAGATTTCTACGCCACAGTGGCATGTAGGCGTATGCAATGTCTCACCAATGTGTGTGTGTGTGTGCTGGTCATCTTAGCTGCCACGGCGTATTTTAATTTAAATTAAATTGGTTTCTTTTTTACAAACGGACGCTTTTAACGTTCTGATTCGTTCTCACATAATGAATGATGTAGGTAACTAATATTTTGTAATCATATTTTGATTTAAAAGAGTGTCCGTGGAGTTTATTGTCCGTTCTTCTCCACAGGTACCTACTACGCTTTGGAATAGGCAACTAGCTTCATCTTTGTGACTGACCGACCCCTTGACAATTCAAAACTGCCTGTTATTGGTTTATCTACATATATAAAATGGTAAACTGACTGACTGACTGGGTGATACTCGTATATTAGGTTGGGGAAAAAGTCTTTTCGCATTATAGTATGTATGAACTTAAAATAAAATCTCTTTGGCTGTACTAATTATATCTGGCTGGTTTTGGTATCATTGAAAGTTTAAATTTTAAAGAACATAATTCCAAATTCAAATTAGGAAAATGTGTGATTTTCATTTGTTTTCCGTACTGTCAAGATGAGTGAATCTAATGAAGAAATTCGATACATTTTAAAATTTTTCTACAAAAAAGGTAAAAATGCAACGCAAGCCGCGAAAAAAATTTGCGATGTTTATGGACCCAGTACAGTGTCTGTGAGAGTAGCACAAATTTGCTTTAAGGGTTTTCAATCCGGAAATTTTGATGTCAAAGATGCACGTCGCTCTGGTCGCCCTATTACGGATAAAATGGATGTCATTTTTGAAAAAGTGGAGCAAGATCGGCATATCAGTAGTTACGACGTAGCTGAAGAACTGGGAATTAACCACAAAACAGTTTTGGCGCATTTGAAAAAAACTGGGTACACAAAAAAGCTCGATATTTGGGTACCTCACGAGCTCACTGAAAGAAACCTAATGAACCGTGTACTCATTTGTGATTCTTCATTACGACGTAATGAAACCGAACCATTTTTGAAGAAGCTGATAACTGGTGATGAAAAGTGGATCACGTACGACAAGAACGTGCGAAAAAGGTCGTGGTCAAAGGCCAGTCAGGCTTCACAGACTGTGGCGAAACCCGGATTAACTCGCAACAAGGTGATGCTGTGTGTGTGGTAGGATTGGAAGGGCATTATTCATTATGAGCTGTTTCCACCAGGCAGGACCATCGATTCTGAACTCTACTGCGAACAACTGATGAGATTAAAGTAAGAAGTTGAGAGAAAGCGGCCGGAATTAATCAACAGAAGGGGTGTGGTTTTTCATCATGATAATTCTAGACCTCACACATCTTTAGCCACTCAGCAAAAATTAAGAGAGTTTGGCTGGGAGGTGTTAATGCATCCGCCGTATAGTCGTGACCTTGCACCTTCAGATTTCCACCTGTTTCGGTCTCTTCAGAATTCTTTAGGCAGTGTCAGGTTAACATCACGAGAGGACTGCCAAAACCACTTGTCGCGTTATTTTGATCAGAAGTCCCAAAATTTTTATAGCAATGGGATCGTATCCCTACCTACAAGATGACAAAAAGTTATCGAACAAAATGGTACTTACATACTTTAGATAAATGTTAACAATGTATATTAAAAAATGTTTTGAATTTTCTTAAAAAATGCGAAGAAACTTTTTCCCCAACCTATTATAAACGCACAGCGCAAACCGCTGGGTCTAGAGATTCCAAATTTGGCACGTAGGTTCCTTATGAGGTCTAGGGGTGCACTAAGAAAGGATTTTTCAAAATTCAACCCCTAAAGGGGTGAAACGGGGGTCCAAAGTTTGTATGAAAAATCTAATTCCTTGAGTTAATAATAGACTTGAAACTTGGCATGAATATTTCTTTAAGTAAATTATAAAGTTTGTCATTTTTAGTTTTCCTAAACTACCCCGTCAGGAGGTATTGGGGGGTGTCAAAGTTTGTATGGAGGAATTTTAATGCGCGGTCCGATTAACACGAAACTCAGTATTTATACTTGAGACCAAAAATGAAGAATAACGTGTGCAGGGTTTTTCAAAATACTACCCCTAAAGGGGTGAAAAGGGGAAGTCAATTTTACGGGGCAGGTTTTACTGCGGGGCTTGATTAACTCGAAAATTGGTGTAAATAATCTTTCAGTCAAGTTACGGAAATATTTCAAACAATTTTTTTAAATTCCATCCCTGTGGGGGTGAAAAGAGGGAATATAGTGTATATGAAAAATCTTATTGATTTGGTTAATTAACTTGAAACTTGGCACAAATACTTGCAAGCTTTAGCTTAGCTTAGCTTTAGTTTAGCTTGCTTGCAAGTAATAAAGTTTGTCATTAATCGTTTTTTCCCCAGAGGGAAGGGTAGAGGGGGAGGGGGCGGTGATGAGATAAAGGGGGATGGGGTGTGGTGAAAGGTCGAGGGAGGGGAGGGGTAGTGAGGAGTGAGAGGGGGAGGATGATGGAGGGAGGGGGAGAGCGGGGAGAGGGATAAAAGGGCGTAGTGAGGAGGGAGGGTATAGTGAGGGCGAGGGTGTGGAGAAGGGAAGAGGGGAGCGGATGAGTTGATGAGGGGGTGAGGGAGGGGTGAAGGGGAAAGCGGTGAAAGGGTGTGAGGGGTTAAGAGGAGGAGGGGGAGGTTAGCGGGAAGGGGATGTGGTGAGGGGGTGATACGGAGAGGGGGATGGAGAGGGTGAAGCAGTGAGAGGGATGATGGGGCGGGTGAGAGGGGTGGGGTGAGAGGGGATTAGAGGGAGGAGTGAGAGGTGAGGTTAGGTCCCCCTCCTAACAGATGCTTTTTGTATAGCACTGATTCATGGAAGAAACCTGACAGAAATGACTGAAAATAGAAAGTCGAAATCTCGGGACGGCACAAAAAACAGGAGTAAACTCCAGTCGTTC
This sequence comes from Cosmia pyralina, assembly GCA_946251885.1. Lineage (NCBI taxonomy): Eukaryota > Metazoa > Arthropoda > Insecta > Lepidoptera > Noctuidae > Cosmia > Cosmia pyralina. The sequence goes on along the minus strand of OX276362.1, from coordinate 10,310,892 downwards.
GTCGGAGCTGACACACACACTTATTTTGTTTGTTTGAAAACGCTGATCTCTGGAACTACCAGTCGGACATTAATAATCATTTTTGCATTTGATAGCCCATTTTTTAAGGAAGGATTAGTCACATTTAACATCAGTCTAGGACTCAAGGTGCTGAGCAAAATGAAAAAAAGTCGGAAAGAACGCTAAGCGAAAACGATGTAATCGCGCAGGAATCGAAGTAATCGAAAAAGAAATTTCACGCGGACGAAGTCGCGGGCAGAAGCTATCTCAATATTTTTGTTCCTGTGGCATACTTTCCGACATCCACGCGGGCGAAGCCACATAACGATAATTGTGCCGATGGTCATATCAGCCAATGGCTTAATTGCATGGCTGGCTGGCTTGTGCATAGCATAGCCACCTAGTTATAAATATAACATAGTTTTAGTTAGTACCTACTTTGGCTTTTTCTTCAATAAACATTTTTTTTTTTTTTTTTAATTGCCAAGGGCCTTGATCAACACCTAAGGAGGCTCTCGTTGGGTAGCTGGTTGGGGCTTGATTCAGAAAGCGGTACTTCTGGATACGGCTCACATTGTTAGGAGGTCCTCTCTCAGGAGCCCTGACCGCCGCTGGTAGCTTGGACCCTGTTCCCAATACCGGTGGGCTACTATTTTGTATATTTTTAAATTATTTTTATATTCTAATATTTAAAAATATAATTTATGTGTAAATGGAATATAAAAATCATTTACCTGGAGCTACATTCTCTTCAACAAGTATATATCCGCCTTCAACAGGCAGAAACTGTCCACTCTTCGGCAAATCGCCATGATTTTCTACATGCCCGTCAATGTCTGCCATGACCACGTCATTCGCTACCGGCGCTGGCATTGTGGTCAGAGGCTGTGGTGATGCCACCGCCACTGGTGGCAACGTCGTCAATGATGATGCTACCGTTGGTGGTAGAGTGGTCACAGTTTGTGGTAACGTTGTCACATTATGTGGCACCGTCATTTCGAGCTTCTGGCAACCCAGCTCAACTATAATGGCTTCAGAATCCAGTGACAGTGTTGCCATTTTAACTGGCACAGCAGTCACTGGCTGGAATATTTGGTTGGTTTCTTCTATGACGGTGCTGTTGAAGCATGGTAGTTCTTGCATTGGTTTTGGGATAGATAGCTCGGATTCGGGAATTTCTTCTTCTTCCCATTGGCTGAGTAACGCTTCTATTGTTTGTTTTTCTTTGTCGAAGGGGTCAGCTTTGTCTGTGAAAAATATATAAGTAAGTAACATAAAAAAATTAAATCAAAAGTAATTTCTTCTAACTAGGCTGAGAATTAGCACTTTTTGAATGTCAGAATTACATAAGACAGTCGTCCAAAACGCCCGCCCTTTACCACTTCCTAGTGTCTTAGATGGCGCAACAAACTCCCCAGCAGCACGGATGTCTGTTAAGTTAGAAGAACTTGATTCTATTTCTATACAATAGTATGCAAAGTAATTGGACATTGCAAAACAAAATATTAAATTACATTATTTGCCATGTCAGCTAGTACTTGTGGGTAAGTAATAACAGTCGCACGGGTCGATCGATCAGGTTAAGCTACGCTTGCCGCGGTGGGTCTGTGGATGGGTGATCATCTTTACATTCCATGACTCCTCTCTCCTCGGACACGTGCACATAATTGCTTGCTGTCATTCGTGGATCTTTAACAGTCGTTACAGGTCGTTAGAAGCCCGAAAGTCTTATAAAAGGATATTGTCAGATAGGCAGTTCTCCATGTAAATTACTGGTACTCAGCTGCATCCGGTTAGACTGGAACCCGACACCAACTAGTTGGGAAAAGGCTAGGCAGACTGATTGGTACATAACCAATTTATGAAAACATTTCCAAAATTTGAAGGTTACTTAATGATGATTAATTGCAATTTAGTAATGCTTGACTTTACTTCAATAGATTAATTTCCAAAAGTTCAAAATACATTAATTATGAATGTGTATGTAAAAACCCAGGATATTAGATTTATGAAAAAAATATAGTATACTCTAATAAGCACTAATGATCGATCAATCAATCATCCATTCAATAAAAAAAGCTTAGACTCATATTTTTAGAATTTAACATGAGCACATTCTAAAATAGTTAATACTGTCTGTACAGTTTTTGTAGAATTCAGGTTTTGAAAATGGATTCCTGTTCAAATATTTTTTCTATAATTTTTAATTTAAAATAAATACATTTATAAGTAGGTATATATACGAGGAGCTCGTGGCTAAGTAATAACAGCCGCACGGGTCGATCCATCAGGTTAAGCTGTGCTTGCCGAGGTCGGTCCGTGGATGGGTGACCATCTTTAGATACCGAGACTCCTCCGTGCCTCGGAAAGCACGTTAAGCAGTTGATCCCGGCTGTCATTCGTGGATTTTTGACAGTCGTTACGGGTCGTCAAAAGCCCGAAAGTCTGACAACCAGTCTTACCGAGGGGTATCGTATTACCCAATTAATGGGTTGTGGAGGTTAGATAGGCAATCACTCGCATGTAAAATACTGGTATTCAGCTGCATCTGGTTAGACTGGAAGCCGACCCCAACATAATTGGGAAAAGGCAGATTGTATATACATTTCTTACTTTTTAGGTTTTTATTTGAGTAATATTTCTTATTTATTTGATCTTCTACTTTACAAAATATTGATGATGAATATTAGTGTGGATTTGTTTTCATACTAATATCCTAATTTATTTGGGGTCGGCGCAAAATGTCTTCCTCTTCCATAATTCTCTATTATTCGTCATCTCGGTAGTCACTCCCTTTCTAGCCATATCATCTTTCACACAGTCCATGCATTGTTTCTTTGGTTTTTCCCTACTAATCCGTAATAATATTTTAACTGCGAAAGTAACTTTGCCTGAAACCATTGCAAGCCTGAATGAACCACTGAACATGAAATAATGACAGATAATTAGGTAGCCTGGGACATGCAGAAACTTTTTCATTAAAAATAAAATTATGAAATACACAAGTCGAAATCGCGGGGAACAGCTAGCATACAAATGAATTGATAAGTAGTTAATTTTTATAGAAACTCTGGCCTTGTTGAAAACATCATCTGCCAAGTGACAAGCTTTTTCCAAACTGTGTTGGGGTTGATGGTACTGCCTATCTGACCTCCACACCACAACCCAGTACCGGGTAACACGATATCCTTTGGTAACACTGGTTGTCAGACTTCCGGGTTTCTGACTACCCGTAATGACTGGTACGGAGAGGTCTCAGTATGTACCAGATGGTCACCCATCCACGGACCGACCTCGACAAGCGTAGCTTAACCTTGGATCGACCGATAAGGATGTTTTATTATTAAGTCTCGAGCCAATAGCTGCTTGCTATTTTGTTTTTGTTGTGCTGTTGTTGTTTTTTAACCGACTTTAAAAAAAAGGAGGTTACTCACTTCGGCCGTTATATTTTATGTGTTCGCGGATAACTTCGTCTTTTATGAACCGATTTTTATGATTATTTTTTTGTTGGAAAGGAGATCGATTAGATTATATTATCCCAAGGGTGGTACCATGATAAGGAAACCAGGATCTGATGATGGCATCCCAGAGAAATCGAGGAGAACCTAAAAATTTTATAGGCACACCTATAGCGATTTGGGTATTTTTTATAGTAACTCCTGCATTTTCTCCCGGAAAGCACCATTTAGTAACTGATGAGGAAGAACACAGATGGCCATCGGACTACTCAATAATACGTATTTCACGGGTTGCGAATCGATTATTGCTAAGTAATTTATGCTCGTCACAATACATATATTGAAATGTAGCTGATGGTGACTTCACCATCAGTTCTAGTTCTCCTGGCTCCTTACTGGGAGAACTCCTCAACAATTAACGTCCTTGTATCGGGAAAAGCAATATTTTGTAAAAGGTGATGAGCAGTTGACATTAGGCTATTGTAACTTAGATGAATTACAGACTGACTCACTAAAAAGTGAAAAATAAAAAACTTTTTTACAAATAAAAACAACCGACTTCCAAAAAAATACCGCAAAGTGAAAAATAACTTTAATTTCGAAAGTCGGTGGCAAAAAGCTAAAATACAGATCCAAAGACACCGACTTCCGAAATTAAAGATATTTTTCACTTTGTAGTATTTTTTTGGAAGTCGGTTGTTTTTTTTTTTTTTTGTAAAAAAGTTTTTTTTGTTTGGGCATTATGTCCCAATAAAAATAATAGCTAGTATAAAAATAAATTGTTATAGAAACTGCCCTTGCTGAAACATTACGATAGGTAATGTGTAGGTACGCACGGCTACAGATCAAGCTATACATTTCCAGTATAAGCTAATCTCGCATTGTTTAGGATTTCCTTACAATGAGAGGTCAGTGTAAACTGGAAATGTATAGCTGATGTGCAGCCGTGTGTACACTTGGTTCAAGCTTCTTTTTAACATTTCTATGACGTAGATTTTTAGTCATTAAGGTAATTATTATTTACCAAGTAACAATGTCAATAATTAATTATACAGTACAAACTAAACATTTTTACGTAGGTAATTAATTAATTAGTTTTACTATGTCCCTTTAAAGACAAAACACATGACTATACGATATCAAAGTCAAATAACACTTGTGAACGTCAAAATTTACAAAAAAATGGGATTGATTCTAGTTGCCCCTTTCAAAAGTTAGTAACGACATTCACACACTCAATAAAGACTGTTCACAGTTATTTACTGATTATGCATCGCTTTCAAAATTACAGTGATATTTATAGTTGTTGCAATAAGGTTGCTATTGAGTTGCTACCATTAACAAGCCTGTCAAAATCACAGTGATCTTTATTTTCGTTACGTTAAGGTTGATATTGGGTTGCTGTTGTTAGAGGTAAAATAACTGTGAATGGATTGTACATAACCGCGCGTTTGTACTGGCGAAATATCGCATAAAAACATATTGTTATCTCTATTTCTGTCAATGTATCTGACAGAGATATCAACATGTTCAACAAGTTCTAAAAAAAGTCCGCGATAGCATAATATTAGGTTGGGGAAAAAGTCTTTTCGCATTATAGTATGTATGAACTTAAAATAAAATATCTTTGGTTATACTATTTGTATCTGGCTGGTTTTGGTATCATTGAAAGTTTAAATTTTAAAGAACATAATTCCAAATTCAAATTAGGAAAAAGTGTGATTTTCATTTGTTTTTCGTACTGTTAAGATGAGTGAATCTAATGAAGAAATTCGATACGTTTTAAAAGTTTACTACAAAAAAGGTAAAAATGCAACGCAAGCCGCGAAAAAAATTTGCGATGTTTATGGACCCAGTGCAGTGTCTGTGAGAGTAGCACAAATTTGTTTTAAGCGTTTTCAATCCGGAAATTTTGATGCCAAAGATGCACGACGCTCTGGTCGCTCTATCACGGATAAACGGATGCCATTTTTGAAAAAGTGGAGCAAGATCGGCATATCAGTAGTTACAACGTAGCTGAAGAACTGGGAATTGACCACAAAACAGTTTTGGCTCATTTGAAAAAAACTGGGTACACAAAAAAGCTCGATATTTGGGTACCTCACGAGCTCACTGAAAGAAACCTAATGAACCGTGTACTCATTTGTGATTCTTTATTACGACGTAATGAAACCGAACCATTTTTGAAGAAGCTACTAACTGGAGATGAAAAGTGGATCACGTACGACAAGAACGTGCGAAAAAGGTCGTGGTCAAAGGCCGGTCAGGCTTCACAGACTGTGGCAAAACCCGGGTTCACTCGCAACAAGGTGATGCTGTGTGTGTGGTGGGATTGGAAAGGCATTATTGATTATGACCTGTTACCACGAGGCAGGACCATCGATTCTGAACTCTACTGCGAACAACTGATGAGATTAAAGCAAGAAGTTGAGAGAAAGCTGCCAGAATTAATCAACAGAAGGGGTGTGGTTTTTCATCATGATAACGCTAGACCTCACACATCTTTAGCCACTCAGCAAAAATTAAGAGAGTTTGGCTGGGAGGTGTTAATGCATCCGCCGTATAGTCCTGACCTTGCACCTTCAGATTTCCACCTGTTTCGGTCTCTTCAGATTCTTTAGGCAGTGTCAGGTTAACATCACGAGAGGACTGCCAAAACCACTTGTCGCGGTATTTTGATCATAAGTCCCAAAATTTCTATAGCAATGGGATCATGTCCCTACCTACAAGATGGCAGAAAGTTACCGAACAAAATGGTACCTACATACTTTAGATAAATGTAAATAATGTATATTAAAAAATGTTTTGAATTTTCTTAAAAAATGCGAAGAAACTTTTTCCCCAACCTATTATGTCTATCTTTTAAGGTTGGCTCACTATAACTTTTAATTTAGTAATCAAATCTATACTAATAATAAAGCTGAATAGTTTGTTTATATGTTTGAACGCGCTAATCCCTGGAACTACCTGTCGGATTTGAAAAAATCTTTTTGAATTGATGGGCAAATTCTTAAGGAAGGCAAAAGCACGCTAGAACCCATAGGAACCGAGCAAAAAGAAAAAAAAAGTCAGAAAGAATGCTAAGCGAAAACGGAGTAACAGCGCGGACGAGCAATGCGATGCGATGCGACGCGGTGGACCGGAGACTTAGGGGGGGCCTTTTATAGAAAACTAGCTGACCCGACAGACGTTGTCCTATCTTGACTATGAATATTCTAATGTAAACGCGTGAAGTTAAAATGTTTTTTCTGAAATTTTCTTAATTTTTTCTTTCATAAAATGGGCTAATGTGGAAATATTGTTTTAATTGATTGACATGTAATTGAATTGTATTGACCTGTAATTAAATTGTATTGTATTGTATTTTGAAATTGTATTTGTATTAGTTTATTTTTATAATTGGTCCGTGTTGGCTTTTTTTTTTTTTTAAATTCAATAAAATCCTTCTCTTGACAATCATAAGCACAACAAAAAAAAAAATTGCGAAATTGTTCCATCCGTTCACGCGTGATGCGATGACCAAGGGAAATAGGGATTCATTTTTATAATACTGATGAGGCTGTTATTTTAGTATAATTCTGTCTTTCGACTTCCACGCGATCAAATTCGCGGGCACAAGCTAGTATAAGTAATCATAAAATCACTTACCATTTCCAAGTTCCTGTGATGAATTCTGACTAAGCATCGACGCATCAGTCATGGTAACGGTGGACACGACCGTGCTATCCAAAACAGACCCATTAGACGACGAATTATTGTGCTTCACAGCAATTACAGCCTTATTCTTATAATGTTTAGGCTTCTTAATTTTATGTCTCACTCCTAGATTAATCTGACCAGGCTTTCGCTTGCGTCTTTGAGAATAGGTGTGTCTCATACGTCTGATGGTAGTTGTAGTTTCAATAGCGTTGGAGATCTTCGCAGTAACGCTTGTGTTCAATTCAGGGTTGGATTTACCATAGAAAGACTTAGTAGACAGTATTTCCTTAAGTCGATCACTGTTGAATAATGAAAGGCGAGCTTTGGGCGCGTTTTCCAATCTCGGATACTTAGTACTTGGACCATGATCAGTAAGACTGTCATTGCGAAGTCTTTTCTGACTTTTCTCACTGTCACAGTTCGATTCTGGACTTTCGCCAATTTCGACAATAGGACGACGGTTGTGTCCCAACTTAGGGGGAGTAGCACCCGCGTCTGTCGTATGAGGAGTCTTAAGCATTTGCGTAGGAGATATAATACTACTCATATCCATCTTTGTCAAACAAACTATAGCATTTTTGTTTGGAGAAACATTTTTCTTCTGTTCTAATAACACTCCTTTGAAACTGTGGACTTTAGGAGTCAATTTATGCCTCCTACTTGACCGTCTCAAACATTTCGTAGGGGTATTCTCTTTGGAGTCCGTACCAGAATCGGTGTCAAAGTTCAGGTCTTTTAAGGAGCTGCTGCAGCTTTCCGTGTCTGCGATGAGACTGGCCAGACTTTTGCGGGCACGGCTTGAGGTAGATGAAGTTGTGTGGACACTTGTACAGGAGTGAGTGGACGATGGGGTCCCAGGATGGTTGTTGAGGTGTGGGGTGGCTGGCGTAGACACTGAACCAGTACATTTTGAATCCGGACAGTATCTTGTCTGATACTTCTTCAACGTAAATGGAGACTTGATGAAGTTCTTCAAATCGCTGCATTCTTTTAGAAGTTTCCGGGTTTGACTTCTGGTATCGTCTGTGAAATAGAGGTTTTTGACTAAGGTTATAATGTAAAAATTAAATCTTATGCTAATGAAGTTGTTAGTATAATGATTAATATGTTGAAATTAACACACAATGCTTGTTTGTGCTTTGTGGTAAAGTAACATGTAAAATAAAGTAGTAAAAAAATTAATGCTATAAAATTGGAAACTGTGTTAGTAGTTGTTTTTGTTAACTGATTGTTTTGTTTCTAATATATTGTTTTATTTTCTTGCATTTTAAAATTTTTGAAGCATTTGATTAGCATTAAGCATAATCAGCCTATAATGTGCCCTTTGCTGGGACACAGACCTCCTATCGGTGAGAGGGAGCGGGTTGTAATCACACATCTTCGAATTTTTGGTTCTAGGACAATTTAATTTCTGGTTTCCCCACAATGTTTTCCTTCGCAGTTTTGAGAGCAGTGGTGATGAACACAAAGTAAAGTGCCTGGTTCGAAGTAGCGGCCGTTACCACTGGGCCACCACTGCTCTCTAACATCTTCAACTTAATTGTCAGTACTTAATTGAATAAATTAAAAAATATTAAACTTCAATTAATATTTTAACCAAAGGCTTGGGCTCTGTAGAATGAAGGCTTAAATAAGAGCTTATGAATGGTTGTGAAGTCACAATAATGAGTATACCTCATGTCTTTTATAAAATTTTTAACCTGAATAATAATGTTGAAACCAGGGAATATTGCAAGTATATTACAGTAAGTAAAATTGCACAAGAAATTAGACAGGTTGTAATAATATCACTTTTTTATGATACCAAAATAAACATAAGTAATTTATTTTTGGTAAGCATACACATATTATATCCACAGTTATATTTACAATTTAACTATGTAAAGTACTTAATACAAAGGTGGTGGATTACTTTTGGACATCAGTGTATGAAGTTCTAAGTTTTATTTGTAAATTTTCATAGTTATACTTCAACTGAACAATGACTTCCTTTACAGCCTCAATCAAGTTTATCCTGATACAGAAAAAAAAAACAAAGGATATCCATTTAAAGGTTGTTTTCTATGTAAAATTTCTACCATTATATCTGTAATTTGTATGGTGTACATAATAAACCACCCCAGATGACCAGGCAACCACCAGATAAAAAAAAAAGTAAAATATGGTAAACGAGGCAAAAGGAGTATGTTGAAATAATCAATCAATCTGCCTAGCCTTTTCCCAACTATGTTGGGGTCAGCTTCCAGTCTAACCGGATGCGGCTGAATACCAGTATTTTACATGGAGTGACTGCCTATCTGACCTCCACAACCCAGTAACTGGGTAATATGATGGTTGTCTATTGTTTGCCCGAAGATTATATGCCATAATCATCATTTTCCCGAATTTCATTTGCCCGAATGTTTCATTTGCCCTAAAAGACATATGACATACTTTTAATTGCCCGAATTTTAGATACCATAAGATACGAATGCCATAAGTATTGTTTGCCTTATTTTTATGTGCCATAATAATTATTAGACATAATATTTAAATGGCATAACAAGTATTAGACATGCATGCGTGCATGGTTTTTTTTTCTGTGCATGGTTGATGGTGAGCTAGGTCGACGGAGCCCCGCTTCGCGGGGCTCCTACTTCTGTGTGGTTTATAAAAAAATAACCACGAAGGGGATGGCGGGGTCTATTCGCTCGCTTCGCTCGCTCACACGACCCCGCCATCCCCTTCTAACCTAACCTGTCCGAGTCGGGGTGCCCTAAAGTCCCAATTGCATCCAATTTCTCTTGATATAAACAACCGTTACACACCCGATGTCGATGGCAAATTATGTTATGGCATATCATAATTATGGCATGTGATAATTAGGGCTTACAATGATTATGACAAATGATGTAATGGTAAGTGACTTTATGGGAAACAATGATTCTGGCACGTGACTAATATGGCAAATGAGAGTAGGGCAAATGAGTATTATGTCGTATGATATTATGGCTGTTGACTATTATGGCAAATGATATTAGGGCAAATAAAATTCGGGTAAACGGCGGTATACCTAATACGATACCCCTTGGTAAGACTGGTTGTCAGACTTTCGGGCTTCTGACGACCCGTAACGACTGTCAAAGATCCACAAATGACAGCCGGGACCAACTGCTTAACATGCTTTCTGAGGCACAGAGGAGTCTCGATATGTAAAGATGGTCACCCATCCACTGACCAACCCCGGCAAGCGTAGCTTAACCTGATGGATCGACCTGTGCGGCTGATATTACTTAGCCACGAGCTCCTCCTCCTCCGTGCACGAGTATGTTGAAATAATAATACAGTTAAATAGCTATCTTTTAAAACAGAAGGAAATTTACAGTAAACTTTTAGAAAATGATAAGCTTAGAGATCAATGCCTGACTCAGCATAGGATGCCATTATCAGCCTGACACCATTATAAGCTAATCAGTAGTAGATAGTGTCCAAAATTAGTTCCTGGTCTAGTTTATTTAGAGGGCACATATGTTGTGATAGCATATCAGTATTGCACTGAGATAAGGGGGTGAAATGAAGAGTTATTAGAAATTTAGATTTAGGTATAAAAATATTCACAAGCTTGCTAGTTTCTGATCAAGAACAGGTAATTTGTTCTCTTGCCTTGCATGCTGTAAAAAACTGATATACCTATAGGAGTAAAGCATGAGGGGCTTGTCTGCAGAGTACCAGGGACCATACAACCCCGGTTAAGAGGTAAGTCTTTCGAAGGGGTAAGCCGTTATGAGGTTACCTTTATTATGTGTGACTCTTTGAATGGGTAAAACCCAAACCACCCAACTCTTGAAACTCAGTAAAAGGGTTATCCCTTCAATATGGATACAAATTTATTATCTAAACTTATTTGCTTTCTGTTCACATGATACATATTAAAAATGCTTGATGAAATATGTAAGTTTTTTTCAGTAAATATCAATATTTCAATACATTCTACAAGGTATTCAGTGTGTGTTTTGAATGGTAAATGTTGTAATATGAATATAAAGACAGTTTTTAGTACAAATAAGCTACTCTAGTCAAGTATTTAGTCATTCATGCACACTTACTATACAAAATCAGTAATCCATAAGACTAACAATGTTTTTAAAGAACTTACAGCTTGCATACAAAACGACATTGACAGGAACAGGTAAAATAACTGCAAGGTTATCTTAAATGTGCTCTGAAGTTTAATTCAAGGCCCTTTGACCTCTCACACTCATTGGAAAGGTACTTACATGTTTCTACATGTATATCTGACATGAAACTATTAGTATAGGTCGTTGTTTACATATAAAACATGGATTTAAACCTAGTATTAGAAATATGGTAAAAACACTCACGCCAAAGGCTTCTTTCTGGCGTCTTTGGAACATTCTGGTCGTTTTCGTCTCCAGAGCTCGAGTCCAACGTGCTGATGATGCCCAAGTCACAGTCCTCGCTGTCACTCTCACTATCAACCACCGGCAGCTTCCGATGCGTCGTCAAGGACTCCCGGGAAGGCATCTCCTCGCATTGAAATAACCCCTTCTTTCTCTCTGACATCTTTGGCGTGTGAGTATGAGGAAGCCGCGAGGAACGTCTAGGAGTCATCGCGGCCATGTCTACGACCGAAATACTGACCTTAATTAACAATAAAACATGAAATCGGACACTACACTCTCAGCGTTTCGATGACCCAGACTCACTACTCAATTAACTTTTTGCCTATTTTACGACAGTGATACTACATATTGTAATGTAATTTAGGTAAATTAACGTTAGATAAACAGTTACGGCGGTTTTTAGATCAGAAAACACATAAATTGTAACAAAAAACGTGCGTCAAAAAACTTTCAGCAAACGTTAGCAAGCAACCATTGTTGTTTGGCGCGTAAACACCTGTCATGTGGCGGTGTTGCATGTTTCAATTATTTACTATTATTATTTTTCTTCAAATAGTTTCCATAAAAGTGGGAATTTCAGTATATTTTTTATAATAAATGTATAATAATTGATTCATTCACAATTCTCTCAAAAATACAATGAATAAATTATTGGAAATCGTTCCATGACATGAAGGCGCTTACTTTTACCTCAACTAAAATAATTTGAAACATAGGATGGAAATTTTTATTCTGAAAAAACATGTTGAATAATCTCGTCAGACAAACCCCTTTTTTTTTCTTTTTTTTTTGTGGATGGGAAGTCATCAAATGACTTCTCCCACTCTGGGTGGAGCGGGAGGGCCGTGTCAGATCAGATAAACCCCTTAAGTTCACAACTACTGTAAGCCCTCGGTCGCCATCCGTCGGATGATGGTATTTTACGTTTATATTATTTTATACTAAGATATACGTTTTTAATACATATTATATAAAGTTTTCTCCTTACGTACACTTGGTAGGTACACGTCCGACGTTTGAGGATTGTAAAATTGGCGCCTTACCAAAATATAAGTAATTGTTTTGTACTACATTCATTATTTTTTTTTTCCATAACGATGCTGTCTTGACCGTACTTCCAGGATTATCCTGATAGCCGTAGAATAAGTAGGTTACCTCTTCACTCCTCAAGCACCTCAGGGCATGTTTCGCCCTTGTCGCTACGTTACTTTGTATGCTAGAGTTATTGCATTGCACACGGAGGATACATACTTGACCCACAAGGTGCACGTGTAAAAAGACTGGAGTAGATCCTAAGAAGTAGCACCTTCACTTCTTTATTACAACGTGCAAACCTGCGGGCCAGTATGTTGCACCGGAATGCCAATAACATTCTCTCTCCCTTCATGTCCGCATCATCTTCATAGGGACAATTCCCGTATTTTTAACAACGTTGCAGCAACTCGCACTGCGTAAACAGCCAAGGCAAGCCGAGCTACTGGCATGCGAGTACACAGTGCAAGCAGCTGTCTAGTCCGCAGCTCGCACTGTGTAAACCAGCCATTAGAGTATATAACACGATAAGGAGTAATCAAAGAGTGGGTATAATAATGGAGTAATTAATAGTGTTCTGTGGAAGCCGCTGTCGTACGACGTCCACGACGAAGTGATATATTCCGGCACAATCCTGAGGGCCTACACAAATGGCATCCCCTTCGGAGCGATTCTATTTCTACAATCGCTACAGCTTCAAAGTGACATTGACATGATCACGTGACATTTCGATAGATTATGTCGACCCCAATACATTTTGGCTTTTCTACTAGCGTCATCGCTAATCGAATGTTACTTTGTCTAGGCCCTCCAGACGATATTGAAGCTTCTGCACCATTAATACGATTACCACTTCTGGGAAAGGCTATCTTGCGCCCACAGAGTACATTATAATACTTAGGTATATAAGTACCTGTAGTGCTATTCTGTAAATACATCACCGTGAAAACATAAGTGAAGTGATCTTAAAGTGAGCTGTCAATAGTGTCAACCCCTAGCATTATGTGGAATGACGGCTCACTTCACGCTCACTTCACCCGAGTTATCACGGTGAGATGTTTACAGAATAGCACTACTGCGCCGTTAAACTTAGTAGTTAGGTACCTCAAATTAAAGTATTAAAATAAGAGAACTAGCAATGTGAAAAATTTATCTTATTGCAGCGATATAAATTGATGTCTTGTTGCTAAAAACTTTTAAATATTATTGCGTCAATGGCGTCATGCAAAAAATGTCCCCTTGAATAATAATTTCATTTGATCACGATGATAGTCCAAATATTCGTTATTTAATAATATTAGGTACCTACCTACTCAATGCATTTTTAGGGTTCCGTACCTTATATGGAAAAAAACAGAACCCATACCTACAGGATCACTTCGTTGTCCGTAGGTCTGTTAGTCTGTCAAGACTTTTTTCAAAGGCGTGGAAATCGTGAAATCGTGGTATCAAGTTGAAATTAATATTTAAAAAATAGGCACCTACGTAACGGTCTAACGGTCTCTTGGACCTCTAAAAAATCAAGCTTCTAAGTCAACGCAAAAAAAAAATACAGTGTTAGCAAGTATCAAATAGATACTCGACGGTTATGACGTAGTAGTTGTTTAATTATTCCTAAATTACTTTTAAATATTCTCATTAATATCGAAATAATATTCTTTTTATTTATTTTCCATGATAAGTAATTTATTTGATTTTTATAGCAATAATTTAGTATTTCATAACAGAATGAGTAATTAACTGACAGTTGATTTGAATATGGCGGCTAAGGGTATAAAAAGGGAGGCAAATCATTTTTAACATGCAATATATTGTGAACTAGTGGTAAGGACGTTACTCTGCCTAAATACAGATTCAGTGTGAATTATAGTTCGTGTTTAATTGTGTAAAATCTGCTACTGAATATCAACAGTCATAAAGGCAACATAAATTTTGATACTCGCAAATAAATCAAAAACAGTAGGTACCGTTGACCTAGAAATTTGGCAAGAAGCAAGGTCTCACAGCACAAGTAATGAAAAAAAAAGTCCTAAAATCGTTAATTTGTAGTTTTATAACATACATTTTTTTTGTGATTACAAACCTACACTGTTGGAAAATTGATCCATCAGGTTAAGCTACGCTTGCCGGGGTTTGTCCGTGGATGGATGACGACCATCTTTACATACCGAGCCTTTCCGAGTAGGTCCCGGCTGTCATTTGTGGATCTTTGACAGTTGTTACGGGTCGTCAGAAGCCCGAAAGTCTGACAACCAGTCTTACCAAGGGGTATCGTATTACCCAGTTACTGGATTGTGGAGTTCAGATAGGCAGTCGCTCCATGTAAAATACTGGTGTCAGCTGCATTCAGTTAGACAGGAAGCCGACCTCAACATAGTTCATAGACTGTTGGAAAATTTCCCAACTACGGAACCCTTTAATTGTGTGTAGGGTCCGCATTGATGTAATCTATGTATAACTCATTGGTGGTACGACACGCACTTGGCTGGTTTTGTTTTATAAAGCTGCATTTAGTGTGAAGAGCAAGTTCTCTTTGCTTCTATACCTAATATCTAGCGACATTTTTCATAGCATTATCATAAACACACACATTAGGACCTAAGTTGTTATTATTATTATTTTTTATTTTTTTTGTAATTTATATTGCAGACGTACCTACTTACTGTTGACACTTAGTTTGAAAAATACTTCCAAAAACACCTACCTACAGTTTTTACTTATCTATTTCTTCATTTTATAATGCTATTAATGCTATTATGCTAATATGCTAGCTAGGTAAATAATACTGCTTGAATATTCTCAGGTTTGAAAAGGTTGCAAATTGCAAGTTCTTCGCTAAAGACTCCAAAGAGATTGGCCAGTCGCCAAAAACCATTAGCTAGTAAGTAGGTACAGTCAACAAAAGAGATATCTAGGCAGGGTATACTAACATATTTGTATGTGAATTGCTTCATGTTCAATTTCGTGAAAATATAGAATTTTGTGTTGGTGTGTTACAATGTGATGAATTGCAAAAACATAGTAATATAATATATTGAACATGAAACAATTCAGATACAAATATGTTAGTATACCCTGCCTAGATATCTCTTTTGTTGATTGTACATAATATTTTTTTTCGACTGCTCCTTCAATTACATACCTACTCTTCTGCATTGCCGTGATCTCTCTGAGGGATCGAATCCGGTACGAGGTCATCCGGCTGAGAACCGAAGTTGTCGACATAGCTCACAGAAAAGCAAACTGAATGGGCCGACCATAATAAGACGTAAAACCGTAATACTTAAAACGTGACATTTCGGTAAATGTGTTTTTTCATTATTATTCGATAATTTATTATTCGATTCTTGAATATTTTTGTGCATTTTTATAAGTTTATTATATAACCCATGTAACGTAAAAACACATTAATTTAATTGTCATCATTTTTTTTAAAGTTTACCTTCATATCGCTTCCTGTAAAATTGCATTTTTCGAGATGGCACGTTTTTGTAGCAAAGATGCGAAATATTCGTGTAAAAATGACGAACGTTGGAGTAGACGTGTTTTTGAGTGCAGACCATCTCTACCTAATCTGTGGTGCAGACCGCGATTCGGCAAACGTAAGGACGCCTTCAGGCTAGGTGGAGCGACGATCTTGCAGGGTGGCTGGGAGCAGCTGGATGAGAGTTGAAGAAAATCGAGCTGAATGGCGTGCAGTAAGCGAAGCTTAAGCCCAGCAATGGACTACTCTAAGCTGATGATTTGATGATTGCCAGCCATTAACAGCCAATAACACATGCAAATTCATGATATTACTACTTTACTTATTTAAAAGTCTAATGTTTTAATCATCAGAAACTGCCCATCGTGGTCACGTTCCTCGAAATCCGTGCATTGCATATTAGAAATAGCCTCTTCGAATGGTCATAAGCATACCGCGGAAGTAGCTACTCCATGACGGGGGAACAAAGTACGATTTCTAAAAGCGTGTTTTTTTAGTTTTTTATCTATGGTTAAAACGTCTCTTAATTGTTTTTTTTTTCGGTTTTCGAGTATCTTTAACTGTTTTGTATTTACTTCCTAAAAATGTAAAGAAACGGGGAGTCGGTAAAGACATACCAAAGTTAGTAGTTTTATTTAAGGCCGGTATTAGTGGATTGTATGATCCCCCCCCCCCCCTCGTTTAATTTTAGGGGAGGCACTTGGCCCCTTTGCACCCCACCTCCGCTACAATATAAGTCCGTAGCACCCTGGGTACGCTTGGGCAGTCAGCTGGTCAGCCCTATTAGCATTACCCTCTTGCTGACGGGCTGGTAATTCGACTACAGCTGGAGCTACTGTGTGCTTGTTTATTTCCTGGCCGGAGGCTTTAAGTTCGCTTAAAGCACCCACAGGAAACGCTTGGTTAAGCAGTCTCGACCCTCAATGGTCAACTGCGAGATGCCATTTATAACTAACTAACTAGCTTGTTTATTTATTTTTGTTTTTTATTTCAAGTGGTTCGTGGTGCGCGTTCCGACTCACCATTTGCTGACCTTCCTCAAGGAAGAGTTTTGGCCGAAAGGTATGCTGTATCGGCGTTTCCGCGGCCAGCTACGCGACACCTCGCAGCGTAACACGACGCCGTCACTTCGTGTGCAGTAGTTTTTAAGTTTGTTAAATGTTTTTATACGTATTAGTTTATAATTTTGTATCAATCATTGGTGTATTTTATCTATGGGCCCTACTAGCCTGAAAATAAAGGAATTATTATTATTATTATTTCTAGCGTGACGATATTATATCGTGGACATCTACGTCCACGTCACGGCATCACGATAACACAGGAAAGTAAAATGTATGAAATTATATGAAGAGAAGACGTACTACCTAAATATCGTCACGCTAGGCGAAAGTAAGTTTGTTTGTTACCTTTTTACACTTAGACCACTGATTCGATCATCCTGAAATTTTTCATTTACGTTGTCAGGTGTACAGAAACGGACAAAGAGTTCCTTTCATCCCGAAAAAAAGTAGTGTTCCCGAGGAAAACAACAATAACGTTCTTATGATAATAGATGGCGCCACGTGTCTTTCGAATCATGATTGAATTAAATTATTACAAGTAGAGTACCTACTACCAGAATTGATTGTCAAATTCTAAATTAACGCGAGCGAAGCCGCGGGCAAAAGCTAGTAAATTATAAAAGTCTATAGTCTCATAGAATAACTAAACACGATACTCCTTGGTAAGGCAGTTGTCCGACTTTCGGGCTTCTGACTCAAAGATCTATAAAGATCAAAAATTAAAAAAAGAATTCTGGAATTTCATACAGGCTGGGGGCAGACTGGATGCGGAAGAGCCTGCGAGAGGCTTATGTCTAGCAGTGGACTGCAATAGGCTGAGTTGATACAGGCCATATCCCTAAGTAGTCTGTGATACAGACGTAGTATACAAAACAAAACCGAACAAACACGGGTACCGAGAAATTGAGGGTTTCACGATAGTATCTGACATAAACAACTTTCTCCTCCAATTATGTACAGTTAACAAGTTTATATGACCATGTTTATTGATTTGTTTGTGTAGCTTTTCATACAAGCCATTCAATTTATTGGACACCTACTACCAAAGGGCAAAGGCCAAAATTTTTTTTGTCCGTCATTTAGAATAATTAAAAATATTGGACACTTATTTTTTAACCGACGAAAAAAAAAGGAGGAGGTTCTCAATTGGACATGTATATTTTTTAAGCTTCTGAAAAACAACTTAACTTCCAGCGATCTGGGGTTGACTGTAATACTAACTAAGCTGTGTTAAAATGAATTACTGAAAAATTAATAAGTACAAAATTAACCGACAAAAAATTTTGTTTTTAACAAACAAACATGAGCTTATTCAAATTATAATTCTATGAAAAATAATCTGTACTTTCAAATAATAAACTAAACTTCCGAAAAAAATACTAAGTTTCCGAAAACATATTATGTTCTGCTAAAATAATCATTTTCTTAAGCTCTATAGAAACCAGCTCAATTTCTATTATTGGTTATAGAATAACTTTTTTAACTCTCAATTTAAATGAAAATAACTACCTACCAGTCGGCCCGCGCGGGCGCTTCGTGCGTATAATCTATCTATACTAATATTCTAAAGAGGAAAGATTTTTTTGTTTGTTTGTTTGTTTGTTTGTTTGTACCGAATAGGCTCCGAAACTACTGGACCGATTTGAATTATTTTTTTCACCAATAGGAAGCTAAATTATCAGGAAGTAACATAGGCAATAATTTATTTTATAAAAATTTAGAGATCCTTAAGAAAATTGCAATAATGTAACGCAAAGTAGCAAAATTTTGCCTATAAAATGCATTATTTGGCGTGTGCTGAGAAAACTATTGATGATACATAAAAAATATGTATTACATGATTAATGTACTCATTATAACCTTCAAAAAAGTCCGTAAGGCAATATATCTAACTATCATAGTTAAGTCACAATAGAAGCTTTTGTGTTCTAAAATTTAATAAGATCGCCGGTAGAAACAAAAGTTAGTTACATTCGTATCCTAGTATTAATTCTTATTCAAATAAATAGTTTTATCATCAAGGGTATTTATGTAGCAATAAATACCCTTGTTCTTTTGAATCGAACATTTAATTTCGAAGTTACTACGAGTATAAAAATGCCATACGCGTTCATTTCGATGTCGCGCCACGATTGTCTCAGTATTTTTATACTTGAGACCAAAAACCGGCCAAGTGCATGTCGGACCACACACAATGAAGGGTTCCGTAATTCGGATGAATTTATCCCAAGAACAAACTTAACATTATAGTTGAAAAACACATTCCAACTGTAAATGTAAGTTCGGTAGTTTCGGACATAAGGGGGGTGATTGTCAATTTTCGTCTTTTTTCTTAAATAACTTCTAAACAATTTATTTTAAAATTATAAAAAAATATATATTTGATACTTTCATAGTAAGCCCTTTCATTTGATATTTATTTATAATTAATTAATTAATTACAACGGCTTGCGCCAATGACAGTAATTAATAGGTAAAACTAAACATAAAACTAAACATAATTAACATAATTCAAAAACAAATAACAAGTCACAAGTCAGAGATCAAACATACTTAACAATAACTAAAGGAAATAAAATAATAAAAAACAGAATAAAGTGATAACAACATACAACCTATTTACCTAACAGACATAGCTTTCACATAACATGAGACAGTTTGACATGATCACCTTGAGTGTGTCATTAAAGATGTCACATTCCGGGACTGTCTCCATTAAGGCGTTTAAAGCACCATGCATGCGACACAACGGGGATTGCGCGCGCGACACAGTGCGGCAATGGGATGTGGCGAACAGCCGGTGTCGTCGAGTAGGCCTATGACGCAGGTAGTTGTTAGGCACATAAAGTGTACACAAAGTATTGTGCAGCTCTATATGATATGTCACACGGTATAGTTTTCAAAACTTTTTATAAAATTGTTTATTTGCCCCCCAAAACTGACCCCCATATTCAAAATTCATTTATTTACTTTACCCGTTCGTATTTGGATCACAGAAATTCATGTGTACCAAATTTCAACTAAATCGGTCCTGTAGATTTGGAGCAAATTGGCTGTGACAGACGGCCAGGCAGACAGACAGACACACGAGTGATCCTATAAGAGTTCCGTTTTTTTTCTTTTGAGGTACGGAACCCTAAAAATGAAGAATAATGTGGGTTTTTCGAAAATCTACCCATAATGGGGTGAAAAGGGGTACAAATTTTTCAGGGGAGGATTTTACTGCGGGGCTAGATTAAATCGAAAATTGGTTTAAATAATCTTTCAGTCAGGTTATGGAAACATCCGAAACGATTCTTTAAAATTCCACTCCTGTGGGCATGAAAACAGGGTATACAGTTTATATGAAAAATCTTATTCATTTGGTTAATTAACTTGAAACTTGGCACAGATACTTGCTTATGTAATAAAGTTTGTCATTAATAGTTTTTCAAAACTACCCTGGAGGGAGGGTTATAGGGGAAGAGGAGGGGGTGAGTGAGGGGGAGAGTGAGGGGGAGGGGGAGGTGAGAAAGAGAGGAAGGGGAAGTGATGAAGGGGGTGTTAGAGTGGGTGAGAGGGGCAGGGAGAGGTTAGCGGGAAGGGGATACGGTGAACGAACGTGTTATAATCTCTGGAACTACCAGTCGGACTTTAAAAATTCTTTTTGCATTTTATACCCAAATCTTAAGGAAGGCTATAGGCATATTTCACATCACTTTAGGACCTTTACGTGCCGAAATAAAAGAAAAAAAGGCAGAAGTAACCCCTAAGCGAAAACGAAGTAATAGCGCGGGTAGGCAATGCGATGCGACGAGGTGGGTCGGAGGAACAAGAAATTTCACGCGGACGAAGTCGCGGGCAGCAGCTGTATAATATAATATATAATCACACTAATATTATAAAGGCGAAAGTTTGTTAGTGTGTATGTGCGCGTGTGTTTGTATGTTTGTTACTTCTTCACGCTCAAACGGCTGGACCGATTTGGATGTTGTTTGATATGTAGATAGCATAACCTATTCAATGTGACAGCCATTTTGTTTTTGTGGGTTTTTGTGTGAGAGTATTTCTGGTTGGTCTCGCGCGGTAGACGATATCTCTAAAGTTTTGTATGAGAGCTGTATATTAAATTAGTGTCGTTGGAATCGTTATAAAATAAGCTACCACATCTCGCAGTTAGAAGGTTATACCCTGGATTAAAACATAGGCTACTTTTTATCCCGGTCTACGCGGGTGAAACCGTGGGGCGCCGCTAGTATAATATTAGGTCTTTACCTATGAAATTGCCGTTTTGCAGTACTGGCCATTTCAAATCAAAATAATTTTTGTTTGGCTAAGAATTCTAATTTCAAATTAATTTTATTTTAAAAACATGGATTTTTTTTCCCAAAAGTAGTCATTTGTTTATTGATTAGTGTTACATTTTCATCGCATTTCAATCTTTTTCGTCATCATGGATACGTTAAAAATTCGAGTAATTATGGAATATGAGTACCGTCGTGGCAGCAACGCGGCACAAGCGGCACGCAACATCAACGACGTTTACGGAGCTAACACTAGAAACCAACGCACCACTTGTTATTGGTTTGCTCGCTTCCGTTCTGGAAATTTCGACCTGAAAAATGAACCTCGCGGTCGTCCGAAGACTTTGGCCGACAATGACGAATTAAAGGCGATTGTGGAAGCTGATGATACACAATCTACGGCTAAATTAGCAGCAGCTTTCGACGTTAGCGTCAAAACAATATTGGTCCATTTGCGTCAAATTGGCAAGGTAAAAAAGCTTGACAAATGGGTGCCCCACGAACTCAATGATCGCCAGCGCGAAGTACGCGTCGAGACGTGCCTTGCACTGCTCAACAGACACACAAATGAAGGAATTTTGAACCGCATTGTTACCTGCGATAAAAAATGGATTCTGTTTGATAACCGCAAGCGCTCAGCAAATTGGTTGGATCCTGGTTCAGCACCTAAACAATGCCCTAAACGAAAACTTACCCCTAGAAAAGTGATGGTCACTGTTTGGTGGTCTAGCGCCGGTGTGATTCATCACAGCTTCTTACCAAACGGGGTGAGCATTACTTCAGATGTGTACTGTGAAGAACTGAACATGGAGAAGCTGGCACATCTCCAACCAGCATTGGTCAATCGCTCGTCTCCGCTGCTCCTGCACGACAACGCGCGACCTCATACTGCACAGCAGACGGTCTCCAAGTTGCAAGAACTGGGGTTGGAAGCTCTCCGTCATCCGCCCTACTCACCAGACCTTGCGCCTACAGACTACTACTTTTTCCAGAATTTGGATGACTTCTTGGCGGGAAAAAAATTCAATACCCGAGAGGCAGTACAAAATGCCTTTGAAGAATTTGTTGCCTCCCGTCCAGCTGATTTCTTTAAGAAGGGCATCAATAAACTGCCACTGCGTTGGCAAAGATGCATTGATTGCATGGGTGATTACTTCGATTAATACAAATAAAAAATGCATGAAAAAAATTCGTTTAAATTTTTTCATACAAAACGGCAATTTCATAGGTAAAGACCTATTATATATTGATACCATCAATAATATAACACCCCGATTCAGAGCAATCACGTTATATTTTATACGTATATTCATTAGAATACAAATACCTTTAGGCCTAGGTATATATTAATTGATTAGAAGTAGGTGTAAGTAATTAATGATTACACTAGTTTACAAATTAAAATGAAAGTCATGTCCTTTCAATGAATTCCATATCGATGTATTTAGTAGTAATAACTATACGCAAACATATATTTGTTTTATTTCTATCACGTCTATAAATCAAATTTTTATAACATCTTATTTTCAAACTATCCATAAGTTGGTTTCGATTTTATTTTAAAATTTTGATGCTGTGCAGTGTTCAGTTAAATCAATACTTGTTTTTAAAATGTCAAAAAGGTTGTGTAAAGTGCATTCTGATCGTTTTTGCTATGTCTGTGGTGAATTTATAATATCTAAAAAAGGATATCCCATAACGGAATCACTTAAAGATGCATATTTTGGTTATTTCAAAATTTCGGTCTGTCACCAGGACAAAACATGGGCTCCTCACGTTTTTTGTGAAAGATGCAGAAAAACTCTAAGCTTTTGGGCTGCAGGTGAAAAAAGATTTTTTAATTTTAATATTCCAATGTTATGGAGGGAACCATCTAACCACGAAAATGACTGTTACTTTTGTCTCACTAAGACATTTGGTTTTAATAAAAAGAATAAAGAAAGAAAAAAGCTAAGGCAATTAATTCACTTTTAATTTTTTGTTTGATATTTTTGTAAGCATTATTTTTTTTAAAAATTATCAAAAATAATAAATATCTTGGAAACATGACGTGTTAGATTTTTTTTTATAATTTTTCTGAACCTCAGTGCACCTCGATTGTTAAGAAAAAAAACGTTTCATTCAAAGGACAAAAACTTTGTAATCTAGTGTTATTGATTACAAGCTGATTTTGATATTTCCTAGGAGTATCTATGGAATCACTTAGAAAAGTATTTTTATAATGTTACCACTGTTATAAAATGTGTAAGGTTTGATTCTAAATTTATAATAGGTAAGTTACGATAAAAATTACTACCTGCTGATTTCGGTAAAACGCAATTTAAGCTGGTGGAAAAATATTACGTCAGCAAATATTTATTTATTTATTTATTTATTGACACACCAACGACTTATTCACTAAATCATAACATTAAATTATATTCTATAACAACAGCTTTGCGGTGAATTTGTCACTTATAGGTGTGCACAGCACTTGTATGATCAGTAATAAAAATTAAAATGGAAATAACAAAATTAAAATTAAAATTTACAAAGCTTACATTGAATTTAAAATGACAAGTAGTTAAATTAAAATACAGTATAACACAAAAATTAAAAAAAAAAACATCAACTAAATTGGAATAAAATATAAATTGAAACTGTAAAAATACAAATAAATTAGTTAATTAATAATTAATAGTTAATTAATAGTTTTTTTTTTTGGTAATTCAGTCGTTTCTTTATTAGTATTCGCTTATAAGTTGTCGGAAAGTTAGTATTTAAAGCAGTAAATTTCATATTTTGAGTATGCTCATATTTTTTTTTTTTTTCGGAGCTTTTATTATTACCCTTTTTTAATCAAAAGATTTTATACTTACGTAGAAGTGACGTAGCGAGCCTCCACTCTCCAACTTTAATGTGTGTAATCTAAGTAATTTTTTATTTAAGTATTAATACATGAAGAAAAAAATACGTGGCTAATTTTTATTTATTATCTCACTGACGGACTAAATATATTTTTTTTTTTACTCACGCATCATCCCTATTACCTATTTGAGGTTTACCCTACCTAATAATCTGAGATTTTACATACTCCATAAAAAATAAAGTAGCTTTTCGTGTCTGTCAGTGTGACCCATAGAAATATAAAAAAAAACAGAAACAAAACTTCTTTCTTATATCTATGGTGTGACCGCGTTGTTCTTCTAAACTCCGCAACGGATTTTGATGCGGTTTTCACTATAATTTAGAGAATTTATTCCGGAAGATTTATATGTATAATATATTAATATTTAACTTAAATATAATATAGAAACCTTCATTTTTTGTCAAGTCGTAGAAACCGTGCGAAGCAGGGCCGGGACGCTAGCACTCCATAAAAAATGGTCAACTTACTAGTTGATTGGCAAACTGCTATAGTGCCTGATAGACAAAAACCAGGAGTCCTGGACGCGGAAGTGAAACAAGTTTTGATAATAGGTCTTTACCTATGAAATTGCCGTTTTGTATGAAAAAATTTAAGCTAATTTTTTTCATGCATTTTTATTTGTATTAATCGAAGTAATCACCCATGCAATCAATGCATCTTTGCCAACGCAGTGGCAGTTTATTGATGCCCTTCTTAAAGAAATCAGCTGGACGGGAGGCAACAAATTCTTCAAAGGCATTTTGTACTGCCTCTCGGGTATTGAATTTTTTTCCCGCCAAGAAGTTATCCAAATTCTGGAAAAAGTAGTAGTCTGTAGGCGCAAGGTCTGGTGAGTAGGGCGGATGACGGAGAGCTTCCAACCCCAGTTCTTACAACTTGGAGACCGTCTGCTGTGCAGTATGAGGTCGCGCGTTGTCGTGCAGGAGCAGCGGAGACGAGCGGTTGACCAATGCTGGTTGGAGATGTGCCAGCTTCTCCATCATTGTGTTCAGTTCTTCACAGTACACATCTGAAGTAATGCTCACCCCGTTTGGTAAGAAGCTGTGATGAATCACACCGGCGCTAGACCACCAAACAGTGACCATCACTTTTCTAGGGGTAAGTTTTCGTTTAGGGCATTGTTTAGGTGCTGAACCAGGATCCAACCAACTTGCTGAGCGCTTGCGGTTATCAAACAGAATCCATTTTTCATCGCAGGTAACAATGCGGTTCAAAATTCCTTCATTTGTGTGTCTGTTGAGCAGTGCATGGCACGTCTCGACGCGTACTTCGCGCTGGCGATCATTGAGTTCGTGGGGCACCCATTTGTCAAGCTTTTTTACCTTGCCATTTGACGCAAATGGACCAATATTGTTTTGACGCTAACGTCGAAAGCTGCTGCTAATTCAGCCGTTGATTGTGTATCATCAGCTTCCACAATCGCCTTTAATTCGTCATTGTCGACCAAAGTCTTCGGACGACCGCGAGGTTCATTTTTCAGGTCGAAATTTCCAGAACGGAAGCGAGCAAACCAATAACAAGTGGTGCGTTGGTTTGTAGTGTTAGCTCCGTAAACGTCGTTGATGTTGCGTGCCGCTTGTGCCGCGTTGCTGCCACGACGGCACTCATATTCCATAATTACTCGAATTTTTAACGTATCCATGATGACGAAAAAGATTGAAATGCGATGAAAATGTAACACTAATCAATAAACAAATGAATACTTTTGGAAAAAAAATCCATGTTTTTAAAATAAAATTAATTTGAAATTAGAATTCTTAGACAAACAAAAATTATTTTGATTTGAAATGGCCAGTACTGCAGAACGGCAATTTCATAGGTAAAGACCTAATATTTCCCTCTCATTTACAGAAGTGCAAAAACATGTTTTGATATTTCCCTTTTATTCGCACTCATCATTCACACCATTCACGCCTCTGTATTGATGAGTGCCTATTTGGTAATTACCTATTACGTAAGTACAGAACAACATCGTTTGTTATCTAGGATCTCATAACAGTAATTAAGCGTAAATTGCAGTGACAATACGTACTTACGTAAGCATTGATTCGGCGACTGTACCTACCTACCATTTACGATTTCTGTCAAGGCAGAGTCGTACAACTTTTAATTAATAATAGGTACTAAAAGCTTTGGGGAACTTGGAACTTGGGGAGATAGGGCAAAACCGTATTTTGCTGGGCCTATTTGGCGCAGCCGTGAGGCATACGATATTTATTTTTATTTATATAAAATAACATTGTTTTGTGTTTATATGTTGTGTGTTGGTACACACGGCTACACATCAAGCTATACATTTCCAGTTTACACTGACCTCTCATAGTAAGGAAATCCTGTACCATGCGAGATCAGCTTATACTAGGAATATATAGCTTAATCTGTAGCCGTGTTGTGGTACGGTCAGGAACAGAAGTCGATTAACACTGCTACATTTGACATCATCTAAATTAACACAAAATGATTCGATAAACTGCTTTTTTTCGTTTAACTGTTATGAGTTAATGTTGTTAAAATTTTAAGTACCTACTTCTGTTCCGATTAGTATTAAATATAATTAAGATTAAAAAAACAGGAAGTGTTAATCGACTTTTGTTGCTGACTGTACCTACATAAGCCATGTTTCAAATAAACATATTTCCTTT
This sequence comes from Cosmia pyralina, assembly GCA_946251885.1. Classification (NCBI taxonomy): domain Eukaryota; kingdom Metazoa; phylum Arthropoda; class Insecta; order Lepidoptera; family Noctuidae; genus Cosmia; species Cosmia pyralina. Next base: position 10,283,919 of record OX276362.1, on the reverse strand, counting down.
CTTTGTATCGGGAAGAAAATCATTTCGGACTGGTTCCTATCCTCACAGAAGATATGGCTGTTATTTACAGAGACATCGTCAAGACAAGATGTGGCCAAGTGGGGACCCTTGGGGAACGCCTGCAATATGGGCGCACATTTAAGCTGAAGAAGTTTCTGAAGAATGGTTGTTTCCAATTTGCTGGTTGCTTCTACTGTGCACAAGAAGTATGTTATATCAGTCCTATCAAGTTTAGTTAACTCTATCAAAACGTACGTTACCTATCGTTATAAATTGCCTGTCAATATTGATTCATCATTGAATCAATCATACAAAAGTAAAGCCACGGACTATAAAGAAAGAAGGACTCCGCGCCATGCGTATCGAAAGTGAAGCACCGTACCGATCTATGTGTGCGTGATTTGACAAAGATGCCGTCGTGTCATGTAATGGCGGCCGGTCGGCATGCTATGATGTAAATGTGTGCGTGAGGCGTGTTTGTACAAACGGTCCCGGCATACTTAGCCGACGTTCGCACGGACGTAAAAATATCGCGGCGTTTTTTTTTTCGCGCACTGCAATTTCAACGCTCTGCTTAGCGCCGAGAGTTAAAAACACAACAGTGTTTTTTCGACGCGCTGGGATGCACTCTGTTGTTATTAGGATGGGTTCTCGAAGCTCGGCTCAACACCGAGAGTTGAAAATCCAGTGCGCGATAAAATCCCGCCGCGATATACGTAGGCTTACTGTGCTTCACTTTCGATATGCGTGGCGCGGAGTCCTTCTTTTTTTCTAGTCCATGAGTAAAGCATTAGATACACATGCAGTCCATTGCACTACTTTTTTTACTTTAAAAAAAACGCACTCCGACGTTACAGGACCACGTATTTGGCGGGAAATGCTTTTTTATAATAGCAAAATGGCGGCTAACTACCCAGCCAGCAATGTGCTATGGAAGGCGACTTCCAATACTGCAAATACTTTATTACAGCAAAAACTCACGGTACTATACAGGCACGGTAACAATGTGCGAACACAACACAACGAAACTCCGTTGTAATTTTCCATTGCAGTTTTTCTTTAAATCCTGGGGAAAATTGCTTTGGAAGTAACGAAATGGATTTGAAAATGTTAGGTTAGTTTTTGTGTGGTGTTGTTTCATGGTAGATTTCCTGAGGCGTATCAAGCTAGGAAGGGCGGCCGACCGGTTAGGTCATGCATCACCGAAATGCATAGTTTTTATTCAATGCAGCTCGCGTACTAATGTGATACGGAAGTAAAGGGCAAAAGAGGATTGTGGAAAAAGTTCATCGTATTCGTGATACGAGGCTTAAAAGATTTTTTGAAGTGAAAACTTCTTGGCGTAGGTACTTTGCACGCTTTCTGAACAATGAACGAAACTGCTAGTCGGTGACGCTGAATCGGGTATACTCGGTTCCAGTCGATTGTTGACGCTGAATCAGGTATACTCGGCGCTGAATCGCGGGTACCTACTCGCCTCGGCCACCTCGGCTCCAGTCGTAAGTTTCTTTTTTATACGGCTGCCCAAAAAGGAGTGTAATGTTTTCAGGGTTCATATAATGTTGTCTGTTTTTTAGAAATGCCTAGAGGTATGATTCTACCTAACTACTACTTAGACTTAGCTGTCATTGGTCACTTTAGCGGACCAGACACTAAAGTGATCAATGATAGCAATAATTTTTATCAGCAATAATGACATTACATTCAAGTTATGTCATTATTACTGATAGTGTGGTGGTTGGAATGTAGGAACGACGGTAAATTGATGTGATTGAAATATTTATGTCAATATTGTAATAATGACAATTTAATTACCCCACAGAACAGATAATTTATCTTTTCTGTGAATTACCCCACTGCCGCGCCACCGCCGCCGGCGCCGCGCCGCGCGCCGCCGTATCTCTAGTCTCTACGTAGCCGTCGTGGTGGGGCTTGCAAGCTCCTGAACTCTAGGACCGTGCCTGTAGATTATAGGTACTTTTCCGAAACAGGTCTATGGTGAGGAGCCAGACCAAGAGAGATACATGAACCCGCAGGGCAGCATGTGGCGTGTTGTTGGGCAGTTGCGACCCCACGGACCCTATCTCCCGGGAGAAGTCTTGTTCTTCTGTAGTCGGTACCTACTACAAAACCTTTATGTGTCTTTAAATTATTATATTAGGTGAATGCGCAAAGGTAGCCCGCGAAATTTAAATTTTCTTGCGTTTTTTGCAATTTGCAGGTCAGTGTTAGGTTGTATTGTGATCAATATCTATAATCGCGAATCATGTTTTGCGCATCCACCGGTGCCTAGATGGGTCTTATGCTTATCGCAAGGAGTTTTTGTTAAGAGGATATATCGAAGCGTGGTTTATTTTGGTGTGTAGAAGTGAAACGGCGTTATGGTTGTCTAGTTTGACGCGCGAGATAATTATAAGACTCTCACTCGCACCGGAATTTATACGGACAAAATGCTATACCTACTTGCCTACTTAAATCCATTTTTAGCTTAGTAAGTTCATTTAAAGCAAATTACACTATACATTATGGAACTGCTTACGCATTTAACCGTATAAAACAGAAAATAGACGGCGCTACTTTGGAATTTTTTTCTGTATTAATAATTTCAAGTACTTAATCGTGTTTTGGTTTCAGATTGATTGATTGATCGACGTATCCCCTTAAGTTACAAGTTAGACTTTCAAGCCTTGCTGAATTAACTGGGTTTTCCTAGTACCTACCTATTAATTAATGCTCAGCCAATCTTGGGTAATGCTACGGGTGAATGACGTTGGGTGTGAATGTTCAGCTATAAATAAATAGTTGCTTTAAATGCTTCAAGTCTATAAGTATCTCAGCAGGCACGACGCAAGTTATGATAAAAGCTAGATGGTTTAATTTTTATTTCAACTTTTATACTTATAAAATAAGACCTTCATAGCTATTCACAACCGGCCGAATTCAGTCGAAAATGACGATATTGTAGGTAACCAGCACCCTAATTGCGTAACACACTATCGATCGGAATTTGAATCATTTTGAAACAAATTGCGAATACATTGCTTCAAATGTACGAAAAATGTATCTGCTTGACAACGTAAATAACGCAATGAATGTTATTGAACTGTCAAAATAAGACCAACTCCGATTGATAATGTGTTACCTACGCAATTAGGCTACTGATTTGCCTAGTCCCCGACAACAAATAGCCGTCGGAAGAATAGTGGTGCCGCTCGCTGGTGCATATGGTGGTCTATTTGGTTAGGTAGTAAATCGTAAAGGTGTACAAATACGGTTGAAAATGGCGATGCGTTTCATTTTAGTTGAATCTCGTGTCTACCAATATGAAAGTTATTTCGCAGTTTTAATTTAATAAAAAAAAAAAAAAAATGCACCAATAAGTTAAAACTTTTTTACATACCTACTTCTATAATTGATTAAAATTTATTTTTTATCGTTACAAAAAAAATAATAGTTGTCGCTCAAAATATTGAGCATTTCAAGACGAAAAGGTTTTTTCGTCTCCTTTTTGCGTTTTTTTTTCACATCTTTGTATAATTCATTCTTAATGAATTCTTCCTAATTCTTCTTTTTATACACTTCACTATACCTACACTGTACTTTTTTGGGCTTAGCAATACGGCTAACTGTGCGACGAAAAAGTAGACGTTTTACGGTGTCCCGCTTAGGGCATCGATCGCCTTAAATTCTGTCAAAATTTTTGGGTTTCGGATTTTTGAACAGCGTTTAGACTTTAGAGGACTCCATCGATAACATTAAGTAGGTAATTGATGTTCGATTCAGCTCGGAAGCGTATCGAATGGTTGTGAATAGCTGTGCATGGTAATTTCCAGTCCCTATTTTTGGAATGGATCACAGATCCGTTTCCCACTTTGAGTTCCCCATGACGTCAACCTCGTTTACTTATATTACTTTTTTATTTGAAGCCTACAAATAGAACTATGATAAACCATGGATGCAGTTTGAACTACTATTTTACCGCTGAGAACTTTGAAATTTTCAACTGTTGGTATATGTATGTATAAAAAAGGAGGGGAAAGGATCATAGGGCATCAAAAAATTCGTCCGCATCGCTGTCAACAGGAAAAGTGCCCAAAAGGCTGGCAGCATTGCCACGTTGTATGGCAATGCTGATTCTTTGGCCAAAAATAGGCCAGCCCTCTGGTCACGTGAGGAGTCGACCAACCGTTTAGCGATGTCTTGAAGAACCAAGTGGGCACTCGGACCCCATGGCCCTAGTGTTTCAATACAAACGGCCTCCCAAAAATATTTGAATATTTTCACCGTTTGAGGTTTTCCGCACCTGCAGCAGCCGCACCAGCACACTGATGGTTCTACGGTTCTATCTAGGTAGGTATCATGCTATGGTCAACCTTATTATGATACAGGCTGATATTCTGTCACTCAAACATCGAATTACTTTTGAAGTAAGCGGAACTAGCTTTTGTTCAAAGGTGAAGTCACATTCAAGCTAGGGCAGTGATAGGGGTGCGTTATAAATTATGTTGAAACTGAGGATTAGAAAATATAATTATCCCTCTATCCTCTTTACCTACCTACCTCTTTAATTTATGGTGTAGCTATCCCCCTGTGAGATTCGAGTTCTCACAGTACCTCTTTTAAAATGATGGTATGAATGAAGCTTGAGGAGCTCGTGGCTAAAAATTATAACAGCCGCACGTGTCGGTTGAAGTTCGTGGATGGGTGACTATACATTGCTTATCGAGAGTGAGACCACTCCGTGCCTCGGATAGCACGTTCCCGGCTGTCATTCGTAGATCTTTGACAGTCGTTACGGGTAGTATTGGAAGCTGTTCCCAACATACTTGAAAAAAGGCTAGGCAGAGTATAGGAGAGTGGTATAATGTAGCTTAAAAAATATAACCTTAACTTAACTACCTACGTAATAACCGTAAAGTTAAAACATGTATTTTTTTAAAGTAGGTACTAATACACACTCCTTAATTCTTCCAGCATTTGCATACGCCATTTGAAGTAGTCCAAGTTCTTTCTGTCCCAGCCATCCTTCTTGATGTTGATGCCAACTTTCTTGATCTTTCGTAAAGTTCGCGCTGATTCTCGTAGGTATTTGCTGATGACGTCATGTTGCCAACCTTTCCGACGAATTGACGAACTTTTGATTTGAGAGTAGGTAGGCTGCTGCTCCACACTCCTGGTTCTTGGTATTGTGCAAACTTTCTGTTTCACGATATGCGCCTTCTCAATTGGTCACTGGGACATCTCGCTTGTGAGAGACCAGTCCAACCGATTCGCGACCGTGAAAGATATAAAACACACAACACTGAATTGCTCGAAGGACAAAATGTTGGGGCGTAACTCCCAACAGTGAAAATGCTACTGCAAATGCTGTGCTGCTGCTGTGTGTACTTGTTAGGTTATGTTATGTAGAATGCTATGTAAATGAGTAGACGAACGAGTCCCTTGCTGGATTTATTGCTACTCACTACACTTTGCCTTGATAGGTATAGGAGTAGGTACCACCGCGGACATTTACGGTGAATCACTTTTCAACCTTATTCCTATGACAGTAAGGTTGAAAAGTGGTTTCACCGCAAATGTCCACGATGATACGTCTAGCCAAAGCCACAATATAGTGCATAAGCTAACTACCAAACCAACAACGTGCAGACTGCAGGTGTAGGTAACAAAAAACTTGCCATGTCATTGTTACAATAACAATGTTTTTTGCTGTCCTTTTCTTTTGTAAGGGATTTAGTGACTCCGTCCTTGTCGCACGATGATTATAGCATGTTCATAGTTTAAGAGATGTTACTTATGTTTAAAAACAAGGTTCAAGGGGTGAACTGTAGAAGTGTGTACTTAGAGCAGCCACGTTTTGTTACATAATCAGCCTATAACGTTCCCACTTCCCACTGCTGGGACACAGGCCTCCTCTCGGTGAGAGGGAGTGGGCCACGCGGGCCCGGTGCGGGTTGGTAGATGTCACAAGTCTTCGAATTTTTGGTTCTAGGACATGCCGGTTTCCTCACGATGTTTTCCTTCACCGTTATGAGAGCAATGGTGATGAAATAATTTACACAAAGTAAAGCGCCTGCCTGGGTTCGAACCTATGACCTACAATTAGTAAGTCGCGGCCGTCACCACTGGGCCACCACTGCTCTCATGTTTGGACGAGGCTAGGCGCCAGGGTAGCCCGCGAAATTCAAAATTTCTTACTTTTTTTGCAATTTGCAAGTCAGTAGTCATATTAGGTTGTGAAGAATGATGTGTTATGGCAACAGTGCGGTTTAAAAGAAGATGTAGTGACAAAAATTTAAAAGAGTATGCTCAGATAGTTTGATCATGTTGAGAGGATCAATAAAACGCGACTAACAAAAGATATTTACAAGGCAGATGTGAGTGGAAACGCCGGGAGGGGGCCCTATGAAGACATATATACCTAGGTCAGATGCGTAGTAGGTACTCGCAACCGGAGTGCGTGTATGACCAGATGTATGAACTTAAACGATACAAAAGTACCACGTAAGAATCGTAGCAGGTGGCGTTCTGTACTTTCTGCCTACCCCCATGGGAAGAAGGCGTGAGTTTATGTATCTATTAGGTAGGTTGTATTGATTAAAACATTAGGTACACAGTCAACCGCCCATCAGTGGTAACAATTTGACACTGACAGCGCCTTTATGTGACAACAGTAAGGGTGATTTTTGTAGTGAAAGTTTTACTACTGATGTTAGTTTGACTGTACACAAATCTGGGCGTAACTCAGAAGTCGATTACATAAGGATAATAAATAGGTCACATTCGTCGTCGGGATTCTGTTTACAAACGTCACATGTGGCGGTAATCGGAGCGGGCCGGGCGGCGGCGGCGGCGTCCATCTTGTTTTTATAATGAGCCCGCCAATCGGTAGCGAGGGCGGCGCGAGTGCTGCTTCCTCGCCTAATTGTAGATGATTTATGGCTGCATCCTAGATGGAAATTATTACCTAAGTTTTTGGTGGCGGGTAATTTGATTTTTGAAGGGTCCATCTTCAATCTATGGTCTCTTGAGGTATGAATAGCTCAAACTCAAACTCAAAGCATTTATTTCAAATAAACCAATTACAGGTATAGGAGGTATGAGGAACAGGGTGTAAAGTTCACTCATCCTCCATAGAAAAGTGAGGATCCTCCGTCCAGACGGGTGTTGTGTCTGGTGGTCTACTGCCTGACGGTTGATGTCGGGACGTTGTATTTAAGCTAGTCGCGGGGTAAACTCTGATTGCGCGATGCAGGATTGCGTGACGTCATGTCATTGGAAGCGTAGTTCGTATGTGGCGATGTAGATGCCGCCACATCGGCACTTTTGAATTGTCAAGGGATCGGTCAGTCAGAAAGATGAAGCTAGCGTCTTTGAGACATCTCTTTCCCAAGGGGGTAAGTAGTCTCTGGAGTGCGCAACCTGCTACGATCCTATGTGAAGTGATGAGCTTGAAGTGAGTTCCCTCGCGCAGCACCGGAAGGGGACGGCCTTGAAGGTTTTTCATATCGAGAGGCCTCCGTGTCTCGGAAGCCGTTGGTCCCGGCTGTCATTCATTGATCTTTGACAGTCGTACGGGTCAGTCAGAAGCCCAAAAATCTGACAACCAGTCTTACCAAGTGGTATCGTGTTACCCATTAACTGGGTTGTGGAGGTCAGATAGGCAGTCGCTCCATGTAAAATACAGGTATTCAGCTGCATCCGGTTAGACTGGAAGCCGATCCCAACATAGTTGGGAAAAGACTAGGCAGATTTATTGACAAGTGAAAATAAATTTACTGTGGGTTTTCGTGAACAGAACAGCTAACCTTCATTGACATTATCATTGCTTCCGTTTTTCTTTAACAGAGAGTGAACACAATAGGCTATTTGATAATAATATTATACTCTTAGAAATATCATTTAATCTGAGAGCAGTGGTGGGCCAGTGGTAACGGCTGCGACTTGTATGTAGGTCGTAGGTTCGGACTGGTTCGAACCCTGACAGGCGCTTTACTTTGTGTCAATTATTTCATCACCACTGCTCTGAAAACGGTGAAGGAAAACATCGTAAGGAAACCGGCATGTCCTAGAACCAAAAATTCGAAGATATCTGACATCTGCCAACCCGCACTGGGCCCGCGTGGTGGATTACAGCCCACTCCCTCTCACCGAGACGAAGCCTGTGTCCCAGTAGTGGGAACGTTAAAGACTGATTATGCTAATCTTAGAAATCCGCTAATATTAATATAATGGCTTTATTAGAAACTTTTTCCACTCACATCATCTAGTACAGACGCCAGCAGGTCAAGCCACCCGAAACTGTCAAATTTTCCCAATCAACCTTGGACCTAATGCTTTTGCGATAAAGATGAAAATCTATTAAATAAATGTGACAGATTGTAGTAGCTTGATGTGCTGGCGTCTGTAGGTACCTTAATACGTAGTTTTTGTTACTTAGTCGCCTTTGAAAAAACACTTTGACACTGATTAATTATTAATCTGTGACTTTGATAACTAACCTATAACATGAATCTGTTGAAAACTCTGAAAAACGTTGTCTTTACCATCATATTTCCTGCTTTACCTATAACTAATAATATTTTACATTTTGTTTTAAAGAAACTTTGTGAGCAAAAACCACACGCATTCGTCCTTCACTTTGATTGACGAATAAAAGATATTTATAATAAGCTTAAGGCAACATCTTCCGTAAATAACTAAGTATGAGAAGCTCACGTTTTGTATTCTTTAATAGTTTATTGTGATATGGCCTTAAAAATATCTACTAAAAATGTAAGAAAAAAGAAAAAAAGGTTTTCCGGCAACGGAAATATAATAACCTTATTATATTTAAGCCGTTTGGGGTTGAAACCCTCGGGCCATGGGATCCGAGTGCCCATGGTCTCTTTACAGATATATCGAAACGTCTGGTTGACACTTCGCGTGACCCAAGGTCTGGCTAAGGCAAAAACCTTAGCCAGAGGCTTGCCATACAACGTGGCAATGCCGCCAGTCTCTTGGGTACCTACTTTACCAGTCGACAGCATTGCGGATGAATTTTCGACGCCTTGTTTTAGTGTGTGAATAGTTTTAGTTTTATGTTAGGATATATTTCAGTTATTTTTAGGTTATGTTTATATATTCATTTAATACTAAACTACAATACTAAAAATGTTCTGCAATGTGGGATATTTTTTTTTCATTTCAAAAATGGTTGCACGGTTTCACATAAAAGTATTTCTGAAAGGATCAATCTGCCTAGCCTTTTCCCAACTAGGTTGGGGTCGGCTTCCTGTCTAACCGGATTCAGCTGAATACCAGTATTTTACATGGAGCGACTGCCTATTTGACCTCCACAACCCAGTTACTGTGTAACATAATACCCCTTGGTAAGACTGGTTGTGAGACTTTTGGGCTTCTGACTACCCGTAACGACCGAGCCCGTCTGGCTTTGCGAGGCACGGAGGGGTCTCGGAACTCGATATGTAGGTAATGGATGGTCACCCATCCACGAACCGATCGCGGCAAGCGTAGCTCAACCATCGATTGACCCGTGTGTCTGTTAGGTATCTATCATTGAGCCCCTGACAACTTCGTTAGGTAGGTACATCATAGCTGTAACTTTTTTTCAATATCTCCAGGGAAATAATTGAAGATACACATAATTTACTAAATTATTAAATTAATTTCATGAATTTGAAAAACGAATTAAAACTTTTAGATGAAGTTTGAATTCGCTTTTTGAAATTCCTGAAATGTGACATTTCAAATCGGATAAGCACACTGTCCAAGCGTAGTTATGTAGGTACTACCTTGGCAACAACAAAACATTTTTCTTTTTTAAAGAACATGGAAGTCCTTGTGCCACCTTCGTTGTGTTGCCTTTGAATAAACATTAAAATAAAACTAAATTGTCGGTTGCGAACAAAAAAATATGTCGTGACTTTGAACTTAGCTCAATATTATGCATGGAAAAAAAATGCTAATTACTATGTCTTGTGAGTTGTGTTGCTAGTTAATTAATAATTATTATTTAATGTTGAAGTAAATACAGCGCTGCATCGTTGGTCTAGTGGTCACAAACGCTACTGCTGAGCATGAGGTCGTGGGATCGATTCGCAGGTCGGGCAAAGTGATATTGGACTTTTTCCATAAATATGGAATTTCTCAGTAGCATCCCGGAGTCTGGATTTCTGCCCGGTTGATGGCAATAGGCTCGCCCCCTACCTACTTAAACATAACTGACGAAATGTAGGTACCAGATATTTATGTACCTACACCTATATTTCGCCAGAAAGGCGCACCGAGCTTTTTCCTTCGTCTCTGTCTTTTTTTTTAAGTGTAAAGAGTAAAGAAAATAACCACACTTTTGCACTTTTTCAATGTTTTTCGTCGTTATTTTCATCATAATGCTTTTACATAAAAAAAAAACTGTCGTGTATAAACGCTCGAGTCACCTATGAACTTTATTTTAGTAAATTAATCATAATAAAAAATTACTTAATTTATAAAAAGTAGGGAAATAGAGGAAAAAATTACTCGACAAGACCTTGCGAATTTATTCTATCGAGCCAACTTTATCAAATCGTGTTTCCACCGTGTAGGTATACTGTCTAGTATACATCCCCAACAATACCAATATATTTCCCTACATTTTAATTTAATTGTTTACTACCTACTTCAAACAACGGTTATAAAAACGTGTTTGTCTTTGTGTTTATAAAAAGCTCGGTGCCCCGTTAAGTAAGTACACCTCTGCCCAACCCATCTGCGATTACAGGCGTGATGCTATGTTATGTTGTTATATTATTTACATCCCATTCCTATGTAATTTGGCCCGAGCATATCGGTTATCAGAACACAAATCTAGACTCCAGGTAAATTAAGTAGGTACTTAAAACTCATATTACAGACGGAAAATAATAACCTCCTCCTTTTTTGAAGTAGGTTAAAAACAGAAATGTAACGGCGAAAGACCAATATTTAAAAAAAATTGACTTCTTTTATTCTCTAATAATGTAATAATAATAATAAATCATATTAAACATAAAAAAAGGGGAAGAGCTCATAGGGCATCAAAAAATTCGTCCACATCGCTGTCAATGGGAAAAGTGCCCTAAAGGCTGGCAGCATTGCCACGTTGGATGGCAATGCTAATTCTTTGGGATAAAAATAGGCCAGCCCTCTGGTCCCGTGTAGAGTCGACCAACCGCTTGGCGAAGTCCCGAAAAACTCGATGAGCACTCGGACCCCAAGGTCCTAGTTGTTCAACCCCAAACGGCTCAAACATGACATCAAAAGACAAGAATGGATTTTGGACTAGATAAATGCCGGAAAGTAAATACAGAGAAAGGTATCTAAAATAGTAGAAGAAAACTACTCAACAAACACCGAAGAAGTAATAGAAGCGTTGAAAGACGAAGAGCCAACTGGATAAAAACAAAAAAAAGTAAGTAAATAAAAGGTTACTTACAATCAAGCACGATTGTTAGAACATAGGACTGTTAAGGGTAAACCAAATAAAGAATACAATAGTAGTTAGTTATGCAAAATGCATCTAGTAAAAAAATATTCAAATCCATAATTACGTAGGTACGCGATTCCTATAATTATTCTATTGGTGTAATAAAATGGTTTAGTACAGATATAAAGGGTGATCCAATTCGAGGTTCTTATATTGGCAACACTGTAATTTTGACAGCTGTTAGTAATGGCGCGTGTTTCAAATGTCAAATGTTAGTTTGTAACAATACATTTTTTTTTCTTTATGCACGTTTTCTCACAACACATCTGACATTGGCAAAATTGTCGACATCGGCACCATTGCCATAGAGAAAAATAGAATAGAATACATTTACTAAATGAATCGCTTTACCTCGCATTATACTTGCCACACAGCGCGTGAAACGCTAGATGTTATGAGTGAAACTTTCAGAGGTCGCATTATTTCACGTTACGGTGACGTCAACTGGCTGCCAAGATCGTGCGATTCAACGCCGTTGGATATTTTTTTGTGGGATTTTCTTAAGAGTCGTTTCTATAACAACACACCTGCAACGTTGAAGCATCTAAAAACAAACATCCGCCAAGTTATTGTCGAGATAACCCACGAAATTTGCGAAAAACCATCGAAAATTACCTCAAAAGAATCAACTGCTGCAGAAGATCCAGAGGTAGCCATTTGACTGACATAATTTTCCTCAATTAATGAATAACACTAGATATTCAATTAAAAAAAAAAAAAATTAAGATATTGTTACGTTTTTTGTAACTTTTTTTAAAATAAAAGTTAGGAACCTCGAATTGGATCAACCTTTACATGCTCTCGAAGTTAAAACAAGAACAACATTGATACAACATAAATATCACCATCCTAAGTCAGCAATAGAAAAAGTTATAGCGTCCCGAAAAGAAGGTGGCAGGGGACTAATCGAAATATCACATCTTCATAAAAGACAAAATCAAAACTTAAGCTGATATAGCTGCTAACAGTGATAGTTATAGCGTTCACTGCTATAACTTCGAACCTAAGAGGGTTGATTTTTTTTCAATTTTCAGGCGGAAGAAAACCAACACACAATTACACATAACAAAAAGATACAAACAAACAGATAATAGGTCTTTACCTATCAAATTGCCGTTTTGTATGAAAAAATTTAAACGAATTTTTTTCATGCATTTTTTATTTGTACTCGTATTAATCGAAGTAATCACCCATGCAATCAATGCATCTTTACCAACGCAGTGGCAGTTTATTGATGCCCTTCTTAAAGAAATCAGCTGGACCGGAGTCAACAAATTCTTCAAAGGCATTTTGTACTGCCTCTCGGGTATTGAATTTTTTTCCCGCCAAGAAGTTATCCAAATTCTGGAAAAAGTAGTAGTCTGTAGGCGCAAGGTCTGGTGAGTAGGGCGGATGACGGAGAGCTTCCAACCCCAGTTCTTGCAACTTGGAGACCGTCTGCTGTGCAGTATGAGGTCGCGCGTTGTCGTGCAGGAGCAGCGGAGACGAGCGATTGACCAATGCTGGTTGGAGATGTGCCAGCTTCTCCATCATTGTGTTCAGTTCTTCACAGTACACATCTGAAGTAATGCTCACCCCGTTTGGTAAGAAGCTGTGATGAATCACACCGGCGCTAGACCACCAAACAGTGACCATCACTTTTCTAGGGGTAAGTTTTCGTTTAGGACATTGTTTAGGTGCTGAACCAGTATCCAACCAACTTACTGAGCGCTTGCGGTTATCAAACAGAATCCATTTTTTATCGCAGATAACAATGCGGTTCAAAATTCCTTCATTTGTGTGTCTGTTGAGCAGTGCAAGGCACGTCTCGACGCGTACTTCGCGCTGGCGATCATTGAGTTCGTGGGGCACCCATTTGTCAAGCTTTTTTACCTTGCCACGAAACGATACGATGAGTACGAAATGATTTATGCAGAAAATGTCACAGCAAACCTGAAACAATACAACATAATATCACAGATTAGTATTGGATTTATGTTTTTTTTTAACGGCACGTTTTCTCACAACGTATCTGACATTGGCAGAATTGTCGACATCTGCACACTGGTGCAGATGTCGACAATTCTGCCAATGTCAAAATGTCAATGTCATAGAGAAAAATAGAATAGTATAGAATATCACAGGTTCAGACAAAGTCCATTACTTACATTTAAAAATATAAAAATCACACACAAAATAAATTATTTTGGCTTTTGTAGATCCTACCACAAATTTCAGCAAAATTATAAACGCAGTGATCTAAAATCTTCATCATTCTTTTTAAAATAGGCACCTTTAAATTATTCAACAGGTACTTACCTAGATTTTTTGGTAACGTTGCACTTTTTGGCAAGTTGTCATTTGCCATAAGTCTTCTATCTCTCACGTAAGTATAGCTTTTGTAATAGCGCTATCTTCCTCTGTCATCTCGAATACTGCCCTTCGGCAAATTATTTTAATTTGTCTTTGACATCCTCAGTCAACCTCTGCTAGATCCAAAATCCTAATGCAAATCCTAATGCTTAGCTAGTATTATGCTTAACTATTTTAGTGACTTACATTGATTGAAACTTGGATATGACTGATAATTATATCTACCTAAAGCATAATCAAAAGTGAACATTTCGTCACGGACTAGAAAAAAAAGAAGGATTCCGCGCCACGCGTATCGAAAGTGAAGCACCATACCTGTCTATGTGTGCGTGTTTTGACAAAGACGCCGTCATGTCACATAATGGCGGTCGGCATACTATTATGTAAATGTGTGCGTGAGGCGCATGTTTGTACAAACGGTCCCGGCACGGCATACTCACTGTGCTTCGATATGCGTTGCGCGGAGTCCTTCTTTTTTTCTAGTCCGTGAATGTCGTGAGGAAAGTTATGAATGCTATAAGAGTAGGGGAAGGCCAAGGAAACGATGGATGGACTAGGCTGTGTGAAAGATGATATGGCTAGAAAGGGAGTGACTACCGAGATGACTAATAGAGAGTATGGAAGAGGAAAACTTAGTGCGCCGACCACAAATAAATTGGGATAAGGGCAGGATTCAAGTGTCAACAATTTCATTATTTTTTTGCTAATAGCACAACATAAATAATAGACCAGAAATATCGTCACCCTCCCCGCTAACTGTCGTATCTCACAAACTGACATATCTGCACTGACATTACCTACGTGTTCATGACTTTGTTTCGAAAAAGTTCTCTCTAGTCGTCGTATCTGTATCGTTTACCGTTTAGAAGATAATCAAGTATTTTGTTTTGCGTATGCGCAAAAGGAGGGAAAAAATATTCTCACTACCTGTCGTATGAACATACTACAGTTAGTAAGATTTTATTTTTTTCGTCCCGATGCAAAATGACTGAAGTATGTACTACATAGGGCACAGCTAGAATTTTTTTCAACAATGTTTACACATTTTTTTGCATTTACGTCGTTTAGAGATCAAAGCTTTTTTACGAATATGAAGCTTATTGCCATATCATTAAGTCACACTGCGGTATACACGGGGTTGGGGTGCGGGCGGTTGGACGGTGATGAGCAGTGAATCAAATCTATGCAGTCGACCAATTCTTCGTAGAGTGACAGGTCGCGTGAGGGAGCAAGCAAAAGAGGGTCGTCAGAAATTTCGACTTCATTGTATGACTTTCTCAAGAAGAGTGACGCAAAAGGCATCAATATCGTTTATCTGTTTGCTGATGGATGCAGTGGACAGAACAAAAATTCCATCGTGGCATCGACCTTACTGTATGTCATAAACAATGCCACACATATTCAAGAAATCACTTTACGTTTCTCCGTGCCATGTCATGGACAAAGCGAAGGAGACCCAGTACACAGCACCATCGGCTATGCTCTGAAAAAAAGTGGGAAAATTTTTGTACCAAGCCAGCTACCTCCAATTTTTATATTGGCACGAAAAAATAAACCGTACTTAGTGGATGTTCAGATATTTCCTCGATTTTAAAAATTTTCAGCCGACCTTAGGATGCTTTCTATCCAAAAAGACTATCGAGGGCCGATATGCTTGAACTGGACAGAAATGATAGAATTTTCTGCAAAGAAAACTGAACCTGAAAAGATTTTTTTTTTAAGAACTTAAAAATTTATAAGACAATAATAGTTTTATTTATATTATTATACCAAACAATCACGTCGTTACAGACACAAGTTGAAAAACAAAGTTCTCACAGAGTGACGTATCTGCTTCAAATGAATAGAAATAAATAAATAGAAACATTAGAGCTTTAGGGCAACTACTAACTTAAAGAGTAAGCCAAGAGCAATATAAAAAAGTGATTAATTCATTAGTAAAGCCACAGCCAACGCAACTACAGTAGTAGCGTCCGACCGAAAAACGGTTGCCCTGAAAAATGATGAATTGCTAGTTACGACAGTTAGCGCGGAGGGTGACGATATAGGCCCTGCAGCCTGCACCCTAATTGCGTAACACACTATCAAACGGAATCTGAATTATTTTGAAACAAATTGCTAATCCATTGCTTCATATGTTCGAAAAATTTGTCTGCTCGACAACGTAAAAAACGCAATGAGTGTTGTTGAACTGTCAAAATGAAACCAACTCCTATTGGTAATGTGTTACGCAATTAGAGTGCTGCACCCTCACTGCACCCCAGTTCCTTTGACAATATTTTGGGTTGGTATCTAACTTTATATTTAAAAAAAATATATTTAAAATAGGCCGATAGTCCACACTCTTCAATATGCAATGATATATACAACGTGTAACGTTAAATGCGCAACACCCCCAACGGGTTTGGGTACGGAACCCCAAAAATCAGCTGTTCAGTACATTTATGTTCACATAATTCGTCAAAATGTACTGAACAGCAGATTTTTTTTCGCAATTTCAGGTTTGGTTCCATAGTAAAAGTTGTTCATAATGATGAGTACAATGACCCCTTAAGAGGTTTTGCGCATTTAACGTTACACGTTGTATATAAAAAATAATATCATTGGCACCAATCAAAAACAATTTATTTAAAACTAAGCTAAACGCATTTTAATGAGTCAACTACCGATTGACCTGCAGTGACTTCCAATCGTTAGGCATATTAAACGTCTATTTAATTAACATCCGCCATATTGGATTCCAGAAATAAAATAATCGATATCAAGAATCGCTTAACCTACCTGTGGTTTTTTTTAATTTAAATCATTCATAGACTTTTGACCAAGTGACTGAATCTTATGATTATGATGATTAAATTGAGCAAAAATATGATTTAAATAACGAGCAATTATAGTCAAAACGAAAAACAAACAATACGTACAAAATAATCATTTTATTAATTGTCTAATCCTCGACCTTGCCGCGTACACCTTATTTGTGCAAACTCTTAAACACGATCGCATAACACAACTACTATTTATACTTTCTCTAACATTACGGTAACGAGGTCGTCGTGTTGTGCACGCAATGTATCCTGCCAAACTCACACGGCAAACTGTCTAGAAAGATTTTCAAAAAAATAATAAGGTACTGCGTTCTCATTCAACAGCGACCGCATAATCTCGATACTTGCTACACGGCACATTCCATCGACGCTCTAAAATGCAACTTTCCGAAAATGTTTCGAGTATAAACAGCATTTTATTACGTTGGCAACGGTGCGTGAATTTCGAAATGACGTGGTAGAAGCAGCAGCTATCTCATCATCATTGATAATGGTCGGTTTGGCAACGTCGCGTCGCTCACCTGGCGCTACCTGCGCAGTGTCAACAGGGGGGCAAGCAAGCGAGCGAGCGAGCGGCAGTCGATCCAACGATCCGACAGACACGCTCGTCCCGAGCTGTCTTTACATTTTTATATCAAATATATTCCACAATAATATCAAAGTTAAAGTTATACAGTGACTCGTAATATACATACTTTAGTGTTATTAAAGCGCGCGAAGTGAAAACTTTAAAATCTGTGGTCGAACACGGTATTCAAATTAGGAACGTTCAACGACACCGTTCAAAAGCGTGTTCTTTCTATAGAGTTAGCGACTGGACTCTTTTGATTTGGTGTGGCTATGTGATGTGAGTTAATTCTAGATTTTCACCTACAGCGGAAACAGCTTACGTAGACGGCTAGCGGTAAAACGCCGTCCGCGCCGCACGCTAGTTCTTGTTTCATGTTGAGTAACCGTCAGGTTTCTAAAAAGTGAACGAACATACAGCAGAGTATACGTGAATTTTCGGTGGTTCGCCCACTTGTCCCGTTAGAAAGTGTGTGTGACTTGAACTGTTGTTGGACCGGGAGTGTTGTTGGTTGTGTTGTTTGAGGAGGTTGTTATTGTGAGGTGGTGTGGCAGTGCATGGCGCGATGATCAGCGGGGGTTGGGTGTGCGCTCTGCACGTGCGCACTGCGGGCCTCGGGGGCGCAGCGCTGGGCTCGGACGAGGAGGAGGTCGTGTATCTCGCCTATGTTGTTATAGATGTGCTGACGAATCAGGTAAGCGAACAAATTTATTCAAAAAAATAAGGTCCTTGAACCTTTAATTTTGATAAAACAACAATCACGGGTCTCTACGATGGTAACACAAGAGACACCAATGAGCGTATAAAGTGTTACAGACTACTGACTTGATATCAGTATAGGAGCGGCGTAAATTGTATAACAGATTAGGTAAACCTTTTGTTGGTACAGATACTTATCAACATCAATTCTACAACGTTGTGATTACAAATTCTACAACTGATGAATATACATGTTGATGGATGGAGAAGCAGAGGAAGGCCAAAGAAAACATGGATGGATTGTGTGAGGAATGATATGAAAGAGAAGGGAGTGAATGATAGCGTGACGGTTGACAGGGGAGAATGGAAGAAGAAAACGTGTTGCGCCGACCCCAAGTAATATGGGATAAGGGCAGGAAGATGATGATCAATTCTACAACGTGTTTAGGTAGGTACGTCTATATTCAAACTCATTTTGATCAAATTTGGAAAGTCATCATCACTGTTCCATTTTCCGCATTGTTCTTGACAACATTTTGTATTATTATCATGATGTAGACTACTCACACATAATGAACAAAGCTATTCACTTTTGAGTTTACTTTTAATTTTTCCAAAAGTGAAACAAATTTTGCCAGTCTTTTGTAATGGCATTAAAACACGGAAAGCAAAAACAGATTGGCGACGGCAAAAATTGAGACTCACGAGATTTCCTAGTATTTTTTTGTGTTCTTTATCTGTTAAGCGTCTTACCTGAGGTTTTAATACTTAGAATCATTTACACAATGAATTGAAGAACGTTTAAACACAGGGGTGCCGCAAGGAGCTGTATTGGGCTCTGTGTTTTTTTTCGACAATCTTACTGGAATCATAAATATTTGCAAAATTTGGACGATGCCAAATTACTCAAGCCTAATCGTTAGCCTCAAAGTAGTTAGAATCATTCACAAAAAGAATTGAAGTAGGTATGTACGTTTAAACACAGGAGTGCTGCAAGGAGCTGTATTGGGCTCTGGTTTTTTGACAAACTTACAGGAATCTTAAAGATTGGCAATATTTTTTTTTTGGACGATGCCAAATTGCCGATATTACCCAAACCTAATCGTTCAATAGCTTCAAAGATACCTATCGGAAACGATGGGTTTGCCATCATGGCAATAAAGATACCGCCAATACATTATCTATTTCTCAAAATGTACAGGATTTTTTGGACAATAAAAAACTCGTTATTAAACTTAATGATTTGAAAATTTCGCAATGTTAAAAGATGGCAACAAAAACAAGTTTTAACTAACCATCCAGTGTCTGTAGATCTAAGCACAAATCGATAAAAACCTAGGAATTCCCTGTAAAAACGTCAAAAAACCGCGACAAACCAGAAACAAGTTTATCAGGATTCGTGCTGAGCAAATAAAATGTAAGATGGACACATATGAGTCTACGAATGGCTATAATTATGTTATCACTATGTTATGTGAGCATTTCTTTATTTTAACAAACATTATGGACACTTCAGTGACTTGATAATTAACACCATTTTCTGAAAGGCTGATCAGATGCGCTTGTGGCTAAATAATAACAGCCGCACGGATCGATTAATCAGGTTAATCTACGCTTGCCGCGGTTGGTCCGTGGATGGGTAACCAAACCCCCTCCGTGGCTCGAAAAGTACTACGTTGATCGCGGCTGTCATTCGAGAATCGTCGTTACGGTTCGTTAGAAGCCCGAAAGTCTGACAACCAGCCTTTCCCAGGATACATACGATACCCGTATTAACCAGTTACTGGATTGTGGAGGTTAGATAGGCAGTCGCTCCATGTAAAATACTGGTATTCAGCTGCATCCGGTTTGACTAGAAGCTGACCCCATAACATGTTTGGGAAAAGGTCAAATGACGACATGTCTGAAAGGCTGATCAACACAAAAATTAAGGGGACCGGGATACATCGATAAATTTTGTTTTTAAAATTCCTATAAAACCAAATGTGTAATGGTTAGATCATTTGAATTTTCCATAATTATGTGTTATTTGACTATATTGTATACTGTTGTACTAAAACCGAAACATGATTTAGGTACCTACTTGAAATTTTTTAGATAAAAAAAAAAAAAATAGCATTTTCTTTTTTATACGGTTATACGTAAACAGTTCCTTGTTGTGCAGTAAAATTTGCTTTAAATCGAAGGTAGTTATTTAAATATGTTAAGAACTTACTAAGCTAAAAATTTATTTAAGTAAGTATAGCATTTTGTCATAAATCTCACCGAGCTAAACCACTCTTCGAATGCTTTGAGTTTGAGTCCATTATGGCCAATCTAGAAAATAGTCGAGTTCGCCCGTCGCGTCATCTCCTTTTGCGTCTGCCGCGCTGTCGTCCATTGCTTTTGCTATTTCTATCTTTTATGTATTCTTGAGGAGTTCGTAGCTAATAACAACCGCACGTAAATAACAGCCGCACGGGTCGATCAATCAGGTTAAGCTGTGCTTGCCAGGGTTGGTCAGTGGATGGGTGACCATCTTTACATACCAAGACTCCTCCGTGCCTCGGAAAGCACGTTAAGCCGTTGGTCCCGGCTGTCATTCGTGGATCTTTCACAGTCGTTACGGGTCGTCAGAAGCCCGAAAGTCTGACAACCAGTCTTATCAAGGGGCATCGTATTACCCAGTTACCGGGTTGTGGAGGTCAGGTAGGCAGTCGCTCCATGTAAAATACTGGTATTCAGCTGCATCCGGTTAGACTGGAAGCCAACCCCAACATAATTGGGAAAAGGCTAGGCAGATTGATTTTTATGTATTCTTGTTATGCGTCACTTGTGTTACTGAAGATTTCATAACAATCCAAGTAACATTCGCATTTACTCCAATTCGCGTTTACTCAGTCATAAACAGTAGACTTAGACTTATCACTACCACAGATAAAACACAGATAAAAACAATTGTCACAATCCTCACTCGTTTGATTAGATTTTTTGTATTTATCATTTGTGTTGTTGATAATTTCTCGTTTTGAGGAGCTCGTGGCTAAGTAATAACAGCCACACGGTTCAATTCGCTACGCTTGTCGGGGTCGGTCCGTGAATGGGTGACCATCTTTACATACCGAGACTCCTCCGTGTTACGGGTCGTCAGAAGCCCGAAAGTCTGACAACCAGTCTTACCAAGGGGTATCGTATTACCCAGTTAATGGGTTGTGGAGGTCAGATAGGCAGTCGCTCCATGTAAAATACTGGTATGCAGCTGCATCCGGTTAGACTGGAAGCCGACCCGAACATACAATAGTTGGGAAAAGGCTAGGCAGATTGATTGATTTAAATAATTTCTTGTTTTATTAAAATTTTATTAAAATTTACCAGTACGCAACAATTCGAGCGCGCGGCAGTAAGGGTGTTTTTCCAACAGAGATATTCTATGCAACGTTGCTATGGATGCGTTTGCAATCCACCAATCATATTCATTGGTCCACATAGCATAGCACTGGTGGAAACTGTGTTCAACTACGCTACGTTTTTTATATGGAAGGATGCGTGCTGTGGATGGTCGCGAGCGGTGCAATATGTGCAGAGCAGTGTACCTCACTCGATACGTCGCATAATCTGGAGCTGCACGTCTTCCTCGCACAGCTACACAGCTTGCGGCGGAACATTTTTAACCGACAAAAAAAAAGGAGGAGGTTCACAATTCGACACGTATTTTTTAATTTTTTATTTATGACCACGCGTAACTTTTTACAGAGTCGTCCGATTTGAAAAAAAATTGTTTTATTCGAGAGGGTACACATCAAAGTTGGTCCCATATAAAATTGATTAACTTTGCTTGGGTTGTTTTTGAGTTAGCTTCAATAATACGTATTTTTTCCCCACTTTTTTAAGGATGATGTTCTAGTTTGTTTTGCAGGTAGTGGTATTAGAATTTGTGTGGGGTAGGTACCACAACTAAAAAGTGAAAAATAAAAACATTTTACAAACAAATACAACCGACTTCCAAAAACAACACTACAAAATGAAAAATAACTTTAATTTCGGAAGTCGGTGGCAAAAAACGAAAATACATTTACCCAGACACCGACTTCCGAAATTAAAGTTATTTTTCACTTTGTAGTGTTGTTTTTGGAAGTCGGTTGTATTTTTTTTGTAAAAAGTTTTTTCCATAGCGCATCTTACTCGCTCCGCTATACAGCTTAGCATCAGTGGAAATAATCACATAGTTTCGTAGCTTAGCTTTTACATTCTCTCAGCATAGCTGCATAACATATCCCTGGTGGAAAAGCATCCTAAGTCGACGTTCGCACGGACGTAAAAATATCGCGGCGATTTTATTTCGCGTACTGGATTTTCAACGCTCTGCTTAGCGCTGAGAGTTGAAAATCCAACAGTGTGTTTTTCGACGCGCTAGAATGCACTGTTGTTGTTAGGTAGGTAAGTTGGATTCTCAACGCTCGGCTCAACAACGAGAGTTGAAAATCCAGTGTGCGATAAAATCCCGCCGCGATATTTTTACGTCCTTGCGAACGTCGGCTTACGCACGGACGGACACGTATTATCTACCGAGCGGCCGTATTAGTAAATTAATTCAAGGTCACTGCCCAGACAAACTACTGTGGCTTTATTATTCTGTGGTTAAAGCGTTGTGTCCCGCAAAGTAGATTAGGTAATCATTTCTTTTGGAATTCCTTTTTTATGTAAATGTACACCGAATTTAATTAATTATGTAATGTGTTCCAAGTAGCTGTTTTCGAAAAAAATAACTGAGTTGGCAACGACCATGGTCCACCTGTTTCAACAAATGTAAATGTGCCGTCCAGTTTCTGGCAATACTGACAAAACTGGATTAAATAATTTCTCTTGACGACATAGGTACATTATAACTGCACGTAACGAAAACAATCGACTGCGGACCCAAGTAGGCTGCTGCACGCTCAATCTAGTGAAATGGGGTATTGTTAACTCAACCGACACCGAGTGCGAATGCGGTGCTCCTGACCAAACCATGCCCCATGTCCATACCATACCATCACCACACCATACCACACCATCCATACCTGCACTTATGACTCTTCTGAGGACGTAAAAACTCACTGATGCCGTGTGACGTGGCCACCTGCTGGGCCCAACTCATCACGCTAACATCATAAAAGCGAATGTTTGTGAGTGAGTGGTGTGTGTTACTTCTAATTTTGATAAAATTATTTAATCAATTTGTTTGTTACGCTAAAACGGCTAAACGGATTTGGATGAAATTTGGCACATGTGTAGACCATCCATGTCTTTCCTGGAGAAAGACTTCAGGCTACTTTTCATCCTGGAGCGCATACGAGGTCGCGGGCAACACAGCTAGTCTACAATACTTTTACCTTTGCCATCGACTCGAAAAGAAGACAACACATTTATGCCGTGGACTGGTTGAAACTCCACAACACCACGTGCGTGTACAAAGTTAGCCATTTGCATATTGAAATCAGTCTGTAGTCTGTACCGTACGATCGTGTTAGGTAAATTAGTATAAGGTACCTACTGTAATCCCCCCTCTTTTTGGCCGGGCTGAAGTGAGCCAACCGCCATCTTGCGCATGATATTTTCCCAACTGATTATTCTGCGAATCGGCTCGCGTTTGCGTTCAACCCGGCCAAAAAGATCGGGGACACGGCTACAGATCAAGCTGTACAAGTCCAGTATAAGCTGATCTCGCATTCTCACATTTTTCGGATTTCCTTACAATGAGAGGCCAGTGTAAACTGGTACCTACACAGTGGTGTGTACAGTATCTGGCTTAGATTTTTACCTCTGCATGAGCTTCTTACTAATATTAAGTATGTCTAATGTGTATTATAGGCAAAGACATTTTATTTGTCAGAAACATGGTAGACCCATTTCATACAATACGAAAAGGTACTTACAATACGAAAACGTACTTGCCTTCATGTTAGGTCACCAAACATTAGTTACAAGATTTAAAATAATTTTGTTATTATTTAGTTCACGAAAAGTTCGTGCCGATCCAAGAGAAAAAGAATCTCGAACTCTCTATAACACCAACCCGGAAGTGCCTTTCGATTACATTCACTCGAAGGGTCCACGTCACCCACGTGTTATGCTCATGCTTGCGCCCACACATATTTAATTAAAGTACTGAAAACTGGTTAGTTATACAAACAAAAATTGAAAAACAAAACAAATACCGAAAAAGTATTTATTCTGGACTAGCCCCGCCCGATTTTTACGACTTGACGATACTTCGAGATTTCTTCATTGTAAGTAAAACCTCCTACCTACCTATAATGAGAAGATCTCGATGTTTTGTAGGGTTGATCTTAATATATTAAACATATACACCTTCGGCAATAAATTCTCTAAATGATGGAGAAAACCGTGAAAACCGCATTAAGGGGATACATCGATAATTATGTTTTTAAAATTCATACAAAACCAAGTGTAAGTATATGTTAAATCATTTGGATTTTCCATATTAAATGTGTTGTTTGACTATAGTATAAGTACCTACTGCTGTTCTAAAACCAAAACACGATTACTTTAATATTTTTGATAGAACAAAATCCAAAGTAACATCGTCTATTTTCAATTCTATTACGATTATACGTAAATAGTTCCTTATTGTGCTGTAAAATTTACTTTAAATCGATGGTATTTGGAGATTTTATGAACTTACTAGCTAAAAAATATCATTTTGTCTTAAATCGTTTAAATTCCTGTGCGCGTGAGTCTTCTGTCTCGCGCGTCAAACTAGACAGCCATTATAGCCATTTCACACGCTAAACCACGCACATTGCGTAGTTTTGAAGAATAACGCGGCTGCAAAGACGTACACGAAAGGCGTCTTTAATTTATAATATAGATTAGCCTAGCACAGGAAACTGACTGGCGCGTAAGAAAATGAAACATAATTATAAAGAAAAATAGTCTGAAGGTGTCGTTGGACACCCGTTGGAACGAAATTCCTTTCGCTGTACACAGATTGCGTAAGGCCATGTTGCATAAAAAGTTTTTAGAAGCTAAAAACTTACACTAGATGGCTCTGTATTTAAAAACAAAAACTTTTGACTCTTGAAACTTGAGACCTTGAAACTGACTTTTTCGGGCATAACGCTTTTTTGTTACGAGACATTTCTATCAGTTTACTCCTACTTCGTTCCAAAAAAAAATGTAAGTATGCGTATTTAATAATATCTCTGCTTAGAAAACTAACACGATTAGATACTCAAGAGATACAGTCTCTACTGACATTCCATCGGAGCTGTCTTGAGAACGGCAATTTGAGTTATAGTTGCATACTACAAGTAAACGGGACAACCTGTCAAGTTACGTAGCCACAGCCTATCGGAGCAAGTTCCGAGAATTCCTATGTCACATTACTGACGCTTGATTGACTTCTTACTCTAGCAAGATTATCGCGGTTTGTACCTACGGAAATTCACGTCATGTATGAGGAAAATTGTGGGAAATAACGCTTCCTAATGTCAATTTCAAAGCCTATTTGAGTAAGGAACTTGGGATGAGTTTAGTAAGGTAGGAAGAAGACATGCAAAACACGTAAGTAAAATAAAAACTTATAGTAGGTAGGTAGGTACTTAATTTTTTCTTACGTGAAAAATATATTGCTGAAAATTCCAAGTAGGTACATACTAATTCCATGACATTTTCTCAGTTCTGTATTCTGTATAGTTCGTTTGACATTAAAAAAATAAATTTAAAAAAAAACCCTGTTTTTACAAGCAAGGACCAACCATACTTGATACTTTTCTTCGTATGTCACTTCGGTAAACCATCAGGCAATTAAAAATTATAATATTTAAATATAAAGTTCCTTTATTATGAAGGTTAAGAGAATGCTAACTCATTGTCAACGGAGGGTCGACAATAACCATCAGGGAGAGTGGAACCGGCGAGAGATGTCGTGCGGTGTCCCACAGGGATCTGTCCTGGGGCCACATCTGTGGGACATCGGGTACGACTGGGTGCTGCGCGCCGACCTCCCTAGCGGCGTCAGCGTTGTATGTTACGCTGACGACACGCTGGTCCTGGCGCAAGGGAGGTCGCACCAGGCGGCGGCCGAACTAGCGACACGCGGGGTTGCGACAATCGTAGAGAGGATCCGGCAGTTGGGACTCGAGGTGGCCCTGCACAAGTCCGAGGTCATGTGTTTTCATGGTCCTCGGAACGCGCCACCGTCGGGTTCCCAAATAACGGTAGGAGGGGTTCACATCGCAGTCGAGTCGACGATGAAGTACCTGGGACTCGTCCTCGACAGCCGGTGGAACTTCGTGGAGCACTTCCGACGTTTGGCTCCCAGACTGGAGCGGGCTGGGGCTGCCTTGAAGCGGCTCCTGCCCAATCTGGGGGGTCCAAACGCCTCCTGCCGGAGGCTTTACGCGGGGGTCGTGCGGTCCATGGCCCTTTACGGGGCACCGGTGTGGGCGCGTTCCCTGAGGCTGCGACCAGCCCGCCGGTTGAACGCGTCCCAGAGGGTCATGGCCATCCGGCTAGTCCGGGGATACCGCACGGTCTCCTGTGAGGCGGCGAGCCTCCTTGCCGGATTACCGCCATGGGATCTGGAGGCAAAAGTCCTCGCGCACGTGTGGGAGTGGCGCGAGGAGGCAAAACGCCGGGGCGTAACTCCGCTGCCGCGAGAAATCACGGTACAGCGGACAGAGCTCCGGCGGGATCTCATGGCGACATGGAGAGTGCGATTGTCGCAACCCAGCGCTGGGCACGCCACAATTGCGGCGATAAGTCCCCTCTTTGAGGAGTGGTTGGAGAGGCGCCACGGCGTCCTCACCTTCCGCCTGACGCAGGTCCTCACCGGACACGGTTGTTTCGGGAGGTTCCTGTTTCGGATAAGGCGGGAGGAAACGCCCGGGTGTCACCATTGTGTAAATCGCCCGGAGGACACGGTGGAGCATACAGTGGAGGTCTGCCCGGCTTGGGCGGAGCACCGCCGTGTTCTCACGGAGGCGATCGGCGGCGGCGATCTCTCGCGTCCAAACTTGGTCCAGGCCATGGTGCGGAGCGAGAGTGCATGGGAGGCCGTCACCTCCTTCTGCGAAGCAGTAATGCTCGCAAAGGAGGAGGCGGGACGCGAGAGGGAGAGGCAACAGCCGCGCCCTCGCGCCCCTAGCCGCCGCAGGAGACGCCCTGGGCGGCGGGAATCTATCGCCGATTCCCGGCCACCGTAGGCGCGGGCTTGCGGACGACGAGTAATGGGCAGCTCGCCGTCCGGTAAGGACCAGGCCCGGGTCGACGGCGCGTTGTGTTCCACGCGCGCCTCAAAGAGATGTCAGCAGTGACGGGGTCCAATAGGGCCGAAGCCGCCGGGGTCGCGGGTAGTTCGAAAGAGATACCGTGGCCCTGGCACGGGCAACTGAAGGAACACGGGTGGGTTTTAGTCAGTAAAAGTCTGACACACCCTCCCGCTCTGCCCGGAGCGGGAGAAGTCATTTGATGATTTCCCATCCACAAAAAAAAAAAAAAAAAAGGGTCGACAATAACAATAGTGATTCTGATTTATATCCCCATTGTAAACTTAGAATCTTATGTCTACACCAGGATGTAGTGTTTCTTTACTTGAAGTGGTCATCGTATTAGTGGTTCAGCAGCTTCAATGTTATCAGGATTGTGCCAGATAGCAGTTTGTCGTGGACGTGGTACGACCGCGGCTCCCCTGATATCAACTGTCATCAGATGCAGCCGCCACGCAACCAACGATGCGACGCTCTGCTAGAGTGATGACTGTCACCAGCCAGCGTCACTCTTATCCGACCTTTTCGGTGATTCCAGTAACTTCGTAACAAAACTAGACGGCGCCACTTGCTGCGCCCGCGTCGTCAACTCATCGAGTAGGTATTTAAATTGGAGGATGCGCTGTGGTAGCCCGCGAAATTCAAATTTTCTTGCGTTTTATGCAATTTGCAGTTCCGTGTCAGGTTGTATCTTGATCAAAATATGATACGCGGCAATAAAACATATGTATTTAGGTTGCATCATTTTAAAAGTTAGATTTCGTGCAGAGTCGTTAGATTTCGTTCGTACCTACGAAGAAACTGCACGAAATCTAACTTAGAGAGATGTATTGATGATTTTCATGGTTAAAATTATATAAATACATATGTTTTATTGTCGCGTATCATATTTTGATCAAGATACAACCTGACACGGACCTGCGAATTGCAAAAACCCAAAAAAATGGGTTTTGTGGGCTACCACAGCGCACCCCCCTTAAACGAAAATTATCAGAAATTTGTGAGAGACCAATCTTGGTATCTAGGCTAATTAATTTTACTATGGACATAGACGAAAATATTCAGTCTTTTTTCTGTCCATCCATAGCTTTCAGATAGTAAGTAGGTAGTCAAAAGTTGACCAAAACTAGACTGAGATGGTTTCTTGAAGTTATTGATACTTACCTATAATTTGTTGTCATTTTGAACTGGTTTCAGGAATTGAATACCTACACATTTATGGCGAATTTCACCAATGAAACTGAACGTGACCAGAACATCTGAGGGCCCACCTCCCCGCCGCGAAACTGCGACTCGAATCACGATTACATTGAACTTCTGCGGTTTTGCTATGGTTTCGCGGCAGAGGTGTGCCGCGTGCAAGAGCTGTCACTGTCATTATTGTTGTGGAATATTGACACATGACAGCTTTTGAACGCGGTTTAGATGTGTTGATTGCGTTCAGTTTTATTGACGAAATTGGTCCTTAGAATTATAAGTATGGTAGACTGCGCATGGCACAATATCCTATCAAAGCAAACGTTTTTGCCTTGATTTAGATTACAATAGGTAATATATCAGGTTAATGGCCTGTTTACAAACGCCATGAGAACAGATTTTTCTAAAGCAATTTAACAGAAGCAATATTATAGCTTGTACAATAAATTCACGAGCGCAAGTGTGTCAAAGTGCAAATACATAAGAAGAAGAAGAAGAAGAATCAGAACTCATGCGTTTGCCTGGAGTAGAAACCCCGCGACTATTTCGATAGGTACTCATGATTGAAAATTCCGACTGGTTAATTACCCTTCAAATGCAAGGCGATATTATTCAAAATATTATAACTATAGTTGACCGATACCGCTGTACCGCGGGGGGCGGGACGCCGTGAGCGTAGACGAATGAGCGGCCTGCACTGCCCCATCGTCTCAAGTCACCACGCACATAAATATTTCTATGGTTTCGTAATTCCAAAATACTTATTAAGTAATTAACAGGGGGTACGTGTTCACTTTTAGTTTTAAGTGAGTATAAACTAGACTAATCTAGATTAATGCACTAAACTTAATTTGCAATTAAAATGCAAAAGTGTTTCAATTTAAATAGTAAGTTTCAGTGACGTCATTTGCATTTCACTGCGTCGTGATGATGCAATTAATTTAGAAATTAAGTATATTATAAATTATAATAATACAAAATATGCTAAAAGTTTGAATTTGAACAACTTATGTCTAATCTAGTCTGATCGTGATCTGCTTGGTTGTTCTAGTGGTCGCAAGCGCTACTGCTGAGCATGAGGTCCTGGGTTCGATTCCTGGGTCGGGCAAAGTGCTATTGGGATTTTCCATTAGAAATTTCTCAGTAGCAGCCCGGAGTCTGGATTTGTGCCCCGGAGTATATTTTTGTCATAGGTACAACCGTGGTCATTTGCGGTGAACCACTTTTCAACCTTATTACCTTAGTAATAAGGTACACTGTATTTACACAACCACAGATTGTATAAGTATTCCTTGACAATTCAAAAGTGCCTGTAATTGGTTTAATTGAAATAAATGCTTTGAGTTTGAGTTTGAGTTTATAAATGATAATCATTATATTGCACCATCACTACTCACAAAGCAAAGATTTCGTCAAAACTTAGCTTCTCATCGTTTGTTAATTTTAAACCATCCCAATAACACTTTTGGCCCCTCTTTACGACACTTTCACAAGGTATTATTATACTCAAATGCGATCCACGTAAAGAAAATTTTAATAAAACTGTCGTAGAATTAGAAATCGAAGGATTTTTCCTTCATTGAATTACTAATTTCACGTCAGAAATCATTGACGTAAAGAATTTCTATTATATACGAAATAAATAGATTGAAGTATTGTGATCACGTTGACCCAACATGAATATTCCCTGGTTATTTAAACTTCAAATACAGCGTTGAATATTTAATTACGTTTGTCCTTATCTAGCACTAGCTGCGCCCCGCGGTTTCACCCGCGTTTACCGGAACTAAAAGTAGCCTATGTGTTAATAGAGGGTATAAGCTGTCTACATACCAAATTTCATCCAAATCGGTCCAGCCGTTTGAGCGTGAAGAAGTAACAAACACACACACACGCACACACACACTCACAAACTTTCGCCTTTATAATATTAGTGTTTTAAACTTCAAATACAGCGTTGCATATTTAATTACTTTTGTCCTTATCTAGCACTAGCTGCGCCCCGCGGTTTCACCCGCGTTTAAACTAAAAGTAGCCTATGTGTTAATCCAGGGTATAAGCTGTCTACATACCAAATTTCATCCAAATCGGTCCAGCCGTTTGAGCGTGAAGAAGTAACAAACATACACACACGCACACACACACACACACAAACTTTCGCCTTTATAATATTAGTGTGATAGTGTGATTATAATTTGATGATGTGCGATAAAGACAGTATATTTTATTTGAATACATATATAGTATATTATATAGTATATTATTAGTATGTATAGTATATTTTTATTTGTTTTTTTTAATAGGTATGTAAATGTGTAATGATTTATTTTTGGGCATAGAGTTGACAGTTTTATTTATTTCTACATTCAAATAAATAGGAAAGTCAAAATGTTGGCAGCATTAAATTAAATGTACTCGTAACTTCATTGAGGATCATGATAATCTAGACACGTGAAATATTAATAACTAGCTGCGCCCCGCGCTTTCACCCGCGTAGACCGGGATAAAAAGTAGCCTATGTGTTAATCCAGGGTATAAGCTATCTGTATACCAAATTTCATCCAAATTGGTCCAGCCGTTTGAGCGTGAAGAAGTAAAAACATACACACTCACAAACTTTCGCCTTTATAATATTAGTGTGAAGTGTGATAATTCTGCCTCGCTGGTCTAATGGTCACAAGTGCTACTGCTGAGCAAGAGGTCCTGGGTTCGATTCCCGGGTCGGGTAAAGTGTTATTGGGTTTATCCATCTGGAATTTTTCAGTAGCAACTCGGAGTCTGGATTTGTGCCCGGTTGATGACAATAGGCTCGCCCCCTGTTACTTGGGACTTAAATAATAATATAACTGATGACATGTGGGTGTACCTACGTACTATAGGTAGGTAATGAAGTACCTCCAGGCTATTCAAACGTGATATTAACGTGTTATGTTAAAAACAAATAAATCTTATCAATACGAATAAATTAAAAATAAAACTCTGATCTCAAATTCAAGTTGCTTCTCTGAGACATTGAATTAATTTAATTATCTTCCGTCATTTTCTGTCGTAATCGTAATCAACTGCCATATTGTTTCTAGTTTAAAATAACAGAGAAACATTAATTAAAATTGAATGTAACACAAAATCAAGTCATTTATTCAAACTAGGCTGAGTATCAGCACTTTTTGAACGCCAAAATTACATAAGACAGTCCCCCAAAACGCCCACCCTTCACCACTTCCTAGGGAAGAAGAGGCGCAACAAACTCCCCAGCAGCACAGATACAGATCCAGTTCTGAATTTAGACCTCCAAAGAGTACAATTACGAAAAGTCTAAACTATAAGAATAACCTACCTACTCGTATTACATCCCACTGCAGGACAAAGGCCTCTTCTCATACAGAGAAGGCACCAGCATTGATCACCACGCTTGCTCAAGACGAGTTGGCGATTTCAGACTAATGTACTAACCATAGAAAGAAATTAATCAATTTAATTAATATTTCTATGGCACTAACACAGACGCTGCTGGCAGAGAGTTTGATTTTATTATTATAATATTCCATATTAGTTCACCGTTGATTTCAATGATTGTATAAACCTTTAGAGTAGCTTCTCTACTCCCACGGAGAATGACGTGTTTTTCTATATTCAGCTCATACGACACGGCACTGCCAGATCGTAATTAACAAAAACTTAACGAAACTATAAATAACTTATGTATAATCGTAGGCTAATATCGCCATTAATTCAATCAATCTCATCTGCCTAGCCTTTTCCCAACTATGTTGGGGTCGGCTTCCAGTCTAACCGGATGCAGCTGATTACCAGGATTTTTTATGGAGCGACTGCCTATCTGACCTCCACAACCCAGTAGCTGGGTAATACGATACTCGTTGGTAAGACTGGTTGTCAGACTTTCGGGCTTCTGAGGACCCGTAACGATACTGTCAAAGATTCACGAATGACAGCCGGGACCAACGGCTTAACGTGCTTTCCGAGGCACGGAGGAGTCTCGGTATGTAAAGATGGTCACCCATCCACGGACCAACCCCGGCAAGCATAGCTTAACCTGATGGATCGACACGTGCGACTGTTAATAGCCACGACCTCCTTTTCCTTTATATCGCCATTAATTCTTGTAATAAATATATTTACAAGGATCTACACACCACGCAAGGTTTTTAAGACCCACATTACTTACCCGACTTTGGCAACCAAAAGGAGGGTAATGGGTTTTACGCTTCTGTATGTCTGTCCTGCAAGTTGTTACTATGAGTAATAAAAATGTTTGAATTTATACATTCTTGTAGACTGATTGACAAATAGCTGGCTGGAACACTAAAGAGGTAGAAGGGTCGGTCGAAGGTTAAGCTACGCTTGCCGCAGTCGATTTGTGGATGGGTGACCATCCGTTAGATATCGAGACCCCTCCGTGCCTCGGAAAGCACGTTAAGCCGTTGGTCCCGGCCACAGAAATCTAAATAATAGGGCACTTATTATTTGGATTTCTGTGGTCCCGGCTGTCCAACATAGTTGAGAAAAGTCTAGGCCATAGAATTATTTCTTATATCTATGGTCTAGTAGGCAGATGATGAGGTAGAAGGATCTTTGCCCTTCAGTGGGACACCATAGACATCTGAAAATATACGTTAATATACTTCCTAAAGTATCGTGAAATACGTCATTTTTATAAGGATGTAAGCCACAAGGTTCGTCATTTGTCCGCGGCCCAGAGACTACTAATTAGCATGACAATACTAACCATAGACAAATAGATAAAGTTTTACACGAGTAGGTATTAATTTTCGATTGCCATAGAAGCTTAAATACTTGGCACATAACATGGTTACGTACTCGTAACTGCCTCGTTGGTCTAGTGGATGCAAGCGCTACTGCTGAGTATGAGGTCCTGGGTTCGATTCCACGGTCGAGCAGTGTTATTAGGTTTTTTCATCTGGAATTTTGCCTGGTTGATGGCAATAGGCTCGCCCCCTATTACATGGCGAAATTTGGGTACACTATAGGTACACTTCTGCCCAACCTTGCGGGGAACAGGCGTGATGTTATGTTATAACATAGTTATGTATATGCTCATGACAATGGCCACACAGTTGCCTATTTTGTACGAGTTCAAATCTCATGCGAATTTGGATGAAATATATTATTTTAATATTAGCAAAATACGCACTTTGGCAATGCAATCGTATTCTTGTGCAACAAGAAATAATTAAAAAAAAAACAGAATCATCCAAAGCTGTTTGTCTATGCCTATGCCCAAGAATGTATAGGTTCGATTTCGTATAAATAACGATTCAAAGGCGCCAATTCGATTTTCGAACTTGAGTATATCCAAAAAGAGAGTTCCGTGTAAAAAATATGCTTCGTTTACACTTAATTATAACTGTACTGTCGATGTCGTCCCGTTCCTTACTTATCCGGCCTATCTGTACTGGCAATCATGATGCCCGATTGTGGATACCAACGGATAAGTACCAAGAACTCATAACTCTCTTGTTGGGAGTTTTTTGCAACTTTGTAAGGAAAATGTTTGCAAACGTTGCCTGAGGTGTGTAGTAGTAAAAATTAAATACCTAAGTAGGTACAATTTTATTGTAAACACTTCATTCAACGGTTTAAACATTAAAATAATAAGTATAAACTAGTCAACTAACATGGACATAACGATGTTCCTACAGATTAAATATGCTTAGCCGTTTTCTGTGTAAGAACACAGCAACTAAGTAACCCAGTCGATGCACTGTATGCTTTTCATTGCGAGACCTTAGAAACAAAGCGCCGAGTACAGTTAAACACAACTATGTAGTTAGTAAACACTGCACTCTGCTTATTTACTCGCGCTCTAGTCACTGGCTAGTGACGAACGTGGCTCACTTTGTTTTCTATTTTCAAATAACTTACTAAAAATAGTTTTAAATGCGAAAGTGTTTCTCGATTCGACCCACAGAAAGATAGTCGTTCTGATGAACCGTCATTTTCCTAAATGTTAATTTAATTTGTCATAAATAAAAAGGAAAAAACTTAAAGAAAAAAAAAAGAAGGAAACGACGCTGCTAGGTTGATAAAATTATAAGTAGGTAGGTAGGATGTAGAATGTTTTGAAATTCAATTCATGGAGGGTTCATAAGGTCATGTTCTTGTTCTTTAATAGTCTTTGCTCTTGAAATTACAACGAAGAAAATAATATGAAAAAAATGTCACACTCATAATAAAAAAGAAACATACCAAAGACAAACCACATTTCAGAGAAGTACGTAGGTACCATAGAAATATAATATATCTATGGTAGGTACCTAACACTAGATTATAAACGACGCAAAGAAAAATAAACTAATGGAGCCAAATGAAATAAACGTCAAATAATTTTAAACCTCGTTTTAAAGTCAGTTAACAAAGCTGAGCACAATTTAATGAGATGATTTTAATTACAGCGTAGTCTTTGTGAGCATGATGCGTGACGCTATTATATTATGAGCAGTTTGAATTGAAGGAGCCTCTCCCAAACGAATGGAGGTGGATTAATAGAAATATTAGAGGTAGGATGGTGAATTTGTGTTTGCTGTAGATATTATTACCTCTAAGTCGCAGCCATCCGCCTTTTAACTAAACGGCGGTGTTCAACTGGCGGCCTGAATGATATTCAATTGTAGGTTTTTTTTATTCTTTTTATTGTTTGATTTGAGTATTTTGTTCTTTTTAGTGTTTTATGATTTAATTTTCGACAATATCAATTTATAGGTTAGGTGGGAAATGTGACCGCGCGAGCCATATTGGTCGCCGTAACTAAGCCGGGGCACCCCGACCAAATGGGTTAGGTTAGAAATTAGAACTGTGACCAACCGCGTGCGAGCCGAACAAGTGAAGCGAGCGGTTCCGCGGCAGCGGCCTGCGAGCACTACTTCCAAAGGCTAGCTAGGCGGTTAACTAAACGACTAATTAAGCGTACATTTGATAGGTTTTTAAGAGAAAATAGTGACAAGTGGTCCCGCTTTCGATCGCGCTGTGTTATTGAATTTCTCGGTAACACTGTAGCAGCCCGGATTTTGGATTTATGTCTGGTTAATGGCACTTAGGTTAGCCCCCTTTTACATGGGGTTTAAACGTAACTGGCTGTACACCGCTACCTACTCCTTCGTATAATATAGGCGTGATAACCCAGTGCCACAAACTTATTACAAAAAAGAGGTTTAAAAATATAGTTTATTTTAACTGCAAGTCATTGTGACAGACCGTTTTCCTCAAGACAATGTTTGACATACAGGGTCACTTGTCTTGACAGTCTTATTAAATTGACACACTCCACCTACTTTATGAATAATTATTTCCCTTTGATTATCTGCTCTGCATATAATTTGTTCTAAGTAGGTACGCCAAGTCATCATCTGCCTAGTCATTTCCCAACTATGTTGGGGTCGGCTTCCAGTCAAACCGGATGCAGCTGAATAGCAATATTTTACATGGAGCGACTGCCTACCTGACCTCCACAACCCAGTTACTGGCTAATATGATACCTTGGTAAGACTGGTTGTCAGACTTTCGGGCGTCTGCCGACCCGTAACGACTGTCAAAGATGCACAAATGACATCCAGGACCAAAAGCTAAACGTGCATTCTCTGAGGATTCTCGGTATATAAAGATGGTCGCCCATCGACGGACCAACCCCGGCAAGCGTACTTAGCCACGAGCTCCTCAATCTCGGAAGCAATATATGTACTCAATGTAATTCCAACAGCAAGTGTGTTACGCAAAAGGGTGCCAATATGGTAATATGGATGTTGAAAGTTGATAAAACTGCGGATACCGTCACGCCCGGATTCCTTAATAGCTATAGGGGAAATAAAATCACTGTCAATAGCCTTTAGTGTTCCCGTTTGATTTCCGAAAATAACATACATAACATAACATCGCGCTTTATTTCCCCGAAGGGTTGGGCAGAGGTCCTACACCCACTGTCACAGTCCATTTTCCAGTCATGTTTAAGTCCAATGAGCTTACTCGTATTGCCATCAACCGGGCTGCTACTGAGAAATTACTTACGGAAAATTCCAATAACACTTTTCCCGACCTGGGAATCGAACCCAGGACCTCATGTTCAGCAGTAGCGGTTGCAACCACCAATACATAAAATCAGTGTCACTAACCGGTCTAAATAATATTTGTATAGGAGACAAGTATTAGACCTGTTTGATTTCCGACAATAAAGAGGAATTTAATAACTTTCCTCCTTCAAATCAAATCGTGGATCCAGCACAATACAATCTATTCTATACAACG
Source organism: Cosmia pyralina (assembly GCA_946251885.1). Taxonomy (NCBI): domain Eukaryota; kingdom Metazoa; phylum Arthropoda; class Insecta; order Lepidoptera; family Noctuidae; genus Cosmia; species Cosmia pyralina. Next base: position 10,247,244 of record OX276362.1, on the reverse strand, counting down.
TGTCGTTTTGCATCCTCGTCAAATTTCAGGGTGTGGTACAGAACATCAAACCGAACAACTTTCTCCATGGGACCAACATTGTAATCGCGAAAAAATTTTCAACTAGGTATCCCATAGAAAACTTCAATACCAACTCGACGCAACTGATATGGGACGGCTGATTATTTATTCGCGATTACGATGCTGGTGCAGTGGAAAAAGTTGTTCGGTTTGATGGTCTATACCACACCCTTAGACAACTTTTAAATTACACTGTAATTTTTGACAGCAGATTGATAGCTCATGATGCTCACCACAGAACAGATAATTTATCTGTTGTGATGTTCACCATGCCAAACACTATCAAAACGAAGGTGTCAAAGCATAAAAACGTGTTGTCAATAGTAGATAACCATACATGTGTGTATAGATAACGTTATCGCACTCTCATCTGACCTGTGATAGCATATCACTGTTTTAATGTCCGCTAAATATAGCGGGTTTGTGAAATATTTATGTTTACTGCTGATACTTACATAAATGTGGTATCAAAATTAAAAATCATTTATTCAAACTAGGCTGAGAATCGGCACAAATTGAATGTCAAAATTACAAAAGACGGTCCCCCAGCTTGGAAGAAGTGGCGCAACTCCAGCAGCACAGCTGTCTGTTCAGTAAGAACTCGTTTATATAGAGTATATCGTGATATCAGGTACGTTCCTTTGACGAAATCTTCCACTAATAGGTAGTATCATTAGACGGACGAGCTGTTCCTTATATACTAAGATACTTATAAAACATTTCAGAGATAAGTTTCACATTCAAAGTTTTTTTTTGTCTAACATTTTCATAGGCATTGACTTAGATATTAGGTATATAGCATTACTTACACGATAATGTGTATCAATATTAATGACTTCCACTGTTAAACATACAACTTAAACGGTTTTAAAGAGTGTTAATATTTGTATTTTTCCACCAAACAATATAGGGCAAAGTGTCGATCCTTGGAGCAGTCCTTGCGGTATCTCACTATGCAGAGCGTCAAAAGCAGTAATATATTTTCGAACCTTTTATGACGTATCAAGGTTCTGTTTTAATAATCCAGCTACTTCTGAGCATTAATTACATAACCTAGTAGAATGTAGTTTTGCGTACAAGAGGGTGTCACATGCTTTACTTTAAAAAATTGAAAGGGAAAATCTGGTGACCTTCGCAATTAATTTGTTTATGACATAGGGCACGGTAGCTTTAAATCGACAATTTTTTTTTAATGCTGTGTAATAAACAAAAACATGTCATGCTTATTTACTTATTTTTATTTGTTTTACCTATTATTTATTTGTATATAGCATGTTATAAATTATCGTGTCTAAAGAACAAATTTAAAGAAAAAACATGTGTCGCTGAACTCGTTGATTGGTAATTTTATGGCAATACAGCAATTAAATATTTTTATGTAAAGGAAGTTACCACTAGTATGTAGCACCTGTTACAAGAAAATTGTCCTCTTACGTACAAAAGAAATATTTAAATTAAAGAAAGAAGTTGACAGAGAAGGTAACGGAACGGATAGGGGAAGACCATGGCGGAGATTTCTGTTTTGAAACAAAATCTACTAAAGTATATATTTTCAGGGCACCATGTTTTAACAAAAACATTTTGGAAATTACAGGCTTGAATCGAAAGTAGATATATATATAGTCATAATCACAAAACGTGACATCACACAACTCTAGTAATAAAATAGTATATTTCAACACATTCTTCAGTAATCTGTGAGATGAATACTACTAATTATGACTTTAATGCTCGACTAGATTCCTTAAAAGGTTAAAAAAGATTTACAAGTTGAACTTACCTATATAGAATCTGTGGCCAAGTGTGATTCATTTGTCGATAGATCGATAAAATTATACGCAGAGGCCTCTTTTTACCTACTTATAATTTCCCAGGGCGCCACAAGTAGCAATCGCTTTTAAAGCGTTTTGTATTTCTACAACGACTTGCAAACAGGATTGACATCTAATAGGTAAGCTTTTTGGTAGCTTATGTCAACCATTACATTTTTGACTTTTCCATCATCGATAACGCTGATACAATTTCACTTTGTCTAGGACCTCTCCTCGGGTAATTGGTAAGCCTATGCTGTCCTTCTGCAGGGCAAAGGCCTCACTTCTCTTCCCTCTTTCCAAGGTGTTTCCTGGTCTACTATGATTATGGGCCAACCCTTTGAAAATAGAATACTTATCTTCCTCTTCTTCTTCGTAGCACTCTTGTCAGTACGGTCGTGGTCTTCATGTAGTTTCTTGTCGAGGGTCTGATGTGATTCGCTTCACGATTTCTTGCCATCTAATCCGATTTTTTATGTTTTTAGTGCACTCATACAAAGGACCGCCCACTGCGGATTTAATTTGGCCAATCCATCTAATGGGTACCCCCTACACGACAAGGCACTCTACGGAGTCACCCTCACGCCTCGAGACGTGTCCGAAGTATTTGAGGATGGAATACATATAGAATTATCTATTTATTCTAACCTAGCTACCAAATTGCATTATGCTACGCTAAATGTAGAAGTTCAGGAGACTCTTCGTTTAAAATAGGTACGCTAAATTTTGTCTGCCCATAATTTCGTTTAGGCTAAACTGATTTTAGCTCTAATCCATATAAAGGCTCATCCTTCTTTCTTATATGTATGGGCTCATCAGTGGCTCACCGACCACCGCCAATTCCGTCATTATGCTATTCATGTGTTTTGTTGTGTGACTGCCTATATACTATAACTATCTTAAAGTTTCTTGCCGGCTCTTCTCCATAGGAAACGAATAATTGGAACTGTGGAACCTAGCTTCTGACGTTTAATAAGTGCCCATGTAGGTTTATGTGAAGTAAAACATTATGAATTTGAACTACATTTTTATTTTCTAAATATTTCTGATACATATTTAAAATAATTTAAATCAAAACAGTTTTTTTTTGCAATACCTAAGCAGGTAGGTACAACATTTCATAAGTTTAAAAATATAGTATCAAAGTCATTCTCCTGCCCTTATCCCAATCTATTTGGGGTCGGCGCAATATGTCCCTTTTTTCCATACTTCTCTAATAGTCTCATCTCGGTAGTCACCCCCTTTCTAGCCATGTCATCTTTCACAAAGTCCATCCATCGTTTCTTTGGTCTTCCCCTACTCTTATAGCCATCGACATTCATACTCAAAACTTTCCTCACGACATTTTCCTCATTCCTCCGCATCACATGCCCATACCATGACAACCGATTTCCGCACAACTTTTCAGTCACCGGTGCCACTTTCAAACTTCCTCTTATTCTATCCACTCGCGTAACACCACACATCCCACTTAGCATTCTCATCTCAGCTGCAAGTAATTGCTTTTCATTCATCCCTTTTGTAGCCCAACATTGTATCAAAGTCTGTTTATATTTTATTCCTATCAAGGTTTCGCAGAATTTTAGATAATAGGTATGTAGCTATGATTAGATTAATAACCATGATCGACTATCCTGATTTAGATTCTGAATTCGCAGTCATGATGAATCAGTTTGTAAAGTTCGACTTTTCCTTAACTATACATACCTTGCAGCCTGTTATACAGTGATTCATTTCAGCCAGTATTCTAATTACGTAATGCAGTAACTGCAGTTAAATAATTAAAAGTGTAGGCGAAGTAGGTTTCACATCAGTGGTACAAACGGCTACATATCAAGCTATACATTTCCAGTGTAAGCTGATGTCGCACTGTATAGAATTTCCGTACAATGAGAGGTCAGCTTATACTGGATATGTATAGCTTGAAATGTAGCCGTGTGTACCTTGAACTGGACTATACAGGGTTACTTGTATTCGATGTATTCCTTGCAGGACGTCATAGTAGGGTTAAAATGCAACAAATTAAGCCACCAAAGGTTCTACCGTTAAAATGATTTCAATAACCAAGTATGTTGCGTCAGAATAATATTAATTAAGTAAATAGTACGTTATCAATAAATTAATTAAGTAGCAGATTATAATCTTTAGGTCAAAATGGAAGCTCTCTGAAGCGTGAAACAGTCTCCGCTATCGGATTTATTTTTATTCTGTAATCACAAGATTAATATTAGTCCTCTTAACATAATTATCTAAATAATGATAGGTATATCAGATTTAAAATAATCTAATTATATCTTACCTGGCAACATCAGTGTAACTAAACGCCATTCCTTTTTTGAAATGGATGCCAAATTCCCATTGTTACCAACATCTTGAAACAATGTTCTTTTTTCAAAAAGTATGCACAACTAAGTAATAAATTAAGTATAATAATTTATTAATTATGCTGCACATTATTTTGATAATCAACCTTCATTTCGTTATCAGATAAATATCTTTTCGCTCCATGATTGCATTCGACGACCCATAATATTATCACAGTTTATAAAAACATATTATTATTATGTGAACTTCAAACTATTCAAAGGTATTTTTTGTAACAATTTAAAAGGAAGTTGTGTTTAAATAATAATTATGAATATGAATATAGGTAGGTATTATTTGTACGTTTTGGTGAATTAAAATAATTGCTTCTAGTATCAATTCTGATGCTGTTTCCGGGAATCGTATTTTGTTATTGATTTGTAAATAAAAAAATATTGTAGTAGATTAGAAAATTCATACATGGACTCGTGGGCGGTGATTACTGGGTACAGTTTAGCCAACGTACACACGGCTATATCAACCTATACATTTCCAGTATAAGCTGATCTTGCATTGTATAGGATTTATGTACAATGATAATTGTGGAAGTGAAGAAGAAGAAGAGAAGAAGAAGAAGAAGCTTGTGACATGTAGGCGTGTTTCTACCGATTTTGTTTGAATTTTTTGTTTGTAAGGAAATCATTGATATGAGAGTATAGCTCTAAGCTAAGTTTAAATTGAACCACACATACCTACCAAGTCACATAGTTTTGGCTCAGTAGGTAAACATTTTGAAAAAAAAGCGCTCTCTTACTTGAACTAAGCCAAAATTGGAGCACCAATTTAGACAATTTAGACTTAGACAAGACCATTCTAGGATGGAGGTGATAAGGCTCCTTATCAATCCTTTTCGCAACTATGTAGTGGTCGGCTTCCAGTCTAACCGAATGCAGCTGAATACCAGTATTTTACATGGAGCGACTGCCTACCTGACCTCCACAACCCAGTTACTGGGTAACACGATACCCCTTGGTAAGACTAGTTGTCGATCCGTAACGACTGTCAAAGATTCATGAATGACAGCCGGGACCAACCGCTTAACGTGCTTTCCGAGGCACGGAGTATTTTACATGGAGCGACTGCCTACCTGACCTCCACAACCCAGTTACTGGGTAACACGATACCCCTTGGAAAGACTAGTTGTCGACCCGTAACGACTGTCAAAGATCCATGAATGACAGCCAGGACCAACCGCTTAACGTGCTTTCCGAGGCACGGAGGGTCTTATAACTAGTATGTAAAGATGGTCACCCATCCACGGACCAACCCTCCTTATATTATAAACTAACCCACTGACGTCGACTAGCCCGCACTGGGGCGGCGTGGTGGATTACGACTCTCTCTCACCTAGAGGAGGCCCGAGTCCCAGAAGTGGGAACATTATATCGTAGGCCGATTATGCTACTGCATTGCGTTTAGTATGTTTAAATAATATTTTTATTTCTACAATTCCAGTCATTTTTTTTTAATTTTTTTCCAGGCAGAAAAACACACTTTTACATGGTTATCTAATAATGAGTTATAGTGACATATATTTAAGAATTTGTAGGTAGCCTATATCCTAATCAGTTTAATTAAATGGGCAAACGGAAAGACGTCGATTAGCTAGAATTTATCTTTACAACTGAACTGATAGTAAATCTACAAACCTACAAGTAAGAAGATACATAAAATTATACCGTAGAATCTATGTTATTGACGTCATTGTAGTGCTTCTGCCTAGCCTTTTTCCAAATATGTTGCGGTCGGCTTCCAGTCTAATCGGATGCAGCCGAGTGCCAGTATTTACATGGAGCGACTGCCTATCTGTCCACCACAAACATAACTCAGTTATTGGGTAGCGCACCTTGTCATGCTAATTCGGTTCCACCGACTTCCTCCTCACTAAACATTCCTAAACTATTGTTTTCTATCTCTTTCTCTCTTAACCCCCGTTCCCACGGGCGTAATGAAATCGCGGCGGGATTTTATAGCGCACTGGATTTTCAACTCTCGTTGTTGAGCCGAGCGTTGAGAATCCAACTTAACAATAACAGAGTACATTCTAGCGCGTCGAAAAAACACACTGTTGGATTTTGCACTCTCGGCGCTAAGTTGAGCGCTGAAAATCCAGTGCGCTATAAAATCCCGCCGCGATTTTATTACGCCCGTGGGAACGGGGGTTTAAAGTGGCAAATGAAATAAGAAAAAGACGAACGAAAAATACTGTAAAGAGTTTGACAAGTCTCGAAAATGGCACAACGCTGAAAAGCTTATAAGGGGCAGATTATGGTCAGTTTCGTTATTCATAAATTACCTACATAATAAAAAATTATAAACATGAAACTTATAGTTATAACCAACCAAATGCAAATAACATGACATAACAACAATATGACTGAGGAATACAGGGTGTCCCGTAAATAATGGATCAAACGTAACGGGTAGGTAGCTTACCTAATTTCCAACAACTAATTTGAATATTAAAAAAAAACCGTTACAGTAACCAGGATATTAATTTTTTTTCGAATTTTACGATTTTGTCTTCCAGAATTAAGCTTTTTTAATGCTGTCGCTGCAAATGATGACATTTTTAGGTATGATTTTTATTTAACATTTCTGAATAGCTTACTAATGTTATAAGATACCATTTTTTTTGAATACCGTTTTATTTGCCTAAGAAAAAAAATCTTGAGTTGAAAAGTTTTTTCTTTACGATGTTAGGACCAAAATTGAAAAAATTCTCCTGTAAAAAAAATGTATGACACCGAAGACCACCATTATTTTAAAAACTTGTACATTTAATAAGGTTTGCAAATTGGTATAAAACTTACGTCTAGTCCTTATCGTTACAAAGATATTGCTATGAATGTGATGAAGAAGACAGAAAATAAATTAAATTGGTACTATTCCATTTTTTCCTTTTCGTAATGGCTTATGCTTGAATGCTTGTAATCGAAGCAGGTAGTTAAGCGGATAGCATAATTCCGACCCGATGACGTCATCTGTCCGGAATTTGGGACCGCTACCTGTGGCGGAGTTGCACCTCAGTCAGTGTGAAAGAGATAGATAGCGCCGCTTTTTGGTAAATCGGTTAAATCGGTATGAAGTTGCGCAGGTTCTTTTGTTCTTTCCTGCGCCCTTCACTCGTACAGGCTTCATTGTTGCTTGATTTTATTAGTTTAGTTGTAACTAGTCTCTCTTCGAGTTGCTACGTCAGACAACTTTCGCTCCCGGTCAGTGGCTCGGTGTTTTCTTCTGTAAAATTTGACTTGTGCTGTGTTTTTGGACTTTGCTTTGCCTATCGATTTGGAACTCTTTGCGTATTGGACAAACGACTTGGCGATCCTACGGACTCCGAAAACATTCGTTTGTGTGTGCTTGTACGTGTGTGCAGTAGCGCTGAAACCTTATTCAGCCCAATGCCTCGTTATGAGTACACGCCACGGCAGTACGCCGAAATGCATTTTATCTACGGAGAAGCAAGAGGTAATGCCAGGGCGGCTGCAAGATTGTACCGTGAAAGATACCCGAACCTGGTTCGTTATCCCGATTATCGCGTCTTTATTAGAGTGCATAACGCGCTTCTTGAGGGAAGAATTCTTGGCACCGGAGTTGGTGGTACCCGTGAAGGACGACCGCGACAAGTTAATGACGAAGTCATTCTTCGAGAAATCGAGGAAGATCCGTCAGTCTCCGTTCGCGTCATAGCGCGACGCGTAGGAATTTCTAGATCGACGGTGCATCGAGTGCTACAACGGTGCCGATTGCACCCATATCACGTGCAACGTGTTCAAACGGTGACGTCGCGTGATTACCAGCCAAGAATAGAATTTTGCCAAAGAATGATTCGGGCGGACCCGCAGTTTTTTAACAAGATTTTATGGAGTGACGAGTCTTCATGCCGCCGAGATGGATATTTAAATTTGCATAATTTGCACAGTTGGCAGCTGATAAACCCATATTTGATGCGAGAGGACAGGAGCCAACATCAATTTAAAATAAATTTATGGGCGGGAATAATCAATGGGCAAATAATAGGGCCCTTTGAACTACCAGCTACTCTAAACGCCGAATATTATCTCCATTTTTTAAGGAATGAGTTGCCAAGGTTATTAGAAAACGTTCCAGAAGACGTACGGCAAGCAATGTGGTTGCAAAATGATGGGTGCCCCGCTCACTATGCGACGGCAGTAAGGGCGCACCTTGATGAAAGTTATCCGGACAGATGGATCGGCCGATTAGGACCAATTTTGTGGCCTCCGCGATCTCCGGATTTAAATCCCCTAGATTTTTTTTACTGGGGATGTTTAAAAGACAGGGTCTACAAGAATCCAATAACGTCGGAAGAAGAATTACGACAGCGCATCCAATCTGCTGTATCAGAAATAAACCAAAGCCGTTTTGTCCGTCGGATAAGAGCTTCCTTTATTAGGAGATGCAGACTTTGCATTCTTGTAGAGGGAAGGCAATTCGAACATTTATTGTAAAAACCAAATAAAACGATTTATTTGAACTAGCTGTTTTTTTTAGTACGGCCTCCTAATTCTTTTCATACGCCTCAATAATTCAATGAACATTGCCTCTGAAATACTACAGTTACACATTTTAAAGAAAAAGTTTAAATGTACACACTTTTTTATTTTTTTTATTAACGTTGATTTGGAGCACCTCTCAGATTCATAGCAATTATCTTTGTAACGACAAGGACTAGAATGTACAACTTCATACCAATTTACCAAAAATACAAAAGCGGCGCTATCTATCCCCTTCACGCTGACTGAGGTGCAACTCCGCCACAGGTAGCGGTCCCAAATTCCGGACAGATGACGTCATCGGGTCGGAATATGCTAGCCGCTTAACTACCTGCTTCGATTACAAGCATTCAAGCATAAGCCATTACGAAAATGAAAAAATGGAATAGTACCAATTTAATTTATTTTCTGTCTTCATCACATTCATAGCAATATCTTTGTAACGATAAAGACTAGACGTAAGTTTTACACCAATTTGCAAACCTTATTAAATGTACAAGTTTTTAAAATAATGGTGGTTTTCGGTGTCATACATTTTTTTTACAGGAGAATTTTTTCAATTTTGGTCCTAACATCGTAAAGAAAAAACTTTTCAACTCAAGATTTCTTTTCTAAGGCAAATAAAACGGTATTCAAAAAAATGGTATCTTATAACATTAGTAAGCTATTCAGAAATGTTAAATAAAAATCATACCTAAAAATGTCATCATTTGCAGCGACAGCATTAAAAAAGCTTAATTCTGGAAGACAAAATCGTAAAATTCGAAAAAAAATTAATATCCTGGTTACTGTAACGGTTTTTTTTTTTAATATTCAAATTAGTTGTTGGAAATTAGGTAAGCTACCTACCCGTTACGTTTGATCCATTATTTACGGGACACCCTGTATATTAAATTACAAAGTCGTGAAGCTACATTAATATGTTGTCTCGATAAAACACGTGAATTGTAATTATTATCTAATCTGTGGCAAAAACATTGTGGTTAGGATTCGCGCCATACGACGACGGCGCCCCATGTTGTTTTTGATTTCGTTTGTTGTAAGTATATGATTCACATAAGGGCCATATTATAAATAATTATGTGTAGTGTAGCAGCGGATGTCTTTCGGCTGAAATTATGATGATGAAATAGTTATTTCATTAAAGAATGTTGTTTTAAGGGAAAAGGAAGTCATATCAAGGAACTTTTATAATGTACAGCAACCAGTATTTCTCATTTTAGGTGAATAATTGTATTCTGTTTTTTATAAATAAATGTCATAAACCATAGATAGAAAAAATATAAGTTACAGATTTTGGCTGCAAGGTCTTTTGAGACCAGCGGACGACTAGGTCAAGGTAATTAAGTAGGTACCATGGTTTGATCGACGCCGGCGCAAACATACTTAGACCGAATTAAAATGTACCGGATGTAGCATGTAAATCAAAGCATAGATTTTTTCAGTAGTACCTAACCCTGAGTTTGGAGTTGGTGGTGTGTATCCCCGTACCTCGGAAAACATGTAAAAGCCGTTGGTGTTGCGCACAGGGTGACAGCGCCTGATCTCTCCCAGGTCGTGTCGTTTTGCGGTCCCATTGGACTCTTCACTTCACTTCACTCACTCCTACTTTTATTATTCCGTGCACTCTTTGATTGAAAGGCTCAGAAACTAAGGCCCCTGTCCCACCGCCGGCAATGAAAGGCTTTCGGAGAAAGACGCGACGACGCGACGCGCGACAACGCGACGAGATTCTGGTAGAAAAATTTCCATGAAGTATTCAAAGAAATTGTTCTGTTACGAGTCGCGTCGCGTCTTTCTAGGAGAAGCGAGTAGAGTTAGCAACTAAAAACGAGTTCGCGAGTAAAGTGCAGTGAGTGCACGATGGGTGGCTACGAGCTGGTTGCTTATGTACACAAGCGTTAGTCTCTCAGCGAGTTATCTGCCAGCCGGCGAGGCTTAACCGAGTATTCTCTTCTTTGATAGCCCTTGTCGCTTCGACAAACGAGTACACGCCGGGCGGTGTGAACAGTCAGCGATTAACTATGAATATATGTATCTCTTTTATTTACACGGGAGCTACAATCTTTTGTACGTTTCTTGAGCGAGAACACCGTTGATAGCTAATCGCTTCGTTGTCGGCGCGCGGTGGGACAGGTGCCTTTGGAAAAAATCAGCGTCGAAGGCATCCGTGGATATTATTTTGTTTATTTTGCATGAAAGCTTTGTTATCGTAATCCTGCATACGTAGGCATATTATGTGTGTATAAATTGAGATATCTAATACCTGATACGTTATCATTATCAATGATATCATTACTATCTTCGATTAACGATAGTGCCTAATTTGTTCAGAGCTTTGTCCCACTATTTTTGTTGGTCTTAGTAAATTGTCCATGGATATTAACAAGCCATCATCAGTCTACAGCAGTCCACTGCTGGACAACGGCCTCTCCAATTGTAGGTACGCCATTCAGCTCGGTTCTCGGCAAGTTTCATCCAGCTGCTACCAGCCACCCTGCAAAGATGGTCGCTCCATCGGGGTCTTTTTTTGTGGATAGGAAATCATCAAATGACTTCTCCGTGTCAGGCTTTTACTGACTAAAACCCACCCGTGTTCCTTCAGTTGCCTGTGCTAGGGCCACGGTATCTCTTTCGAACAACCCGCGACCCGGCGGCGCTCCACGTAGCCTGAGGGCGTTCTACCTTATGTTTGCGGATTCGCGGTCGCCACTCAAAAACACGTCTACCCCAACGGTCATTGGTTCTAGTGCTAGGTAATATGGCCGGCCCATTGCCACTTCAGCTTGCTTATTCTCTGAGCTATGTCGACAACTTTGGTTCTCTGTCGGATCTCCTCGTTCCGGATTCGATCCCTCAGAGAGACTCCAAGCAAAGCCCGCTCCATAGCTCGCTGAGCGACATTTGAATTTAGAATTAGGACAGTCATTAATTTGAAAACCTTCTGCTTGTTCCAAACTTGATCGTTGATAGCCAATTATAACATACTAAAAAAGAATAGAGATTACTTATCTATTCTTAACTCGACCAAAAAGAAGTTTTTATACAAGTGCAAAAAAAACTTCGACTTATAAATTTTTCGCGCTAAAAGCTACCAGTAGACGCGGATCTGTTTTTTTTCTATACATTGTTTATTTTTAAAATGTTTGAGCAAAAACATAAGTTTGTGATAATATTCGAAGCCGCCGAGATTCCGATAATTTAATTAGCTTCTCTGGGTTTCGGCGCAAGTTTAGTTTTGTTAGTGTAAAGATGAGATTTAGTGTTTCCAAAAAACGTGAAAGAGTATTTTAGACATTTCACGGAATGCTTATTGTTCTTAAGGGTCGAGAGACTACATCTAATCGAATCAAATCAAATCAAATCATTTATTAGTTTGCAAACATGGGTTATTTAGTTCACTTATTTTTTTTTTATGTACAATTTCTCTCATTTGGTCTTGCAAAACATGTAGGTACGTATAATTTACCCAAAAAATAAAGTTTATTAGTCAGTAATTATTCTGTGTCCCGCCCAGTGCCCGTTTTGTTTTTCCCTTGTCAGCGTAAATGTAATAAATATTAGTAATATCACTTAAGGAGGATGCGCTGTGGTAGGCCGCGGAATTCGCAATTTGCAGGTCCGTGTCAATTTGTATCTTGATCAAAATATGATATGCGGAAATAAAACATATGCATTTACATTTTAACCATAAAAGTCATCAATACATCTTTCTAAATTAGAATTCCTGCAGCTTCGTTAGATTTCGTTCGTTCGACGAAACTGCTCGAAATCTAACTTGGAAAGATGTATTGCTGATTTTTATGGTTAAAATTATGTAAATGCATAATAATATGTTTTATTCCCGCGTATCATATTTTGATCAAGATATAACCTGACACGGACCTGCAAATTGCATAAAACGCAAGAACATACAGATCAGCTAAAATGTATAAATAACACCTTTTTGTACTTATGTTCACAAATAAAGATTGATTTGATTTGATTTGATTTGATTTGATTTGATTTGAAAATTTGAATTTCGCGGGCTACCACAGCTGAGCACCGTATCTTACAACAAAGTAACAACACAGCATAATAATGATACAGTATTTTATCTGGGTAGTGACCTTGAATTATTTACATACGGCTGCTCGTGTCCGTCTGTGCCATAGAAATGTAATGGTCCGTGCGTAATGCCGCGCGCTCGAGCTAACGTAACTGAGACTGACTGAGATTTCGAAGCGCGTCGTTTCGGCCGTTAACTATGGAGATAAACTACTGTTTCATTATTACACTGTGTTATTACTTTGTTGTAAAAATATTGAGAATCCTAAATCATATTTTATGAATGGCTTTTTATTTCGTTGGTTTAGTACCTACCTACGAAGTATTTTTCCTCTAGTAGGTACTCTAGATGTGATAAGAATATATTGAATATGAGCTCATAAGTGGCACTAAAAGTAAATACCTGCACTTAATAGGTCATTTGTTTGATTATCCTCAAGAAAATTTGCTCTTTATTATTTTTGTTTGAATAGAAAAACGAACTAAGTTATTACGTCATTGGTGCTAACGTTTGTGAGGAGCTCGTGCGTGGCTAAGTTATAACAGCCGCACGGGTTGATCCATCAGGTTAAGCTACGCTTTCCGGGGTTGGTCCTGAATGGGTGACCATCTTTACATACCGAGACTCCTCCGTTCCTCGGAAAGGACGTTAAGCCGTTGGTTCCGACTGTCATTCGTGGACCTTTGACAGTCATTACGGGTCGTCAGAATCCCGAAAATCTGACAACCAGTATTACCAAGGGTATCGTATTACCCAGTAACTGGGTTGTGGAGGTCAGATAGGCAGTCGCTTCATGTAAAATACTGGTAGGTATTCAGCTGCATCCGGTTCGACTGGAAGCCGACCCCAACATAGCTGGGAAAAGGCTAGGCAGATTGATTGATTGATTGTTTGTGCACCATCATAATATTTTGATTATTGATAAAGTGTTACTTAGTTCAAAAACTTTGTTATTTGACAACGTCTAAAACTGCAAATATGGCGTAAAGGCTCCCGCAGACAGGTGCGACGAGAAGCGCGACGCAACTCTAGTACAACAATTTCCATGAAAACTTCATGGAAATTGTTGTTGTATGGAGATTTCGGGCGTGAAAATTCAGAAAATTTCCGAACTTTTTTTTATGCAAAACAGAAGTACATACTTCATTCAATCTGCCTAGTCTTTTGCCAACTATGTTGGGGTCGGCTTCCAGTCTAACCGGATGCAGCTGAATACCAGTATTTTACATGGAGCGACTGCCTATCTGATCTCCACAACCCAGTAACTGGGTAATACGATACCCCTTAGTAAGACTGGTTGTCAGACTTTCGGGCTTCTGACGACCCGTAACGACTGTCAAAGATCCACGAATGACAGCCGGGACCAACGGCTTAACGTGCTTTCCGAGGCACGGAGGAGTCTCGGTATGTAAAGAATGATCACCCATCCACTGACCAACCCCGGCAAGCGTAGCTTAACCTGATGGATCGACCCCTGCGGCTGTTATTACTAAGCCACGAGCTCCTCCAAGAAAACAGAAGTACATACCTACTTAATAAACAGAAAAATTTGGTGGTTAGAAAAAGTAGGTGGTGGAAAAAACAGGAAATTAGGTAATTTCTTATTTAAGTACGCCAAAGTTATCAAACTAAGGCAATTAGCAAAATTTGCAGTTCGACAACTGCGCCGTTTTTGAACATCGAATGTTGGGTAGGTAACCTATCTACGCCTTTTTACATTATTTACCTATTACAGTTCCAAAGATACAGCACTGACAGACGGACGGACTGACAGCGGAGCCTAGTAATAGGGACCCGGACCCGCAAAATACGCGCTTTTACGTGGAGTTGCGGACACCAGCCCGTATTACCTTAGCGTCCCGTTGGCCAATCTTTCGGTACGAAACTCGTAAAAATCAAGAAAAAAGACTTGGTACATCAAGGAAATAGATAGACACAATTATTATGTGGACAGTAAGGAATCTACTACGTACAAATGGTCGAAACGGCACACTCACACAGACACGCGCACCGACGAGACCCCAAATGATATCATCATCATCATGTCGTCCACACCGTATCCGGCGATGGCGACTCCTATATGTTTTTTAATCTGGGTCTTTATTCCGGTGAGCTCTGATGTGGCTAGCAAAACCGAACTTCGTCTTAAAGACTCGGTTGCAAGGAGCACAGTACAGCTGGCCAGCTGAGTTGGTAGTGTAAGTGTAGGAGGGTTTTGGCTTCGTCTTCCGTACTTGGCGTTTGGCGTTTGGCTTGGCGTACTTGGCGTCAAGATCTTCTAGACGCCTGGTTTCAAAACTTTCCACGCTCTTATGAACAGTTTGTCGCCATTCCGGTCTAAGTTGTGCGCGACCCTCCCAGCTTTCAGTTGGTATATTACAAGCCACGAGATTTCGTTTGATCACGTCTTTATAGCGTAGATATTGGCCGCCTTGCTTTCGCCCCCAAACGATAATCGCGGTGCACTCAGTATATTTATTGTTTGGGGTCTCGTCGATGCGCGCGTCCTTGTCTGTGTGCCGTTTCGTACTTTTGTTCGTAGTTTCCCTACTGTGCATATTTATACTGTGAAATAGAGATGAGGATGTTTGACGATAAGAATTGGTATTATCACGTGTTTTACTTTGAAAAGTAAATATTAACTTACAAAATGTATTCGGACGTGTTAAATAGTAAATCGCCAGAACAGTGACAAAAATTACATAAGAATGAGTTTGTTTGTGTCATTCAAAAGCAAAGGTAAAAAAACATTATTTCTTCTAAAAAAAATTTGTGTACAAAATCGTTGCAAAAACTCGCTTCCATTCCGTTCCGTTTCGATTTAAATTGAGCCAAATACTTAGTTTAATTGAAATAAGTTGAGGAAAGAAAGAAATAAGTTGAAGGAATAGAAAAAAAGAGTAGAGGATCAGCGGGCCCAGAGGCGGATTAAACGTCGAGAGCGCCCATAGAAATATAAAAAACAGGAGAAGTGGCATGGGGGCGTGTTTGTGTCCACGCGTTATGCGCACGCTGCGCCTTTACTCGCCAAATGGCCGTCTCCGCGAACTAGTACGCTTTCGACCGTGGTCACGATAAATTATAAAAATGCCGTGTTCTTCAGTGGTTTTCTGCAAAAACCGAAGTGATATTAAAAACTTCGTATCTCACGGAATCACTTACCATATGTAATTAAAAGTATTTTACTGTATTTATCTTTAAAATCATGAAAAACAACAAATCGTAAAATATTTCTTGCTTTTACTACGTTATTTTTGTTTTCAAATATCGCAGCGGCTGTACTATTTTTGCAGCAAATACATTGCTTCTTAACCACTACATTAAGTATGTCGCTAAGCGACTGCACAAGCAATGTAAAAATAACAAAACGATACTTTATTTACGCGGAGCGTCGCATAGTACAGCCGCTGTGTCTTGCGGCGAGATAGTGATGAGGTTAAGATCCACTAAAGTAGGCTATCGATAATAATGTCGATTGCCCAACGAATATTATATTGCTATTATAGTTTATTTTTCAATTTGTCAACCGTTTTAGCTCGGTTGGAACACTTGAAAAGATGACGTTTAAGTACGGTTGGAAAACCTTTGAGAATGTAAAATAATCTTTTTTACTGTTTTTGATTATTTTACCTAGTTGAGAAATGCATAACCAACGGTCGTAAAGTAAGTTTATTAATGTTTAGGTGGAGTGTTTTAGGGTTTAAATTATCGCATCTTCGTGCTATTTCCTTACTTTTTTTTGGTTTTGGTATTTTACTTCCGCTAAAGTCTTTAACTATGCACCACAAGATTCGAATGCGTTGTAGTAATCGGTATGGTTCAGATAAAATATTAGTGATTTTTGCTTAAAATAAGTCAACATATTCATGCTATTTATTTGTTATGCATGAGTATGGCATGTGTTTGTTTTCATATATTTAACTATTTCATAACTAAGGGTTTTTTTTTAATAACAAAAGCCTATTCGCCTGTTGCCTGCTACCTGCTTACTCATCGTGAGGTTAAGAAGTATAGACCGCGCGGAACTAGTTGATCGCGCCTTAGGTATGTGAGCGGTGGGATGGAGGAGCGGGGGCGCATTACTCAGTACGTGCGTTGCGAACCATAGATTATACAGTATAATAATGGTATAGATATGCCACTCTGCGTCCAAGGACGATACTAATTTCTCCCCACGTCCCAGAGATGGCGTTAAGGAGCATGCTAGCTTCCATACGAATCCGATAGATGGCACTCTTAAGTAGGCTATACTACTTTTCAAATAAAATTTCCAAGTTAATTAAAGCGTTTAGAAATAATAACGTGATTTAATTTTGTAAATTTTGGGGGAAATTGACTTCCACCAGCACAAGAGGGCGCTTTTGTCAAGTTTTTTTGGAGTTCGAAATATGTATAGAAGTTTCATGCCTCTGTTGCGAACCGCCGCCTCACCCCTGTCTCAGCGGCCAACTAGTTCCTATAGACTATAGCTTAAGATACTTATTATGTAAATGATAAATAAGTTCTTATAGTACCTTTTTAGCTTCCCAAAAGATACAAATACAAAAAAATAATGGATTGATGCCACAGGAAGGCCACCTAACTGGTTCCCAACAAAATGTAGCACCATATGCTCAATTCACTTTAAGGCAGAAATGTTCCAGCCTCTAAAGAAAACTCGCAGGCTTTTTGAATGGGCAATCCCAAAATTAAGAGTACGTCAAGTACTGAACAAATACCTCCACTTTACAGGACAGTGAGTAAACACATCATAACAGGGTTCAACAATTCCTATGGTTTCACAGCCTAAACCAACTTAACCGGATTGTTTTAATTTATTGATTCGTGTTTTTTTTTAATATACATTTTTTTTTTTATTTAAAATATATAATACTTTCTGGACATCATCATCATCTTCCTGCCCTTATCCCACATTACTTGGGGTCGGCGTACTTTGTATGTATGTATGTATGTATGTATGTATATGTATGTATGTATATATACATCTTATGTACTTTCTGGACATATCATTTTTTATTTTATTTTCAGGACCCCAAATTTTTCTTGTACAGTAATAAATGGAAGTATCGATAACTTTCCGATTTAGTCAATCACTAGCGTATATGTAAAATAAATTGCTTTTTGCACAACACAATAATAGCGCCAGATGTTTTTGTGTGAGTAAGTTGTACGGTGCATGGTAAATGCACGCTGTGTGTGACGAGTTAAGGTTTATAATTGATTGTGTAGTATGTTCTGATTTATGAATTGCAAGTGTGTGCGCGACTTTGTATCTATTGCTTTTATTGAACTACATGTGTAGTAGTGGCGCGGTGGTGGGGCCAACCTAGCGACATCGGGTTCTGATACATTTTCAACTACCGGGCATATCTCCTTCTTTCATATATCTATGAAAGCGCCCTAGGCAAGCAACTCATCGGCGCCCCTCTGGTCTGGCGGCCTTATAAATTTTAACTTGTACCTACTTTATGTAATAATTAGCTGCGACGCACGGTTTCACCCATAGATATATGAAGAATGTTTTTTATATTTCTATGGTTTCACCCGTGTGATGATCCATCGCGTGGAAATTCCGGGATAAAATGTGCAAATATGAGTCTCCAGCTATCTACATACCAAGTTTCATCACAATCGGTTCAGTAGTTTTTCCACTGAAAAATCAGTGAAGTTCCGCTGATTTATTTTAAGAGAGTACATCTCTATAGAATTAACTATTCTTTTATATTTTAATTGAATGAATTGTTTTTTTTTTGAAGACCTGGAGAGCTTGGTCAAACCCTGATTTGTTTCCAATATCGACCTCTTCCTTCCGAAATAGATTCATAACATATAAATTAAGACACACTCACGCACACACACACACACAGATACTCACACACCTATGCAAACACCCACACGCACATAATACATTCGCTCGTACCTACACATATTCACATTTTTAACCTATTATTCTAGTTTGTAATCTATCTCGTGTTTAGTATAAATTCTAGAACGCTATCGTCTTTTTCCTGAGGTGGGCGTTAATTCCTACGACACAGTATTTTACTAATGTAGGTATTATCGCACTAAATGTTTTTGTCATACTGTGTTTTCGTTCAATAAAGAATTTTATTATTATTTTTTTTTTATTTTATTAATTATAGGTAGGTTAATTATTTTCTTGGTCTAAAAACTTACGTGGGCGCGCCCGCCCCCTTGTAACCTCGCGCCCCTAGGCATGTGCCTAGTTTGCTTTAGGGATAATACGCCACTGAGCGGGCCTAGACAAAGTAACATTCAATTAGCGATGACGGAAAGCCAAAGAATGTATGGGGTTGACATGTCACGTAATCATATGTCACCGAATCGAATTGACATCGTCCAACGATAATTTCCGAGAAGAGTCGATAGCGATTCTAGAAATATGTAGAATCGCTCCCAAGCGAATGCCATTTGTTTAGGCCTACCTACAGCTTGGAGAGCTGGCAGCGCGCGTCATGAAGTAAAATACGGACATTGTTATAAAGGATAATTGCCAAATTAATATTACATACGTCTTTTATTGATGACCCCGATGCCTTTGTTAATTATTCAGAATAGACACGTAGTGGCATCCTAAAAAAAAATTGTCAAAATCGAAATAAAAGAGAAAGTGACACAATGTAAACATAATTGACATGATCAGTGTTGCCACTTCTAAAATAGGTAATCGTAATTACGAAAAAAATACCTAGTCGTCATACCTATTGTTTTAGCTATCTCTAGATTTAAGTATTTACCTAGATGTAATTTAGATCTTAGTGATTTCCTTTATTAAAATCGAATTAGAAATACATTTTTGATGATGAGTTTTTGTCGTAAGAATGAGCACGCACGGATATCGAAAATTACATCTACCTGCCGATAGACAAGGTTCACCTTCCTTTTCTTCCTGGCCTTATATGATCTATGTTGGGGTCAGCTTCTAGTCTTACTAGATGCAGCTGAATACCTACCAAGGAGATGCCTGCTGATGGATGGAGATACGATGCAGCTGAATAACATGGATTTTACATGGAGCGACTGCCCATCTGACCTCCAAAACCCAGTTACTGGGTAACACGATACCCGTTGGTTAAGCGACTGATTCACCATTGCCTTTCAATTTGGATGAAACAACCAAATTCAGTCGTGCAAAACTTTCGACCTTTCAACCGAATTTCATTAATAATTTGGTTGAAACATGCATTAAAACCATAATGTCACATGCACTTTTTGCCATAAGTTAGGTAAGTACTTACATAACCGCCCCAATTCCTTATTTCAATTGCAAAAGCTGGATTGGTTTACCACAAAGCTAATAAGCTAAGCTGCCAAGAGTACGCTAGCTAGACTTAGGTAAGTAAAGAAACGGATTACCAACAAAATTATCCGTTTAATCCTTCAGGTGACGAGCTGTCATTGTCAAACGTCAAAATTGACAAGTCTGGCAACGGCCTTTACAGTCCTGCCAACTTATCCGTGAACTGAAAGAGGCGGCACCGTCGATACGTCGACACAATCGAATGACATGCGTCGGCACAATCGAATGAAATTTCAACATGACGGCCGTAGTTCCAATTTTCGCTATTTCACAGATAAGTTGGTAGGAGTTTACCTTGAGCCGCCGCTTTTCGGATCACTTGCGTTTTAAATTCCCTATTTCAAATCACAAATGTCATTGTTTGACAGTTGTGTGAAATTGCTATATCGCGGCAAATGGACGTATGTGTGAATTTTCTTGATAATAAATTTTCCTTGACTTATTATCTAATCACCATTGAAGGTCGTTTTAAACGTAAGGAAGGGTCTATAAAAACAGCCTTCAATGGTGATTGTAACACAACAAATCTATTGATACATCACCATACTACTAATTAATGCTTTATTTGCATAATTAAATTGTCACTCGATGTAAACAATATTGTACACATTAATTTATAATGTTTGAACAGCACGAAGGTTGTATCAAAAGCCTCCAACTTTATGTCATAGATTAAAAAAACACATAATTGAGTATAGCATTTTTGTTTCTTCACATTTATCAGTAAATAAATGAAAACGTTCAAATGTTACAAATTGTCATACAGTGCCGCTAGTATAGTTCTTTTTTTAATTTTCAAAATGACTCAAATAACCACAACCTGCCTCGTGACAAATTAAATGGAACATGTAAATATGTGTCAGAAGAATGCATGACAGCTAGTGTTTTAGCTGTGTGTGTACAAAATGGTGGAGTTTTAACAGCTGTTTTTTTATTATTATAAATTTGTCAATAATGTTTATTAATTGGTGTCATCACAATATTTATATTGTGTTTTATGGGCTTTTTATTTTAATTCCAACAATTTCTTATTACGATGAATAGCTTTAGTAAACTCTCGGTTTGAATAACTTAAAGGGTACTTGGTCCCCTTATGTAGCAATAATTACATCTGGTCATCCGCTGCAGTTAGAGTTAGCTGTTAGGGTAATATTTTTCCTACCGCAAGAGGTATTCCCAGAGGGCCTAGAGAAAGTGACATCCTATCAGTGATGATAACGATGATGGAAAAGTCAAGAATGCTAATAAGCTACCGAAAAGCTATCCTGTTGAAAGTCATTGCAGACAGGTACCTACGAAACGCTTTGTACCACTTTGTCTACGTCCTCAGGTTACCCCGGACAAACATTCAAATATCGCCAGTCTTGACAGCTTTTATTATCTTAAATGTATAAAAACAAATGCTATCTACTATACCTTCAGCCAGATAATCGTGCAATAAAAGTTGTTGACTCCTTCTATTAAAGTAGGTCCTATTCCAATATTTCAAACCGATATGAAATGAAGTCGGATAAAAACCGGCCAAGTTGGGATAACTTCATGAACACACGTTTTTCAACTACAATGCTAAATAACATTGTAGTTGAAAAACATGTTCTCCCATACATTCCAACTGCAAATGTAAGTTTGTACTCACAATATTGAGAGATTTACCATGTTATTTTACGACCACAGACTTCTATTTTCTGTATTTTTTTTTTTATTTTAGGCTCAGTAGTTTCGGAGATAAGGGGGGAATGGTCAATTTTCGTTTATTTTCTTAATTAACTTTAAAACAATTTATTTTAAAATCATAAAAAAAATATATTTGAGACCCTCATAGTAAAAAAAAAACTGGCCAAGTGCGTGTCGGACCACGCACAATGAAGGGTTCCGTAGTTGGGATGAATTTATGTTAAGAACAAACTTAACATTGTAGTTGAAAAACATGTTCTCCCATACATTCCAACTGTAAATGTAAGTTTGTACTCACAATATTGATAGATTTACCATGTTATTTTAAGACCACAGACTTCTTATAGGTTTTCCTGTAATCTACAGGTAAAGATGTACTTTCTGTATTTTTTTTTAAATTTTAGGCTCAGTAGTTTCGGAGATAAGGGGGGAATGGTCAATTTTCGTTTATTTTCTTAATTAACTTTAAAACAATTTATTTTAAAATTATAAAAAAAAAATATATTTGAGACCCTCATAGTACGCCCCTTTCATTTGATATGTCACACACACGGTACCTATATTTTGCAAAAAAAAAAAAAATCTTATTTGCCCCCCCCTCCTAACCCATATTCAAAATTCATTTATTTACTTGAGCCGTCTATGTTTGGGTCACAGAACTTCATATGAGTACCAAATTTCAACTCAATCGGTCCATTAGATTCGGAGCAAATTGGCTGTGACAGACGGACAGACTGACACACGAGTGATCCTATAAGGGTTCCGTTTTTTCCTTTTGAGGTACGGAACCCTAAAAATGTTAAGGCAGCGTCGCTAACACGATCAAAACAAACGTATCGCGGCCGCGGTAAGAGGCGTCCTTGAGGCGTGCACGTGGCATGTTTTTTTTTGTTTGCATTTAAGTTTCGAGACTTTTTAGTAGGTACGTTAATGCATAAGAAATATAAAACACAGGGTTTATGATTTTTATTGCACCCTTATTTGGCGTAAGGCATACGTCACCATTTCTTTCAATCACCAATGCGATGAATGCGGTGATTAGGCAACTATGGACCTACTTATCGTTAAAGTAATTACAATATCTATTACAACTTCAGGAAACATCATACTTTCAAACGAGTTAGCAATTCTAGTTGTTTTCGTAAAGCAGGTTCGTTTTATTGCGCTTGCTTGTCTATGATTCAAAGTTTTATTACATTGTAATGAAAATACAAAAGATTCAATAGTACAGGCATGAATGGTATACTTTCGGGCTCAATACGCACCGACAATGTTTGACTGTAAAGACCACTTTCTCCATTGGCATTTGTATGTTTGTGTGTTTTTGTTTGTGTTTGTGCTCGTATTTTTCCAACTCCGTTCATAAGGCGAGATTGAGGATAAGAGCGATTCCATTCATCACCATTCGTCCACTGCTGGTCGTAGGCCGGAAGCCTTCCCCCAAGTTTCTTCACGTCGAACGATCCTGCTCTGCCCGTATCTAGAGGAATAGAACAGAAAATAATTTATTGGAATGCCCCACGTTCTTTGACAGTCCCGCCTTATGTCTGGGGTCCACCTACACACGCTGCACAATTAAGTTCGCTGTTGCTACTCCAGACTTTACACCTCCATCGGCCATCAGTTCTGAATGCAATTCTTTGTGTATAGTATCGTGTTCCTCAGTAACTGGGTTGTGAAGGTCAGAATATAGTAGGCTCCATGTAGAATTTTGGTTTTCTGCTGCATTTGATTAGACTGGAAGCCGACCCAAATATATGTAGTTGGGAAAATGCTGGGCTAGGATGGTGTGCGAGTTCTTATAATTGCTGAAAGAAATGGAACTTCTGTACGTCTTCAGTTCTGCTGGACTGGACTCATAATAACAGTCTTAATAGTTCAAGTATAAATGCATAGCTTAGATTCCACGGCTCGGCACGCGATCCGAACACACACGAACACATAATTATGTACTACGAGTATACTCACTGCCCTATACTGTGTATTGAAGTTTTAGTTTCGAACTTTTTGAAACTAAATGAGATGAGTTTGGGCTCAAAAATAAGACGCATCAATAGTGTTTTCTTGAATTGTATTTATGCAAGACTTCAGTCATTTCAATTGACGTATATGATGTTTTTAGTATTACGAATTACGATCCGTTTTCCCATTCGTAAGTACCTAAATCTATAATGATCCGTAAGTTAGTAGAAACCGATTTTAAATTGACTGACTCTTCTAAAATACGAAAATGTACCTACTTAGTGCTACATCATTATCGTCTCGTTAGTATTATAATCCTGCTTAATTTTATAGTTGCATTGTCATTAAATATGCACTGATGCAAACAAAGTCTTCCAAGATAATAGAGTACCTATCAATCAAATTTATGTCATCTACTACAGAACGTGTAGAAAAATTTAATAAGCAGGTATAAATAAATGGGAGGGGCTCGTGGCTAAGTAATAAAAGCCGCATGGGTCGATCGATCAGGTTAAGCTATGCTTGTCGCGGTCGGTCCGTAGATGGATGACTATCTTTACATACCGAGACCCCTCCGTGTTACGGTTGGTCCCGGCTGTCATTCTTGGATCTTTGACAGTCGTTACGGGTCGTCAGAAGCCCGAAAGTCTGACAACCAGTCTTACCTAGGAGTATTGTTGTTACCTAGTAACTGGGTTGTGGAGGTCAGATAGGCAGCCGCTGCACGTAAAATATTGGTATTCAGCTGCATCCGGGTAGACTGGAAGCCAACCCCAACATAGTTGGGAAAAAGCTAGGCGGATTGCTAGGGATAAACAAATATATTCCAATGTACGACACTGACCTCTCATTCTAAGGAAATCCTACACAATGCGAGATCAGCTTATACTGGAAATGTATACCTTGATCTGTAGCCGTGTGACCAGACAACAGCACATCAGGTTATACCAAACTGTCAAATTTCTTCAAATGATTATAAACCTTAATTGTTAATTGTAATCTTGATTGTTAACTTCGAAATCGAATGAGAAGATTTGACTGCCTATCTGACCTCCACAAGTGACTGGGTAATACGATACCCCTTGGTAAGACTGGTTGTCAAACTTTCGGGTTTCTGACGACCCGTAACGACTGTCAAAGATCAACGAATGACAGCTGGGACCAACGGCTTAACGTGCTTTCCGAGGAACGGAGGGATCTCGGTATGTAAAGATGGTCGCCCATCGACGGACAACGCCGGCAATCGTAGCTTAATCTGATGAATCGACCCGTGCACTTAACCACGAGCTCCTCGGCTCCCTATTAAGTACACGGGACTTAAACATAGCTGACGAAATGTGGGTGTACATAGGTACTACACCTCTGCTCTGTCTGTTATTGTGTGTTTGTTAAGCATTTGACACTAACCAAAGATTTTAATTGACATAACTCAGTGCAAGTTACTGACGCAATGACAGTGGGCGGGTGACTGCGCAGTAAACCACTTCATCATAAGACTAAATTAACTAGTTTGAGACTAGATCTAACTATTAAGCATACAATCAGATCTAAATCTAGTTTAGTCAGTAAGTCTATAATCAACAATAACAGGTACCTTGCACTTGCTAATAAAAACGGCAAACCAGTTAGAAACACGTTATTTTGTTTGAACGACGTTTTAAATTGTTCTGCAGTCAATTATGTTTCAATCATGAACGAAGTTATTACCTAAAATATACTTCATCGAAAATCTGTAGACAGAATGGGGGGAAGGGCAAAGCTAATCGTAGATGGCGTGATCATAGCTAGGTCCCGAAAGCCTACATGTTTGACATTTCGTAATTCATGAGTTCGGTTTTATTTCACTATTTCGTTATTTTCGGTTATTACAATATTTTCAATTAAGTATTTGACATGGAAAGTGTCGGAATTTAAAACCTTAAATATTTCCTCGTAATCATCACTTTTCGAACTCTGTTTCATTAAAAAAATCTTTATTAATAGCTTTAATACACAATCTTCTAATTTAAGGGTCTCTCGGGAAATGGTGGATTCCATTTTCGAACACAACAACGTGTCAAATAAAATAAAACCACCTCACGCCTTGTATTATTTAGCTTGTGTTGAGAACTATGTACGACAGCGCCATTTTGACAGTTGCCTTCCCCATATATACATACTTGTTTATGATTCCATCAACAAATGACAGGCAGTCTACTTATAAATCAGAGGCAGCACAGCACAGCTGAGCTAGGTTTCAAGATGGCGGCAAAAGGAAGTGACGAGCTAGTAAGATGGATGCCAGAATACGCCCCTTCGGTACCTACTGCTGCTTAGGTACTCGTTAGATGTGATGATTTACAATCGTGTTATGTACTAGAATTATGTGAAGACTTTGATTTACAATGACACTTAGATAAAACACGTCATAGAGATGTTTTACTTACAATTTGTAGTTTCGCATATTCTTGTAGCGTTGCTTGCAGTTGTAAGGCGTAGGTATCTAAATGATTATTTTTTTCTATTTTTTGGACTAAGGACCAATCAATCTGCCTAGCCTTTTCCCAGCTATGTTGGGGTCAGCTTCCAGTCTGCAGCTGAATACCAGTATTTTACATGGAGAGACTGTATCTGACCTCCACAACCCAGTAACTTGGTAATACGATACCCCTTGACTGCTTGTCAGACATTCGGGCTTCTGACGACCCGTAACGACTGTCAAAGATCGACGAATGACAGCCGAGACCCACGGCGGAGTCTCGGTACGTAAAGATCACAGAACAGATAAAACCTTTTTTATTCTGTTCTGTGGTAAAGATAGTCACCCATCCACGGACCAACCCCGGTAAACGTAACTTAACCAGATGGATCGACCCGTGCGGCTGTTATTACTTAGCCACGAGCTCCTGAAATATGAACCCCAAGTATAAATTACAGGTTACGTAAGTTACGTAACTAAACAAAAATATAAAAGAAAGAAAGAAAGAAAAATATTTTATTTGGGACACGCACAGGAAATAAGTACAGAAAAGAAGGAGCATATAAAAGTAACAAAATAAACATAAAAACTAAGAAAAAGACCTGTGCGAGGCCAAAAAGGCTCCTATCTCAGGCTAGGTTTTCTCTACATATACTGAATGACTTTTTTTACCGTCTTGCAAAAACTAGGCTATAATAGGTGAACGGAGTAAGCCTATGGCATATCTAGTTTTTTTTTTAATTTTAATAAATTAAAATTCAAATCATAATGCAGGTTGCATATGAATTGAATTTCGATATTTTTAAAGGATTTATTATTTTTTCAAAATTTATGTTTTTATTGTTCTAAAATGAAAAGTTTACATCGAATTTGTAGTATTATAGTATGTATTAGTATTGATACTTCGATATGTTTTTCTGACTAAGCTAATAATAATAAAAAAAAAACTAGGTATGCCATACGCTTCTACTCTGTTCACCATGTCCCCTATTTTTATCAAGACGGTTAAAAAAGTCATCCGGTATAAAACTCAATTCACCTGTGAGACCGCATACCGGCAAGCGTAGTGTGGGACGCCCCCCAGCTAGATGGACCGACGACCTTAGGAAGATCGCTGGGATAGACTGGATGCGGAAGGCGGAGGAGAGGGTGTTGTTTCGCAGCCTGTGAGAGGCCATGTCTAGCAGTGGACTGCGACAGGCTGAGCTGATTGAACCTATGAGAAACCTACAATGACTTTTAGACCCTTGAAGAATCCGGTTTCTGCAGTAAAAAAAATCTTTTCACTCTGTTTGACAGTTCATCATTTCCCTAATATTACCATCGGCATCGGTAAGAATAACAATGCGTTTCTTATAGGAACAGGGATACCGCTTGAGATTAGCACATTATATGCATGATTCAGACCTAGGATTGTCTCGAACTGTTTTGTATGTAAATTGTCCGGACTAACCATTTTTCCACGCGATCCAGCGATTAGAGAATTGAGTCATGATTTAACCGCGTAGCTAGCTGATGGTTAAGGCCCCGTACGCACGATGTTTTTTGTTTGTAATCCGAAGAAGTAGCGTTTTGCACGATATAAGTGGAATGCGTTTTCCAGCAGCATGCTAGAAACTTCCACTGGTTCCGTCCTAATTTATAATGGTACCTTGCGTCAAAGCTAGGAAAAAGATCTGAGAGAGATAGATGATACCTACTAGTTTTTGCGAGGCAGTGCAACAGTTTTAAGACGCAAAACCGTCTTAAAACCGTTAAAGATGGATATTATAGTATCTACGTACTACAGACATTTTAAATCATACTTACAATTACATTCATTAATACATGTATATATCATACTTCTATGATTTTGCATTAATATTTTGCAAATCGGTCTAAAACGATTTTTCTTTAATTTTTTTTTGTTATGACACCTATGTCAGGCTGTCAAACTATCACTACTTTTGCTTCCAAATTTTCTCTCAAAAAAAATGGTGTTCGTACTTCACCTCTTCAACCGACTGCAGCGAAGCCCAAAAGGAGGGTTTATTATTATAAAAAATCTGAGAGTGTGTGATAAGTAGGGAAGTGTTTTTTACTATAATTTGTATTTTTTATCTTTCTCTAAATTATATTTTGATTACGTGTCTATTCCCCTTTTATTTCAATAGATTCGTTACAAAATAGACCCTGAAACCACCACTGGAGCAGGGTGACTACGACCAACCCTTTGAGAGACTCTTTGGTTCACTTGTTGCGAACGAGTTTAAAAGCTGTACCTAGTATTTTTTGGACGAAAATATAAATTGGCATCGGTAAACTCAACCACGAAAACGGTACTACAAAGTACAGTTACTTAAATGAAAATTTTTAGCATTTTATGACGGTACACTTAAATTAAGTTATAATATTTATATTCTCTCGGAAAGGTGTACTTAAATCAAGGCATAGGCTAGTAACGATTTTACGGTTTGCCTGTTAATATAAAGACAATCAAACTAAAATAAACTGTAATATTATAGTCCTCAAGACCGAATTTCGGCCATAGCGGCAAATCTCGGCGAAGATTAGTCATCGATGTGGGAGATAAAATAGTACCCTACATGTTTTGATAAACTTGCGAGTATCAAAATATGTCGCATAAATTACCGTATTTTTTTATTGCGTTGAGGTAGAAGCATGATTTTTTTAGAACTCCAAGGGAACATAGGTATTAATTTCAACTTGATTCCTCCACGCGTTCCTGAGAAAAAGGGTCTTGACAGACTGACAGACAGAAGGACAGATGGACAACGAAGTGATCCTATAAGGGTTCCGTTTTTTCCTTTTGAGGTACGGAACCCTAAAAAGAGAACTATTCAGTTCAATGATTCGTGATTACCAATAATTAGTTTGTGCAGTTACAAATATAAGGTTAGGCGAGCTGCACAAACAGTCCGACTGCAGGCCTCTTCTCATACTGAGAAGAGTGAGAAGGCACGAGCATTGATCACCACACTTGAAGACGGGTTGGCGATTTCAGACTTATATTCGCTATACGTACAGGTTTCCTCACGATGTTTTCCTTCACCGATGTCAGTAATGTCTAAGATAAACTCACGAGTGTATTATGAGAATTGAAAAAGTCACATTGGTACACAGCGGCTACACATCAAGCTATACATTTGCAGTTTACACTGAACCCTCATTGTGAGGAAATCCTATACAATGCGAGATCAGCTTATACTGGAAACGCATAGCTTGATCTGTAGCCGTGCGTACTACCCTTGTTACAGCAAGAGAATGATTACAATGAAACATCAGAGGGCATAGAGAGACGAAAAAGTAAAAAATGTATTAGCTTGACCCTTGACGCTTTGTGTGCGCGCGCAAGTGCTAGTCACTGCCTCAGGTATGTGAGCGGTGAGACGGGGGAGGAAGGTGAAGCTAACTCAGTCTGCCAATCTTGTCCATCGCGCCCTCCTGCTACAATAACACCTGCAACTAGCGGATGTGCCGCATTATAGGCAGGTACCAAAAAGCTTAGGTATGTCAATCATGTTGAAAGTCGTTTTAGAAATATGAAACACTTTGAAAGTGATTGCCTCATGTCTAGATCCTGACCTTAAAATTTTTTGGTAATGTCTGTCACGCGGTTGCAGAAAAGCTGGTCAAACTCGTGTCCATTGCTGTGATTAGTTGACTGATTGACAGTTGCAGAACAGCGAGGCAACAGTAAATCAAATCACTTGTTATGATGATACACAACCATCCAACCATCATTTCAGCTGTAAGACGTCCACTGCTGGACATAGGCCTGTTCTGACCGGTTCTGTGTTCTCGCATCCAGCGGATTCCAGTTTTCACAAGCTCGTCGCCTTCAAATACCGACCAGCTATACTTACACAATAGATAAATTCAATTGGCTTTCAACGAGCGGGGTTAAATCAGGCCACGTATTGATAACTAATTTTGATTGCTTACTTGTGAATGCTGTTGTCTTCGAAAAACTAACAAAGATAGGATTACCCGGATTTACCGACATAGCTTGCAGAGTAAGCAAGCTGAAGTGGCAGTGGGCTGGCCATGTTTGTTGAAGGGCTGATGTCCTGGAGTGGAGACCGCGTAGTGTGGGACGTCCCCAAGCTAGATGGACTGTACGACCTTAAAAATGTTGCCTGGAACAGATTGGATGCGGAAGGCGGAGGACAGGGTGTTGTGGCGCAGCCTGGGAGAGGCTTATGTCTAGCAGTGGACTGCGACAGGCTGAGCTGATTGATTGATTGAGGTTCTTCCGGCGAATGTGACAGGGATCGGGACTTCCACGTGATATAATACCAAGGTATTATTATGCATCTAATTCACCAAGACTAATCTCCCTATAGAAGTCTAGATCGTGGAAAATATGTAACAATATGGCGGATTGATGACGTCACTACGTCCGTCAATAACTTACCATCCGCTTCCTAGCTGTCGACATTATTGTAACATTTTCCATCATCAAGAAAATCTAGAATGACTTCCACAAAACAATAGTAAATAATTATTAGCTCTTGCAACACCGACGCCGATGAATCATTATTTCATAAATTTTTTTTGCTGGAAATTTATTATTGTCCTGTTGTTATAGAATTAGCGTAAAAGTTTATTAAGTAATTAAAGGAGTCATTATGTTGTTTTGATATTAATATTCTAATTTAATTACGACAGACCGATGTTAATAACAGCAATTATTTTGTGACAAGTCTAAGCGCCTGTTTCACCGGTATTGTGTTGTTTTCTATAAAATAATTTGTACTATTATCATTTATACCTACTAATAACGCTTGTCATATCAACTTATTAGTCATAACTTTTATTATTTGCCATAAAATAAGTTGCCATAATAGCCATTGTTATAATCATTAGTTTCTATAAGCAACACATTATATATAATCGATACTTGACCTAAGCAACATTTAATATACCTAATTAAAAACTCTAACCCCCCTGTAATCCCTCACCCCCCAACCCGTAATTCCTAACCCCTAATTTTGCATGAATTAAAGTGGCTCCACTACATCTGGTACCACTACTAGTGGGTACATTAACACCCGATGTTTTTAACTTTATTGTTGGTGTAAGGCGGGATCTCGAGGAGATATTGAAACACCGAGAGCTGGATCAATAGTGTCTTTAGTAAACGATTAAACAATTAAAAGGATTACATTTATACGAAATTTATTCGTGACTCCAATATACGTCCTTATTTCTTCTGTTGAAGCCTGGTTATTGCCCGCAGCAGCTTTCTGGGCAAGAATCACCTCCTTGGAGGTACTGGTACTCATCCTCTATGATGATAATTATAAATCGTACAACCCTAGTTAAAGATTAGAAACTCGTTAGCGCACAATATTAATTGTATCAACCGAACATTTTGTATTAGGTGGAACACGCACATATAATTATGGTCATGGTATTCCAAACATTGCGCTTTGGCAGGGTCGCCATGTAAGGCGGGATCTCGAGGAGATATTGAAACACCGAGAGCTGAATCAACACTGTCTTTATTATAACGATTAAACAATTAAAGGGATTACATTTATACGAAATAAGGCTGGTTACATACAATACGGTTGATACACTACATTGGTGAATCGTTTGGGTTAGGTTAGAACAGTGACCATTACCTCTATTGCTGGTGAATCATTTGGGTTAGGTTAGGTTAGGTTAGAACAGTGACCATTAATTACCTCTATTGCTGGTGAATAATTTGGGTTAGGTTAGGTTAGGTTAGAACAGTGACCATTCCCTCTATTGCTGGTGAATCATTTGGGTTAGGTTAGAATAGTGACCATTCCCTCTATTGCTGGTGAATCATTTGGGTTAGGTTAGAACAGTGACCATTACCTCTATTGCTGGTGAATCATTTGGGTTAGGTTAGGTTAGGTTAGAACAGTGACCATTCCCTCTATTGCTGGTGAATCATTTGGGTTAGGGTAGGTTAGAACAGTGACCATTACCTCTATTGCTGGTGAATCATTTGGGTAAGGTTAGAACAGTTACTATTCCCTCTATTGCTGGTGAATCATTTGGGTTAGGTTAGGTTAGAACAGTGACCATTACCTCTATTGTTGGTGAATCATTTGGGTTAGGTTAGGTTAGAACAGTGACCATTACCTCTATTGCTGGTGAATCATTTGGGTAAGGTTAGAACAGTTACTATTCCCTCTATTGCTGGTGAATCATTTGGGTTAGGTTAGGTTAGAACAGTGACCATTACCTCTATTGTTGGTGAATCATTTGGGTTAGGTTACTAACCTAACCTAACCCAAATGATTCACCAATGTAGTGTATCAACCGTATTGTATGTAACCAGCCTTATTTCGTATAAATGTAATCCCTTTAATTGTTTAATCGTTATAATAAAGACAGTGTTGATTCAGCTCTCGGTGTTTCAATATCTCCTCGAGATCCCGCCTTACATGGCGACCCTGCCAAAGCGCAATGTTTGGAATACCATGACCATTAGGTTAGGTTAGGTTAGAACAGTGACCATTAATTACCTCTATTGCTGGTGAATAATTTGGGTTAGGTTAGGTTAGGTTAGAACAGTGACCATTACCTCTATTGCTGGTGAATCATTTGGGTAAGGTTAGAACAGTTACTATTCCCTCTATTGCTGGTGAATCATTTGGGTTAGGTTAGGTTAGAACAGTGACCATTACCTCTATTGCTGGTGAATCATTTGGGTAAGGTTAGAACAGTTACTATTCCCTCTATTGCTGGTGAATCATTTGGGTTAGGTTAGGTTAGAACAGTGACCATTACCTCTATTGTTGGTGAATCATTTGGGTTAGGTTAGGTTAGAACAGTGACCATTACCTCTATTGCTGGTGAATCATTTGGGTAAGGTTAGAACAGTGACCATTCCCTCTATTGCTGGTGAATCATTTGGGTTAGGGTAGGTTAGAACAGTGACCATTACCTCTATTGCTGGTGAATCATTTGGGTAAGGTTAGAACAGTGACCATTCCCTCTATTGCTGGTGAATCATTTGGGTTAGGGTAGGTTAGAACAGTGACCATTACCTCTATTGCTGGTGAATCATTTGGGTAAGGTTAGAACAGTTACTATTCCCTCTAATGCTGGTGAATCATTTGGGTTAGGTTAGGTTAGAACAGTGACCATTATCTCTATTGTTGGTGAATCATTTGGGTTAGGTTAGGTTAGAACAGTGACGCGGCAGCGGCCGCCGAGCGCCAGATCCCCTCTATTGTTGATAATCATTTGGGTTAGGGCGGTGAATGTCTCGTATATTAGACGATGAAAGCTTGACCTCAGGGTCATTGACCTTGAGGTCAAGGTCAATGGTACCGGTACTGTAAAAAAGCTACTTTTTTTTTTCTCGGCGTCTATTATTTTACGTACTTTGGGTCCGGTCTGTAAAAAGGCTTGCTGCATGCTTGCTTGCATGCTGCATGCTTGCATGCTGCATGCTTGCATGCTTGCTGCCGGAGCTGTGACAAAAGCCATACTTATTGCTTTTTCATCTTTACTATTTATTTATTGTATCAGTTGGATTTGGTAAAATAATAACAATTAATTAAATCTTGCAGGCAGAAAACCCTAATAACCCTAGAAATTATTCATTTTAACATGATCATAACATCGAAATTGCAGGCGCATGTACTGAACTAGCATTGGTGTGCTAAAATTAATATTATGGTGAATAAATGTTATGGAAAACGACGTTATTGAAAATGATAAATTTAGCAAATAAATTTATGGGGTTAAAATTATTCATGACACTTAATCGATTATGATTATGACCATTGAAATTAGTGAATAAAAAAATAATAATAATATATTTTTTTTTTTGAAAATTATTTTATGTAGGTAAGTAATATCACGATTATGGCAACTAAAGCGTTATTTCTAATGAAATTATGGCAAATACAAGTATGGTATGTAAAATTATTGTTTCACCACTTACGATTAAGTTCCGATTAACTTAGTTGGCAGATGATGTCATACCCAAATTGTGTTCCATTTTGAATATATTCGGTGAGTAGTGACTATTCGGACATCGTGAAATAGGCCCTAAGTGACATTAAATTTTAATTGAATGAATCACAGAATAATATAGCTACAGTAGGTTATCTTAGCAGTGACCTTGAATTAATTACCTACGGCTGCTCGGTAGATAAATACGCGTCCGTCTGTGCATACAGCATAACTGCCGCGCACTCAAACAGTTGCGTAGATACACACGGCTACACATCAAGCTATACATTTCCAGTTTACACTGACCTCTCATTGTTGTAAGTGTATACGATTGTATACAATGTGAGATCAGCTTATACTGGAAATGTATAGCTTATTAGCGTATGCGCCGTGCGTACTAGATTTCGAAGCGCGTCGCTTCGGCCGTTCTCTATAATATAAACTACTGAAACATTATTACACTGTGCTAAACCATAACTGGCGAAATGTACGTGTACCTACTACTATATCTACACTGTCAACACTGCTGACATAAGCAAAAGGGGCACATCTCTGCGTAAAAAATGTAAAGAAAAATAAGCCTAAGGCGATTCAAGTAAGGCTCATTTTCCCCTTTCCTCAGATACGCCCCGATTACATAAAGGAAAGATGATTATCTAATTAAAAAGGAAAATTCAACGGCCCTTAATAAAAAGGGTTTCCGCTGCGCTCCATGGACCATGGTCTCACAATTACATAATACAACATGATTATAGCTTCAAATGATGTTTAATTACAGACCTGCCGTGCTCATAACCTGTGCATAATGGCTACCTTCGAAATATTGCCCTGCTTTACAAGCAGCAATTTTATGTTGGCAACACTGTAGTTTGAAAGGTTTGCCAACTTATTGAGTGTTAATGAAGCGTGGTTTAGCTCGGTGTGAACTCACGCGCACCGGAACTAAACGCGCTTCGTTTTGTTGTAGGTTTATGACAAAATGCTATACTTAAATCAATTTTTAGCTTAGTAAGCTCTTAACATATTTAAATACCTTCGATTTACTGCACAATAAGGAACTGTTTACGTATAATCGTATAAAACAGAAAATAAACGTGCTAGGCATTTTTTTCTATCAAAATATTTCAAGTTGGTACCTAAGTAATCATGTTTTGGTTTTAGTACAGCAATAGACAACATAGTCAAATATAACATAGTTATGGAAAATCCAAATGATTTAACCATATTCATTTGGTTTTATAGGAATTTTAAAAACACAAAATTACCTATATCCCTTTGAGTTATGGTTCCTTAAAAATGAGGTAAAAGGTTGTCAAAATTCAGATCGTTTTTGGTGAAAATGACAGATTTTCAGGAAGGAGGAAAAAGAGAGAGGAGGAAGGTGGGATAATCATGAAAATCATTTTATTTGTTAGGTAAGTAGGTACTTACCAAGTTTTAGAATCTGGATAAAATAAATAAGATCACATACTAAAATGACACTGAATTTTCTATAGCTTGTTAAGTGGTTGTGTGAAACATCGGACGAATAATTAGATTTTTAGGCATTCTTTTGGGGAGACATGCCGTGTGATTCTGTAAGACCTCATTCTAAACTTCGAATTTGAATCCGCTGTGAGTTTCTTGATTGGCATTCTAAAAACTCGTTTTATAATTCGAATTTACACTAGCGCTACCCTTGCGAGCGTGTCAGCGAGTTGAACTAAATTGACCGTAAGATTTTGACAAGATAAAGTATGAGATGTATGAAGTGGCATTCAGTAAGGTCACTTCGACGCTCACTTCGCACTGGAACCCGATTCATCGTGTCAAATAAAATTAAAAAGCATCTATTTTACGAGTCAGAGTGGATAGCGATGTGAGATGCGAGTTGTTCTTCGAATTTTAAAGAATCGACGTACTGAAACTTGAGTTAGTGGCCCAAAAACGGTATGTAGGTACCTACTTTCTACGTTCACCCTAGTGAGGTCATGAACAATCGCCACCTGTAAGAGAATTAAAACCCAAACAGGTAGTCAATTCATTACTTTTTTACACAATAGTATGTTTATTAAATGAAATGCTTTGCATTCTTAAAATGTTTTTTGGCCGAATTGTTGATAGATGTGCAAGGTACGATTCTGAACACTATATACAGGGTGTGGCGTAAATAGTGGTCCAACGTTAAGGGGGCGATACACCGTATATTCAGCTATCACATACCATAATTTGGACTATTTTTTTCCAGTCTCAGAATAAAATATTTTTATATTATTATTTGAAAAATTGATACCTTGCTTTACTAATTTGGCTATAATTTCTTTAAATGACATTATTTTTTAATTTTGTTTTTTGTTTATAACTGTGAAATACATGTGCTGTCACAAGCTTATGTAAAAAAAAAAATTATTAAAGCAAGTTATCAATTTTAAAAAAAATTATATTCCGAGACCTAGGAAAAAAAATGGTTCAAATTGTGGTATGTGATAGCTGTATATCGACCCCTTAACGTTGGACCACTATTTACGCCACACCCTGTATATTTTATTTAAGAAACAATTTCTCAATAAATTTACCGAAGTGAAAATTTTTACTTTGGTACATATAATGAGAAAATGTACCTATCTAAAATTATATTTATAGTTCAGAATCGTACCTTGCACATCACAGAACAGATAAAGTTATCTTTTCAGTGTTACACATCTATCAACAATTCGGCCAAAAACATTTTAAGGATGCAAAGCATTTTATTTAATAAACACACTTGTGTATAAAAAGTAATGATTTGACTACTCATTTGTAACAGCGTCCTTGTAAACATACCTACAAGACTAGAAAACAATGATCAAATCAACGCTTATTTCTAGCTAAAATTAAGACAATGACACAAGACTAGCCATTCTATAATGTTCGACATTATTACCGCCAATAAAGTATTATTACAACAATGACAAGCTGTTAATATTTCCATTATTTCTATTTGATAATCTACTACACGTTTATGTTGTGAAACGACTGCTTAGCAAGACGGTATGATGGTGCGATTACTAGGTAATGTTGGCAGTACTGAATTTAAATGTCATTTTCATTATGACATATCCGCGTGTTAAAAGATGGTGGCGGAGTTGATTAATGTGATGTGGAGGCCACACTTTGTCCAAGATTAGAGACCAAACAGTTTCATTTCCTCCTGTTATTTCCAAAAAGCTGATTAGGTAGTAATAAGGTGGAATAGAATAGAATACCTAAATTATTTATTTCGTAACCATAATAAATAAAAAACACAATTAGTGATTGGAGCCTCCTTGTAAGCAAACAATGCCTGTATTACTTGATACAATACTGTAACTACTATACCTACTACTTAATTACTTTTTGCAATTTGTCTATAAGAATACTTACTCTTTATTAATTTACACCGTGCGAACCGTGCATACGAATTAGGTAAGTAAAAATGAAGAAATATAAGTTGCCCGAGAAATTCAAACTTACGATTTTTGTAATTTGCAGTTCAGTGTCTAGGTGTAGTTGAATAGAGTATGATTCGCGACCGTAACAAATATTTATTTACAGAATCATAATCATTAGAATCAGTAATACAACCCCTTAAGTTAGAATAATCCTCAAAAGGCAAGTTTTCATGAAATAGTCATTCAATAGAATTACGAGAGTTTATTGTAATGACGATTTTAATGATTATAATTAAATAAATACAGATTTGTAATGGTCGCAAATCATATTCAGATCAACATACAACCTGGCTCTTTCCTAAGACCGTAAGAAATTTTGAATTTCGCGGGCTACCCTGGCGCTTTCGCCTTAAGGTGACACAATCGGTAGTCTTATCTTATTGCTAAAAACGATCATAAAAAGACAACTTTTTGACGACCTATGCTAGATTTTTACGAAAAAAAAAAAAATCGTCAAGGGACATTCTGAAGTTCTGAACTTTTAGTTCAATAAAAGACAAGCGGAAAATTCCCGCTTGTCTATTATTGAACTAGGAGTCTAGGAGTTAAAACTATACCTTTTTAAATGCTACTTATTATAAGTAAACGTTTTTTTTTTATGTTATTTGTATCTATGAAATCATTACCTAGAATATTGACAATAGGTACCCACATCATTCATTGCTTCTTTTTGCAATAACAATACTAGGTATAATGGTAGGTATACCTACAAAACACTTTTCTACAAGATTTAAAAACGATTGCATATAAAGGAGAAGATTTTATTCATTTAGTAAAAGATTTTATGTACCTACCTTTTGACAGTTTCAACATTCAAAATGGCTGACACTTGACACTGAAATACACGTTGAATTTGCATTATTGTGTTTCTCTAAAAATAGATTATTATTCAGGATTTTAAAGTATGCAATCATTTTAAGGTTAAGTCAAGGTAAAATAGATAAATACATAAGAAGGGGAATTACTTTCGACTTAAGGAAGATCGTTATTTAATGTGTCCATGTTACTTCCTTATTATTTAAGCAAGCAAGTGATACTTTTCGATGATTTTTGATTTTAGAGTTCCATAATAGGTGTCTGCGAAAATCTTAAGTATGAAATTATTTTGATGTCCTACTTTTTTGGATTCGACATTCGGGAAAGATATAGCTTTTACCTATACTTAAGTAAAAAAAGAAAGCAAAGATAAGAAAGGTGATATTTCAGGAAGGATGTAGGAAACATTGATAATAGGTACGGTCAGCAACAGAAGTCGTTACACTGCTACTTTTTGACATCATCTAAGTTAACACAAAATGATTCGATAAACTGCTTTTTTGCTCTTAAAATTTTAATTACCTACTTTTGTTCCGATTTGAATTAAATATAATTAAGATTGAAAAACTGCAAGTGTTAATCGACTTTCGTTGTTTTTTTATAGCTGATAAAAATACAGGCTTAAATGCATGCATATATTTTTCCACCGTACCTACATTCTTGTGCACTTTGACCACTTGGGAATGGCGGGTGCATGATGAAAACTCGATGAATGGGCTAGTCATAATCATTATCAGCTTATAGCAGTCCAATGCTCGACATAGGCCTCTCCTACCGCACGCCATTCAACTCGATTCTTGGCAACTCTCATCCAGCTGCTACCAGTCACCCTGCGAAGATCGTCGCTCCTCCTAGCCTGAGGGCGTCCTACCTTAGGAGTGTCCACTCAAGAACTCGTCTACCCCAACGGTCATCGGTTCTACGGCTAATATGGCCGGCCTCTCTGTCGGATTTCCTCGTTTCGGATTCGATCCCTCAGAGAGACTCCAAGCTGCGCTACTCGTTGCGCAGTACCGCACCCCTCACCCCCGCTGACACGTGAATTTGTTACTGCGCAACGACTCGCCTCGTGTTCCAAACCGCCATAAAGTTGGCATTGGGATGTTACCAGTGTAGTTATCTCGTAGATTCTGAGAACAAAGTTACCCACATAATTGAGCGTCCCTATCTGCTACAAATCAAGCAACATCATCAACTTTAGCGCCACATGCAAGGGATTAAAGATCAGAATCATTAATATTCATTGTATGTACTTAATAGTGGCTGATTGCTTTAACCCATCGTGTAATGTTGTAATTATCAACAATCTGTAGTCTGTAAGGAGTTAGGCAGAAGCTTACTGAAGATTACTCGTGTGTCCATCAAACTTAGTTTTCTATCAAAATTTCGGTTTCGTTTTTTTTGTCATCCCACGGATCTGTTTTGCTGCAGAGTGGTTCGCGGCTACGTAATTTAACAGCCGCACGGGTCGATCGATCTACCGCGGTCGGTCTTTGGATGGGTGAACCCCCGTGCCTCGGAAAGCATATGGTCCTAGCTGGCATTCGTGGATCTTTGACAGCCGTTACGGGTCGTCAGAAGCCCGAAAGTCTGACAACCAGTCTTACCAAGGGGTATCGTTTTACCCAGTAGGTAACTGGGTTGTGGAGGATCTAGGTTAGGAGAATTAGGTTGTCAGATTGGCAGTCGCTCCATGTAAAATACTGGTATGCCGACTGGAAGACGACCCCAACATGTTGGGAAAAAGCTAGGCAGATGGTGATGATGACTTGACGTACCTACTTAGAACAAATTATATGCACAGCAGATAAAATAAATAAAGACACGAGATCAAAGAGAAATATTGTTCATAAAGTAGGTGGAGTGTATCAATTTAATAAGACTGTTAAGACAAGTGACCGTGTATGTCAAACATTGTCTTGAGGAAAACGGTCTGTCAAAATGACTTGCAGTTACATTCCTACTAACTTATTTGTGAAATGGCGAAAATTGGAACTACGGCCGTCATGTTGAAATGTCATTCGATTGTGCCGACGCATGTCATTCGATTGTGTCGACGCATCGACGGTGCCGTCCTCTTTCAGTTCACAGATAAGTTGGTAGGACTGTACAATACTAAACTACATGTTTAAACCTCTTTTTTTGTAATAAGCAATGAAAAGTTTTTAATTGTGTGTAGTACTGGGTTTTATGTTTTCTAAGTTTGTAGGTTATGTCGTTTTTTTTTAAGTACCAAAAATAGTGAAATACATACTTTTTGA
Source organism: Cosmia pyralina (assembly GCA_946251885.1). Taxonomy (NCBI): domain Eukaryota; kingdom Metazoa; phylum Arthropoda; class Insecta; order Lepidoptera; family Noctuidae; genus Cosmia; species Cosmia pyralina. Next base: position 10,206,559 of record OX276362.1, on the reverse strand, counting down.
TTTGCTTCTATAAATCCATTAATTCTATATAAAGAAAATTTACAGTTGTTATTTATCAATGCAGAACTTACTTGGAGTAAAATATTTGTGTTCCTCGAAAGGTTAGCTAAAGTCGCACTTACACCCACATTTCGCCAGTTATGTGTACCTAATAGCGGGCGAGCCTATTGCCATCAACCGGACACAAATCCAGACTCCGGGCTGCGGCTGCTGGCATAACACTTTGCCCGACCTGGGAATCGAACCCAGGACCTCATGCTCAGCAGTAGCGCTTGCGACCACTAGACCAACGAAGCAGTAACTAAGTATTTGCACTACTTACCTAAATTTATTTCATTAATGTGCTTTAATTAAATAACTTGCTCCACACAAGATGCATTAAATAGAGACATTAAAAATAGGTGGTATGTGAATTGTGTTGCCAATTAAATTATAATTTAATTTATATGTCCTGGAAATATTGACATATTAAGTTATTACAGCAAATATCCAAGGTTTACGTACGGGTCACGCTAATTATATCCGGTCAGCAAAAAACTATAACTAATATTAGATACCTAGCCAAATTATTTTACCGTAATTGGGATATTATAAGTTTAGCTGGCAGTAGGTACAGGTAGGTAGTTCGGCCTCATGTGACCCTGATTCAGAACTTTCAATAAAGAGCTGAATCAAATGATAATAATGATGATTGTGATGTTCTGAGTTTGGTGTGGGCTCTTGTTCATAACATGCCTTCATGCCAACACACGCCTTCTTCTCATGAGGGAAGGCAGAAACTTCAGAACGCCACCTGCTACGATCCTTACATACTGCTTTTGCTTCGTTTACGTTCATACATCTGGTCATGCACGCACGCCGGTTGCGAGTACAACGCACCTGACCTTTCTGAAGAACATCACCAATAATGACCTTATTATGTTCTTTTGGGGCCCCTGGCGTTTTTAGTCACTGCCTTAAAATACCTTTTGTTGTTCATAAAATCTCGTGTAATAAGTCTAGATTTGTCCTGGATTTAGATGGGAGATTGGGTTTCATTTGGATTCGGGCACAGAATGCATAATAAGATATAACAAGATTACAAGAACATTTATTTACTAGATTCGGGTTACATCAAATTATAGAAAACCCAGCTGTAACAAATGTTTGATCTCCAAAATCTTTTTGGCCTCGTACAGGACTTTCTGTTCTTTTTTCCTTTCTTGATAATTTATTTTTAATATTTTTATGATTGTGTTTAGTTTAGTTAATTGTTCAAAAAGTTGATTCAGATTACTACAGCTAATCTATTCTGTAAAAATCTCACAGTGAAAACTCAGGCGAAGTGAGCTAGGAAGCGAGCTGTCAGCTGTCAATAGCGTCAATGTCAAAATGACAGCTCACTTTACGGTGAGACTTAATAGATCTGCGCTGATTTTGAGTGACTATTATACTTAGGTATTTTCGCGGTGCTTCCATCCGTGTAAATAACAAACATTAGATAAAGTGAAACAAAAAGTCGTCGACGACTCTATGACATCAGTCTTCATGTTTTTTTCTCACAATTACTACAATAACTACTTTTTTAACCGACCAAAACAACCTGTCTCTTGCGTAAACACCAAATTGCGTATTCTTTCACATACGACTTTACCTTCAATAAAGGAACAATCTCCATAATTTTATCACAAACTCGTTTAATTATTATTAAACTCTTTCTACATTACTGGCTGGCCCAAATAGTACTTACATACTAATTCCATGAGCTGGCCACATGATGTTCGATTTTCAAATTTGTTTTTTTACGGGTTGCGAATTATGGAACTATAGACTTAAAAGTAGATATTTAATTTGACATAATTTTGACAGCTGTCTTTGCTACTAGCGCCGCAATGAAGTGCAATGTAGTAATTTGACGTCGATAGGGTTGTATCATTGCTTCTTGCTTGCTTTGTTCCTATTGCGTTTTAAGTCTGTAATCGCCAACCCGTCTTGAGCAAGCGTGGTGATCAATGCCCGTGCCTTCTCTGTATGAGAAGAGGCCTTTGCCCTGCAGTGGGATAATAATAGGCTGGTGTTATTGTTAATAATTCCCTTTGCATGAGAAAAACTTTGTATTTTAGGACTGTCATTAACGTTAAGTACCTAGTTTCATTTAAATTATAGGCCACAAGGGTAAAGGGTGTAAGATCAAATAGGAAATAAAGAATGAAGGCTTTATTTTATAGCCTACCATTATCTTTAAAGTTGTTAAGCCATTCTTTTGTTATTGCAAGTGGTGTCTCATTAAGTACACTGTAACTTGATAATTTCAGTAATTGACTGACTAATTGGAAGTTTATGGTATAAAGTTAAACGTTTTATGTTAGTATACACTGTCCGACTGCTGAGCAAAGGTCTCCCCCGAATCCCTTCAAGTATCCTTTTCCAGGGCCACCTCGATCCAAGCCTTGCGGTACTCGTCTAAGTCGTCTCGACACCTCTTCCTATTAGTAAATGTAAAATTTTCAAAATATAAAGTTGGTAAGCGCATCACTTCAGAACTACTGGACCGATCTGGCAAATAGTCCGAATCAAGTTCTTACGGAAAGATAAATTTGCATGTTCATGAACGGTTTCTTCGGAACTAACGCCGCCATTTTGTTTTTTCAATACAGTTTCCGTGACAATTTCGCTATACAACGTCCGCTTGTAAATGTCATTCAGGCCAAAAGATTCTTGTAGCACTTTACAGGATGTTTTGATGTTGACAATATTTGTCGAATTCATTTCCGTATCACTCCTAACATCAACTCCTATAAATAACCTAGCACCTACTTAAATGTAGTCGTAAGAAACCTTACAAATAGCCAGTAAAAACAATAAACAAACAATGACGCCTCCACTTAGCGACAACCGTCAACACGGACCTCCACGACTCCGTATCTAACAACACTACGAATTGAACAAATACTTGGATCCCTACAAGGCACCAAGTGGTTACAAAGATGATGGAATATCAATAGATCTAGTGCTTGCAAATGTTAGTAGGTTTGTTTTTGTTGCTTTGTAAGAAGAATCTAAATAAAACCTTCAGTTTATAAATCATTTTTGTAGCGTATACTAGATACTAACGACAAAATGGACGCCTTTACACCAAAAAAAGATAAGTTAAAACAAAGGACCATAGGGACAGCCCATGGTCCTTTGTTTTACTTTGTCATAAGTACAATTGCAGCTTGCAAGCAAAATTCTTTCAAATAAGAAAGGCCTAGCGTATGTCGATGGTACGTTACGTGTGTCTATAATCACGTATGTATTCCACGAAAGGTTAAGCAGAGGTTTAGCACTAACTGAATGTCATTGTATTTGTTATTACTTTACATTAAAACAATTATTTCTTTTCACAGGTACAGTTAACGCCGAAAGCAGTGTTGCTGTTGAGTAAGCAACCCTTAGCTTAATCAACCTATCTTGTACTCAAGCAGTGTTGCCGTTTTAGCCACTTTGTGGCTAGATCTAGCGGATTTTCGACGATTTTAGGCAAAAAATAATCTGTTTTAACCACCAAAATGAATCTAGCTACTTCTGGCTACTTTTTAGATTATTCAAATTCAAATTCATTTATTCGTGTGATTTTTGGTACATGAGATCTTAATAGTTCGTCAAAAAATCTACCTTAAAGGTGTACACTCTATTATTACTACATACCTACTTAATACTGTTTTGCCACCTAAAATATTAACAAATATCACAAAAACGGTCAAACCAACTGAAATACCATCCGTAACATCATCCATTAACGAAGAGATTCCAGAATTTCCAGATGACATTGTAAACTTTCAAATTGGTTTTTATTTTTTTACTAAAAAAAACTGTAATTTTAATGTTTTTAGCTCTATACTTGTAACCAGTTTTTAATCATTTTTTAAATATTGTTTTATTAAATCCACTTACCCCTATCCTTATACATATATTAAAATTATATAAACAATATTAATAGGATAAAGTAAGCCAAAATTACTTTAGCCACTTTTAGCGGAATTTCAAAAGTAATTTATTTACAAAACTAGTAACTTTTTCCTTTGATGTAGCCACAAACTAGATGGTCCTAACGGCAACACTATTCTCAAGGGCTGGGAGTCGGGCCTCCTCTCTGTGAGTGGGAGTGAGGGAGTAATCCATCACGCGGGCCTGGTTAGCCATCAATAACTTTAGTAGAAAATATTTAGGACTTCTTGTGCTGAAAGCGTATAGAAACTTGTCAAATCCTATGTTAAATGATTTGATTTACTGTTGGTAAGAGACTAGTACCGGAACATGCTTTCAAAGAGCGGTTAAATTGACTGCACATGGTATAAATTTTTGGAACGAAGTTCTTTAACGCGGCTTGCGGTAGGAGTTGACTGGTAGAAATCGTCACGTAACGAAAAAGCGTTATGCCGCATGGTAAACGAAGTAGAAGCCTATAGCATACTTACCCTAGTTTTTTTTTTCAATAAAAAAATAAACGAAATTCCAATCTTAAGTAAGGTGCATAATTATGTTTTGAATTTCGATATTTTCTAAGGATTTATTAAAAAAAAATTGAAAATTTCTGTTTTTTTATTCTAGTATGAAAAGTTTACTTCGAATTTGTAAAAATGTGTTTTTAATTCAAATTCCGATTGATCTTGTGTTACGCAATTAGGGTGCTGAACTATTTAGCTGGCATGGCAGAAGATCAAGCTTCGGCTTCAGCTAAGGCCACACTACAATCTATTGTATAGACAAGCACAAGCCTGAACAAACTTCTAGGACATGATCTATTCGTCCCTGGGCTAACAAGACTAATTTCGTTTAACGTGTGAGTGGGCTGGTCACTTCACACGAATGCACCCGGAGAGATCTGCAAAGATCGTCACCCACTGGACGCCTCAGGGAAGATATCGCCGTCGAGGTAAACCACGGCGAAGGTGGTGTGGCGATCTGATCATGTTTGCAGGGCCAACATGGCTAGAGATCGCGGAACAAAAAAGCGGACAGAAAAGTTTGGAGGGAAATAGGGGAGGCTTTTGCAAAGCAGTGGGACAAGAAATAGGCTAGCAAAAAAAAAATCATAAAAAAAAAGTTTGTGATTACTAGCTAAAGCTGATATATTTTTAAAATTTAACTTTATCAATAAAAAGTGTTTACGTTATATATTTTTTTAAACATACATACGCAGTGTATTATATTGTATGTAACGTAAACACTCTTGAAAAGTTAAATTTTTAAAATATATCAGCTTTTGCAAACAAACACATACATTTTTTTGATGTGTCTACAAAGAAAGCCACGATATAATTATGAAATTTGGTTTTCAGTATCAGAGCTGAGCTTAGCTTAGTTTTGACATTTGTAAAATAAACTTTAACTCACCTAATTACGACATTTATTAAGAGGATATATTGAAGCGTGGTTTGTAGCTCGGTGTGTAAGTGAAATGGCGTTATGGCTGTCAAGTTTGACGGGTACGTATCAAAATCCCGAAAGTTCATAATACCCATGATTGGAATACCGACGTCCATAACACCGAAATTCAAAATACCGAAAGTTTTAAATGTCGATAGTCGTTATATATCGAAACACAAAATACCGATGTTCAAATGCCCGAAATGACAAAATCCCGAATGGTAGTTCCCGCGATTACTCATAGATGGGCACCCCGAGGTTAGGTTTGGTTAGGTTACTTTAAACCCTTTATACAGAGCCCGCGAAGCGGGGCTTCGTCAACATAGGAGACAAGAGTGAGCGAAGGGCACCCCGAGGTTAGATTTGGTAAGGTTACTTTAAACCCTTTACACAGAATTTCAAGAATTTGACAATTAAATTTTTTGACAATTTCGGGATTTTTAAACTTTCGGGCAAATGAACTTTCAGGATTTTAAACTTTCGACCAAACAACCATTCGGCGTTTCAATTTTCGGGATTTCGTCCATTGGTATTTTAAAATTCGGTCTTTTAAAATTCGGGATTTTGATACGTACCCAGTTTGACGCCAGAGAGACAGATGTGAGATGACTCTCACGCGCACCGGAACTAAACGCGCTTTATGACAAAATGCTATACCTACCTATTTAAATCAATTTTTAGCTTAGTAAGTTCATAACATATTTAAATATCTTCAATTTAAATTTAAAGCAAATGTTACTGCACAATACGGAACTATTTTCGTATACAATCGTATAAAACAGAATTGGAATTTTTTTCTATACAAAAATATTTAAGTAAGTAATCGTGTTTCGGTTTTAGTACAGCAGTAGACAAATAACAATATACAATATAGTCAAACGAACAACCGTTACAATTGGTTTTATAGGAATATTAAAAACACATAATTATCGATGTATCCCCTTAACCATGATTATCCTATCAAGTAATTATCACCTTCAGTTTACACCATACATTTAACGTTACCAATGTTTGACTAAAACATTACTGGGTTTCGAAGACGAAGACATGACGTGTATGATAAGAAGTGACGTGCGTGATAGGTACTTAGAGTTAAGAATTAAAAAAAAAACATTACGATTGGGGCTTATGCCACCATACCCACATCTAGCGCTAGGGAAGCCCGCGAAATTCAAACTTTCTTAACTTTTTTTTGTAATTTGCAAGTCAAGAATAGGTTGTGTGTTGATCTAAATTTATGATTCGCGCCCGTAACAAATATTTATTTATAGAATTATAATAATAAAAATCATCAATACAACTCTCTAAGTTCATATTACCCTATTGAATGCCTATTCCATGAAATCATGAGATTTGAGGTCAATTCTAACTTAAGGAGTTGTATTGCTGATTCTAATGATTATAATTCTGTAAAGCCGTATAAGTTACGGGTGCGAATCATATTTTAATCAACATACAACCCAATGATGCAACCTGACACTGACCTACCTGCAAATTGTAAAAAAAGTAAGTAACATTTGAATTTCGCGGACTACTTTGCGCGGCCACCTTAAGCTAATTTACAAGTATGTTAAGCATTTCATACAACTGTCAAAGAGTAGGTAATTGTGATGTCAATCTATGTACAATTTTAAGTATCTTTAACTTAAGTAAGTCTTACCCACCCCGAGAATTCGGGAAATTTGTAGCACTGTAAGACATTTTCGGGTTGATAATGTAGAACCATTTTGTAAGCTTGCAAAATTCGAAAAAGCCACAAAAATCTAAATATTATTTAGATTTCTGTGGAAAAAGCCCTTTAATGTGGCCAAAAGAAACCCCATAACAGAGATATATAACCTGTTACAGAAGGCCAAAGCTTCTACATGAAAGTGTGGTTTTAAATATGTCACGAGACGAATAAATGTCGTATCAATGCGGGTCGGTCGGTTTTGAGAAAGTAAAGTGAGTTACTGGCCGAAATACTGGCATCTTTAATTATTTGACCGTTATGTTTTTTTTTTTATGTGGATTATGTTGGCAGTTCTGATTTTTAACGATGTTCTTTATTTGACTACCTATAGGCTGTTACAAATTAACATGATCTACTGCCCGATCAACGACTCAAGTCATATTATTTTTTTTATTGATTATTTCGTATTCCAGCGACTGTATAATATTATTCCAAACATTGACAGTAATTTATACCTAAGTCAATGATTCCAAATTAATGTTTTCACTCATCTTTACCTAGTCTTCGTGATAGTTTGGCCTGGGAGATCTTTTTTTTTCTTCTTTCCAACCTATATTTGAATTTTCCCGAAGGATTGTTTTGAAGAAGAAGAAAAGAAGAAGAAAAGAAGAAGAATAGAAGAAGATAGAAGATTTAAAAAGCTCGTATTGAACCCTCGTTATTTTTAATTGTAAGGTGCCAGCATATGTGTCGGACGTGCGTGAACGATGGACACGATGTGTTGAAAGGAGGGTGTGTGCCTATCCAGGTGTATCCCTATGTGAGGTTAGGCCTCCTAGTCCTCAGGATATTTGCAAGCTGATGGCCGGTAGCTATGTGTTGAAATCTTGAAGGGGAAGGGTTTCTTGTTGATGAAAATAATAACATCAGTTTGATAAGTCTTCAGGAGATTTCAGGAGACGACTTGCGTAACTCTTCAGGAACAGAATGACGATAATAAGGTACTACATGAGGAATTGTAAGGTTTTAAATGACTTCTTTGTAAGCAGCCTTAGTTGCAACTTATCAACACTATACTTACCTACATAGCCTCTATTATAAAATATCAATTATTAATAATATTAATAATAGGTCTTTACCTATGAAATTGCCGTTTTGTATGAAAAAATTTAAACGAATTTTTTTCATGCATTTTTTATTTGTATTAATCGAAGTAATCACCCATGCAATCAATGCATCTTTGCCAACGCAGTGGCAGTTTATTGATGCCCTTCTTAAAGAAATCAGCTGGACGGGAGGCAACAAATTCTTCAAAGGCATTTTGTACTGCCTCTCGGGTGTTGAATTTTTTTCCCGCCAAGAAGTTATCCAAATTCTGGAAAAAGTAGAGTCTGTAGGCGCAAGGTCTGGTGAGTAGGGCGGATGACGGAGAGCTTCCAACCCCAGTTCTTGCAATTTGGAGACCGTCTGCTGTGCAGTATGAGGTCGCGCGTTGTCGTGCAGGAGCAGCGGAGACGAGCGATTGACCAATGCTGGTTGGAGATGTGCCAGCTTCTCCATCATTGTGTTCAGTTCTTCACAGTACACATCTGAAGTAATGCTCACCCCGTTTGGTAAGAAGCTGTGATGAATCACACCGGCGCTAGACCACCAAACAGTGACCATCACTTTTCTAGCGGTAAGTTTTCGTTTAGGGCATTGTTTAGGTGCTGAACCAGGATCCAACCAACTTGCTGAGCGCTTGCGGTTATCAAACAGAATCCATTTTTCATCGCAGGTAACAATGCGGTTCAAAATTCCTTCATTTGTGTGTCTGTTGAGCAGTGCAAGGCACGTCTCGACGCGTACTTCGCGCTGGCGATCATTGAGTTCGTGGGGCACCCATTTGTCAAGCTTTTTTACCTTGCCAATTTGACGCAAATGGACCAATATTGTTTTGACGCTAACGTCGAAAGCTGCTGCTAATTCAGCCGTAGATTGTGTATCATCAGCTTCCACAATCGCCTTTAATTCGTCATTGTCGACCAAAGTCTTCGGACGACAGCGAGGTTCATTTTTCAGGTCGAAATTTCCAGAACGGAAGCGAGCAAACCAATAACAACTGGTGCGTTGGTAGTGTTAGCTCCGTAAACGTCGTTGATGTTGCGTGCCGCTTGTGCCGCGTTGCTGCCACGACGGTACTCATATTCCATAATTACTCGAATTTTTAACGTATCCATGATGACGAAAAAGATTGAAATGCGATTAAAATGTAACACTAATCAATAAACAAATGACTACTTTTGGAAAAAAAATCCATGTTTTTAAAATAAAATTAATTTGAAATTAGAATTCTTAGCCAAACAAAAATTATTTTGATTTGAAATGACCAGTACTGCAGAACGGCAATTTCATAGGTAAAGACCTAATATAATCATGCCGGAAATTCCCCTTGACCTTTTTTATACGGATTAATTAATTAGAAAAAATATGATGACCTACACGTCTACCTGTACACTTAAATTGCTTGTACCTAAGTACGTATAAGAAAAAGTTTATTTTTATTAGTAGTCTACGTTTTTAATTGCGGTTTCTTTGTTCTGCTTTGAGACAACTCATAGGAAGAAGTTAAGTGGAAGGAAGATGTGATGATTCGCTCATGTACCCTTGATTGAATAGGTTATTTTTCTTTTGTCGTTCAATTCGCCATCAATGCCAATTTGATTTGATTTTTTAGGGTTCCGTACCTCAAAAGGAAAAAACGGAACCCTTATAGGATCACTTCGTTGTCCGTCTGTCTGTCAGTCTGTCAAGACCCTTTTTCACGGGAACGCGTGGAAGTATCAAGTTGATATTAATATCAAATACGTAAGTCTATGGTGGTCTCTTGGAGTCCTAAAAAACTCAAGCTTCTAAGTCAACGCAATAAAAACATACAGCCATTTATGCGACATATTTTGATACTCGCAAGTAAATCAAAACCTATAGGGTACTTCCCGTTGTCCTAGAATCACGAAATTTGGCAAGAAGCAAGGTCTGCACAAATAAAGTAAAAAGTCCAAAAATTGTTCATTTGTAATTCTATCATATAAAAAAAAAATTCAACTCTTTTACGGTAATTTTGCGACACATTTTGATACCTACTCGCAACTGTCGCAAGCAAAACCTTACAAGTTATACGGTACTTCTCGTTGACCTAAAATAATGAAATTTGGCAAGAAGCAAGGTCTTTCAGCTCAAATAAAGGAAAAGTCCGAAAATTGTTAATTTGGAGTTTTATGATATAAAACATTTTTTTTTTGGGTCCTCTGTTAAGTTTGTTTTTGGGATAAATTCTTTTCAACTACGGAACCCTTCATTGTGCGTGTTCTGACACGCACTTAGCCGGTTTTTTTTTTATTTTGTCATAAATTCCCTGGGTACCAGACAGTGGATAAAACGATTTGGACCATAGATAGTTTTTTATATATTTCCATGAGCTGGACAGTAAGTGGAATCGTTTAGGACTTAGTACTTACATTTTTCTGATTTAAGTAATTCCTTTGCTTACATTTCTTCCTTCCAAATTGATCCTTCAGTGTTTTTTTTTTCTGTTCGCCTAACTGTCCCACTGCTGGGCCAAGTCTTTCCAGGAACTGTTTTCCCGCGCCACCTCGAGCCAGCCCTCACGGTGTTCGTCCAGGTCATCCCGCCACCTTTTTCTGAGCCGGCCTCGGCGGTGCCGTCCACCTTCAGCTACCCGTTGTGTGAAGACTTGCCCAGTTGGTCACCGTGCATGCGGCTGACGTGACCCGCCAAATCCCATTTGAGCCTGTTAGCCTTCTTGCCTACCTTCATCACCTGTTTAAGAACGCAGCGTGGTGTTCCGAATTCTGTTTTATTATTTTCGTTTTTTTTTTGTATGGATACTGGATCTCCATTTGTTACGATTTGCGGCTTGATGCTGCCACACCTGGCTTGAACATTTCAAGCCAGGCAATAGCTTTGGGCTATGCTCTGCCCTCTGGGCAGATAAAATTGGAATATAAGTTATATTCCAATTTCATTGAAAATTCATTTTGTTATCTAGGTACATGATATGTAAAATTGAGAGCAAACTCAACGTAGTCAGCAACTATAATATCGACATTATTTTTATGAGTAAAAAACGAATTAATTACCTATGCATAGGCCCCATTACTTTAAAATATTTGATTCTGACACTTAATTTAAATATCCATGAAATATTATAGCAATTTAACAGCCTATCATGGCAATGAAAATAATTTAGAAATGATTTAGATAGGTATACCTACACACGGCTACATTTTATCAAGCTGTATACATTTCCAGTATTAGCTGATCTCGCATTGTATAGGGTTTCCGTGCAATGAGAGGTCAGCTTATACTGGGTATATACATACAGCTTGACAGCTTGATATTATTATATAATAATATTATATTATATATATTATTATATAATAATATCAAGCTATACATACCCAGTATAAGCTGACCTCTCATTGCACGGAAATCCTATACAATGCGAGATCAGCTTATACTGGAAATTATATTATAGTTATATATAAAAAGTCATATATAACTATACATAAACATGTAAGTATCTATACTTCTATGTAATTATTCCAATAGGTGTATGAGTTTCGTTTAGCTGTCGCGCAATATTTAGGTATGCAAAGTTATTTAATTGGCAACTTTGATGGCGGATGCGCTAGTGTAGCCCGCGAAATTATTATATTCTGATGACGAATTGAGAATAGGTTTACCTAGATACCTAATAGTTGAAATGTTGATATCGATTGGTTTAAAGCTATATTTTTTATTTATTTATTTAACCATTTATGTAGGTACTTACACAAAAGAACAAAAGAACACGAATTAGTGGTTATTTCTAAAGATATCTCTTCCACATACCTGCAATTATAGAGAAGTAGATAAAAAGAGATGTATTTACCGTTGTAAGAGTAGAAGAGAGAATATTCAAATAAAATAAAATAATATGAGAATATACTTACATACCGACACACCAACATACATCCAAACTTACCTACTAAATCTAAAACGGAGCAATAGAACCAAAATAGATTGTGGAATGGATTTGATCGATTAATTGCTAATTGATTACTTATCATTATAATTAATGGTGGTGAACACGGGGCTTAGCTTCATTAATATCTCGGAAATGAAACAAAAGAAAAATCTTAACAAACAGGTAATTTATAATAATTATGTCACTTTTAAAATAACCAGAAGAGCAAGCAAAGTCACGGACGAAGCCAGTTCATTGTAATAGCACACTTTGTACTAATGCTGCATAATTATAAGTACCAGGGTGACATGACTAGAGGACGGGTGCAAGCCTTGAGCCTTGACACTCTGTAATGATAGTGGAGCGATACAATCTAATAATAATTCTAGTGTGCTATGCTGTCCTGGTACCGGGGTTAGTTGAGTAGTTATGATCAATAATAATTGCGATAATTACTCGTACTTAAATATTTTTAGGTTCATATTTTAAGGATTAGAACTATCTTGCTTGAAACTAGTGCCAGTGACTGAAATGTTGAAAGGAAATCGTTTTCAACTAGTTACCCACTCACGACTTCGTCTGCGTTTATTTTTAGGGTTCCTTACCTCAAAAGGAAGAAACGGAACCCTTATAGGATCACTTCGTTGTCCGTCTGTCTGACAGTCTGTCAAAACCCTTTATCTCAGGAACGCGTGGCGGTATCAAGTTGAAATTAATAGGTATATCAAATACGTTAGGTCTATGATCCCTTGAAGTGCTAAAAAAATCAAGTCAACAGTATTATTATAAACAACAATATTTGTAATATTGTTTCAGCAAAAACAGCAAAAAAGTTACAAATTACTTATCAAAAAAAAAAAAAAAAAACTAAGTTTTCAACATAATTTTTGGTAAGTATTCCGGAACACATCCCAATTTATCACAGTCTTAGAAAATATCTATGATTACAGTGCTTTCGCGTCAAGCAAATGACAAGCTAGGAACTTCTGGTTGATGCTGGGGATGAGTGTAATAAAAGCCCCTAGGGATAACTATAATATATTAAACAGTCATACTATGCATGCATAAGTAAGTTAGTAGGTACCTATGCAAATTCAATCACCAAAAAAGAAAACGCATTATTAGACACGACTCTATAAATATTTAAATACATACTTACTTAGGTAGGTACTCTTGCAGTTTTAGTATTTATTCGAGAACCAAAAAACAATGACACCTAGGTAATTTTTTGTGCTGGTAACATTTGGATCATGTGATAATGATTTGCATCTGACTGCATCATAATTGACACCTCTATGTTAAAACTTCGGTCAGCACTTGTTTGCGAATTATTACAAGTCTGGTCCATTTTGACATGTGCATTCATTATTAATTCACTATAAAATGTTACAAAACAAAACTATTCTACTTTATTATTAACCGACGAAAAAAAAGGAGGAGGTTTTCAATTCGACACGTATGTTTTTTTTTTTAATTGAGAACTCATGAACTGGTAACACTAGGCACCTGTCCCACCGCCGGCGATTCACGAGAATCGAATAAAGCTAGGCTAGCAACTAAAAACGAGTTTGCAAGCAACGAGCAGCGAGTGTGCGACGGCAACGAGCGATTACCCACTCGATGGTATGCTTAAGGACCAAGAGTGAGTCTCTCAACGAGTGTTCTGGGCAGAACACTGGCGGGCGCCAAGCGAGTACTCTCTTTGATAGTTCTTCTCGCTGCAATAAACGCGTACTCGCCGGGGCGGTGTGAACAGTCAAGGATCAACTATTAATATAAGATACATTATGTACTTATCTCTTTTACTTACACGGGTCCTACACTAATTTGTACATTTCTTGAGAAAATCGTTAATATCCAGTCGCTTTCTTGTCGGGGCGGTGGGACAGGTGCCTAAGGAGTTTTTTTGTCAATTTTTGACAATAAATCCCACACTGCTTGCATAAATCTTGCTCGAATTCAAGGTTACAGCGGAGATTTGTTAGGTATTTTTGCTATTTTTATTTTAAAAGAAAAAAGAACAATACAATACAAGAAATACAATGAAATGTTACAAGATCAAAATTAAATTAAATAGACTGTTTTGGTGCAAGTCTTTTAACTGCCTCTTGATGAATAAAAACTTTGTACAAAAAAAAAAAAAAACAAGCGACTCCCAAAAAACACTACAAAGTGAAAAATAACTTTAATTTCGGAAGTCGGTGGCAAAAAAGAAACTAAAAAACCAAACACACCGACTTCTGAAATTAAAGTTATTTTTCACTTTGTAGTGTTTTTTTGGGAGTCAGTTGTTTTTTTTTTTTTTGTAAAAAGTTTTCATTTTTCGCTTTTTAGTGGTGCCTACCCCACACAAATTTGAATACCACTGTGCAAAATAAATTAGAGCATCATTCACCCACTATGTGGGAAAAATACGCATTAAATTATTGCAGCTAACTCAAAAGCCACTCATCAGAACTTGAAGATATTTATTTATTTGCGACCATCTCAGGAGTATACCATTTGAAATAAAAACTTTGCAAAAAAGACAATATACGTCGCGCTAAGTCGTGTCCATGTCGTGTCAGAAGTTTGGAAGGCGTAGTTTTATGTTGACGGAGATAACGAAATCTGCCTTCTGACAATCAAGGCCACACATAACATACATCTCAAGTAGCAATTTGAAGCGGCATATAATTAGGTACCATTAAAATCATTTTATAGCCAGAGGCCAGAGTGCACCTCGTGGGGTGCTAAAATTTTCGTGCTCGCTTCGCCTGCTCTTGACATTTTCAAACTTTTCTGTACATAAATAGGTTGACAAAGTAATTCCTATTTCTGTATAAATGTTCAAAAGAAATTTTAATTTATGCGTGGTGCCAAAATTTTCGAACTCGCTTCGCTGGCTCTACCATCCTCTGTTTGTCTGATGCTCTAGCATCTTTGACAGTCGTTACGGGTCGTCAGAAGCCCGAAAGTCTGACTGACAACCAGTCTTACCAAGGGGTATCGTATTACCCAGTAATTGGCTTGTGAAGGTCAGATAGGCAGTCGCTCCATAAAAAATACTGGTATTCAGCTGCATCTAGTTAGACTGGAAGCCGACCCCAACTTAATTGGGAAAAGACTAGGCCGATTGATTGCTCTAGCATTTCCGTCGTCGACAAAGTATCAACAGCCTAAAGAAAACCTGACCTATTCGAGGCCGCGTGCTAAATATTTCGACGTTCATCTGCTCCTTTTTGGGGGGTCATTTAATTTTTCCGCCCCTGGCCCCCGATAATCCGATCGATCAGTAGTTCGGAAGATTACCTACCCCTCGGTAATCTTCGGAACTACTAATCCGATTCCGAAAATTCTTTCACTATGGGAACAGTATTGCCGAGTGCTCGCGGACTAAGCCATCAAACATACAAACTTTCTATTGTTAAAATTTTAATAGACAGCCGTTTAAGTACTTAGCTGTTGATTATTTGGAAAAGTATCCATTTACTTAAGTACCGTTTGTTTGTAAGAATAACTGTTTCAACTTAAACTTAGGGTTGTTCCTTTAAAATAAGAATCAAACGATGATGATCACGTCTTTACGATAAGAGAAATTTAGGAGGGTTCGATTCCTGGGTCGGGCAGTGTCATTGGTTTTTACATCAGGAACTTCTCAGTAGCAGTCCGGAGTCTGGATTTGTGCCCGGTTGATGGCAATAATACGCCCTCTATTATTCTTTTTAAAGAGTTTGGGATTCTATTGTGGATTAAAAGATAGCCAGAATTTCAAAGATTTACCACAAAATTCAAAAAATTATTTGTAAATTATACTCAAGAACACAACTAGGTAATTTTACCCCTTATTAACTTCAGTTGCACTAACACTTACTATCCAGCGTTACAACAATGGAAAAGAGTGTTTACGATGAACTCTGGCACCCAAAGTTAGATTTAACTTGTGTTTAGGGTGCCAGCGTCCTCGCCTAAGATTATAGGTAAATAACACATCAAGTCTGTCAAACTCAAACTCAAAGCATTTATTTCAATTAAACCAATTACAGGCACTTTTGAATTGTCAAGGGGTCGGTCAGTCAGAAAGATGAAGCTAGGCGCCCACTCCAAACCGTAGTAAGTACCTATGGAGAAGAACGGGCAAGAAACTCCACGGACACTCTTTTATATCAAGATATGGTTACAAAATAATGGTTACATCATTCATGTTGGAATTTTACATGTGAGAGCGATGCATAACGTTAAAAGCGTCCTAAAAAAAAAAAACAATTCAAATATTTAAATTAAATTAAAATAAGCCGTGGCCGCTGGTATGACCAGCCTTCACTGACAGCGCTTGTTCACGAACCTGACGCATGGATTAGCTAAATGATCCAACACGCGCCACCATCAGCGAGACATTAGAGTGAGCATGACATACTCTCAGCGGCCAGGGCATATTCAAGTCAAATAAAGACGTACCCAGAAAATGGTAGCTTTAGAGTATGTACATAGTACTCACACATGTGCTATGCAATTATATAATACAAAGGAGATTGAGTCTATACAATGCAATGATAGTCTTCCCCGAAGGGTCAGGCAGAGGTGTACATACCTATAGTACCTACTTACATACCTACAGGGTGTTAGGTTAAACGAGGGACATACTTTAACGGAGTGTAGTACTCATGAAAATGAACAACTTTTACCATGGAACTAACCCTGAAATATGAAAAAGAAAATCAGCTGCTCTCTACAAAGTGCAAAACCTACGCGATCAAAATGTACGAGACAGCTGATTTTTTTTCCATATTTTAAGGTTAGTTCGATGGTAAAAGTTGTTCGTTTTCATGAGTACTACACTCCGTTAAAGTATGTCCCTCATTTAACCTAACACCCTGTAAGTATAATGTCTATCTGTTAATAAACGCTATCATTATTTAAATTGCCGTTCAAAAATAAGCATGCATGCAGACATCCGTTCGTATACTGTTTTATTGACTGGCAACCCCGGTTCCCGCCATTGTAGCTGTGACATTTGACCCACGCATGCGCAATGCGTGTCGCGACCTACGTTTACATACAATGTAGAAAAAATTGCTCACAAACAAACCAGCTAGGATTTTTACACAATGAAATTCAAAAGAATAACTGAGTTGCTTAATTTTTGTGATAATTAGCGGAGGAGTATGATAAAATGTGAAACAAAACATTTGGAATCGTTATTTGTGGAAATAATGTAAATTCAGTATTCAGTAACATATGTTATCTTATTATAACCTAGGAATGTATCTGCTATTTAGTGAAAACTTCAAAAAGTATGGAAATACTAGCTGCGCCCCGTGGTTTCACCCGCGTAGACCGGGATAAAAAGTAGCCTATGTGTTAATCCAGGGTGTCAGCTACCTCCACACCAAATTTTATCAAAACTGGTCCAGCCATTTGAGCGTGAAGAAGTAACAAACATACAAACACACACACACACACACAAACTTTCACCTTTATAATATTAGTGTGATTACCTACGCTTTGAATTAGAAAAAAAAACAGTACCTACCTAACATAGGTGAAGCCGATCTTCGGCTTCTAGGGTACCTATACCAAACAAAACGTAAAATTAGACTACTTACTTAATTTGAATAATTATAACGTAATCAATTAGCATAAAACTTCTGGAGCGGATATTTAGATACAATTTAAATCAGGTCAATCCTGATTTAAATTGTATCTACATATCTGCTCCAATGTTTTAGCACGTCCTATAGAATCCAAAACGGCCATTTATAACGTTAACAATCACTGCAATCTGATTGGTTAATCGCATGCATGCCTAATCGTATCGCGCTCTGATTGGCCGAGCGTCCCGACACAGATTGAAATTAGAACTGGTGGGTTGGATTTGGCGGGAATTGCGTCGTTGGTGAAACAATGAACTACGAAATACTGGATCTGGCATTTATTTTTAATTTAGAACTGGTAGTTATGACAACCAGTTTTACCAAGGGGTCGATATCGTGTTACCAAGTAACTTGGTTGTGGAGGTCAGACGCAGTCGGTCCATGTAAAATGCTCGTATTCAGCTGCATCCGGTTAGACTGGAAGCCGACTCCAACATAGGTAGTTAGAAAAAGGCTAGGCAGATTGATGGGTTAGATGCCTATTACCACCCCATGGCGCCTCATTCATACATAATCTAGACAACAATAATTATGTAAACGACACTTATCTAAGTATACCTACAATCAAACCATAATTGTATTTTGAACCTTATAACCTTCCGTGACAGTTATAGGCTAGAGGTACTCCTACATTAGGTACTTACCTATTTTGTTCGAGAAATATCTACCGTGCCCATAACTCGGTAAACTATTAAGACAATATCACTGGCATGGGTCATTTTTAGGGTTCCGTAACCTTAGGGTGCCAACGGGACCCCATTACTAAGGCTCCGCTGTCCGTTCATCTGTCACAGGGCTGTATCTTTTGAACCCGTAATACTTAGCCGACGTTCGCAAGGACGTAAAAATATCGCGGCGATTTTTTTTCGCGCACTTGATTTTCAACGCTTCGCCTAGCGCCGTGAGTTGGAAATCCAACAGTGTGTTTTTTCGACGCGCTGGGATGCAATCTCTTGTTGTTAGGTTGGATTCTCGATGCTCAGCTCAACGACGAGAGTTGAAAATCCAGTGCGCGATAAAATTCCGCCGCGATATTTTTACGTCCGTGCGAACGTCGGTTTACACTTGAAATTTTTAACAGAATGTGTACTACAATGGCCGCTGAAGGTAACAAAAAAAAAAATAAAGTTAAAAATTAAAGGTGGCTCATAGCAGATACCTACGTGTTTTTATAGGCGTTTTTTGCCTTGTGGTACGGAACCATTCGCTTGCGAGTCCGGCTCGCACTTGGCCGCTCTGCATTTATAAATTATAATTTGCTCAAAACTCGATTAGAAATCTAATATTTTTTGTACGATTTTTGCGAAACAATCCTCTTGTTACAAAGCTTGGGAACGGGTTGTCATTTACCAAAATTGTGCATGTCATTCATTGCACGGTGATTGAAGGTTGTCGCAATGTGGTTGCTCGCATCATTATCTGTATTTTTCTGTACCCACACTGAGTAATAATTACAAAATATTGTATTTTTACTTGGTACTTGCATACTAGTAGTTACCAAATTAAGGACTTTTGATCATCTTTCTGAGCTGTGAGAGGCTTACTACTTAGTCTTTTGTCTTGGCAGTCCACAACAACTGTCAAAAATAGGTCAACATTTACCTCAGCCCTGCAAAGCTAAAAACTAAAAATATTAACAAGTGGTTTGAGTTTGAGAGAAAAGTAAGTGCCTAGTCTTTTAGGTATAAGTACCATTAACTACCTAATTTATTTTGAAGTCTTTCTGTAATAAAAGACGTAAAAAAAAACAATCGTCAAGTGCAAATCACCAGCATATACCTACCTTATTTACTAGCATCACCTAAAATAACTTCTCGATTATCAAAACATTAAGTACTCGTACGTTATTCTCACATTTTTTGTGTACTAACCGGTTATGAGTACGCCTGGGCTTTCATAATAAGCCCAAACCGCTGATCATCAGACAGTAGGTACGTGTAAATTGGACAATTTTGTGCCAACGCTACGCAACTTAAAACATGGCCGACTACAGGGTTACCAAACGTCAAAAATCGTGCGACATGTCAATTATTTAACGTGCCTACTTTGATGTTCTCGGCATCATTTGCGACCGGAAGAAGATGCTGTTGAAAGGACTCCGGCTATTAATTTGATTAATTTTAGCGCAATTTAATACTGATAAATTGGACAAAACTCACGGAGGCTCAATTATAATTAATTGAAAGAATTAAGGGGAAGGGATCTCAAGGTTTCTATGGCATCGAAAAGGTTAATTTTTTTATGTCTTGTACTACGAGTATGAAGTTGAGTTAAAAATCAACAAGAAAGCAAATAGATTTTTGAAAAAGACATCTATAAAACATTTCATTGCTGCTTCAATAGGGATGATGACTAAAAAATCTTCAACCTATACCTCTTCAACGCCATAATCACTAGTTTCAGAAAATAATCATATTGTAGGTAGAGTACAGCTCATTGATAAAATATTTTCTTTCCACACAAGAGACTGGTTAATTATAATAATAAGTTGATGGAAGACGATACGTTCTAACCATATTAATAGTCTTTACATGCTTTTGCCACATAACACGTGTATGTAGGTCTATGACATAATAGGCATAGGTTACACTATATTTTATTTTATTTTATTCAGAGACAATAAACAGCTACAATACTTATGTGTTGAAATAGAGAAAAAATAATACAAAATATTTACAATATTGCAGCATATGCAATATTGTTAACATTAACAAAAGAAAATATGATAATGAGTGCTACTAGATAGGCAATAAAACTAATAAATAATTTCATCACATTAATAATAAATTAATTACATCATGCAAAATAGAAATTATAATTGATTTCTTGGCAACAGAGTCATAATCATAACTAACACAAAAAAAAACAAATATATAAATAATAAAGTTTAGACTAGCTTACATTCCTATTATCATTATTGGGTTATAATAATTTCCATAACATTGCATTTCAATTTGGATTTTGAGCATAAAAAATATCAATACTAACAAAATTATAATTATAAGATTCAACCATTCGACGGATAGGACAGCGCATACCAGAATTAGTTCGACAGGTATTGACAGCAATTAAGGTACCCTGCACGGACACTACGTATATTAACAGTGCGTGGAACTACATCGATACTGGAAATATGAAATAACGTAAGGGACAAAACTAAGGTTTTCAGGAGAGCAAAAATAAGATATTTTTCTTACAAAACTGGCTATAATTTTTTAACTATATATTTTATGTAAAAAGTGTCTAGGACAAAGTTTCTTAGATTTCTTCATTCTTTGCAGCTAATATAGTAAAAAATCAATAAATCCTACAGTTTCAAAGATAGCATGTCCCTTACGTTAAATAATAATGAATACGAGTGATATACGTTTACAAAATTTTTGATGTAAATAAACGGCATTGATGTATGGGACACTTAAGGAAATAAACATTTAGAGTTTTTCAAAGTAAAGGTCTCTTAATGGTATAACTCTATATTGTTAGTGCTATTAACAAATATAAAAAATAGAATTTTATACATTCGTGACCTACTATGCCTGTGCCATACGGTTTAAAACTACTTGGTGACTCATAGGGATAAAAAATAAACGAATAAAATAGATCAAAACTTCTATTTGTGCTCACTAATCCTCTTTTATAAACGCAATTTAGGTACTCTCATAAGTTATGTTAAGTAAATTCTGTTTTAAATCACAATAAAAAATAGCTATTTTGGCTTACTAAAATTAGACTCATTGTCCCAAAAGAAAAATAAAATTCACTTAAAAAATAAAC
Source organism: Cosmia pyralina (assembly GCA_946251885.1). Taxonomy (NCBI): domain Eukaryota; kingdom Metazoa; phylum Arthropoda; class Insecta; order Lepidoptera; family Noctuidae; genus Cosmia; species Cosmia pyralina. The sequence continues at coordinate 10,185,081 of OX276362.1, read as the reverse complement.
AAAATCAAAAAATCAGTCTTTTTAATGTAAATAATAGGTCTTTACCCATGAAATTGCCGTTTTGTATGAAAAAATTTAAACGAATTTTTTTCATGCACTTTTTATTTGTATTAATCGAAGTAATCACCCATGCAATCAATGCATCTTTGCCAACGCAGTGGCAGTTTATTGATGCCCTTCTTAAAGAAATCAGCTGGACGGGAGGCAACAAATTCTTCAAAGGCATTTTGTACTGCCTCTCGGGTATTGAATTTTTTTCCCGCCAAGAAGTTATCCAATTTCTGGAAAAAGTAGTAGTCTGTAGGCGCAAAGTCTGGTGAGTAGGGCGGATGACGGAGAGCTTCCAACCCCAGTTCTTGCAACTTGGAGACCGTCTGCTGTGCAGTATGAGGTCGCGCGTTGTCGTGCAGGAGCAGCGGAGACGAGCGATTGACCAATGCTGGTTGGAGATGTGCCAGCTTCTCCATCATTGTGTTCAGTTCTTCACAGTACACATCTGAAGTAATGCTCACCCCGTTTGGTAAGAAGCTGTGATGAATCACACCGGCGCTAGACCACCAAACAGTGACCATCACTTTTCTAGGGGTAAGTTTTCGTTTAGGGCATTGTTTAGGTGCTGAACCAGGATCCAACCAACTTGCTGAGCGCTTGCGGTTATCAAACAGAATCCATTTTTCATCGCAGGTAACAATGCGGTTCAAAATTCCTTCATTTGTGTGTCTGTTGAGCAGTGCAAGGCACGTCTCGACGCGTACTTCGCGCTGGCGATCATTGAGTTCGTGGGGCACCCATTTGTCAAGCTTTTTTACCTTACCAATTTGACGCAAATGGACCAATATTGTTTTGACGCTAACGTCGAAAGCTGCTGCTAATTTAGCCGTAGATTGTGTATCATCAGCTTCCACAATCGCCTTTAAATCGTCATTGTCGACCAAAGTCTTCGGACGACCGCGAGGTTCATTTTTCAGGTCGAAGTTTCCAGAACGGAAGCAAGCAAACCAATAACAAGTGGTGCGTTGGTTTGTAGTGTTAGCTCCGTAAACGTCGTTGATGTTGCGTGCCGCTTGTGCCGCGTTGCTGCCACGACGGTACTCATATTCCATAATTACTCGAATTTTTAACGTATCCATGATGACGAAAAAGATTGAAATGCGATGAAAATGTAACACTAATCAATAAACAAATGACTACTTTTGGAAAAAAAAAATCCATGTTTTTTAAATAAAATTAATTTGAAATTAGAATTCTTAGCCAAACAAAAATTATTTTGATTTGAAATGGCCAGTACTGCAGAACGGCAATTTCATAGGTAAAGACCTAATAGTAATCATTAAACATAAAAAAAAAATTTACTTCTTCCTTAATAGAAAGCCTACAGTTAAATTGAAAAAGTCTCAAAAATTAGTCATTATCTTTATCAGTCTCATCATCGTCGGTGTCATTGAGCCTATCTTTAATTATACTCTTATTAGGAAGATTCAAATATTCATTGTGAAACCTATTTGGAATTATACCATTGTCACATAATTTTTTGAGATCTTTAAACTTTGGAACTGAAATTGGCAGTCATTCCTTATACAGAAATGGTAAGCTGTCTATGCTACTGGGCACAGCTAGATTTCTGGTACTTTCTTATTCGGATTGATCATTCTTTGCAAGGCTCTTGCCCTTCCCTTTACCCTTCACTGTCCTTCTTCCAGTTTGCATTTCTTTGCAGAGTTCTATTTTGTGAGTTGTGCCATCCTCTAACATCGTATATTTTACTTCCACTATCTTTAAGTTCGATTTTTGAAATGTACATATTCAAAAGCAAAATCACACACAAAATCCGTATTGCTATCTAGTTCAGACAAGTTGCACCGTTTTGCGTGTGTGACAGACGCATAATAATAATCATTCAGATAAATTTTGAGGAATTGTATATGGATCACGCAGTCCAGTGTGATGTAAAGGACAGATCAATTTATTTTCGATGCTGACAAATTAACGTAAGTGTCAATATAATTATGATAATTTGAGTCACAATTTAATGTAAGGGACATGGTATTTGTACCTTCTCAGGGAACACTAATGTATAAGACAATAATAAAACGTCTCAAATTATGGAATAACTTATGTGACCTGCTGTAAAATGTACTCGATTTTGCTTTAATGTAAATACCAAATACTGTGAGTAAAGAGACTTACATTAGTTTTTATAAAAATATTAATTTAAATGTCATATACAGCCAGTTTCTAGAAATAAAATGGTCTAAGCCTACGGAAAATATGTGATGTAAAGGACATTTTTTTTAAGATATCGAGATTTTAAATATACCAATCGATAGAGCAAAAAATTCCGAATCCAACGATATATATAACTCATTTTCGACAAAATGTCCCTTACGTTATTTCATATTTCCAGTATCGACATAACATAGTTTGCTCGTGAGATCGATACAATCAAAATCCCCACGAACAATACCATACAGTACAGAAGCCTCTAGATACTTACGTCTAGATTCTAGGTTGACCTGCCAATATTTATCTAGTAATTATTGTGAGTACGACAAATACGTTTTGTGGCATCTGTAATGCATGGCTCGTAGAAATTTTCTATAAGTGAACAACTTCGTTAAAGCCTCAAGATCTAATAAAGTAACAACATCAGTCTTTATAGTTCTTACTGCTGGGACACAGGCCTCCTGTCTGAAATATGGAGTGGGTCGATCGAAATCCACCACGCGGGGGTCGCCTCAGTGCGGGTTGCTAACATTTTTTATTCAAATGATACTAGGCTTGTCGGATAGTACCTATATTCAAGCTCTCTGGTGTAACGCAGCTCTATTAAGCTTCAGAAATAATCCTAGCTGAGGTCCATAGTTTACTACTATCCTGAAAAACAAAATAAAAAAAGATTTTTGGAAGATCCGCCATTTAATTTTGTGTAAAAGCAGACTAAAGGCCAGTTCCAATAGTCAGTTTTATCTGAAGAATAAACATGACAGTTTGACATATTTTTCGTGGCAAAGCTGTTCAACCGCAATATTTAGGTACTCCTCAGATAAAACTTATAATATGACTACTGTAAAATGATAGATGTATATTTCAATTTTCATGCACCGCGTCTCTGTTAAACCGTTAAACGATTCCTTTTTCCCATTGACAGCAGTTTTTGCTATTCTTTATACCGGTAACCCTTAACTTGCACGTGTGGCTAACGTCATGACAGTTAGAAGATGACTGGCCTAACTTTTGGCGAAATTGAGAAAAACAAAATCGTAATGCGTTTGCGGTATAATGTGGGGCACGGCAATTTGTTGGAGGTTTAGGTTAAGTCGCCGGAGAGGCTTCCTAATGCTTGTGGTCTCTTTTAGCTTCACCGCAAAACGGGGCAGTTACTGGGCCAATAATCGACGCACTTGCGAGATTCCTTCGCTTCAACGATGATATTATTAGGACATTGCAACCATAAGGCGGTAATGAGAGAAATATTGCTATTTCAGTCTCATTCATTCTCCTGCCCTTATCCCAATTTATTTAGGGTCGGCGCAACATGTCTTTTTCTTCCATACTTGTCTATTAGTAGTCGTCATCTCGATAGTTACTCCCTTTCTAGCCATATCATCTTTCACACAGTCCATCCATCGTTTCATGGGTCTTCCCCTACTCGAATAGCCATCCACATTCATACTCAAAACTTTCCTGACGACATTTTCCTCATTCCTCCGCATCACATGCCCATACCATGACCACCGATTTCTACACAACTTTCAGTCACCTGTGTCACTTTCAGACTTCCTCTTATGTACTCATTTCTTATTCTATCCATTCGCGTAACACCACACATCCATCTTAGCATTCTCATCTCAGCTGCATGCAATTGCCTTTCATTTATACCTTTTGTGGCCCACTGCCATTTCAGTCTATCAACACCATCACATCACCATTGCCGTCTTCTTCCACTCACTACTGTGTATAGGCCTCTTTTATTTTGTCATGCTTCCCTGTTCTGTGTGAGACTCGTCCCAGTTTTCCCCATGATCTTATGTAGGTGTAGGTCGGTCGTCGTTTTAGTGACATTGCTATTAGCTCTTTTCTATTTGGCCACCAAAATGGCCGCGAAAGGACAAGTAATAAGGGATCAGAAAAATTGGATTTAAGCAATTTTTCTGATTCCTTGTCGATCCTTTTTCTCAGGAACGCAAAGAGGTATCAAGCTGAAATTAATATAAAATACGTAGGTCCTTTGCAAAAGCTTAAATTTAAATTTTCATATCCCTAACATAAGAAATGCTGGGTTTACCATATAAACTTTCAGCCCCTATATCACCCCCTGTAGGATTATTTATAAGACAAAAAGTAGCCTATGTCCTTCCCCAGTATGCCATCTATAGCCTTGCCAAATTTTATCTAAATACGTTCAGTGGTTTAGGCGTGAAAAGGGTAACAGACAGACAGAGAGAGTTACTTTCGAATTTATAATATTAGTATGGATATCTATGGACGTCACATTGACGTCACGTTTCTGGGTGTAACCACTGCAGGTTGAACGGATGACGAGGCGTTTTTGTTGCCTTAGTGCGAGTTTATATACTTACTCGATCACGTAACGTAAACATCAATTTGTACTGAAACTGAAAAGCGCCGTCTGGTGACTATAATAGGAAACACAATTATTTCATACAAATTGACGTTAGATAACGTTAACGTAAACGCGATTGAGTAAGTTTAAAAAGTCGTACTAAGGCCCCTGTTAGCTATTGACCAACATACTTTGATAAGGCATCAATTAACTGTTTTTTTTTTGCTGTTGTTTCAGATAATTGGAGAAAGAGAATATGCGGTAAGGCCTACGAGAAGGCCTTCGGAAGAATTACAGACTGGGCAACCCTTAGAAGTGATAGTACAACAGGTAATTACTTATTTAAGTACCTTGATTTTGACTGCCTATGGCCATCACTCAAGGTGGACCCGTGACCGCAGGAATCCGCTGGATGTGGGAAGCACAAAACCGGTCGAAGTGGCGGTGCTTGGCGGAGGCCTATGTCTAGCAGTGGACGTCTTTCGGCTGAAATTATGATGATGAATGATAATCGCCAACACAAGCTATGCTATCTGATTATTTGGGTTGAAAGTTAGAACTAAAAACCAACTCTTTATTATGGCTTAGCAAAATCAGCCTATAACGTTCCCACTGCTGGGACAAAGGCTTCCTCTCTGTGGGAGTGGACCATAATCCACCACACGGGCTCAGTGCGGGCTGGTATTAGGTACAGCTGAAGTACTAACCTATATTTCATTTACAATAATATTAGACATTTAATCAAACCTTTTTTACAGTCCGTTCAATCGATTTTGACTTCTATTGCGTTAGTGGCAAGACAAATGGCAGCTGCAGTAAACAGTTGGTATTGTAACCACTTTTTTGCCTTTAGTGCCATCCTTAAGCCTACGGAAAAGAATTCAAAATCGGTTGAACGGAATGTAAAAAAGGTTTGTTTAAATGTCTAATAAATGGAGTATATAATATAATTACCCAAATGCGATGTGCAGAATACGCATAACCCAGACCCAAATTCATGTTTTAAATACTTAATGCTAATTTAAGTGACAGTAAAAAGGGTGCTAAAATTCTGTAGGTAGTCTACAAAGAACGCCTGTTATCTCTTTAACCTATTTATCATTTGCCTAGCCTTTTCCCAACTATGTTGGGGTCGACTTCCAGTCTAACAAATCGGGTGCAGCGGAATAGCAGTATTTTACATGGAGCGGCTGTCTATCTGACCTCCACAACCCAGTTGGGTAATACGATACTCCTGGCTAAGACTAGTTGTCAGACTTACGGGGTTCTGAATACGCGTTGACCTAATATTTCATTTAATGATAGGTACAGAACCCCATGAATTCCTTGAAGAAGTGACTACTTACAAGACCTAACGTAAGTACATGTTAACCTGATGCCCGGATAAACGCGGCAATCAATATGATAATAAATCCTACCTTTTGTCCTTCCAAAGGTAATATGACAAAATAATGTGAGCACGGAAGTTTAAGTTTGAATGCACGATTGCACATATAAATCCAATAAAATTTACAAGTTGCAAAACAAAATATATAAGTAGTTATGAACTCAGGAGCTTAATTTAAGATATTATTTCGTAAATTATAACATTTACATAAGCCGTAAAAAATGGCTACTTTACTTCAACGAGCTTCGTTCAAAATATGTCGTTGGTCAACGATGTGTGAATTTATTCATATTTTGTATGGAAATGAGTTTCCTTCATTTGTTTTTGTGTTCACAAAAAGGTACACAGTCACCTCTTTGGAACCCAATTTGATTTTTGATTAATGTTCTTATATATTCTTCTAACTGCGAGACGGACCACGATGGTCCGATGTCAAAATAATTCTGTCTGTGATCGGAGCCCAGTCGTTGGTCTAAGTGAGGCAGTCTCATTAATTTAATGGTCTGCAGGCGCTACTGCTGAGCGGTTCTCCTGGGTTCGATTCGGGGGTCGAGTAAAATGTTATTGGGTTTTTCCATCTGAAACATATTTTGACAAATATCGTACAATATAAGTATCTATAACAATAATGATATATACTATATCACAGACTGCCAAAGGGCCGGCTTTTGATGAACTTACCACAAATGAAACCACTCACAACCTCGATCCAAAATTGAAAAGTTCTCGGACAGAAAAAGTTGGCTAGTGGCTACCCTTTTGCCAACAGATCTTGGATGCGAGCGGTCAAGGCTCAAATGTCCATTATGGCGGATACCTCATTACTTAAACCTTTTTTTACCAAAACATATTAATCTTATACAAAACCTGTTATTCGTCCTTCATAATTGCCAGCTTCATCGCATGCGTCATAGATAGGCCTATGACGCATGCCAGGATACAATTTGGAATAACAAAAAATATTTAATCAACTCAAACGAGAGACCAGATTTCGGGGAAGGGCTGGAAATAAGCATAAGATTTCTTATAGAAGAAATAGGGTTGCCGTTTCACTTATTTTCTGCGAATGTAGGGAACTTTACACCCTCAGGCTAGGTGGATTGACTATCTTCGCAAGGTAGCTCGTAACAGACGGATTGAGTAGTCAAAGATAAGGCTCAGTGTCGTTCTATTAGAGAGACCAATGTACAGCATCATGCATCATCATTCTCCTGCCCTTATCCCAATTTATTTGGGGTCGGCGCAACATGTCTTTTTCTTCCATACTTTTCTCTATTCGTTGTTATCTCGGTTGTCATTCCCTTTCTAACCATATCATCTTTCGGACAGTCCATTCATCGTTTCTTTGGTCTTCCCCCACTTGTATACCCTTCCACATTCATACTCATAACTTTCCTGACGACATTTCCACCCAACTTTTCAGTCACCGATGTCACTTTCAGACTTTCTCTTAGTCTTAGGTATACTCATTTCTCATTCTATCCATTCGCGTAACACCATCCCATCATCATCATCCCTCTTAACAGGCAGCAGGGGGTCCAGTAGTGGGCAGCTAAATTATGATGGTAATTACGAAAGTAGAGACCGACCTCAAAAACTACACGTCAATTTTAGAGCACTCTAGGATAGTCAAGAATCTCAGTTTCGCACGCAACTAAATCATACGTACATGAGACGTAGACAAGCAACAAATGGTAGGCATTATGCAAGCTGAATGTAGTCATAAATCACGTTAATGTAAATACGTTTTTGCCATGAGCTTAGCGCCGTCGGGAGAGAAAAAATGCTTACGTCAGAAGCTGATTACTTCCATATTACAAGTTACAGCTTCCTTTGAATAAAAACGAGAGATGTAAGGAAACTCATATGCCTTTGACAGACCAAGGACGTTGGATCAAACTGGTGAAGAAGATGAACTGATGACTTGATGATTGATGATGACTGGTGAAGATGTTTTGTAATATAATTAATCCCTTGCTCAGTTAGACAGATTAGCGTACAAAAGTTGTGTTTATGACCATACGCGAGTTGTGTTTAGCATATTACGATTTGATTGAATAGAGCCAAAGATTGAACCCGAATTACCGTGATATTGAAATCTATTGAATAGTAGTTACTTTATTAGGAAACTTCTACCTACTTGTACTCATATGATGTAGCAGCATCTAGTTTTTGGAATCGGCATCTATCCGGTCGACAGAATTCTGGTTTTCTTGCAGACTAAAACCTAATCAATCGCTCAATTAGAATGAATCTGAAATCCGAACCCAAACAATTAAAATTCTTTAAAATATCTTTTCTACAACGATGTAAGCAGGAAGAATTTACAATGCTTTGGACTTCCTAAAATTTTACAGATTTTTATCAATCACGATAAAGAACTCTTCATACCAAAGGCACAAACCATCTGGGCTTTGTTGTTTACTTATGACCCGTAATAATAATCTTTGATCTTCTGAACAGTGAAAGTCGAGACCCGATTCACTAGTTTTTATACGAAGTGCGTTGATGACCGTAGACCTCCCGTCTATAGACATCTTCATAAAAAGTGGCTCGCGGTTGTAACAAACAACCGCAATGAATGACACTTGAAAAAATTATGACCACCACAAGATTGTCGCCATTATTTTTTTTTTATTTAAAAGTGTGTTAAAACTTGTTATGTTTCCAACACTTGGTCTTTGTGCTACATACAAATGAAACGTTTAGTTTAGTTCATAGTTTTGTACTGGTAAATATTGTCCATAGAGTGTCACGTAGAATATTCCATAACTGGTACTTGATGACCGCCATTTTTGACGAGAAAAGTGCAAGAAGTAGTATCACTAACACTTTTGTAAAAAATATGTAATGAAAGTCCTGAGATCGAATTCTCTGACCAATAAATACCTTAGCCTCTTCCCCATTAATGTAGTCTTCCTCATTAGTATAGTCTGAAAACTAAGGGCACCTAGGGGTTTTTGATTCTGTCATAATAATTATATTCGTGTAACTAAACCATCATCTATAGTATCATCTTAATGTCACTTCACATTTGAAAAACCAAAAAATACATTATAAATCCTCACAGTCTGCAAATCGTCTACCAAACAGGCATGATACAGCACCATTCATAGCTGCACAAGACAAAAATAGTCTCAGACCAAAGGTCACAATTATACGTAGGTACACATAGATGTAATGATAGGTTGTTTGATAGCTGCTCTACGACTTTGTCCCTGAAGGTCGTAGGGGTCAGATAAACGGCAGTGACTGTGTATAAGATATTATGATAAAAGCTGCTGTATCACGGTTGAGGGAATTGGCGTGACGCGTGTCTTTCGTGGATTTTGGAACGGGATACTAGTAGTTTCTCTAGGCAAAACAGGTAATAACTGAAAAATTATTAGCTTAGCGCGGATAACAAATATTTTACGCGCTTTTCTTCCCACACCAATATCTAAATATGAAATCTACAAATAATTACATGCAGAAATAAAGCAATGACTCTAGGAATGCTACAGGGAACTATCTTGAGCCCTGCATCAATCAATACTTCATGGTTGGTTCAAACACTATACGTTTATTCGCACTTGACATACATTCGTACAGATTTTAAAATATATATAGATAGATCCAATATTTATAGATAGGTAAAAGTGTTTTTGCACTGTATTTAAACAGTAAAATGGTTAACAAATCTCACTGTGAGAACATCATAGAAGTTTTTTACGATCTCATTATAACGGTTATTACAGTATTTAGGTTGTCAAAAATCCACCGCTGTAAATATAACAAAATCAATCTGCCTAGCGTTTTCCCAACTATGTTTGGGGTCGGCTTCCAGTCTAACCGGATGCAGCTGAATACCACTATTTTACATGGAGCGCCTGCCTATCTGACCTCCACAACCCAAATACTGGGTAATAAATACGATACCCCTTGGTAAGACTGGTTGTCAGACTTTCGGGCTTCTGACGACCCGTAACGACTGTCAAAGATCCACGAATGACAGCCGGGACCAAAGGCTTAACGTGCTTTCCGAGGCACGGAGGAGTCTCGTTATGGAAAGATGGTCACCCTATCCACGGACAACCCGGGAAAGCGTAGCTTAACCTAATACCCGTGCGGCTGTTATTACTTAGCCACGATATAACAAAATATCACCATGAATATTGGTACCAAAACGGGTGAATAGATTTTATAGGACTCGCTCTTGAAGCAAATTAAGTTTCATGCGTACCATTTTATTTATTTAAATCAAGCATAATATTGTATAAATCTTTGGAATTTTGAAAGTCCAGTATTAATATTTTACCTTCGACTTTAATTAAAGACAACTTTTTAACCGAAGTAGTTACAAAATGAGCATAACACATTTCCAGTTTAGGCAGATCTCGCGTTGTATAGAATTTCCGTACAATGAGAGGTCAGCTTATACTGGAAATTTATAGCTTGATATATAGCCGTTTGTACGTTTAAACTGTGCTAACAAAAGTAATAGGCACTATAATACACAGAGTTTCATTAACATGTTTTTTAACCCTGACTTATGACAGCATGGACTTTAATCTCGGTACTTACACTTAAATTGATTTACTGCTAGTACTTAGTTACTAATATAGTATCACTAGCTATATAGCTATGTCCTCCTAACCCAGGTATATCATAAATATACATACCTCACACGACACTCGTCACTGCAATGCCGACATTAATTTGACACGCGTATACGGTTCTGCGCTTTCGTTTTATAAAGTTATTTTGGTTTCAATCAACGTTATTATATATTTGATTTATTTACAATTTTTTAAAACGATGAAATTAAAACGAACAAGAAAAATAGGTCACGCCAAACCAGTTTTTTTCCGGGGGTTTTGCAAAAAAAAATCATTCATGAAGCTACTTATAGCTGGTTCAGAACAATAGACAAACGATGAACAAAAAAAAAAGTATCGGTCAATGACCTTTAACAGCTGGCATAGAACAGTAGCTTCATGAACGACTCCTTTGAAATAGAGTGATCCTAATTTTGGTTATTATTTAAATATTTAGTTTGTTTGAATTTTTTTTTCAATACATGAATTATTTTATCTTATTATAATTTGTATGATTACTTGCCACTAGCCCTACCTGTGTCTTTAATTAATGTCATAACTGCGGCCGCTCGTTGTAAACATACCCGACCTGACTTGGAGGAATGAGGAATACATCGTAAGGAAGGTTTATGTGTCAATGAGTGTACTTATTACATTAATATTAAACTGACATTAATAAAGAAATCTTGATGTTTTGTCTAGTCGTAAAACTGTGCGTTGCGCGATAAGTAGAAACGCTGGTCTCAATCAGTTCAAGCTGCGCCACAAAACCCTGTCCTCCGCCTTCCGCATCCAGTTCTGTCCCGGCCACCTCGGTCCATCTAGCTGGGTTGCTGGGAAGCGTCCTACACTATGCTTGCCGATACGCGGTCTTCATTCCAGGGCTCGTCTGTTCCACCGGTCATCGATCCTTCGACAAATATGGCCAGCCTACTGCTACTTCAGTTACTTACTCTGCAAGCTATGTCGGACTTTGGACTCAGTATATTTAAATTGATTATACAGCTACACCGATTAATTGATATGTGTCGTATTAATGTAGGTAATTGGTCACTTGATTATGTATTTCTGTTCTGATTGATGTTTTTCTTGTTAAAAGCTTTTATGTTAAACCATAAATAGTTGTTTGATTGATTCATTTATAGTGATAGGTCAAAAGGGATTGTTTCTGTCATTCAACTGTCATTAGTAAAAATGTTTCTGTTACATAAATGCAACCAAACCAACCAATAAATAAATATTAGTTGGATATGTTGCATTTATGTTTACGTCTTCATCGTCGACATTAACAGAATTCTAGAACCCCTTCAATCTGCCTAGCCTTTTCCCAACTATGTTGGGGTCGGCTTCCAGTCTAACCGGATGCAGCTGAATACTATTATTTTACATTGAGCGATTGCCTATCTGACCTCCACAACCCATTAACTGGGTAATATGATACCCCTTGGTAAGACTGATTGTCAGACTTTCGGGCTTCTGACGACCCGTAACGACTGTCAAAGATCTACGAATGACAGCCGGGACTAACGGCTTAACGTGCTTTCCGAGGCACGGAGGAGTCTCGGTATGTAAAGATGGTCACCCATCCACGGACCAACCCCGGCAAGCGTAGCTTACCCTGATGGATCGACCCGTGCGGCTGTTATTACTAATTATTATTATTAATTCTAGAACCCCTTGCTAGAATTTAATTTGGTGTAAAAGACATGTTTTGCCGTTGACCACTTGCTAAAACATGGTTTTGTCTATGATACCATAACAGACTAATCCATGGTCAATTTTAGCTTGCAACTACGGCTGTCCAAACTCTGCAACTTTTAGGGAATATTATTTAGTTTCCGAAGTGAGGTAAACGTAAAACCTTTTCATAAAGCCACCCCGTTATACTTTTCATACAAACGCGCGCGCTCGTACGTGATTATTTTATTTTATTTTATTTGGGAAAACAAACAATCGTACATTGTATATTATATCTAGATACACAGTATGCTATAAGTAAATGTACAATCCACTACGTTTCCACATGTTACTAGTTTAAAAAAAAAAAAAAAGATACAGTGTTGGGAAAATTAAGCAGTAATTAATTAGCTATTACATGTCTAAATAAAAGGTACATAATAATTAAAATTTATGAGCAAGGCGCTTAGTAATTTGTTCTCTAAATGTATATTTAGATAGGGCAAAAACATCAATATCATTAAAGTTATTATTGTAAGCCTGAACCAATCTCTGGAGCGGCGGATTATAACGTTGTAACACATCTTTCTTTGAAATTTTTGAACTAATAGGTACTTGTGCACTATAGGAGCTCGTGGCTAAGTAATAACAGCCGCATGGGTCGATCGACCAGGTTAAACTACGCTTGCCGGGGTTGGTCCGTGGATGGGTGACCATCTTTACATACCGAGACTCCTCCGTGCCTCGGAAAGCACGTTAAGCCGTTGGTCCCGGCTGTCATTCGTGGATCTTTGACAGTCTTTACGGGTCGTCAGAAGCCCGAAAGTCTGACAACCAGTCTTACCAAGGGGTATCGTATTACCCAATTACTGGGTTGTGGAGGTCAGATAGGCAGTCGCTCCATGTAAAATACTGGTATTCAGCTGCATCCGGTTAGACTGGAAGCCGACCCCAACATCGTTGGGAAAAGGCTAGGCAGATGATGAGGTACTTGTGCACTATATCTAGGTTTCTACGTAAGCAAAAAATACAAATTTGGAGAAACAAATTCAGTATAATAAGCATCCAAAAATCTGCTTTTTTGTACAAATTTTACCTGAACTTTGGCCGTTCACAATATACTCATAAATTGTAAAAGTAAAGAAAACATTTTCATAGAAACATCGGACATGTAATGGAGATTCTAAATGACCAACATTTATTTCACAAACTTGTAAGGCTTACTCAAAAACACCTATTTCCTGGAACAACTTTTATGAAATTTCCGAACACTGTTTTTCGTTCCATGTTATCGCGTTCTCACTTGCTCGTTAGTAGTTCTCACTTGCGCTGGATGAAACAACAAGTTTTTCGACCATACTCACGTTGACGATAGATGGACCGGGAAGGACCTTCTTAAGAGGGTATATTGAAGCGTGGTTTAGCTCGGTGGTGTGTAAGTGAAATGCCGATATGGCTGTCTAGTTTTACGCGAGAAAGATAGAAGAATTTCACGCGCACAGGAACTAAACGCGCTTCGTAAATTTATGACAAAATGCTATAGGTATTTAAATCAATTTTTAACTTAGTAAGTTCTTAACATATTTAAATACCTTCGGTTTAAAGCAAATTTTACTGCACAATAAGGCACTGTTTACATATAATCGTATAAAACAGAAAATAGACGGTGCTGCTTTGGAATTTCGAGAGAATTTTGAGACCTCTCAAACCATACAAATTACTTCAAGGTCATTACTCAGTACTGCTTAAACAAACAACAACATTTTTTACACCTTACACTAAAACCAACTGATCAATAGAGATGATGTCAACTACACTACAAAATGTAAGATCAACAGTTTTTTTTAACGAAAAACGTTTTTTTTTACACTACCTGTCCGTAAAAATGCCACAGTATAGTTCGCGTTATGTAACTTTGCATCTCTGAAGTAGGAAACAAATGACATGAAGTCAATATCTATATTAAAATAGCAATGCGCCATGCCATGCGCATCGGAAAGCCTGGTTTCAGAGCGGCAAGACGTGACGCCACAGATAATATAGGTACCTAATGTGACGCGAACAACTTAAGTATATTGTATCGAATTTTACAAAAAGCTCGGCTTTGTTCTGTACAAAGCTAAGCTTTTAGTCGACTTCATCTCTCTATCTATCTGTCTGTTTGTCTGTCTATCTGTCTGTCTATCTCTAAGCCCAGTTCTTAAGTGCGATTTTTACCGCGCACTGCATTTTGAACTCTGAAGAGTTGAGTCGAACATTGAGAATTCAACGAGTGCATCCTTCCCAGCGCGGTAACGGCTTTCACGAGGTTTCCGTCATGCGGAACCCGTTATGTCAATAATCATTGCGCGCCGCTCTATTCTTTGCATTTGACGACTCGGGACCCTGGGGTCCCGGACCTTTGGAAGGTGTACGAGGGGCCGAGGCCAACTCGCAGAGGCCCCTTAGGGTTGACCCACATCTGTCAGCACGGAACAGCATTTATGCCGTGTGTGCTGCAGCGTGCTATCGCGTGCTTCAGCGTAAGATCGCACGCCGTCGCGTTGAGTGTTGTCGAATACGATCATGCAATGCAATGGAAGCATGATATCGCGCTCGATAGCACTCGTCAGCACTCCAGCGCGTCTCAGCCATTTTGGCCGTGGTGTCGAGCGCATCGCCGATTCCACCGCGCGGTCTCTATCTTTATCGCTCTAGGAAATGATGATCCTAAGAGATAGAAAAGGATAAAGCACGAAAAAAGGCGATTCCGTGCTGACAGATGTGGGTCAACCCTTAGTCAATTTTAAATGACGAGGAAGCACTAGCCGTCGATTATCCCTGTACGCACTATGCAAGTGCACCCAAGGACAACCCCCGGCTGGTGCAGAACTATTGCAGAACATGGAAACAAAACATATTGGGCTATTGGTATGGGTGGCTATAGTGGATTGGAAGAACTATGTCCTCTACACCTGACCAATGTTATATAATTCACACAGATAAATTGGCAGGGGGTGACTTGCACACTCAAAAATGGGCCCCCGGAAGGGCGCTAGCACATAGTGACGTAGCAATAAGGGGGCAACATGTCCTGAGGTGCTTGAGGAGTGGAGAGGCATTCCACCTACCACGGCGGAAGTAGGTACGGTCAAGATCCCTACCAGCACCTTACTGGAATACTTCCTTCCTCCGAGCACTTTTGCTCTTGCGAATCTCCACTCAAGCCAGCCAATAAAGGCAAGAAAGAGGTGGGAGCACTATTCGTCGTCATTGTTCACTCCAGCCGGCCAATAAAGGCAAGCCAGAGGTGAAGAACAAGTCTTCTCCCGGGAGATAGGGTCCGTGGGGTCGCTACTGCCCAACAGCTCGCCACATGCTGCCCTGCGGGTTTCTGTATCTCTCTTGGTCTGGCTCCTCATCCTAGACCTGTTCCGGCAAAGTAAACTCTACCGGCACAGACCTACAGTTTGGAGCGCGCAAGCCCCACTACGACGTTGACGTAGAGATACGGCAGTGGTTTATTATTATTATTAATATCGTACTGGTAATATTCCTGTGTATCAATTCGTCGATCTGGAGGCCTGGACCCATTATGTTTTAGAAGTATACAATCAAAAGTCTGCAAGTGTCCGTATCGGGGGAGACCCGGTTGGAACGAAGTTCCTTTCGCTGTACATAACTTTTGACACTTGAAATGAAACTGACGGCATAACGCTTTTTCGTTACGTGACAATTTCTGCCAGTTTACTCCTACCACAGGCTTGGTTCCAATTACAAAAGTTCGACTTTGAAGAGCGTGTGGTCTCTGTCACTCATATGTGTGACTGTCAGACTGTCTCTTTCTACATTCTCCATGGGTCATATTATCGCCCCGGTACTGTATCTCTATGTAAGTATCAATTCGCCACCTGTTCGTCGGGTTGGTGAAACGTGTTCAGAAACTGGTATTTTCAATAAAGTAGGTACACATAATACCCACATTCTCCTATATTTCCGTCCAAGGCCCTTGGTGACATATTATAAATGTTATTTTTACCCGAGTACGGCGAAGCAAAAAGAAGGGTTATGATTTTGACCGGTATGTATGTATGTACGTTCATCTGTTCCCTCGTAACTTCTAAACTTCTTGTTATAATTTGACAAATGAGGTATCGTTGGAAGCGTCTTGATTGTCCGCTGGTTATAGGCTATGTGAAGTTACATTAAATTGAACAGGGCGCCCTCTAGATGACATAAAGTAATGAAGTAAAAAAAAATGTTTCTAATGATGCCGTGTTGGGTATCAAATAAAAGGGCTTAATAAGCACATTTCAAAAATATATATATTGTTGGTAAAAAAATAAAAACAAAAAAAAAATTAAGCGGCTCTGCAAATACTTTGTCACGAAATTATAACCCCAAAATAATTTAAATAAAAAGTAAGTTTGAAAACTAAAACCCGACTACTGAAAAATCACGCTCTGAAAAGTATGAAACAAGAAAATATTTTCATCTGAAATTAGCAAAAGACACAAATTAAAAATCCGGAGTCACACGTCATGTTAGGGCATATATCGAACAGATTACGTGTGACTCCGGAATTTTAATTTGTCTGTCTTTTTCAAATTTCAAATGAGAATATTTTCTTGTTTTATACTTTTTAGAGCGTCATTTTTCAGTAACCGAGTTTTAGTTTTAAACTTACTTTTTTGTGTTATAGCGTTACAAACACCGGCCAAGTGCGAGATGAACTTGCACAAATGGTTCCGTACCACCGTATACTAATATTTAACACTACTTAAGTAAGTATATATTTTTAAATACTTACTTTTGTTAAAAAAAAAAACGCCCCCGACTACTTTTAATTTTTAACTTTATTTTATTTTTATTATAGTACAAAATTTCAAATGTCTTCCTATTACGGTTCAAAAGAGCCCTGTGACAGACGGACAGACAGCGTGTACAGAACCCTAAAAGTATCTGTGCTCGCGTCAAGAGATCTTACTTTAATTACCATCACTTATTTATGAAGTAAGTATCAAACTCTATCTAATACTAGTTTATTGTATATCCTTTATAAACAGAGGGCGAGCTTTTTGCCATCAACCGGCCACAAATCCACACTCCGAGCTGCTTCTGACTACCTAAGCTTGTTATAATATATTTTACAGTTCAAACCATCACCTTCCCACGAAAGAAAAAACAAGTCCCATTCACTCAAAAAACGAGGCTAATTCCCACTCAAATACCGTAATAAACTTCGTGAAAAGTCAATAACTCTTTCGAAAAACAGGCACACAAGACCTTAATACTCGTATCTTCGAGAACAAGCGTCAATCATGTCAAAACACCATTGATTATTCGATCAAAAATGTTCACTTCGCCGAATCCAAGGAAGTAGAATATCGCAGAAGGTCGGCTCCGTATACACAGACAAGCTTCACGTACTATCGGCAAAACTTAAGCATGCTCAGTTTAGACAACATTTCTGTGGAAGAGCAGCTAGACCATACCCTTCCTGGTTTCGCCCAATTAGAGACAATATACATTTGTGTGAGTAGGTACTGGGCGTGAAACAAAAAATAACAGCAAAAATTTGCAACAAATCAAATAAAAAACAAACGTGCATCCTATTGGTCAAAACCCATCGTGAGTCATATTATGCGATTATCGCCTTAAAGGTGAGCATGCGGAAGCTTGGCCGATAGTACATGTACAGCGAATACAAGGACACTCACGACTGGTTGAAGTTTGAGACTGGCTGGTTGAGGTTTGAGATCTAAGTATGAGATCGCCGTACACCACGCAATTTCTGTTCCAAAGTATCTGATAAAAACCCTATTCAGGTAATACTCAATCACGCACTAAAGGGAATTAAATCTAAAGAAAAACGGAAACACACCTTCATCTGTATATTATAAAAGGTTTCAACTTTATAAATGAATGATTTTATTTCGGTTTGTACAAACACTTTTACATAAAAACTAGATGAGGTCGGCGTTTCCTGTCTGACTACTCTGAGAAGAGAGGTTGAGACAAACTCGGAGGTCACACTCTCTTATAAAGTCTAAACATAATCTTAGTCAGACCATGTAGTCCAGGGTAGGCGAACCAATGGCACGCGTGCCATTGATGGCACGCGACACAATATTTTGGGCACGTCGCCGATCTCAAAACATGTGTAAAAAATGTGTTAAGTAGGTATTTTATGATTTGAAATGGAGTTGATTGATTTCCAATCTAGTTCAATATGGATTCAAAAATTTATTGAAACAAGGAAAGGTTGGAATTAATGGAAACTGAAAGATTGACAAATAATTTAAGTAAAAATGCTAATAACAAAATTCTGGAAACATGGAATGCGTTACCAGACACATTTAACTGTTTGAAGAAGCTGGCTCATGCTATTTTAACAATGTTTTCTCTACCTATGCCTGTGAGTCATTATTTTCAGAGATGAATAACATTAAAAACTCGGTTAGAAACCGTTTCACAGATGAATCCAGTTCAGCATGCATTTTGCTAAAAGTAACATCTTACAACCCTAACATTAATTATTTGTCATCTAACCTGCAGTAACAGAAGTCACACTAATTTTACAGTAATTTAATTTATGCGTGTAATAAAAACATTCCAAAATGTACCTCTTTTGTTTAATTTATTTAATAAAGAGTTTTGATAGTATTTATTATTATTATTTTCCAAATAATCAGAAAGTCAAGATTATTTGATGGCACGTCAATGACCCCATTAAACATATTTTAGAAAAAATGGCACGTTGATGCATAAAGGTTCGCCTACCCTGATGTAGTCTAGTGTGACTAGTGTCTGAAATGGTCATTTAGGAAAGAACCACACAGATTGAGTGGACCTGTCCAGTCAAGGGCCGTACATGACGTGAAAAAAGATCATGGATCCATCATGATTTCGTTGAGAAAAAAGAATGGTGCTATAGATCGTATATAGCTCCGTCTCTCTCTCTCTCACACACTAGAGCCATAATGGATTCATGATCTTTTTTCACGTCATAGTTCGGCTCCAATGCACATATTTGTCAGTAATAGTGCAGCTCAACTTTAAAATTACAATGTCAGGTTTAAACCCGAAATAATTTATGCACTCAATATGTGAGTGGCTCTACAAAGGCAACCATAAGTAAGTTTTCTAATCCATTTGTTTATATTTCAATAAAATACTTTTGGAACATATCTGCATACAGGGTGTACCAGAAAGGTGTGGTTAAATTTAAGAGTGTCAAGTGAAAAAATTATTAAGTGTCCCCACGGACTAGAAAAAAAGAAGGACTCCGCGCCACGCATATCGAAAGTGAAGCACAGTAAGTATGCCGGGACCGTTTGTACAAACACGCCTCACGCACACATTTACATCACAGTATGCCGACCGGCCGTCATTACGTGACACGACGGCGTCTTTGTCAAATCACGCACACATAGATCGGTACGGTGCTTCACTTTCGATACGCGTGGCGCGGAGTCCTTCTTTTTTCTACTCCGTGATTGTCCCATAGAAAACTTTAATACCTGTCTACCTACTCGACGCAAATGTATGGGACGGCTGATTATTTTTTTCGCGATTACGATGTTGGTCCCATGGAAAAAGTTGTCCAGTTTGACGGTCACACCCTTAAATTTGACCACACCTTTCTGGTACACGCTGTATAATGTGAGCGTCCGCCGCCGGCTTTAGCGTTCGTTGTATTTAACTGACCTTCTGTACTATTCTGTGGTATGTATGAATCCGTGGCGATCCACATTTTCAAGTAAGTATACAGGGTGTGGCGTAATTAGTGGTCCAAAGTTAAGGGATCGATTCACCGTATATTCAACTATCACATATCACAATTTGAACCAATTTTTTTTTGCTAGATCTCAGTATACAATTTTTTTTTAATTGACAACTTGCTTTATAGTAATTATTTTTACATTTGCATATGATAGCATATGCATTTCACAGTTATAAACAAAAAGCAAAATTAAAAAATAATGTCATTTATAGAAAATACAGCCAAATTAGTAAAGCAAGGTGTAAATTTCTCAACTAATAATATAAAATATTTTATTCTGAGACTGGAGAAAAATGGTTCAAATTGTGGTATATGATAGCTAGTTATACGGTGTATCGACACCTTCACGTTGGACCACTATTTACGCCACACCCTGTATATCTCCCTTCATTTTGAATAACCTGTTTTGTAACTGTACTAAAAAGGTAAGGCGGATACTCACGATTTTGAGTTTATTCGCAGCTTGGAGTTGTCTTTTTTGAGGGTTTTTGGGGGAAAAGGAATTCTGTTATGTATGTAGATTTCGTTTTGGAGTTATCGTTAATGATGTCGACAATATTGGACGTACAGAGAAGACATACAGACAAATAATTTTAGTAAGATTGTAGAATAGTGAGATCGAACTTTTTAATAAAATAAGCTCTCCAATCTACGAGTAGTCTTTATATTAAGAGCGCTATCACAATTTCTCTTGTATTTGAGCGTTTGACTCGAGTTTTGATATGTGATTGTGGTTTTGTTAGAGCCAAAAATTAAAAAAAAACATATGCCCAAGAAAGCTTGATTATTTCTCTTGGGAGTGTTCTAAATAAATATTTCAATTTGTTTACAAAAATCAGTAAAAACCTTGTCTCTGCAAAGGATGTTTCATAAAATTTTACTTTTGGATATGTTTTGATGCATTGTTACATCGAAGATATAATAATTTAATCATTTAAAAAAATGTCCTTGGAACAAATTTATCTTCAACTTTGGAGTGCTCAATTCAGTTTTTTATGTTTCATACAGTAATACACCAAAAATAATTCCGTAAACCAGAGAGTTACTGGCAATTTTTCGTCCAAAATTATATTTTTTATCTACGAATGTATAATCCAAATTCATACAAAACGTATTTAATAAATAAGGCCCTTACCTGCACATGCCTTGCTTTTGCCTGGTACATGTTACTCTTTAATTTAGCAGCATTATACAACGAATTATGAAGTAGCTAAATTAAAGAGTACGACTGTGTCGTAACATGACGACTGAAGTGACAGGTATTACGTTTAGTCGGCTAACCAGACACGTGATTTTTGTTTACCTTTATTTAATTATCTAAACCGATGGAATATCTATAGGCAATAACTCGTGTCCTTCGTGTTGTAAAAATTATTATACTTACTTAAGTTTCCTAATTTATTGCCATTTGTAGTATGCAACTCAATCTTCAAGTTCTTCTTTTGGCTTCATTATTATCTTTATTTGCTAAGCTATAGAAGTTGTCCACTAGTAGGTACTTACTGCACTTTGAGTCACGGACTCGCGGATGCTTATTCATGTAATCATTAGGTTTGTACCTACCTGACTTAAGTAATACTTACTAAACCGGTAAGAACCGCTTAAAACCTGTTCTAAGAATCTAGTTACAGCAGCAAACTTGATTTATTAATTTATGGTATCGACGAAAAGTAAATATTGAGACTCAGTAGCGGGGTCAGACAAAATTGTTAAGTGTTTACTAGGGATGGGCCGAAATTCGGTTCACATTCGGTTCAACCGAAATTCGGCAGCTTGAACCGAACTTCGGCATTCGGCTGAAATTCGGTTCAGATGGCCGAACTTTCGGCACAAGAAAAATAATACCTACTTGCACTATTTTGACTGTAATTCAATAGAATTAGAATAGCATTACTGTAAAATAAAATTATGTCTTTTACTCAGTCATTGTCATTCATTTTAGATATGAAGATTGTAAATGTAAACCTTAAATTAAATTACAGTTTTTCTTATTAGTTTTGAAAATCTTTGCCTAATTAATTAGAGATAATATTACAAAAATGAAATAAACTTAAATAAACACTGTGTGTTAGAAATATAGATTTAAGTTAAGTGCCTACCTCAATAATTATTTTTGCAGCCTTTTTACCACTTTTATTTTTAAAGGAACCTCTGCAATTCATCATCTGGCTAGGCTTTTCCCAACTACGTATACCTAATGAATACCTACCAGTATTTTACATGGAGCTTGTCTATCCTCCGCAACCCAGTTACTCGGTAACACTAACACCATACGCCTTGCTAAGACTGGTTGCCAGCTATCGGGCTTCTGACGAACCGTAACGACTGTCAAAGATCTGTACGAGTGACAGCTGGGACCGACAGCAACCAGCCACCTTGAGTAGTAACAAAGTATGTCTGAAGTTCCCAGAGGTTCTAAATAAAGTGATATTCTATCGGGATAACGAAGATGGAAACGTCAAAAATGTTTTTGACTGACATAATCTACTAGTTTTGCTTATGTAAATAATGGTCAATCCTGTTTGAAAGTCGTTGTTGAGCTATACGAAACGCTTATAAAGCGATTGCCACGTGTCCAAAGCCCTCAGGGCAGTCAACCCTTTTCTTTTGTTTTGTTCCGGGGTGGAAAATCCTCAAACTCAAAGCATTTATTTCAAATAAACCAATTACAGGCACTTTTGAATTGCCAATGGGTCGGTCAGTCAGAAAGATGAAGCTAGTTGGTTGCCCATTCCAAAGCGTAGTAGATCCCTATGGAAAAGAACGGGCAAGAAACTCCACGGACACTCTTTTAAATCATAATATTATATTTTTACAAAATATTAGTTACATCGTTCATGTTGAAAATATACGTGTGAGAACAATGTAGAAAGACGTGCACGTTAAAAAACGTCCGTAATAAAAAGATAAAAACTAAAACAACTAAATTCAATATTAAAATTAAAAATAAGCCATGGCAGCTAAGAGACGACCAGTCCCAACAGACGGCGCCCATTCACGAACATGACGCATGGATCTGCACCAATTAGCTCAACCTCCCAACCCTCATAGATGTCCTCCGCCCTGGGGTGGGCAGAGGGGTCTGTAAGACTCTTACTGACTAAAAACCACCCCAGTGTTTCCTTTCCACACTTGGACCGGAGATCATGGGAACTTGTGCGCCTTCCACGATCCCCGGAGGGCAGTCATCCCTACCCTAACCTGATTACTGTAAAATATTTTAACCATGGCTTTCGATAGAGAAGTGCTTCGCTGTTTCATCTTTCATTTCATATCTCACATACTTAACGTCTTTTTAAGGGTTCCTTACCTCAAAAGGAAAAAAAGGGAACCCTTATAGGATCACTTTGTTGTCCGTCAGTCTGTCTGTCAGTGTATCGAGACCCTTTTTCTCAGGAACGCGTGGAGGTATCAGGTTGAAATTAATATCAAATACGTAGATCTTTAGGGTCCCATTGGAGCTCTAAAAAATCAAGCTTCTAAGTCAAAGTAGTAAAAAAATACGGCCATCGCGACATATTTTGACTCTAGCAAATAAATCAAACCCCATCGGGTAGTTACCATTGACCTAGAATCATGAAATTTGGCAAGAAGCAAGGTCTCACAACTCAAGCAAAGGAAAAAGTCCGAAAATCGTTAATTTGTCATTTTGTCACATAAAAAAAATTTTTTTGGAATTACAGTTGGAGAATTGACTGTGACGTAAGATATTAATGTATGGGAGAGCATGCTTTCAACTACAATGTTAAGTTTGTTTTTCGGATAAATTCTTTTCAACTACGGAACCCTTCATTGTGCGTGGTCAGACACGCACTTGGCCGGTTCTTATTTTGAATTTTTCCATCACCTCAAGAGATCATTGTATCTTTAATGACATTCGGCATGTTAATCAAGATGTCAATGAATCTAAATCATTATTTAATGTCTAATTTATATGGATGACATAATGTTTGCCTGTTTGAATTGCTAATTTCTGATAATAACGTGGTCGACTACCATTTTAAGTTGGTAGAAAGTGAACTGTTAATATTGGGGGTTCCGGCAAGCCATTCTGTGAATCAAAATATTACATTCTGGGCACTTGTCGTTGAGCAATTTCTATTCTTCTATCCAATTCTAAATTTCTTTTTTCTGCAATTGGTATATTGTCTTTACCACTGTTGTTCTTGTGTTTAATGGTAATCATTATCAACTTGTCTAGTAATTGATCTCTGATTCCAGTCCTCTCCATTTCCTCAAGTGCTCGTCAAAATTCGTCTTTTCTATATTACCGCCCATGGTTTCAAACTTATACATCATTTCAACAATGCCTTTGTATATTTCCACTTACATAGGTACTACCGTGTTGTTATTTCGTTTATCATTGTAGCCATTAATTTTGACATATAAACTGTACTGACAATTTCATGTAAGTGGGCTACATCAATTGGGTACCCCAGTTGTATTAAAATTTTAATACAACTGGGGTACCCAATTGATGCACCCCACTGCACATCTGGATTGAAATCTGCAGTGCTATTCTGTACAAATCTCACCGTGTACACTTAGGTGATAGCATTGCAGCTCAAGGGATGAACAATGTCGTCAATGGTACACACACAACCACACACACCAAAAAGATATTTCTTTCTTACACGCAAATACCCGCGTCATCTAATAGTGTATTAATAATATTAATATTATTTTATTTTGTATAGTAATTGTCTCAAGTTTGGTCTCACTTGCGTACTTACTCGCATACATACATACTTTATTCACTTGCATACTTCCTACTTACCTACTCAAAAAAGAAATCAGCTGTTTTAGAGTTTTTTTTAATGCCTTATAATATCCTACTCCTAACCCTTACTTCGTATGTTACAATCAGTTGACTTACCTAAACATATGTTTAACTAAGTAATAACTAAGGATTTACGATTATTTGCATAAGTCCTATCATGTTTCTTAGTGTGTTTAAAGTGAAAATTTAAGTGAAGTAGAGAAATCCGGCTTTCGTACGTGATTTAGGGCGTAGTCGTTCGCAGTCTTCACAGTTGAAACTGTCATGGCTTCCGCAAAAATTATGAACATTACTAGCAGAAATGTCACTTTATTGCTTTACGGCACTACTTATTTCTTTTGGTCTGATAGTATTAACATTATTAGTTTTTAAATGATGTAAATAATAGAAATTATAAATATAAATTTTAGATTTGAACTTCAATACACTTCTACCACAAGAATATAATTTTTAGTCTTATGCTTCTACTACTTCGTTTACTTCAGTAGTTAATATTTTTAGTTAAGTTAGGATATTCTGTTGTTATTAGTAAATAAATCAAAACCTATAGGGTACTTGCCGTTGACCTAGAATCATACATAATAATATAATAGGTTGGGGAAAAAGTTTCTTCGCATTTTTTAAGAATATTCAAAACATTTTTTAATATAAATTATTTACATTTACCTAAAGTATGTAGGTACCATTTTGTTCGATAACTTTTTGTCATCTTGTAGGTAGGGACATGATCCCATTCCTATAGAAATTTTGGGACTTCTGATCAAAATACCGCGACAAGTGGTTTTGGCAGTCCTCTCGTGATGTTAACCTGACACTGCCTAAAGAATTCTGAAGAGAACGAAACGGGTGGAAATCTGAAGGTGCAAGGTCAGGACTATACGGCGGATGCATTAACACCTCCCAGCCAAACTCTCTTAATTTTTGCTGAGTGGCTAAAGATGTGTGAGGTCTAGCGTTATCATGATAAAAACCACACCCCTTCTGTTGATTAATTCCGGCCGCTTTCTCTCAACTTCTTGCTTTAATCTCACCAGTTTATCCCAGTAGAGTTCAGAATCGATGGTCCTGCCTGGTGGTAACAGCTCATAATGAATAATGCCCTTCCAATCCCACCACACACACAGCATCACCTTGTTGCGAGTTAACCCGGGTTTCGCCACAGTCTGTGAAGCCTGACCGGCCTCTAACCACGACCTTTTTCGCACGTTCTTGTCGTAGGTGATCCACTTTTCATCACCAGTCATCAGCTTCTTCAAAAATGGTTCGGTTTCATTACGTCGTAATAAAGAATCACAAATGAGTATACGGTTCATTAGATTCATTTCAGTGAGCTCGTGAGGTAACCAAATATCGAGCTTTTTTGTGTACCCAGTTTTTTTCAAATGCGCCAAAACTGTTTTGTAGTCAATTCCCAGTTCTTCAGCTACGTCGTAACTACTAATATGCCGATCTTACTCCACTTTTTCAAAAATGGCATCCATTTTATCCGTAATAGGGCGACCAGAGCGACGTGCATCTTTGACATCAAAATTTCCGGATTGAAAACGTTTAAACCAAATTTGTGCTACTCTCACAGACACTGCACTGGGTCCTTAAACATCGCAAATTTTTTTCGCGGCTTGCGTTGCATTTTTACCTTTTTTGTAGTAAATTTTTAAAATGTATCGAATTTCTTCATTAGATTCACTCATCTTG
Source organism: Cosmia pyralina (assembly GCA_946251885.1). Taxonomy (NCBI): domain Eukaryota; kingdom Metazoa; phylum Arthropoda; class Insecta; order Lepidoptera; family Noctuidae; genus Cosmia; species Cosmia pyralina. Next base: position 10,158,636 of record OX276362.1, on the reverse strand, counting down.
ACAGTACGAAAAACAAATAAAAATCACACATTTTCCTAATTTGAATTTGGAATTATGTTCTTTAAAATTTAAACTTTCAATGATATCAAAACCAGCCAGATACAAATAGTATAGCCAAAGAGATTTTATTTTAAGTTCATACATACTATAATACGAAAAGACTTTTTCCCCAACCTAATATGTTTGGCAAGAAGTGAGGTCTCACAGCACATTAAAGGAAAAAGTCCGAAAATCGTTAAAATTTTAACACTTAAAAAAGAAAAAAAAAATTACTAAGTTGTATTACGGATTTACGGAACTCTTCATTATGCGTGGTCCAACACGCACTTGGCCAGTTTTTATTAATTAATTAGGCATAAGTTGTTATTTATGTACCTACACTGCATACCTAAATCACTTTAATTCAGAATTATAGAGTAGAATAGAATAGAATAGAATCATTTTATTTCGGACACACAATATCCATATAGTGTTAGTAACATACAAAAATAACTTATTGCCTAGTGTTAGTAAACATCAGCCTCCTCACAAACTGCTGCACAATCGGAGAGCCGAGGCTCTCGGCTACAGTTTTCAGGATGCTGTTCCGACTGCCCCTCACTGTCCTCAGTAGCGACGCTGTTTTCTTGCGTATAAGTGCATGGAAGCCGTCGGTGCGGGCTTGCGCAAACATGGCCGACGCACTACAGTAACGAGGCAGCCTCAACAACATCCTGAAAGCATTATTATATTGGACGCGCAGGACATCCAACGATCTCTTAGTGCAATTGACCCATAGACTGCCCGTGTACAGACTTTGGCAATAAGCCTTAAAAAGCGTTACTATAACTTGTTCTGTACATCGCGCAAATCTGCGGGCCAACATTGCTCCGGACCGCTAGAGCCCTGTGCTCCCTCTCAATGTAAAAAAAAACTCAAAACTTTGATACAGCAAGCATCCAAAATCTTTAAGATGGATATGTTCGGATTTCTCTTGTTGCTTTCTGTTTGTTTCTTGTTGTTTCTTGTTGCTATTATTGGTCAACCGTCAAAGGTAAAATATTCAGTGGCCCTTTTTTGAAAATTTATTTTGGTTTTCCAGTTTCTTGCGTAGGTACTTAGTTTTAAAAGGTTTTTCGTTTCCTTTGTATTCAAATCGAAAATAAACCTTTAAAACTCGTCACCTTCAGATAAAAATCTCATTCTCAAAAGACCAAAACAAAAATTTACAAGACAGAAAAAAATAACTTGCACACGGAAATGCATCGGTGTTTACTTCTCAGACACGACAGGTACCGGGAACCAGTTCCTAACAGTACTATCCTGGGTTCGATGCCCGGCCACGCTTGTCACTGACTGCACCGCCAAAAACACTAAGCCAATTAGTGGCTAATACTGGGTTTTAAATTTTGTTGCTATGTGATTGTTGAATTTTGTTTTCTTTAATAATAATAGATCTTTATCTATGAAATTGCCGATTTTTGATACCGGCTAGTTTGAGTTCTTTCATTCTATTTAGAATTCCAAATTCAAATTAATTTTATAATTTTAACATTTAAAAAAAAAATCTGCTGTTCATTCGTTTTCTCGCCGTTCGATTTTTCTTTGAATATCGATGTTTCTGACTCTGTAACCATGGAAAAATCGAAATTACGCGCTATTTTCGAATTCGAGTTCAGTCCAGCACAGTCAGCACGCAGACAAGGTGCCGCAAGTGAACGCACGGTGCGTTTTTGGTTTGATCGCTTCCGTTCTGGAAACTTTGATCTCAACAATGAGCCCCAGGGAAAAATATCAAATCCAACGAGGCGGTCAAAAATTAAATTAAATTAAATTTGCTGGTCAGTATCAGGTTTTATGTTGACATAAATATGATTCGCTACCATAACACATTATTTATTTTTAGAATAAGTAAGGAATAAATAATACAATCATCAATGCATCTCTAAATTAGAGGAGCTAGTGGCTAAGTAATAACAGCCGCACGGTTGGATCCATCAGGTTAAGCTACGCTTGCCGGGGTTGTCCGTGGATGGCTGACCATCTTTACATACCGAGACTCCTCCATGCCTCGGAAAGCACGTTAAGCCGTTGGTCCCGGCTGTCATTCGTGGATCTTTGACAGTCGTTACGGGTCGTCAGAAGCCCGAAAGTCTGACAACCAGTCTTACCAAGGGGTATTGTATCACCCAATTACTGGGTTGTGGAGGTCAGATAGGCAGTCGCTCAATGTAAAATACTGGTATTCAGCTGCATCCGGTTAGACTTGAAGCCGACCCCAACATAGTTGGGAAAAGGCTAGGCAGATAGGCAGATTGAATGCATCTCTTAAATTCAAATTAACCTACTTATCTAATTACTTTTTCATGAAGTCATGACATTTGCGGTCAATTCAAATTTAAAAGATGTAATTAGTTATTAACTGACTTCAAAAAAGGAGGTTACTCAATTCGACCGTATATATATATTTTTTAATTACCTACCTATTATAGTTCTGTAAGTTTTTATGGTCGTGAATCATATTTTGGTTAAGACAACCTGACACTGACCTGCAAATTACAAAAAACTTAACAAAATTTGAATTTTGCGGGCTACGGTAGAATAAAAAATGTTAACAGCTACTAATTCTTCCTACACGAGAGTAATTAACTAGTAGACACAAAATTAAATCAATTAAGTAAAAACAAGGCAATTCCTGTACAAACCTCATGTCGGTTGTTAACTCATTATTATCTATGATTAAACATAAAACCTTTATCCGCGGGAAAAAATATTATAATTGATGAAAATAAGTTAGATAATAACATATCCACGAATAGGTCTTAAGTCTTGTTCACACCGTACGGAAAGAGGCGGCATGATTATTGTCCTCCAGGGCCTATGGTCGGACTTTTACCTAAAGCTACAGTAAAATGACACTTCTACTGTAATTCCTGCTGTCATTTCGTTATAGAATAGGAACATTTTGTAACGAAATGACAGCTATGAAGTGTCATTTTGATGCAGCTAATTAGAAGCCCGACTATAGACAAATGGCATTCGCTGCGGAGCGATTCTATTTCTACAAGATCGCTATAATAAAAAAAATAAAAAAAAAATAAAAAATCGATAAAGCTTCAAAGTGACATTGACATGATCACGTGACGTTTCGATAGCTTATGTCAACCCCATACATTTTCTGGCTTTTCTACTAGCGTCATCGCTAATCGAATGTTAAAGTAAAAGGCAAATTGGGCGGAAATAAGAAACTGACAGAGTCAATTACTTCCACATGCGAAAAAAAGAGAGCGCAACAATGCGCTGGAACCAAAATAAAAGCGTCAAACCAAATAACAATTGTTTAAAAGTAAATTATTAAGTTACGTATGTATCTATCAAAAATATGTATTTTCAGCCAGAGTTTTCAATACTTACGCACATTTTGAATGTAATTTTGTAATGAAATTACTTAGGATTTTAGAATTAGAGAAGAAAATATAAAAAAAAAAATACAATCGAATGGAGAACCTCCTCCTTTTTTTGAAGTCGGTTAAAAATTAGAGGACTGCCTACCGGTATTAGATGTTAATCTTCGAGGAAATTTAACCCAATTGCGTTTTCCTTCAGTTAGAGTATTAATTAATCAAATAGTCAATAAACAATATATATCCAAAAGTTAAATCCCTAAATGCTTTAGTAGGAAATAAACAGTTACGAAAAAGCCCCTAATTCTCAAACTCAAACTCAAAGCATTTATTTCAAATAAACCAATTACAGGCACTTTTGAATTGTCAATGCTTCGGTCAGTCAGAAAGATGAAGCTAGTTGACTAAACATGACGCATGGATCAGCACCAATTAGCTCAACCATTTTGAAGGGAACTTAATGATCCAACACACACGCCACCACCAGCGAGACATTTGAGTGAGCATGACATGCTCTCAACCGCCAGGGCACACTCAAGTCAGTGAAAGACGTACCCAGTAAAAGGTAGCTTAATAGTAGCTACATAGTGCTCACACATGTGCTATGCAATTATAAGAGACTATATTATAGAGACTATACTATATATTATAAGATACTAAGAGATTGAATTTAAACAATGCAAAGAAAGTTTTCTCTCATCTTAATTTATTTTGGAAGGCCAGTTTCCATTGGCTGTTGAGAAATCATTCCACCAATCACAGCAAATTAGCGCGCTTGACAATTTGTCACATTAATTTGCGATAATTTTCGTTCGTGAAACTGGCCCTTGAACGATCAAACGTTTTCGCAATCTATGAGCATCCATTATTGGCTCCAGACAGGCGCAACGCGACTCCTGTAGAACATTTGTAATGAAGTTTTCATGGATATTGTTGTTGTGTCGAGTACCGCATACCTGTCTGCAAGCCTTAAAGTGACTTTAATTTATAACTATAGAAGCTGTTAATTTGACAGTCGTTACGGGTCGTCAGAAGCCCGAAAGTCTGACAACCAGTGTTACCAAGGAGTATCGTATTAGCCAGTAGGTAACTGGGTTGTGGGGTCTGCAGTCAGATAGGCAGTTGCTCCATTTAAAATACTGGTATTCAGCTGCATCCAGTTAGACTGGAAGCCGACCCTAACATATTTAGGAAAAGGCTACGCAGATGATGATAGAAGCTGTTAATCTATATAAATAAAAAGAGAAGTCCTGACTGACTGATTGACTGACTCATCAACGTCCAGCCCAAACCCTTGGACCTAGAAAGCTGAAATTTTGCACTGAGGAACCCTTTATAATGTAGATAAGGAATAAAGAAGGAATTCCCGGTAGTATGTTCCCGTGGGATATTTTCCGACATCCACGCGGGCGAAGCCGCGGGCATTAGCTAGTTATTTAAATTTCCAAGATACTATTTACATAATTTAAAAAGCTACCGGTCTTATAATAATAATATGTACAAGTATATTAAAAAGGAGGGGAAATAATCACACAACATCAAAAAATTCGTCCGCATCGCTGTCAACGGGAAAAGTGCCCAAAAGGCTGGCAGCATTGCCACGTTGTATGGCAAAATCTTTCGGATTGTGAAAGAGTGTTTTACGCCAACTATTATGTATTCTATGGTTACGCTTATGGGGTGCTGGTTCTCTTGCCTGGGATTGACTTGAGATTATTATAAAAAACACTTTACGAATTTATTTGCTGCCCAATCTGTAGTCACCTTAAAAGTTGCACCGTGAGGCCGTCAACATTTTTTAGGATAAATCTATTCAGTTTTACTAACAGAATAAACATTGATTCGACAGAATATTGTCGATATTATGTCCGCCATCATAACCAAGGTTATATTTGAAGCCTATAGATAATTGGTAGGCTATTTCTGGTTTTTAAAGGGTGAATAAAAAATTGGAATGTTTGTTGCTACTTAGATGGGCTTATAAGATTTAATTTAAGATGATGTGTTTGGTTGGTCATACCTTTGGTCATACCGAGATGACGAATAATAGAGAAGTATGGAAAAAAAGGACATGTTGCGCCGACCCCAAATAGATTGGGATAAGGGCAGGAGAATGATGTGTTTGGTTGGTCATCGTCAATTTTGAATTTGACTTTGGTCATTGAACTTGCTTTTTCAATTTTATTTTTCACTGCCTGTTCAGTGCGAGTTTTTATACTTACTCGATCACGTTTTAAACGTAAACTTCAATTTGTACTGAAACTGAATAAGCGCCGTTTGGTGACTATAATGGACTATAAGACGAGCTCGTAGCTAAGTAATAAAAGCCGCACGGGTCGATCCGTCAGGTTAAGCTACGCTTGCCGGGGTCGGTCCGTGGATGGGTGACCATCTTTACATACCGAGGCTCCTCCGTGCCTCGGAAAGCACGTTAAGCCGTTGGTCCCGGCTGTCATCCGTGGATCTTTGACAGTCGTTACGGGTCGTCAGAAGCCCGAAAGTCTGAGGGCCTGTCTTACCAAGGGGTATCGTATTACGCAGTTACTGGGTTGTGGAGGTCAGATAGGCAGTCGCTCCATGTAAAACACTGGTATTCAGCTGCATCCGGTTAGACTGGAAGCCGACCTCAAGATACTTGGGAAAAGGCTAGGCAGATTGACTAGGCTGCCTACACGCAGGATAGATAATTACGCCTAAAAATTAAAAAAAAGAATGATTAAATCATGTCTTTAATTTTCTTCTTTTCAAATTGTTATCCATTGTGATAGCAACTATTTATGTTGCGCTTTGTATTAAAATTTAATAATTATTGCATTCGAAGCTGATATGAATTTACAGTTTCCATGGACTTTCATTTTATTTTTGAAGTGAAGACATCTTTGTTCTCTTTCTGAACAGTGAACGAAACAGAGGGCCTCTAGACCATAGAGTATAGTAGGTAATAAAGATTGAAAAGCCAAAAAAGAAAATAAAATGTCACGTGATCATGTCAATGTCACTTTGAAGCTGTAGCGATTATACTTAGAAATTTCGAAAAATTCCGAAGCGAAAGCATTTTCTAGGCTCTAGGTCGTAGGTCCTCTGAACCGTCAAGCTCGGGTCGGTGACGCTGAATCGGGTATTCTCGGCTCCAGTCGGTCGGTCACGTTGAATAGCGCATACTCGGCGCTGAATCGCTTATACTCGGCTCCAATCATTTATGTTTGCACTCAGCACTAAATCTTTTATTAACAATATTCTCTGTATATTTCAGTTCGACGATTTCGTGATATCGCTGCAAGTGGACCCTCACTCGCCTCTCTTCAGGCTTGTGACAGACGGACAACCTCCTTTAAGGTATGTTGGAATTATTTTTACCACTTATTATGCAGGTAATATTGTGGGGAAACGTTGACCCATGTAGGAATGATGATATTATAATCTTAAACAGTACTTTAACGGAGTGTAGTACTCATGAAAATAAACAACTTTTACCATGGAACTAACTACAGAACAGATAACCAAGACCTAGAATTTGAAAAAAAAAACGTCGAGAGGTGTCGTGGCTCGTGGGACACAAAGTTCCTTTCGCTGTAACATACAGGATGAAATTTTAATAGTTTTTATCCTCTTAAGGGGTCATTGTAGTCATCATTATGAACAACTTTTATTAACGGACCAAACCTGAAATCGCGAAAAAAAAATCAGCTACTCCCCTACATTTTGACGAGTTTGATGCAGGTAGGTAATAAATGTACGAACAGCTGATTTTGTTTTCGCGATTTCAGGTTTGGTCCCACAGTAAAAGTTATTCATACTGATGAGTACAATACCCTTTAAGATAATAAAAACTATTAAAATATCTTCCTGTATAATCTCAAGTTTCAAGACGCAATGGAACAAAAACACTTTAAACATTCCTTTTTGATTTCCAAGTAAGACGTAATTTTTTTTTTTTAATTACAGGCGTGATGTTATAATGTACAAACAACAGCACATCAGAATATACCAAACTGTCAAATTTCCCCAAATGATTTTAAACCTTAAAATATTTATGGTTAAGTTCAAAATCAAACGAGAACAGTCAACCCATACTAAGTATAAATATTTTTGCCCATTGCCCGCTGTACTACATTAAAATTCACTTACATTCAGCACAATAATATCTGGGCCAGGTTACGAGTTACGACAAAAATTGTTTGAAAGCGGCCAAACTCGATGCCAATCTGTCCACATCCGGTAAACATAATAAGAACTGTAGAATACACTGTTTTCATTATACACTTTCATCCGTCACGATTTTAGGCCGATACGTGATTTCTAAAGCTTTGAATCATACGTCACATCACGGATGTTTTCCCCGAAGGGTTGGGCAGAGATAGTACACCCACACTTCGCCAGTTATAGTACAAGTCCCATATGTAATAGGGGGCGAGCCTGTTGCCATCAACCGGGCACATATCTAGACTCCGGACGGCTGCTGAGATATTCATGATGGAAGTACCCAATAACACTTTGCCCGACCCGGGAATCGAACCCAGGACCTCATGCTCAGCAGTAGCGCTTGCGACCACTAGACCAACGAGATCATTGTGTACTATTATTACCTATAAACCAGAAGTTGTGTAACGTGTCAATTTTTTATTCATGATTTTTGAAGCCTGTGTGACAGTTGGTTTTCATTTCTGATTCAACTTTGCTAGCGAAGCAGACTAATCAGTCAGCTTCGCTAGCAAAGTTGGCAATCGCCCAGCCATCCTATTCTGTAAAATGTCACAGAGAAGTTAGGTGACGTGAGCTGTCAATAATGACAGCTCACTTCACCTAAGTTTTCACAATGAGATTTTTACAGAATAGATAGGTCTTAACGGAAGCAGCAGTGCTATTCTGTAAACATCTCACCGTGATAACTCAGGTGAAGTGAGCGTGAAGTGAGCCGTCATTCCACATAATGCTAGGGGTTGACGCTATTGACAGCTCACTTTAAGATCACTTCACTTATGTTTTCACGGTAAGATATTTACAGAATAGCACTACAGCACTCATGGAAGCTTTTCTAACAGATACCAGACTTAAAATCTTCTAAACTTGCATTAAGGCGCAGATAAATGCCAATGGCCTTGAGTGGTTAGAGTGCGTGTTCTGTGTTGAGCTCACGCAACGCGTCGTACGTCTAGCCTATAGATATAAGAAATATTTCTATGGTCCAGCCAGTAATAGGACTCGCCCATCAAGGAGCGCTGTCCCAAATTAGAAGCATTATTAATTTATTATACAGCAAACACTAGGTATTTTATAATAAAACACGTATACTAAAAAATAAATAATTAAATTATCTTTAAAATGGTTAAGATTTCATAAAAATACGCTTGATAGTTTTTGCGTGATTCTCATTTTTTTATCCGCATTAGACATAGCTTTACAAATAAATTACACTATAGTATAAACATAATCTAAAATATTCACAGATGAGGTTATTGAAAACATGTTCTAATTAAACATAAATATATTTTCCAAATCATTAGCACTACTGGTTTAGACGTGATCTTCAGTTTAAAATCATTAAAAGTCGGTTATCGTCACCTCAATTCCCGTATCGTCCCTACAACGTAAACGCACCAAAAGTACTCATACATTATTTAGTTTCCCCAAACACAGACAAAACGGTTTCCGTATACCGTTCAGAGGTCAGGAGTGATGGCTTCAGCATAATTATACGTAATAATATATGATAATAATCACTATCAGTAACATCAGTATGGAAAAAATTGTATTGATGGTTGGTGATTTGTAGAGAAAAGAATGTGGCTTTGAATTTTTCTTTCTATGGGATTTTTTTATGTTGTTTGCTTTGACGTATTTATTATTTAACAGCCTTTATTGTCGATATAACGTGTTATTGTGAAGATAGGCTAAATAATATCTTTCACAAATACATAAATAATTTAATTTTAATAACAAAATATTTTAATGTAAACAAGCGAGACGCCTCACTCGCACATAACCTTTCAGTATTAAGATTAAGCGATGTGTGATTAATCAAAACTATGTACTTAATGTTTTTTTTGAAATAAAGAGTTTTTAATTTTAAATTTTTTTTTTTTTTGATCATCATCTTCGTAGCCTTTTCCCAACTATGTTGGTGTCGGCTTCCAGTCTAACCGGATGCAGCTGAATACCAGTATTTTACATGGAGCGACTGCCTACCGGACCTCCACAACTCAGCTACTGGGTAATACGATACCCCTTGGTAAGACTGGTTGTCAGACTTTCGGCCTTCTGACGACCCGTAACGACTGTCAAAGATCCACGAATGACAGCCGGGACCAACGGCTTAACGTGCTTTCCGAGGCACGCAGGAGCCTCGGTATGTAAAGATGGTCACCCATCCACGGAAAGACCCCGGCAAGCGCAGCTTAATCTGATGGATCGACCCGTGCGGCTGTTATTTAAATAAATTTTAAGCTAACATTGTGGTGAATTAGTCCGTAGAATAAAATGATCCGATTGGGTACATCTTCCGTCCACACGAGGCACAATGACAGCCGAGCTCACATTCCACATATCAACAACACTGCAGTGCAAAGGTTTATCTACTATCCTTCTAATCTTCAAAAGTAACCATGTTCTCTTTTCCTCCACAGACAATGCCTGCACCCCGAAGCCTGCAGCAAGGACCTCTCTCTACCGACGTACTACGCGCGCTTCCACGATATTCGCAAGGAGTATGTGCGTGCGTACACGCTGCGTGCCGTCGCGGGCGCACGCACGGTGCCCCCACCACCGCCGCCGCCTGACCATCCTGGTTCGCTGCTGGATATGCTCAACTGTATCCTTTTTTAATGGAATTGTAGATTATAATCAGCCCATAATCTTCCTATTGCTGGGAACATAGAAATATGTTGGAAATCTGGTCCAGAGTCCACTTCTGGAGTCTCTGGAAGTGATCACACGCAGTGCGGGTTGGTGGATGTTATTTATCATCTTTTAACAACCATCGATATCGAATGACTGTCGCTTAAAACCTTGAGAAAAAACGCCTGTATTTAAAATAAGTGCAACTCATATTATGTCCACATAATGCTATTAGAAACCCACCTCTAGACGGAAATCTAACCCGCAGAACTGCTGTAATTATCACACACTCATTAGCTTATTGTGACAGTTTTAATATGTAGTTAGAGAAAAATACACTACTATTATAGAATATCACGGTTTACTTCAATCTCACTTATTAACGTCAAGGAAATGAGTTGTGTAGCACTTATCTGATGGGTTGACCACCAGCTGTTGCTTGACACGCACTTTGACAGATCTAAATATTATTATCTGTGGTGTTGATGTCAAACTACCGGTTGTTCCGTGATCGGCCGATAAAAGCAATGATTTAATATCCCCTCACACGAGCGCGGTGTGAATCTCATTTTACCTAAAATTGTACGTGGTATGAGTTCTATACCAAGAAAATATTTTTTTATTATTACTTAATAGTGATGGAACAACGTTAATAATAAAAAAATATTTTCTTGGTATAGAACTCATACCACGTACAATATTAGGTAAAATGACTCACGGACCCGATTCACACCGCGCTCGTGTGAGGGGCAGATCTTACATGTGAAAATATTGACCAAGATCTTAGGTTTCAATCAAATTCATATATTCTTGTAATATCCAGGGGTTCCGTATCCGAAGAGTGCAAGCGGGAGTACGGGACCCTACTACAGCCTGTCTGATTGTCAGAGGGCTGCTGTAGGCTTAGACTCGTTTTAGCACTAGTGGATTTCCACCCCCCACGTCCCTCTGTAGTATCCCCCTTTCATTAAATCATTATCTCGGACTATCGCAGCTCACTGCTGGACATAACTAAGCCTCTCCGAAGTTGTGCAGCAATACCCGGACTCCGCATTCTGCATCCAGTCTATCCCAGCCACAGAACAGATATCTTTTCTGTGATCCCAGCCACCGTTTTAAGGTCGTTGGTCCATCTAGCTGGGGAGCGTCCTACGCTACGCTTACCGATACACGGCTAGCCAGAGGCGGATTTGCCCTAAGGCACATTAGGCCCGGGCCTAGGGCGGCCAATCTGACAAAAAACTGATGTAACAAGAAATAACTGAAAGTACCTAAATATTCTAAAGACTCGCGTACTGGCGGGCCGCACTGCACCGCATTCGTATAAAAATAATCTTACTAAATCACTCGTATATACAGGGTTACTGGTTATTGACCAATATCCTCTTAAGGGGTCACTGTACTCATCATTATGAACAACTTTTACTATGGAACCAAACCTGAAATCGCGAAAAAAAAATCAGTAATTCGATTTCGATAGAAGATGGCAATGCAGTAAATTCATTATGCAGTCTATAAGATGGGTTCTGAGAAAGGGGCGGCTGGTACCTATTTTTACTACATGACCTGGGGCCTAGGGCGGCCAAGACTGCAAATCCGCCTCTGCGGCTAGCTCCGGTAGCCCCTTTTATTCTAAGCCTTTTCTAGCAGCAATTCTGCTGTAAACAGTAAAATAAATGGTTGGAAAGATTATAATGTATCCTAAATTCCCGTGCCGACACGAAAGAATAAGAGAAATTACTGTTGAAGCACTAATTTTCAGATGGGTGAAGCCATGTAAAGCCGAAAATATTTTAATTAGGGATGGGCCGAAATTTGTTTCACATCCATGTGATGCCACGTAAAGCCATTATATATATTTTAATTAGAGATGGGCCGAAATTCGTTACACATTCGGTTTAACCGAACTTCTGCGGTTCAACAGCCGAACATTCGATCCAAGAAAATATTAAAATAACTCAACGGTTTTGGCTAAAATATTAAAAGCAAAATACCTGAAAATTCCCTATCTTTCAACAATGAAACCTTAACAATATTGTGTACAGATTTAGGAATAAGTCCGTACAGCGGTGACAACTTCTACGCAGCGGAGGTGAAAGACATGGCCAGCATTATACAAAGGATAATCACTGATGGTAAGGGAACTTCTATATTTGTTCATGCTTTCATAAAGTAAATATCATCCGTTATTTGTATCTCATTGTAAGCTGCATCACTTCAAAATGTGGCTCTGTCTCGCATAGGGTCGCAGCATCATGCTAATCGAAGGCCGTTTTTTTGCGTGGATGTGACGCATATTTTCCCCCAACTTGTTATTTTTTGTGTTTTTGTACTTTCTTTGTGTCATGTTTATCGCAAAATTTTCTTTCCATCATGGTCATTATTAAGAAAAGAGACGTTCACAGCTGGATATGGCTTCTAACCAGCTGTGGACGTTTTTTTTTCTTAAAGACACCATCGTTAAAGACCAGCCTGTGGTAATACTTATGTTTGATGGTCTGCACGACACCCTCAATTTTGACCACACGTTTCTGTTTGTCGTTTTTTCTACACCCTGTAAGTGTACCGTGTATCAGAAAGGTGTGTATCTGAACAACCCGTGATGGTCCTATGGCTATGGGTTTCTCCATGGGAAAATGCGAAAACAATATCAATTGTCCCATACTAAACTTCAATACTTACTAGACACAAATGTATGGGACGGCACACCAGTCCTTTCGGTTAGGTACTGCAGTTTAACAAGTAAATAAATATATTTGTTTTATTTTCCAGGTTTCCGGTTAGAGTTACCAGAGACCGTGGACTTAGTTTTAGAGACTGGTATTTGGTAAGTGTCACATTACACTCGTATTTATATAAATTAATTTTATCTAAACTTAATAAAAGAGAGAAAAGATTTTATTTTTTGTATGTTTGTTTGTTACGGTTTCAGGGTTAAACGGCTGAGCCGATTTTAATTAACTTTGTTGTAGGGATACTTTCAACCCTGGGGAAGGACGTAGGCTACTTTTTATCGACTTACCACGTGGTTGAAGCCGCGGGCGGAAGCTAGTTTAAAATAATTTTAAGTAGGTACGGTATTTCGTGTAACTTGGCTTACATTATGTACACTTCCGTGAGTAAAAGTAACAGACCAAAGAACCTCTAATTATCTGTGTGTCTTCAATTTCAAACAAATGCAATTTCACACACTGAACTGTATTTCATAATAAAAAGAGTACTTGACAACGACGATGCGCAATTCGCAAGCTCCTGTTTCGGGCGCCTTATAAACTTGCGCTGCAATGTGTTGCTCATTTAAATTCCATAGGAGTTTCAGGCGTTTTAACTCAGTTAAAATAAATATTAATTTCTCAGTAAGGGCTAATTTGACAAAATATCTTTTATCCGTGGAATAAAATTGACGACTGACAGTTTTTGTATGGAGAAACAGTTATAAATTCAAATTTTTTTCGAAGGTATGACAAACTGGGTTTAAAAGTTTGGTTCAATTCACCCTATGTGAACTATTTTTAATTCTGAAGACTAAGTATTGAAGTTCTTAAACCATAAAAATCGAGACCATGATTACATTAGGTAAGTACGTACGTACGTTGTACGTTGTTGTGTGTTGTTGTTGTTGTTGTTGTACGTTGTACGTTTTAATTGGCCATTTATAAATTGATAGTATTAAACACTATCATCATCATCATTTCTGCCCGGAATCACCCACTGCTGGGTATAACAGGCCTCTCCCATTTTCAACCGGTTCCGTGCGAACCTCATCCAGGTGATTCCCGCAACTTTGACGATATCATCAACCTAGTTTGCCACCATTCGGTCACAGCTTTAGTCCATCGGCCATCTTCGCGTCAAACCAGATGTCCTGCCCAATTCTACTCGAGGCGCATCGCCCTGTCTACCACGCGGCGACATCGCCGTCTCGTAGACTTTCGACCGACGACGGGTGGCAGTAGGGTTATGCCAAGCATGGCTCGCTCCAAGGCCCTTTGTGCTACTCGTATGCGGTGGATATAGTCTCCTTTGTGAGCGTCCATGTCTCGGCACCGTACCTAGGTCACTGTTGTCTGGACACATTGATTGAAAAGGCGGGTTGTACACTGCGGCGGCGCGGCTACACTCTGTATTAGTAGGTACTGTGAGAGCTCGAACCTCACAGTAGGAGATTTACTGAATTACTAATAAAACGAGAGGGACTCTAGTTATATGGAGCTGATGCTCTCTGTATTTTAAGCTTCAAATAAATTATAATTCACACTCCTTAACTAAATTGGTTCGACGCGGAGCCCTCATCAGATTCTATCTGTCATCCTATCAAGAAAACGACAATCGTTTTCTTGTTAGAATACATTCCATATTTGAATGATTGAATGTCAGCCAGTATAATATTGTCGAGGCTTGATCAAACATCAAACCTCTACAGTTCTTATTTACGAGTAGAACTCTGTAATTACCTACTAGTATTTGTAATGTAATTAAATTACTTAGGTATTAAGTAATTAACTTGTGCACACTGTACCTACATTGTAATATTGATTATCATCATCACAACAGACGGTGTGCTGGCTTGGATAGTGATAAGGGAAAATATAACTTGTTACCTGATCGTAAAACTAATTAGTTTACACATTCATTAGAAACACTTGTGTTGCTCACACACATTCTCAATTCAGATTCCTATATTCCTTACCATTCATTTCCATTGTCACAACAACCTGATATTTATCTACCATATTGCTAATGCTGAGACCTAATCAATTATTACCAACTTAGGTTTAGGTACCCACTTTCAAGTAACTTAGATAGGTAGGTACCTATTTCATAATTAATTCCTGAAATTGGATTTATGATAGAAAATTCATCATAAATTCATGGTGATACATATTCGAATCATTGTCTCTATGACAATTCCCGTTACACTCCTACCAACTTATCTGTGAAATGGCGAAAATTGGAACTACGGCCGTCATGTTGCAATGTAATTCAATAGTGCCGACGCATGTCATTCGATTGTGTCGACGCATCGCCGCTGCCGTCCTCTTTCAGTTCACAGATAAGTTGGTAGGACTGTATGTTGACTTTTGAGTTTTATTCCTTCCTTCTCACGTCAAGAACATGATTTATCCTCTGTATACAACTTTGACGGCCACTAAAGTGACTTTCTAATTAGTAATCTCGCTCATTCCCCAGCTCATTACCGAACGAAAGAAAATACACACACACATATAGGTACACACAATTAAAAAAAACTTGGTTACAATAACTTCTTCATCGCAAATAAATATTTCATCAATTCTGACGTCACCAATCATGAAACAATCACTGAATTTTTTGAGGTTGACGAGTAGGGTGAACTCATCTAATTTCGTTATAAAACATAATATGTAATAAAACTTCGATACTTTAGTAAAATCTTCGTTTTTATTTCAATTTGGAACATAAAGCAGTCTTTCTTTTACAATAAGTAATTAGGACAGTAAACTTACTTAGGACTACTATTTTAAGACTTATAGCTAATAATCGAAACCTTTGTTAACTTAACGAAACATACTATCACGAAATTAGGACTATCACTTATTTGCGTGAGTGTACTATAAGATCAATTTACAGTGACAAGATGCTAAGCGAAGTCTCTTTACTAAGCGGAATACAAACTTGCTATTGCTGTTGCTCAGGGCCTCATTGGTCAACGCCGCCGCCGATCTCATTCGTGGATCGTGACAGTCGTTAGGCCTCTGCCCCGAATTTCGCGGGCAGCGGGGCGGCAGTGGCGGCGGCGCGTCTCGCATTGTCCCGCCCCGCTTCCGCGCCGCTGTTTTCGAGGTCCGGTCCATTTGTTTTTACGCATAAAATCCGGCCGCTCCCGCGCCGCCGCCGCTGCCGCACCGCTGCCCGCAAAATTCGAGGCAGAGGCCTTACGGATGTTCAGAACCCCGAAAGTTGGAAAGCCAAGTCTTACTAGGCGTACCATAATATAGAAATATTATATCTATGAGGCGTACCTATCGTGTTAACCCGTTATTGGGTTGTGGAGGTCAGATAGGAAGTCGCTCCGTGTAACGTACTGAAAGCTACACAAACATATAGCCACACCCATACACATATATACATGTAGCTTATCTGAAAGCTGCGTCCGGTTAGACTGAATAATTAGGAAATGGCTTGACAGATGATGCATGTCACTGTTGAAACATGGACCCGTGAACCCATTATAAACTTAGCAACACTGGACTTGTGTTCGCTGCATGAACGCCGATACTTCGATTGAATCGACTTTAAACATTGGATGGTGACCCATCCCACCTTATCATATCAGGAGAGAAACTACAGCTGCGTGTTCAGCTGTTTAAATTGTAAAGGCGATAATAGACGGTTCAACCAGATTGATACACTTAGAAATAACAGATGTTAACCACTGAAACGACCATTGCATGAAAGTGAGCCCGAACGAAAACCCAGGATTGTCCGAGTGCAAGAAAGTGAGCTTGAACGAACAATGACAGCGCGCGCGTTACTTTTTTATTTTTTGTAATTTTGTGTGTGGGCCCACCCTTTGCGTTCTAGGTTCTTTAGAAAGGTGGATAGGTACGGTATATTTTTGCCAAAAGCCGTGAGGCTGTATCGGCATTACGAACAAAGTTGTCTGTGGTTGAAAATCAGTTTGCGGAACAAGAGGCGCGCGCGGGGGGCGTTGGTTTACCGAGATTATTGTTCGTATTTCAAATGGACGAACAAAGGTAAATATTATGATGTCATTTGATTATTTGACACATGGGCAATATTTTAGGCAAAAAAAAATAGGGTTATCGCTTTAGATTTTGAAATAATATTTTAATTGTTTTTTATTGGCGGTAATATAAACAAACTGTATTTTTTTTATTGAAAAAAAAAACAAGTAAGTAATCTATTGTTCTAAATCAAAATTCGTAATCTAGCCTAGTCTATCCACTTTAGGAAACAGTCATTCGTTGAATGACCATTGATACAAATTTCTTGTGTACAAGCCGTGTATAAGTGGCTAAGCGCCCCGTCGCGCGCCGACAAAAAGTCTCATATTTCTCAAGGACCGTCATATTTCTCAAGGACGTAAGGAATGAAAAGGAAATAAATAATAACGTGACGTCTGAAAGGGGAGAATGGCAAGGGAAACCATCTTCAGTAACATGACATTCTATCAGCGACCCTGTATCCTATGTATCCAGCTGTGAGCTTATCCTGTTGAAAGTCGTTGTAAAAATGGGAAACACTTTGAAAGCAATAAAATTGTCACTTTTCTAGGCCCTAAACAGGAAAATTATTGTGACAAGGGACTAGCTACATTTTGTTCAGCTCAATTCCGCATATGTAAAGAAAGAAAGAAGAAAGAAAATACGTTTATTTGCGGTAAACATGACGCAAAGGACAACAAAATAAAATAAGAATGTAAAAAGCAAGTTTAGGGGAAAATATGCGTCACATCTACGCAAAATAGTTTACTATGTCCATAGAAAAAAAAACAGTTTTGTATGGAACGACGCGAACAGCTGAACGAGTCCGTTCAGTTTTCCGAGCTGAAGGACGCGTACGCATCTCCACACAAAACTTTTTATTTTTCTGAGCTGAATAAGTGTAGTTGTAGTTAGTAGCTAAGAGCTAATTTGACCAAAGATGGATATCTTTTATCCGTGGAATAAAATTGACGACTGACAGTTTTTGTATGGAGAAACTATCAAAAATTCAAAATTTATTCGAAGGGGAAGACATACTGGGTATAAATTTAATGTTTGGACGAATTCACATTCATCCTAAGGCGATGAAAGCAAGTTTGGTTGAATACAATTTGGTTGCTTCATCCAAAATTAAAAAGCATAATTCGTGTATTACCTACCTTTACTGTATCATCTCACTTAGACACCGCCGATCCACAAGGTTGCTAGAGGACGGACGGTCGACTGATAAGAGATGAACTTTAAGCTGTGTTGCATTATGATAGCACGATTCAGATAGACGGACGGACGGTTTATTGTTAGTAGCGAAGTCTGGATTTATGTCACGATGTCTCACGCCTTCTTCCCTTTTTCGGGGGCAGGCAGAAACTACAAAACGCCACCTGCTACGATCCTTTACATACTCCTTTTGGTTTGTTTACGTTCATACATCTGGTAACTGTCTGATTTAATCGACATTAAAAACCGACTTCAAAACCTAAAACGTATGAAATAAATTTCATAAAAAACTTGAATCTGTTCTGAAGTCGGTGCCAAGCTAAGGTGCATTGAATAATGCCGGAGTTTATGCATATTATATCTTCGTACATAAAAATAATTACCTAATTTAGTATACAAAAACCTTCCTGAATTTGTGTAGATCACGTTAGTGAAAGAATCATCTAAATTAGTTCATTAGTTTTTGAGCAAATCGCGGACATACAAACATACATACATACATACGGGTCGAATACAAAAGCTACTTTTTTGAAGTAGATTTAAAAAAGCATCATTTTCTTTATCCTGTTGAGGATACAGGTGTTTATCCTTACTCTTGCTTAGAGCTCTTTTTTAGCAAGACAGATAAATCATTTAAAAGTATGTAGGAAATGGAAAAACCTATGGAAACAATATTTATAAATTTTTCGTGTGTGAGTTTATTCCTGATAAAGCGCTTTTTTGTGTACCTACCTACCTATGTAGTGAAAATAGTTGTTCTTTACTATAACTTCTTGCAAGGACATTAGATATGTGCTTTGAAAAGGTAAGCAAAAATCCTTAAGCCGACGTTCGCACGGACGTAAAAATATCGCGGCGATTTTTTTTCACGCATTGGATTTTCAACGCTCTGCTTAGCGCCGAGAGTTATAAATCTAACAGTGTGTTTTTCGACGCGCTGGGATGCACTCTATAATATTGTTGTAAGGTTGGATTCTCGAAGCTCGGCTCAGCACCGAGAGTTGAAAATCCAGTGCGCGATAAAATCCCGCCGCGATATTCTTACGTCCGTGCGAACGTCGGCTAACAGGCAGGCAATTTTTAAGATCACTTTAATATTTTCTGTGATAACAACTAAAAATGTCTTTCACGACTTCATACCCGCTCACACGGCAGGTACGCCCGCTTAAAAAACTAGTCAAGTCCGCGTTCGTGTGAGCGGCTATTACAAAATCAAATTAGGTAAGGTCAGAGGTCAGTCAATCCGCACTAGATGCAAAAGTTTAAATACATGAGCGATGGGTGCACGATTACTTCATAAATAAGCGGTCCTAAGCAGGGATCACAACTAAGAAATCAATAAATCAATCCAGTTAATACTAAACCATAAATAATAACAGATATGTGGTAGGTACTTGTAGGTCATCAATTACAGATAAAATGGATCAGCTACTGATCATCCCGTATACTTAGTACTTAAAAAAAGAAAGAAAAACGTTTATTTGGACACACTTCGTGAAACACAAAAACAAAAAAAAAAATGTTTTATAACAATAGTGTTTGCCTCACGGCTGCGCCAAAACGGTGCATTTCAGCATTAATGCCAGACAGATGAATACTTCAGGAAATACTTTGCATAATACTCTACGCTACGACATTAAAAACAATTCCTGTTCACAGCATGAATTATGAATAATTATCGACTATCGGTACTGTACATTGCAGTTGAATACCAGTATTTTACATGGAGCGACTGCCTTCTGACCTCCACAACCCAGTTACTGGGTAATAATGATACCCCTTGGTAAGACTGGTTGTCAGATTTTCGGGCTTCTGACGACCCGTAACGACTGTCAAAGATAATCGAATTACTTAGCCGGGGTTTCCGAAGCACGGAGGAGTCTCAGTATGTGAAGATGGTCACCCATCCACGGATCCTCGGCAATCGTAGCTTAACCTGATCGATCGACCCGTGCAGCTGTTATTAGTTAGCCACGAGCTCAGATGATCACGAGAGATCAGATGGTCACTCCGTGTACAATACTTCCTAACGTCGTAAACTAAAATGATCTACTACTCTTGTCAGTCTGCCTAGCCTTTTCCCAACTATGTTGGTGTTGGCTTCCAATCTAACCGGATGCAGCTGAATACCAGTATTTTACATGGAGCGACTGCCTATCTGACCTCCGCAACCCAGTTACTGGGTAATACGATACCCCTTGGTAAGGCTGGTTGTCAGACTTTCGGGCTTCTGACGACCCGTAACGACTGTCAAAGATCCACGAATGACAGCCGGGACCAACAGCTTAACGTGCTTTCCGAGGCACGGAGGAGTCTCGGTATGTAGAGATGGTCACCCATCCACTGACCAACCCCGGCAAGCGTAGCTTAACCTGATGGATCGCCCCGTGCGGCTGTTATTGCTTAGCCACGAGCTCCTAAAAAAGATCTACTACTTACTTACCTACAATATCGTTATCACTTTATAATGTACTAGCGCCCGCGACTTCGTCCGCGTGAAATTTCTTGTTGCCCTCATCCTCCCCGTGGCATCGCATCCTCTGCCTGCGCTATTACTTCGTTTTTGCTTTGCGTTCTTTATTTTTCTTTTCTTCTAGCTCGGTTCCTAAGTGTCACAGCGTGATGTTAAATAGCATATAGCCTTCCTAAAGAATCGTGTTATCAAATGCAAAAAGAATTTATCAAATCCGACTGGTAGTTCCAGAGATTAGCACGCTGAAACCAACAAACTCTTCAGCTTTTTTATTAGTATAGATTTGATTACCATTAAAACCTTAAAAGATAGACCTAAGCTGTCGCGGACTTTTTAACCGACTTCAAAAAGGAACCAAGGAAGAGAGGGGGAATAGGGGGGGGGGAGGGGGACGGAGGAAGGAAGGGGGAAGTGGGGTTCTCAATTCGTCGGAACCTTTTTTTTTTATGTATGTTCCCCGATTACTCGAAGATGGCTGGACCGATTTGGATTTTTTTTTTGTTTTATTCGAGAGGGTATACATCACAGTTAGTCCCATAGAAAATTGATTAACTTTGCTTTGGTAGTTTTTGAGTTAGCTTCAATAATACTTACGTATTTTTTCCCCACTTTTATATGGATGATGTTCTAGTTTGTTTTGCAGGTAGTGGTATTAGAATTTGTGTGGGGTAGTACCACAACTAAAAAGTGAAAAATAAAAACTTTTTTACAAAAAAATACAACCGACTTCCAAAAACAACACTACAAAGTGAAAAATAACTTTAATTTCGGAAGTCGGTGGCAAAAAACGAAAATACATTTAACTAGACACCGACTTCCGAAATTAAAGTTATTTTTCACTTTGTAGTGTTGTTTTTGGTAGTCGGTTGTATTTTTTTGTAAAAAAGTTTTTTTTAGAACTTTTTAAGAGGAACATTTAATTTTCTGTCATACATGATTGTTGCGTAACTTTAACCGTTTACGCAGCGCACGCAACATAAGCTCTCAAAGGGAATAAACTTTCCCAGTTTCTGCAACATTTTCATTGATGCTCCGCTCCTATTGGTCATGGTCATAGCGTGATGTTATATAACCTACTAGCTGTCGCCCGCGTGTGTGTCGGAAATTATCCCACGGGAACCTTCTACCGGGATGAAAAGTATCCTATGTCTTAATCCAGGTTATAAACTATCTGTATACCAAATTTCATCCAAATCCGTTCAGCCGTATTTGCGTGATTGAGTAACAAACATCGAAACATACAAACTTTCACATTTATAATATTAGTAGGATAGTTCTTCCTCGATAAATGGGCTAACACTAAAATATTTTTTCAATTCAAACCAGAAGTTCCTGAGATTAGCACGTTCAATCAAACAAACAAACTCTTCAGCTTTATAATATTAGTATAGCTAGGTGAATCAAAGTCCGAGTATCAGCATGTAGTAGGTAACTACCATGCCGTGTCATCATTGCTTGTCATTACGGCCTTACTGAAGTCCATTCAATTCAGTGTTTTTAATTTCACTTATGTTTATAATAAATTTATTTAATGTGAACTTATGAATAAATATTCTATTCTATTCTATATTCTATTCTATAATAAACTCGACTGTTCTCGGGTCCATAACTTCAGATTGTTCATTTTCAGCTAATGTGTGCGTGCTTCAATACTAGGTACGACCCTTTCAGAAACGGTCCTAAATAATAATACAGATTGTCGTTACTGCCTTGTTGATCTAGTACTGCCTTGTTGATCTAGTACTGCCTCGTTAATCTAGTACTTCCTCGTTGATCTAGTACTGCCTCGTTGATCTAGTACTGCCTCGTTGGTCTAGTACTGCCTCGTTGATCCTAGTACCGCCTCGTTGATCTAGTACTGCCTCGTTGATCTAGTATTGCCTCGTTGATCTAGTACTGCCTCGTTGATCTAGTACTGCCTCGTTGATCTGGTACTGTCTCGTTGATCTAGTACTGCCTCGTTGATCCTAGTACCGCCTCGTTGATCTAGTACTGTCTCGTTGATCTAGTACTGCCTCGTTGATCCTAGTACCGCCTCGTTGATCCTAGTACCGCCTCGTTGATCTGGTACTGTCTCGTTGATCTAGTACTGCCTCGTTGATCCTAGTACCGCCTCGTTGATCTAGTACCACCTCGTTGATCTAGTACTGTCTCGTTGATCTAGTACTGCCTCGTTGATCCTAGTACCGCCTCGTTGATCCTAGTACCGCCTCGTTGATCTGGTACTGTCTCGTTGATCTAGTACTGCCTCGTTGATCCTAGTACCGCCTCGTTGATCTAGTACTGTCTCGTTGATCTAGTACTGCCTCGTTGATCCTAGTACCGCCTCGTTGATCCTAGTACCGCCTCGTTGATCTAGTACTGTCTCGTTGATCTAGTACCGCCTCGTTGATCCTAGTACCGCCTCGTTGATCTGGTACTGTCTCGTTGATCTAGTACTGTCTCGTTGATCCTAGTACCGCCTCGTTGATCTGGTACTGTCTCGTTGATCTAGTACTGCCTCGTTAATCCTAGTACCGCCTCGTTGATCTAGTACCGCCTCGTTGATCTAGTACTGTCTCGTTGATCTAGTACTGCCTCGTTGATCCTAGTACCACCTCGTTGATCCTAGTACCGCCTCGTTGATCTGGTACTGTCTCGTTGATCTAGTACTGCCTCGTTGATCCTAGTACCGCCTCGTTGATCTAGTACTGTCTCGTTGATCTAGTACTGCCTCGTTGATCCTAGTACCGCCTCGTTGATCCTAGTACCGCCTCGTTGATCTAGTACTGTCTCGTTGATCTAGTACCGCCTCGTTGATCCTAGTACCGCCTCGTTGATCTGGTACTGTCTCGTTGATCTAGTACTGTCTCGTTGATCCTAGTACCGCCTCGTTGATCCTAGTACCGCCTCGTTGATCTAGTACTGTCTCGTTGATCCTAGTACCGCCTCGTTGATCCTAGTACCGCCTCGTTGATCTAGTACTGTCTCGTTGATCTAGTACTGTCTCGTTGATCCTAGTACCGCCTCGTTGATCCTAGTACCGCCTCGTTGATCTAGTACTGTCTCGTTGATCCTAGTACCGCCTCGTTGATCTAGTACTGTCTCGTTGATCTAGTACTGCCTCGTTTCTTGATTGCCATTCTAAAACTCGGTTGATAATTCGAATATACACTAACTACCCTTGCGAGCGTGTCAGCGAGTTGAACTAAATTAACCGTAAGATTTTGACAGATAAAGTATGAGATGACGTAAGAAGTGGCATTCAGTAAGGAATTCCCCCGTCACTTGGACGCTCACTTCGCACTCGAACCCAATTCAAAGTGTCAAATAAAAAGCATCTATTTTACGAGTGAGAGTGAATAGCGATGTGAGATGCGAGTTGATGTTTGAATTTTACAGAATCACAAAAACTATAAGCCCTAAGTTTTAATTTAGTGACTGGGCAACTAGAGGACTCAGGAAAAGTAGGGAAAGACTTTTCGAGCTGTATGGCCTTAAGCCTTATATTAACACGGAATCTTTTAATAAGTATGTTTCTACTTACTCTAGAATTTTTAAGAATACTTGTAAGGCAGCTAAAGCTTTATACATTAGCAACAAGGTTAAATCAGCAGAGAACAAAATTAAGACAGTTTGGAAAATTATCAATAATGAAACTAACAGGATCAAAAAGCATAATTTTGATTACACACTGGAGACGTCATGTGGTCTCATTTGCGATAGCAAAGAAGTTGCTCAAGAATTTGTAAATTTCTTTACCAGTATCCCACTTAAAACTACTGAAATATTAAACTCCTCGCCCTCACTCTCTTTTGATTTAGTAAAGGCGAACGTTTCGGCCTGCCCGATTGAATTTAACTTTAAGCACATTAACCCCATAACAGTAATTAAAGCTTTTAAGCAAATTAAGATCAAACCGACCGAAGATCTTTGGGGAATGTCCATTAAAGTCTGTACCTCCATAATTGAGACTATAGCGCCTTACTTAGCCTTAATATTTAATTTGTGTGTGGATCAAGGAGTTTTCCCGGATTTAATGAAATACAGTAAGGTAATACCACTTTTTAAATCCGGAGACAGTAAGGACACAAATAATTATAGACCCGTATCCGTGTTGCCAGTTTTCAGCAAGGTTTTTGAAAAAGTAATGCTTAATCAAATGCTCAATCATTTTAACACGAATAAAATACTTCACGATCAACAGTTTGGTTTCACCAAAGGACGTTGTACGACCGACGCCGGTGTAACCTTATTAAAACACATTTTTAACGCGTGGGAAGAGGCCCAAGACGCCATAGGAATTTTTTGTGACCTCTCCAAGGCATTTGATTGCGTCGATCACGAAACCTTACTCTTGAAACTTGAGCATTACGGACTTGGAAAACTTGCGCTTAGTTTAGTAAAATCTTATTTAAATGATAGACAACAGCAAGTTCAAATAAATGGTATCACTTCACTTGGTTTAAATGTAAAAATGGGTGTTCCACAAGGCTCAATATTGGGTCCTTTCCTCTTTTTAGTGTATATTAATGATTTACTCCATTTATTAAAAAATCAACCACAAATGGTGTTATTTGCTGACGATACTTCCTTAATTTTTAAGGTAGGTAGACGTGATACAAATTTTGACGACGTTAATAACGCCCTACTGCAGGTCCAAAATTGGTTCACTGCTAATAATTTAGTATTAAATGGGAAAAAAACTAAGTGCATTAGATTTTCTTTACCAAATGTAAAAAGTAGTGATTGTGAGATAGTATCAAGAGAAACTAGAATTCGTCGATAAAACCGTTTTCTTGGGGATCACGCTCGACTCAAGGCTACAATGGGGTTCTCATTTAACATCACTTGCAGGACGGCTAAGTTCAGCAGCATATGCTGTCAGAAAAATCCGTCAATTTACTGATGTAGATACCGCGCGGCTGGTCTATTTTAGTTACTTTCATAGTATCATGTCTTACGGTATTTTACTTTGGGGACGGGCTGCAGACATCGAGTCAATTTTTATTCTGCAGAAAAGAGCCATTAGAGCCATATATAATCTCCGCAAGCGGGATTCTCTAAGGGAACTGTTTAAGGAAATTAACATCATGACGG
Organism: Cosmia pyralina; assembly: GCA_946251885.1. NCBI lineage: Eukaryota > Metazoa > Arthropoda > Insecta > Lepidoptera > Noctuidae > Cosmia > Cosmia pyralina. Next base: position 10,132,942 of record OX276362.1, on the reverse strand, counting down.
TACCTTGTCAATATATCTACGAAAATATCATGTACGTAAGGAAAAATTTACATCTTTTTAGTAAAAGAGGTGAAAGGCATAATTATAGTACTAGAAAAAGGGACCTATTAGCTCAACCAGGTTTCAGACTAGCTAAAGTAGACTCGTCGTTCATGGGGTACTGTTTAAAATGTTACAATAAAATACCTCCACACATACTTCAACTCAATGAGACTAAATTCAAAACTTGTATAAAACGCACACTATGCAGGCAGGCATATTATAAGTTTGGGGATTACATAACTGATAAAAATGCTTGGCTCAATGCTGGTCCTGCTCCACAACCACAACTAATTAATTAACATTTGAAGATACTGTTGGAGCTGCTGAAGATTGTAAGACTATCATTGCATTGTATAGACTCAATCTCCATTGTATTATATAATTGCATAGCACATGTGTGAGTACTATGTACATACTCTAAAGCTACCATTTACTGGGTACGTCTTTGTTTGACTTGAATATGCCCTGGCGGCTGAGAGTATGTGACGCTCACTCTAATGTCTCGCTGATGGTGGCGCGTGTTGGATCATTTAGCTAATCCATGCGTCAGGTTCGTGAACAAGCGCTGTCAGTGAAGGCTGGTCATACCTTAGCGGCCACGGCTTATTTTAATTTAATTTAAATATTTGAATTGTTTTTTTTTTTAAGGACGCTTTTAACGTTCTGCATCGTTCTCACATGTAAAATTTCAACATGAATGATGTAACCATTATTTTGTAACCAAATCTTGATTTAAAAGAGTGTCCGTGGAGTTTCTTGCCCGTTCTTCTCCATAGGTACCTACTATGCTTTGGAATGGGCGCCTAGCTTCATCTTTTTGACTGACCGACACCTTGACAATTCAAAAGTGCCTGTAATTGGTTTAATTGAAATAAATGCTTTGAGTTTGAGTTTTGAGTGAGTTTGACGTACTGAAACATGAGTTTAATTACCTACCTATAATTTAATTTATTCATATTATTAGGTCTTTACCTATGAAATTGCCGTTCTGCAGTACTGGCCATTTCAAATCAAAATATTTTTTGTTTGGCTAAGAATTCTAATTTCAAATTAATTTTATTTTAAAAACATGGATTTTTTTTTCCAAAAGTAGTCATTTGTTTATTGATTAGTGTTACATTTTCATCGCATTTCAATCTTTTTCGTCATCATGGATACGTTAAAAATTCGAGTAATTATGGAATATGAGTACCGTCGTGGCAGCAACGCGGCACAAGCGGCACGCAACATCAACGACGTTTACGGAGCTAACACTACAAACCAACGCACCACTTGTTATTGGTTTGCTCGCTTCCGTTCTGGAAATTTCGATCTGAAAAATGAACCTCGCGGTCGTCCGAAGACTTTGATCGACAATGACGAATTAAAGGCGATTGTGGAAGCTGATGATACACAATCTACGGCTGAATTAGCAGCAGCTTTCGACGTTAGCGTCCAAACAATATTGGTCTATTTGCGTCAAATTGGCAAGGTAAAAAAGCTTGACAAATGGGTGCCCCACGAACTCAATGATCGCCAGCGCGAAGTACGCGTCGAAACGTGCCTTGCACTGCTCAACAGACACACAAATGAAGGAATTTTGAACCGCATTGTTACCTGCGATGAAAAATGGATTCTGTTTGATAACCGCAAGCGCTCAGCAAGTTGGTTGGATCCTGGTTCAGCACCTAAACAATGCCCTAAACGAAAACTTACCCCTAGAAAAGTGATGGTCACTGTTTGGTGGTCTAGCGCCGGTGTGATTCATCACAGCTTCTTACCAAACGGGGTGAGCATTACTTCAGATGTGTACTGTGAAGAACTGAACACAATGATGGAGAAGCTGGCACATCTCCAACCAGCATTGGTCAATCGCTCGTCTCCGCTGCTCTTGCACGACAACGCGCGACCTCATACTGCACAGCAGACGGTCTCCAAGTTGCAAGAACTGGGGTTGGAAGCTCTCCGTCATCCGCCCTACTCACCAGACCTTGCGCCTACAGACTACTACTTTTTCCAGAATTTGGATAACTTCTTGGCGGGAAAAAAATTCAATACCCGAGAGGCAGTACAAAATGCCTTTGAAGAATTTGTTGCCTCCCGTCCAGCTGATTTCTTTAAGAAGGGCATCAATAAACTGCCACTGCGTTGGCAAAGATGCATTGATTGCATGGGTGATTACTTCGATTAATACAAATAAAAAATGCATGAAAAAAATTCGTTTAAATTTTTTCATACAAAACGGCAATTTCATAGGTAAAGACCTATTATATCAAAAACAGATCACGCGACACATCAAAACATCAATATTTAATCGTAAGGAGTTCGAAACAAGATAATACTTTTTCGTCTTCACCTGTTGTTCCCCATGGAACAACGTTATGAAGTGATCAGTACCTAGCTGTAGGTAGGTAATAGTACCTACCTACAGCTAGGTACTGATCACTTATCAACTAATACTACCCGACAAGTAATTACGACATAACGTGTTTTGATTTCATCGCTTTTCTTATTGATAAGATAATACTGCCTCGTTGGTCTATTGGTCAAGCGATACTGCTGAGCATGACGGGCCGATTCCCGGGTCGGGCAAAGTGTTATTGGGTTTCCCCATCTGGAATTTCCCAGTAGCAGCCCGGAGTCTGGATTTGTGCCCGCTTGATGGCAATAGGCTCGCTCCTATTACAGGGACCTCAAACTAAATAAAAAACCAAGACATAGCGCTGCGAACAATACAGTGAAGCATGCGCAAAACTACACCTCGCTCTGTGCAAAGATGCTCACACGCACACATTTACACCAAACTACAATTAATTAATTACTAAGTGCACACATGTTTACGAAACCCGAAATGTGCGGCCTCACGTCATTGTTGACGGCGCTGTCTTGGTTTTTAGGGTTCCGTACCTCAAAAGGAAAAAAAACGGAACCCTTATAGGATTACTTCGTTGTCCGTCTGTCTGTCTGTCAATATGTCAAGACCCTTTTTCTCAGGAACGCGTGGAGGTATCAAGTTGAAATTAATATCAAATACGTAGGTCCCTTAAAGATCTAAAAAAATCAAGCTTCTAAGTCAACGCAGTAAAAAATACGGGCATTTATGCGTCATATTTTGATACTAGCAAGTAAATCAAATCTCAGAGACTTCCAGCTGACCTAGAATCATGTTTGACATGAAGCTCATAAATAAAGGAAAAAGTCTGAAAATCGTTAATTTGTAATTTTATCGACAATTTTTTTTTTGGGATTTCTAGTGTGTCAATTACAATGTTAAGTTTGTTTTGGGGATAAATTATTTTCAACTACGGAACCCTTCATTGTGCGTGGTTTGACACGGACTTGGCCAGTTTTTTCAAACGTAACATTAGTCAAATAATGACGACGTAAGACGTATAACATTCATTAATGCAATGCGTTGTTCGACTGCAAAAAAAACCGATTGTCTGTGAAACAACGCTTTTTTTGGTTTGACGATAGTTAGCGCCATTTTTGACGTATACCTTTAGTCAGAGCATGAGACTACATAACTGACAAAATGTGAGTGTTACTATCGAGACACCTCTGCCTACCCTTCGAGAATTACAGATTACAGGCGTAATGCGTTAAGTTATGCAAGAAAAGAAAGACTTGTAGATTCCAGGGATCCATTGTGTTCATGAACGGTCCTGAACAATGACATAATGGTGATGTGATGTAGACCCGTTAAGGAATACCGTTGGTCTTTCATCAATAGGTTTTTTCGAATAGGGCCATAATTCATTGGCCATTTTGTACATAGCTACATAAAAGGAGAGGTTAATCTCAACCAACAAACCATTGCCAAATCTTACTGGTTACTTGCAAACGCGAAACATCTTGCAACCTTATCAGTTTTTAAATCATTCGCTTTAGGAAGTGGTTGCTCCAGCAGTTGTAAGAGCGCAGGGTTTGAGGCCGTAACAGCTAAGTAGGCACCAACACACGGTAGCTAGATCACCATCATCATCATCTTCCTGCCCTTGTCCTACGTTACGTGGGGTCGGCGCAACACGTGTTCTTCTTCCACTCTCTCCTGTCAACTGTCACGCTAACACTTACTCCCGCTAGGTAGGTACAACGTACATTTTGATAAGGCCAGACGGATCTTATGGGTAGAACTGGCCTTGAGCCTTAAAAGGAGTCGTTTAGGAACTTATTGTTACATCCAAATCTTCAAAAACAAGCATGACTTCCTTAAATTGCATTCTCGAATACAACTCGTAAAGTATTTGAAAACATCGTGAGGAAACCGGCATGTCCCAGAACCAAAAATTCGAAGACATGTGACATCTACTAGCGGTTTGGATTACGGCCCACTCCCTCTCACAGAGATGAATCCTGTCTCCCAGCAGTGGGAACATTATACGCTGACTGATTATGCTAAAGCAGTTAATGACTTTCTACATCATAATTCTCCTGCCCATATCCCAATTTATTTGGGGTCAGCCACGTCTCTTCTTCCATACTTCTTTATTAGTCGCCATCTCAGTAGTCACACCATTTCTAGTCATGTCGTCTTTCTTCCTATATCTACATAAGTACCTACGTATAGTGTTACAAATAACAATGAATTTTGGAAAAAAAATTACAAACCAAAAGAAAGTAAAGAAAAGCATCATTCCAACCAGGTGCTCCAATACTGTATACTGGATGACTTTTTTTACCGTCTCGAAAAAAATAGGGTATATTCGGCGAAAGGAGTAGAAGCCTATGGCATATCTAGTTTTTTTTTTTGAATTTTGATTTTAAAAAAAAAAAACAAAATTTAAATCATAATGCAGGTTGCATATGATTTGAATTTCGATATTTTTAAAGGATTTTTTTTTCATAATTTATGTTTTTATTGTTCTAAAATGAAAAGTTTACATCGAATTTGTAGTATTTATTGATACCTAAGTATCAATAAATACTACAAAAGCAAAAAAAAAAAACAAAAAAAAATATAAATATAAATAAAATCTAAAAAAAATTTTTTTAAAAATCTAATATATAAAATCTAAATATTTTTTCTGACTAAGCTATTAAAAAAAAAACTAGGTATGCCATACGCTTCTACTTCGCGTTCATACCCTATTTTTTTCGAGACGGTAAAAAAAGTCATCCAATATATCCCCAATATGACGTGCAAACCACGTCAATATCGTGGCTTGTAGAAACCCGTCACAGAGTACTTTTTATAAGCGGTTTCGTTCATTATGTCATAGAGAATACGTTGTTAGCAGATGTCGTGAATAGCTCAAGGAATTGTCGTAGTTTCAAAGTAAGTAGGTAGTGAATTAGCGCCCGGGTACATAAAAACAGAAAGATTTCGTACTATAGGTACACCTCTGCCCACGGATATCTATGCCTCTGCCCAACCCTTCGGGGTAACAAGGCTTATGTTATGTTATTTCGTTCAAAACTAGCGCAACACCAGCAGCGCATAAAAATCAGCGTATCAACAAAATCGGGTGCACGTGCACTATTGCACTGGTTGAAAGCGCTGTGTAAACTAAACACACCTGTACCAATGTACTGGTTACGTTTTCGATCGATCGATTGGATTTCTTTCTTTCTTTGATTTCTTGGTTACCTACATTGATCTTGTCAGTCCTTTAATTTTCATCACGAATGTTATACCTTTTCTTGAACTACTGAGACGTAATTCTTGTATCTGATTGGTTGTTTTTTTTTTTTTTGTTATATTGGTTGTGTCGCGAATTCTATGATTTTTTCAATACACTTCCTCGAAAACTGGTTCATATCGCACTACGATTAGGTTCACAGGCGTGCGATTTTTCATTTTCCAACACGTGTGCGGGAATAAAAATTGCCACAGATAACTTATACCTATACTTAGTCCAAATTGGTTCAATGCCTCTATTCACACATTTACACCGTCTCTATACGGAGGTGATTTTTTTTTAATTTCGGCAAAGAGACATGCGTCTTTCCGGCGTTAATATTTTTTGAATATTTAAATAATGTTTATAAATAGAATATCATCAAAAACCATGATTATTACAATAAAAAAAAAAAACGTTTAGGAACAAATTAACATTTATTTGTGTTCTAAACTCAAAAATATTTGAATTTTCTATTTTTCATATTAGGCTGTTTATCGGCTTTAAACCTTTGCTTCTCCTTCAACCTGGCGAAAGCAAAGCGCGGAAAAAAAAGAAAATTTAAACCATAGTTTCCTAATAATTCATGACAAAAATATTTTTCGTTATTTTATTTTATTTCTTCAAAAGTGTATTGAAAAACGTCGTTTGATACACGTTGGACATTTGTTATTGCAGTTCTCGGCTCAAAAACAACCTCGCCTACGGCTCAGATGTTAATTCCGCCTCGAATGCAATAACAAAAGTTTTCCACTTTTATCAAAATGTACTATTGTCATTTCGTGACGAAATCTCTACTTATAATAACAACTTAATTACTTTTGCATTTTCCAACTTTCTTTCTCATAACAATACTTCATACCTTTGAATTAACATTATATTTATGTCATTCTGGTAAGGTACTTTAAGAACGCTCTTTAATTTTGTATCTGTTGAAATATATATTTTTTTAATAATTTCTTTAGCTTCTTCTCTTTCTATAACTACTATTTACTGGCTGATTTTATCTAAGTTTTAAATAACAGTCTTGTTTTATCCGTCATTTCTTAACTTTCTACGTTAACATGGTCTATAAGACCCGTATGTTCAACAATAGCAGTATTTAAAGCCATAGCTTAACTATCATTCTGTCAAATGTCACTACAAAAACATTAAACTCAATTTATAAGCGTACTCTTATCAACCTCCGACTAACAATAAATTATTTAGTCATTCCTTCCACCTGTTTTTCCTTACAAGCCTTAGAAAAACAACAAAATAACTGTTGTTTCATTAATAAAATGCTTTCATTAGTCCTGTCATTCTAGTGTCGATGACAACTTAGTATTAATGGTACACCTGCTGCCCTGTAGCACTTTGTATATTTTTTCTTTATTTAGCTTGACAGTTACATTGGCTTTGCGTTTTATAGGCTTTTTAATACCATGAATTAATGTTATTAACGAGAAATTGGTGTTTTGCCTAGCCTGCTCTTTCCCAGTCCTGGGCAGAGGCCTCAATCCAGACCTTCCATTTTTCGCGAGCCCGCGCGTCCTCCTTCCAGCTTGTTATATGTATATTTTGCTAATCCTCAAGCGGTAATTTTTGTACCAACACTACGTGACAATCTTTCCCTAATCCATTGTTTTTGTAAGTTATTTGCATTATCATGACCCACAGCCTGATTTTGTTTCGCCACCTTTTCTTCCCAGCTCACACTTCTATTAGTAATTCCTGCACCTGGTCTATGTTTCTTCTCAGGTTTCATTAGTAGTTTTACTTAAGAAAGCGGTTAACAATAATGGTTGTCCAAATTCAGAGCGTCTTTTGTCACCTTAGTGCCTAACACTGGTGAAAATTACAGATTTTCATGACGGCCGTTAAAGTATGACGGAACAGCTTTCATAATTACCAAAGCTGTAGTTTTCATGACATTGAATATGGAATAGACGATTTTGACATTGGATAACCAACCAAAAAATTAAAATCAAATCAAGTCATCTATTCAAACTGGGCTGAGACTCGGCACTTTTTGAACGTCAAAATTACATAAGACGTCCCCCCGGGTTATTCTAAAAATCCCCATTGACAATCCTCATCATTGACGTCTAGGTCATAACGGGGATAACAAAGGCCCGCTTCCTAGTGCTTTAACTGGGAAGAAGAAGTGGCGCAACAAACTCCCCAGCACTCCCAGCAGCATAGCTGTCTGTTCAGTTAATCAATTTTTGGGATGAATCTATAACCATATTACTAAATACTAAGTAGTCGCTAAACTACTCGTATACTACTTAACTCGCATATCAGCGTTAATAATTTTGACTTTGTTTGTAATTCACACTTTGTCAATAAGAGTCGTGATTTTGAAGTTCAAAAACAACTTTCAAACACCTTGGAGTAGTACTCGATTGAATGCACTTCTGTCAGTGTCATTATCCGTCCTAATATGATCGATTAATTTATTATTTTTCGTTGCATTAAGATGCTGCTCAGTGTGATGTGTCACAAAAAAGCGGTAATGTGGGTCATTCTATGCGACTTTGACCTTTTTTGGGGTTTATCTTTTCTGGGTCTAACCTCATTAAATCGTCCCCTTGTTTAAACGATACCAGTCAGGTTATTAAAAGTAGTCTGACTAAAAATATATTATTGTTGTTATTAGCTTGATTTCTTTTTGTCCCGTTGTTGTTGGGTTGCTGGTTCTCCAAAAGACCACTGTTCATTGTTTTCTGAATACTGGAAAGGAGAACCCTTCTCAAGTGTTATCGCATAATTCACATTTGTGTAAGTAATTCCTCTTCTGACTGCGATCATCCACTTTTAGATGTATTCCTTCTTTAAAATTGTCCTTTCTCAGTTTTCTTCTCTTAAAGATGTCTTCTTTCGTTCCACCAATGTTATCTCTTTGCTTCTTCGAATCAGTAGACCCTTGAATGCTTTATTTACCCTTATAATATATTATCCCCTATATAGGTCACACGGTTATTCAACTACTTATCACCCCTTGTAAATATTCAATGCACTTCCCTACGAGTGTCCTTATCTAAGTTCTTGGATATCATTTGTACAATTCTCCTCGTGTCCATTGGTTTTAATTTGAATAAGTGCACTCATTATCCAGTAACTGGGTTGTGGACGTTAGATAGGCAGTCGCTCCATGTGAAATACTGGTATTCAGCTGCATCCGGCTAGACTGGAAGCCGACCCTAACATAGTTGGGAAAAGGCTCGGCAGATGATGTACAAATTAATTAGTGCACTCTTGTCATTGCTAAATGTTGGTATAAGTACCAAAATATCTTAAAAAGAACTGACTTCTATGTTTTGGTCGTTAAATCTGCCAAGGTCTGTTTATTTCAGGGTCTCGGCCTGTATTTAGTTTTATTACGTTTTCTGTTATCAAGCTTGCATCCCTGCTATTAAAAACATAATTCTTGTTAGTTTTATCATCTTTGTCTGATTGCGTTCAGTCTAAATAATTTGGGATTATCAGAGCTTCTTTAGTGAGTTCTGCAATCGTTATTGAATTCTAAGAGATTATAATAATGGAGATCATTTCCGAGTCTAACATAAGTATTAGCACCATTCAATCAAGTGCGAAATAAGTAAGAAGATCAACACACTCCTCAAGTTTCATAGTACAGGCATATCAACTCAAGCGCATGTGAAGTGTCGCACGGCGTCACTGTCACGTTAACGCATTCCGTCCCCGACCGACGCGCGGAGCGGACGTCTCAATCGCTCGTCAAACAAACAACACCGTCTTATCTTGAAATTTTATGTTTTGGAACGCGACGACTCCTTACCCGTGGTAGTGTAATAAAAAATAGCGATAAGCAACAGCACAGGATTGTCAAGTGTTAGTTATATGATAAAGTGGTACGCTTTCGGGACTCTTTTACGCTTTTATCGGTCTTCGGCAGCAACTTAAGATAACAAGGTGAGCGTTGATAGCTTTACGATAATTAGTTTGCTTTGCAACCCATTCATATTGGTATTTCGTTATGGTCTAATATTTGAAGTTTCTGAGTTAGGGGCTTGTGATTTGTTAGCGACGTCTTAACCCAGAGCCGTATCTAGGCTGGTTTCTGTTGCGAAAATATCCCTTTCTTTATAATTAGCGATAAATAATTTGTTATTAGATACTTAAGCATTATTTACAACCAATAATTCTCTATTTATTGTATCGTCAAGGTTTGTTTATTTATTTTATTATTTATTTATTTTTATTTATATATACTTTATTGTACACCACAAAAATACATAACAAAAAAAAAAAAAGACACAAACTACAAAATATACAATGGGCGGCCTTATCGCTTTCTGCAATCTCTTCCAGGCAACCATAGAATGGACAGTGATTTGCCTGGATATGAAATGGGGCTGTCTTTGGTGCAAATAATAAGTGCCTACTTACAATATTATACTAAAATAGATACATACATAACCTAAATAATAGATACATAAATACATACATACTAAATATAAGCAACGAAAACAAATGAAGACTAAAGATATTTACAGTTACGTGAACACGATCACAACGACAAATAATGTTCCTTTACGAGCCTTTTAAACATAGGTAACGACTGCACGCGTTTTATTTGAACTGGCAATGCATTCCACAAACGAGCAGCCTGGACAGTAAAGGATTTATCGAGGAAAGTTGTGGAATGCATAGGCATTTTGAGCTTTAAATTATCAGATGACCTTAAAAATTTCGTGTGGGAGTCGCAAAGAAACTGGAAACGTTTCTTGAGATAGAGAGGGGTGGTAGGGGAAAAGAGCACATTATACAAAAGGGAAAGGATATGAGCATTCCGGCGATGGCGAATTGGTAACCACTTGAGCTTCACACGAAATTCAGAAACATGGTCATATTTGCGCAAACCGAATATGAACCTTATACAAACATTTTGAAGCCGCTCAAGTTTATCGAGTTGGTCTTGGGTAAGGTCAAGATAGCTGGCATCAGCGTAGTCAAGGATGGGAAGAAGAAGCGATTGTGCAAGCGCAATCTTGGTGGCAGTCGGTAGAAAATTACGTAATCTCTTCAAAGATGCAGCAGATGCAAATAGCCTGCGGCTAACTTCCCGCAGCTGCGCAGTCCAAGAGAAATTCTTATCTATGAATATCCCCAAGTTTTTAACTTTCTCACTGAACGGAATAACTGAATTGTCAAAAGAAACCTGGGGAAGAGTCATCCAGTCGATCCTTGAGACCGTCCTAGAACTGCCTACCACCACAACCTGCGTCTTTATGGGGTTGACCATAAGTCCATACCTCTTGCTCCACTCGCATATACGGGCCAGATCACTATTAATCATTAAGATAGCCTCAGACAGATTTCCAAGAGGGGCTCGCGAGTAAATTTGTAAATCATCTGCATAAAGATGGTAGGAAGAAATAATTTCGTCGGAAATTGAGTTAATGAAAACTGCGAAAAGTAAAGGGGATAGAACGCCACCCTGAGGTACACCGGCAGAAATATTACACCAGGAAGACAAGATCTCTCCAATGCAAATACGTTGCCGGCGACCGAACAGGTAAGTACGAAACCAGTCAATTACCGATGGAGATATGTTAAGAGAGCATAAAATGCCAAGCAAGACATCAAAATCAACAGTATTAAAGGCATTACTGAAATCTAGCAAAGCTAGGACCGTAAGATTACCTTGTTCCATGGCTGACCTTATATCATCCGTAATGTTCAGAAGCGCAGTGGTGGTGCTATGACCAGGACGGAAGCCAGACTGGAAGGGGTTGAGGAGATTATTTTTAGAGAGGAAAGTGCTTATTTGATCGTGAATTAACCGTTCAAGGACTTTGGATAGGAACGGCAAGACGGATATAGGACGGTATTCAGAAAATGATGTGGGATTAGACTTTTTAGGTAAAGGAATTATTTGAGCATCTTTCCATGAGCATGGAAAGACACCACTAGATGCAGAAAAATTGAGGATGTGACAAATGACGGGAAGGATAACATCCAGCACAGGGACTAACATATTACGGCTGATACAGTCACTTCCTACTGCATTTGAAGTAATCGATAGTATGCTTTTCTTAACATCACATGCGGAGAACTGACCAAAAACAAATGGAGAATAACTGGGAGTCGGAAGTGAAGAGAGATAATTCAGTGTGTTAAATTTTATTGTCCTATCAAAATTGGACGACGCAGTAAAATGATTATTCATTGCCTCAATGTCTATGTCTTTTGGGATTGTCTCTTCTCGAGTTTTACCGACCCCCAATGATCTAAGAAATTTCCAAACTTTGGATGGGTCCCCATTTTGGACAGAAGAATGAATGTGGCGGCGATTAGCATTCCTACACACCTTATTGCAGTGATTACGGATTGAGAGGTATCTTTCCCTGTTAGCGTCATTAGCCCTACGCTTGAACTTAGACTTTGCCGTAACTTTCTTGTGCATTAGCGTTTTAATCTCATTTGTGAGCCACGGCGCCGGCAAATGCCTAACCTTAACTGCTCGAACAGGTGCATGATGATCGTAAAGCTCAATAAGTTTAATCGTAAAAATATTAACTTGCTCATCGACTGATGCAGAGGCAAACAGAGCAGACCAATCTATACCGCTGGCATCCATACAAAGACTGTCAAGGTTCATTCCACCAAAATTGCGTTGCATGAGAATCTTAGCCTTGGCCTTAGGCGGCCGAATTTTGTATGACAGAAAAATCAGGTCATGATAGGAAAAGGCATCGGCTGAACATTGGCCATGCTTAGCGACATGATCAAGAGAAGAGACAGAAATCAAGTCAAGTAGTGAAGGAGTAGAGTTAGGAAAATGGTGAGTGGCATTCAATGGAAGAATGAAAAGATTACTGGAAGCCAAAATATTAGTCAGAGAAGAAGAGCGATGGTCTTTTTTCAGAAGACAAGTATTAAAGTCACCCATGATTATACTATGACTGTAAGAAGGAATCAGCTTTTCTAAGAGATTTTCAAAAGATGAAAAGAAATTAACGCGTAGAGAGGGACAATAATAGACGCCAAGAAGTAACTTTGAATGGTGTAGTTCGACTTCAAGGAAGAGATGTTCACCAGCACTGGATGGCGGCGGCTGTGCTGACACATCAACAACAGAGTAGGGAATATGCGTACGGAGATATATGGCAACACCACCACCACCACCAACCGACCGGTCGTTTCTTATAAGCTGGAAGCCAGGAAGAGAGTAACTTGTTGAAGGAAGACAAGGTTTAAGCCATGACTCTGAAATAAGAATAGCATGTACGTTCTTACAATCAAAGCTTGCCAGCATATCGTGGAAATGAGCCGGAATGCTCTGAGCGTTAATATGTACAACATTAAAATTCTTAGGAACATCAGAAAACTGCGCTGTAAGACTGTCTGCAAGAGAAGGAATACTCACGAAACTGTCGTCGTTGCTTGTTATAGAGAAAAAACTACTATTATCACTGCTTTCATCAATAGACATATAAATAATTACCTCAAATAATATATAAAAAAAATAATAATAATATAAATATACTTAAAATAATTCTAATAATACAATTAAAAAAGAAATTAACCGTATAAATAGTCAACCTGCCGGTAGCGCTATTAACTCAAAATACCTAAATAAAACTTACACGCAGTCCGGGTAATACAAAATAAAAATTTGAAACATTTCAGGAGACAAGAAAACTAAATAAAAACAAAATATTAAAAATAAAAAAAAAAAAAACAAAAAATGTTTAACTCCTTTCTTGCAATTTACTTGCTTACGTGTTCGAAGAAACACGTTTCTGTATTATGTATATAATTGATGAACAACAATGGCTTTATTGGAAATAATAGAAACATTAACACCTTTCTTATAACAGTAACTATTCAAGATATTGAACATAAACTTTATGTCTTTGACCTCTAAAAGGTTAAACACAGTGTAAACACTTACGAAGACGGTAATTGGTCAAAGGTTCCTTGTGACTCTTGGCATAAAACAGCCACCTCTTCATAACCCAAGGAATCCATAACTACCTTCTAAAAGATTATAGAGGAACTTCCTCAAGTCTGTCAATAAAAACAAAATGCTACCGGTCGTGTCAAGACGTGTGGTGTTTATGATAAATGTCCTTGGCAAGCATAAGAGCTCATACCATAGCTATGAGGGGCTCATGGCTAAATAATAACAGCCGCACGAGTCGATTTTCGAGGTGAAGCAACGCTTACCGGTATCCGTGGATGGGTGACCATTCTTTACATACCAAGACCTCTCCGTGCCTCAGAAAGCACATTTAGGACGTTGGTCCCACCCAGCTGTCATTCGTAGATCTTTGACAGTCGTCACGGGTAGTCAGAAGCCCGAAAGTCTAACAACCAGTTTTTCAAAGGGGTATCGTGCTACCCAGTTGCTGGGTTGTTGAGGTCAGATAGGTAGTCGTTCCATGCAAAATACTGGTCTACAGCGGCATCCAGTTAGACTGGAAGCCGACCCCAATATAGTTGGGAAAAGGCTAGGCAGGTGATGTAGACCATAAATATCATGAAGTACCTATGCAGTATAATTTGCTGTCAGTATATAAAAGAACCGGATAATATGGAGCTAGCATAGTGACGTGCCATTTTTCATGCATGGCAATATTGGCAATCTCCTATTGCAAATTCTTGGAATATATATCCCAAATTGAAATCGTACCAAATGTTTGCAACTTTGTAGATAAGAAACAACGTTTAAATCACAACAGTCACTATGTATCACCCAATTACTTATCATCTGCTAATGACATTCTAGGCAAGTATAAGTTTATGCACGTCTGTGTACACTGTAGGTACAATCGTCATTCATCACACCATTATGTAGGAATTATTTAATCTGTGGGTAAGACCCTACGTAACCGTAGCTAAAGATATAGACGTATGTAGGTAGATGTTGATTGCTACAGTTTTTCATTTTAGTTAGGTTGGAAAGAATGATATAACCTTAAATAACTGCATCAAATTAAGTGGGGCTCCACTCTAACATTCGCGCGTGCGAAGCTTCACAATTTTAAAGCCGTTAGATGTAGGTATTCATGTAAAACACCGGCTAAATTGTACACTGTGCAAACGCATAGTTTTTGAGAAAAAACATCCTAGTTTTATAAAAAAAACAACATTTTACGTAAGTAATAAAATTGACATTCTACCACAGATAATGTACGAATTTCACTCTCAGATTGTTCCGTTTTACGTTCAGATAAAGTGACAGCGGATTTTAATGGTTTTCAGTCATATTTAACATTGTAAGTTTTTAACTGTAATTCATTTTTATTAAATGTAATAGTTCATACATCTTCCATGATTATCAATATCTTTATACCTAAGTATTTGTTAATATCTTTATAGCATAGTTATTGTGATAAGAAAATACAACATTATCAGTTATTCACAAAGAGGAGACCTTGATCCCAGCAGCAGTGGGAACATTATTTTGCATATTGTTATGCAGTATGCTAAGCTAACAAAATATTCTATTCTACACTCAAATGAAGAATATTAATAACCTAACAAAAACGGGCGATATTTTTTTGCACCTCCTCAAAATTCGTCCCTGCTTTTTTGGTTTGGTTTTAGGGCTCAAGTTACAACCTTTACGGAACACATTTGTAAGATTTATAGTGAGCAGGCGTTCCGGTGCGTGAAATTTGAGCCGCGGTCGCTAACACAGGACAGGACGCATGGTGACGATTTTGCGGATAATCGCAGATTGTTTTCAGAAAGAATTGTTTATTTAAATAGACAGGGTTACCTGCTATACTGCTCACTGGTGTATGGATTATTATTGTAGGTCATAACGCGTCCTTCAAGCCTTTCACGGAATCGTGAGCAATAACCAATAACCCTGATGAGCACAGTCAAATATGTGTGTTTATTGTAAGTGGAATTCAAGAGAAGGTCAGAATTTTGCTAACAATTTCTATTTATATTCAATATTAAAATTCCAAATTGACCTGCCTATACTTAAGTACCTAGGAGTTATTATTAAAACTAATGTTTCAAAAATAAACTGCATTTTATGCAGTTTATTTTTTTGTTCGTTTTTTGCCACCGACTTCCGAAATTAAAGTTATTTTTCACTTTGTAGTGTTGTTTTTGGAAGTCGGTTGTATTTTTTTGTAATAAAGTAACCATTATTTCTTTTATCCAATTTGTGAGATTTGTAACATACCTACTTAGTCGTCAAGATATTTTTCTAGATCACAGTAAATAAAAACAAATTTTTAAGGTTCCGTAGTCAATAAGGAACCCTTATAGTTTCGCTATGTCCGTCCGTCTGTCTGTCCGTCCGTCCGCAGCTTAGATCAGAGACTCTTAGTACCCACCCCATGGTGTGGGGTGTCTTTCAAAAATATTGCGGGTTTTTGAACAAACAATTTTTCGATTTAGAGATCCGTTTCTGAAATATCAAGCCGAGTAATAGTCAACCAACTTGTAAAATATACTTGGAACAGTAAAAATTTCGTACAAATTCCATTAAAAATTACTTATATAACGTTGCTAGTTGTGTAAAACAGGTAGTAAATATAAGTTTATGAACCATGTAAAAATATACAAAAATAAAACACCAAAAATAACATTCTTATTAATAATGATTTCTAAATTAATAATATTTACGCTCGAATAACGACGGGCGGCGGCGTCCACTACGGAACCCTATTACTGCACGTGTCCCGACACGCACTTGGCCGGTTTTTTAAAAGATCCATCCTCCAGAGGTTGTTTCATTATGAAACTAATTAATGTAAAAAGACAGCTTAAGTAGATTCCTTCTGTCTGGTTGATAAGATAATTCAAAACTTTTTTACAAAAAAATACAACCGACTTCCAAAAACAACACTACAAAGTGAAAAATAACTTTAATTTCTGAAGTCGGTGTCGGTGTCAGTGTTAAATGTATTTTCGTTTTTTGCCACCGACTTCCGAAATTAAAGTTATTTTTCACTTTGTAGTGTTGTTTTTGGAAGTCGGTTGTATTTTTTTGTAAAAAAGTTTTTATTTTTCACTTTTTAGTTGTGTACCTACCCCACACAAATTCTAATACCACTATCTGCAAAACAAACTAGAACGTCATCCATATACCTAAAAGTGGGGAAATAATACGTATTATTGAAGCTAACTCAAAAACTACCGAAGCAAAGTTAATCAATTTTATATGGGACCAACTGTGATGTATACCCTCTCGAATAAAACAAAAATCCAAATCCGTCCAGCCATCTTCGAGTAATCGGGGAACATACATAAAAAAAAATAAAAAAAAGATTGTGACGAATTGAGAACCTACTCCTTTTTGAAGTCGGTTAAAAATATTGGACTCAAAATATCCGTTCTTGCAATTTTACGTCACGGCTAAAGTCTAAATGTACGCCGCGCCGTCCTTTACTCGTCAAGTTTCGCAACGCCAAGCAAACATGGTGCGGATTGGAAACTGTCAACAAATACTTTGAGTAGTCAGCAATAACAGTTAGCCAATCTATTGCTACAACAGTTAGGGCTAAATGGCTAAACAGGCACTTTTGATTAGCTTAACCTCACACTTTTATACATGTAGTTTACTTTGCTGAATTTGCGGTAATTGTAAACTAAAGTGACACCAATAATAATCACTATTATGCTTTAGTTACTTAGACATGACCGCCTCGTTGGTAAAGGGCCCCACACATTACACAGTCCGCCGGTAAGCGGTCTACTCATAAAAACTGGCGGTCCATTTTTTATGAGTGGACTGCTTGTCGGCTGACTGCCGGTGGGCAGTAAATGTATGGGGCTCTTCGGAAGCGCGACAGTTGAGCATGGGTTTCTGGGTGCCAACCCAGGGTCGACCAAAATGATGTTTCGTTTTTACCATTAGGGAACAGTTAGCACTCAGAGTCTGGATTTGTGACCGTTTGATTGCAATTATTAGCAATAGGTTTGTTCGTACCCGACCCATTACCGGCGATATTTATCTGTATTGGCCTTGCCTCCAACTCTTCGGAATATAGACGTGATGTGTGATTTTATATTTAGAGAGAACATTATTAAGACCACTGTTTTTGTAATAAATCTATGACTTACTATGTTTTATAAGTATAGTACAGGGCACAGTATGTTCCCTTGGGGAACTACTACAGATTTAGATCCAGACTAAAATAATATTGCTACCAATTTTATGTGATTAAATCTGGTTTTCTGTCTTATTTTGATCACACTGCTAATTCACTATTTTATTTTGTAGTTAAACTTACTTCAGGTGTCGGCAATATGTCTAATTATCTCAAACGCCTTTCACCTTGATACCGCTTGGATATCTAAGTCATTATAGTAAATGCTATCTTTGACAATGGTGTTTGTTGGCATATTATCTTTCATTGTTGTACATAGAAGATAACCGTTATATCATTTCTTGAAGGGGTAGGCAGACAGCTGTAACACTTCTGTTCGCCTTACTTCACGTTATGTGTTCAAAAGTGAATTTCTCCCCGCGTATCTAAAACCTGCTCGTTTCGGATCAATAATATTGCAAACAGCGCGTTACAAGTAGAAACAGCAAACCTTTCCACGCGCCGATTTGTATTTGAAATTAAAACTAGTAGTGTGTTAGCTCCTTATCTTTCTGCGAACGTAGTGACTCATCGCTTCAGCCAAACATCCAGGTATTGCAAAAAGGAAATGAATTGAAGTTTTTAGAAGCTATAAACAAACGACAAAATTCACACTACTTATGACATTACAAGATCCGCTTCATTATTTTCAAAGACTAGTTGATTTTAGCATTATGTGCCTTGTTTAGAACTAACCAGTCGGCCCGTACTCCACCAAAGCGGAGATGTCCGATGTGATGTGATGTCTGATGTGTGCTGGCTAGAGTGGAACTAAGCTGCGTGTGGCGAGCGTTGGATGTTACAGCCGCTCACATCTCTTCTTGTCACCGCTGCACGCCGTCGCCAGCTTGCGAGGCACAGCTCACATCTCCGCTTCGATCGCGCCATACAAATATGATAAATCTCCGCTCAGTGGAGCTCCGTCCACTGAAGCTGAGTGGAGACGAGATAAGTGAATAACGAAATTCTATATAGTTGTTTAAAACTTAGGTGAAGTGAGGTGAGTCAGAGTAAGAGAGAATAGATCGGCTGGTATATGGAGGGATGTTGACAGTGTGTTGTGATTACGCTTAGCGATCTAAGCGTAATCACAACACACAAGAATTGTTTCCCTTTTGTTCGACGTTTTTTTTTTTTCAACCTTACTTAAATCTTGATGATTGTTTACTTCTTATCCCGGAGAAATAACACGGGCGAAGCCGCTAGCATAAACTAGTAATTTATAAGGCCGCAGGAACCCACTGGTTGCGGGAAGCACAGAACCGGTCGAAGTGGCGGTGCTTCGGGGAGCCTATGTCCAGCATTAAACGTCTTTCGGCTGAAATGATTTTGATGATAATTTATAAACGGAAGACAGAAGCTAAAGTGTGTGACGAGCGTGAAAACATTTTCTAAACGATAATTATTAATTGATACACATACTTAATCTAAATTAGACTAGTCAAGTTTTATCAGATAATTCTTGTTTAATATCTACTATTACCTACTTAGGTACTTGTTGTAAAACCATTTCTAACTGATAAGCAACCTAACTTCGCAAAACAGACGAATGACAAAAATTTACAAAATATTGACGTTTTCATTCCATTTGTGTTCTGAACATAATTGTCAACATTTCCATAATGGCGACATAGTTACCTAAGTACGACAAAATAATATTTATATTAGCCAACCCTTCTGACCATAGTGTAGTGACGACGTCACAGTGACACGTCATCTCATGAGACTTTTGTCACAGTGTTTCTGTAACCATATTCTATACGTAGGTATAGTGTCGACGTCACAGTGACACGTCATCTCATGAGACTTTTGTCACAGTGTTTCTGTAACCATATTCTATACGTAGGTATTATAAATTGTCGCTTTTCGTGTTTGTCCGTGTGACAGCGTGGTACTTCTAAACTACGCAACGGATTTTCATGCGGTTTTCACGATCATTTTTTAAATATTTATTCCAGAAGCTTTATGTGCGTAATACATTTTATATTAAACTTACATATATCTTTAATAAATAAATCTCGATGTTTTGTCAAGTCGTAAAAACCTGTGAGGCAGGGACGGGTCGCTAGTAATATCTAAATTAGTCAACGGGTCCCGCGACTAGAAGTGACGACGTCACAGTGACACGTCATCTCATGGAACTTTTGTTACAGTGTTTAAATACCTAATAAAAAAAAGAAATCGCCAATGTGAGAAAATAATGTGACCTTCTGAAAATATCCATTCAATTAATAAATAATGGGTAATAGCTTAACAAATTCTTCTCAGGATCCTGGTTCCATTTACATTATAAAGAGTTTCCCTTCTATAGTCTTTTCAATACAAACAACAGAAAGTTGAAGACTTTACAAAGGTCTCATATATAATAAGATGAGTAATCTGCATAGCTGCATAGCACGAGGCAAATTCGTTTCAGGATTATTCCTCGGGCTCTTAGTATCTAAGTCTTCTCCAAAAGTATCTGATAAAAGTGTAAACAAACTAGGGATACATCGATACGCCTTTTTAACGATACGATACCGATACTCTAATAAAAATATCGGCGATACCGATGCCGATACGCTTATTAAGTTTAAATGAAGGTAAAAAAATAAAACAAGTTGGTTAATTTTTTTCAATTAATATAAAAAATTATAGACTTAAATGGAGATTATTAGTTAAGTATTAAAATTAATATTTAAGTGTTAAGTAGTAATTAATGTTCAAAAAACAAAGTATTCTCAAGTTTTGCGGAGATAGGCGATTTCGCAAGTCTGTTTGAATGAGACCTGCGGTGGAAAATAACCTCTCACACAGCGACAGAATTCATTAATTGGGAAACTAAAATATTTCTGCGTCATTTTTTTAATGTTTGAGTTTATGACGTCATTGTTCGTGCCTCGTTTGAAACGAAATACTTAGACGAAACAGCACTCGCGTTTACATTTTTTTTTTTTGAAGCGCGCAATTTTAAATTTATTATTAAACCGGGCATTCAAAATATCCCCGATGCCGATATTTCAGCAAACCCGAAGTGTCACCGATATATCGGTATCGGTATCGGATGCACCTCTATAACAAACCCTGTTCCATTCTTACTCTAAACGGAATTAGTAACACATTCATCTTTATTCAGAAAAAAGTTATTTTTTTTTTTTACTTTATGATCATCTTACCAATTTTTCCAACAATTATTGTTGAAGAACATGAATAAATTGTGATTGAATAAAACCGGCCAAGTGAGTGTCGGACCACGCAAAATGAAGGGTTCCGTAGTTGGGTTGAATTTATCCCAAGAACAAACTTAACATCGTAGTTGAAAAACATGTTCTCCCATACATTTCAACTGTAAATTTAAGTTCGTACTTACAATATTGAGAGATTTACCATGTTATTTTAAGACCACAGACTTCTTATAGATTTTTTTCAAAATTTTATGCTCAGTAGTTTCGGAAATAAGCCCCCCCCCCTTATTTCCGAAACTACTGAGCCTAAAATTTTGAAAAAAATACAGACAATAGGTAGTTCTTTATCTGTAGATTACAGAAAAATCTATAAGAAGTCTGTGGTCTTAACCCGTCCGTGTTTGGGTCACAGAAATTCATATGTGTACTAAATTTCAACTTATCGGTCCATTAGATTCGGACCAAATTGGCTGTAACAGACGGACAGACAGACAGACACACGAGTGATCCTATAAGGGTTCCGTTTTTTCCTTTTCAGGTACGGAACCCTAAAATTGGTCAAATTAATGTCAAATGAAAGAATCTATTAGTGATTTAAAATTACGATTTCCGGTTTAATTACTTATCTACTTCCTCAATTTATGAGTGACACTACAAACTGGATCCACAGGAACGTTTTTGCCCTAGAACCTCTATGGTCTTTTCAATGTTTACGCCAAAAATTCTGCAACAAAATACAAAAGCTGTCGACATCCTGAATAACCCTTTATGAAATGGTCAAATCAAATGTCATGTCGTAACATCATTGTTCCAGATGTTTTGATTCAGTTCTTAGCCATAATGGACATTGTCTGCATGGGATCGTCACACGTAGGTTACATATTATTAAAACAAATGACTTTACTTTTACGATTGTATATTGTATGTTTCACTTGTACGGTCAAGACAGTTCTCTCTCTTGAGTCTTTGAATGTTTCCGTATTAGCATTTTCTGCGACTCCCTACTGTAACTGTTGAATTTTGGATTTGCATTTTTTGTCAACTTCGCCATGAATAATATTGAACTTTTTTGCCAGTGTGGATTTAAAACAGAAGTGGTATTTTTTTTTTGCGCACAGTAGGTGGTTTTATTTAAATGTAATATAAAATGATATCCTAACATAACTAAAACTATTAAAAAACTAAAATATGGCGTCGAAAAATTCCTCCGCATCGCTGTCGACTGGTAAAGAACCCAAGAGACTGGCGGCATTGCCACGTTGTATGGCAATGCTAAGCCTCTGGCCAAGGTAAAAGCCAGCCCTTGGGACACGGGAAGTGTCAGTGGTCAATTTCATTATATATTATAAGGCTCAGAGGTTCGTCTTTCATTTTGGTATCATTCTATAAAATTTCATCACTAGCGAAGAGTTGGTAAATAAATAAATAAATAAACCAGTTATTTTCAGGTAACAAAGACCCATAGATACATACGTTTACCTAAGTATACATAATAACATAGTAACAATTTTGTTAGTAAATAAAACTTAATAACTATGTTAGTATCACTGAGTCTTTGTGCGTTCCGGTGGCACTTGTCCACGAAAGTGGCGGAATATCTCAAAAACTCAAAAAAAAACTCAAAGCATTTATTTCAATTAAACCAATTACAGGCACTTTTGAATTGTCAAGGGGTCGGTCAGTCAAAAAGATGAAGCTAGGCGCCCATTCCAAAGCATAGTAGGTACCTATGGAGAAGAACGGGCAAGAAACTCCACGGACACTCTTTTAAATCAAGATATGGTTACAAAATAATGGTTACATCATTCATGTTGAAATTTTACATGTGAGAACGATGCAGAACGTTAAAAGCGTCCTTAAAAAAAAAACAATTCAAATATTTAAATTAAATTAAAAAAAGCCGTGGCCGCTAAGGTATGACCAGCCTTCACTGACAGCGCTTGTTCACGAACATCACATCCATATCCACATCCTAAAACGACACACTACACTTCATCAACAGCCTCCTGCGCTTATTCCAATTTACTCATTTCGGGTCGGTGTAACACGTCTTCTTCTTGCATCTACGTATCTATTAACCCGCAACCGTGCCACTGCCGGGCAAAGGCGTCCCTTTACCCTTTTCCCTACACGTCTGTCCTCTGCCATGGCGGGTCAGTCCTTTCGGTAGGAGTCAAGTTCGTCCCTCGATCTTCGTCTCTCCCATCATCATCTGCCTAATTTTTTCCCAAGTATGTTGGAGTCGGCTTCCAGTCTAACCGGATGCAGCTGAATACCAGTATTTTACATGGAACGACTGCCTATCTGACCTCCACAACCCAGTTTTTGGGTAATACGATACCCCTTGGTAAGACTGGTTATCAGACTTTCGGGCTTCTGACGACCCGTAACGACTGTCAAAGATCCACGAATGACAGCCGGGACCAACGGCTTAACGTGCTTTCCGAGGCACGGAGGGGTTTTGGTATGTAATGGATGGTCACCATCTACGAACCGGCCGCGGCAAGCGTAGCCCGTGCGGCTTTTATTATTTAGCCACGAGCCCCCCATCATCTTCAACATGTTTGTCTTCTTCCATACATCTTTATATTTAAAACTACATATTCGCGGAGTCTTTACTTTATTCATAGAATAATTCCAAGTACACTACCCGTCTCACACTCATTATTCGATCACTCATTCATCTATCAAGCCTTATCCCTGCATACACATTCACTCTCACTCGCCCCTTAGAGGTACACACACCCCAATACTCACCAATCATACACTTACACATACTTGTTCTCTCTAACACACATTACACATAAATGTATGACTTAACTTCCCTCGCGCTAAACACTGGCTGAAGCTATACTTACATTTTACACTTCCCTGTATGGCCTAACACTGTCTGCTGAGATACAGGATTACCTAGTTAGGAGACAGGGTTACATGATCTGTGTAGATTTATGTAGATATCCGTGTTTTGTTGTTTTGTACATCTGCTCTTGTGTACCTATCATGAATCTTGTGTTTGTAATAAATATTATTCTTATTATTATTTTCTATAATTCACCCCTTTCTAGACATATCATCTTTCACACAGTCCATCCATCGTTTATTTGGTTTCCCCTACTCTTATAGTCATGCATGCTCAAAGCTACACCTCTAATTATCGTTTTCAATTAAATCAATTTAACTGCTGATTGCGATTTCTTATTCCAATATCAAATGGAATATTTCATAACCTACAATTAATATGATAATAATTATGTTCTGCTATCATATTTGGGTCCAAGGATTGTAAAAATATTGATAAAACAAATGACATAAATACTTACTCGTAGTTATAATTACTGTAATTGTTATCAGCACATGGCTACTGTTTTTCTCTATCAATATATTATTTACAATCACACGGATAAAATAATAGAAATATTGTGTAGATAGTGTTGTTTTTTATATATTAGAAGAAGTAATTAAGCAGAGAGAAGTAAATTTTCAGTAAAAAATTGTGGAGTTTTAGGTGCAGGAGCTTAAGTTTATTTGAAATCGAATCGTGAAATCCACGAAATAAGTACCTAATTCAAGAAAGAATCCAGATGAAGTTGATAAAAAAGTAATTTATTCTAAATGAGAATCAGCACTTTTTCAACGTCAAAATTACATAAGACAGTCGTCCCCCAAAACGCCCGCCTCTCACCACTTCCTGATGGTTTAGCTGGAAAGAAGTGGCGCAACAAACTCCCCAGCAGCACAGCTGATGTCTGTTCTTTACAAATACTACTTTTAAAATGACAATAGTTAATATGACGCTTTATTTTGTGTAAATTATTTCATCACCACTGTTCTCAAAACGGTGAAGGAAAACCTCGTAAGGAAACCGGCATGTCCTTGAATCAAAAATTCGAAGACATGTGACATCTACCAACCCGCACTGGGTCCGTGTGGTGGTACGGCCCACGCCCTCTCACAGAGAGGAGGCCTGTGTCCCAGCAGTGGGAACGTTATACGCTGATTATGCTATGCTTATGCTAAAGCGCCTGTCTGGATTCGTACTGGGCCACCGGTGCACACTCTCAACAGAACGACCATTAAAGCCACAGATTATGACCTATCTTGATTCCAATCAAAAAGCTATTATCATTTCAAATTGCCTCCAATGACTTTCCTGTGGTTTTTCAAATCAATACTTGATAAGGAAAGTCTCGTGGCGAAGTAATAACAGCCGCACGGGTCGATCGAAGGAGGACTATCCATTAGATACATATCGAGACGCCTCCATGCCTCGGAAAGCACGTTAAGCCGTTGGTCCCGGCTGTCATTCGTGGATCTTTGACAGTCGTTACGGGTAGTCAGAAGCCTAAAAGTCTGACAACCAGTTTTACCATGGAGTATCGTGTTACCCAGTAACTGGGTTGTGGAGGTCAGATAGGCAGTCGCTCCATGTAAAATACTGGTATTCAGCTGCACTCGGTTAGATTGGAAACCAACCCCAACATAGTTGGCAAAAAGCTCAGATTGATTGACTAGTAGAAATAAACTCACGTTGTTAACAAACATATGTATTTGTGATAGATGTCTATAAGGTCAAGTGCATCACTATCGTTCATTGATAGTATAAATATTCCGATCTCTTTAGGAAGTGGAGAATAAATTGATATAAGTTCTTGTAGTATATTAGCTTAGGTTTTATTAGATAACTTTAGGGATCTTCCATTGCGTGGTGTAGGTCATATGGCAGCTGCACTGGGTACTGATAACTTCTTAACTTCTTCCCTTGATTTGTGTGGCTTGTGTAGAGGAGCCTCTATATTTGCACCGACGTCACGTAGGCAATATGATAGACCATCGGACACTCTTTTGCGTTTCACGTTGTTACCATGATCTATACCTACAGCGTGAATCAGAAATGTGTCATATATTTAAAGCTGTCCCATGCACTTGGGTCGAGTGGGATTAAAGCTTTGTATGGCTCAGCTGAGGTCTGTACCACACTCTTAAATATCCACCACGCGTTTCTTACCATGCTGTATATGGGGTGACTGGTAATTAGTGAACGATACATGATTGTACTCATTATATCAAACAACTTTTGCTATGGGACCAAAAGTGATTTTTGGTATTGAACCAATAATCACTGTCGTGTCGTACTAATCGTTTTTCTGAACACTTCGTTGACGAAGAATTTAGCTTAAAAGTCGAGTCAATTACTACGGAGGGTTTATCTGAAGACCTCAGAAACCGGGCATAAGTCTGACTACTTATAATAAACTAGCTTTTGCCAGCGGCATCGCCCGCGTGTATGTCGGAAATTATCCCACGGGAACCTTCTACCGGGATGAAAAGTATCATAAGTCTTAATCCAGGTTATAAACTATCTGTATACCAAATTTCATCCAAATCCGTTCAGCCGTTTTTGCGTGATTGAGTAACAAACATCCAAACATACAAACTTTCACATTAATAATATTAGTAGGATGTAGGTAATTGTGTGTAATTTAAAACACTTACTAATAATAATGGGATACTTATAATTGAACACGAATCCCACATTTCAGCTCACTCAACAAAAATAATAACATTAATAACAAGAATAAATCATAAAATTATTTAATGATGACATAAGCAGTGAATTTTACGATGCAGTCTGAGCTGCGCACGTCATGCGAACTGGCGCAAAATTATAGCTTCTGGAAACCATTGTTTCGTTAATATTTTATTAAAATATTGTTGCTACGCACGGAGGAGTAGGATTTAGGGCAATAGACAACACTATTTTTTAGCCCTGATTATTTTTTATCACACTAATATTAGTCAATTAAGTTTTCAATTATGACGAATTTTTTGCCAGACTCAGATAGGTCCTATGCTTGAAACTTTACTTAAAACTATTACGAACATTCTGGGTTCTGCGAATTCTTTGTAAGTAGGCTAACACTACTTAAATATTATAAAGCGTCTTGACAAGGAATACCGAGAGAGAGAGACCACCGCTTAAGACGCAGATGTATGCCAACGGCCTTGAGTTTAGCTTGTGTGTTCTGTCCTGAACTCACGCAACGTGTCGTAAGTCCAGCCAGTAATAGGACTCGCCCATCAAGGAACGCTATCCCAAATAAGACGCATTTAAATAAATCAAAACCTGTTTTTTATATGTGGGTATTATTACATTAAAAAACTTTTCTAAAAGATAAATAATTAAATTATCTTTAAAATGGGAAGGTTTCATAAAAATACGCTTGATAGTTTTTGCGTGATTCTCAGTTTTTTATCCGCGCTAGACATAACTTTACAAATTAATTACACTATGTAATTTAAACATATATTACAATATTCACAAAATGGTCTAATTTAACATACATTTTCTCCATATCATTCTCACTACTCGTTTAGACGTGATCTTCAGTTTAAAATCATTAAAAGTCGTTTATTGTCGCCTTAAAAGCATCAAGGCGCCCCTCCACAGCGGCTCACCGTTAAGCTACGGAAGTTTAGATAGGTACTTAGCTTCGATCTGTACGAAGATTTACGCGGGGTTGTCCACTGGCGCCCCACGGCCACGATACGCACGGATGTATGACTGGAAACAAATGAACCTTTCCATGCACATCCCGCGTTAGCAGTGTATGGCCGGCTTCAGGGTCCCCTCTGCTGGTCTGCTAAAAATAACAAACTACGTTCACAAATCAACTAGGTGACTGGTGGTGATCGTGAAAATTTCCATGGAAAAGCAATGGAATATAATCAGCGTGTAATTTCGATATCAAAATGTCATTATTTTGTTTTTTTTTTAACTTTTGCCAGTTATTTCTAAGGTGTCCTTTAATGAGGCTGATAACGTACTCAATAAAGTAAATACTTATATACTATTACTAAGTAATAACAGCCGCACGGGTCGATCGATCAGGTTAAGCTACGCTGGCCGGGGTTGGTCTGTGGATGGGTGACCATCTTTACATACCGAGACTCCTCCGTGCCTCGGAAAGTACGTTATACCATTGGTCCCGGCTGTCATCCGTGGATCTTTGACAGTCGTTATGAGTCGTCAGAAGCCCGAAAGTGTGACATCCAGTTTTACCCAGTTACTGGGTTGTGGAGGTCAGATAGGCAGTCGCTCCATGTAAAATACTGGTATTCCTCTGCCGGATGGTTAGACTGGAAGCCGACCCCAACATAGTTGAGAAAAGGCTAGGCAGATTGACGTAGGTATACTGTTCGCGTGGCTATTTTAACCAAAAAAATAAATAAAGACTCCTTCAATGGTCTAGCGGTCGCAAGTGCTACCGCTGAGCATGATTCGAGGTCCTGCCTTCGATTCCCAGATTGGGTAAAGTGTTTTTGAGTTTTTCAAAGAGGAATTTCTACGTGTGAAAACTTGTAATTGGCCATCATTATGTTAAAACTCTGTAACCATTGTGTCTGATTAGCTGTAAGTTTTCCAAAAATAATAAAATAAAATAAATGTCTCAGTAGCAGCCCGGTTAATGGCAATAGGCTCGTCCCCGGTTAAATGAGACTTAAACATCATCAGCGAACTGAGGTTGTACTATAGGTACACTTCTGTCCAACCCTTCGGAGAATAGAGACGTGATGTTATGTTATGTCAATTATCATAATTTCTTTGAACTGAATGCGTACTTTCGCGCACTTTGTAAAGAATCATACCAAACTTAAAACATCGTCAGAGCCATAATTTAAAATGCCAAATAATATATTCCCACGATCTTGTCAAATTCATTGTTCCAATTTTTACAAAGAGATTCGTCTTGAACATTGCAAATTGTTTCACACACACAGATTTTTACATAATAGGATTACCTATTATGTAAAAATCTGTGTGTGTGAAACAATTTGCAAACGACATTAAAGGCTGACGCAAATTTGGGCGGCCGCACCGCAACGCAAAAGTTCCCCAAATATATCACTTTTTCAAGTTGTAAGAACCTTCTTTTTTATATCTATAGTAAGAACCAGCACACTTTTGTATTGAAACGCGATACGATGTGGCCCATTGTGGCTGGAATGTGCGCTTAGCCAGGCCAAGCGCACTCCGCATTTTAAGTATGAAGCTACTACAAGTACGCGGCGGGCTCGACTTGTCGGGCAAATTCAGTGTGGGCTGCCGCGCATCGGCCGGTTCGCACGTTAGTTCGATACTCACTCACGTGCCGCGTCTTAAAAGAAGACAACCCTAACGAGTCAGAAGGTATAAAAGTTACGTAATAGAAAGAAAGGCAACTTCTAGGTAAATATAACTGTAGGTAATTAACGCTGTGCGACCTGAATTGCACTTTATTGTGTCGTAGCAAAAGTCGTTTTTTTTTCGTTCGTTCGTCGATTTTGCGGAGTGAATCTTCTGTACTTGTAGCTTAAGGATGTCAAAACATGGAGTCTTATTCCAATCATACTTAAATAGAACACATTACCTACATACGAACTTAAACATCAGCACGCGGTTATATAAAGGTGCACCTGTGACCTATATAGTGCTTACATACACATTTCGCCCAGTTATGTTTAATTCCTATGTAATAGGGGACGAGATTATTGCCATCAACCGGGCATAAATACATACTCCGGGCTGCTACTGAGAAATTTCAGATGCAAAAACCCGACCCGGGAATCAAACCTACGTTCGGCAGGAGCGCCTGTAACCACTAGACTAACGAAGCAATCAAAACACATTAATCCATGGCAAACTTCCATTATTTCTGACTAACGTAATGTTTTGTATTGTTACAGCTCAAAGGACGATGAAATAGACGGTAACTGCATAGTACGCGCGCGGGGTCTACCGTGGCAGTCATCAGATCAGGATATCGCCAAATTCTTCCGAGGACTCAATGTTTCCAAGTGAGTAACGAAAACAGTGTTAATATGATGATTGAATACTACAAAAGTACAAATGAGAGTTAATACCACCCTGAACAAATCTAATGTATCAAAAACTGCTAGAGTTCGACCTCTTCCAAATTGCATTACAAAACCCGATTCTCTGCCTTCCGCATTCAGTATACAGTGTCCTACACAGCAATTATAGGGTCACGTTCACTGTAAGCAATTCTGCCCTATTACCGGTTTTTGCTCATTTGCTTGAGCAGTAACCCTGCAATTTAAAAGATTTGTACGAGGTCTTTGATAAAGCTGTTAATGGGGCAAAATTCTCGACAAATCTATATAACTTAATCTACATAACAGATTATTATCTAAATATAACTTAATCTCTTTAAGTCCCAGTTGCATCAAAAATCACTAAACGCTAAAAGTGTTTAAAACGTCATCAACTCGGTCATCTTCAAACGCTTGACAGAAGTAGAACGATGTTTTATATACGTTTAGCGGTTATTTTGCGATTTGTGGTGCATAATCTCTTTTATCATAAGAGACATTATCTTAACCTAATCTTGTATCCTACAGGGGTGGAGTAGCCCTGTGCCTGTCGCCTCAAGGTAGACGTAACGGCGAGGCGCTGGTGCGGTTTATATCCCAGGAGCACAGAGACATGGCGCTCAAACGGCACAAGCACCATATTGGATCGCGGTACATTGAGGTAAGCATTCAAATATAAATATTTTAATCTTTAGGTATCTAAATACCATTATTCTCATCATCATTATCCTAATTTATTTGGGGTCGGCGCAACATGTCTTTTTCTTCCATACTTCTCTATTAGTCGTCATCTCGGTACTCACTCCCTTTTTAGCCATATCAGTTTTCACACAGTCCATTCATCGTTTCTTTGGTCTCCTCCTACTTGTATAGCCATCCATATTCATACTCAAAACTTTCCTGACGATGAACCAATTTGATATTTAACAAAGTGCCTGAATAGAAACCTGCTGGATCTGTTCCTCAATTGGTACTGCGCTTTGGAATAAGCAACTAGCTTCATCTTTGAGACTGACCGACCTCGACTCCTTGACAATTCAAAACTTTGTCTTGACAAGACAAAGTAGGTATCTGTAAATGTTTTAATTGAAATAAATGCTTCCGAGTTTTAGTCAAAGCTCGGTGAACTAAAGTCTAAAGAACTTTAGTCTAAAGAACGGTGGTTCTGGTTTCTCTTATCTGAGTGAGGTCTGCAGAGCAAAGGCTTCTTACTACTGCACTGCATTACACTTTAAATATTACAAGCTTATGCTATTACCAACCTTAATCTAAACGAAGCTTCTTTTCTATTTTATATTTTTTGACTATTCATTCCGATCATTTGTCATCCAGAATTCTTGATCTATCAAATGCTTCCCTTCAAATCTTGCTGTTCCAAATGACTAAATCCCTAAATCTCCTTTTCCTCTTATCCAGGTGTACCGTGCAAGCGGCGAAGACTTCCTGTCAGTAGCAGGGGGCGCCACATGCGAGGCGGCCGCGTTCCTGTCACGTGGGGCGCAAGTCATCGTGCGTATGAGAGGATTACCTTACGATGCGACGCCGCAACAAGTTGTAAGTACTTAGAATATACCTACTGGTCTTTTGGATGGAAGGACCGGTTGGCCTTTGATCTTTTTCCTTATAAAGGAAGTCTTTACTTCCAGAATCCATATTCTGGTTTTCAGAGATAAAACCTACTAGGTTAACAATACCCTTTTCAACGAAAATCTTTACTTAATTGAAAGGAACCCATAGCTGGAAAACTATACCTACCAGAGCCCTTGTCAAAGGGCTCAATCTTAAAACGGGCACACCTAAGATAAATTAAGATTATTTAATGTGTTTGTTTCACAAACTGAAGAAATACTATGTTTCTAAATGGCAATCTTCTAACAACATTTCAAACTTCGCAATACCAGCCAATCAGAGAGCGTCAAATTGATAATATGTTGCTAACTTCTACGATATGCCATAACCTCTGGGTTAGTTACTTAGATTAGGAATTATACAGCAGCTTACCTAACTTCTCTAACCTTTGCTGTAATCATATTATTAATAAACTTGAAATAAATGTAAATGACATTTGCGGTCGGTGTATTCTAGTTTAAAATGTCTCATAGAAGCTATAGGCTCTTTCTTAACAAATGAGCCGTAATAATTAAAATCCAGCTGTTTTTGAGAATTATAACAGCAAACTTTGCCACTTATTATCCATTCTGTAATACTTTTGTAACCATGTAGCTAAAGAAGCCTGAAAATAGCACTCCCGCTAAGTAGTTCCAGTCTTTGATTTACCTAGTGTAGGTTGTTTACCAAAAGATCATCAAGATCAGAGGTATTCAACCAAACGCACTTGTGGACCTTCCTAGCTCCCTATAAATTTATAAACCGGAGTAGTTAACTATAGTTTTTTGGTCACCTCTATTGCCTGCCCAGTATCTTTGCAACCAACCATTCATGTTTTCCATTCTATTATATTTAATTACATGTAAATATACTAAAAACAATCTTAATTTCCAGCTGGATTTCTTCTCAACGGGCGAAAACCCAGTCCTAGTTCTGGATGGAGCAGAAGGCGTGCTATTCGTTAGGCGAGCTGACGGCAGAGCCACAGGAGACGCATTCGTTCTCTTTGCTAAAGAAGATGACTCGCCTAAGGCGTTGTCTCGACACCGCAAGTCTATCGGCGCCAGATATATTGAGCTGTTCCGATCTACCACGGCTGAAGTGCAACAGGTAAGGATGTGGTTTTAGATTTTTGAGTTTATAAGTCTTCTTTCGAAGAGTAGCGAAGATTTTGCTTTACTGTATCCGGTCGCGTGTTCTTTTATCATCAAATCAGTGAAACGTTTTTGTGAGTTCATCGAGGTGAATTGTATTAACGCTGCCTGGCAAATATTTGATGTTTATTCATTATCTACTTTATAATGAGAAATATAATCAACTATGTCTCAAAAAATAAGTAGATAAATAAAAAATGATTCAATTTATTATTTTAAAAAATACTGAAAGGCTTGCTTACTTACTGTGTGTACCTGATTCAGTAATAAAGTTTGAGAACCTGTGAATTAGAATTAGACCGAATCGAATCGTTCAATGATTCCTGCTGAACATGGCAGGAATTGCTTGGTTCTTTCTTCTATAGGTACTAATATTATAAAGGGGTTAAATTTGGGTAAAAAGTATATAGGGGGTAATCTTCGGAACTACTGATCCGATTCCGAAAATTCTTTTACTAATGGGAAGCTACAGTATTGCAGTGTCATAGTTATATTTTTTGTTGAAACAAGAAATATCACGCGGACGAAGTCGCGTACAGTAGTGCTATTCTGTAAACATCTCACCGTGATAACTCAGGTGAAGTGAGCGTGAAGTGAGCCGTCATTCCACCTGACGCTAGGGTTGACACTATTGACAGCTCACTTTAAGATCACTTCACTCATGTTTTCACGGTGAGATATTTACAGAATAGCACTACAGAAGCCAGTAGGTAGTTCATATAGGTATTGATCTAAAACTTATTGACTGTCCACGATAAGCAGATTGCAAATATATCATGACAAAAATAACCACATTCATCGCCCACATTAGAAGCATCACTTGATAATGAGAAAGGACACAAACAAGCTAGGAAGCTCCTTCAAATCGCTAGCTATCTGTACATAACACTGATAACCTTTGACTCAAATACACTGAAGCACAAAGACTAATAGAACGTTTAATAATAGGTATGTATGAAGCAAAGATATTGGTTGGTTGCTTTGGTTAGTTGGTCATATTGGTGATGTCCTTCAGAAAGGTCAGTTGCGTAGTACTCGCGTATATGCTTATATGACCAGATGTATGAACGTAAACGAGGCAAAAGAAGTATATAGTATCGGATCATAGCAGGTGACGTTCTGTAGTTTCTGAGTCTGACTACCCTCATGGAAAGAAGGCGTGAATTTATGCATGTATGTTGGTCTATTAGAAATAGACATAAGATTTTATAAGAACAAATTCATCTAACAAACCAACTAATAATTAAGTACTTTGTAAATGCTGTACCGTATAACTGTTATTTGTTCGGGTCGATAGATCAGGTTAAGCTATGCTTGCCGCGGTCGGTCCGTAGATAGGTGACCATCATATCAAGACTTCTCCGTGCCTCGGAAAGCTCGTTAAGCCCCCCCCCCCCTCCCCCCGGCTGTCATTCGTGGATCGTTGACTGTAACAGTCACTTCATGTAAAATACTGGATCCAATAAGACTGGAAGCCGACCCCAATATAGTTGGGAAAAGGCTATACAGGCAGATGATAATGACACATTTAATGTTGTGTTGCGTGACTCCCGTGCCACACGGCTTCTTTGAGATGAAAATTCAAGTTTAAAGTCAAGTACCTATGCAGAAGGTCACTTTTACTGAAGAAAATTAAATTATTCAGCCATAGATTTGCTTTGTTCACTTGCAGTGAGCGTAAATATAATGTTATCAAGAATTTAGCCGTGTTGCTATTTATTGGGAGCCGCCACCGTGGCACACGGTGATTGTAACCAAGGTACTAGGTACCTAAGCACAATCGCACAATCAGCCGTCAACTCATAACGTAAGTACTAGTTGCGTACCTTTTGCGTAACTTTGTTTTGAGTTTTTTTTAATGATTCGTTTTGTATTAGGTAGTTAAAGAGTAGGTATCTACCTAAGTTCTTTCTAAAATACCTTTTCCAAATAAAGCAACTTGTGTTCCGCTAGTGTAAAGGGTCCCCGAAAAAACGATCAATTGCCACTGTCAATTTTTACGTGATTGATGATTGATACACATTGATGCCCAAATTGATCGTCTACCTAATGCAGTTGGAACGATTGATAATTTTACTACAAAAGAAATTGATGGCAATTGATCAAATTCAATTGATCGTTTCGGGGTCTAAAGGTAAAATTACAACGCATCGGCAATCGGCATGTTCTGTCTCTTTTACTTACCATTGGACGTGGACACTAGGACTGTTTTGTGCTCATATAAAGTTATAGAGGTATGAGGAACAGGGTGTACCTAAAATTCATTCATCCTCAATAGAAAACGCAGGATCCTCTGACCAGACGGGTGTTGTTGGCTACTGCCCGACGCGACGGTTGATGTCGGAATATTGTATAACTATATGCCACTCGCGCGGTAAACTCTGCTTGCGTGATCCAGGATTTATGTGACGTCAAGTCTTGATGTGTATGTAGTTCGCTTGTGGCGTTGTAGATGCCGCTACTAACTTAATAACAAAGTTGAGGTGTAACTATCATAAATTTTCATTTCCCCGCCTCTTATACACTTCACTTCGGAACACCATGCTGGTAGCTGAAATAGGTTAGGTTATTAATAGATCAGCTTGAGGTTCTGGAAGAAAAACAAACACAAACATTATTTATTTGTAGAATATAGCACAACGTTAGGTTATGTAGGTTAAGGTATAGGTGGCCTAGTTCGTCAACGACGATACTGGCCCGTCCGAAAGTAGTTCGAAACTGCGGAGTGAACCCTACACCCGGTTAATTAACTTTTCGGACGGGCAACACACCGGGTGTAGGAACAACTAGGACATTGGGATGTCATTGATTCTTAGGTCGGTCTGTTGGTGATACAGCCCGTAAATTTGGCTAAAACTAGGGATTTTGTGTTAGGGAGGTCTACTCCAGGGCACATGCATCGCTAAAAGCGAAATACGAATATTTACAATTTACATTACACATAAATATCACAACTTACATAGCACATAATGTACCCAAAAACTCATTTTGTACAGATTCGAGAGAGGCATAACTGAACCATGAGTTAGTACTCATAGTTCAAAACAAACGTAGAAGGTACCTGCATTTATCTGGAAATCACTAAATGAGTATACGTGCTCGCTACAAAAATATTGACGACAAGCCTGACCGGTCTGTTATTTTATCTACAACAAACTTAATAATGTAATCGCTGAGAACAGTCGTAGCCGCAAACAATCGTACGTAAATTGTGGTTTTATGTTAAACGCGACGATTTGAAACATTACTGATGATGCAGCCAAGGTTTTTTCGCTGTTTACTGCAGACCTCCAAATAGTCCTTGCCTTCTTTGATGGCATTAATATCTTGGCAAGGTTGTGGTGACGGCGAATTGGCATTTAACCTGATCCCTGGTTTCTGAAAGCTTGGTCAGACTTACTGTCAGTTAAATGAAGTATAAGAGCAGTAGTAGTAGCATTTTTGATAAGTTTAAATTTAGAAATCGGGGGTTTGGCCGTACCCAAACCCCCGATTTCTAAATTTAAATTTAAGCTCGTAAGTAATAAACCTATATTTCGCAGTAAGATATATGTAGTTATATCCCTAGGTATATAGCTATATATACCGTAATATGAAAACTGTCAGAGTGATTTTGTTACTGCGACCAATTTCGACGTAGCGCTCGCCGGCCGCTGCCGCGGATCCGCTCGCGCTTATTTGGTCACAGGTCTAACCTAACTCTATTTATATTACTAGATCATGCTCGTATCGTAGTTATATTCCTACTAAGATAGTTATGAACCGCTTTCTTATTATATTACGATGCATAGCTATATCCCTAGATCTCCTTAGGGATGTAACTATATCATGGCTCCAACCATCTTACTGCAACGTATACAAGACAATGCTTTGGGGATTGTCTTATAATATAGGACTTAGGTACTGATTGTGAATTCGACTACAGCCGATTGGAAAAAAAAAGGCTCATATGTGAGCTTATAGTTTTTGTTTGCTCTAAACCTCTTTAGGATTAATCATCGTTATGAACAACTTTTACCGTGGAAACATCACTGAAATGAGCTGCCCCATAAATTTTGTAGATTTAGGGCTGATTGTTCAATAGTCAGATAATTTTTATTTTACGAATAAATATGGCGGTTTGACAGCTTTGTATTGAAAATATGTCAAACTGTCACATTTATTCTTCAGGTAAAAGTTATCTGCCTATTGAACAATCAGCCCTAGGGTGACTGATAATTAGTGACCGATACTAAAACACATGATTGTGCTCATGATAACAAACAACTTTTACTATGGGACCAAACCTGAAATCACGAAAAAAAAATCTGCTGCTCCCTACATTTTGACGAGTAATGCCAACATAAATGTAGGGAACAGCTGATTTTTTTCGCGATTTCAGGTTGAGGATGAGGATGAGCACAATCATAAATTGATTATAAATATATATAATTGATATAATAAATAAATTGATTCTGAAAACAGGAAAATTCGGATAACCCCCCGTTAAGTATCGACCACTAATTACCAGTCACCATATAATATAGGTCTTTACCTATGAAATTGCCGTTTTGTATGAAAAAATTTAAACGAATTTTTTTCATGCATTTTTTATTTGTATTAATCGAAGTAATCACCCATGCAATCAATGCATCTTTGCCAACGCAGTGGCAGTTTATTGATGCCCTTCTTAAAGAAATCAGCTGGACGGGAGGCAACAAATTCTTCAAAGGCATTTTGTACTGCCTCTCGGGTATTGAATTTTTTTCCCGCCAAGAAGTTATCCAAATTCTGGAAAAAGTAGTAGTCTGTAGGCGCAAGGTCTGGTGAGTAGGGCGGATGACGGAGAGCTTCCAACCCCAGTTCTTGCAACTTGGAGACCGTCTGCTGTGCAGTATGAGGTCGCGCGTTGTCGTGCAGGAGCAGCGGAGACGAGCGATTGACCAATGCTGGTTGGAGATGTGCCAGCTTCTCCATCATTGTGTTCAGTTCTTCACAGTACACATCTGAAGTAATGCTCACCCCGTTTGGTAAGAAGCTGTGATGAATCACACCGGCGCTAGACCACCAAACAGTGACCATCACTTTTCTAGGGGTAAGTTTTCGTTTAGGGCATTGTTTAGGTGCTGAACCAGGATCGAACCAACTTGCTGAGCGCTTGCGGTTATCAAACAGAATCCATTTTTCATCGCAGGTAACAATGCGGTTCAAAATTCCTTCATTTGTGTGTCTGTTGAGCAGTGCAAGGCACGTCTCGACGCGTACTTCGCGCTGGCGATCATTGAGTTCGTGGGGCACCCATTTGTCAAGCTTTTTTACCTTGCCAATTTGACGCAAATGGATCAATATTGTTTTGACGCTAACGTCGAAAGCTGCTGCTAATTCAGCCGTAGATTGTGTATCATCAGCTTCCACAATCGCCTTTAATTCGTCATTGTCGACCAAAGTCTTCGGACGACCGCGAGGTTCATTTTTCAGGTCGAAATTTCCAGAACGGAAGCGAGCAAACCAATAACAAGTGGTGCGTTGGTTTGTAGTGTTAGCTCCGTAAACGTCGTTGATGTTGCGTGCCGCTTGTGCCGCGTTGCTGCCACGACGGTACTCATATTCCATAATTACTCGAATTTTTAACGTCTCCATGATGACGAAAAAGATTGAAATGCGATGAAAATGTAACACTAATCAATAAACAAATGAGTACTTTTGGAAAAAAAATCCATGTTTTTAAAATAAAATTAATTTGAAATTAGAATTCTTAGCCAAACAAAAATTATTTTGATTTGAAATGGCCAGTACTGCAGAACGGCAATTTCATAGGTAAAGACCTAATATAAACACAAATGTCCTGAACGGCTGATTTTTTATCGCGATTTGTTGGTTGTTGGTTGTTTCCTGCCTTGAAATGATGCTCAGGTCAATAAGTTTTTTTTACTGTGTGAAAGAGATTTCAAAACGTTTTTTGACTAATATTTCTGTCTATAGCCTGCCCTTGAGGTTGCTGGTAAGTACCTACCTAAGTATAAGTGGCCGTCAATCATTTGATGCACATTGCAACGATTCGATACGCGTTCAACTAGGCCTTACACGTGTATTTTTTTTTACTTTAAATATTGCTTTATATTTTTATTTCTCTATAGCGTGTATCAGAAAGGTTACATATCCTAACGGCACATCTGCCCTCCTTGATATGCAACTGGTGTGAATCTTGGGTGGGGTTCATTCGATTAAACCAGGGTGGGGTCGGTGCATTATATTCATCCATTCATTCATTCATTCATTCACACCCTTAAATATGATCACACCTTTCTGACACATGCTTTATACTTACTTGAATTCAGAATCTCAGATAATTCCATTAAATTGCCACTTATTCGAACTAAGAGTTTTTAGTTTAGTTTCGTTTATTCAATAACAATGCTACATTGTGCCTGAATGTGTTACAAAAAATAAATAGTTAAATAAACAAACAAAGTAAAAAAAAAAAACAATACCATTACCTACCATCTCAAATAAAAATAATAAAAATCACAATAATAAAAACATGTCAACATCATAAGAAATAAAACTATGAAGTAACGAATATAATGCTAAAGTATTACTAATGTTAACTAATTATGTAACACAAAAACAATGTTCAATGATAATTAATTTGAAAAAGAAAATCATAACTACAATTTCAATTCATTTGTTGTCAAAAATTCAAATTATTTACTTACCTAAAAACTAATTAAAATATATAAACATGTCATATCAACAAAAAAAAAGAATTTAAACATAATACATAAAAATCCATTAAAAAACCATGTCATAGCAAAAAGATATTCATGTCATTTCATTACATACAGTGTTATTGGCCTTTTGTTGCGGACTGTACATAGGTACTACAAGTAATTTTTATGCGAAGCCCTATCACTCGTCCAACAACATATTAAATTATTAACTAGCAGCGCTTTGCTGTTTCGCCCGCATAAATCTCGAAACCGTGGGAATATCGGTATAAAAAGTATTTAAGTGTTTATCTTTGTTATAAACTATCTGAGTTCCAAATTTCATCCAAATCCGTTCAGCCGTTTTTGCGTGATCGAGTAAGGAACATCCAAACATACAAACTGTAGCACTTTAACAAACTTCATATTTATATTAATAATAGGATTGCAATAAAGGAGGAGCTCGTGGCTAAGTAATAACAGCTGCACGGGCCGATCCATCAGGTTAAGCTACGCTTGCCGGGGTCGGTCCGTGGATGGGTGACCATCTTTACATACCGAGGCTTCTCCGTGCCTCGGAAAGCACATTAAGCCGTTGGTCCCGGCTGTCAATCGTGGATCTTTGACAGTCGTTACGGGTCGTCAGAAGCCCCAAAGTCTGACAATCAGTCTTACCAAGGGGTATCGTATTACCCGGTTAATGGGTTGTGGAGGTCAGATAGGCAGTCGCTTCATGTAAAATACTGGTATTCAGCTGCATCCGGTTAGACTGGAAGCCGACCCCAACATAGTTAGGAAAAGGCTGCGCAGATTGATTGAATAGGATTGCAATAAAACATACTTCGTCGCATAAATAAAATTGATGTTTTGCTAAGTCATCATAAGTTTACAATACTCAGGTCACAATAACTGATATGTGATATTAGTTTGATTGTAGTTCTTGTATAAGTACCTACCTACTTAGTTTTAATACTGATTCAGCGAAAAAAAGTTACCTAAGTATTTATGAAAAATAAAACGTGTAACATTTTATTTTTCATAGTCAATGTCGTGTTTTTCCGTAGGCGATTCAATAAAATGGATGTAATAAACTTAAGACACGTTTTCAGCCAACTGAGACGTCGTGTTACACGTTACCTTATGTCATTCTTTGAAACCCAAACATATTAAATTTTTTTATGTTCTATCATTGAAAAAAAAAAATTAAAGTAGAATACAATGACGTATAATAATACGTCATTGTATTCAGCTTTTCTATTCTTTTTTGGATCTTTCTGGAACCATGAAATTACAAAAGAACACGCGTCCAGACAAAACAGATACGACTACCACATACCTACAGGGTGTACCAGAAACGTGTGGTCAAATATAAGGGATCAGACCATCAAACTGAACAACTTTGTCTATGGTACCGACAAAGTAATCGTGAAAAATTTTTCAGCCGTCCATACATTTGGGTCGAGTAGGTATTGAAATTTTGTATGGAACAAATTGATAATTTTTTCACGATTATGAATTTGGTCCCATTGAGAAAGTTGTTCAGTTTGATGATCTGTACCACACTCTTAAATTTGACCACACCTTTCTGGTACACCCTGTATTATCTCTCATCCTATAAGCTAGGTATTAGTTAGATACTTAATACAGTATCAAAAAAGTTGCTAAATTATTAATAATAACAGCCGCACGGGTCGATCTTCAAGGTTAAGCAACGCTTACCGAGGTCAGTCTGTGGATGGGTGACCATCCATTACATACTGAGACCCCTCCGTACTTCGGAAAGCACGATAAGAAGTTTGTCCCAGCAGTCATTTTTAGATCTTTGACAATCGTTATTGGTGGTCAGAAGCCCGAAAGTCTGACAATCCAGTCTCGCCAAATTAAGAGGTAGGATCGTGTCACCCAGTAACTGGGTTGTGGAGGTAAAATAGGTACTCGCTTCATGTACTGGTATTCAGCTGCATCCGTTAAGAGCGGAAGCCGACCCCAAGATAGTTGGGAAAAAGCTAGGCAGAGGATGGAGTAACAAAAATCCTGTCCCCAAAAAAGTTGGCCTCTAGCCGAACACAATCTATGTCTCATATCTATCTAGGGTGTAAGTGTAAACAGTGGCAATATTTTAAGGGGTCATTGTACTCATCATTATGAACAACTTTTACTATGGGACCACACCTGAAATCGCGAAAAAAAATCAGCTGCTCCCTACATTTTGACGAATTATGCGAACATTTAATGTACTGAACAGCTGATTTTTTTTCACGATTTCAGGTTTGGTACCATAGTAAAAGTTGTTCATAATGATGAGTACAATGATACCTTAAAATATTGCCACTGTTTACACTTACACCCTGTATAAAAACAGAAGTCCTGCCAGCCCAAACCCTTGAAAGCTGAAATTTTATAATGTAGACAAAAAATATAAGTAAGGTAGGTAGGTAAAGTAGGTTTTCCCGGTAGTAGGTACTGACGTTCTCGTGGGATATTTGCCGACATCAACGCAGGCGAAGCCGCGGGCAAAAGTTAGTTTAAATATAATTCTACAACTCTTGTCAACACCACCTTATCGTGAAACTAATTTAGTAGTAGGTAATATGGCAGCACTGGGCCTGCGTGGTGGATTACGGCCCACTCCCTCTCACCGAGAGGAGGCTTGTGTCCCAGCAGTGGGAACATTATATACTGATTATGTGTGTTATGCAATAGGACAGCATGGTGACCGCAACACCACGTCAGAGCGCGATCCACCCCAGCTCCTCAAGTAAGGCCAGCAAAGCCTTACAATCTTACGTATCTTATCTAACCAGCTCACTTCTCCCCCAGGTCCTAAACCGGTCCTTGGAGACGCGCACCAGCCAGACGAGCACGCCATCAGCAGCGCCAGCTCCAGCTGAAGGTCTGCTGCCCGTGGCGCTCGTGCCGCAGCATGTCATCACCTCAGGAACTGCTAAGGACTGCGTCCGGCTAAGGGGCTTGCCTTATGAGGCGCAAGTAAGTGAATTTTGGTCATAACTAGCAAAAACTATTT
The DNA here is from genome assembly GCA_946251885.1 of Cosmia pyralina. NCBI lineage: Eukaryota > Metazoa > Arthropoda > Insecta > Lepidoptera > Noctuidae > Cosmia > Cosmia pyralina. The sequence continues at coordinate 10,090,721 of OX276362.1, read as the reverse complement.
AAGTCGGATCTCTTCTTCTTTTTGCTGCAGAAACTGTAAGAAAATATAAGATAAAATAATCATTTATTTGCTCAAACATGAGTATTTACGTGCAACACAAATTGTCAGCATGCAAGAGATGTCAAAAGTAAAAACTTAACACACACACCACTGTATCACTGCTAAATATTTTAACGCTAATGACGGTAACAAAACCACAAAAATTATGAAAACAGATGAACAAGTTTGCGCTTTAGGTGATGTTCATTGCTACTGAATATATTATTTAACAATATATTTTCAAGGTATACATTATATCGAGGAAGCACTATTATGTTACTAAAAAAGTTATTAGTGTGGATTTCATAACTATATTTACTACTTTAGCTTGCACTTGTAACGTGTGAATAGCTTACAATAACGTGGTAAGCTCTGCTTCAATAGCACTATTGTAACTCATACATTACTCAACTATTAAGCTACTCTAAGCTCTAAAATAGTGGGCCCAAATCAGGGTGAGAAGAGATTTAAAGCGCGCTATGTCATCAAAAATTAGTGCCTTTATAAAATAAAAAAAATGTTTATTGCATCAGCTCAAATAACTTATTCTAGTTACAATATGGGCAGAATCCTTTTAAGCAAATAGTTTGCTTGTGTTAGGATGCTCCGCCCTTGCCTAGGTTATGTAACTGCTATTAAGCAAATAGTTTGCTTGTGTTAGGATGCTCCGCCCTTGCCTAGGTTATGGTTATTGTAATTAAACAGAGCAATATATGGCCTCCGCAGGCGCGATTCTCTAAGGGAACTGTTTAAAGATATTAACATCATGACGGTACCTTGTCAATATATCTACGAAAACATCATGTACGTAAGGAAAAATCTAAATCTTTTCGGTAAAAGAGGTGAAGGACACAATTATAGGACTAGAAATAGGGACCAATTAGTTCAACCAGGTTTCAGACTGGCTAAAGTAGACTCATCCTTCATGGGGTACTGTTTAAAATGTTATAATAAAATACCTCCCCACATACTCCAGCTGAATGAAAGGAAATTTAAATCTTGTATAAAACGCACACTATGCAGCCAGGCATATTATAAGTTGGGGGATTACATCGCTGACAAAAATGCTTGGCTGAATGCTTGTCCTGCTCCACAAGGACGCATTAATTAATTGATTAGCATTCGGATATATTGTTGGACCTGCTGAAGATTAAGATGAGAGAAAACTTTCTTTGCATTGTTTAGATTCAATCTCTTAGTATTATATAATTGCATAGCACGTGTGAGCACTATGTAGCTACTATTAAGCTACCTTTTACTGGGTACGTCTTTCACTGACTTGAGTGTGCCCTGGCGGTTGAGAGTATGTCATGCTCACTCAAATGTCTCGCTGATGGTGGCGTGTGTGTTGGATCATTAAGTTCCCTTCAAAATGGTTGAGCTAAATGGTGCTGATCCATGCGTCATGTTCGTGAACGGGCGCCGTCAGTTGGGACTGGTCGTCTCTTAGCTGCCATGGCTTATTTTTAATTTTAATATTTAATTTAGTTGTTTTAGTTATTATCTTTTTATTACGGACGCTTTTTAACGTGCACGTCTTTCTACATTGTTCTCACATGTATATTTTCAACTTGAACGATGTAACCAATATTTTGTAAAAATATTATGATTTAAAAGAGTGTCCGTGGAGTTTCTTGCCCGTTCTTCTCCATAGGGATCTACTACGCTTTGGAATGGGCAACTAGCTTCATCTTTCTGACTGACCGACCCATTGACAATTCAAAAGTGCCTGTAATTGGTTTATTTGAAATAAATGCTTTGAGTTTGAGTTTGAGTTTGAAACTTATACAAATAACTTATAAATAAAAAACAAAAAAAAAAAGAATGTTAGAGAAAAAGAAACACAATATTTTTATGAATTACAAAAAAACGCGCTAGGATGTGTGTGTTATGTGTGTGAAATGGTGTGAAGGTGAATTTGCGAGTGAGTAGTGGGTGTAAGAGACGGTTGGTACCTACATAATATAAATGGTGGTGATTAATTATACCACCTAGCTTAACCCCATCGTCTGAACCTCACACCACATAGTATAGTCTACATTAAAAATGATAATTTATTGCTATATCTTTGGTTTGTATTCTCGAATTTTAACTTAATATCAACTCACTCTCTAAAAAAAACGAAATGGCAAAAATGGTTGCCATCAGTGTAGCACGACCCAGTGCTGCGTTTGATTCGGGAGTATAAACCAAATCGGGTGACTTGTATGGAACAATTTAAACTTAAAGTTAACGTCATTTTATATGGTGTCGCCATTGTCTCAATAATCACAAATATAGGTATGGGGCTTTAGTCACAAGTACACGGTGTAATGGCTAATCTTTGTTCTGTCATTTCTAAATTTATTTACTTGTTGTAATTTTGGCAATGTGGACTAGTTGCATTGAAATAAATCTAATTTAGATTTATTTCTAGATTTATTTAAATTTCCGTTAAAAAGTCATGTTGCTAAAGTGGTGATTAATTATCTAGGTACTGTAAAATGCAGATAAATGTTAGCTAACCCTACGACTAGGAGTCTTGGGATCGGAAAATAATGTAGGACATTATCTTCCATTATCGGCAGAACTATAATAACGTAATATATTACCTATAAGTAAATATTATAGTCTCATCGATTGCACCATATTTTCCACCTCGTCATAGGTCTTTGACTTGAGCCATTTACACAAAGCTTTTTTGCATTCGCGGTAGGTTAGTGGGTATATGTCAAGTTCTTTATTAGGAAGATTGTATAAATGGGACTACGGGGGGATGGGATGGGGTTTATAGGACCTTAGGTTCTTGAAATTCTCTTAAACAGCCTATGTAGCACTAATTCTTATCACCAAAATGTTAGTTGGGTGGGTAGGTACTTTAAATATCCTAATCCAATTAGGAGCAGTCTTCATAGATTAATATAGATACTCGTACTACTACGATCGCGAATCTTATTTTGATCAACATACAACCTGATACTGACCTGCAATTTGCAAAAAACGGTAAGGAAATTTGAATATCGCGGCCTACCCTGACGCTCTCACCTTACAATTAAATGAGTTAGACAGGGATCTTATTTTTTTTATTGATTTATTTGCAGGTGGAACACATATTGACATTCTTAGACGAGTTCGCCAAAAATATAGTGGTGCAAGGAGTCCACATGGTATACAATGCTCAGGTTAGTGTTTTTCTGATGTTGGTATCTAATAAGGGCCCTAGCTTACTAGGACACCAGTGCAGTCCTGTCGCCACTGCCAAAAAAATGTATGGTTGGTTGCGCAACCGATTGGACGCCTGGTGAGCTACCGACCATAAAGCTGTATATATTTTGTTGGTAGCGTGACCATGGTTGCACCACCACAATACCTACCCTAGTGAGATATATCTCACTAGGGCCTATTTCACGATGTCCGAATAGCCACTACTCACTGAATAAATTAAAAAATGGAACAGAATTTGTATGAAATTATCTGTGACCTTATTCTAATTGCGTAAACACAACAGTATCAATGGCTTTCATTTTGACAGTTCAACAACATTCATTGCGTTATTTACGTTGTTGAGCAGACAAATTTTTCGAACATTATGAAGCAATGGATTATCAGTTTCAAAATTATTCAAATTTTGATTGAAAGTGTGTTGCGCAATTAGGGTGCTGCTGGTTCTGAAGATAAATCTTGTTTTGTAATAAGACGGTATGTGTTTGAGTGGAAAATCTTTCATTAACATTCGTCTACATGCATTAACAGGGTCACCCCAGCGGCGAAGCCTTCATCCAGATGGACAGCGAAGCGAGCGCATTCCTCGCCGCTCAGCAGAAGCACCATCGCTACATGACCTTCGGCAAGAAGCAGCGGTATATTGAGGTAACGCTTCGCCACATGCTAACTACTGATACTTTATTATATTCGAACATTAGGTCCAAACTGGATGATCAGATGAAAATGTAAACAAATGGATCAGAAAACGTACTAGTGAACGCTAATTTGGAGTGCCACTTTGAGTGTATGATTAAGTGTTGAAGCTTAAAACTGAAATTTTTATTTTAAATACCTCTCATTTGACAATTTTATTGAGGTTAATTTTATAACCCCAATTTTCGTCGATAATTTTTTAATCCTACAACGATAATTGTTGGAAAAAGTGGTGAGATTTATAGAGTTGAAACCTAAATACAGATGAATGTGTTAATAATTATCTTTAGTAAGTAAGTGATTGCGTAAGAATTTAACCTAAGTTAGTTGGGTTTGTTTATACTTTCATCAGATAGTTTTGGAACAGACATTAGTGGACTTTGAGTGGACGAAGTTCGAAACATCACATTTTCACTTCTTCTAAATGAGGTAAACTGGTCGCCTTTATCGGTTTTCTTCAAAATATATTTCAGACAGACATACCTACATGTTTATTGAAACGAATTTTATCGATAAAATTGCACAACTGGTTCTTTTTTTAATTATCCACAGTTTTGCAGTTTCATGTCGGTATTTTAAAATAAAGTGCAATTAACTTGGGAATTAAAATAAAATCGTTATCAGACGTTTCACTTTTTTGGTTATTTTTTGCAAATAAAACGGTCTGAACACAAAATTAATAAAAGTGAAAAAATAATTCATTCGTAAACCGTTCCAACGATGTTGAATTTCGTAAATTGGAATGAAAACAACAGATTCTATGTACTTTGATGTAATTTTTTGTGGGGTCTTGAAATGTCAGTATACAAAATCAGTTCTTTTTGTGTAAACTTCACAGACGTGATGGGTAACTCATACTTCAAGTTACAACACTACAAGCGGTCGTTGATCCCAAAAAAAACTTTTTTTTGTTTTTATTTTATGGTGTTCAGATATTGATACCCATCACGTCTGCAGAGTTTCGCTAGCTAATTTAATTTGACCCTGTATAATAATGTTGGTGTCGAGTGAACGTGGAATGAAACAAAAATGGAGCTTCACTCGAGTGAATCATTCACATAGATATTGGGAGGTTCAGTTTTTTTTTAAAGACGTTTTGCATTTGAAGAAAATCATCGTCCAAGACCATCCAGCTTAGTGTAAGTATGTGTAACTTAATCACGCTGCTTAATCCAGGTGTTCCAGTGCTCGGGCGACGACATGAACCTGGTGCTGACTGGAGGCGTGACGCCCGCAACGTCGCCCAAGGTGCTCTCCCCCGGTACGTTGGTGTCCCCCCCGCCCGCGCCCGCGCCGCGCCTGCTCGCGCACCACATCGCGCACCAGAGCCTACTCGCGCGACAACACGAGAACCTCCTCCTCGCCTCCCTCCGCCCCCCTCTGCTCCCAATGCTACCAACCTACGCGGCCGTCCGATCCCAACAACCGACGGCACAGGCCTACCAACTGCCGCAAATGTCCCAGATGTCTCAGATGTCTCAGATCTCCCAAATGTCACACATGTCGCAGATGTTGCAACAGCAGTCTATGCTGCCAACCAAACGGTCGTACGAACGAGCGTTTCAGCAGACAGACGCGACGCCAGCAAAGAGGCCGTGTTTACCTCAGCAGATGCAGCCGGCCTTATCCCTGCCAGTCTTTTCTTACGGCTCCTCGGCACCTATTTTCTCTTACGCGAACACAAGTCCTATGTTGTCAACTTATAATACGTTGCCGACTGCGTTGCCGACGGCCTTGCCGGCAGGGTACGGGTCAGCTCTAGCTGCGGCCTTGCCAGGGTCGATGACGTCACCGTTCCCTACGCTGTCTATGTTCCCTACATACCCGTATTATCCGGGCGTTTAAGTTGAAAATCTAAAATAATGATAAAGAAGAGATAGACGTGCCTTTAAAATAAATGAGTCTGCGTTTTGAACGCTGTTTAGTTAGAAAAGATATTAGAGATGTTGTTTTTTAGATCTTGCAGTTGTGGGTTTAAATAAAAATACCTGGTGAGACTTTAATATTTCGGAATTTTTACAAAAAACTGCGACGGAACGCAATTAAAAATAATAAATTAAAGAATTACTTTTCAAACGTAACGGTTACAAGTACCCGTTAACACAACACATCAAAGTCTAAAATTACTACAATGGCTTGATACTTCTATAAATAAATAAGTTTACAAATCAATAAAGTAGATTTAAAAGCGGTAAACTAATCATTAACACCAAACTCATTACGTTACTGAGTACAAGAATACTAACTTGCTAAAACAACAGTACCTGAGGGGTTAAAAGTTAAATAAAATAGGAAATACTTTTACTAAGGGCCAGTTTCACCAATAAAACTAATCGCGTCAGCACTAGATGTGCCGCGTTCAAGAGCTGTCAGTGTCATCGTTGTTATGGAATATTGATACTGACATTTCGTTATCTTCAACGCTTTTTAGATGTGTTGATTGCGTGTATTGGTGAAATTCGCTAAATGAGCAGCTTATATCGCATAAGCAGTTATGCGTTTGTTTTTTTTTTTTTTTTGCTTTGCGTGATAAACCGCGTAACTGTGCGTAATAATGGCTAGACCATGTCACAAATGTCAGGGAAGTTGCAGGTAACAAAACTAGGTTTCTCGATGCGACGCTGACATAAAATTTAATTTGTCGTTTGTTAAAATAAACGGATGTTAGGCAACGGTCTGTCTGTTAGAGCTTGTGGGCCGGCCAATGCTAGTAAGCATCCAAAGCTTCATTATTTACTACTGCTATGGACTTGTTGGACATATTTTTTGCTGACGTTTGATCCAATATTGGCCTAAAAGTTAAGGTCGCGTTATATTTGGCGTTAACTCGGCAAGAAACAGGGTAGACAAAATGACATTTTGACGGTAAGCTCAAGAGTGTGAAGTGCCTTCGCTATTTTTACGATATTTTAGTTAATAAACATGAATTTACTACAAAAATAAGTGTAAAATCTATAAAGGCAGTTATTTAGCAGCTCGATATTGATAGGTTAAGTACTTACTTACTTAAAATACTTGTTGAATTTATTACTTGACTTTAAATATTGTTGAACTCTCATTTTTATATGTTTAATTATCATTAAGTGAACCAGAGGTTGTTAATCAATGACAAGTAGTTGTATGATTTATTTTACGTTTTAAGACGGGGGTTGCCATAAATTAAAAAAAAAACAGAAGTAGACTTAGTTGTTTCATCCTACTTTTTTTAACAGGAATCTTATTAGAAAATCGTTAAAATCAATGTGAAACAATAAAAAAATAATTTAAACAGTTTTGACGATTTTTTTTTTCAGAATTAGAAGGGCTTTTTTCTTTAACATGAGACATAAAATGCCTTTCATATATATTACCTTCCATATGGCAATCCCAAATGTGTGATTAGATGTCGTTGTGATTTTTAAATATTAAACATTCCATTATTAAAAGACAATGTTTTGCCAATTTCTGAAGGCTGATCTTAAGTCTGAGAAAGTGTGAGGTACTTATTGTCGTATGAAGCTTGTGTATTGCATTAAACATCTATATTTTCATGAATCTAGAAAGAAATACTTAGATAGTCAAATTATGGCTGTTTTCCTTCTCCAGGCATTATGTCAATCCTAAATTAGGTATACTGTGTTATTTATACATTCCAAAATCATAAACTAAAATCATAACATTTCTAAAATGTCATGCTCCGCCCATGCAGTACATTTGCTTTAAGACATTTATTTATAGGTTCTATAAAAGTTAAGATACTTACTGTTTTTTTTTGTTTGAGTACAATATTTGTGTACACTTTGTGCTTATTTTACATTTTTATTATATAGTGTTTTTTTGCTATCGTAATCATAACCTGGATCACCAGGATGCAAAATGAATTGATTTTTCCATGATTTTTTTCGGCTTTATATTTTTTTTTACCATCCGTTTATTAACAATCCCTATTAATATTTGGACATATTTTTAAATCAATTAATCTTCATCAAAAGTATTAATGAATTAGGTATTTATTTTCGAAGTTTTACTCTCTTAATCGCCAATCAATAATTCCAGAAAAAAAATATCGTTAAATTATAAACAAATCTTCCATTAGACATAAATTATTAATAATATTAATCATTATTCGATGTAAAATTTTAACTTAATTTAGGCTACGTTTAAAAATAACGGGACGGCCGCAAAATCCCATGAAATCCCTATAATCCCTATTCTCTCCCATGAACAGTCCAAAAATATTATTCAATATTATATCACCTAATAATAACCCATGATTATACCACCTAGCTTAACCCCATCGTCTGAACCTCACACCACATAGTATAGTCTACATTAAAAATGATAATTTATTGCTATATCTTTGGTTTGTATTCTCGAATTTTAACTTAATGTCAAAATTTAGACACTCTGTAAAAAAAACGAAATGGCAAAAATGGTTGCCATCAGTGTAGCACGACCCAGTGCTGCGTTTGATTCGGGAGTATAAACCAAATCGGGTGACTTGTATGGAACAATTTAAACTTAAAGTTAACGTCATTTTATATGGTGTCGCCATTGTCTCAATAATCACAAATATAGGTATGGGGCTTTAGTCACAAGTACACGGTGTAATGGCTAATCTTTGTTCTGTCATTTCTAAATTTATTTACTTGTTGTAATTTTGGCAATGTGGACTAGTTGCATTGAAATAAATCTAATTTAGATTTATTTCTAGATTTATTTAAATTTCCGGTAAAAAGTCCTGTTGCTAAAGTAACAATTTAGTCTATTTTACAATGCAATACTGTGTTTATTAATGGTTATATACAAAATGTTGTATTATGGTGTATCCGTCGGGTTGTGTTATGGAAAATGTGCATGAAACCCATCAGACAAACGGTAAGTGTTGCACACGTATTTTTGTATTAAAAACCAAAATATATATGTCGTTTTTCAAATTAAAATTAAAGGGTGTAGCATGAACCGCTTAATTTTAAGGAAAAGGGTTGCATGGCTCGGGTTGACAAAATATAATCCGATATTTGAGCTTCCGTAGTTTTCCAAAGCACATCGCTGCCGGATACAAATGAGTTTCGTTTATGGAACTGTATGTTAATGTTTCATGAAATTATGTATACGGTTGTAACTTTATCTTGGTACTATGGTTCGAAATGGGTCACTTGAAATATATCAGCATTAAATGCATTTGTATCAAGTTATTAATATGGCGCTAAGTGACGATAAGATATTTTGTCTTAAAGCTACGTCTATGCATTTTGCTTCTATAACTTGTAGTGTAACTTTAAATTAATTCTACATAGTATCATGAGGAAAGTTCATATATTCAGTCTTGGTAAGGGTCCTGTCTCCTCCAGTCATTAACACGCTACTCTTTAATCACAGCTTCCTCTTCTCTTACTATCTTATAGATTCTACGCTTTACTTTTATCTCGTTACGGAGTTAAAATTAAATTCGTTTTTGAAGGTACGTATTTTGATGATTTTTAGTGCTTTTGCATTATTTTATTGAAGGATCTATGTTTTAAAGTATTTGCGTATCCAACGTATTTATATAAATTACATGATTTATTTACCAGTTATGTACAAGAAAAAAAAATAGCAAGAGATTTAAAAAAAACATTACTTAATGTTTCATTTTTCGAGTTATTTTGCACTAAATTTTATTAAAATATTCTGTGTAGTGACTGGGGGACGTGGTGTGAGGATATCGGATATTTTCTGTTCGTTATAATATAGACGTACGTCATGGGTCACAACATTATCTACTGCCAAAGCGTTTCGATTACAGTTGAAATCATTATTATTTTGCAAACAAACAAACTATCGATGCGCTTACACGAAATTTTCATTATGAAGCCGGAAATTCATAACAAAATGTAGTTTTAATGAATAGAACTAAGGTATTTTTTCGTTTTACAGAGTTTTTTGTCTCATCTTGTTAGCATCATGATGGTTTTTTAATTATAATTATAGTTGGATAAATATAGTGTATTGCGATTAGAAATAAAAGGTTAATTTACATGTTAGATGATAATTGCGAGTTTCTCTGGTTTGTGGTTGTGCTATTGTCTCTTATATGTACTACTTCTAAGGTCGGGTATGGAAAGGATCTGATTTTTCTTTTAGCTTTTGATTACTTTGATTTCACAAGTTTTAGTCTGGGTATGAGGTATTAACTAATTTATTTTATTATGTCTACATTTTATGCACTGAGTAACCCAGAATAAAACTGTCTTATTAATAACATTTCCAAACTTATGTTTGTATGAGATAAAAAATGGAAAATCAGCTTCATAGTCCAAGTCTATCCAAGGCTTCGTCGCGTAGATAGCAAGAGGTACACGTGAAGGAAGGGTTACACTAACACTCGACCGCTTGATCTGTCTCCGCTACAGTAAAGTATCGTCCTTTTATGTTTACTAACATACTTCCGGGTGAGTGGGCAAAAGAAGTAGGTAAGTATTATTTATATATTTATACAAAAAAAAAAACAAAGAAATGTTACACACATTTTAGTTTTATTCGAAGTGGTCGCGCCATGACAACGCACACGCTATCTGTCAAAGTAATGACAGTAAAAATTTAAAAAGAAACGTTTAGATGTTCTAATCGACCATCAAAAACGAATATTGGTTGCACAATTTAATTTTAAAATGTTTTAAAATACACTTTATAATCTCACGAGCGTCGATACGCACATTCCTTATTTTTCCTTTAGTATAACTTTTCCTTCACAAGATACATAGCACAATCATGCCCCTCCTAATGCTTCTAACGTACCTTTATGTCTAGTACGATAAATGGTCTGGATTGTAAAAACCCATGGGACACAAAATGAGGTCGTAATAACGAACACAGTAAGCACTGGCTTCATGAAATTAATTAGTGGGGCATAGTCGGGTTAAAATATGGTTCGTAAAATATAGAATTTTAATGTTATAAATTTTTTTAAATAACAATTTTTTAACTATCGTAATACAAAATGTTTTCTTAGAAAGCTACATTTTAACGAAATTATACTGTAGCATGTTTTTTTTCCTTTCACTGTTGTGGTAATAATGAACTCATATGTAGATATTTTAGAACAGCTTAAAAGCTCCTTTTCTCGGATATGCATAGAATGCTTACAGACTATTGGCTTATCTAGCTAGCTCTATAAATATATTTTATATATTTATATTACCTTTCAATTAAAATTTAGATTTTTAGACAAATTACCTTTTCTGAAACCTAATATTTAGCCGCTATGCCCCGAAGTATAAAACAACATTATTCTACATTGTTTCGCTTTAAAAATGCATGGACCGGTGACAGAATTAAAAATTTCAATGTCCAAGGGACTTCAAAGCTTAGTGTGTTGTAGAAAAAATGTTTTGTGCTTGACTAGAGGTAGGTCCATGGGTGTAAGGTGTACCACTAGAGGCTGGGTCGAATAGTGGGCACACAGACTTGGCAGTGTGTTAACATGAAGCGGCGTAAGTATCTATCTATCATTTGTTGTGGGATCACATGAAATAAGCTCTATCTTACTCTTGATTTATCGCATTTATATTGTGACCTCAATTGTGCAATACTTCCTTTTAACGGAAAATTCAGGATTATTCCCCGTGTTGAAAAAGTTCTTGTAAAGCATTCTCAATGAAATTATTTCAATAAATAGGTATCCCTACTAAAGAAATATAAATTCTAAATTGAAACTAAAAACATTTAAGTGTAGGTACCTAATGGTGAACTAAAATATACATAAAAATTCTAAAATATATAAATGTAAGTACCTATTTATACTTAAAACAAAACAATGTAAGTAGGTACTTACTTGTTCTAAATTTAAAAACAAATATTTTTAGTCAGTTTATTATACTTTAGAAATATTTCTCTTTTGAAGTCGGTTAAATGTAAACAAAACATACCTACATTTTAGAAATCCCCTTCCAATTGAGGTCGCAAACTAGTGGTGCTAAAAGTACTAGGGTTACTAGGCGTGCATAAGTTTGGTAAAGTCCGCAGACTAGCTTGGTGGTTGGCGGCATCAACGACGTGTGTAACATTACAGAGTATTGGTGTAAGTGCGCACTGCTTTGGTGAAATGTTAATGCGTTCAGAGATCCGGTGAGTTGTTCATCTTGTTCTTAATAATTACATACTTAAGACTGCTGTGGGTATTCGGCGAAAGTTCATTGTGATATTTGGCCTCAGTTAGCCGAATATTCGGCTTTTGGACCTAAATTGTTATTGGTTTGGGTAAGTGGTTGTTGTGACAAAAACACTGAAACTGAAACACTGAAACACTGAATTTGATATATTCTCATTTTATAATTTTTTTGCCAAATATCCACAGCAAATCTAACATACATAAACTGTGTACGTCCCTATCCGTATCGTATGACGTCACAAGGCACAAAATGCTTAGCTTTACCTCTCCGAATTTATAATTCGTTCTATAATCGCTAAGCATTTTAGTATTAACTTAGTATCACAATAATATACATGTACTTATGGGACTTTCATATTAGGCGTATAAGTGGGTAAAATTTAATGGGATAAAATATAATATTGGTACGTATAATAATATATTTATGCGACATGAAGAAATAATTCTTCTATGTTTCACTACACATAACATTTATAGTTATTATTTACATTCTGCACGTCGCGTCGTCAGTACCTACTGCACAATGAATTTAAACATACCTAAACCTTGTACATTCAAGTACCAAGAAGTAGGCATATATCATAAAGTGTGTGTGACTAACAAATGCATGACTTATTTATGAACAGGCGGCAAACAAATCTGATTTATTCTACCATCTTGTTTTAAACGAGAATCTTCGCAATTTGTAGATGAATGAGATGTACCTATTTGATATCATTCACAGATGGCTGGTGGAGTGTCGATTATTACGTCATGTTCCTATAAAGCTTTTTGCCCACTGTATTGCTACGACAGCATTGACCTAATTTAGACTTATTATTATTAAATACAAAGTAGAATGTTTGTCCTTCATTATACTCAAGTTGTTTTGTAGATTGCAGTGAGCAAACCGCTTAATAAAATTGAAAAATAATAGTCGGGGTATGTGTGGCTTGAAGTATTTTTAAAACAATTAGAAATGCTCCACTTTTTATGTCCCAACTCTTCAAAATATTTTTTCATCTACACAGTTCCTCTAAATCTAAAACTTTTGCTTATTAAGTAATTCCAATTTTTCTTTTCATAAGACCCTTCCTCGGACTTCCAACTAATATTTGAAAAAAAAAAATTGCTGAATTAGTCCAGCCGTTCTCGAGTTTTGCGCTTAGCAACACATCTAGTCATTCATTTTTATTTACATAAGTAGATAGATTGTATCCTATTTTAACCATTTTTTTTCCAAAAATACGTAAAGTCGCTTATGCCCAACGTCCGACACTGAACCTTCCACACGTCACCCACACGTTCCTAACACCATCTTTATGTATAATGGCAGGTCCCCTGACGTACTACTACCCCGCAATGGGCCCGACGCTGCCTCCCCCGCCGCTGGTCTACTGGGGCTACCCCACGCCGCCCGTGTCCCCCGCTCATTACTACCATCCCCCGCATCACCCCCAGACTATGGTGAGTTTCAACGTAAATCGAGGACCGATGCAGGAAATGGGGGCCGTAATACAAGGAACGGGCATGGGAAATAAAGGAAACTGGGCTTTCGCCTCCCCCCCAAAACACATGTAGAAAAAAAGCTTATTAATTTAATATTTAGGAAATTCAAATAAAAAAAAAGTAAAAAAAGGCAAAATTAAATCAATTACTTGTTTACAATAAGGTTTTGGTCATTTGATCTTTTTTATTTGGCTTTCGTTTAACACCTACCATAATAATTTCAGATACCTGAGGTGGTGTCAGTGGGGGGAGGGTCACCGATTCCCATCCCACCTCCAGCCGCGTGTCCCGAATGGCCCATATTCATGGTCAACTAACATGGACCCACACCCTACACAACGAAGAACGCTGCTCAAGCGGCAAATATAAAAATTAATTTTATATTTATTAAAAATATATTCTACAAAATTAGAAAAATGAATACGGAATTTAGTGTCTATTTTTATTATATGAATGATTTTCGCTTGTATGTAGATATTTATTCCAGTGCTCGATTGAATTCTCTGAATTTCAAACTTTACTAAATCTTAAGTGTTTTTTTTTCTAATTTTGCTCTCAAAACTCTTTCATACCATATTGTACAAACAAGTAGGTATTTCGAATATCTATTAATACTTTTGAAATTCCCAACATCACTAATTGTCAAAAACTAACGAAATGGCTCAAAATTTATCTAGTGATATTTCTAAAATAATTTATTTATATAAATTATAAATAAAATAAAATTATAGGTATTATAATAAATTTTATATTTACACATGCACACATAATATAAAATTTGTTGCAATTATGTTAATGATTTACTTTATTTGTTGACCTTTCAGATATTTTAGCGAATCTTAAATAATTTACAAAAAAAAAAAAATAGAATTTTATTTTTTATGTTTTCAGTACTTATAATAGTAAAAGTTATAAGATTAAGTAAGTTATGTTATAGTACTTAAATGAAAAAAAAAACAATGCCATCAAGCATTCGTAAAAAAAAAAAACTACAAAAAGGCCAAAATCACACTAGGAAAGTTCCTCTTCATAGCTACAAGATCTATCTGATATGTATTGCTTATCTCATAAACACAGTAGACAAATACAAGCAGAAAACATTCTTCATTTAAAAGAAATAGAACGGTAGGATACACACACGCATACATACCCTCCTCTAGTGCCTATATCACCTCGACAAAATAATTTTCAATGTCTCGAAGATTTACCTCGATAAAAATTATTTAATGTTTAACGAGTTTTCTTTTTAAAGTTCATTTTTAACGATATAATATTATATACTGACTCATAATTTATTATGTAGATATTTTACCATATTTTTTAGATTTATCATGCAACGTTTAGTACTTTACTTAATTTTTTTTAGTCAAATTACCTTTTATTAAATTGCTTATGATCTATACGAAGATTTTGTCTTTTTTCTGCTTATATCTGTCTACCGTGTCAACCTGGACAACGAATGCATGTACCACAGTGATATAAAGGTGCTGTTACATTATGTTTGTAGAAATTAAACCAAATATATGTTATTGAGTTTATGTTTACTTAGAATAAGTCGACGCTCAATTAGTAGTAGTAATTATAGTAGTTATTCGAAACCAGAAATATGCCATAATTTTTAAGAATAACCCTTATTTCTACAGCCTTGTGAGTAGCTCTCGTTTTTGATTTAACTGTGACGGCAATGTTTAATAATTTGAAGTTATATAAATAAGTAGGTATATTTTAAACTGAGCTGCTCATTTGTGCAATTCATTGCTCATTCACACAGATAGGTATATGTATTGTTTTGTGTCAACATGAGTCAAGCCAAATTTGACTTAGCATTCTAAAAGTTTTTAGTTTTATACTTTCATTATTTAGTTACTAATATAATATTTTAACGTGTGACTGTCAAAGGCCAGTAGAATTTTATTTAATTTTAAATTTGGCTTGACGGAATCACTAACTTGTGAAAAAAAGCTATGTCTCGATTTTATTATTGTGCTCAATTTTTATGTGAATGCTCAATGTTGCGGAGATATTGAATTTATATTTTAGTTCAACCGTCTGGAAGTTCTTGATGTAGCTAATTTAGATAAATAATTGAAAATGGCTTAAAGCATCGAGAGTAGATAATATTTTTTTAGGCAAACATAATATTCATGATGACGGACAACCGTCATTAATCATTTTCAGAATTTTTCTAAAGCGATTTTAAGGTTGTTGAAAAAATAACTTGAATCTGTTTCTATAAGGAACAGTAAAAAAAAAAAACACCAAACTGCAAACGATACAATAAATTATTCACAAAAAATCTTATAAAGTGCAGAGTATACGATATTAAAAATGATTATTAAATAAATACTAAATTGTTAAGGAGTATAAATTTTATATTTTATTTACTTTGTTGTTAGCCCCAGAGCTTCTACAGGAAGTTACTGAAATTAGAATAAGAGAAACAGCACTAAGAAATTATATTCCAATTAGAATTCCCAACCAACTATAGTTTGAAAATCCAGTTTATAATTCAGGATTAATTTATAATTCAATAAGTAATATAATATTTTTGTAAAGATATAATTATTACAAATATGTATTTTGCATAATCTTAAAATACAAAGTTTGACTTCCTACCAATTATTTTAAAAATCTACCAAGTTGTAAATATGATTTCTTATTGATCATTCAAAAAATATAAGTTATTTTAATTATATTAAGTTAATATATTATTGGCATAATACATTTTAGATAATAAATTATCATACTTCGAGTAGCGTATGAAATGAAACAACAAAATCATAAATGTCTTCCAAGCTGTAAAATATATATTTAAGTTGGTCACAAAATATTGTGATAAGTTATAGAGAATAATATATTAAGTTAAATATTATATATGTTTACAAAATATTAGGCATGTATAGTTTGTTGATAGATTTAATATTAAAAATATTACTAAAGTGTTTTTTATAATACAGGTGTTAGACTTAACAATGTTATTAAAAAATATATGATATTTTAAAGTCTTGAATCAAAATTTTCAGTTTTTTATATAAAAAAATATTTATTATTAATATTATAATATTTATTATTAATATTATAATATTATTATATAAATATTATTATTTTTATATAAAAGACATAATCGGAAATATAAAGATATGTATAGATTAAAATACTTTTAAAAGGGATTGTATATTTCGTCAAAACACCTGTATTATTAGATATTTAAAACAATCTCCATTAGTCTAAGTGTTAACAATTATGTCCATGACACCACAATTTATAATACCTATATATTGTTAAATAAAATTTAAAAGTAATTAAAACCTCTCCTTACTTTATCTTATTTGTATGAAAGTACAAGCGCTCCTAAGTTTTTAAAGGTGACAATAAATAGGATATATATATTTCAAGAATATACAAGATGAAATCAAATTACGAAATTAAACCAGTCATGCCGTGGGTATCATATTACCCAATAACTGGGTTGTGGATGTCAGATAGGCAGTCACTCCATGTAATTCAGCTGCATCCAGTTAGACTGGAAGCTGACCCGAACATAGTTTGGAACAGGCTATGACTACACAGACTTGTGATACCCATCGTGTGTGTGTAGTTTCGCTACTTATTTTTATTTGATTTTTAATAGACAATCAACACACGATTATTAAAATAAATCATAAGTATACCTTTTCCTTTGTTATGCCAAAAAATAAAAAGGCAAAATAATAATAAGTAAGTATGTATAGGTATTAGTACCTACCCAAAACTTATTTTTTTCGCATACGTTTTTGTAGTCATTAGGTACAAGAATGAACTCTAAGCCAGTCCTTAGTACAACTTAATATTCTTGCCGAATAATACGAATACTGGAGCTCCATTGTTTTTTTTTTACTTAAAGATATTGTCTATGGTTGATTCACTTTTTAGTTTACTAAAACAACGAAGATACCTACATACTTAGGTAGTTATTGTTTTATACTTATAAAAAAAAAATATAAAATGTTAAGAAAGTCGATATATAATTTATATTTTCACATTCAGACAATTTAGTGTACAGTACCTACATTTAATTAAATTAGCTGGCGAATTCAGATTTTTGACTTCACAGAGTTGACGGGTATCGATACCTATCTTAATTTAAATATCGATACTTTATTTTCACAGACGTGATGGTCGTCTGTGAAATTTTGCCAGCTAATTTAATTTGGATCTGTATATATTAGTAGTAGGAATACCTACTTACTAAAAATTGCAGAAATATTATAAATCGAATAAACAAATATCGGCTTTGATTTGATCATTTCTTCTTAAATGATACAAAATCTAAACACATCATAATATTAAGATAATTATTATTTATTTTGTTACTTTTATACTTGACATTTATAATTTTTATCTCCGGTAACCCAGTGATATTCTTGTTTGAGTGATCTTGATTTAAATTGTTACCTTCTACGTTGTTCTTTATAGGTCTGTTATTAATAATTATGAAATAATAGTAATAGCATTAGATTTAGTAGTAGTCATTATTAGATGTGCAATTTTAGTAAATAGACATTTTTCGATTTAATGCCAAAATAACTGTTTGGTATCATATCATACAAAGTAGTGAATTGTTCCGATAAATAAATAAATATAGACAAATTATAATTTGTTGTTTTATTTTTACAAGTTCCTATGGAGAACAGGCAACAAACTCCATGGACACTCTTAAATCAAAACATTATGTACCTAGGATGCTGAACAGGTCAGCAGTTAACCACCTAAATTTCTAACCACCATAGCGCGTAGTTTTGTTCATAGTTTACTTTTATCGGCAATTTTGAAAAGGTAGGTTATTTGGCTGCAAATTGGCATGGAAGCCCTACTCATGCAACGTCAACTCAGGTGGTGTGGACACGTCCTTCGCATGAAGGACCACCGTTTACCCAAAATGGTCTTTTACTCTGAGATGGCAGAAGGTAAACGGAAGCATGGCGGTCAACATCTCCGCTATAAGGATGTGCTCAAAAGGCATCTTAACGCGTGTGCTATTGATCCTACAGGTTGGGAGAGGCTCGCTCAACACAGGTCGTCTTGGCGCTCTACTATTCACAAAAGTACCAAATCTTTCGAAGAAAAGCGACACGACGCTATTATTGAGAAGCGCCAAATACGCAAAGAGAGACCTAAGCCCTCCTACACGTATACATACAACATTTCAGGCTAGCTATATTGTTTTAGTTGTGACCGGTTGTTCAAAACTAAATTCGGTCTAGCGAGCCATCTAAGGGCACACGCAAGCAAGTGATTTCGAAGGGTCGCCGTTATCGAAATCGATAAGGAGGTATATGTATTTCAACAACGTTTGATTTACTAATAGATTTCAAAGAAACGAACTTTAAAAAAAAATGGGATTTGGCTGACTGTGTCCACCCCATGGTACACTGGTGCCGATTCTCTTGTCACAAATGCCACTAAACTAGACTAAAAATCACTAAAATTTAGTTTATTCCTGTCAAACGACGATTTCCCATTCTGAAATTGACTAAAGTGACACAACTTAACTATATTTTAGTTTGACAGGACTAAGATTGTACGGAGTTATTAGTTTAGTGAAAATGGCAATTTTGCTATTCTGAATTTGACTGTTTTCACATGGTTTTCACCTAAAATTTTAATTGTTAAACTAAATCAGACTACGTTTAATCGCGATTAAAAAGGTGTGGAATAAAATTAGTTGATATGAACTAAAATTCACACCGAGACCTTGACTTCGGATGCAAAAACAGTAGTGTATTTTTTTCTTTTCTTTTGCATATATCTCGAAAACGGTAAGTCCTATCGCAAAAATAATGAAAATTTGGCCCCCCTTTATAAAACCCATGAACCCCTATGACTCAACATGTAGGCACCAAAAAAAAAGTACCAAAAAAAAGGTACCAAAAAAAAGGTACCTACATTCCATATAGAACAAGTTGAAGCTGCCCCCTCCCTGCGCCCCTCCAGCTCTAAAAGACATTTGACCCGGTAACGACAGCGATGTCGGTGAACAAAATATGACAAGCCTGTCACTTCATAGTGATTTCGTTAGTTCCAATTAAAGCCACCGGGTCAAATATACTACAGGCACTATACCACGCGGAGTCACGATTGTCAAACTCGATTTTAGTTGTGTCAAAATTGTTATTAAATTTAGAGGTTTTTTTTGTCAGAATAGCTCTAAGATTCTCATAGCAAAAAGTAAGGAATTTTAGTGATAAGTAGTTTAGTTAGTTTAGTTCGGTGTACAACAGAATCGGCACCACTATTAACCAGGGGGTGGTGCTACAGTTAACCATAGTGTTCACATTTACCCAATGAGTATAAAAACTTGAACGTTTTCGAAAATCATAACTCCAATTGTTAGAAATCAGTCTTCTAGTTAATAATGAAGTAAACTTGAACAAAAATTTATCTTTTCCTTATGGTTCTTATAGATAAATCAACAAAAGCAGAGCATAACAAATCACAACCTTTAATTTGTACTTATATTTCTTGTGAAAATAAGTTAGCAGCTTTTTTAATAATAATAAAAACACAAAATAATTATAAAACATTAAAGTAGTTGGTAGGAACGTAATATGTACCTACTTCACAAACATAACAATGCAGTACCTACAGGTAGCCGTGCCGTGGTTGGTCGTGGTTAACTGTTGGACAATGTGATTTGGTTAATTTGTAGACCACACATCTCCCGCAAGTTTTCGGTTAGTATAACTTTTCAATTACGAACACTACACACACAATACACAGTCTAAAGAAGCTCATTAAGTATACCTACATAAAGAGTCAACATATTACGATTCTTGTAATATTGAACAAAAAGATGTAAAACAAAAAAGCACATATTTTTTTTTAATGTTTTGCCACGTGTTTTCACACAATCGCCTGTCACTCGACGGTCGTGAGCGCGAGCTCGCCACCAACTGGGGAGCGGGGCGGGTATCCGCTTTGCAGTCTATGTCGCTTGGTAGTACGAATTAGCAACGTCGCATTTATCAATTATAAGTATGGCTAACTGTGTACGAGTGGTCATGTGACCCTACACCCTAGTCCACACGTTTTTAGACTAGGTAATGTCCGGTTTCTGAGATCCTCAGATAAACTCTTAGCAGGCCAGGCGCACTCCGCATTTTAGGTATGAAGCTACTCGTACAAGTACACGGCGGGCTCGACTTGTCGGGTTAATTCAGTGTGGGCTGCCGCGCACCGGCTAGCTCACACAGTTCGATACTTACTCACGCGCTGCGTCGTAAAAGAAGACAACCCTAACGAGTCACTATTAAACACAAAATTCACAAAACTAATCTTAATTCACGATTTAGACCTTGAACAACGGAGACGTACCAAAACAACACGTCGGCCATTTGCTTTGAATCTTCACAAAAATCAACTGTCATTTGCCACTTCGTCCGCGTGGTTCTTGCTCCCCCGACCCATCCCGTCGCATATCGCATCGCCTGCCCGAGCTATTACTTTGTTTCGGCTTAATGTTCTTTCTGAGTTTTTTTCTGTTTTCTCGGCTCCTAATGATCCTAGCGTGATGTTAAATAGCTTACCTATAGCCTTCCTCAAACACTGGGCTATCAAATGCAAATATTTTTCAAATCTGACTGATAGTTCCAGAGATTAGCGTGTTGAAACATATTATAAACAAACAAACAAACTTCAGCTTTATTATTAGTACGGTAAGTTGGTCGACAATGAACCACCTAAATTTTCAAGAGCTGTAACTCTGCTCTTATGGGCCCTAGATAAATATTTATACTTGTTACTTATAATTTTAGATAATTTAACTGCCTATATTATGTAGTACCTACCTACCTACTTAGTTTTTTTCGAAATACCAAAATTTCATAGGCACATATTTTTATTTATTTATTGGGAAATGGTTCTCTGTGTAGGTGAACTGTAAGGAAGGGAAGGGAGTGAATGATAGCGTGACGGTTGACAGGGGAGAATGGAAGAAGAAAACGTGTTGCGCCGACCCCAAGTAATATGGGATAAGGGCAGGAAGATGATGATGATGATGATGGTTCTCTGTGTAGGTACACTCTATGGTACCCAATGAACCAGTGGTTGGTACTCAGTGAACCATGTGTGCAAACAATGAACCCTGACAATAACCATAGCCTTAAAATTATTGGATTATAAAATGTAGTGAAATAAAACTCGCTTATAAATTTAAAGTATAATATTTGGTTTTAAAGTATAGTATATTATATATCAATGAGCAACATTTTTGGTTGTATTTCATATATTTTATCACATACTTAACTTCATAATGTTAGATGTGGTATGTTGCTATTATAGAAGTTCTATAGTGAGAAATTAAATGTCCATTCAGATTTACACTATGAATTTAATAATGTATTTACTACAACTAAACACGGTACAATTACTTATGATGATTAGTATGAAATGATATATATGATGATTGACGCGAGTAGCAGTTAGTAAATGACTATGTAATATGTGTTGTCGTGACAACGCGTGACTTCGAACTTAAGGTGACGGTGAACGTATAGGTACCTACTTATAAGCTCGCAAGTGGCGTGCATGTGTGGGTAAACATACCACTACTCTATCTTTTGTAGCTTTTCTCAAGCTTATGCCGCTTAGATGTAAATTGACAGCAGTCTTCATTGCTTCAGGTAAGTGGAACCCTTTTTTCCTCACAGATCGATTTAATTTTGTTCGCCTCGTTCTGAAATGTAGAAATGATTTTATTAGAATTTTTTTGATGTAAAATAAGTATAAAAATGTAGTTTAACTGGGGTACCTAATACTCAATCAACCAATGTTGGTACTCAATAAACAAGGGTAATACTTAATAAATGAAAGGTAATCAATCTCAATGAATCACTGGTTCATTGTGTACTCTCCCAAAGAGGTTAATTCTGTACCACACCACATTTACAGATTTTGAGTTTAAGTAGCCACACGAGTACAAACACGTGGTTGCTTATCAAAACTATCTTAAATAAAAGCGCAATAAACAAGGAATGCATCATTCCAATTTATATTCATCTTTACATAAGTAAAATGAGACGAAATAATAGACACGTTATTTTTTTACAAATTTCGGTGGAAAAACATTAAACACACGCTACACACGCTAGCTCGCCATCGACTGGAGAGGGAGGGGCGCTCCTTATAGCCGTTTACCGCCGTGTACTTCAAACGGCAACGTCGCATTTCTGAGTTATTTGCATGGTTCACTCTGTACTGCTGGTTCAATGTCAATCACTCGACCCTATAGATTAGATTACCATTAAAAAGTTACAGTGAGCCAACCTTAAAAGATAGACATGCTATCGCGTAGATACTTTTTTTGGAACTTTTTAATTAAGAGCAACAATTCCGTCATACACGATGATTGTTGCGTAATTTTATCCGTTTACGCAGCGCACGCAACGGAAGCATTCAAAAAGAATAAATTTTCTCCCAGTTTTTGCAACATTTTTCATTGATGCTCCGCTCCTGGTCGTAGCGTGATGTTATACAGGGTGTCCCTGGAAGTATGGATCAAATCGAATACGGACGTGGGTAAGGTCATTTCCCAACTTTTTAACCCTGAGAATGTCCGCGCAATTTTTTATGGTTCAAAAGTTATGACCAATTTTTGTTTTTTTTTCATCAGTTCGCAGTGCTATAAGAAAAAAATCATAAAAAAAAACTATCAGGGCTATCGATTTAATTTTTTTTCAGGACGTTGTAGAAAAGTGGGCGTTTCTCATGGCAATACTTTTACGCAGCTAGAAAATGTGTTCAATAAGAAAAAACATGTACTGCACTTTGCAGTACATGTTTTTTCATGTTTTTTTTGTTTTTTGGTTCGGTCTGCCAGAAATTTTACTCAATTTCCGAGCGATTTTCAAAACAAAAATACACCGACATTTTCAGGGTTAAAAGTTTCGAAATGACCTTGTCCATGTCCCTATTCGATTTGATCCACAAATCCAGGGACACCCTGTATAGCCTTCCTCGATAAAATAGGCTAACACTAAAAGAATTTTTCTATTCGAACCAGTAGTTCCTGAGATTAGCGCATTCATCCAAACAAACAACAAACTCTTCAGCTTTATAATATTAGTACCTATAGATTAGTGTATGGGCAGACCGCGTGACCGCGCATCGCTGTTTGCTTGTCTTGTATACAACAATACTTGCGCGATATGCAGTGCAACGCTATGCGTTCACTTAGGACCCTTACGGAATGTAGCTGGACAGCTATTTTAACCAACGCATAGTGTAGCTTCTAACAGAGAAGGACTGCTTTTCAGAATGTTTATAACACGCCATTTTTAATAAAAGTGAGTACCTACTGTACTTATATTATAATTTATCATAAGTTTATCAATCTGCTTGCCTTTTCCCAACTATGTTGGGGTCGGCTACCAGTCAAACCAGATGTAGCTGAATGCTGAATACCAGTATTTTACATGGAGCGACTGCGAATAGTCGCAGACGATACGGGCATTTACTATTCCGACCAACGCCAAGACCCGATATCTCGCACTCTCCAAACCGCAGTCGATAAACTCGGCGCGTGGTTTCGAAAGTGGAGAATCGAAGTCAATCAAAAGTCAAGCGGTTCTCTTTTTGAAATCGCGTCTCAATCGATCTCCCCGGTATACAGCCGTTTACCCGAATTTTATTTGCCCTAATAGTCAACAGCCATAATATCATACGACATAATACTCATTTGCCCTACTCTCATTTGCCATATTAGTCACGTGCCAGAATCATTGTTTCCCATAAAGTCACTTACCATTACATCATTTGCCATAATCATTGTAAGCCCTAATTATCACATGCCATAACATAATTTGCCATCGACATCGGGTGTGTAACGGTTGTTTATATCAAGAGAAATTGGATGCAATTGGGACTTTAGGGCACCCCGACTCGGACAGGTTAGGTTAGAAGGGGATGGCGGGGTCGTGTGAGCGAGCGAAGCGAGCGAATAGACCCCGCCATCCCCTTCGTGGTTATTTTTTTATAAACCACACAGAAGTAGGAGCCCCGCGAAGAGGGGCTCCGTCGACCTAGCCCACCATCAACCATGCACAGAAAAAAAAACCATGCACAGAATAAATAAGTTTATTCTTATTATACCAAACATTGCGCACCCATCGACATCGACAGCCTGAAAGCTAATAAGTATGCCATTTAAATATTATGTCTAATAATTATTATGGCACATAAAAATAAGGCAAACAATACTTATGGCATTCGTATCTCATGGTATCTAAAATTCGGGCAATTAAAAGTATGTCATATGTCTTTTAGGGCAAATGAAACATTCGGGCAAATGAAATTCGGGTAAATGAAATTCGGGAAAATGATGATTATGGCATATAATCTTCGGGCAAACAATAGACAACCGATCTCCCCCCACCGACCGATCACCTGTTTGGCAAGCCGATCCCTTGGGAGAAGCGAGCTTCGAAGTGACCCTCGATGAGCACCTATAAGTACATAAAGCAGTCTCGTTCTGAATGCACGTAGCAAATTATCACTTAAGTGCAAGCTGCGCATCTATACAGCGTGTATTCTCCTAATCATGACATATGCGGGTTCAGTATATGCACACGCAAAGTCCCGAAACATCCATATGATACAGACCTTACAAAATCGTTTCCTCCGAACGGGTACGGGATCCCCTTGGTTCGTTCTGAATGAAATCCTCCACCTAGACCTTAAAATCTCAACTCCATCATCCATCAATTCTTGAAACGCAACTCCAAGCGTTTCTTCGATACCCCCGCGATACATCGCAACACCTCTGGTTGTCGAATCCGCTAGTTATATCACCTCTAATATTAGAAAAGTCCGCCGTCCAAGGCATGTTCTCACCGACCCCGATGACCCCATCACCCTCTTCCAGGAGAAAAGTAGGTTCACCAGTACAGGTTACAAACACAAATCTACATTCCGACCTCGCCCCCGAGGTCCCTTGCGACGACGACCCCCACGTAATTCCCCCTGACCCTTGATCGTGAAGGAGTGCCAGCTGGTGGCGTAGCTGAGCCTGTAGCAGTTAATAATTATCCAGATATGATCCAGCCTGTCCCTCCTTGCAGTACTCGCCCCAGCGACGCCCTAAGCCGAGGTACATACATCACAGGCGTTGCCCTTATCCTCAGCATGCAATCGCTTAATTCATAGAACAATAAAGTTAGGTTTATGTCCGCGCAGCGCGGTTTTTTCTAAATTAATGCCATAATATATTGTACTTAATTGTAAACTAAGTACACGACGACGACAACAACGTGACGTGGCTCAAAATCCAGGGATGGGGGCAGCTGCACCCCCCCCCCCCCCCCGTACGCCCATGCCCTTGATAAGACCGGTTATCAGACTTTCGGGCTTCTGACGACTCTTCACCCACGTTCCCACGGGCGTAATAAAATCGCGGCGGAATTTTATAGCGCACTGGGTTTTCAACGCTCTGCTTAGCGCCGAAAGTGCAAAATCAAACAGTGTTTTTTCGACGCGCTAGAATGTACTGTTATTGTTGTTGGATTTTCAACGCTCGGCTCAACAACGAGTGTTGAAAATCCAGTGCGCTATAAAATCCCGCCGCGATTTTATTACGCCCGTGGAAACGGGGGTTTACTGTCAAAGATCCACGAATAGCCGGGACCAATGGCATGCTTACCGAGGCACAGAAGAGTCTCAGTATGTAAAGATGGTCACCCATCCACGGACGAACCCCGGCAAACGTTGCTTAACCTGATGGATCGACTCATGCGCCTACTGTATTTAGATGTGTATAGATATTTTACAAGAGAACTACCCATTATTAGAGATTTACATCCTACTTTTCAGGTCGTGTTGGTATTTTGGTATTGGCCATGTGTCGCTTGGCATTGAACTGTTGAACATGAAGGTACGTCAACAAAAGAGATATCTAGGCAGGGTATACCAACATATTTGTAGGTAAGTATGTGAATTGCTTCATGTTCAATTTCGTGAAAATATAAAATTTTTTGTTGGTGTTTCAATTTGTATTGCAAAACCAAAGTAACCGGACCGGGTAGTACCGGATGACTTTTTTACCGTCTCGAAAAAAATAGGGTATATTAGGTGAACGGAGTAGAAGCGTATGGCATACCTAGTTTTTTTTTTTTTTAATAGCTTAGTCAGAAAAAAATATCTAAGTATCAATAAATACTACAAAGTCGTTGTAAACTTTTCATTTTAGAACAATAAAAACATAAATTTTTAAGTCACAATTATGCGGAATAAAATGTAAAATAATAACAAACTTCGTCAGTTGTAATCAGTCTTAATTTTGCATGAACAACAAAATAAGCTTTTCGTCAAAAGTTGAATTAGTTATTTATACAAAATTAAGACTTAACTGACGAAGGTTGTTATTATTTTACAAATTTTTCCGCATAATTGTGAGACACGTCGGCCGGATAGATGCGTGGGCACCAGTGGGCACTTCCAGGTGTCGCGGTTATAAAATCGCGTAAGGTGTTAAAGGCCAAGGGTTATAAAAATAAAACAAATAAAATACATTTCTTTTCAATTTATATCAGTTACGTCACCACAAATAGTTATGACACAATATTACAGGATGGAAACCTTAATTTACAATATAATCTAACAAATTCAGTGTTAATCGGAAAGCAATGTGGTATCGAAATTGGATGTAGAAGTAGTCACCATAACTGTACAAAAAAACAGCTAAAGTAATTAAAAGTACCGTATGTAAATACTCAGTCACTAGAATTAAATTAGTTTAAACTATTACCTAATAAAAAGATTAAGTATGTTATTTAACATTTCGAGCCTTTCTAGGTGAGTCATGATCGCAATTGGCTTCAGTATAAAAATAACAAAAAAAAAGTCGTCAATATAATAAAAATAATCAATCCTAATCCAATTTCGACAAGTTCCTAGTGCATGTTTTTATACAGGATTCGATCGGGTTAATGTAAACTTCTATTTGTACTGACAAAATAGTGCAGAATACTATCTACAAATTGATGTGGATGACAGTAATGGGAAACAGTTATTCCATAATTATAAATGGGAAAGATCAGGCAAAGCTAATTGTAGATGGCATGATCATAGCTAGGTCCCTAAGGCCTATAATAAATTTGACATTTCGCTCAATCATGAGTTTGGTTTTATTTCACTATTTGATATTTTAGGTTATTTCAATATTTTTAATCAATTATTTGACAGAAAATGTCGTCTCGTCACATTCTTCAAAATGTTTCGACCTCTGTTTAATTTTCTTTTAATCTTTACGAACAGTTTTAGTGGCCTCCAATTTCGGAGTATTTAGGAACATAACGCGTCATTTTCGCAAAAATAAAACCACCTCACGCCTTGTATTATTTAGCTTGTGTTGGGAACACGACACTGCCATTTTGACAGTTACCTTCCCCGTTGACGTAAAGCTACGGTTTTTCTAAGAACATGGTTCTGTCATATTTTAACGGCCGTCGTGAAAACCTGTCATTTTCACCAGTATCTCAAAAGACGTTCTGTATTTGGATAGCCGTTATGTGACCGTTCACCGCTTTCTGAAACCAAAGCTTTAATGAGCGTTAACGCGATCGAATAGGTATAAAAATGTGCACTAGACTCACTGGAGCGATCCTAAATTGTTATTGGAAAGAACAGGCAATGAGGCATATATCACGATCGAGTGTGTCCGCCTCTGTCACACAGTAGCAACGATTACAAAGTGAGCTAATTTTGAGTACCCACATCAAACTGTACAATTCAGGTAAGCGTACACAGTTCTGCATCGTACGCATCGGAAGGAACGTATCAAACGCACCTACTGTCGTGACAGTCATTCGGCAGCGGGTGCGCAGGTTGCTTTGATCGGCAATCAGTATGACATCACTGAGCATTGGTCAAATAAATTTATGGCGCTTCATTGGCGACGGGCCGATGCGTGCGGTCCGTACGATGCGGATCAGTGGTCGCACTCGTATGACTTCCTATACAAAGAATATTAAAAAACGTTTGGATCTGGCCGATTCATACGGTACTGAGCTGTGGACGCTTACCTTAAAGGTGCTCTTACAAATGCGACCGCAAACCACAGCGGAAAATGGTAACAGGCGGCAATTTCGCCGTCTACGGAAGCGGTTTCATAAATACATAAAAACCAACCGTGTCGTTGCGGTCTATCATACATAGGACAACTCGCGCTACCGCCGCATTTGCCCCAGACCGGCCTACATGGCCCCCAACGAACATGCCCGTATTATAAAGCAGGACTTTAAGGGCCATGCCCATAACCCACCTACAACGCCCCCTATCGGAGAAGTAGCGACGATTGAGCGACGTTGCCGCTGCGGTTTGCAGTTGCAGAAGAGCACTTTAAACGTCGGTGTGAACATCGGCTGCACGATCGAAGATTCGTTCAAGCTGGCAGGAATAACAATCTTGTTCGTTACATTAAAGCAAAAATTCGGTACTTGCGCTAAGTTACTAACCTTAAAAAATAAAAAAGCATATTTTTTTTTTATTAAAAAATCCTTGTAAACCCACACTTATCCCATCACAACCTCCTAATCTGATCACAGCTTTACTTACGACAATTTTACTTTACTCTAACTTTAAATTTTACCAGACATACGCGGTTTTATGATTAAAAATGTGTATGTATGCAAGAGACATCAAAACGTAGTGGATTTTTTTTTCGAGTCAGTGGTGCCGATTCTCTTGTGAACGCACTAAACTAAAATTAGAGAATCGCTATTTTTTACTAACAGACAGCGCGAGAAAAGGACGGCTATAGCTATGAACTAAGTTGGAGATGTCAAACTAGTTCACGCCTTGCGCTTCACCGTGTTTTTAGTCGACATGTTTTTACGTGTCGTCTAAATGTCTATGGAAAAATTAGTTCTAACTAATTTGACAGCTCTAATTTACTTCCGTCCCTTTCTTGTCATAATAGATAGAAAAAGTTAGCAACAGCCTAAATTAAGTTTAGTTTGTGCACAACAGAATCGGCACCAGTTTTCATGTTACAGAGAAAATCGCTGAGCTTAATTTTAGTTTAGAATGTACCCAAACGGGCTTGAAAAAAATCAACTTCTATACTATAAGAGGGTATTTTTTTTTCTATGTCTACACAAACAAACATGTTGAAGCAATTGTACGAAAATAAATCGATCTTGATCGATCTTGGAATCCTTGATTCCAAAAGGAACACGGACAGGACAGTCATTAGTGTTTCAGTCGGAAATTGAGAGTACATTGTGAGTACGTCAAAAAAGCTTTGCATTTTTTTTTCTTTGGCAAATGAGCAGATGTCGACTATTCTTTCTGCGTCATGTAGTGACGCGAACGCAGCAAGGTGAGCCGGCGAACTTTGCACTTTGTGGTAGTTATCTAGTTAAATGTTAGTAACTTTTTCCAAAGTTATCGGCATTTCTTTTACTGTGGCCAATAAAAAGAAAATTACGTCAACAGTAAACTTGTCAAAAAATAATATTTGTTCGTAAACAATTTGTGCGATTTTGTATTAATTTCCGACTTTTTATTTTTACGCGAATTTAATAAAATCACGTAAATCTGGTAAAATTCCTCACACATTTAAACATAAATCCATTAGTTAGTACATAAGGGGTGGACACTTAGGCCGACATCTATAGAGCGAATTTTTGTGTACTCAAGCTAAGTACAGTAGCGTTTCATACGAAAATGAACCTTACTCTTATAAAGTTAATGTTTATATTCGTATAAACCGGTTGCTCGCAGTCGCTTAAAATAATATGCACAAATAAGGTTAATTTTCATACGAAACGCTAACTTACTTAGCTTGAGTATCGAGAAAGTTTGCTTTATAGATCTCAGGCCGAGATCTATAACTATAAATGGTACTTTGTATTTGCTTCGGCTTAGACCACGCCCGATCTTGAACTAGTAATTTGACAGTTGTATGAAATAACTCTTAACTAAAGTACGAACTAAGTAAAGTTTATAGATCTCGGCCTCGACTTCAGTTTGCGTGAGACTTAATACCAATTTTAATACAAATCTTACGTCTTCTCTCCCCA
Organism: Cosmia pyralina; assembly: GCA_946251885.1. Classification (NCBI taxonomy): domain Eukaryota; kingdom Metazoa; phylum Arthropoda; class Insecta; order Lepidoptera; family Noctuidae; genus Cosmia; species Cosmia pyralina. The sequence continues at coordinate 10,060,112 of OX276362.1, read as the reverse complement.
AATGGTTTGTCCAGTCCTGCCACACAAACTGAATGCCCACTAACATTATAGATATGACAAATGAATTCCACGATTATCAAAATTGGAATGCTTGTGGATATCGCCAATCATGTGTTGCGTAATGTTCGGGATTAGTACAAAAATAAAAGTGATTCGTTACGATTCGCGATTGAATGATAATGTCATCATTAGCATAATCAGCCTATAACGTTCCCACTGCTGGGACTTACTCTCTGTGAGAGGGAGAGGGCCGTAATCCACCACGCAGGCCCAGTGCAGTTGGTAGATATCACGTCTTCGAATTTTTGCCGGTTAACTTCACCGTCTTGAGAGCAATGGTGATGAAATAAATTACTCAAAGTAAGGCGCCTGCCTGGGTTCGAAGTTACGACCTACAACTCGTAAGTCGCAGCCGTTACCACTGGGCCACCACTGCTCATCATTGACTTTTTTTTCTACTTTTCCAAAAATTAGAAACTTCTTACACTTCATCAGTACTTCATAAAAGATTCAACAGCAAAAAACGCTAAAAATATTGGGGATAGTCAACAAAAGATTATGGATTACAGACAAAAAAATAAAAATCCACATCAACAATAAGTACTCTTTTTCGTTGCGAAAACATAAGACACACGCAGACAAGCCCCTCCTATGACTCCTCTATTTTTAGCCCAACTGCCACAAAAGAGGGATTTTTGTAACTATAATAAAAAAAGTGAATAAAGTTAATAAATCAAGTCTGAAATCGCCAACCCGTCTTGAGCAAGCGTGGTGATCAATGCTGGTGCCTTCTCTGTATGAGAAGAGACCTTTGTCCTGCAGTGGGATTATTATCAGTGACGACATTATCACCCAATCTTACAACGTAACTAAAAAGTAGAAGTTCTAAAGATACGATTCGCCCAACCTATACATACTCCATTTGAAAAAATAAGATTAGACATCTAAATAAACCTTTTTTTACAGTCCGTTCAACCGATTTTGACTTCTATTGTGTTAGTGGCATAACAAATGGCAGCTGAAGTAAACAGTTGGTATTGTAACCACTTTTTGCTTTTAATGCCATCCTTATACCTATCGAATAGAAGCCAAAATCGGTTGAACGTACTGTTAAAATTACTCATTTAAAAGACTGCAAATTATTAGGTAAATGTAATCAAGTATTTTATTGTTATCAAGAGCAGCGAGTAATATGAAAGACTACTTAGCGAGTTTTCTCACTGTGTTGTGATGACACATCAAAACCTTCCTGTAGTCTTCGCCACGAAAGTAGACAAAAAAGTGAAATACCCACTTTTTCGCCAACTTGTTTGGTGGCTACTGTACACGAACGTATCAACATCTGTCCGTTATTATAACTATATTACTAACACCAGGCGACGCCTAATCGACTGCCTTTAAAAAACCCCGCTATTGGATTTTCTAGAACTTTCAGCGCTGTACCGAGCGTTGAAAATCCAACAGCGCTCTTTTGTTTAGGCATATATTTAGGTGTTGCTTAGAGTTAGTGAAAACGGGCATTAGAGGCGTTATTCCCTAGAGCGAGACACATTAAGAAGTAAGAGTGTAGACTCTTACGCAGCGCTTTCGCGTTTGCGATTGCTTTTCTCGCTCTAGTAAATAGCACTTCAACAGTAAGTTCAACAAATTGCCGATGCAAACTCAAAAATATGCGAAATGGTATCCCTTAGTAAGTTTTTAAACTATCGTGCCCATAGAACTCCGGCTCTTTCTTTTGTTTAACAATGTCACACATTGCGTTAACCGTAGTTTATCTTAAACATACATGATACACACTAATGTACTTATATTTTAACAGATATCCGACCCGGTACCATTTGGTACCACGGTACACTAAATGCAGACAGCGATCGAAGCACAGTGAAACTAGTCTCAAATTATTAGAGTTGTGAACAATTGATTTATTAAAACGAATCTATTGTTTCTTACCACTATCTTAAACTCAAGCTCAAAGCATTTATTTCAAATAAACCCATTACAGGCACTTTTGAATTGTCAAGGTGTCGGTCAGTCAGAAAGATGAAGCTAGTTCCTCATTCCAAAGCGTAGTAGGGACTATCGACAAACGCCAGGACTTTCCAATTTTGAAACAATTTTGCTTGCAAGCTGCAATTGTACCTACTTATGACAAAGTAAAACAAAGGACCATAGGGCAGGATTTTTTTATTGTATACAAAAAGCAACTTTAAGATGTAAAGGCGTCCGTTTTGTCAATGGTTCCCTATGGAGAAGAACGGGCAAGAAACTCCTATCCAACTATCGTACTATAAGCGGTGATGTGGTCGATAATGATGATGAAAATAATCATAGGATAATAAAATTGTACGTTTTTAGAGTAAATTAAAAAAGTCTTCTTTTTGTCAATTTTTCACAACTCCTTTATGCCAGCCAGACATTCGGAATTACGGATAAGATTTCCGGAACGCGTATTTACAAAGTCCCGTAACACGGATCTTAAGATCCGTCCCGGAATTCCGGATATCAAAAGCCAGTAATACGAAAAAACTACTAGAAATGGACACTCTCAAAGGTGAAAACCTATACACGAACAATTATTAGATTATTACGTATAATGACTGGATTCGCCCGCGATTTTACAGTTAACATTTACATACGATTTTAGTCTTTAATCTTAATAAGAACCATAGTACACTTCTGGACACATCTTTTGGCCCACCTTGTATTTTCAGTTTCGTTTGGTCCTAGCTAAAATTTTATATTAGGTCGAGCAAAAAGTTTTTATGCAGTTTTGAACCTGGCACATTCACAATTTCATTCAATAGTCTTTTTTTGAATTTCGAACACAGAATTTAAAGAAACAAAAGACAATTTGGAGCCTGTCTGTTGATATCAAACAATCGAATACTAAGAAAACTTGGTTTTATTGGTTTACTTGGATTTAATTCTTGAAAAAGTGATTGATATCTTTGGTTTTGCAACAAACATTACTTATTCTTAACATTAAGGTGAGGTTCTATCAATAATCTATGGATACTTCACCTGAAGTCGCCGCCCAAGCTGTGGCACTTATTCAGGCCGGACACAGCCAAAGAAACGTGAGTGCTCAACTTAATTTAAGTCGATCTGCGGTCCGAAATGTTTATCGGAGGTACCTAGAGACTGGCGGCTTTGTTCATCGCCAAGGAAGGCCACGATCTCGGGTCACAACTGAAAGGCAGGATCGATTTATCGTGACGACCAGCTTGAGAAATCGTCACCTTACCTCCATTGAGATACAAAACCAACTTCGCGACTTCCACGGAGTATCTGTGAGCGCTTGAACTGTTCGGAGAAGGTTAAAAGAACGCGATATGGTACCACACAAGCCAGCTAATGGCCCCAAACTAACGCGAGCCCACCGAACAGCGCGCCTTCATTTCGCACGCAGTCATTTAAATTGGACACAGCAAGATTGGAGCCGTGTACTCTTTTCTGATGAGTCTAAAATTGTGTTACATGGCAATGATGGAAGGAAGAAGGTCTACCGACGTAAGGGAGAGCGTTTCGCACAATGCTGCTTTGAAGAGAGGGATGCTTATGGCGGTGGCTCATGGACTGTCTGGGGCGGTATATCCGCGAGCGGCAAAACTCAACTTGAGGTTGTTACAGGACCACAGCTGCCAACATTAAATGTTGTAAGGTACATTCGTGAGTGCTTAGAATCTCACGTGATACCATACGCGGACTATGTGGGCCCAAATTTCCTTTTTATGCATGATAATGCAAGAGCCCATGCGGCCGGCATCGTCAGGGAATATCTTCGGGATGTGAACATCACAGTTATGGACTGGCCAGCCAGAAGCCCAGACATGAACCCCATTGAGCACATGTGGGACGAGCTAAAAAGACGTGTTAGGGCTCGTCAGCCAGTTGCCCAGACGATGCAGGAGTTGAAAACTGCCATAGAAGAGGAATGGGAGATGATCCCTCAAAATTTCATAGAGCGGTTGATAAACTCTATGCCTAATCGTATGAGAGCTGTGGTAGATGCCCATGGAGGCAACACGCGTTATTAAATTAAACCTTTATTTGATAAAACATGTTTTTTATTCAAAAATCAATTGCCTTTAACAAGGCGCATATCCGACTTGTTAGGCGTAGCTCCATGTCGTATGGTATTCTGAATTCAAATTTAAAACAATACGATCGAAAAAGATGGTAAAATGTATCAGGTTTAAAACTGCATCAACAGTTTTTGTTCAATCTAGCAATCATATTTCGGTAGGGGCCATCGAAACCTAAACTCTAAGGTGGGCCAATAGATGTGTCCAGAAGTGTAGCTTAGTTATAAGATGATACGAGACTGGAAAGTTTGATCGATTTGAATATGGTCTACAAAAAATGGAGGGTTGAAAAATTACGCATTTTTTAAAAATAAAGTTACTTTTATTAAAAATATTTATAAAATCTGGAAGATTTGATTCGATGTCTCATTTAAATTATTTCACTCGTAAATCCTATAATTATGACAAATTATTTTTTTGCCCTATAAAGCCGACTTGTCAATTTAAGATTGTAAAAATAAAAATAAAAATATTCAATATAAAAAAAAATGGGAAGGAAGAATGAAAGACGGCTCACAATCCGACTTTCTTTTAAAATAACACAACCTAAATTTTTACAGGGTTTCCACCACAGAAAAAAAAATCATAAAAGATTATGTACAAAATATATGCCCAAAGATAGACAATTTAGTAGTCATAAGAATAATGGGACAAACTAAAAATATGGTAAAGCAATCTCTTTTACTTTTCATAGAATCAGTTTTTTGTTGTTGTTGTAAGTGCTTTCATGCTCTAAAGCCACCTTAGTCACATAGGACCTTTTCACAAGCGAATTAACACCGTATTGCCAAAACATTAAAGAACGAAATAGGAGAACGTAGGTCTAAAAACCGTTAACGACTACGCGATTTTGATCTTCATTTGGTTAGCAATACTATTTAAATTCCCTTGTAAAATAATTCCAGCAAAAGTTCAGTCACTCGTACCTAAGACCACAGAGCAAGGATACGCCTCGCTTCGTTAACACTTTCCATCCGTACAAACCAAGCGCGTCACTGTTTCCTCGCATTAATACACTATGGCGTAAGAGGAACAGGGTGTAAAGTTCACTTATCCTCCATAGAAAATGGAGGACCCTCCGTCCAGACGGGTGTTGTGTCTGGTGGGCTACTGCCCGACGATTGATGTCGGGACGATGTATATAAATGCTAGTCGCACGGTAAACTTAGCTGGCGCGATGCAGAGTTTTGTGTGACGTCAGTGTGATGCGTAGTTAGCATGTGGCAATGTAGATGCCGCCACATTGTATAGAAACTGACGGCTTTGAAGGCATTCCATGACAGAAGTACCAGAAGTACTGCGCACAACGCACTTTTGGCGCGATGAATAAAATTTTATTATAGAGTGCGCGCAAGTGCCTGAGGTATGTGAGCTGTGGGACGGGGGAGGGTGCGCTTGAAAAGACTCACATGCTTGACATAGCTTGACGTGTTGACTCCTTGACCTCCTCCGTCTCACCACTCACATACCTCATGCGGTAACTACCACTTGCGCGCAAACTATAGTAGGTACTGCCGTCTCTAGACACTACCGGCGCGGCGATCCCGTGCTCTGTGCCAATGACAGTCTCCTTCGAGTGCTCAATACGTCAAGTTTACTTCCGGGTTCCGTACGTAATTCATCAACCCTGCCTAAGTGTAAGAAGGTAAATAAATTAAAAAAAATACTAAAGCAAGCACCGGTAGAGGTAGAAAGAGCGCTAACGCAGTGACTCAAGATACGATACGATAAAGAGTTGTCGCGGGAAACGACGATTATTATTATTAGAAAACTAGCTGACCCGACAGACGTTGTCCTATCTTAGCTATGAATATTCTAATGTAAACGCGCGAAGTTAAAATAGTTGTTAAGTTTTCTGAAATTTTACAATTATCTGCGCAATTTTATTATTTTTTCTTTCCGTAAGAACCTTCTAGAAAGTATTAGAAATCTTAAAAATAAAAAAGATGAATGAAATCGGTAAAGTCGTACTCCAGATATGGCGTGACCAAGGGAAATAGGGATTCATATAGATATAATCTCTGGACAAAATATAGGTAGAGCTTGTCCACTCTGAAATAACGCACCCCACCACCGCATTTACCGTACTGTACGTATACAAATTTAAGGAGTGGGGCGCATCATTACAGAGTGGATAAGCTCTTTGTAAATAAGCAATTTGAGCGATAATACTTCATAGGACATCGTGCATTAATAATATTTAAATTGTTCCTGTTTACTTTTTAGTAAAAATAAAAAAAAATAATATTCATTATCGAGCCCCAAATGTTGAGCGTTAAGTCTGGCAACATTTAAAAAAAAAATATAAAAAATCTACGTTAGGCCTTCACACTATTAAAAATATTCAATCAACATAAAAAAAAACTTCAAAAAAAAAAACATTGGTCACACCGCCGTCTCCCGCGCTGAATCTCACTAAACTATGGCAACACTGTTTACAGTCCCACTAACTTACAGCAACACTATCTGATCACGTGCTTGTACCCTATAACCTGACTGCCGCTATAATTCGTTATCTCGTCTACCTAGCTATCTTCTCTCACGGCCTTCCTTGTTTGCAATCTGAAAAGAAAGGAAAAAAAAATATAAGTTAGTTATCCCTGTTGAACATTTAAATTGTTCGATATTCGTGTTCATTATGTTTTTGTTCGCTCGTGCGTACACGCCTTTAGGCTCGAGCAGGCCTCCTCTGCGAGATAGAGCGGAATTCGACCTACACGCGTAGCATGGCCACCTTAAAAATGGGTTTTGTCGATGGAAGAATAGACAGAATGCATCGCATGGCGATGTGTCATTTTGACTATTCTTCCATAGACCAAACTCGTTTGGAACGGGATTTTAGCTTCTTTACGAAGAATAACCGAATTTGTTTCGACGTTTCTTCTAAAAGCAAGCAAGGTAAGCAGAAAGGAAAATCGAGCGTTAGCGAGTTTATAAATCTATACTAACATAATAAAGCTGAAGAGTTTGTTTATTTGAACGCGCTAATCTCGTGAACTACCGATCGGATTTGAAAAATTTGCATTTGATAGCCCAATTCTTGAGGAAGGTTATAGGCTATTTTAACATCACGGTACGACCCTTAGGAGCCGAACTAATAGAAAAAAAGTCAGACAGAACGCTAAGCGAAAACGACGTAATAGCGCGCGCAGGCGATGCGATGCGACGCAGTGGGTCGGAGGCCTAGGGAGTTTTATAAAAATGTGTATTTTAGTATACTACGAACCACCTATGGTATCATACGACTTCCACGCGAACGAAGTCGCGGGCAGAAGCTAGTTCATTACGTGCCGATACGAGATACCATATTTTAAGAAATCATCCCGTTCTGGACGGATGCCAAATCTGCTGTCTATAATCGCGTTTCCAGAACATTCTAGTTACCTCAGCTCACTTGGTGTGGAACTCCTTGATGCAGAGCGCGCACGACCAGGAGCCCTCGGGCGGCGTGTCGAGCGGCGGCGCCAGGCAGTACATGTGGTAGCCGCGGTCGCAGTCGTCGCAGAACAACAGCTGGTCCTGTAAAATAACAGAGAAAATTTTCAATTACATGATCGCAGTCGCTCCATATAAACTGCATCTGGTCAGATTGGAAGCTGACCCTAACAGATGGGAAAAGGCTAGGTGGATGATGATTATCGGGATGGCTGTTGACTATAAGGAAAGTAAGTTCTGGTTTGCGCCCGCGTGCGTGGCTCACCCGCATGCGGGAGCTTAGCGCGTATGATGCGCCCGCGTGCGTTTGACATGCATGACGGTAAAAGTATGTACGATGCGGGCGGTGCGCATTCGGGCCAGAAACGTACGCGGGTACAAATCCGCATGATACGAAAAAGGCCCATAAATTGTAAAAGTGTGTTTATTGGTAGCAAAGAGATAGAAATGTTCGGTTCCTCCGGGATCGAGCACAACAACGAAGCTGCGGGTAATTGCTAGTATTATATTTGTACTTACATCATTATCACTGGTGCCGCAAACAGAACAGCACTTACACTCGATGCACTGCCAGCGGTACTTGCGCACTGACACGATCATGTTCACTGTGAACTGTAGACATGTAGGGTGACCTGCACATAAGGGGACCTATATAAATACGTTTGTGTGTGATAATGTACATAGAAATTAATTTGGTGTCATTGGAAGCTCTTCATTTACATTTTATAAGGTAAGTATATTACAAAAATTGAGACCTAGTGCATACCACAGAAGCACCTTGGATCACCCGCACGGTGGCGGGCAAACCACCAACAAAAGCATTCCCAAGGAGGGTTGGTGTCAGGCTGGCGGCCGACTATAAAACTTTGCCAAAACCAACATGCAACATGAGTGAAAATAATATGATGCGCGATAGGGCTAGGGCGTACCCCACAGGTGACGCGCAGGGGCAGCACCCGGCTTCTGTGGGAAATGGACAAGGGTTGTCGCACCAGAACGGGCGGGTGCGACGTAAGACGCAAGCCCGAAGTGTGAGAGAATTTAGATTGAGGTGCGCTAGCTGGAATGTAGGTACGATGACTGGAAGAGGAAGGGAATTAGCAGGTGTTTTAAAAAGACGACAACTGAACATAGTGTGTCTGCAAGAGACGAAGTGGAAGGGTGCGAAAGCTAGAGAGATAGGAGAAGGATATAAGTTTTATTACTGTGGAAGCGATGGCAAGCGAAATGGTGTTGGTATAGTGTTGGATAGTCAGTTGAAAGAATGTGTGGTGGACGTTAAAAGAGTGAGTGATAGAGTCATAGCGGTAAAAGTAATTGTGGAGAGTTTGGTGATTAATATAGTTAGTGTGTATGCACCCCAGTCAGGATGTGAGGATAGTGTAAAAGAGAAGTTTTGGAAGGATTTCGATTGTGTAATGATGGATGTGCCAGATAGTGAAGAAGTATATGTGGGGGGTGATTTTAACGGGCATGTAGGAAGACAGAAGGATGGGTATGAGAGAGTGCATGGCGGTTGGGGATACGGAGACCGTAACACTGACGGCGAGACACTGCTCCAAGCTGCTTCGGCCTTCGACCTGGCAATAACAAATACGTGGTTCGAAAAAAAAAATGAGCATCTTTTAACATATAAAAGTGGCCGCCACGCGACACAAATTGACTACTTGCTGGTAAGACGGAACAGCCTTAAAAGTGTCAAAAACTGTAAAGTGCTCCCAGGTGAAGACTTAGTCTCACAACATAGACTTATTATAATGGAAGTAAAAGTCGGTGTCTCGTCCAGTAGGAACAAGGAACGGCCCCCACCCAAAACCAGATGGCGTATGATAGAAAAAGAGGAATTTGCAAGTATGTTTAAGAGTCAAGTGGTAGATAAAATGATAGAAATGAAGGATATGGAAGGAAAAACTGTGAATGAATGTTGGAAAGAGATGGCGGATTGCATAAGGAGAGTAGCAAAAGATGTGTTTGGAGAATCGAATGGGAAAGGTGTGATAAAAAAGGATACATGGTGGTGGAATGAAGACGTGCAAAAGATGCTAAAAGAAAAGAAAATTGCGTTTAAAGAATGGCAGGCTGTAGAAATTGGGAATGATAGTTTGAAAGATGATAAGAAGAACACTTATATAGAGTGCAAGAGAAAGGCAAAAAAAGCTGTAGCAGTTTCGCTGGCTAAGGCGCAGGAGAAGTTGTATGACTCACTGGACAGCCCTAGAGGCCAGAAAGAGCTCTACCGGATTACAAAAGCAAGAGAAAGGAGAACGAGAGATATTATTCACATTAAATGTATGAAAGACGACGCCGGTAAGGTTCTGTCCAAAGATGACGAAATAAAAGAACGATGGAAGATTTATTTTGAAAGGCTAATGAACGAAGAGAATGAATGGAATGGTGTGCTTAAAGAGGTACAAGTAAATATGGGTTTGGTAAGGGAAATTAGCATGGATGAAGTCAGAAAGGCAGTTCAAAGTATGAAAAATGGAAAGGCCTTGGGCCCAGATGATATACCAGTAGAAGTATGGAAGTGCTTAAAAGAAGATGGATGTATGTGGCTGACTTTATTCTTTAATAAGTTGTTGCATGAAGGAGGGATCCCACAAGAATGGTGCAATAGTTCGCTAGTGCCCATCTTCAAGAATAAAGGTGATGTACAGGACTGCAACAACTATCGAGGAATAAAGCTCATGTCACATAGTATGAAGGTATGGGAGAAAGTAATAGAGAAAAGACTGCGAGAGGAGAGTGAAATTACCCCGAACCAGTTTGGGTTTATGCCAGGTCGAGGAACAACGGACGCCACTTTTGCACTCCGCGAATTGTGCGAGAAGTACAGACGTGCACACAAGAACTTGCACATGGTGTTCATTGATCTGGAGAAAGCGTATGATAGGGTACCTCGGGATGTGTTGTGGTGGGCCTTGAAAGAGAAAGGTTTGCCCGGGAAGTATGTAGAGTTAATTCGTGCTATGTACAGTCAATCTCGTACCTACGTCCGGTCGGCTGCAGGGAATACCAACGAGTTCAATGTGCCTGTTGGCTTGCACCAAGGGTCGGCTTTAAGTCCTTACCTCTTCCTGTTGATTATGGATGCTCTGACGTCGAATCTACAGGAAGAGGCACCCTGGTGCATGCTGTTTGCCGATGACATTGTTCTTGTCGGTGAAGATTTACCTGAGATTCGGAGCAGATTGGAGAAATGGCAACAGAAACTGGAGAATGTTGGCTTGAAAATCAGCAGAACCAAAACTGAATATATGTTCTGCGATTTCGGCGGTATCTCCAGTTCTGGAGGCATAGCGCTTGATGGCGCGCTTCTCCCAGTCTGCTCCGACTTTCGGTATCTCGGTTCACTCGTGCAAAGCGATGGCGAAGTAGATCGGACGGTTAAGCATAGGATTAACACTGGATGGATGAAATGGCGGCAGGCCACGGGGACAATCTGCGACTCCCGCATTCCCCTTAAACTTAAGGGGAAGATATATAAAACAATGGTTAGACCTGCTGTCTTGTATGGATCAGAATGTTGGGCCACAAAAGGGATGAATGAAAAGCAGTTGCATGCAGCTGAGATGAGAATGCTAAGAGGGATGTGTGGTGTTACACGAATGGATAGAATAAGAAATGAGTACATAAGAGGAAGTCTAAAAGTGGCACCGGTGACTGAAAAGTTGTGCGGAAATCGGCTGTCATAGTATGGGCATGTGATGCGGAGGAGTGAGGAAAATGTCGTGAGGAAAGTTTTGAGTATGAATGTCGATGGCTATAAGGGTAGGGGAAGACCAAAGAAACGATGGATGGATTGTGTGAAAGATGACATGGCTAGAAAGGGGGTGACTACCGAGATGACGAATAATAGAGAAGTATGGAAAAAAAGGACATGTTGCGCCGACCCCAAATAGATTGGGAGGAGAATGATGAAGTATATTACAAAAATTGTGAAAAATAATTGAAAGAATCTTTTGGACGGACTGCCAACTAGAGCCAACAAAAATTCCGACATCAACTAAGGAAATAACGAAATCAAAATAACGTAGCATTAAAAAAAACTCAATAACATAAATTACGAAAAAGAACCTAGGTCCCTTCGATTTACCACAAGAGGTGTTATTCTTTTGTATGATTTTCAGAGTAACAATACTGGGTAGAAGTTTTTTTTTTTTTTTCAAGAAATATACAGTAAATTTTGGGAATGAAGAGCTTCATAAGCATCATAAAAATAAAACAAATTCACATATTGTAAGGCACATAGTATTTTCTTACCTTATGGAATCTTCAATCGCCTTCGCAATTTTATATAATTTTCTTTATTTATTGCATATAGTTATAGAATAGGGGAAAACATAATGTGCCGAACAATAGTGAAAAACAAAAAGTAAATAAACAACACTTAGAACAATTAATGACTTACAATTTACTTAGAAGAGAAAAAATAAAATGTCTAAAGGGAAGTGCACATTCACTATTCTTCAGCACAGCTAGACTAAATAAAAATCGACTAAGAATCGAGTTCATACAATTTAATTCTGATAAAGTAGCAATGTTTTACAAAAAAAAATAAAATTATAAAAAAAACATGAATAGTTTTAAATTTTTATAAATTCTCGGTCTTACGCTAAAATAAAGGAAATATATGGAACAACAACGGAAACATTAGATTTTTATTTTATTCTTTGGGTATCCGCATTTATGCACTTCCCTGCAGGCATTAAACTTTTAAATAAAATATATAGATATTGCCGAGATAGATAAAATATGAGAAATCAACATTTGGTACAGTCAATAAACATTTATGAACAGTGATAAACTGGCACTTTTAAGTACCACGTAACACAACAACTCTTGAAAAAATGGAGTAATTTTAAAACACTCCAGACATTTCATATTTAAAATTCCACATAAAATTGACAATAATAAATAATATAATGTTCTTTAAAAATATTATAATAGTAGTATACAATATTTTAGTAAAATTACTAAACATGTATTTCATCCAAAGTGTTTATTTATTGTTTATATTATTACACTCTCGAACTCAAGCCACCCTGTCATCAGTTTCGAATTTGAATACACGACTATTTAAAGTCTTTATACAAAAAACTGCAGGGTGGGGCTTCATTCCAACTCTCACCGATCCCATCTCTACACGATTTAAAATTACCTAACAAAAAGTCTCAACTCTATACGAAACTATAAAAATGTACAGTCAGAATGAAAAACATTTAGACGATACAAAAATATATTAATCTCCATGCATAGAATATGACAATGGGCTATTTTCCAAGCCATGTTCCACAAAATCACAAAGGTCGTCACGCTGTCCTTCACCATTAAACAAATACGACTTTTGTTTTGCATCATCAATAAAATTTGAACCAGAAAAGAAGCCGTCTTTTTTAAAGACGAGGGACAGCGCCATCTGTAATTTTTGTGGAATATGGCTTGGAAAATAGCTACTTGTCATGTAAGCATGGTGATTAAAGTATTTTTAATTCGTCTAAATGTTTTTCATTCTCACTGTACGTTTTTATTGTTTCGTGTAGAGTTGGGACTTTTGAATCGTGTAGAGATGGGATCGGTGAGAGTTGGGATGAAGCCCCACCCTGCAGTTTTTTATATAAAGACTTTTTAAATGGTCGTGTATTCAAATTCGAAACAATGATGACACCAAAATGACGGCCAGCGTGTCGTTTATACCTTACATGGAAATACACGGTGGCTCGATTTAGGAGCACGGGAGTATATTTTATATAAATATCTCCGACATAGTAAATCACATCATATTTACCATTATACAGGATGGTGATTTAAAATTAAGCCAACTTTGAACTAGATGATTTTGTTTTGAATTTCACTTATCCTGTTACTTTGTATGTCGGGAGTAGCCAATGTAAATGATTTTGAATTCAGAAACTGTTTAAAAAACTTTTGTCTCAGTCAACGTATATGAAGAATATAGATCCTCTTCTTAACAAGCAAAATATAACCACCAAGCAAATTCCTTCACTTTGACAGTTCTTTCAAACAACCATCCCGTATAACCAATTACATATACAGACACAATAAGTAATAAATACGAACTCTATCAAAGGTTACAATTGCACATACTAAGGCACCTAAGAGACGAGACAATATTAATATAATATTTTATTTATAAAACGGTAACTTATACTACTTTCCTACTTTTCCGCTCCCGTGAAGGGCTTTATACGCGGCACCAAGGTTAAGTACATAGGTACCATTATCAAGCCACGGTCTGTACAAAATAGCTTATTATTAGCCACACTTTCATTTCTATGTAGCTATTCGTCAAACATGGAAAATAAGATGAAACTGCTGTCATTCGTAGATCTCAGACAGTCGTTACGGGTCGTTAGAAGCCTAAAAGTCTCACAACCAGTCCTGCCAAGGGGTATCGTGTTACCCAGTAACTGGGTTGTGGAGGTCAGATACATTAAAAATATTGGCATTCAGCTGCATCCGGTTAGAATGGAAGTCCGTTCTTCGCTATAGAAATCTACGTTTTGGAATGGGCAACTAGCATCAACTTTCTGACTCAACTGACAGACTCTTTGACAATTCAAAAGCGCCTATCAATTGTTCGAGTGAAATAAATGCTTTGAGTTTGATTGTATGAAGAAGAATTTATGGAGTCACAGACATGAAAATGTGGCCAAAATATATCATTCAAGTACAGAACCCTTAGATTTTCAGTTAAAAGATCAAACTAGTGAACAATGTCAGATTTCATCGCCACAATAATTAACTAAACTATAATGTATATATATTTCATAACTAATATCGAAATATACTATAGAGAAAATAAATTGTCAATATATCGTAATATAAAATTTTATATCTAAAAAACTAAAAACCTAATTTCGATTAAAATTTTCTTAAAACTTAAAACAAAAACATTCTATAAACTATAGGAATGATATTTGATGATCAATGCGAATGATACATAATGTATCAAAAATAAATAAAAGCAGAGATACTTTAAAAAAAAAAACATATTTAAATATAAGGTCATGAGAAAATATAATTGTAACGATTATAATTTGGGCCTTATTTAATATTTTTAAAATATGTACAAAGGTTGTAACGGTACAATAAAAAGAGCACATTTAAAAGTAACATGAAGTTAATAATTTTAAAAATTAAGTTTTTTTTTTTTCAAAATCTTTGGGTTACTATACTATAAAAAAATGGTGATAAAAAGGCACGTAAAAGCTCCTATTTATATGTAACGTTATATTACATTTATGTAATAAGCTACTATTATTGACCCGCCTACGCTTAGGATATTTATTATTTAACACTATTATATAGTTCGCGTCATGTAAGTTTGCCGCTCTGAAGTAGGCAACAAATGACATGAAGTCAATATATATACTAAAATAGCAATGCGCCATGTCATGCGCATCGGAAAGCCTGGATACACAGCAGCAAACTTACGTGACGCGAACTTATATCCAGACTAAATAGTTCTTGAACACAAGAATGAGTAAAAAGTGTGTGTACAGAACTTTTATTGCAAACCTCACTCCAGTATTTAAAAAAACTATAGTCACCTCGTTAAGAACCGAGTCGTCGGGCCACAAATTTTTGTTATTAGTCTATCTCACTCGCACTTATGGAGTTTATGGAGCAGGTATAGTGCGCGCGCTAATGCTAATCACCGCCTGAGGTAATAGTCTATCTCACTCGCACTTATGGAGTTTATAGAGCAGGTATAGTGCGCGCGCTAATGCTAATCACCGCCTGAGGTAAGTGAACGGTGAGACGGGGGATGTAGACGAAGGCCAAGCTAACTCAGTCTGCCAATCTTGTCAATCACTCCCTCCTAGTCTTGCCGCTCACATACCTCAGGCGGTCAATAGCACTTGCGCGCGCACTATAGCAAACTACCGATAAGACGCAAGGCGTTGCACATTCTTATTGCTACTGACATTTATGGCCCGACGAGTCCTATAGTGACGATTCAATGTAAAATTCATTATCTAAAGATCCGAGCAAACGCACGAAATCCATGTAGTTAAAAAACTAGTATGTGGTGCTACACATTTGTTCGGGTCGACACATTCGTTTCGGCAGTATTTGTTGAACAACAAAGCCGACCCGAAGCAATTACAACACGATCGGCAAACTTCATTCGGTATCTACCCTCGCTGAATCATGTTCGGGTCGGCTCAATTCGAGCTAAGCCGAGTGCTTTTTCCCGAACATTTATAAGCATAATCAGACTATAATGTTCCCACTGCTGGGACACAGGCCTCCTCTCTGTGAGAGGGAGCGGGCTGTAATCTTCCACGCGGGCCCAGTGCGGGTTGGCGGATGTCACGATGTTTTCCTTCACCGTTTTGAGAGCAGTGGTGATGAAATAATTTACACAAAGTAAAGTGCCTGCTTGGGGGTTCGAACCCACGACCTACAACTCGTAAGTCACGGCCGTTACCACTGGGCCACCACTGCTATAAACATCTACCAACATTTATTCGACTATGCCGCCCGGCTGCGGCTGTGCTGAATCATGCCGACACTCGATCAAGTGTGTAGCACCCCTAAGAAATAGTCATTTGAAGTACCCGAGCGTAAATATCCCACATCAACCTTAAGAGTCTGTCATAAAGGTTTAAGTGAGTCGATGCTCTACTATAGTGTGCGCGCAAGTGCTAGTCACGGGGGAGGACGCCATTGACAAACTGAGTTAGCTTCACCTCCCCCGTCTCACCGCTCACATACCTCAGGCGGTGACTAGCACTTGCGCGCACACTCTATAGTGTGCGCGCAGTATGCTTGCGCTAGGGGTTTCTCTCTTTTGACATGACTCGAAAGAAAACTTGATTCGTCAAGTTTATGTAAAAGTTTGGGGAGAGCCCCAAACTTTTTCTTACATATGACTCGTATGCTGGCATCAGAGGCAAAAAAGAGACAAGTTTTCTTTCACCCCTAGCGCCAGCATCATGCATTATTTCACCCAAATGTGACCAGAAACATATCGAAAATATTGTATTGCTAAATACATTGTATAAAATCCATAATTATCGCTATCTATACTTGCGTAGTCGGGTAACTGTATCTCTATGCCCAATTTACCTTGATTTTAAATGTATTGTTTCTTTTATAAAAACCTGTATACAAGTACAAACACGAATCTCCCAGACTCTGAACCACTAACTCTAACCCGCGACAAGTAGCACAGAAGCTAGTCACTTAACCTCTGCGCCAATAATGCTGTCCAAAAAAAAATTATTTGTCAAATCGACATTATGATGAAGTTCTCAAGTTCTGAGTTGAGCTGCACGATTACTGACAAATGCGTGCACTGACTGGAGAGGTCCACTCAAATCTGTATGGTTATTTCCTCAAAGATCATCTCAGATAGTATTCTGCATGGCCCTGTTATCACCTGACCAAGATTATGCCTGAACTTTAAAAGAGACTGAGTTTGTTTCGGTCTTTCTTCTCAGAATGGTCGGATAGGAAACACCGAACTCGTGTAGTTTTAAAATATAATTTATTTTGACGTTTATATTTTGAACCAATTTACAGAAATAAATATAATTTAGCATCATGCGTCAATTTGACATACAAAATGTCAATTAGACGTACGTTTGACGTTTACCTACGCGGGTACTTCCGCCATCTTGACTTAAGATATGTTGGGCACAAAGTAACGCGTGCAGTGACTTTGTTGCAGCGTGACTAGAAAGCTAGGGACATCTGAACGATTGGCGCTACTGAAGAACTTTAGTCCAAGTAGCACCATTATTTGGCATCAAGCGAAGCTATTACTAAATTAAATTGTCTGTAGTGTTGCCAGACTACGACTGTTAAGTATTATTGCTTTTTTATATGTATAACTTGTCAAATGTATAAAAAAATACGTTATGATTTCATAAAAACATGCAATATAATAATAAATTCAATATTTATTACATTATTTTTTTATAATTTTAAATGTTTTTATATTCTTTTTATTCTAATATTTAAAAATGTAATTTATAAGTGTAAAATAAAATAAAGGAGATATTAAATTCAATATTAATTTAATAAGTCACGCGAATATTTTAATCGTAAAATAAGGTTGGTATACATACCTAATGTGAGTTAAATTTAATCTAAACAACAATAACATAAATATCAGAATTTGAAATAACCCCAAATATTCGAAATAGGTAAATCTTAAAAAAATATCTCGCTCTCTTAACGAGGCTACTGGCAACACTACGATCTAGTTTCTCACACGAAATCATGTAATTTTGATAAGGCACTTGTACTCACTAAAAATAATATAAAACATTAAGGTATAAACATTACAACAGACAACAATTTAAAATATCTCATCATTTGGCATCCATCGTCACGAGTGTTGTTTTTCACATGGTAACACCAAGATCACATAGTGCAACATTGACACAGATAAAAAAAATCACAATGATATGTGATATAGAATTATTATAGGGATATATTTCAATTTTTATGTTCGGATATGACTTAGTATACTTTAGACAAAGATTTTGACATATTTATTGTGATGTCACTATTCTAATAATTATGATTACAACATTAAAACTACTAAATATGCATCAAAGGTCTTTTCATTAGAAAATTAGAGTATGAAACCTGGAATGTAACATTTAAAACTAGCAAACATTCTCTTTGGTAGGACCGACAAAAAAAATTCCCAGAACTTTTTTGTGACAGAAACACAAATAATACTCAGAAACTCAGAATTTAGATGTTATTGGAACGGGTGACGTAGACTTCACTGTCATAGGTAGGGCTTTGACGGGAGGGTGGGGAGACGGGGTACTGTCCGTACTCGTCATTGAGGAGTTTCGTTTGGGAAGCGAAGTTATCGAAGTCATCAGCCGAGTATGACATAGAGCTCAGTATCTCTACGACTCCATTGAGTTTTATGCTGTCTCTGAGATGTCTATGGCGTTCGCAGACGCGGTTCTCGAGGTGGTAGCACGTGGGCTTGGGGAGGCCGTTGCGCGGAGGCCTGCCACGCCTCTTACCTGATCTGCCGCAGTCGGAGCAGCTGACTAACTCTTCGGGAGTGCCCGTCTTCTTGTTTTCGCGGTCGTCGCCGAGACAGAAGTCACAGTACGGTGATGGTGACACCTAGAAAATAATCGAGACTCAGATTAAAATCTACGCCCAAAGAGCACTGCGTTGATGACAATTCTACTAGTATTCGAGAAGGAGAAGTCACTAGATGTTACTCAAACTAATACAAAAATTGCCTTTAGAATTAGATTATACATTTTTGTAATAAATGATTTGTTATTACAAAAATTTACAATCCAGGCACTTATGAACTATTAGCGATTCAGCCATTTTTTTTTAAACTTAAAGCCAGATGCTCGTTCCAAAGTATAGATTCCTAAGGGGAAGTCTGGACGAGAAACTGATATTTATTCTTTTTTTTATTTATACCTGCATATTATGGTGATGATGAGCAATTGTTTTAGGGTTTTCCCAACTTCAGTCTGCTAAAATCTGTTTGATTCAGTTACATCACGACACAATCAAACGCTACGACGATGGGACATGAAATAACTTATATGACAGACTCCTCTGCCTCCTCAAACTCTACTAACCTCCTTAGTCTTAATGGCATCGCCAGGCTCCTTGACCTCAGGGGTGACGGAAGCGGAGGGTACGGGCGCAGAGGGCGCGGCCGCGTGCACGGCCGCTGACAGCGGAACATGCGCTGAATCTGAGCTCGACGTATCCGCTGAAGCGGGCCGCGGCGGTGGCGTCGCCCGACGTACTGGTGGGGTTGGTAGACCGGCTAGAGGTAGAAAGAAGATGAGATAAATTCTTGTGTGGAGGTTGGTTGGTGTAGAAGCTGTACCATTGGTCTTCAATGTCATTCTAATCTTTTCGCAAGTATAGTAAACAAATTGGAGCGTTCGCACCAGCGTTACAAAAGCAATCGATAGACGTATTTTAGGCAAGGATATGATGGGCCCTGATTCGCTATGATATGTCATAACATAAATTATGAAGTTTGCGTCTCTTAAATGCTTTTCTTATAAGCCATTCAAAATTGAACCTTACTTTGTCACTGTGCATTTAATTATATTGTTTGCGTTGCTTCCATGTTTTGACATAGTGAATGCCCTAAACGTTAAGACTACAAAATAAAACGTCAAACGACATATAAAGTGCAGGCCACACCGCGAACTATGAACCGAAGGAGGAAAAAACGCGGAAGCTACATGAGCAAAGCTTCGTTTCGCTTCGCTTCCAGTATGGCCTGCGCTTAATAAGTGCCAATGCAAGGTAAGCTGTAGCGGTAGCTTACTTGAGAACAGACTAAAACGAAAATGAAGGTACAAATGTGTATCTAACCCTCGGGAGGCGGCGTGGCGCGCCGAGCTGGCGTATCCTGGAGGCCGGCTGGTAAACAGAATCAGGGTTATAGCATGGCGGAAATATCTGTGGCCTAGGAGTTGACCACCTATCATCGCATAAGGGTAGCAAAATAAACGTGGCAACATCAATATACATTTTGAAGACTGCTGAAGAGGCCGCTGAATTGAGTAACGTAATTTAGAAAGGGCTCCACAGATATTATCGCTGATATTATTTAAGCCAAATTGAGACAATGATTTGGCAAAGTAGTTAGCACACTTTAGCATTTTTGCTAAATGTGCATAAGACAATACGTAAATGCACACCGTTGTATTGAATTTGGCTAAATGTGCACGTGAAAATACGAATTATGCACATCATAACAACGAATATTGCTAAGTGTGCATGTGTGCATATTTGCAATGTTAAGTTTTTTAAACAAAACTATTCATTAGAAACATTCTTTTCTATTCCGCGAAACCATGTAACGACAATATTTACAAAAAAAAAAAAAACGACTTTTTATTCCGATGGGTCTAAATAATTCCCGTTTTGAACATAATATAAAAATAAAGTAGAAATAGTAGTCAAATAATGATGTATGAACACCACTTACGCTGCCCTCAGGACACTTGTGTTGCATGAAATTATAAACAATTGTAAACTCACACGAATACTAGTTGTAATGTGCATGCATCACTCATTGCTACGAATATTACAACTTTTAAATTTAAAAAAATTACGTAATTAGTTTTTGAAAATATTCCCGAGAAAATAATAAGTACCTCGCGAAGTCATTGGAAGATAGGCCTTATTGTCTGGTTTGACGTATGCGCAATAGCAAATTATTTAGTTTGCGCTAAGACAAAGCGATGCACATATGCGCAACGCAAACCTTCGAAAATGAAGTCGATCTGCGCTAAACTCTCACTACGAGCAACCCCGGATGACTACATATTATGAAATACGCGTATTAACGCGAAAACCCTATTAAGGGTTTTTCAGTATTTTAGTCCTCCCATGGATATAGTGCAAACACTTACCGTGTGTTTTTTTTACTATTTTGCAGTAAAGGTGCATCCATACCGAACCAACCACACCCAACATTTTGCAACATGATAACTTTTTTTTTGTTTAGCCTACATTGTGTCCCACTGCTGGGCAAAGGCCTTAAGTAACTTTATATAACTTTTAGTAAGTTTACTAAATAACTTTTTGTTATCCGGTGTTGCCCACTAAGGCCGGCCACATACAGTCGGAATTCCATTTCGAAAGCAACAAATCCATTCAAAATCTAGTTGTCCGATTCGAATTTCCGCATGGCAGTCTGTGCGTGATTTCGTATGGATTTGCTTATTTCGAAACGGAATGCCGATTGTATGTGGCCGGCCTTACACCTGCAAACGTTGCTCCACAAAAAGTAACTTCGATGTGAATGCACCTTTACGGATAACATATCTCATACCTTCTGGTGGTAAATGACCACTAATGGATTAGATCTTATCAGGGGATTACATATTATAATGGAACTCACCAGCCCCAACAGCAGGATTATTGAGGAACGTAACATAACTGTCTTGGTACTCCGTAGCGGGCTGCGCAGGCGGCGGCTGGAGCGCGGGGGGGGTGTGCGCGCCGGGCCGCGAGTCGCGCGAGTCGCCGTCGCTCGCTCCCGCGCCTCCCGAGCCGGCGGATGCCTCCTTGTGTGTGTGCGTGAAGTGGTACGTGAGCCCCGGACGTGTTTTGTACTTGGCGCCACAGACTGGGGGAAGGGGGGTATTTGGTTAAGTTGTGGGGTGTGGTGGGAAGGACAGACTGAATTTTGTGGAGATTCGATGTGATTCAGATGTTATAAATGATCCGGCTTCATTGATCAAGTTTTTCTAAAGAAAAGAATTTTAGAATCTGTTTTAAACATTCCCTTTCTAAGCCTTTTTAATTTAGAAAGCCACACGAGACTCCCGGGAGTAACGTAGTAATTGTGTCTTATTAGTCAAAACTTGGCAGATTTAATGAGATATTGTTTTTCCAAATCTGCATACATCAATCAGTAACTTACACAAATATGCCTTGTCCCCAACTTATTTTTTCGCACCAAAAATACACAAAATGCAATCCACCCATTACAACGACAATATAACCACAAAAAATAAAACATACAAAATAAACATTAAACCAATACTTACCGCCGTGATGCCTCCGTCTGCTTAACACACTATACCGCGATAAAATTAAGGTACCGACAGAACAACAGGTCATAGCGTCATCAGAACAGAGCATAGAGGAGGCAACACGACGGCATCGGCGTTACAGTGTGAACGAAGCCTTATTTATAGTTATCCGTCATCAATCAATACATAGGTTAGCCGTATTTTGTATGAGAACATTTTTTGTTAGATTTTTTTAATGAAATGTGAAATGGAAGAAGAAAATAAAATCAAGCTTCATGCCAAGTTACAGAAAATTTGGGTTAGATTAAAAAGACTTATCGGTATAAGAAAGCAGAACGCCTAAACAAAATATCCCGCGTACGACAGAATTTTAAATTATAAAAGTATCCAACGCAAAAATGGCACTTAAAGAAAACTAAGATAAGAAATTACACTACCGCCCAAAAAAACAGCACACATTTTTAACCCCAAAAATATTACTATCAATTTTTTTTCTAAAATGGTCTCATACAATATACGAGGTGGAAAGCCGGCCCGTCGTGATTATCGTTCTATGTTCAGTTCTAGAGGACGCACGCTTAGGGGCTGTTTGATTGATGACTTCAAATCTATGGATCCGCCCAGCGATAGCACTGTCGTCATTATTGTTACTAGCCAGACCAAGATCATTTGAAAGCTGTCAGTTGTGACGTCACTCGCAAATAGTTGTCTATGGGTCTTGGTCGGGTAGTAACTGACGTTGCTGTTGATTCTGCTCTGAAATAAAGGCCTAGGAATACAGAAATATATTACGTTGTAGTACATTTTTGAAGGATAATACCATTTTAAATAATATCTGTCAGTTATGTTTGAAAACTCATTAGGTATCATTCGATAAATTGGTTTATCCGATTCAAAATGTAAGTATAGGGATGATGACTAATATTAGAAATGTTCGGACAAATAATGTAATTTCAAAGAAGGCATAGTAAAATGAGATAATCGAAAAAATTTGTGAAATCGGTGAAAATATGGAAAAGCTACACGTTAAGTTTTGGAAGGGGTTTTTCCCGTCCTTGTCGCGCGGTACGGACAATTTACGGCGCTAGTATGAAGTTACTACCCATTCGCTTCGAGAATGGCCCTACCTCGCTACACACTTGAAGTGGGACGCGAGGTAGGGCCATTCTCGAAGTGAACGGGTAGTACATAGCCTTGACGTCACTTCTGTGATAGTATCGTCTTTGTGTAGCAGTTCTTTTAAAACGTTTATAACTTGGCATTTTTTTTAAGCATTTACACTTTATAATATGTATTGTTTGTAATATTTGTAAACAATATTTTTTGTCATCACTCATCATCCCTATTTTGTTTTTTGTAATTTATTCTATCATATCTTTTCACTGGCGCACACGTTTCTTCTTGCTGCTTCAAAATACAACCGAAAAACAACAACACTCTTTTAGATCCGAATAAATAAAAATAAGAGCAAAATAAACAGCACATCGCAAGACCCAAACTTGTAGTCAATCAAATCTTAACTTTAACACAAGAATAAACAGTTAATACATTGGATAATTTTATTTGTTATTCAACATAAATATTTCTTGTATAAATTCATAACAATCTTTGGGTGATAATAGTACACTGACGTGCAGAAAAACGACCTACGTATTCAATTTGCCTAAATTAGCAACGAAAATGCATAAAGATTTGGTACAATTTTCTGCACGATAGTGTAGTTTGGATCTAAGAATAACATCAATCGCTTAATACTTCACTTCTCCATACATACAAGAAATAATAGAAAATATGAACACTACTACCGGCAAAGTATTTATAATTCTGTACATCAGCGGGGCAATACCAACATTCTTAAAATAAACCAAAAGTAACTTAAAACTTAACCTATTATGTTTACATTGCCCGGATGATGTGTGTGTATAATTTTATTTTGAGTTTTTATAGTTTGTAAAAAAAAACGTCTGAAATCCTGTTATAAAATATCATTTCATTTATTTTTACTGTAAAAATTTGTATACTAAAAATTTGTAGTATAAAAACATTTTGTAACATCAAATTCTAGTTATTTTTTCTGCAGATAATTTATGTCATATTCCTTCACATTAAAAAATTAAAATTTATAAATGTAAACCAAACGCAATAAGAGACAAAAATGACAATGACTAAAATTTTACTTTAATACTGAAATTTTGATATATTTCGTGTTCGTTAAATAATATTATGACAAATATTGCTAACCTGAAATATATATCATTTAATTGGTATTCATGATATTTTCCACTTAGTTTATATTTTCTGATCTTGAACTTTTTTGTGCCATTCAAATACCTAAAGTTCGCCTCTAACCCACTTCTAGGGCTATTTCACGATGTCCGAATAGCCACTACTTACCGAATAAATTCAAAAATGGAACAGAATTTGTATGAAATTATCTGTCAAGAAAGTTAATAGGAGGTTAATCGTAGGTGGCGAAACAGGCCCTAAGCAAAATATTTACTTGCATGGCATAAGAGCCTAAAACCTGTTTGTCAATAATGTAGGGCAAGATTGTGCACAGACCACAAAAATGTAGGCTGCAAAACTTTAGTCATTGCGGAAGAGAAAACAGACAATTTCCTAAGATATTATTACAAGAAAATTGAAAAAATAAATAAACTATCACAGACACATGAGTCGTACACGCTCAACCAATCAGTGCATCAAATTCAAAACATTGTGATTATTAAAATTGTGATTGTTTCATAAGATCCGGTTTAAAAAGGGCTTATGAAGCTATGACTGATGTGGTCAATAATTCGGAACGACAGTGTAGTGCGCGATCTTACAGTCTTACCAAGAAGTATCATGTTACCTAGAAACTGGGTTGTGGAGATCAGATAGGCAGTCGCTCTTTGTAAAATACTGGTATTCAGCTGCATCTGGTAAAACTGGAAGCCAACATAGTTGAGGAAAGGCTCGTGTAATACGCGGTTAAATTGACATGAAATGTTGCTTGCCCCTCACATAAGACTTAGGGTCAGTTCGCACCGAGACGCGACAAGACACTGCGCGCACTTTTTAAGATTGCGATACAAAATCGAACTTATTTACTATAAAATAAGGTATACACGCTGTGCAGCATGGCGCAGGAACATTCTCTTTCCGAGCCCTTTCAAGATGCGAGTATTTTAATGTCAAAGTTTTCATGAATAGTATTGTGTGACTTTACTAAAATAAGCACCTAATAGCTCCCTAAATATACTTGAACACATTACACAGTTAGTAATTAAGGCACAATTAGGCCTTTAAAAAATCGTTGCCGATTTTTAACTCACGATCAATCACAGCTTCATATTAAAAATAAAACATCGATTCTCTCTACAAACCGATTCCAATTGAACACCGTAAAACCTTATATTTCTAAGCGTTACAACCGGTTTCTGAAAGGCTTGTCAATACAAAAACTTGCAGTCAAATCTCATATTAACCACTTGAATCCACAATTTTAAATTCAATATCATTCACGACAAAGTTCAAATTCCATTGCAAACAAAATTTACTTAGGATTTTTTCATTACAAATGGTCAGTCGAAAATCAACTGATTGGCAATGAAATTTAAACGACCAAAGATTCTAAATTCATGATTGGTTGATCGAAATAACAACGTCCAATCAAACCAATTGACTCAAAGAAAAGACAAATCACAAAAAAGAACAAGTGGGTTGAAAATAAGTGTCACATCCACGCAAAACAGCCATCGCTCAGCATAATGCTGTGACAGTATGCGAGACAGAGCCACAGCGCTGGTTGTCAGCAACAGCCGGCGTTGACGTGATGACGTCAACCGGTGCAGCTTAAAATGAGATGTGACAACAGGGTTGGGCAGGACTTTCAGAATCCGAGAGTGAGTAAAGAGAATCGCATTTTAAACAATTATGTAAAAGATAATAATTACTAGTCTAGCCTACATTATAAATAACACAACTACGCTACATTATTCCGATTCAATAATAAGGATAATTACGTGGCAGTGTTAAAATTGTAATTCAATTCATTGATGGTTTGAGTTTTCACTCCATTTTGTGTTATTTTTTTTTGAACTTTCTGCATGTAATTGACTGTAACTAGGGTATTTTTTCTTGTACTTCCTATTTGGTAAACAAACACGGTATGAAAATCACGAGTTTACGAAACAATCTAAATTTTAACAATTTAGAGCAAATTTCACCAATGAAATAGGGATGATGAAATGTTTTTCGTCTGGTATTTTTTTATTTTTTACGTACCTAATCAAAAGATTACGTTGATACATTGGGTTAAAATGTGGCTTGACGTCATGCCTTGCTCGATTTTATACTGAATTGTGACGTAGCAAGCCCCCACTCCCCAACTTTAATGCGTTTTGTCTAAGTATTTTTTTATTAATATGATAAAGCAAAAAATACTTGTCTAATATTTTTTTATCTGACTGATGGACTAAATATATATTTTTTTTTTACCTAGGCGTCATCCTTATTGAACGCGATCAGCATATCGGGTCTCTGAACGAGACAACAGAAGTTTTATTGTTATGACTTCTATGGGCGTTTAGTGTCCCGCAGTGTTAACCGCGATTAAGAGCTGCCAGTGTCATCATTGTAGTGGAATATTGACACTGACAGCTCTTGAACTGGGTTTAGATGTGCTGATCACGTTCAGTTTTATTGGTGAAATTCGCTCTTTTTATATCTAACTTTAAGAAAAAAAATAAGACCAAAATATTCAATCAAAAACAATTCTAATGTATTTAGCCAGATTAATATTTCCAAAATCTAAATTTCAGAACGCCTTATTTGTATACCAAATAAAACAAGTAAAACAAACACACTTTAAGCTTATGCGCACACTTATAAGCTAACCGAGAAAAGTTATCGTAAACCAAAGAACAATGTTTAAAACTTCACTTTTATATCGATTACTTTTAAGTTTGCGCACACATATCCTTCGTTCGTCCTTTGTTTTGCTGTCAACATTATAGGCTTATCACTTGCACTAATTGTGCATTCGCACTGGTAAAACATTGAGAAGAAAACATGTTGAAATCTCTGTTTTCTGTCAATGTATCGACTCGCATTCGCATTGTCACATAAATTGTTCATACGAAACATGTTTAACAATTCATATCTTTTTACGTATTTTATTTACAAACCATTTTTATTAACAAAATGTTTGTATGAATTTAGAAACATGTTGTCCACTGCATGTTTTGATGTTTCCCGTCATAGTTGGAAAACATAAATACAAGCAATAGACTAACTGCGAGATATCTAAGGACATAAACAAACAACAAGAATGCGAACGCAAACGTGACTAATCTCTAAACAAAACATATCTATTGAATATGTTTCTAAATAGAGCTGTCTTAAAACTTACTCAAGTTTCGTGCAGTGCGAACGCAAATTCAACAAAACAAGTTAAGAGATTAGTTTCGAAACATCTACATGTTGAATGTTTTCCGGTGCAAGCGCATAGTCAGAAACATATTGTATTGATACAGTTGCAAAACGTATATGCCATTGACATAACTGAGCGCGCTGAATAACTTTATAATAAGATTCCATTACTTGCAATATTTATTTCTACCTACTAGCATCCGTAAAATAACATTGTAAGAGTGCACAATGCACATCTACTATTCAAGGAGTAATGTTGGTAGCAAAACGCAAACCGACAACCTAACAAAAATGAGTAATAAATAGACTTTAGGAAGTACACGGTTACTGCCAATCTAAGCGAGTTAGATATTTAAGGCAAACTTATGCCTAAAAGGTCTTATAAACCACACGTAATTGGGCTAGTTTACGCTTGTGGATTAGTTAACAAAATATACAGTTAAAAGTCAATAGTTCTCATATACTCTTTTCCCACTGAGTAGCTATGGTCATAAATAGAATTCAAAGGTAGATTCGAACGAAAGAGATAGTTATGTACAATTTTTGACGAGAGAAAACTTTAGGTCCCAGAAATGCAATTCTTTAATTTCAACATCATCTTTATAAAGGCTCCTACGAACAGGCGCGACACACGACGCGAATCGCACGCGACACAAAGGCACCGCATGTCGCGCGAGAGCCAGATTAATCTGGCTCTCGCGCGATCGCGATTAATTCTAAATTCGAACAAAATTTACATGAAAACATCCACCAGAACTAACCGGAACTTAAAACATGTCCCATATGTTGGAGTGTCCAGTGTCCACACACCTGCACTTCTGAGTATCTAAGAAACGCCTCTGATGCCGCGATTGGCGTGGCCACCTCATGGGCCCAACTCATCTAACGTAGGTTACGTAGGCAATAAAATATTTTTACTTTTGCCATCAATACGAAAAGAAGAAGCAAAAGAATACGGGCATGGTGAAATAGGTTATTAACATCACGCCTTGTCTCCCCGAAGGGTTGGGCACAGGTGTACCCCACACACACCCCCCACCACCAGTGGTGTACACCCACATATCTCCAGTTATGTTTAAGGCCATGTAATAGAGGCCTATTGTCATCAACCGGGCACAATTCCAGACTCCAGGATGCTACTGAGAAATTGCTGTTAAAAAACCCAATAATACTTTGCCCGCCCCGGGAATCGAACCCAGGATCTCATGTGCAGCAATAGCGCTTGCGACCTCTAGACCAACGTGACAGCGGGCCATATTTTGAAAATATCATTAGCAATCTGGGACCATATTTTGAACAAATCATTAGCAGTCTGGGACCATCATAAAAGACTACGAACTAAAGGGAACCGATTACTTTATTTCTCGCGATTTAACCCAACACATTTTTTATTATAAGGCCTCAAGCATACCGACACGTCTCTAATAGAGTCAGAAGTGATAGAAGAATTTCAAAGAAAATATTAATAAATTGCCATTTGAAGCAGCAACCACGGGCGTAGCTAGAATTCATTTCTAGGAGATGTAGATACTGATATAGTGTTAAAAAATTAACTTTACAAACTTTAAGGAGAGTTTAAGACCATCGAACTCATTTTTTACTATGGGAACAACATAAAATCGCAAAAAAAAAAAATCAGCTGTACCATACTAAAATTGAATACCTACTGTTTTAAACTTTATGGGGCAGCTGTTTTTTTTTTTCGCGATTTCAAAGTTAGTCCCATACTAAAAGTTCTTCAGTTCGATCGATGGTCTAAAGCACCTCTTAAAGTTTGTAAAGTTAATTTTTTAACACCTTATATAGACGACCACTAGGATTCTGAACATTCTACAGGGTGTAACAGAAAAGTGTGGTCTTATTTAAGGATGTCGCACAGACCATCAAACTGAACACCTTTCTCCATGGGACCAACATCGTAATCGTGAAAAAATATCAGCTGTCCCTTACATTTGGGTCGAGTAGGTATTGAGGTTGATAGCCGACTATATGACCACACATTTCTGATACACGTGGTAAAATAGTCATATTGAGGTTGCCCGGAATGCCAAATAAAAGCTTCTCGCAAAGGAGAGAACTAAATGTAAATTATGTACTTTTCTCGGAAATGGATCGTCACCGAATCAACTCGAACCGTGCAGTATTCTTTGTATGAAACTCTGCTGCAACGCACACTAATCAGAATCGTAACGTAATCGCCTCGCCTCGGCACAAGCTCACGAACCGCGGCGATACGATCACGATCCCTTTCCGAGTTGATTTGAGTGTTATGATCTTAATCTGATATTGGGCAAATATTACAGTAGGTCGTCCGTTTTTCTCTCGGTGGGGAAAATTAACTCTTGCTACGCTCATGGAAGCCTTAGGCTATGGTCTTCTATAAACGCCGTCGGCCGCTTACAACGTCACCCCTCGCCGTACAGTTCGCCGTCGCGATGCTTACTATATAAATGTGCTATTGCGGTGTCTTTCACACGTCGTCTTGACGTCGTATGCAACATTAAAAGTATTCAAACGCTTTGCGTCGCGTCTAAGTTATTTCGAACCTTACAAAATGGTAACAACCGGCGACGCTGTGCTTTGCGGTCAGACGTCGATCGGAACGATGACGCAAAAGTCAGACGTCGCTTATAGTATAAAATAGGAGACCAAAGCCTTAGATTCCTTAACCAGTTGCAACCTCTATGCTTCTCAGTGAGATACCCCAATTTAGCCTTAACTATAACTCAATCTAAATGCATTATATTTTCGCAATTATATAATATAAATAGTTAAATAAAATGACCACTAATAACCTTCCAATTCCTAACAGTTTGCAGTGTTTTGTAGAAGAGATATTACTTAATTTAATTTAAACCTACCAATTATACTAGTATTGCCAGAAAAAAGAATAAACACCAAAAAGAAGCTTAAAACATTTTTTTAAAGATATTCATATTATTCTAAATCGGGACTTCCTTCCACAAAGTTGGCCCAAGTACCTTCAGAAATAGGTACTATCGGAGAAACGAAGGACTATTCTTGCTTGCAGCGCTCGGCCGCTATAGTAATGCTTGCTAACAGATGTAGTCATCGTGTGCACGGGATTTTGTTTTCAAATTGGTCAGATGTAAGTTTCCTCGATAGTACAATACGACAATCAATCATGGCCGGCCTGAACTTCCGGAACCAAATGGTGACATGAGGCGAATGTGAGTGAGAGAACATGCGCCAAAAGTTCGTAGAGCCGATGTTCAGATCGGCCATATTGTAGTCGTTTATCGAATCAAAACAACGATTTTGACAAGAAGCATAATGAGAACCAGTTCGCAAAACTCTTGACACAGATTTGGTCGTAAGTATGCGAGTAGCACATTATTCGAGATTGAACAAATTCGTGACACACAATTCGATTCCCTTCTAATGCCCCGGCCACACTACAACGTCAACGTCATTGCCCATAAACGCTTTAAACATCGCGATAGTTAAATTCGGTCAAGATTCGGTCAAATTATCGTCCTTCAACGCGATAATCAACGGCGGTGTCTGTATAATGTGGCCCCGTCATAAACCAAATCAGATCAAAATCACTCTACAGTCACGACCATAAATACCTTAATTACACTATAATACCATAATTACACTATAAAATGTTTACCAATCGCCGGAAATCGCAATTATCGATTGTCGATAACCGCTTATGAATCCTGACAAGCGATTATTGACGAAAAAAAATGGTAGAAATTTTATAGCGCTGCGAACATAGTGTTTAAGAAATCATACTGTAGTGAAATTCCGCAATCGTTACTACACGAGAAAATCGATTTTGAATTCCGCGTACAGTACGACGCACGTTCAAAAGTTCCATAGTTTATCTCCGGAAAAACCGAAATAAATACAGTGAATAAAATGTGACTATCGACCAAGAGAAATTGATTTATATTCCCACCTAAATTATTATAAATTGACGCGCTAATTCCGTCACTCCCTTATGAACCCGTCACATTTAATTCGGCAAAGTTCGGTTTTGTGAAAATAAACGATGGAACCTTTGAAGTAAGGTATTTATCCTCGTGATTGTACAGTCACCCCTAAAATGTCAAACGCCAAACTTTAAGACGGTTTCAAGTATTTCTGTCTCTAAAATACATCTAAAATTAACAGAGACAGACAGCATCATCCTTATCAACTTAAAATTAAGTTAGCCCAGGAGCGTTTAAGCGTTAAAAAATCGGCCGTACGGTACGTACCTGGGCCCCAGGTACATACGGCCGATTTTTTAACGCGACGATTTTTTTGGAGCACTGGATTTTCAGCTCTTGGTATAAGGAGCCTAGCATTGAGAATCCAAGCGAGCGCATCCCAGCGCATCAAAAAAGTGTGTGTGTCTGTAAGCACCGACGCACGACGGGAGTTTACTCCTTAAGTACCATCGCGGACATTTGCGGTGAACCACTTTTGGTTCACCGCAAATGTCCGCGACGGTACATGTACATTACATCCTCCTTGTCTTTGAATATAATGGATAGATTGACCGCTACAATGTAGACTGGCCGAAAATAAACAAAACAAGTATACACATACGTCACGTTGCACACAAAAACGTAACGCTTTTGAGTTAACGCTTGTATTCTAGTCATTTCATTCCTCATAAAATTTTCACACCGGGGGTCTTATATGAAAATCGATTCTCAAGGAATCAACTCCAAAAACACACTGTTGAATTTTCAACTCTCGGCGCTAAGTAGAGCGTCCACGGGCGAAAAAAATCGCTCGTGGGTAGGAGGGCTTACGTTTGAGAATTCGGCCGACTCAAAAAGTTCTTTCTACAAAACACTGGACAAACGCATCACCTACTTAAATTTATTATCTAAAATTTAGCAATTTCATTAATTCCGATAGTGTTTAGAGATTCTTACGCTAACTAGTATTCACATCATACGTACACAACAATGAAAAGGCATGTTTGCGGTCCGCTGCAAGGACTTAAGGCTTATTATTGTGTGGCTTTTGGTTGAAATGGAAGAACTCTGTTTATTTGTACCAGAATAAACGTCTTTATACAAGGTGGAGATGACCATACGACAATAAATTAAACTATGCATCTAATGATGTTTCCAGTCTGTATACACAAAATCATGCAAAACTAGCTTCCTTCCGTCCGCGGCTTCACTCACGTGGTATGTCGATAAAAAGTAGCCTATGCCTATGTAGCCTTAAGGGTTCAAAGCATCCCCGTACGAACTTTCATCAAAATCGGTCCAGCCGTCTAACTATGAAAGCGTCCTTTAAAATATTAGTTAAGATAGTTTAGTCACTATCTAGTCGGGCGATCGCAAAACTTATAGTCGGCCAACACCAATATTTAATTTGTTAAAAAAAACACTTTTTTAATTTAAATGCTAGGTTTTATTTGATAGTTTCAATATACTCCTATGCATTAGTATTGCCAGTGTTTTCATTTATTGTCGTATTGTCGTCTTCACATTGTATACTTAGAAAAAGAACCATTTATTTTGGCAAGGGTTGCAAAATACTTTTCAAAATTGGAAGACTGTTTTCTATGTTCACACTGTGTATTTGGAAGTCAAACTGATTTATTTCTCTTTAAGGACCACTTAAAGTATTATAAAACCAAAATTTCCACAAATTAATTTCTATCTTAGCAAATTAGCTGCCATAATTTTTCCGTAAATGCCCATTTGCAACTTTACCCGACTAATCCAAAATAACCGGCGAAAATAAACACGAAACTGCATGTATTTTTGAAGAGTGAAATTGTCTTTAAGCGCACCTGGTAGCCTGGCGCTCATTATGAACAGTGAACGAAACTGAACCGTCACGCTCGGGTCAGTGACTCTGAATCGGGTATACTCGGCTCCAGTCGTAAGTTTTCACTTCCATCGTGTGGTCGAAAATCACAGATTTTTTTGTAAGTCTATATTCGTAATATTTGTAAATATTTTTTTTTTTTATTAAGTATAGTATTTTTTCTTTAATAAGGTAAAGACAACAATAATAAGCCTCCTCGTACATGCTAGCTTGCTACGGACCCGCCTAGTTACTAAAACGCTAAATATTACAGTACTCATTGGCCCTGCACTATTATACTATGCAATGCTTACTTCAATGATATTTTGTTTATAAATCTATACGGTTTGGGGTAAATGGTCAATGTAAACATACAATAGCGAATAAAAATGTAGTAACCGTGGCGAATGTGCGAACTATCCAAAAAATTGATATATTACTAGATAATATAATAATTACATTTAAATATATTTATTTATAATTTTATTGCCAATAATAATAAATTGTTACTAATTTAATAATTAAAATATGCATGCTAATATAATAATTTAAATATTTTGTTAATAATTTTAACATTAGTAGTATCCAACAAAATGATGACAGACGCGCTCAGGCACACACGGCTACATATCGAGCTATACATTTCCAGTATAAGCTGACCCCTCATTGTACGGAAATCCTATACAATGCGAGATCAGCTTACTGGAAATGTATAGCTTGATATGTAAGCCTTGTGTACATATTTTCAAACACTCTATAGTTAGCCATTATTTTTGAAGCAATACCATTTTTTTCCTCATAAGTATTTTATCAAGCCAAATACGGTTAAATAAAGCCCACTTTATGTATGATCGATATTTTTGTGGCAAACCAATCACAACACCTAACTACGAGAGTTACTAAAACTACGGTTTCCTAGATGAGCGGTGGCCGCCACATAACGGCCATCATAAAAATGATGGCAGCGGGGTTTGACTTTACGGTATCAGGAAACAGACCAACTTACTTTCATAACGTTTCAGTGACGTCATTCGACGGTAAATATGAATATGATGACTAAACTTTATTTTTTGTACGTCAGGTAGATTATTAAAAAATATTGGACACGTATTTTTTTCTTTTTTTATGTATATGGCGATATATTGAGTTAAAATGTGGCATGACGTCACGCACTGCTAGATTTTATACTGAATTGTGGCGTAGCGAGCCCCCACTCCCCATCTTGAATGCGTTTTATCTAAGTATTTTTTTATTAATATGATAAAGCAAAAAATACGTGTCTAATATTTTTTTATTATCTGACTGATGGACTAAATAGAATTTCTTTTTGTTTACCCAGGTATCATCAGTATTGTGGACGCTATGTGTGGCGGCCCCCATAGTCTTAAGAAACCCTAGCATATGAGACTTAATAGGCCCTTCAAAAAGAGAAGTCTTTTAAAATGACGTAATTCAGTAGCTTTAAAAAGCCTTTTAATGTTTTTAAACATAAATGTTATTTACAAAAGACATCTACATTGACCACAGACCGCAATATATGCTTATCTTTGAATAGTTCTACAAACGCTCAGGTCCTATACCATATCTGTTGAGCAAAAATTCACTTTGTTTTTTTAGTATTTTATGGGTTTTAATGGTACGGTAGACAGATCCAAGCAGTAAATATATTTTTACACGACTACGGCGAAGCCAAAAGGAAGGGTTATGTTTCTGTACGATTTATGTGACTCCGGGTATACGAAAACCAAAAAAAATCGATATCGATGTCTTGTTTATACATTTTTAGCTGGCATTTTTGTCGTAGTTGGGTTTAAGATATAAACTTTTTTTTTTTCTAGTTAATATAGGAAAATATTGGTACCCTATTGAAGATCGCAGACTTTCGAAAAAGCATTTATGAGATTCCTGTGATTTTGAATTTTAGACCACCCAACAAACAACTGTCGCTCAGGTGATCATTGCTCAGCCAAGATCTATATACGTTACTTAGCATGTACTATCGACAAACGGTAGGCCTTTCCAATTTTGAAACAATTCACATCACACACTTTACAATATTCGGTTTTTGTACATGAACCCTGTCAGGGCGCTGCAAAACACAATGTTGGTTTTCTGTCTAGTTTGTAGACATTAAATTAAGATAAAAAGAGTCAAAACTTATCAAATCTCATTACAAATAATTTCGTAAAAATAAATTGTAAGTCGTTAAAATGTCCAAATAACAGTAAAAACAAAATAAAATAAAAAAATTGTTTGAAAAATTGCAATTGTAGGACAAAGACAAATTGAGGACCATAGAAGGCAGGTTGACTCAGTGAAAAGAATCTTTAAAATGTAAAGGCGTCCGTTTTGTTGATAGTAAGTACTTCAAATAACACGCTAAGAAGAAGCACCTACTTTGGCTAAGCGTTATTTCTGTCACTGTCGCACAACTGTGAAACTGAAAGTGCAAGATAGAGACTGAGAGAGAAAGCACGTGCGTTTACAAAACGTTTATAGAACTTGGCATAACGAGCTAGCCAGAACACGTAACCTATTGAATTTTTTTTTCAACTGTAAGTATCAAAAGTGAATCATGAATTCTATTTCATAATTCCATAGTTAAAATCGCTAATTAAAATAGAATGACACTAGGTCGATAGTGAGAAAAAAACGGTCGTGATGACAATTCACGCCACCAGTTGTCGCCACTTTCGCAAGCGGTCTTCCATTACGACAATAACTAAAAAATATATGATGACGTTATCATTCAGATACGACTGACACTTGACAGGTAGCATTGACACTTTAGACAGGTGCCCGGACCTGACGTCTCAGTGCTGCCAACTAGTGAACGTCTTTTCAGAAAACCCTCATCATAATCGTAGAAAAATAATTGGTATACCGAACAATTTTCGTAAAATCATGATTATATAATATAATATAAATAGACATATGTCTAGCATATTATTTATTATTCTGTGATGCAATAATTTACTGCTCGGCTATCTACCGCATAGTGTTGCACTCGCAGGAATGTCTAGCTGTATTCACTATTGTAAACCCAGAAATCAAATTCGAGATCAAAAATGTAAACAAAGAAATGTCATTATGAAAATGACAGCTCAGGGGTAGCCAACATTTCCCTGGTCATTCTAATTATTTGATTTTGAAATCGGATGACAGTACTATTACTTTCCTCTATGCCAATCAGGTTGGGACGCTCAACTTGAATCAATTATTAGGATAATGTAATATTATTTACAATTTTTTTAACGATTCACTTATTTAGAAGAAAAAACATTTTATAAATCGAAAATAATTGATAAAAGTTCAAATGTTTAGAGCTTCTGCCTTATTGCCAGTATTATAAAAATAATTGCACGATTTTATTTCAAACAGTTATATTTTATTCTTGGATCGTAGTTTACGTCACTTTAAAGCTGAAAAACGGCAAACTGCACAATTGAGGTTATTATTTAAAATTGGCAACACCTTTGTTTACATTTTTGATCTCAAATTCGATTTCTGAGATTAGTTATCGATGTGGGGTATACAATCTACTCTATGTATGTCTATAAAACTATTCCTTATTTAGTGGTATAAATCTTGATTGGTGCTGCTGTAAATTGTTGAATTTCTGTTGAAAATGTTGGCTGTGGGGAATGGAAATTTGGGTATAGTTTTAATGAATGCTGTAAAAATTCTTCATGTAAAGGTGTTTTTTCATACGTTAATACCCTTATCTATAAACGTTGCTTAAAGTTAAGTATTTAGTAGCGTCTGTTTAACCATACATTTTTTGACGTTTAAACGTCACTTAACTTTAACCAAAGTTTATAATTATGGGGGTTTATCTAAGTGTATTAAAAATTTGTCTATTCCGAAGATCAAATGAATTCATGCATTCAACAACATTAAATAGTAGTCAGACTCAAGCAAGACGAGTTCTTCATGGAAAATAATAATCAAAAGAATTTAAGAACTCAATATTTCTTTGCCAAACTTGCATAATCACAAAATGCCTATTTTAATTAAAAAAATAACAATTAAAAACTTCTTTACGTGACGTTAACCCTCCAGAATCCATTCCCCACGTCAACACCCCAACTACAAACATGATATGTCTTCAGAACTGACCGGAGAGTGTGTTGCCAGCGTTAAGGACCTGACAGTCAGGAGGTTGTGTTGCCAACATTAAGGACCTGAGTAAAGGCGGGATGACACTAGTGCCTCCTCCGAGAAGACTTACGTTCACAGCCGAAGGGTTTCTCACTGTCGCCGGGGACTTCGTAGGGTAGAGTGCCTTGTGCGCGTTTGCCTCGACCTCGCCCCTGGAATTATAACGTGTGTTGAACTTAAACTCAAAGCATTTATTTCCATTATAACATTTACAGGCACGTTTTTAAAGGGATGATGCCTGGGTAAAAAAAAAAATAAATTCTATTTAGTCCGTCAGTCACATGATAAAAAAATATTAGACACATATTTTTTGCTTTATCATATTATTAAAAAATTACTTAGATAACACGCATTAAAGTTAGGAAGTGGGAGCTCGCTAAGTCACAACTATAACAAACTATGTATAAAATCTAGCAGTGCGTCACGTCATGCCACATTTTAACTTTATGTATCGCCGTAATCTTTTGATTACGTAAAAAAAGAAAAATACGTGTCCAATATTTTGTAGTAATCTAAATAACGGACAAAAAATTTTTTATCATCCCTATTGTTAAAGGAGTCGGTCATTCAGAAAGTTGAAGCTAGTTGCCCAAACCGTAGTAGGTTCCTATGGAGCAGAACGGACAGGAAACTCCACGGACACTCTTTTAAATTATATTTTTACAAAATTTTACAACATGACAATTTTTTAATCAACGTTTGACATGGGGCTCTACCAAATTCTCCGCGTTACGCATCTAGTCGGTACCAGCAGCTTTCTGAAATATCGTATGAACCTATTGGCCCAAACACAATGGCTTTTTAACTGTTTCTGAAATTATATCATGCAAAAGGATAAAGTCCACCTAACCTACGCCAGTTCTCGACTTCATCATCTGCCTAGCTTTTCCCATCTAAGTTAAGGCAGGCATCTAGTCTATCCGGATGCAGCTGAACTTAAGGACTGGTCTAAAAACATGATATAATTCTGTAACTAACCCACTGCCCGACAAAGGCCTCTTCTTTTCTCTCAAAGAAGACATGAGCATATTGAGCATTGGTCACCTCTTGTGGCTCTTCATATCCTGCAAATGGAACATGGCAGGGACGTTGACTAGGCCAGCATCATGAGGTATGATTTTGCACCACTTCTATATCTATACAAATTATACTTAAAATAAAGACGCTTTTCGTCTGTCTGTGTGACCGCGTTGTTCTTCTAAACTACGCAACGAATTTTGATACGGTTTCCACAATCATTCAGAGAATTTATTTTGGAAGGTTTATGTAGGTATATAATACACTAATATTAATCTTACCTAATTATAATAAATAAAGAAATCTCGATGTTTTGTCAAGTCGTAAAAACCGTGATTTGAAAAAAAAAAAAACAGAGGTCCCAGAACAGATATCATACTCACAGCTCTCCCTCTCTTAGCGGGCGTGTCATCCGGCTGCGATTTCCGCGTCCGGCCGCCGCGCGAGCCCGGTCCGGATGGCGTAGAGCCGCCCCGACGCTTGCGACGGTTTGCATACGTATCGTCGAAGTAGTCTTCGTCCGATTCCGGGTCCGGTTCCTCGCCGGTTTCCATCTCTTCCATCGCTAATTCGTCGTAGAACCATTCCTGTGGAAGCTGAGAGTGTAAGTTTTATTTATTTCCTGCACGCGTAGCACAGCATGACCACTTTTCTCTATTCTAAGGCGGCGTCCTAACCAAACGCGTTCGTCAATCAATCTGCCTAGCCTTTTCCTATGTCGGGGTCGGCTTCCAGTCTAACTGGATGCAGCTGATTACCAGTATTTTCCATGGAGCAACAGTCAGATCTGACCTCCACAACCTAGTTACTGGGTAGTACGATACCCCTTGGTATAGTTGCCGGCACGAAACTTGAGCGCTGACCTTGAATTACTTTAAGCGATTTTGGACTTTACTCCTAAGACAATACCTATGCTCAAACAACCCCCACCACTTCACTGAGCGCTCAAGATTCGTGCCGCGGTTTATAAGACTGGTGGTTGGTGGTTGTCAGACTTTCGGGCTTCTGACGACCCGTAACGACTGTCAAAGATCTACAAATGACAGCTGGGACCAACGGCTCAACGTTCTTTCTGAGCCACGAAGGGGTCATTATGTCATGGAACAACCACCACGAATCGACAGCGGCAAGCGTAGCTTAACCTATGATTGACCCGTGCGTTTTATATGAATATGACATTACGTACATATTATAGTCGAATTAATTAGATTAAATTAATTGATCGCGCGACTATATTATAGTCGCGCGATCAATTAAGTCGCGTATCATGATCACGATTCAGGTAAACGATCGCGTTATCGCGTGTCTCGTTCTATTGAAAGTGACATTTATTTCCTTCATTTTTGACATCGCGCCAATCTTACAATCTGTCATTTCGTATTGTTTCGATGCTGGTCACTACGCGTGCTAGTATACCTACTGACAGAACAGGGAGATGGGATTAAGATAAGTGTTTGCTGTATCAAGAACCTCATTTAACCAAGCTTTTTCTATTATTTGGTGCAAATCTAACAGGCATCCTACCTGATAGTATGTGATCACCGCCACCTATGAACAGTCAGGGAAACGTTCGTCAGACCACCGCACGGACTATCCTGCTTGCAGCGCTCGGCCGCTGTAGTAACGCTTACCTACGCTCATCAATCAATAGCATCGCAGCATCGATTTTTGCTGATAAAAAAAATACTATGTAACTATTGTTTTATTGGTCGACGCATTAAACAGACTGATATGGTAATCGAGTGCACGGGATTTTGTTTTTGCGGTGGTCAGATGTACGTTTTTTCGACTGCAATATCAGAGGCATCAAAGGTGCTGCCATCCCATTTTGTTGTTTATTATTTAGGTTGTTGATCTATTCTTGGGGTTATAGACTCTAAATGTTTGCTGGATTTATTTTGTCTCAGTAAAAAAGCATAAGATGGATTTAGTAGGTAGTCTCTGGCCTCCCTCATGGGAAAAGGCGTGAGTTTTATAAAAGAATATTTTAGATAATGTGTTACCGTTTTTGTCTTACCTTGGGATCATCCTTAGCGGCAGTCTGTGATCCGTCTCTACTGTCATCTCCAGCTAACGCGTCCCCCGGTACTCCGGAACTGTTCTCTCCTTCACCAGTGTTGTCTAAACTGTCCGATGCTCCCGTCCAACCCCACCGCGTTGATGACATTGTTAAGTACTGGCGGCGGGCTTTGCGCCATCTGGGTGGAAAAACAAGACATTTAGTACATACTGGAAGTAGTAAATAAAAAGTAGTCTTCATTCCTTTCTCCATGCCTCTTACTGCCAAAGAGTACACTTGTCGTCTTCTGACAAAGCCAGTCATAAGACCTACTGGGGCTATAAATAATGAAGTAATTCGTTCCAGTGTATGAAAAGGGAAACTGACCACAGAACTGAGAAAATCATGAAAGCTATGAGAGACAGTTGTAATGAGGGTTTTCATGAAAATTCATGCCACCAGTTGTCACCATGTTGACTTCCGTTTCGACAATTAATATAAAATATATGATGACGTTTGTAATTTTTTTCATTCATTTGTTTGTCATTCAGTTATGAATAAAGGCACTTTGATACTGTTGACAGGTGCCCAGATCTGACGTCTCAGTGCTGCCACCTAGTGAACGTCATTTCAGAAAACCCTCATTGGTTCAGGATTTTTTGGTTAACCAGTCTATAAAACTAAGAAAGATATCCTTGGGAATCTTTTACTGTGACTTTGACAGTTCCACACTCTTCATGTAAAATAATTTCTAGAATGAAGGTTCTTAAAGTAACTATGCTTACCTCTGTGCAGGGTATGTGTACACTTGACCTTCTTTCTGGCCCGGCATGCGTTGTCTCCTCGTCATAAATAAATTGCAGTGGCTCTGTGCGACACCTGTTGCAACAAAATGTCATTGGTCAATGAAAAGTATTTGTTTATTTCAATTTGCACTGAAATAACCCCAAGGTCACCCACCCTAAGGTTGACTGGTCGAAAATGCCTCAGGCATTAAGTCCGCCTTTGTACGGTATTTTGTTTTACTTATGCATAAAGTTTTAATAAATAAATAAAATGAGACTTGAATTGTCTCATAGGAATTACTTATATGAATAAAGGAGCCTTCAGAAGGTACAATGGTGTTTTAGAGATCATCTATTCAATCTGGAGTTTTCCAAACTATGTTGGGATAGGCTACCAGTCTTACCGCAGCTGGATACCAGTATTTTCCATGGAGCGACTGTCTATCTGACCTTCACAACCCAGTTACTGGGTAGGATAACACAATACCCCTTAGTAAGAATGGTTGTCAGACTTATGGTCTTCTGACTACCTGTAACAACTGTCAAAGATCTATGAATGACAGCCAGACCAAAGGCATAATGTGCTTTCCGAAGCACAGAGGGGTCTTGATATGTAATGGATAGTCACTCATCCAAGAACCAACCGTGGTATTTTTGCCCTCAATCAAGCCACGTGGCTGTTCTAAGCTAAAACTTCCATGCCCATCCATTGCATATGGTGCCACTAAACTTTCTAGCTGGCTAAATAACATGAGACCCGAATTTAAAACAATATATACCGTAAGGGCGGGTTACTTTAACTCTAGGGCATAACTTTGGCCCAAATCGAGACAACTGTATAAACTGCCTGAAGTGTCACAACCACACAACCGAACGTTGTATGTCCTTCGGTAACTATTAGATGGTGATATAGACGCGTACTTGCGGAACCTTGTGTGGATTTAATGACAGTAAACATCTGTCTCGATTTGGGCCAAAGTTATGCCCTAGAGTCAAAGTAACCCGCACTTACTGTATTTATAGTGTTGTGTTTTAAGGGTAGATAATGTCTACCTTTTCAATCTGTAATTATTGTGTAGACCATAATTACAATTTTACTTATAGTGATACAATGGGTGTTTTTGTTGCTAAAAGCGAAGTTTTAAAGACAACCTTTAGGTAAGACGAGAAGGAGCGACAATACTTTAGGTAGTGTGATGTATAAGCAATTGATGATTTTCATTGCTTCATAGTCTGAATTCACTTCAGCTTATGTTTTTATTGATTATAATAGTGGATGCCTTTTTTTACAGTCTTGAAAACAATAGGCGTACAGAGGCGTGATAATTGGTATACGGAGTAGAAGCCTATGGCATACTAGTTGTTTTTTTTTTTCAACAAATTATGTAGATCAATTTCTGTTTAAGCTATTTATGTAGATCAATTTCTGTTTAAGCTATTCAAAAAAATAAACTCCGCCCCTAAGA
Organism: Cosmia pyralina; assembly: GCA_946251885.1. NCBI lineage: Eukaryota > Metazoa > Arthropoda > Insecta > Lepidoptera > Noctuidae > Cosmia > Cosmia pyralina. The sequence continues at coordinate 10,017,416 of OX276362.1, read as the reverse complement.
CGACCCACTAACCAAAACTAGGTATGCCACAGGCTTCTACTCCGTTCACCTATTACCTATACCCTATTTTTTTCAAGACAGTAAAAGTCATCCGGTATATTAGTGGTTCATTCCTCAAAAGACCACATCAGACAGTAATCTGCATGGTCCTCATATAGCCTGACCAATATTCCCACCATATCATATATCTGTCTGGAATTTAATATAATAGAAACTGCAACCTCTGAGTTTGTTTTGGTCTTTCTTTTCACAGTAGTCTGTTAGGAAACACCAATATCAACTAGTTTTAACACATAATATAATTTTGAAAAACAATAAGAAGTGTTTTTTGAACCAATTTACAGAATTAAAAATCATTTATTATTCCTTTTTAAGTTTTTACTATAAGGAGTATTTTGCTAGTACTTGATTATGTTCAACATTAATTTAAAATAGTCTACAACTGAAGTTAATGAGATCTACAACAAAGATTAGCATTTGATTGATTTTTAGAGAGGGATAGTCAGATGTGAGAGTTTAGATGTGGAAAGAAGACAAGGCTTTTAAATTCTTGATAACACTCAAGAACATTATCGAAAGCTCTTTACCAATGGTAAATATTGCGCGACTATCTTTTGAGACCCAATAAACAATTTTAATTTTTTTTTTTAATTTTAATTTTTTAATCTACGAAAAAGGCCCGCAATACATCAACCATGATAAAGCTCCGTTGTTTGTTCAAAAAGCCAATGTTTTTAAAATTACTGTAGGTTTGGGCGTAGACGCTTTGAAGAAAGCGACAAAAAATCGATTACTTACCGGTCTGTGTGTCGATAAACGGCATACGCATCCTCCTTTCCGCACATAGTCGCGAATTGAAGGTCGAAGAGTTCTCAATAATTTCTTTGTAACTCGGATCATTGAGAAAACTGAAACATTCAATCAAAAACAAACAATATAATCGAACACTCAGTAATAATTTCACTTAACACACCGGGACACCTAACTTTTTACATTATATTGTGCACACCACTGAAAATAATAACTTTGTGACCGAATATACTCGATTTACCTTTCAATTTTCGTTAAATTAGAGGGATTCACTATCTGAATCTCCGCCGCCGCCATTTTCTAAGCAGACGCTACTTTGCCTTTGGTGACGTCAACTGACGTTCTCCTGTTTCCGGCTGTGTTACCAAATAATTTTATGAAAACTTACCAATACCACAGTCTATACATCATATAGTCATCCGCCGCCGCCGAAGCCCGAGCTGCATACGAAGTTCGGCGAACTACGTAGGTAAGCAGCTCGGGCTCTCATCGGACGACTGTATGATGTATAGACTGTGCCAATGCCATTTAAAAGTTGATCACACATCACAGTTTCCCTTTTTGGGGTTCCGTAGTAAAACAAGGAACCCTTAGCCTAAGCTGCCTGTGTCTCCATATATACGGAGACGCAGGCAGCGCAGGCGACACAGTTCAGCACAGCGCAGTTTTTTGTATACAATGCGTTATCATAGAAGAGCGTGCGACACGTGCGCGTGCGGCACAGGTATGTACATACGTGCCTGTGCAGTCAGACAGTCAGTCAGTCGCGCAGTAGGTACTCGGGACACAGATTTCTGCGCGCAGCCAATACGTACGCTTGTGATAAAGAATTAAACACAAAGTTTAATTTTGTTTTTAATTGTCTTTATTATGGAGGAACTTACGAACACGCGCGGATAATGCGAGTTTCGTATACGCAGTTCAGACATTTACTGTGTCATATAGTCTAATATATGCTGCGCTCTACCCTATGCTGTTCTGCGCGGCCTGCGCCTCCGTATAGGCTTAGGCTTATAGTTTATCCAAGTCCGTTTGTCTGTCTGTCCGTAGACTCAGAGACTCTTGGTGCAAAAAAGCTGTAATTTTGCATGGTATACATCATGCCTACAAAGTTGAGAATAAAAAAAAAGGATACCTCCCCATAACGCGGGGTGATTATTTTTTTACTCGTTTATTACATTGTGTGGGGTGTCGTTGGATTGCTCGTTCAAAAGTATATAAAACTATAATAAAAACTATACAAAAGTATGTAAACTATCACAGATATAAGCAATTAGAATTGGTTATGTCAAAACTTCATAAAAAAAGTCCATAGATAATGACTTCGATTGCGTTTACATAATTTTGTAATGTTATTGTGAAATGTAATAAAAAAATATCATCTGATGATGAAAAGTACATACATGTATGTACCTACTCGTACTACTACACTATTATTACTTAACGCTTTTCTTTATTTGCGGGGTAGGGACAGAAAATCGAGGGACACATAAGCTTGTAAAATATTGTTCGAACCCATAATAGATTATGATGTTTTTGGGTGACTTTGATCAAACTTATAAGTCAACGCAATAAAAAAATACGGTCATATAAGCCGCATATGTTGACACTATAAACCAAAGCCTATTATGGCACTTCTCGTTTACCTTGCAGCATAAAGTTAGTGAGCAGTGGTGGCCCAGTCCCAGTGGTAACGGCCGCGACTTACAAGTTGTAGGTCGTAGGTTCAAACCCCGACAGGCACGTTACTTTGTGTAAATTATTTCATCACCACTGCTCTCAAAACGGTGAAGGAAAACATCGTGAGGAAACCAGCATGTCCTAGAACCAAAAATTCGAAGACATTTGACATCTACCAACCCGCACCGGGCGGCCCCGCGTGGTGGTTTAAGATCCAATGTTATATCGTGCAACGCGTGAGAGGAATCACCGACTGATTTGAATGTAATACAGACTAAATGTTACTTCAAAACAGATTGAAGAACAAACTAGAATTGCAGTTGATTAATAACGAGAAAAATCTGAAAAATTATAATTTATAATTACCAAATTTCGGATTTTTCTCTTTGAACTATAAGACCTTCCTTTTCGCCAAACTTTATACATAATCAGCCTCTAATGCTCCCACTGCTGGGCCACAGGCATCCTCTCGTTGAAAGGGAGTGGGTCTTTTTTTTTTTTGTGGATGGGAAATCTTCTTTTCACTTCTCTCGCTCTGGGAGGAGCGGGAGGGCGTGTCAGAGTTTTACTGACTAAAACCGACCCGTGTTCCTTCAGCTGCCCATGCCAGGGCCACGGTATCTCTTTCGAACAACCCGCGACCCCGGCGGCTAAAGGGGACCTTAAATTGTAATAACTTTTGACCGAGTGGCCCGATTTTAATTAAATAAAGACTAAATGTTTTTTCAATATACGGACTCTGACTATATTTCCAATCCTTAAAAATCTCTTGAAAATATGTACGTACACAAAAAATTAAATATTACATGTTAATTTTAAAATCACCCCTATTTTACCCCCTGGGGGGGATACGACTCTGAAACACGTAATACTTTATTTCTTACCAAAAATATACATTTGAATTTTAATATCCCTAACTTAAGAAATGCTGGGTTTCCCATATAAACTTTCATCCCTTAAAGAAAAAAAAATATCGCGGAAAGGCTTGATTATTCCTTCATCTCCCACTGCTGTAAGCGACATGTGGCAGGCTGATGCGTCTATCAAACTAATCAAACCTCATTAAATGTGTGAGTTGTTAATTAATTGTGATTATTTTTAATTTATTAAGTATTTTTTTTCCTATTGTTTGGATTAAAGTTAATTTCTAATGTTGAGTAGGTAATGTGACTGTATGAGTGTTTTGGTATTATGAGTACTGACTCATAATACCAAAACAGTCATAAATAAAATAAAATCATTTTATTTGGAGTATCACTGGATACTCGAAATAAAATGATTTTATTTTATTTATATGTATAAATCACTCGCTTTATGATAATTTTTGAGACAAAACGTAACCTATGACCTTCCCCAGGATGCTATTTATCTCCTTGCCAAATTTGATCGAAATCTCTTAAGTGGTAGCGTGAAAAAATAATGTACCTACCGACAGAAAGTGTTACTTTCGAATTTAAATCTTCCCAGCTACGGAACCCTTCTCTGTGCGTGGTCCAACACGCACTTTTTAAAATTATTGATTTGAGGTGCTAATTTCTATAATATAATCTGCCTTGCCTTTTCCCAACTATGTTAGGGTCGGCTTCCAGTCTAACCAGATACAGCTGAATAAAAGTATTTTACATGGATCGACTGCCGCTGACCTCCAAAACCCAGTTACTGGGTAATACGATACCCTTTGGTAAGACTGGTTGTCAGACTTTCAGGCTTCTGATGACCCGTAACGACTGTCGTGTCGGCTTGACGTGCTTTCCGAGTCACGGAGGAGTCTTGGTATGTAAAGATGGTCACCTATCCACGGACAACCCCGGTAAGCATAGCTTAACCTGATGGATCGACCCGTGCGGCTGTTATTACTTAGCCACAAGCTAATTTCTATACATAAATAACATTAACAATATCGTTGCTTTGCTCACATTTAATTTGTTTTAGAAAAAGAGGTGTGTTGGTAGATTTTAAATTTGAGCAAAGTAGGGCAACACTAACCAAACGTCAAGCTTGTGACTGGTCATCGGTGGACGAATCGTGTGTCGGGCGCATTTTCAGTAATTGTTGATTGGAGATCTCCAAATATTACACTGATTATTGGTTACTGTGTTTTTATTAACTTTCGAAGCGGTTACTAATTTTCTAATCGCGATTTTCCAATAATTAATTTCGTTGGAAAGACTTTGTAATTTGTGAAAAAGTCGAGGTCGGTGTGTCGTTGGTTAGTGAGACAAGATGTCCGTGTGTTTCTTTGTGCCTGCGTAAGTTCCTCTTTCGATAATAAATATTGCTGTTTTTATTACGGTTATTAATAAATCGTCGGCGTTTTTACTGCAATTAATTATTTTTGTGTAAATTTTGTAATATTAAAGTTAAAAACAATGTCATACAAAGCATCACCTTATTGATATAAGTTTGCGTCCCAGGTTTGCTTGTTGTTTTTTTTGTATTTTGTTCTTATCAGAATTTAAGTACAAAAATAAATGGATATAAAATATTTGCCACATACCTTGTTCCAAGAAGGGATATGGGTCAGTGGGTCCTGTATTAAGTTAGTATCGCTTTTTATCAAAAAGTGTTGGCTAGCCCTAGTAGTATAAAAATATTTCCTACAAAAAAAAAAGAATAGCCCAAAAGCAATAGCAGTACATTACCTAATGACATTCAAGACCAATATTTTCGTATGAATTATTCATATGACAATCGGTTTGTGGTTACAAATGCCGACCGGGAAGTACCGGATTCACAGACCGGACATTGCGGTTATCCGACTGTTTATAATCATTTACTAGCTTTTGCCCGCGTGGTGGTCGGAAATCATCCCCATAATCGAGGTCATGGTCTACCCATGTGCCAAATTTCATTCAAATCCGTTCAGCCGTTTTAGCGTGAAAGTGTAACAAACAAACAAACTCACTTTTGCATTTATAATACTAGCTTTTGCCCGCGGCTTCGCCCGCGCGGAATTCGGAAATTATCCCGCGGGAACGTATAACCGGTATAAAAAAGTAGCCTCCAGAGTGTTAGCTACCTCCATACCAATTTTTATCAAAATTGGTCTAGCCGTTTGAGCGTGAAAAAGTAACAAACATACAAACACGCACAAACTTGCCTTTAGAATATTAGTGTGTTAAACAGTCGGATAACCGCAGTGTCCTTCTTCCCCTGATTTGACCCTTATTTGAAATATAGGCGTAGTAGGTACGAGTACATAGATGTAAGAGTAGTAGCTAAAAGATAAGACTTTCTGCACTTAGCCGACGTTCGCACGGACGTAAAATTATCGCGGCGGGTTTTTATCGCGCACTGGATTCTCAACTCTTGGTGTTGAGCCGAGCATTGAGAATCTAATTCCAACCTAACAACAACAGAGTGCATTCTAGCGCGTCGAAAAAACACACTGTTGGATTTTCAACTCTCGGCGCTAAGCAGAGCGATGAAAAGCCGTGCGCGAAACAAAATCACCGCGATATTTTTACGTCCGTGCGTACGTCGACGTGTACGCACGGCTACAGATCAAGCTATACATTTCCAGTATAAGCTGATCTCGCATTGTGTTAAATTTCCTTACAATGAGATGTCAGTGTAAACTGGATGGATGTGTGGCTTGATGTGTAGCCGTGTGTACAAACACAGTGGGAGCGGCGCGGATGGCGGGAGCGGATGTGGGAAGGATTCCCGCGGCGGATTACGCTGCCCGCTCCACTGACACTGTTCATAGACAAAAGAAATCTATCCGTTACCCGCGCCGCTCCCACTGTGTTTGTACGCACGGCTACAGATCAAGCTATACATTTCCAGCATAAGCTGATCTCGCATTTGTAGGATTTCCTTACAATGAGAGGTCAGTGTAAACTGGAAATGTATAGCTTGATGTGTAGCCGTGTGTACCTACACTTACGGGTTCATTCCCTGAGCGGAATGCTTCGTTATGTTGGTAATGTGAAAACTTGTGTTCGGAAAGTGAAAATTTTCGATCGGTATTTTATACGTTTTCATAAACAGATAACGAAGCAAAAGGAGTAGGTATGTAAGAATAGTAGCAGGTATGGTGTTCTGTAGTTTCTGCCTAAGTTGACGTTCGCACGGACGTAATAATATCGCGGCGATTTTTTTTCGCGCACTGTATTTTCAACGCTCTGCTAGAATATACTCTGTTATTATTAAGTTGGATTCTCAACGCTCGGCTCAACGAAGAGAGTTGAAAATCCAGTGCGCGATAAAATCCCGCCGCGATTTTATTACGCCCGTGGCGTGGGAACGGGGGCTAACCCCGTGGGCAGAAGGCGGGAGTTTACGTACAGTGGGCTCCATCAATTGGGTAGGTACCCCAGTTGTATTAAAATTTTAATACAACTAGGGTACCCAATTTATGCAGCCAACTATACCTATGTATGATATAAACAGATTTTTTTATAAACATCGTCGATGGGAAATGTGTTTTATGTAGGTACTTTAACAGAATAATTTATAAAACGCGCAAATAAAGTTGTGTGTTGGTATTTTAATGTCCAGGAAAATTTTGATAGTTTATATGGTATGTACTAATATTCCTCCGACGGCGACGTGATAAGCCAATCACTACCCTGGAACGTGATTATACAACTACCTAATGCATAATGAGCCTATAATGTTCCCACTGCTGGGACACAGGCCTCCTCTCGGTAGAGGGAGTGAGTGGGCTTCCACCACGCGGGCCCAGTGCGGGTAGGTGGATGTCACATGTCTTCGAATTCTTGTTTCTAGGACAAGCCGCCGTTTTCCTCACTATGTTTTTCTTCACCGTTTTTTGAGAGCAGTGGTAATTAAATAATTTACACAAAGTAAAGCACTTATCTGAGTCCGAACTTAAGATCTACACTCGCAAGTCGCGGCTGTCACCATTGGACCACCACAGCTCTCATACCTACCTAATACCTACTTACAATCATATACCCCACCACCCACCACCTGCTATGATCCTTAGGCACGGCGCAAAGCAGCCACCGGTATCCAGGCGACAAGTACACGAAGCACACGTGTGGCCGGTGGCGGCAACCCGACAGTAGTACTCAACACTGCAGCAAGAGGCACCGCCACCGGTGGCAGTGGTTGGTGGCCCATTTGCGCTGAACCTAACATACTTCTTTTGCTTCGGTTACGTCTGGTCATACATACATATTCAAATAATTCTGCAATATTAGCCGTGAAGGCCGCAGCTTCGCCTCATCGTTTCCGTAAAAGTTTTCAGTCATCGGAAAGGGTAGGTATCTTACCTGCAGTCAAAGTGCAATACCTACCTACATTCTTCACAAGTTATCTTTAGCCTCATCAATCTGCCTAGCCTTTTCCCAACTATGTTGGGGTCGGCTTCCAGTCTAACCGGATACAGCTGAATACCAGTATTTTACATGGAGCGACTGCCTATCTGACCTCCACAACCCATTAACTGGGTAATACGATGCCCCTTGGTAAGACTGGTTGTCAGACTTTCGGGCTTCTGACGACTTGTAACGACTGCCAAAGATCAACGAATGACAGCCGGGACCAACGGCTTAACGTGCTTTCCGAGGCACGGAGGAGTCTCGGTATGTAAAGATGGTCACCCATCCACGGACCGACCCCAGCAAGTGTAGCTTAACCTGATGGATCGACCCGTGCGACTCGTGTCGTGTCGTGTTACTTAGTCACGAGCTCCTATTTTTAGCCTAATAATCCCATGTAATAGGATCGAGCCGATTGTCATGTTCCGGACATCCAGATTCTGGGATGTTACTGAATAAATTGTAATAAAAAAACTCAATAATTCAGGGAGCCGTGAACTCTATGCTTGACAGTTATTAATTACCACGGAAGTCCTGCATCCCCATCCATCCATTCATCCATCTGTTGTTTCTCCATCCCGTTCGGTTGTGCATGCAGTCTGTTCTACATTCTGTTCAACGCTCGCACGTTCGTGCCAACGTTCGCACGGACGTAAAAACATCGCGGCGGGTTTTTATCGCGCACTGGACTTTGCAACTCTCGGTGTTGAGCCGAGCATTGAGAATACAACTAAACAACAACAGAGTGCATTCTAGCGCGTCGTAAAAACACACTGTTGGATTCTCAACTCTCGGCGCAAAGCAGAGCGTTGAAAATCCAGTGCGCGAAACGAAATCGCCGCGATATTTTTACGAGTACGTTCGTGCGGACGTCGACTTACTCCCGTGCAGATTTACCTGTCCCGTTTCCTGTACGATACAGGAACTGATGGACGCTATGCTGAAGGTGCCAAACACGTAGCCGAATTCTGGGCTGACTGTATTTAAGTTGTCATCGATAAGCTAAGAAGAAATACAATTAAATGTCTTTGCTCCCGTACCTATCACATAAAGACTTTATGTAGGTACTTTTATTTGTGGGAATCGTCACGTAACAGTCCGATGTTTATTTCAACATCCAGATAAAATAAAAAAAGCTCGCCCACTACGCACACTATGTGGGAGGGGGTCTGAATTATTGATCATCGCCATCAGAAGTAGGTCACTTCTGCCTACCTTTTCTAGGAATTCAGGCGTTGCACGCTTGCACGTAACCGAAGTACGAGTACTAATTCGAGCAGTAATTATTAACTAGTCGAGAAGTCCGGTTGGACAGATCGGTAAATCGGAACTACACCAAAGCATCTCTTCGTGCAGGCAGAATGTAGGTATGCATGTACTTACCTATCTACACGTTTTTGCACGTTTCATTTGTGTAAAGAAAGGGATTTGAAAAAGCTGCAATCGCAACAAAAGTTGTTATTGTTGTAGTGTTTCAAAACGCGCAGCATCCCATCGGATCTAGGTTGAGATTTTTAAGTTTTGAAATCATAATAAACAGTCAATAAATCCTATCCAAGGTTCGATTTACTCCGACTGGCGCGGTGCATTTCGCGTCGGCGGCGTCAGCGTGCGGAGCACAAAACGGTAAAGGAGAAGTGTTTACCATGATTAAAGTTCATATTCGCATGCAAATAATACGCCTTGGAATGTAACCCGAACGGTTCCGCGCACACTTAGCTAAAGCCGGTGTAAATCAAACAAAAGTCAAATGGATCGTTTTTTTTCAAAGGATAGACTTTGTTTGACCACTATCTCATCAAGAGATGTTGAGGTAAATAGACTACAACAAACACGCTTGCTTAAAAGCAACCTATTTTCACTCGTGAATTGAATACTCCTACCCAGTAAATGGGTTGTGGAGGTCAGATAGGCAGTCGCTCCATGTGACATACGGTATTCAGCTGCAACCGGTTAGACTAGAGCCGACCCCAACGTACGGCTAGGCAGACGAAGACTTGAAGACATTATATATAGCTAACTGGAAATGCAATGATACAACAGATGGCTTTGTTACACAGGGACCAGGCAGGTTCTTCTAACGTCTCCGAGGAAGTGGATGGTGACATCATAGAAGAGAACGCCTCAGCGGAGTCACCACAGCAGAGTCTACAGCAGTTCTGGTGCAAAATTACCGATGATATCAAGAAGGTGAATTCGGTAAGTGGCTCTTGTTGAAATTTCAGTAGCCGGTATTTGAGACGTCAGCTAAGTTGTAGGTTTTGAGAAGTCTACCACGAGATTATTAACCCAATTGCGGGGATCACAGCAGTATAATAAATTGTGGACACAGTTTTGATAGAACAGTAGGTGCTTCCGAGAAAATTTCGCTAGGCAAAACTACTGAAAAAAAAAACGGAAGTCAAAAGGGTTTAGATTTTGACTTCAGACGTTGCTATGGCTATAGTGGCTTGTCCCAAAAAGTAAACTATTCAATCGGAAGATCTTAAATCTCTCAATTTAAAGACCACGTAATCATTGACAACGAACTGAGTTCTTTTGCTAGGCACATAGGCATGAAGAGCGGGGTATCATGTGGCCCAGTTACTGGGCCGTGGAGGTCAGATAGGCCGTCGTTCCATGTAAAAAACTGGTATTCAGCTGCATCCGGAAAGACGGGAAGCCGATCCCAACATAGTTGGGAACAGGCTAGGTAAATGATGATAGAAATTAAGGTGCGAACCGTGTCGTAGTAGTAGAACAATAAGTGAAATCGGATGGCAACCAAATGCGGATGGAGCAGTAGTGGCCCAGACAAGGCCCGTCGTAAGTAGGGGCCGTGTCTGGGCCACCATTGTTCCACACACATAAACAAACACACACAATAGAGTAGAGCAGTGGTGGCCCAGTAGTAACGGCCCCAACTTAAGAGTTGTAGTCGTGGGTTCGAACCCAGGCAGGTGCTTTACTTTGCTAAATAATTTCATCACCACTGCTCTCAAAACGGTAAAGGATAACATCGTGAGGAAACCGTCATGTCCTAGAACCAAAAATATGAAGACATCTGACATTTACCAACCCGCACTGGGTCCCCGTGGTAGATTCCAGCACACTCTCTGCTGAAGAGAGGAGACCTGTGTCCCAGCAGTGGGAACACTGCTACTCACACGGGCAGTCGATACCTATTTACCTTCATTTTCAGGACGACTTCAAATCCCAAGCACTTCCTCTAGCCCGCATCAAGAAGATAATGAAGCTAGACGAGGAAGTGAAGATGATATCGGCCGAAGCCCCGGTGTTGTTCGCGAAGGCAGCTGAGATCTTTATACATGAGCTTACTCTTAGGGCCTGGGCGCATACTGAGGATAACAAGAGGAGGACCTTGCAGGTATGGAACTTCCGTAGGAAATTTTCACGAAACTCGATCTGCAGTTTACTAACAGTTTTAAAAACGCTGTATAAATTCGCTGGTTTCGCAACTTCTGGAGATATAAAAAAAAAACAGAATTCCAGAGGTTAGCTTATCTTTGCCTCAACGCCCAACCATCTCAGCTTATGATTCCACTTCGTTCAACGCCGACAGGTACTTAAATGTCCAAGCGTTGACACTATAGCACAACACACAATAAACATGACTTTAATCCCCGAAGGGTTAGGCAAGGTGTAGATACCTGTAGCAATACCTATATTAATCACCAGTTATGTTTAAGTCCCTTTTGTAATAGGGGCGAGCCTATCCCCATCAATTTTGCACAAATCCAGACTCCGGGCTGTTACTGAGAAATTTCTGATGGAAAAACTCAATAATACTTTGCCCGACCCGAGAATCGAACCCAGGACCTCATGCTTAGCCGCGCTTGCGGTCATTACACTACACGAGGCAGCAACTATGAAACTAAAAGAGTCATATTGGTACTTACCTAGTTTCGAGCCAGCAATCTAGATGCCTGCGAAGTTTATCCTTCCTTATACGTTCTCTTGCCACCACTGTTTCACCGGATGGCGTTTGACGATGGATACGCACTTGCCTAGATCCCAGGTACAACACACACACAACTGTTGTACACTTAGGTACTACTGCTAGGACTTCCACTCCTGTCATTTAAACATTCATTATTTACCATTACCACACAAACACCCTCCTGGGGAGTTTGTTGCGCCACGTCTACTTCCCAGCTAAAGCACTAGGAAGTGATGAAGGCGGGCGTTTTGGGGACTGTCTTATGTCATTTTGGCGTTCAAAGAGTGCTGTGTGTCAATAAATGACTTTTGAGTTTGATTTGCCTCAAAAACTACGCTTTACACACAACACATAATAATATTGTCATTACAGCGCAACGACATAGCAATGGCGATATCCAAATGCGATCAATTCGACTTCTTGATCGATATAGTGCCGCGCCATGAGGTGAAGCCCAACAAGCCGCGGTACGACCACGCGCCCAGGAGTAATCATGCTGATCAGGTAACTTTCTCCTTCGCTCCTATCAACACCAACTACAAGGTAATCATATGAGGAACTCACGCCTTGGTCACAATACAAGGTCAAATTAAATTAGCTAGCGAAACTCCACAGACGTGATGGGTAATATCCACAGAAATCTAAATAATAAGGCACGTAATATCTAAACATGATAAAACAAAAAGAAATTAATTTGATGATTAAAAGTGCTCGTTTGGGAGTTTGTTGCGCCACGTCTTCTTCCCAGCTAAAACACTAGGAAGTGGTGAAGGGCGGACGTTTTGGGGGACTGTCTTATGTAATTTTGACGTTCGAAAAGTGCTGATTCCCAGCCTAATTTGAATAAATGAATTATGATTATTCACGTCTACGAGAATACAAAACTGCATATAACATCAAAACTTATCTTTTTTAGGTGGCACATCATCAGGCTGCTATGCAGAACGCCACACAGTCGTCTCAGCAGCAGATTGTGATACAGCCGTGTGCGCAGGTGGTACAGGTTATACATTGTGTTGTGATGTTTTATTTATTTATTTAACTATTTATGTATTCTCGCGGACCTTGCGGTGAACCACTTTTCAACCTTATTACTTTAGTAATAAGGTCGAAACGTGTAAAAATAGTCACACAACAGACTAGTAAAACAACAACACTAATAATATGGGTCGTTCCCGCTCGTTAATACCCCGTCGTTAATACTATTAATGACTGGGAATATTTTGTTCCATTCGTTAACAGTGTTGAAGAACGCGACATTTTTTGCCCAATCGTTCACCCCTCGTTCCGCGCGTAGTGCGCTATTTTTGAATACGAGTTCCGTCATGGCACGAACGCATCACAGCCAGCAAGCAAAATTAACGACGCAATATTAAGATACCACAAGTGAACGCACGGTGCGTTTTTGGTTTGATCCTTCCGTTCTGAAAATTTTGATCTCAACAATGAGCTCCGGGGAAAAATTTCAAATCCAATGAGGCGGCGAAAAAAGCCTTTAAAGAATTCATCGATTCCCATCCCCAGGATTTCTATAGCCGAGGCATCAACGAACTTTAATTACATGGCCCCAACATTTCCCCTCCGCAAACTAATTCCTTTGTGCTATTGGACACAGACCCAATGGAAGTCGAAGGAATTTTGATGAGCTTGAAATCATCCAGTGCCCCAGGATGGGACAATATCTCTACTAGTTTCTTAAAATATGTTTGTAGAGATGTAGTTCCTATCATTGCCCACCTGGCTAACATTTGCTTCAAAAATGGCATTTTCCCTGACCAACTGAATAAATCTATTATTACACCGGTACACAAGGGAGGGAACAGAAATGATGTCAATAACTACAGACCTATCTCGGTCCTACCAGCCCTGTCTAAGATTATAGAAAAACTAACTAATACGAGACTTATAAACTACCTAAATAAATTTAAAATAATATCATCAACACAATTTGGTTTTAGACAGGGAGTATCCACTGAAGATGCAGTTGCTGCCCTCAGCTCATTGGTTACCGAGCATCTCGATGCAGGGAAGAAATGCCTGACGGTATTTCTGGATCTAAAAAAGGCTTTTGACACCATTTCTGTTCCAACCCTTGTGACCAAGCTGGAAAGAGCCGGTATAAGAGGAGCCCCTCTCAATTTTTTCAAAGATTACCTGTCTAATAGAAAGCAGAGGGTTAAGATAGGAGCATATATTAGTGATGATGCTGACGTCTCGTACGGCGTGCCCCAGGGGAGCGTGCTGGGCCCCACGTTATTTCTAACGTACATTCAACATCATCAACAACTTCAGTCAGTTCATCTTCAACTCATCAACTTCAGCTCAACTTCAGTTCATCTTTGCAACTTAAAAGTCAATGGTGCAAACATTTTTTCTTACGCCGATGACACCGCTGTTGTCTTTTCCGGGAATGACTGGTCTGATGTCAAGCTCAAAGCTGAATTGGGCATGGTCCAAATAACCAACTGGCTCAATGACAACCTTCTCACACTAAACACAGCTAAGACCAACTACCATATTGAATCGTTCACAACCAAATGAAGCTTTTAGCGTCCAAATACACTCATGTGATCCAGTTTTAAAAAATAACTGTAGTTGTCCTGCAATTAGTAAGGTCTCTCAGACTAAGTATTTAGGTGTCCTGATTGATCAAAACCTATCATGGTATGCTCACCTTGAGCACGTAGCGGGAAGGGTTAGGAAACTGGGCTGGATATTTAAAACACTACGACATGTCCTCCCTACTAACATAAATAAAAAAATAGGCCCTCATAGAAATCTCCTTAATGAAGTTTATGTGGCACTCGTGCAATCAGTGTTAGTTTACTGTATCCCCATATGGGGCGGTGCGGCAAAATCGAGATTAATAGACGTTGAAAGGGGACAACGAGCACTAATAAAAATTATGTATTTCAAAAAGAAAAGATTCCCTACTGACAGTCTATACCAGATTAGTGGACTGCTTTCTGTTAGAAAACTATACATTACATGCACGGTCCTAAAAAAACATAAGACACTTCCTTACGATTCAAGCATTATATCTAAAAGACGGAAAGACATGATTGCTCAAATCCCTCAAACTAAAACAAAATTTGCTGCTATACAATACAGCATACGATCTGCTCAACTATATAATAGAGTAAACAAGGATATATACATATACACTAAACAAGCACATACGTGTAAAAAGATTCTAATAGACTGGATTAAACCATTTTCTTATGAAGATACTGAGGCACTATTGAAACTTTGCAACACATAAATCACTCGGTTTATCAACACACTCACTCACAAAACACACGCTAACCCACCCTCATCCCCATTTACATATGATTACTTTTATTGAATTTCCACTTAAACATTTACATACATACATACGCGCACACACACACACACACACACATTTAATTAGTTAGTCTTTTATTTTATTTTGTATTTTATTTTGTACCTTGCTGTGAAAGAGCGGAGTCTCCTAATACAGGCATTGTTTGCTTACAAGGAGGCTCCGATCACTAATTGTGTTTTTATTTATTATGGTTACGAAATAAATAATTTTTATTTTTTATTTTTATTTTTTTTTTTTTTATGGCAAAAATGCATCGACAATGTTTCTTTAAAAAAAAATTGTTTGATTTCTCCTATGTAAAACGGCAATTGCATAGGTAAAGACCTAATATTTTACACAACTTATGAATTTCAGCAAGCATCAACTGCGTCAACATCATCGTCATCCAACAACGTGGTGTCGCAGCAGCCCGTCACGTTGGTGCAACAAGTGGTCACGCCGTCCGGAGAGCTGCAGCAGCTACCGGTCAGTTACTGCATTACGCTATCTTAGGAAACAATCGAAGAAGGAACTTTGAAATAGCAGCAAATTTGACCGATACCGCTGTACCGCGCCTTAGGTATGCGTGTGGCGAGACTGGGGATCAGTGCAGGCCGTTCATTCGTAACGCTCACGGCGTCCCGCCCGTTCATTTGTCAATACCCATGGCGTAAGCGGTACAGCGGTATCGGTCAAACTACAGTACAATAGTTCTTGAAGAAATTCCGGACAGTACGTTCAAAATACAATCCTCACGGGTCGTTTAAAGAACCTTCTTTTTTTCAAGTCGGTTGAAGATAACCGCGTGCAATATACATACAGGGTGTCCCGTAAATAATGGATCAAACGTAACGGGTAGGTAGCTTACCTAATTTCCAACAACTAATTTGAATATTAAAAAAAAAACCGTTACAGTAACCAGGATATTAATTTTTTTTCGAATTTTACGATTTTGTCTTCCAGAATTAAGCTTTTTTAATGCTGTCGCTGCAAATGATGACATTTTTAGGTATGATTTTTATTTAACATTTCTGAATAGCTTACTAATGTTATAAGATACCATTTTTTTGAATACCGTTTTATTTGCCTTAGAAAAAAAATCTTGAGTTGAAAAGTTTTTTCTTTACGATGTTAGGACCAAAATTGAAAAAATTCTCCTGTAAAAAAAATGTATGACACCGAAAACCACCATTATTTTAAAAACTTGTACATTTAATAAGGTTTGCAAATTGGTGTAAAACTTACGTCTAGTCTTTATCGTTACAAAGATATTGCTATGAATGTGATGAAGACAGAAAATAAATTAAATTGGTACTATTCCATTTTTTCATTTTCGTAATGGCTTATGCTTGAATGCTTGTAATCGAAGCAGGTAGTTAAGCGGCTAGCATATTCCGACCCGATGACGTCATCTGTCCGGAATTTGGGACCGCTACCTGTGGCGGAGTTGCACCTCAGTCAGCGTGAAGGGGATAGATAGCGCCGCTTTTTGGTAAATCGGTTAAATCGGTATGAAGTTGCGCAGGTTCTTTTGTTCTTTCCTGCGCCCTTCACTCGTACAGGCTTCATTGTTGCTTGATTTTATTAGTTTAGTTGTAACTAGTCTCTCTTCGAGTTGCTACGTCAGACAACTTTCGCTCCCGGTCAGTGGCTCGGTGTTTTCTTCTGTAAAATTTGACTTGTGCTGTGTTTTTGGACTTTGCTTTGCCTATCGATTTGGAACTCTTTGCGTATTGGACAAACGACTTGGCGATCCTACGGACTCCGAAAACATTCGTTTGTGTGTGCTTGTACGTGTGTGCAGTAGCGCTGAAACCTTATTCAGCCCAATGCCTCGTTATGAGTACACGCCACGGCAGTACGCCGAAATGCATTTTATCTACGGAGAAGCAAGAGGTAATGCCAGGGCGGCTGCAAGATTGTACCGTGAAAGATACCCGAACCTGGTTCGTTATCCCGATTATCGCGTCTTTATTAGAGTGCATAACGCGCTTCTTGAGGGAAGAATTCTTGGCACCGGAGTTGGTGGTACCCGTGAAGGATTGCATTGACATTGCCTCTGAAATACTACAGTTACACAACTGTAGTATTTCAGAGGCAATGTTCATTGAATTATTGAGGCGTATGAAAAGAATTAGGAGGCCGTACTAAAAAAAACAGTTAGTTCAAATAAATCGTTTTATTTGGTTTTTACAATAAATGTTCGAATTGCCTTCCCTCTACAAGAATGCAAAGTCTGCATCTCCTAATAAAGGAAGCTCTTATCCGACGGACAAAACGGCTTTGGTTTATTTCTGATACAGCAGATTGGATGCGCTGTCGTAATTCTTCTTCCGACGTTATTGGATTCTTGTAGACCCTGTCTTTTAAACATCCCCAGTAAAAAAAATCTAGGGGATTTAAATCCGGAGATCGCGGAGGCCACAAAATTGGTCCTAATCGGCCGATCCATCTGTCCGGATAACTTTCATCAAGGTGCGCCCTTACTGCCGTCGCATAGTGAGCGGGGCACCCATCATTTTGCAACCACATTGCTTGCCGTACGTCTTCTGGAACGTTTTCTAATAACCTTGGCAACTCATTCCTTAAAAAATGGAGATAATATTCGGCGTTTAGAGTAGCTGGTAGTTCAAAGGGCCCTATTATTTGCCCATTGATTATTCCCGCCCATAAATTTATTTTAAATTGATGTTGGCTCCTGTCCTCTCGCATCAAATATGGGTTTATCAGCTGCCAACTGTGCAAATTATGCAAATTTAAATATCCATCTCGGCGGCATGAAGACTCGTCACTCCATAAAATCTTGTTAAAAAACTGCGGGTCCGCCCGAATCATTCTAAGCATCCTTTGGCAAAATTCTATTCTTGGCTGGTAATCACGCGACGTCAGCGTTTGAACACGTTGCACGTGATATGGGTGCAATCGGCATCGTTGTAGCACTCGATGCACCGTCGATCTAGAAATTCCTACGCGTCGCGCTATGACGCGAACGGAGACTGACGGATCTTCCTCGATTTCTCGAAGAATGACTTCGTCATTAACTTGTCGCGGTCGTCCTTCACGGGTACCACCAACTCCGGTGCCAAGAATTCTTCCCTCAAGAAGCGCGTTATGCACTCTAATAAAGACGCGATAATCGGGATAACGAACCAGGTTCGGGTATCTTTCACGGTACAATCTTGCAGCCGCCCTGGCATTACCTCTTGCTTCTCCGTAGATAAAATGCATTTCGGCGTACTGCCGTGGCGTGTACTCATAACGAGGCATTGGGCTGAATAAGGTTTCAGCGCTACTGCACACACGTACAAGCACACACAAACGAATGTTTTCGGAGTCCGTAGGATCGCCAAGTCGTTTGTCCAATACGCAAAGAGTTCCAAATCGATAGGCAAAGCAAAGTCCAAAAACACAGCACAAGTCAAATTTTACAGAAGAAAACACCGAGCCACTGACCGGGAGCGAAAGTTGTCTGACGTAGCAACTCGAAGAGAGACTAGTTACAACTAAACTAATAAAATCAAGCAACAATGAAGCCTGTACGAGTGAAGGGCGCAGGAAAGAACAAAAGAACCTGCGCAACTTCATACCGATTTAACCGATTTACCAAAAAGCGGCGCTATCTATCCCTTTCACACTGACTGAGGTGCAACTCCGCCACAGGTAGCGGTCCCAAATTCCGGACAGATGACGTCATCGGGTCGGAATTATGCTATCCGCTTAACTACCTGCTTCGATTACAAGCATTCAAGCATAAGCTATTACGAAAAGGAAAAAATGGAATAGTACCAATTTAATTTATTTTCTGTCTTCTTCATCACATTCATAGCAATATCTTTGTAACGATAAGGACTAGACGTAAGTTTTATACCAATTTGCAAACCTTATTAAATGTACAAGTTTTTAAAATAATGGTGGTCTTCGGTGTCATACATTTTTTTTACAGGAGAATTTTTTCAATTTTGGTCCTAACATCGTAAAGAAAAAACTTTTCAACTCAAGATTTTTTTTCTAAGGCAAATAAAACGGTATTCAAAAAAAATGGTATCTTATAACATTAGTAAGCTATTCAGAAATGTTAAATAAAAATCATACCTAAAAATGTCATCATTTGCAGCGACAGCATTAAAAAAGCTTAATTCTGGAAGACAAAATCGTAAAATTCGAAAAAAAAATAATATCCTGGTTACTGTAACGGTTTTTTTTTTAATATTCAAATTAGTTGTTGGAAATTAGGTAAGCTACCTACCCGTTACGTTTGATCCATTATTTACGGGACACCCTGTATAGTAATATAAGAAATTAGAAAGCTCGTTAATGCGTATATTATAAAACGTCCTTTGTAATATTGTATTGAACATTTCAGATCCAGCTAACCCAAGCGCAACTGAACATGATCCGGTTGCAAGTGCAGAACAATCCGAACCAGCCGATTATCATACAGGCGCAGTCGCAACAGTCGCCACAGATTATACAGGTAAATTACATCTTTAACTCTTAAAATGTCGATTGCACACCATGTGTACAGATAACAATAGAATTTCAATTGTGTCTGCTAATTAGCGCGCGACGGGTTAAATAGCACTCCACTTGGCGTATTTGTCAAAATATTCGCGAATGGGCTAATACAAAATATACCCTATCACATTGGCATAAAGTACATTTTGTATTAACGAAATTACGCTAATATAAATGCCAGTATAATGGGTAGAGGAACTGTATGATTACGGCTCATACTGTATTTAAAGTTACGTTACGTGCACGTATTTCCACACATTTCATGGACGTGGCGTCCAGAATAATAACCTCACGATAGAAATTATAAAAAAGCATATTCGGTGCCAATGCCATCAAGTTGCATCTTTGGTATTATATCCATACGCAAAAATTAAGAGCGGATGAAACTTTTATTGCTTTTTTCGTTCTCGGACATTTATTTGGCTTTTATTTTTTCTTTATAAACTAGTTAAGGCTAGCTTTAATTAGTCCAAAATATAGCTTTAAAAAAGTTTCGCCCAACGGATTTTTTTTAATCGGATCTGGCAACACTGCCACTTACCATCAGGTGAGCCGCCTATTTGTCACCCAACACCTAAAAATAAAAGTAATAAATATCCCTTATTCTCCAGGTCCAGTCGCAGGCACAGCACCAACCACAGCAGCAGGTCTTCCTGGCTCAAGTAGCGACGTCTCAGGAAGACTCCTAGTACCAAGACACCAGCACTCAGTGCTCTGTGCTCAGCCACTCCGATTCTGACTAACTGTGAATCACATGTGGATAGTGAAGTGATTATAGTGAAGTTTTTAAGTTCAGACTTATTTATGTTTTTATGGTCTTATTACAAAACAAGATTTATCTTTAGATCCAAGTTTAAACCATTGAGCCATTTTTGAATTACGAACTTCTTTCCGACAACAACTTTATCTATCTACAATTCATCATCATTCTCATCATTCTCCTGCCCTTATCCCAATCTATTTGGGGTCGGCGCAACATGTCCTTTTTTTCCATACTTCTCTATTATTCGTCATCTCGGTAGTCACCCCCTTTCTAGCCATGTCATCTTTCACACAATCCATCCATCGTTTCTTTGGTCTTCCTCTACTCTTATAGCCATGGACATTCATACTCAAAACTTTCCTCACGACATTTTCCTCACTCCTCCGCATCACATGCCCATACCATGACAGCCGATTTCCGCACAACTTTTCAGTCACCGGTGCCACTTTTAGACTTCCTCTTATGTACTCATTTCTTATTCTATCCATTCGTGTAACACCACACATCCCTCTTAGCATTCTATCTACTATCTATCTACAATTATAAATTAACTTTTCGTCTGTCTGTGTGACCGCGTTCGTTCTTCTGAACTACGCAACGGATTTTGATGCGACTTTCACCAAAGTTTAGATGATTTATTCCGGAAGGTTTATGTGTAGGTTAAATAAATTAATATATAATTTGCTTATAATTAAGAAATCGCCATGATTTGTGAAGTCGTAAAATCCGGCGAAGCAAAGGCGGGTCGCTAGTAAAACTCTAAATACATACCTACAAAAACTGATTTTAAACCCCGAGTCTTAAGTTGTCAATCTTGTACATAATAAGAACTTTACGTCTCAGTCGGAATAGGGTTTGTTTGAAGTATAAAAATGGCTGAAAGGTTTAAGCTTGGACGTAAGAACTTGTTTTGTAGTTCGTGGTAAACAAAAGTTAAGTAAAAATTTTTTTGTGTTGCTGGTAACACTGCATGGTAATGTGTGTGACATGTGTCTATGAACAACAAATTGTGTTGTTCAACTTCTGTTTGCTATCCATACAATGATACAAGCTTTATAAAAAACTATAAAATGTAATAGGTAATTATAATAGGTATAGTCAACAACAAAAGTCGATGAGTTTTTCGATAGTTTGCGTGCTAATTGCGTAACACACTTAGGGCCTGCTTCACCACATATGATTAAGTTCCCATTAACTTACTTGACAGATAATTTCATACAAATTCTGTTCCATTTTTGAATTTATTCTGTGAGTAGTGGCTATTTGGACATCTCGAAATAGGCCCTTACACTGGCAATAGCAATTTGACAGTTGTACAGCATTCATTGCGTTGCTTACGTTGTTGAACATACGAATTTTTCAATGATGCAATGGATTTGCAATATCCTTCAAAATCTTACGGATCCTAAATGAAAGTGTATTACGCAATAGGGATGCTGGGTAAAAAAAAGAAATTCTATTAAGTCTGTCAGATAGATAGTAAAAAAATATTAGACACGTATTTTTTACTTTGTCATAATTATTAAAAATTACTTAGATAAAACGCATTAAAATTGGGGAGCGGGGGGGCTCGCTACGTCATTCATAACTACAACAAACTACGTATAAAATCTAGCATTAAGTGACGTCATGCCACAACTAACTCGAATGTATCGCCGTAATCTTTGATTACGTGAAAAAAGAAAAAATACGTGTCCAATATTTTTTAATAATCTACATGACGTACAAAAAAAAAAGTAAGTCAACATCCCTATTAGGGTGCTCATTAAATTTCATTTACCCTAATATTAATCTTGAAGATAAAATCTAGTTTTTTAATGAATAAATCACTTTTGAAACAAAACACTCGTCATTAACTTTTGATGTTGACTAGCGCGACTGCGAGTACCAATTACAGAGCGATTGTATGAACTTGGATATCTAGTCTGTGGTTATAGTGCGGTGCAATGACTTTAATTTCGATGACAAAACCATAGTGTTTAAATATAAGCTGGAGTTTTTAATTATTTAATCATGTTTACTCCACAATCTATCTTACGTGACAAAGGGTTCCGTTTGAGTCCGAAAGAAATACCCTGAAAGATGTGTCAAACTATAAACAGGAATAAAATCGAAAGTATTTCACGAAGGTTTTTAATGTTTAAAATACACTCCCTGACTCTTAAATGTCTTCTGTAGTAGTAAGGCCGGTTTTTGTAGTACAATTTGATTATAACTGACGTGGGGCTGACCCTACGGCACTGCAAACTTTGAAATAATAATAATAGTAGCGAATTTATTTTTTTATAAGTCATAAGTTCATAACTTAAGGCCGCGACTGGGCTAATGATGATTTTTGCGATAGTATAGGTAAATATACAAATAGCAAACACGTTACATAATAAGCCGAATACAATAAATACATTGCAAATACTTTATTTAGGGTGGGTTGCACCATCTTACTTTAACAATGAATAAACATCGCACCTTCAGTGCGTTGGCTCTAACTCTTACGTAAATAGTTCAGTTTTCATAATAGCTTGAATATAATTTCATGATCCTTGTTATTTTAAAATACACTTATTTATTTATTTAACATGTTCTGGAATGTATCGTATCTTTTGAGTTGCAATAATATTTTTGTATAGTTATGTTAGCTTTCTTATGTGAAGTATGATAAGTGTTGATAACTTTGATGGCGCATGTCAAATAATTCACATTTATACAACAGCTGTTGGTCCCGGCTCTCATTCGTAGATCTTTGACAGTCGTTACGGGTAGTCAGAAGCCCAAAAGTCTGAGAACCAGTCTTACCAAGGGGTATCGTGTTACCCAGTAACTGGGTTGTGGAGGTCAGATAGGCTCCATATAAAATAATGGTATTCAGCTGCATCCGTGGGGTAGTTGCGTAAAAACCTATGAAGCATTGGATTAGGTAGGAATATCCTTTTAAACCCTCGTATTGTGATTGAAAGTGTGTTACACAATTAGGTTGCCGGTTACACTGGAAAACAATCCCAACATTGTTGGGAAAAGGCTAAAAAGATTAACAGCAATGATGCCTGGGGAAAAACAAACAAAATCTATTTAGTCCGTCAGTCAGATATTAAAATATTAGACACGTATTTTTTGCTTTATTATATTAATAAAAAATGACTTATATAACACGCATTATTTTTATTTGGTTTTTTATTAGTTGGGGAGTGGGGGCTCGCTACGTCACAATTCAGTATAAAATCTAGCAAGGCGTGCCATCATGCCACATTTTAACTATGTATCGCCGTAATCTTTTGATAACGTAAAAACAAGAAAAAATGCGTGTCAAATATTTTTTTAATAATCTATCTGACGGACAAAAAATATAGTCATCATTGACTCGTATATGAAAATGACAATTTATAGTTTCTTTGCACTGCACTGGTAGTAAATACTAATAAGCCTGTATCTCTATTTCCCGATAAGTTTAAGCTAAATTATTGTTATTTTTAATTTATCTAGTGGATACTGCCCATTCGCAGGTGGTGGTAAAACAGAACCTAAAATACTTATTTTTACCTTTGAGTTTGGGATATATTTTCATTATGGGTAGGTACGTTGTAATTTTCGTAAATTATTGTTTAAAAGGCAGATGAATGCGTGACTTGAGGCACTGGGCCACAATCCACCCAATTATTTAATTTTATTGGCTAGCTACTTAGTACCGACTATAAAAAATGATTCAATCACTGCTAACCATAAATCCTGGAAAAACCAATTGAATAATGCAAAAAGTTGTCATCAATGTTTAAAGTAATAAGAGATAAGAAGTTGGTTGTTATTTAGGTGTATATTTACATAAGTTATTAAATAAAACTTGTAAAATTAAAATATTTAGTTTTATTATTTAGTTTAAAACTAAAAACTGCATACCTTATTTGAAATGAAATGCTTAAAAATAAATAAAAAAGAATTAACAATCACCATTGGCATTAACAGAATTAAAAATTTGATAAAATCAACAATTTCTTCTATAATAATAATTGCGAAACAAAGAATAAAGATGCGTTGACACGGTACGATAATGGTACTATTACACAGTTCAATCAACCAAATCCACTAATTTTGATGAAAACGCAGAAATAAAATGTACCTACCTACAAAATATCTGTCAGTCAAATACCTGTTTTGATTCGTTTGTCAATATTACTGTACAGAAATATGAAATATCGCTATAAAGAGCCGTTAAAATATTGATTATGAAATGCAATAATTAATATCACAACACTGAATATTTAATTTTAGAACTAAAAAAGCATTTGAAAACTTTCCAAATGCACTTTTTAGGGCCTTAACACACTTCCATGCGAAACCATAGTAACCAAACCGCAGTAGTTCAATTCAACTGACTCGCATCATGTTCTGATGATCGAGTAGCGGAACATCATGCGGTTTCGCGGTTTCATGGCGGAGGTTTGCTAAGGCCCTTTCGCCTAAAAGTGTTACAAATTCCGTGTTATTATTGCAATCATTCATAGAGCGATATTTCATACTTCCATATAGTAATGTTAACAAATACCGGTAAATTTTGACAGTAGCTAGCGACGTTGACATATTTTGATGAAAAATTGTATCTAGACGAGTTCAAATAGCAAAGTGTACTGTATCAACTCAACTTTATTATTTTAAAGACAAGTCCACACCGCGACCATTCGTAAGAGTGTTCACGCTGTTATAAAAATCCCACTTACGAGCTAAGTCGAAACTTGGAAATAACGGTGCTCATCACTATTATTAGTTGGCAAACATATGATTGGCTCACAACGATGGTATGACAATAACATGTTATGAATGGACACTGGTGCCGATTCTGTTGTGCACAAACTAAACTTAATTTAGGCTATTGCTAACTTTTTCTCACTATTATGACAAGAAAGGGACAAAAGTAAATTAGAGCTGTCAAATTAAGTAGAACTAATTTTTCCATAGACATTTAGACGACACGTAAAAACATGTCAACTAAAAAACACGGTGAAGCGCAAGGCGTCAACTAGTTTGACATCTCCAACTTAGTTCATAGCTATAGCCGTCCTTTTCTCGCGCTGCCTGTTAGTAAAAGATAGCGATTCTCTAATTTTAGTTTAGTGCGTTCACAAGAGAATCGGCACCAATGTGTGGACGCGCCTTACTAAGTAATTAAGGGGACTACAGAACCTAAACGCAAGTTTTATAATTCTTAAAAGTATATGATCCACTGCAGTAAACAAAATCAGAAAAATATATGATATTCTTCAGGATTTATGCTAGTTAGATACTGAGTTGAAAACATAATACAACCAACTTGATACGATAGAAAAAAATCACGAAGAAACCTCTAAAATTTCCTTTTAACGATTAAAAACGTGTTTAATTTTTTTTAGTCCAATCAAAATATTTTTTGTAAATAGATAATTGCTACATATTTTGCAATAAATTACTAGCGTTGTGTCATCGCGCTTCTCTTTCTTTTCTATGCAGTCCAATAGTGACCGCGCTTTAGGTCCTGTAGTCCCCTTAAGCAGTCTTCACAGTGGCACATATATACCGACCACGTAAAACTCATCATATCATTCTATAGGCGAAGATCATAAAATATAAAGAACATTCAATTGATACAACAACAAAAATATTATAGACATTTTTACACATTACATAGAGTACCAGTTATGATATAAAAATTACTTTATACACTGGTACTACAAGACAAGTATTTTTTGTGATTACGATAGCTAATTTAATGATACTATAATAGGCCTCGTTCACAAGGCTATGATTAGTATTATATTTTAAGGTAAAAAGCTGGGATCACACGTGAACAATGCTTTATGAATCTAACCATCCATACGGTCGAGTATGGCTTGCATATCTTCTTTTAAAATTAGCACCATGGCTTTCCTTTGCTTGCAATCCTTTCTAATCAGGTCTGCGCAACGCTCCTTGAGCTGATACATGAAGTCATCATCTGATTCTTGTAATCTGGAGGCGAAAATGAGAATTATGATTGTCATCATTTTCTTGCCCTTATCCCAATTTGTTTGGGGTTGGCGCAGCATTATATATCTTCTTCTTCCATACTTCTCTATTAGTAGTCACCCCCCTTTTTAGCCATATCATCTTTAAACAGTCCAACCATTCTTCTTTAGTCTTCCCCTACTCTTTATAGCCATCCATATTCATAATCAACACTAGGTAGTTAATAATATCAAACAAATTGATTTAGTTTGGTTGAAAGGCGCAGAAATGAAAGGTATAAAGATAAACATTTATTGATTCATGAAAAAAATATCAGCTTTCCCGTTTATAGCTTCAACACCTACTCGACTCAAATGTATGGGACGGCTGACAATTTTTTCTCGATTACGATGTTGGTCCCATGCAGAAAGTTGTTCAGTTTGATGGTCTGTACCACACCCTTAAATTTGACCACACCTTTCTGATACACTCTGTAGAAAGGGAGTGACTACTGCGATGACGGCTGATAAGTGATATTGAAAAAGACTGCTGTGCCGACCGTAAATAAATTGTGAGATAAGGGCAGGACGATGATGAGGTGAACCGTATAATATTGTCATAATGTTAACGTCAATGAATATGCTAACGTTTGTTGTCGTCTTCCATAGAATTTGTCTGTAAATGACGGGTTAAATGGAGTGGCTACACTGTTTTGAAGACTAATGTGACGCCAAAAGATGGGCTAGTCTAGCCACAGCTACACAGCAAGTAATGCGTTGTTCCCTTTGTTATGTTAAAATACACGGCAATTTTTTTTTTATCACCATCCAAATTTTCACAGTGTGCGTTCTACCCATGAATATGAACAACTTCGGCAAATTCGCCACTGGTTGAAGTTTGTATGGGATAGTTTGATATCCACGCTGACGAAGTCGCGGGAAAATGACTAAGTAACTACCTACTAATTTGTATTTTATTTGTATTAGCTTACCTCTTGGCTAGATCAGCAAACTTATTGTCCATGATCTTCATTACTTGGCTCAGTATATCGAACGCCACCTGACTGTACATACCATGACGTTTCTCTTTCATCTCGTTCAAATGCTTCTGAGCCTCCGTGAACATATGTATAAATCTAGAAAATTACAACATAACATCACGTCTGTATTCCCCAAAGCGTCGGGCAGAAGTGTACCTATACCTATATAGGTAGGTAGTACAGCCACATTTCGCCAGTTATGTTAAAGTCCCAAGTAATAGGGGGTGAGCCTATTGCTATCAACCGGGCACAAATCCAGACTCCGGGCTGCTACTGAGAAATGCCAGACAGTAAAACCTAATAACACTGCCCGACCTGGGAATCGAACCCAGGACCTCGTGCTCAGCAGTAGCGCTTGCGACCACTAAGTCAACGAGGCAGTCAACAGTATAGTATGCTGCTGTCGCAGTCTTCTGGTAATTACGTGCATTTTTATTGTACAGGGTTATTTTAAATTAGCTAGCTAAACTCAGCAGACGCGATGGTATCCATATCTAAACATATGTTATTGTTGTAGTCACTTGAAATATTAGTTTAGAAAATCTGTTTTTTTTTGTGTAGGTAAACTTCACAGATGTGATGGGTAGGTATCGATATACACTTACGTGCAAAAAAATTGGCTCACCCCATGCTCTCTATTTGAGAGACGATAGCTCAAAGATGTTAATGTATATTTTAATTGTTTTATATTGTGTGAGGATAGGTAAGATAAAGTTTATTTACAAATACCCTATAATTTGATAAAAAGCAATATTCTTGACAAGATCGACTCGATTCTTCAGATGTTCTCATCACTCAATTTTGTTTGAAAAGACTGCGTGACTTTTTTTATCAGTGAAGTTGATATAACCTTAATTTTGTTTATTATTGTTCGTTTATTGATCATTTAACCTGAATTTTTAACCGACTTGAAAAAAACGGAGGTTTTTCATTCAATTTGTATGTTTTCAAGTTCGCGCTTTTCTCAAAAAGTTATGAATCAGTTTTGATATTTTTTTTTTTTTTAGTAACGTAATCTACATACATTCAGGAAGGTACACGATATATTAGGCTATAGTTACTTGCCGCCGGGGTCGCGGGTAGTTCGAAAGTGATACCGTGGCCCTGGCACGGGCAACTGAAGGAACATGGGTGGGTTTTAGTCAGTAAAAGTCTGACACGCCCTCCCGCTCTGCCCAGAGCGGGAGAAGTCATTTGATAATTTCCCATCCACAAAACAAAAAAAAAAAAAAAAAAGGCTATAGTCAATTAAACATGTTGAATTATCTTGTTTCAAATCGAGGAGAATGGGGTGGATCGATTTTATTGCACGCAAGTGTATAAACACGATAAAACACATGAAAACTGTTTTTCGCAACTCGTACTTCAAGTAAAAACACCAACAACCCCGTCGTTGACCTCCCAAAAAAACGTCAAATCTTTTAATTTTAAATTTTATCGGGTTTAGATATCGATACTTACACCGCGTCTGCGGAGTTTAGGTAGCCAATTTAAAATAACCCTGTATATGTATACGTACTGTTTACTAGTATTACTGTTTATTTCTACGAACGTGGTCTCCAAACTCTCCATTACTTGTTGCATGACGTGTCTGGTCGACTCATTTATTAATTCAGCTGAAAAATACATAAATAAATTAATTACAAGAACACACTATTTTGGACATTGGGGAAGGGAGTGTTATACAGGGTGTTTGGTGCATCGTTTGCCAAATTGAATTGGCCGAAAGAAGAGGTCATTTGCTATCGCTTCAGGCTCAAGTACTCATTTTTGGCCACACCGGTTTTTTTATTACAACTTTCTAATTTTTATTTTGAAAAAATCCAAAACTCAGCATTAAAGCTTAAATTAAAAAAAAGTTTTAAGTGTAGTCGTCAAATTTCATTTTTATTTACATATGTACTGTTGTATGGCTCTATCAAATTTAAAATTACTTGCCAGTTACATCTAGTTTTTTTTTAATAAATCACAGTTTTTGGAAAAATAAAAAATGAACTTAAAACTCAACTTTAAATAGCTATAAAAAAAAAACTAAAAGCGATCGGGATCTTCGAATTATTTTAAAAAGTTCTCTAGTCTATCCCCTTTCCAACGGTATGCAATGTGTTTAAAAAATGTTTCAGTAAGTTCACTAATACGCTAAGTTTGTGTATCGGGACGCACCATCAAACTATTGCATATTCGGGATAAATAAGTGTTTTCGCGTAAACAATACATACGAAGCAGGTAAAGCCTGCTATCTCCCTCCTACACAGTAGAATTCATTATCTGTCTCTTTTTGTTATTGGGTTGGCCGCAAATTGGTTAAGTTTGTTAGTCGTTATTTGACTGTCTCTGAAAACTAACCCCTTGTTGTTGTTGTGTTATTTTCTGTTACTGTTAATTTCTGTTACTGTTATCTTTTCATTGAGTTTTGTGGGTGTTTGTGTTAACTTTCGTGATTTTTTTTGTGTTACAATATGGCTACATTCTCTAATGAAGAATACGCTGATATTTTGATGGCTTATGGAAGAGCCGATGCTGTTGCTCGCGAAGCACAAAGAATTTATCAGGAACGCTTTCCCAATAGACGATTGCCTTCCCGCCATACTTTCCAGAACACTTATCGACGCTTACGTGAGACTGGTAATTTGACTGCTAGTGAACCAAGAGGGATTGTAGTGCGTCATAATGTTGACGTAGATGAACAGATTCTGGCACTGTTTGAAGAAGATCCCACTAGAAGCATAAGAAATGTAGCTGCATTACTGGGAATTTCGATCTGGAAAGTATGGCGAGTACTTCGCCAAAATAACAAACATGCTTTCCATTACACTCCGGTGCAAGGTACGTAATTTTTAAATTAATAGACTCACAACCGTAGGCGCTAACGTAGATTGCGAACCCTTTCTAGCTTTACCGCGTACCCGACGCAGCAGCAGGTAGCGGCTTTGACGTCACTCTGCCAGATGTCATAAACCTTCAGCGGTCAGGCCATTGTCTTTTACATTGTACTGCCCGTACTTTTTACAAACAATAAAAAAAAATCTTGCGAGAAAGTAATGCATTCTTACGCGTATTTTATTTGTTGTAGGTCTCGAGAATCAAGACTTTGATAACCGTGTCCAGTTTTGTCGTTTTTTACTGCATTCAGACGTGGATAATCCGGTCTTTTTAAAAAGAATTCTGTGGACGGATGAGTCCAAATTTACTAAAGAGGGAATCCTCAATTTACATAACTTACACCACTGGACAGCAAAAGATCAAAACCCACGCGTAAAACGACAAAGGTCATTCCAGAGACGATTTAGTGTGAACGTTTGGGCAGGAGTCATTGCAAATCATGTAATTGGACCACACTACTTACCTGACAACCTGAACGGGGATAATTACTTAGAATTTCTGCAAACAGAGTTGCCCTTATTATTAGCTGATTTGCCAATTTTCAGTGAAGACAGGTCTTTTGTTTTCCAACATGACGGTTGTCCCGCTCATTGGAGAATAACCGTCAGGGAGTACTTGAATGATGCATTCCCGGACTCATGGATTGGGAGGGATGGCCCTATTCCTTGGCCTCCACGTTCTCCAGACTTAACTCCGTTGGATTTTTACGTCTGGGGACGGGCCAAAGAACTCGTCTACGCCACGGAAGTTGAGACAAGAGATGATTTAGTCCAACGCATTGAGGCGGCTTTCATGACGATCAAAGCAGAAATGCGTTTACGCACCACTACAGTTGAGATAAGACGAAGATGTCGCGCGTGCATACGCAATAGTGGTAGACAGTTTGAACAAGACTTGTAAGATTAGTATGTAATTAAATTACTTATTAATAAATGATTATTTTTGTAATAATGTATTTTTTTTTCAATTTCGAGGAAAGTTCCCTATGTAAGAACGAGATAAGAGACTACGTAAGACGTGAGATAACAGTATCTATCTACTAATAGCATGTAATTTATGCGAAAACTAGTGTTTTAAACGTAATATCCAATATCAGCCTGATGTGTCTCGACTACACATTTAGCTAATTATTAAAGATATTAAAAGAGTTTTTTAACACATTACATACCGTTGGAAAGGGGACAGACTAGAGAACTTTTTAAAATAATTCGAAGATCCTGATCGCTTTTATTTTTTTTTTATAGCTATTTAAAGTTGAGTTTTAAGTTCATTTTTTATTTTTCCAAAAACTTTGTGATTTATTAAAAAAAAACTAGATGTTACTTGCAAGTAATTTTAAATTTGATAGAGCCATACAACAGTACATATGTAAATAAAAATGAAATTTGAAGACTACACTTAAAACTTTTTTTTAATTTAAGCTTTAATGCTGAGTTTTGGATTTTTTCAAAATAAAAATTAGAAAGTTGTAATAAAAAAACCGGTGTGGCCAAAAATGAGTACTTGAGCCTGAAGCGATAGCAAATGACCTCTTCTTTCGGCCAATTCAATTTGGCAAACGATGCACCAAACACCCTGTATTTAGGTAATTTATCCTCTAGAAACTTATTATCGTAGTATTAATTTATATAAAAGTTGGTCGCAGTAACTAACTAAACAAGAGCACCCCGAGAAAATGGCTTAGATTAGGTTAGAACAGTGACCAACCCATTTTTTCAGGAACGCGTGGAGGTATAAAGTTGAAATTAATATCAAATATATAGTATATGGCCCCTTTGTGCTCTAAACAAGTCAGGGTTCTAAGCCAACGCAATTTTGATACTCGCGAGTAAGTCAAAACCTATAGGGTAGGTACTTCCCGTTGACCTAGAATCGTGAAATTTGGTAAGAAGCAAGGTCTCACAGCATAAGCAAAGGAAAAGTCCTAAATTTGTTAATTTGTAGTTTTGTCAATAAAACAATAGTTTTTTTGCGAATACAAACTTAAATTGGCAGTAGGACCGTGACGTATGTCGTGTATGGGTGAACATGTGTTTCAACTACAATTTTATGTTTATTTTTGGTATAAATTCTTTTCAATTACGGAATCCATCATTATGCGTGGTCAGACACGCACTTGGCCAGTTTTTAGGGTTCCGTACCTCAAAAGGAAAAAACGGAACCCTTATAGGATCACTCGTGTGTCTGTCTGTCTGACTGTCCGTCTGTCACAGCCAATTTGCTCCCAATCTAATGGACCGATTAAGTTGAAATTTGGTACACATATGAAAACACGGACGGGTAAAGTAAATAAATGAATTTGGAATATAGAGGTCACTTTTGGGGGGCAAATAAGAAAATTAAAAAAAAAAAAGTTTTGCAAACTACACCATGTGGCATGTCAAATGAAAGGGCTTACTATGAGGGTCTCATATATATTTTTTTTTAATAATTTTAAAATAAATTGTTTTGATGTTTTTTTTAAGAAAATAGACGAAAATTAACCATTCCCCCCCTTATTTCCGAAACTACTGAGCCAAAAATTAAAAAAAAAATACAGAAAATAGATCACAGACTTCTTATAGGTTTTCCTGTAATCTACGGGAGATTACAGGAAAACCTATAAGAAGTTTTTACAAGTGGGATTAATGACTTTTATAGCAATGATCGCTGACAGGCTGGACTGTCCTTATGTCCGGCATGGCTGTGGCAGGCATGTGACTGTTCCAATGCCGATTAGAGAATTACAATTATAATGTATGTAATAGGTCTTTACCTATGAAATTGCCGTTTTGTATGAAAAAATTTAAACGAATTTTTTTCATGCATTTTTTATTTGTATTAATCGAAGTAATCACCCATGCAATCAATGCATCTTTGCTAACGCAATGGCAGTTTATTGATGCCCTTCTTAAAGAAATCAGCTGGACGGGAGGCAACAAATTCTTCAAAGGCATTTTGTACTGCCTCTCGGGTATTGAATTTTTTTCCCGCCAAGAAGTTATCCAAATTCTGGAAAAAGTAGTAGTCTGTAGGCGCAAGGTCTGGTGAGTAGGGCGGATGACGGAGAGCTTCCAACCCCAGTTCTTGCAACTTGGAGACCGTCTGCTGTGCAGTATGAGGTCGCGCGTTGTCGTGCAGGAGCAGCGGAGACGAGCCATTGACCAATGCTGGTTGGAGATGTGCCAGCTTCTCCATCATTGTGTTCAGTTCTTCACAGTACACATCTGAAGTAATGCTCACCCCGTTTGGTAAGAAGCTGTGATGAATCACACCGGCGCTAGACCACCAAACAGTGACCATCACTTTTCTAGGGGTAAGTTTTCGTTTAGGGCATTGTTTAGGTGCTGAACCAGGATCCATCCAACTTGCTGAGCGCTTGCGGTTATCAAACAGAATCCATTTTTCATCGCAGGTAACAATGCGGTTCAAAATTCCTTCATTTGTGTGTCTGTTGAGCAGTGCAAGGCACGTCTCGACGCGTACTTCGCGCTGGCGATAATTGAGTTCGTGGGGCACCCATTTGTCAAGCTTTTTTACCTTGCCAATTTGACGCAAATGGACCAATATTGTTTTGACGCTAACGTCGAAAGCTGCTGCTAATTCAGCCGTAGATTGTGTATCATCAGCTTCCACAATCGCCTTTAATTCGTCATTGTCGACCAAAGTTTTCGGACGACCGCGAAGTTCATTTTTCAGGTCGAAATTTCCAGAACGGAAGCGAGCAAACCAATAACAAGTGGTGCGTTGGTTTGTAGTGTTAGCTCCGTAAACGTCGTTGATGTTGCGTGCCGCTTGTGCCGCGTTGCTGCCACGACGGTACTCATATTCCATAATTACTCGAATTTTTAACGTATCCATGATGACGAAACAGATTGAAATGCGATGAAAATGTAACACTAATCAATAAACAAATGACTACTTTTGGAAAAAAAAATCATGTTTTTAAAATAAAATTAATTTGAAATTAGAATTATTAGCCAGATAAAAATTATTTTGATTTGAAATGGCCAGTATTGCAGAATGGCAATTTCATAGGTAAAGACCTAATATTTAATTTTAATTTGATATAATTTTATGTAATTTTGATTTTATTTTAGTTGTTAAGATTTTGATTTAATGTAATTTAATTTGATTAATTTGAATTAATTTAGATTTAATTTATTTTACTGTATTTGTTTGTGTATTGTTGTTGTAATTGTGTAAATAATGAAAATAATAATGAGTCTATGTTACTTGATACTGAATAAATAATAATAATAAAAAAATAGCACCCTTATCTGGGGTAAGGTATAGAGTTTTGCACCCAAAGTAGACTTCTGGGGCCATGTTTGACCAGCGGGGTAGTGCGTAATACATTTTCAATTGCAACTTCTTTCATTTTGCCAATTCAACAACATTCATTGCGTGAAGAATGTTATCGAGCAGACGAATTTATCAAACACATGAAGCAATGGATTAGGAATTCCCTTCAAAATCCTTCGGCTTGTTATACAGAGTCTAATTACATTAGCTAGCGAAACTCCGCAGACGTGATGGGTATCGATATATCTAAACACGACAAAATAAAAAAAAATTGACTTATTGATTAAAATATTTTTGGGTCACGACCGCTGCGCTGGAAGTGTTGGTTTGTTACTTGAGTTGAAAAATCTGTTATTTTTTACCTTGTTGAGACTTGAGATATCGACATTCGACACCCATCACGTCGGTGAAGTTTACATCAAAAAAAAAACTGATTTTTTAAACTGATATTTAAACAACACTGCGGTTAATGACCCAAAAAAAGGCATCAAATTAATTTATATCTAGCTTTAGATATCGGAACACATTAAGTCTGTGTCGTTTCGCTACCTAATGTAATTTAACCCCGTAGAAAGTGTGTTATGTAATAAATTAGACTGTTTGCTGCTATGAATAAACTAAGGTGTCATAAAAAAAAACTCACTTTTACTGCTTCCCGGCTCCATCCTTTTGAACCAGTCATCAACACTTGATATCGTTACTCCACTCGAGACCAGCTCCTCATTATTATTTATCTTTCTCTTCTTACTATCAACTCTTTCTTTGTTCTCGTCCAAACCCCTTTTCAAAATCCTTCTGGAATCTTCTATTTTCGCTGTCGTACTGATTTTCGAATGACTTGAAGAAGCTGAACTGCTCGATTTTGTTACTTTTTTCGGCTCAATTATTTTCTGTCGGATCTTTTCTTGAGTAATTTTAGTTTTTGGGATATTTTCGACTTTCTTTTTAGATAATGTGTGTGTTATTTCTTTCATATATTCATCGTCATCTGATAGTGATGTCTCCGATTGTTTATCAGCGTTAGATATATTAATAAGTTCGTCAAACAGTTTTATTGGTGAAATGACGGATGCTCGCTTTGGTATCTCCTTTTTAGCTGTTTTTTCTATAGATTTTGTCTCTTTTTTCTTAGGTTCTACAACTTTAGGTTTAATTTTTGCTTTTTTATTCATCTGTTGTATAGGTTTGCTGTCGCTTTCTGACTCAGAACCATCTTTGGTTTGCCCGCTGTCGTTAATTTTAAAAGGTTGTGAATTTTGGAATATCAATCTCAAAGATCTTCTGATTGTATCATTAATTTCAGAAACCTCGGAATCATTATCACCGTGTTTTACTTCTGATATTTTGGGACTTTCAACTTTCTCGGCAGCAATTTCTTCACTATTTTGTTTTGTCGCCGACTTGGCACTATAAGATTCTTCTGAATCCGAATTACGTCTTGAAGGTAACCATCTACTGATATCTTCTAAAGACAGCCTCTTTACAGACACTACAGGAGAATGAGACTCATTACTATTAGCTTTAGGACTGTGTTTACTTAAATTCTCATCGTTAGAACCACTGGGACCCCGATTATTTAACACATTAATTTCCTTATTGAGTTTATTGAAATAATCCTTCAAAGCAGGAGTTAGATCTTCAGCCTCTAAATTCCGTGGTTCAATTCTTTCATTTATTAAGTTAGGACTAGGCGGAGCTTCTTCTAATTCACCGTGACCAGTAATTCCAATCGTTTCTATGGACTCCTCTGAATTCACTACACTACTATTTGACTTTTTCTTTTTAATACTATTTCTTATAGGCTGTGGTTCGTCTTTGCTTTGCAAGTCCACAATTTGTATAAAATCTTCATTAGTATCAACACTTGGAGGACTATTGTTAATTCTTTCAAGATCTGAGAGTAAATTCTGCGTAATATTAGACTCGTCAATATAATTGTCTGGGCCTTCCTGATATATTTTCCTGAATTTATCAACCAAAGTCGCTGATATATCGTTGATATCCTCTTTGTTGACCGCGGCTGGTTCTATTAGAAGCCCTGGTAATGGACTTTCAGTTCTATCTTCATCGAAATTGATCACTTTTTCAACTACAGCTTTAGATAATACTCTCTTTGGTCGTTTAGACTCAGATGTTTCTACTTTAATCTTCTTTCCTTTCTTTTTCTGATTCAATTTTTCATTACTCTTTTCTTCAATGATTTCCATTTCAGGAGTGGTTTTAAGAACTAAATCCGGTTCGGTCACTGTGTTAGTGTTCTCAACTACTATGGATGTATTTAATACATCTTTTGGCTGTCTCATCCGTTCATCAACTAAATCGTCTTGTTCGACGTTGATCTTCTTCTTAGTTCTAGGTTTTCTATTAACTTTACGTTGACTCTTATTGCTTTCATCTGAAGACTTGTTATCAGCGTAATTTATTTTTTTAAGGGCTCGTCCCCGCTTGGATATTGTGGATTCAATACTAGCATTAGTAGTAGTACTATTTTTTTTAGATATTTCTATCTTTTTAACCTTAAAATCATCGTCGCTGTCACTCGTAAAGTTATAAACGTCTAAATTATTTTCCGCTATTTGAACTTTTTCGCAGTTAGCAGATTTCTTAATTTCATCGAAAATATCGTTCATTTTCTTGGTTCTAGGAGACGGCGGTGTGGCGACCTTAGATTTTCTTGTGCTGGGCATTCGGATCCTTTGGCGGTCTTTTGCTATATCTTTGTAGCAAGTCGCCGTGGATATCGGCGTCTTTTTAATTTGTTTTTTTGCTGATAGTACAGTATCATCTTCCACGGGCTGGGGTAATTCTGCAGCGCTTTTTTCGTCTTTCGGTGAATAAAGTTTACGTTTTCTACGTGTTAAAGGTGTTTCAGAATCACCCATATCTATGGGTGGTGATTCTTTGCTAGTATGTTCTTCTATTTTTTCTTCCAGTTCCTTAGTTTCCGTTGGAGCTTCATTTTCCATGCTCTCAGCAGACCTCTCTAGTGCCTTATCTTCGATTATGGTTGACATTTTTGACGTTGATTCGAGAACAAGCTTGTTCTTTCTTTTAGCTGCATGAGTTTTAGTCTTTTTGGGAGTTTTTATCCTATATTTCACTATGATTTTCTTCTTCGCATCCGATTTTTTCCTTTCTTTTTTGTTGGACTCGATGTTTTGAATCGTATTTATGATATCCTTTAAAGGTATATTGTCTTCGATAGAGTCGTTAGGATCCACGGTTATCTCATCTTCTTTATTCAAATATTTGGTGCATTTATCAAATTCATCGCACACTTTATCTATCATGCTATTAAGACATTCCAAAACCTCGATATTATTAAAATCGCAAGGAACAATATCCTCTTCTAAATCTTCCTCATTTAAATTTAAATTTTCGCCAAATTGATCGCTAGTTTCCGAACTGGTTTCATTGATTTTCTTAGCTAGTGTTGGACTAACGACAATTTCAGCAACTTTGTTTTCAGTGAAATGTTGAGAGAAGCATTCTTCAACCACTTGTTCATCAAAGGTGTCTCTTGGTGCAGGATATTTTACTTCTTTCTTATTCCTCCTTCGCGTACTAACGAACGACGGTGTTTCATTAATAGCTTCTGTATTACTCTCATCATCCGTTGATGAAACCACTTTAGGTCGTTTTGGAACTTTGTTTAATTTAATTTTGTCAATTTCTGGCGTATTATCAATCGTTTCACTATTTTCATTCAGATCTACAGATTTTTTATCTCCTGTGTTAATCCCACTGTCAGATTTATCCTTATCTTCGTGTTTGGCTTGCAGCGCCTCTTGTACAAGCAAATCAACTATATTGCCCGGATTATAATCTTTTGACTTAGACAGTCGTTCTACAGTATCATTAATGACTGAATCGTCAGCTGAACCTATAGTAGCTACAAGCAAACAGCTGGTTGTATCTTCATTGATAATAGGAGAAAGCTTTCTAACCCTTCTAGTCTCTCTTGAAGATTCCGGATCGCTTTGAGATTTCCTATTCTCTAGTTTCTTTAGGTTCTTATAACAAACGCCGTATGGTGTACATTTGAGTGTAGTGTTAAGGCTTTGTCTGCCGTCAGCCTCACTGAGCTCGGTGACTATGGATAGTTCGGGGTGAGCGCAAACACTTACTGGCTCTTTATCGTAACGGTATCGAGGTAACGCTGCTAGCTTTTCATGGAGCTGAAAGGTAATTATGTCTAGTTGTGATTTTATGTTTGAGAATCTAATAAATAGCGGAAAATATGTTCGAAGTTCTAATTTGAATGAATACTATACTTAATAACACAGTTTTCTATCATATTGTTATCATTTACTGATTTTCAATCAAGCACAGAATAGTACCTACAACATGATTGCTGGCATTTATAAATCCTAGGAAATCGTTGAACGTTTGTTGTAATACCTTTAAGTAGCCTACAAGCTACTATTGTGTTATTTTATTACGTGCAACTTTCCATAAAAAGGGAATACTTAACTCACCTGTGCCAATGAGCTCGTTGACGCCGTAGACGGGGACATGCACGACACGGGTTGACGTGACTTCGCTATAAATCCTGCACAAGGAAGAAAGTTGTTTATCACCAGAACTAACTCAGCACCCTAATTGCTTAACACACTATCGATCGAAAATCGGTTTCATTTTGACAGTTCAACAAAATTTATTGCGTTATTTACGTTGTTGAGCAGACAAATTTTTCGAACATAATATGAAGAAATGGATTAGCAATTTGCTTCAAAATGATTCAGAATCAGATCGATAGTGTGTTACAGTCCGCGAAGCCTAAGCTGAGCGTTGCATTTGTGTGAGTGATCACCAAAGTAGTGGAGTTGCATCGCACGAGGGACGCACCGCGCCTCAGGCCGATTGCCAAAAAGCAGTATAAACCGGTTTTAAACCAAGCAAAGGACGCGTCGCGCTCTAGGCCGACGTCACACCTACACTATGTGCACTCACACAAATGCAAAGCTCAGCTTAGGCCTCGCGGGCTGTACGAAATTAGGGTGCAGTACTTTACCATGTTTTTACATTGTTCCACTAACATAACATCACGCCTATATTCCCCGAAAGGTTAAGCAGAGGTGTGCCTACAGTACACCCACATTTCGCCAGTTATGTTTGAGTCCCATGTGATAGGGGGCGAGCCTATTGCCAAATCCAGGCTCTGGGCTGTTACTAAGAAATTTCAGATAGAAAAACCCAATAACATTTTGCCCGAAGGGAACAACCCCGAAGGGAAGGGTAGAGGGGGAGGGTGACAGGGGTAAAGTAGGGGAGGGGTGGTGAGGAGTTGCAGGAGGGGTGGTTAGAAGGGTGAGGGGGAGAGTGATGGAAGGAGGAGGAGAGTTGGAGGGGGAAGCGGTGAAGGGGGTGTGAGAAGGGAGGGGGAGGTTTGCGGGCACAGAGCAGATAAAGAGACCACTTTATCTTTTCTGTTTGCGGGAAGGGGATGAAGTGAGGGGGTGAGAAGGAGAGGGGGTTGGGCACGTGGTGGGTGAGGGTTAGAGGGACAGGGGAGGGGTGAGAGGTGGTGTAAGAGGAGGAGGGGTGAGAGGGGGTTTATAAGGAGAGGAGGTGGGGTGAGGGGTGGATGAAATATTTTTTTATTGCGTAGACTTAGAAGCTTGATTATTTTAGAACTCTAAGGGACCATTGACATACGTATTCGATATTAATTTCAACTTGATATCTCCACGCGTCCCCGAGAAAAAGGGTCATGACAGAATGATAGAGTTGATTTTTTTTTTTATATGTCTGATAGAATTACAAATTAACAATTATCGGACTTTTTCCTTTATTTGTGCTGTAAGAGCTTACTTCATGACAAATTTCATGATTTTAGGACAACGGAAAGTACCCTGTAGGTTTTGATTTACTTGCGAGTATCAAAATATATCGCATAAATGGCCGTATGTTTTTATTGCGTTGACTCAGAAGCTTGAGTTTTTTAGGACTCCCAAGAGATCATAGACTTACGTATTTCATATTAATTTCAACTTGATACCGCCACGCGTTCCTGAGAAAAAGGGTCTTGACACACTGACAGACAGACAGACAGACGGACAATGAAGTGATCCTATAAGGGTTCCGTTTTTTCCTTTTGAGGTACGGAACCCTAAAAACAGGAATAAACTCCAGTCGTGCATCGGAGCTGACATACACCCCTTTTTTTGTTTGTTTGAACGCGGTAGGTACTCTCTGGAACTACCAGTCGGACTTTAAAAATTCTTTTTGCATTTGATAGCCCAATTCTTAAGGAAGGCTAAGGCATATTTAACATCACCCTAGCACTCTTAGGTGCCGAGCAAAAAAAAAGTCTGAGAAAGAATGCCAAGCGAAAACAAAGTAATAGCGCGTGCAGGCAATGCAACGCGACGGG
The DNA here is from genome assembly GCA_946251885.1 of Cosmia pyralina. Lineage (NCBI taxonomy): Eukaryota > Metazoa > Arthropoda > Insecta > Lepidoptera > Noctuidae > Cosmia > Cosmia pyralina. The sequence goes on along the minus strand of OX276362.1, from coordinate 9,976,564 downwards.
GTGGGTTGTGGGAACAAGAAGTCGCGGGCAGAAGCTATCTCATTATATAAAAACAAAGTAATAGCGCGTGCAGGCAATGCAACGCGACGGGGTGGGTTGTGGGAACAAGAAGTCGCGGGCAGAAGCTATCTCATTATATAAAAACAAAGTAATAGCGCGTGCAGGCAATGCAACGCGACGGGGTGGGTTGTGGGAACAAGAAGTCGCGGGCAGAAGCTATCTCATTATATAAAAACAAAGTAATAGCGCGTGCAGGCAATGCAACGCGACGGGGTGGGTTGTGGGAACAAGAAGTCGCGGGCAGAAGCTATCTCATTATATACAAAGAAAAGTGACTGATTGACTGACTCATCAACGCCCAGCCCAAACCCTTGAACCTAGAAAGCTGAAATTTTGCACAGAGGTTCCCTTTATAATGTAGACTAGGAATATGGAAAGAATTCCCGGTAGTACGTTCCCGTGCGATATTTTGCGACATCCGCGCGGGCGAAGCCGCTGACAAAAGCTAATAATATTATATAGAAACCTTCATGTTTTGTCAAGTCGTTAAAATCTTGCGAAGCAGGACCGGGACGCTAGTTATATATATTATCCACTATTCCTAACTAATATTATAAATGCGAAAGTAAATTTGTTTGTTTGTTACACTTTACGTCACATTAGTAGACCATGACCTAGCTTAGGACATAGGATACCTTTGATCCCGGTAGTACGTTCCCGTGGGATAATTTCCGATTTGAAAGCGGGAGAAGCCGCTGGCGAAAGCTAGTAGCGACATATACACCATATGTCGCAGTAAGATGCTTGTAGCCGCGATATAGTTATAAATAAAATAAATTATTAAATCATTTATTTTCAGGTAACAAAGACCCATAGATACATACCTTAACCTAAGTATACAATAAAGTAACAATTTTGTTAGTAAATAAAACCTTAATAACTATGTTAGTATCACTTAGTTGCACAAGTCTACCGATCTAGAGTTATATGAAAACGGTTCATAACTATCTTATTAGGAAATAAGTTAGGTTGGGTCAGAACCTGCCCCTGATTTTCAGCTGCAACTCACGAGTGCTATACGCTTCTAGAATATTAAACACAGGGAAGTGTGTGTCCGTTAATAAATTAAAATGAAATGTTGTGACATCCATGTGTGTGTGTTGTGTTGTGATTAATTAAAAACTAAAATAAACACCCAATATCAATATTATTTTCTACATTAAAATAATAATAAATCTATAAGTTTCTAAATATAAAGTACCTTCATAGCAAAACCGTATCACATACCTAAAAAAACCTTCTGGAAAAAAATCTTCTGGTGAAAACCACATCAAAATCCATGGCTTAGTTTAGATTCTAAACTATTTTGAATAATTTTTAGGAACGCAGTTACGCGTTGTTCTTCTAAACTAAGCAAAGGATTTTGAAGAATTTTCAGGAACGCGGTGACGCGTTGCTCTTCTAACCTAAGCAAAGGATTTTACGTACTCGCGGTTGGCAACAACAGTCGTTTACTCGGTTGGCCGCTTACCCAACCTCCTCTATTCGCCCTTCGTCGCTAGCACAGCCCTTTAAACCAAGGTCGTTGGAATGTCAAACGAAATTTGGTCGTAAACCACCAAGGTCACCTCTATCGGCACGCGGTTGCCGAACGTGTAGCAGTCACTTAAAAGTTTTCTTTGAAGCCTTCATTTTGACAGACAGTTAAAAAACCAAAACATCCATGCAGAGAAGCTATGAAAAACAACTTTACCTATTACTTTGTGTAAAAGTTATCCGACAGTCTAGTGCTCGGTTCCAAGAGAACTAAGTTTATAACACACAAAACAGTCACACATAATTCTCAATTAAATAACATTTATAAATTAAATAAAAACATACCGGAATGTTTACGACGTGTCACTTCAACGGGATGCGAAAACCTCGGATCTTCATTCTACAAAAAGATGTTTTTTAAATTATTCGTTTACCCACATTTCAAATTCATAAAATTGACAGTGTGCAATAATAGTTTTTTTTTTTGGGAATTTTATTACCTGGCACTGAGGCCTTTAAGTCATTCATAATGCTTAAAAACTGGCGCCAAAATAAGGGTTCTTTGTGCTCGCGAAAAAATGTCGATGAATATTGTATGCTAAATAAATAAATAATGCTAAGCTGATAATGAAAATTTCTACAAACATCGGAAAACACGCTAAGCCGTTGGTTCCGGCTGTCATTCGTAGATCTTTGACAGTCGTTACGGGTAGTCAGAAGCCCGAAAGTCGGACAACCAGTCTTACCAAGGGGTATCGTATTACCCAGTTACTGGGTTGTGGAGGTCAGATAGGCAGTCGCTCCATGTAAAATACTATATTATTCAGCTCATAGACATATTTTTATATCTCTATGATTCAGCTGCATCCAGTTAGACTGGAAGACGACCCCATTTTTTTTTATTATTATTTTGGAAATAAGGCAGATTGATTGACTGGCGATGGCGCCAAAAATAAGGGTTGTTTTTGCTCGCGAAAAGATGTCGATTAATAATTGTCGTTGAAAATATCTAAATACAAACGTTGTGCCAGACTAAAAAAAATTAGTTGAGTTTGGGTTGAGTAAGTATTTGGCAGTGATAATGACAATAATAATCACACAAAATCGGCTAAGTAGGTACCTTGTGTACGAATATATAATAATAATACGAACGAACTGTGTCCAAATAAACGTTTTTCTTTCTTTCTTTACCTACGTATACAAATACAGAGTTTTTTGATACCTTAAGGAGGATGCGCTAAGTAGCCCGCGAAATTCAAATTTTCTTACGTTTTTTTGCAATTTGCAGGTCAGTGTCAGGTTGTATGTTGATTAAAATATGCTTCGCGGCCGTAACTAACATTGCTTTACAGAATTATAATCATTAGAATCAGCAATACAACTCCCGAAGGTAGAATTGACCTCAGACATCATGATTTCATGAAATCGCTAGATTTGAGGTCAATTCTAACTTATGGAGTTGTATTGCTGATTCTAATGATTATAATTCTATAAAGCCGTATTATTTACGGGCGCGAATCATATTTTAATCAACATACAACCTGACGCTGACCTGCAAATTGCAAAAAACGTAAGAAAATTTGAATTTCGCGGGCTAGCTTAGCGCATCCCCCTTAATGACAACAAACTACAATTTTATTGTAACTTTTTTTATTTTTGTGGATGGGAAATCATCAAATGACTTGGGCGTGTCAGACTTTTACTGACTAAAACCCACCCGTGTTCCTTCAGTTGCCCGTGCCAGGGCCACGGTATCTCTTTCGAACTACCAGTGACCCCGGCGGCATCGGCCCTGTTGGACCCCGTCACTGCTGACATCTCTTTGAGGCGCGCGTGGAACACAACGCGCCGTCGACCCGGGCCTGGTCTTTACCGGACGGCGAGCTGCCCATTACTCGTCGTCCGCAAGCCCGCGCCTACGGTGGCTGGGAATCGGCGATAGATTCCCGCTGCCCAGGGCGTCTCCTGCGGCGGCTAGGGGCGCGAGGGCGCGGCTGTTGCCTCTCCCTCACGCGTTCCGCCTCCTCCTTCGCGAGCATTACTGCTTCGCAGAAGGAGGTGACGGCCTCCCATGCACTCTCGCTCCGCACCATTTCCTGGACCAGGTTTGGACGCGAGAGATCGCCGCCGCCGATCGCCTCCGTGAGAACACGGCGCGTTGTCCAACAAACTCTGCGGTGACGTAATAAAACTTACCGAATCTTTATTATGGTTCGAATTTTCAGTTCCTCTAAGCGGTGATTGCTCCAATTCTCTGTCCAAATCCAGTGACAACTAAAAATAGCACAAATATATTAGTTATTTTCATAATTGTTTTATTTAAACTATATAACGAACCGGCCGTACTATGGCATGAAATCATGGAACCATCATGGTTCCAGTGTGTGAGAGAGAGAGACGGAGCTTTATACCTACGACATATAGCACCATCCTTTTTTCTAAACGGATCCATGATCTTTTTTCACGTCATAGTAGGTACGGCCCCTCTGTTTGATTTTGATGTACTGTGAAACCATACACTACTGACGAATAAGCATTTTAAGGGTTCCGTACCCAAAGAGTGACGCGACCAAGACTCGGCTGTCCGTCTGTCACAAGGCTGTATGTTTTGAACCGTAACAGATGGATACTTTAAATTTTCACAGAGTGTGTATTAATAAGACCGCTATAACAACAAAAATAATAAAAATATCATCGCATATACATAAGGTTCAAATCGCAATAACTAACATGCATCATTCATCATTCTCCTGCCCCTATATCCCAATTTATTTAGGGTCGACGCAACATGTCTTTTTCTTCCATACTTGTCTATTAGTCTTCATCACGGTAGTCACTCCCTTTCTAGCCATATCATCTTTCACAAAGTCCATCCATTGTTTCTTTGGTCTTACCCTACTCTTATAGCCCTCCACATTCATACCTACTCAAAACATTCCTTACAACTAAAGGCTCCTTCAAAGAGGCGCGACAGCGACGCAAATCGCACGCGACACAAAGGCACCGCTCGTCGCGCGACACGCGGTGCCTTTGTGTCGCCCGTTGCGCCTGTTTGTAGGACCCTTAATAGGACTTCGTCAAATAAACAAGGCATACTTTGTCCAGTGTATCACAACCACTGTGTTAGTCAAAGCTTACCTCATATTTATCTTCAAAGATCTTTCTCAGTGCGTCATCCAGCCGTTTGACGTCACGGCGCGTGGTGACGACAGCGCTGACGTCACAACCCACGTCATCGCCGAGACAGACACACGACGGCAACACTTGCGGTGGCGTGACCGTGCGGATTGTTAGGAGGAGCTGAAGCGACTCCCTGGATGTTGTGCATTACAGAATAAAGTAGGTTGCAGGTACATCATAATATCACGACGCCTGTATTCCCAAAAAGGATAGGCAGAGGTTTCTATGCAATTTATTAGGTAGAAACAACAACAACACCACCAACAAACACATAACAGTCTTAATAACTTATTTATGTTTTAATGTTCGGTTTGATTTTTGTTATTTTAAATTTATTACAATATTATTAATTATATTATTACTTAATTTATTGTTAATATAGGAGAATGTTTTAATTATTAATATTTCTTGATATTTGCACGTCACATCATGTGGCAAACATGTCTGTACCTAATAATGTTGTCTCCATCTTGCATGCATGTATTTTCTTGTATGTATGACACATGATTAAGCAAATAAATATTATTTTATCTTATCTTAGAGAAAGAAAATACAGTTATTTAGCACAGACTAAAAGGCACACAGCATATTCTATTAAAAACATCATAATATCACGCGTGTATTCCCGAAAAGGACAGGCAGAGGTTCCTATGTAATTTATTAGGTAGAAAGAAATTATACAATACATTTATTTTTACTCTTAAGGGGTCATTGTACTGGTCATTATGAAAAACTTTTACTACGGACCAAACTTGAAATCGCGAAAAAAATCTGCTGTTCCCTACATTTTGACGAGTTACCTATACCATTTAATAGGTCTTTACCTATGAAATTGCCGTTTTGTATGAAAAAATTTAAACGAATTTTTTTCATGCATTTTTTATTTGTATTAATCGAAGTAATCACCCATGCAATCAATGCATCTTTGCCAACGCAGTGGCAGTTTATTGATGCCCTTCTTAAAGAAATCAGCTGGACGGGAGGCAACAAATTCTTCAAAGGCATTTTGTACTGCCTCTCGGGTATTGAATTTTTTTCCCGCCAAGAAGTTATCCAAATTCTGGAAAAAGTAGTAGTCTGTAGGCGCAAGGTCTGGTGAGTAGGGCGGATGACGGAGAGCTTCCATCCCCAGTTCTTGCAACTTGGAGACTTTCTGCTGTGCAGTATGAGGTCGCGCGTTGTCGTGCAGGAGCAGCGGAGACGAGCGATTGACCAATGCTGGTTGGAGATGTGCCAGCTTCTCCATCATTGTGTTCAGTTCTTCACAGTACACATCTGAAGTAATGCTCACCCCGTTTGGTAAGAAGCTGTGATGAATCACACCGGCGCTAGACCAACAAACAGTGACCATCACTTTTCTAGGGGTAAGTTTTCGTTTAGGGCATTGTTTAGCTGCTGAACCAGGATCCAACCAACTTGCTGAGCGCTTGCGGTTATCAAACAGAATCCATTTTTCATCGCAGGTAACAATGCGGTTCAAAATTCCTTCATTTGTGTGTCTGTTGAGCAGTGCAAGGCACGTCTCGTCGCGTACTTCGCGCTGGCGATCATTGAGTTCGTGGGGCACCCATTTGTCAAGCTTTTTTACCTTGCCAATTTGATGCAAATGGACCAATATTGTTTTGACGCTAACGTCGAAAGCTGCTGCTAATTCAGCCGTAGATTGTGTATCATCAGCTTCCACAATCGCCTTTAATTCGTCATTGTCGACCAAAGTCTTCGGACGACCGCGAGGTTCATTTTTCAGGTCGAAATTTCCAGAACGGAAGCGAGCAAACCAATAACAAGTGGTGCGTTGGTTTGTAGTGTTAGCTCCGTAAACGTCGTTGATGTTGCGTGCCGCTTGTGCCGCGTTGCTGCCACGACGGTACTCATATTCCATAATTACTCGAATTTTTAACGTATCCATGATGACGAAAAAGATTGAAATGCGATGAAAATGTAACATTAATCAATAAACAATTGACTACTTTTGTAAAAAAAAATCTATGTTTTTAAAATAAAATTAATTTGAAATTAGAATTCTTAGCCAAACAAAAATTATTTTGATTTGAAATGGCCAGTACTGCAGAACGGCAATTTCATAGGTAAAGACCTAATATATACGAACATAAATGTAAGGAACAGCCGATTTTTTCTCGATTTCAGGTTTGGTCCCATACTTAGAAAGAGTTTTTCATAATGATGAGTATAAATGAACACCTATTATTATGTAACTCATAGGTTGTACCGATATTTCTATTCTAGGGTTAGACGAAATCGTTTGTAATGAAAAAAGCTTTTTCTGTCATGCATAGGGTACAGCTACATGTTATCTGTCTCTGTTGTAATGATTACCTTCTTGATTATTTTTCACAAATTGAGTTTGTGGTCGTGGGTTCGATTTCCAGCACCCTAATTTCGTAACACAATCAATTGGAATAGGTTTCAGTTTAAACTGAAACCTATAGCAAAACCTAAAGCAATGAATGTTGTTGAACTGTTAACAGTTCAACAACATTCATTGCTTTAATTACGGTGTTGAGAAGACAAAATTTTAGAACATATGAAGCAATGGATTAGCAGTTTGCTTCAAAATAATTCCGATTCCGATCGATAGTCGGGCAAAGTATCATTGAGTTTTTCCTTCAGGAATTTATCAGTAGCAGCCCGAGGTCTGGATTTGTACCTGGTTGATGGCAGCTATAGGCTCGCCCCCTATTACATGAGACTTAAACACAACTGGCGAAATGTGGGTGTACTATAGGTACACCTCTGCCTAGCCCTTCGGGAAAACAAGGCGTTATGTTATGTATGTTTTACGAATTGGATATCCATTCAATAGGGAAAATATGAGCATCAGTTTCCATTTTCATAAAGAAAGTTGTTCTTTTCCTTCTAAAAAAAACCGGTCAAGTGCGTGTCGGACCACGCACGATGAAGGGTTCCGTAGTTGAAAACAATTTATCCCAAAAACAAACTTAACATTTTAGTTGAAAAACATATTCTCCCATACATTGTTATACTGCGTGACTGTCAATTCTCCAACTACAAAATTAAGATCACTGTCTCTTAAGATACAGGTTTCTTCCTAGTTTAAGAGACAGGGTTCACTATTTTTGTATGCATAGACCTTTTTTGCAAACCTATATGCTTATTCTATTGTATTGATTTGTTTTTGAACTGTGTCTGTGTGTATTTATTTTGGATAAATAAACAATTTATTTATTTATTTATTTAAGATTGAAATCCAAAAAAAAAAATGACATAAAATTACAAATTAACAATTTTCGGACTTATATTCCTTTGCTTATGCTGTGAGACCTTGCTTCTTACCAAATTTCACGATTCTAGGTCAACGGGAAGTACCTACCCTATAGGTTTTGATTTACCTGCGAGTAAGTATCAAAACATGATGGGGCGTATTTTTTATTTTTGTATTGCGCGACTTAGAAGCTTGATTTTTTTAGAGCTCCAAGGGACTATAGACCTACGTAAATATTTGATATTAATTTCAACTTGATACCTCCACGCGTTCCTGAGAAAAAGGTTCTTAAATTATTATTGGTACAAATGGTTGGTTTGGTGGTTGTTGGTGGTGGTTGGCTATAGGTTGGTTGGTTGGTTGGTTGGTTCTTTTTTGTTTTTATTTTCTACTTGATACCTCCACGCGTTCCTGAGAAAAAGGTTCTTAAATTATTATTGGTACAATTGGTTGGTTTGGTGGTTGTTGGTGGTGGTTGGTTATTGGTTGGTTGGTTGGTTGGTTTGGTTGGTGGTGGTTGGTTATTGGTTGGTTGGTTGGTTGGTTGGTTATTATTGTTGGTTATATATTATTGTTTCTAGTTTTAGAAGAGCGGGGTCTCCTAGTACAGGTATTTATTATACTTAAAAGGAGGCCTCTATGCAAGATTATATATTGTAGAAGTTTGTAAAGTTAACTGAAATAAATTTATTTATTATTTATTTATTTATTATTAAATTGACAGACAGACGGACAACGAAGTGATCCTATATTATAGGAAACCACAAACCATCAAACCAACCATTTGTACCAATTACGGGTTCTTCCTTTTGAGGTACAGAACCCTAAAAAACAACAATGAGTCATTTTAACAAAAAAATATCATTAAAACAAAACCACCTGATCCATTTCATAAATCTATGAATCAACAAAGTACGGATTACGAACTGCGGTAAATTTTTATACCGACATTTTAGATAAAAACCGATAAAAATGATAATTCTGAAGTGGTAGATAAGCCATTATTGGAAAAATGTGATTAAGCACAGACAACAGCACATCAGGTTATACCAAACTGTCAAATTTCTGCAAATGATTTTAAACCTTAAAATGTTAACGGTTAAGTTCAAAATCGAATGAGAAAATTTGACAGTTTGTAGTAACTTGACCTGCTGCTGTGTGTACTCTATGACTCATTATTTTATCAATAGGCGGTCGAAACCTGGAACACAACGAATATTAAAAACAACAGACAAAGGCTATGTAATTTCACTTTGATGATTCAGCATGTTAAGTATTACCTACCTAGGAAGGTATGTACGAGACATGTCTCACGGAATCCTTTACGTCAAGGGAAGGAAGAATTCCTAATTGGTCAGAACTACGCAGATTTTACGCATAACCGCATGATCCTCATTGGGGACTCCCAATACACGCAAGTGTTTACATGTTTTGGAGTTGTAATGAAAAAATAACAAACGAAGAAGTATTTTATTCTATTTTGAGCTTCATGCCAAAATTTATGTAGGTATAGATTTGAATGACATTTTGTACTCCCTGGTGCAGCACCCTAATTGCGTAACACATTATCAATCGGAGTTGGTTTCATTTTGACAGTTTAACAACATTTATTGCGATATTTACGTTGTCGAGCAGACAAATTTTTCGACCATATGAAGCAATGGATTAGCAATTTGCTTCAAAATTATTCAGATTCCGATTTTTTTATATTTTTATTTTATTTATTAGTGTGTTTTTGGTGATACTTTAGGTCTTATACTTAGTTTATGGTGACGCAAAAAACTACCGAATAGGGCATACACTATTAATATCAATATAAGAATTTAAAATCAATATTACATGCAAACAAATTAACAAACATTTAAAATACTTAATTACTTACCTATAATATTTTTTTATAATAAACATTTAGAGTACAACTAATTATAGATTGATAGTGTGCTACGCAATTAGGGTGCTGGCAGGACAGGCCGGATATAATTATGATACATTTCATATCCGCTACCGCCGACGACGTATCTTGGCGAGTCTGAACATAGGCTCTCGAAATTTTGCGCATGTTTTCTCACTCACACTCGCCTCATGTCACAATTTGGTTCCTAAAAATGTTACTGCGCAGCGTTCTGCGCGAAGTTCGGACTCGCCGCGCGATACGTCGACCGTATTGTACATGAAGTTATTCCCCAAGGACGCAAGTGAAACCGCAGGGAACAGCTAGATCTTCTACTTTTCGTACCGACGATACGTCCTATCCATATACTTAGGCATAAGCCATCTTGGGCCCAGCAGCTGGCCATGGCCATATTTTATTTTATTTATTTGGGACAAAAAACAATTATACATTACAGCATTAACAAAGGAGTTATTATACAGTCGAAAAAACGTATAACCCACACTATTGTCCACGAAATAAAATCGAAGTATGACAACGAACGCATGCTAAATAAGAATAAAATAAAATAATATAATATTAATGCAATTAGCAGCATCAGTGGCGTTCTTCAGAACAGCACAGCAGCAGCAGTGCAGCAGTGGTGCAGTTGGATGGACACATAACATTCCAGCCAGTAGGGTCAACCGCAGCTTAACTTCAGCCTTACTGGTACGAATGTACGTGGTAATTATGGCTGGGCAGCGTTCGGGAAGCTACGCAATATCTTCTCGTTTCACGTACCGCAGTGTCTCAAGATGAAAGTGCGTGTTGCCAGTGATAACCTACGGCATTGAAACGTGATCGCTCACAATGGGCCTTCTTAGAAGGCTAAAAGTCACCCAAAGGGTAATGGTGAGGTCTATGCTTGGAGTTTCCCTACGTAATCTAATCAGAAATAATGAGATCCGTAGGAGAACCAAGGTAACCGATATAGCTCGAAGAATTGCCACATTTATGTGGCAGCAGTGGGCAGGACACATTGCTCGCAGAACAGATGGCCGATGGGGCCGAAAGGTTCTTGAGTGGCGCACTAAAATGATACTTATAAATTAACAGTGCAACTTGGCGCTGTGTGTGGTGTTCTGCTGCGTCACGACTAAGGTCTCGAAGTACTTTTGGTTGTTGTACCTGAAGCTCTTCAGAACGCGCGGCAACACCAACACACTGCCAATGACTAGATGTATATATGTATAGGTCAGGTGCGTAGTACTCGCAACCGGTGTGCGTGTATGACCAGATGTATGAACGTAAACGAAGCAAAAGGAGTATGTAAGGATCGTAGCAGGTGGCATTCTGTAGTTTCTGTCTACCCCCATGTGGAGAAGGCGTGAGTTTATGTATGTTACCTGTGCAACTTAGCGCTGTGCGTGTTCTGCTGCGTTACGACCAGCGTCTCGAAGGACTTGTGGTTGAGGGAGCCGAAGCTCTCCAGGACGCGCGGGTCTAACAACACCGACAAACAGCCACTGACCAGGTTTATGTCTAACCAGGATTCTTGGCGCTCTGTACCCTGCGGAGAGAAGAGTAAAATGAAATGTACATCATAACATAATCCCCGAAGAGTTAGGCAGACCGTATACATAATGGTACACCCACATTTCTCCAGAAATAAGTCTAACAGGGGGAGAGCCTATTACCATCAACCGAGCATAAATCCCATGGAAACCCAAACCATCACATTTGGGTCGAGTAATTGAAGCTTTGTATGGAACAGCTGATAATTTTTTCACGATTACGATGTTGGTCCCAAGGATAAAGTTGTTCAGTTTGATGGTCTGTACCACACCCTTAAATTTGACCACACATTTCCGACACAGTCTGTGTATAAGCGATGACGATGATGGAAAAGTCAAAAATATGTTATATGGGGATGATACAGCTTTTCACACGAAACGCTTTGAAAGCGATTTTCAGCTGTATAGGCCCTGAGGCAGTGCTATGGTGTCTTGGTGAAATAAACCCTTACAGAAGTCAGTGTCTCGGAGGTTGGAGGCCATTACCTTCTAGGGTCGATATTCTACATCTATATCTACAGATAAGAAATCATAGCCTCGACATACTGAGAAAAAGTAATGATAAGTAGACTAATGGCCAGGCGCCAAAAATGTTACTAACCCCTGAACTTTGACCTTGAATTTGAACACGAATAATAGCTTCAAAAAATAAGGCAGGTAGGTGTAGTCAATGGCCCTAAATTGGAGAGTAATTTAACGGATAAGTAGGTACAGTCAGCAACAAAAGTCGATTAACATTTGCAGTTTTTTAATCTTAATTATTATGCGAAATATTTAATTCAAATCGGAACAGAAGTACTTAAAATTTCAAGAAAATTAACTCCAGTTAAACGAAAAAAAAGCAGTTTATCGAATCATTTTGTGTTAATTTAGATGATGTCAAAAAGTAGCAGTGTTAACCTACTTCTGTTGCTGACCGTACCTATTAGGTGAAGTAGTAGGTAACCATACCAACTTTTATACCAAATATTTCAATCTAATAAATGAATGTGAATAAGTCAATGGCCCTAAATTACCTACCTTACTTAAGTACATACCTACTACATCTATCCTAATCCATACCCATATTAAGGCTCCCGCAGACAGGCGCGACACGACTCCAGTAGAACAATTTTTATGAAGTTTCCATAAAAATTGTTCAACTAGAGTTGCGTCGCGCCTGCCTGCGGGAGCCTTTATAAATGCGATAGTAACTCTGTCTCTCTGTCGGTCTGTTTATTACCTTTCCACGCCTGAAAGGCTGAACGGCATTGGATAAAATTTGGCACATGACCTGGATTAGGACATAGGATACTTTTTATCCCGGTAGTACGTTCCCGTGGGATAATTTCCGACCTCCTTGCAGGCCCAGCTGCGGACAAAAACTAGTAGGTAATTTATAAATGTTTTAACTTACCGAAATAATAACAACTGTACCAACAGTTAGTTTTCTGCACTCAACTGATGTTATAAGATCATGCCTTTGGTTGTGCGTGTTCAAGAAGTCTCTTGCGTCCTAGAACAAAATTTATATAAGTTTTCAAACATTTTAATATCACGTCTGGTCTGTTACATTTCACAAGTTATGTTAAATAATTCCTATATATTGTAATAGGGGGCGAAGTATTCATTAATTGCCTTAATTTCTTCACTCATATACAGGATGTCCACTAAAGAATGGATAACCTTGAAATAGGTAGCTTATATCAGACCACAAGGCCGTTCTAAAAAAAAATACAAAAAAAAATATATCCCAAGTAGTAGGTACACTACCTACCTAAGATGATTTTGTAGAAAAAATACTAACTTATTTTAGATTCTTCTTCACCACGACCACAAAATGAATGAATTCCATCGGTGATTTGTTGTTACTATATTTTACGTTGACTATGCTGCCGGCAAAGAGGCAGTAAATAGTACCTATGACTAGAAATTGCAGTTTTTTTTTTTCTAAAACGGCCATAAGGTCTACTATATGCTATTTCAAGGTTATCCATTATTCAGGGGACACCCTGTATACCACCTTTCCCATCACAACAAACTTATTCAAATACAAATCAAACAAACCTGAAAGAAATTAACCCAAGGTCTCTCTAAGAAGATATCCACTTCCCTCTCAGCATACTTTGCTGCCGACCCACTTGTTGGGAACCACTTGGCTGCTGACGTGATCCTGAGGGTCCTGTCCTGACGGGGCAGTAGCCAGCGGAGTAAAGTCTCCATGATGCTGTACTGGGCCGGAAGGTGGCCACAGGATGCCATGTAGGTGGCCAGTTTGATGCTGGGAAAATGAAGAGGTTTTTCTGGAATAAGTGAATGTCTGACAACCAGTCTTACCAAGGGGTATCGTGTTACCCAGTAACTGGGTTGTAGAGTTCAAATAGACAGTCGCTCTATGTAAAGTACTGGTATTCAGCTGCATCCGGTAAGACTGGAAGCCGAGTCCAACATAGTTGGGAAAAGGCTAGGCAGATGATGATAAAGAGAATAATGTCTCAAGGCTCAATGGTGGAACAATTTCTGTGAAAACTTCATTAAAATTGTTCTACCGGGAGTCGCGTTGCGCCGTCTCTTTGCGCCTGTCTGCATGCGCCTTTATTAATCCCTTTTTGGGAAAATACCTAATTTTCTTGATAAAAAAAAATACTGATAAGCCTACATCCTGAGACCATACCATATGTTTAAACAGTTTAAACGCGCTAATCTTTGGAACTACCAGTCGCATTTGTAAAATTTGTTTTGCATTTGATAGCCCAAGGCTATCATGCTAGGACCCTCAGGTTAGGCGCCGAGCAGAAATAAATAAAAGTCAGAAAAAATGCTAAGCGAAAACGATGTAATAGCGCAGGCAGGCGATACAACGCGATGCGGGGCCGGTGTGTCGGGGGAACAAGAAATTTCACGCGGACGAAGTCGCGGGCAGAAGCTAGTCATTCATAAAAACAAGCTTGGGGTTAAAGATATTGTTCATTTGCTCAAACAGCTGGGTAAGTAAGTACTTAATTTTAATCACCATTAACCTCTTAATGTACGCATTCTCAGCATACCTACTCATAATTATGAACAACTTTTAATATGGAAACCAAACCATAGATCGCGAAAAAAAAATCAGCTGTTCCGGGCTACATTTTGACTCGGAGTTATGCCAGGCCAAGCGTACTCCGCATTTTAGGAATGAAGCTACAAGTATGCGGCGGCGGGCTCGACTTGTCGAGCTAATTGCAGGGGAGAGAGCGCTGCTCCAGAGATTGGTTCAGGCTTACAATAATAACTTTAATGATATTGATGTTTTTGCCCTATCTAAATATACATTTAGAGAACAAATTATTAAGCGCCTTGCTCATATTCCTCGGACATTAGCCGCTGTTAACGCTCTCCTGAACTCAAACACAGATTTTGATGTGTTTGTGACTGAATGGAAGATGATTCTGTCAGAGTGCTTGAATTTTTGTGAGAAGAATGCATGACTGTGTTAAACAAACTATAAGATAAGATAAGATAAGATAAGATATTTTATTTCGCAAATATGGGTACAGTACATGGTGTAAAAAAAAAGCATAATTAAACAAGTTCAGCCACATTTTACCACTAGGCATGCGAAAGGTACAAGACCAACAACAAATAGAAAATATGAAAGATTACAGGCACACACATTAAATTAAACAGTTTTCTTAATTCCAACATAGATGGGCATATTCATAACAAAAACACTTACACAAATGCATTTTCTTTTTCTGCTAAAAACTCTGGAATGTTGTAGTAGGCTTTATTAACTAGAAATGTACGTAGCTTCTTTTTAAATAAAGGTAAATTTAAAGATTTCCAAGATTTGGGTAACTTATTATAAATGAATGGACCCATGCAGAAGACACTTTTGCGCATGAGTGCAGTTTTTGCGGTTTGCATACATAATCGACTATTATCGCGCCTATTCCGAGGAGCTATGTCTGCAAGGCGTGTAAAACGATTTGGGTTGCTTTTTACGAAAACAGCTACTTCAAGAATGTAAAGGCAGGGTAAGGTTAATATTTTGAATTCTTTGAAGTACGGAACACAACTGTCGGTAGACTTTAATTTAAACATAGATCGTATGCACCTTTTTTGGGCTTTAAATATCGTTTCCTTCTCAGTTGAATTGCCCCAAAATATTAGACCATATCGTAAATGGGATTCTGCTATACCATAATAGGCAATGAGTAGTGCGTCTGTAGATATTATCGATGATAGGGAACTTAAGGCAAATGCTGATTTATAAATTTTCTTACTTAAAGTATCAAGATGTATTTTCCAATTTAATTTTTTGTCTATTTGAAGTCCTAAGAATTTAGTATTTTAGTATTTTTTTTTTTTTAGTATTTTTTATTTTTTAGTTTTTTTAGTGTTTTTAGTTTTTTTTTTTTTTTTAGTTTTTTAGTTTTTTAGTATTTTTAGTATTTTTTATATATTATGTAGTGTAAGTAATTATATTTAAATAGTGTAATTGGTTTCGGCCGTTCTATTTAAAATAAATAAATAAATAAATTTTAATTATTATGTACCTTTTATTTAGACATGTAATAGCTAATTAATTACTGCTTAATTTTCCCAACACTGTATCTTTTTTTTTAAACTAGTAACATGTGGAAACGTAGTGGATTGTACATTTACTTATAGCATACGAATGAACGAATTAATGTACGATTGTTTGTTTTCCCAAATAAAATAAAATAAAAATAAAATAATTCAGTGTGGGCTGCCGCACACCCAGCCGGCTCGCACTCAATATATATTAGTTTATGAGTTCAATACTCACTCTCGCGCCGCGTCGTAAGAGAACACAACCCTAACGAGTCAGAAGGTATAAAAGTTACGCGATAGAAAGAGAGGCAACTTCTAGGTGAATATAACTGTAGGTAATTAACGCTGTGCGACCTGAATTGCATTTTATTATGTTGAACAAGAGTCACTAGTTATTTAAATGATTTTGTGGATTGAATCTTCTGTATTGTACTTGTACTATTAAATATTCTGTGGTTATACGAACATAACATAGTAAAAGTTGTTCATAATCATGAGAGTACAGTGACCCCTTAAGAGGTCAATGGTGATTAAAATTACACCCTGTATATTACAATATGTCATTATTTTTAATCTTCTACAATTTTACAGCAGCGATGAGATCATGAGACTTGAAAAAGCAGATACACTACACTAAAATAATAATTAAAACACTATAATAAAATAATAATAATGTAACTTTGTGACTATTACATACTTTACCTGCGTGCGTTTGGTCTCCTACACATTCCCTGCCTAAGTAGTAGTAGTGTTGGAAGGCAGATGCACAGACCTTGTAGCTGTAATTTGTGAACTAAACTTTTTATTGTAGTTGACATCATTATTATTGTTGCTGATAGTCAAATATTGTGCGATTACACTTTGGGTGATAATCTGGTGGAAACCTATAATGTGAATTCAGTGATATACCTACTGTGTAACCTGGGGAAGGGTGCAGCATCCTATTACAAGCAAACTGTTTGCTTAAAAGGATTCACTCCATTGTATCTAGAATAAGTTATTTAAGTTGATGCAATAAACATTTTTTTTTTTATTATTTACTCTGATTGTTACCTGTTGTAGTTGCCTTGTGAATAAATAAAATAAATAAATGAAATGTGAAATAAAAGACTTACAAATACTGCCCAAACTTGTTCCTCAAAGCAAATCGGATCTCCCGGCTGGATTCAGAGCAGTAAATGTTGAAACAGTGTAGGATCTCATGTCTTTGATAGGCATCCGGACGGCTGTTGGTGGCCAGGTCTAGGAGACATTCAGCCGTATGTTCCACAAGAATGTTGGGAAGGGAGACATCTTTCTGACGTATCTCCTGTGAAAATTGGAGCTGAGATTAATTGTAGGACTCGTTTATTTAAAGAATTAAATTGAAAGTGTGTGTTGTGTTACTTGGAGTTTCTATTGCTAAAATTAATGCATTTAACATCCAATGGAAAATTATGTTACATATTAATTAATTAGTATGAATGAACAATAATCTTACTAATTAATTAAGTACTTAAATGAATAACATAATTTTTGTTTTTTTCTATGTGCCTAGTAATATATGCCCCTACCTTTACAAATCTGAGCAACAACTTCAAAAAAGTCCACCATTGTAAGTTGTGCCTGACTAAATGTTTCCTTACAGCGTCAAGCCAGTATTGCAGCAAGTTCACCAGCTCCTTACTAAGCACGCCCCATGTTTTTGAAGGCGGTAAACATAACATACGCTCGAATATCAGGCACGCGATTCCATTTTCTTCATATTTATTGAAATACTAAAACAAAATGAATAACATGTTAATTGTGCTTATTTTATGCGAATAACTAGAATGGATTCTTTGTTTTTAGTGTAAATCATGGTGTAAATAAGCAGACCTCGATTTCAAGAGAGCGTATTTTCTTGAGCGCAAGAACAGTAGACATATTCAATTGAATTCTGGAGGTTTTACACGTTTCAGAAGCATCTTGAGTAGTTGATATGTATTCGTTCAAGTTTTTTACGTTTTTCAATATTTTTGCGACATCCATAACGAAGAAATAGCTATTCCATCACAATCGAAAGTAAAAATATAACAAATTGCCGCGAAACAATTTGAAAAGACGCTATTTTTTCTTATTTGACGGCTTTCCTCTGTAAGTTGGTATTTTCGGATTTTCCGGTTTGTTTGGGTTTGTTTGTTTGTTTCATACACAGTCTATTATAATTTTTGATGTCATTTACCAAAGATTCAAATACACTCCATAATCATACTATATTAAGTACATAAAAGTAAACATACAAACATACATAAATTACAAACATTCTCATTTGTGTCACTTTTTGAAGGTCCATATAGCTTGGTTGGAAAGGAAAACCCATGAAGAAAACCAAACCAGAAAAGCAATATTTATTTTGCATTTTTTCTCTTCATTATTTCCAATCGTAACCAATGTACAACTTTCGATCCTAAAACGAACACACCTGCAACAAAGTAGATTGAAACGATAGTAGCATACGTTTTGTTTCTGTGTTTTAAAGAAAAAAAAAAACATTTATTTGTTAAAACAAATAAGGTAAACCTTTCCAGGACATAATAATATAATTTATCAATATCATGATTACTACAATCATTACAGTAAAAATAGATTTTTACTAATAGAATATAAATTAGAATGTTCTTCTTTCGAGGTAAAATTAAACGGTAATATTTCCGCCAGTATGTTGGCAGCAGTGACGCTTGAAGTTTGTCGTATGAAGGATTTTCGATTTGTCTCTGCGGGGTTCAGCCGTTTGATAAAGGAGGAATTGATTGCTGGAACCTGTTCGAAATGATAAAACCGTAGAGATAACGTGATAATATAAAATGTTGAATCATTTTACGGAGTGTTCATTCTTCACGTTAAAACTTTTTTATCGCACGTTCAGTTCAGTGTTATGATCGCGTCATAGTGCACGTCTCCAATAAGAAACCAGTCGATATTATGCGGCCCGAACGCGACAACTACTTAAGGATACAATTATGATGCCTATGGTGTATACGGTGTATGGTTTTGCCATATTTTTCATTATCGCGTGGGTGTGTCTGTTGATAATTCACATAATGGCTTACTCTTACTCAAAGTGGAAGCTCCATCGGACAGTGGACCGGTCGCCGCCTGAACAGCCGTACCCCGGTGTGTCAATCATGAAACCGCTCACCGGGGTGGACCCCAACCTGTTCTCCAATCTGGAAACGTTCTTCACACTGGACTATCCTTTGTACGAGTTATTATTTTGTGTAGAGAACGAAAACGACCCTGCAGTGATGTTAGTGAACAGTCTTATTCACAAGCATCCACACATAGAAGCTCGTTTGTTTATGGGTGGTCTTCGAGTCGGCGTCAATCCGAAGATCAACAATATGCAGCCGGCTTACTTGGCGGCAAAGTACCCGCTGGTACTGATCAGCGACGCGGGCATCCGGATGCGCGACGACTCCCTCCTGGACATGGTGCAGCACATGAGGGACGACGTCGCCATCGTGCATCAGATGCCCTTCGTGTGTGATGCGGAGGGCTTCGCCGCCGTCTACGAGAAGGTGTTCTTCGGCACGGCGCAGGCGCGCATGTACCTGAGCGCCGACTTCATGGGCATCAACTGTCACGTGGGCATGTCCTCGCTGGTGCGGCGGTGCGCGCTCGAGGAGGCGGGCGGCCTGCGCGCCTTCGCCGACTACCTCGCGGAAGACTACTTCATAGCGAAGGACATCACCTCGCGCGGCTGGAAGATGCGTGTGAGCTCGCTGCCCGCACTGCAGAACTCGGGCACGCGTTCGGTGGGTGCGATGCAGGCGCGGCTGCGGCGCTGGGCGCGGCTCCGCATCGCCATGATCCCCACGACGGCCATGCTGGAGCCGCTCAGCGAGTGTATCCCGCTGGGCGCCGGCGCCGCGTGGGCCGCGGGACAGTTGTTCGGCGCGGAGCCGCTTCCGTTCTTCCTGGTGCATGTGTTAGTGTGGTTCCTCTCGGACTGGCTGATGCTCCGGTCAGTGCAAAACGGCTCGCCGCCGTTCACCAAAGTGCAGTTTTTGCTCGGCTGGGTGTGGAGCGAGTGCTGCGCGCCATTCGTGCTGGCCGCGGCGCTCGTGAGCCCCGAGATCTCGTGGCGGACTCGCAGCTACCGGCTGGACTGGGGCGGGCGCGCCCATGAACTCAATCCTAAACTCAAGTTCTGAGCCCCATCCCTCCCTCATGCTCGAAAGCTTTAATTTGGTGAATGTTTACGTTTTACCAGTGTATCATAGTCTGTTTGAAAGCGACTGAATTTCGGATGTGTGTTTATAGTAATATAGTATTAAGTTTTTATTTTAATTGCTATGTTGTTAGTTTTGGAATGAACAGTGGTTGATTGTTGCTTTTGTTTTAGAAAGATTTGTACATTTATTAGTTTAAAGTTACACACACATTTATTTATTTTTGGTAATTTATTTTTACCGCAACAGGTTTGTCATTTCCTGCATTGAATTGTTTGTCATGACAAGGTGGTTGCGTGGAGTACAAGTATAGTAAAGTGAGTCATTGCTTATCAGAAACATTTGGCCCTTCTGTTGTGATTCATATTGTTTTCACTTGAATCTTGTATGACATATGATTAGATACTTATTGCAATATTTAATTAATCTCAATATGGAAGCTGTTTGTTATTGTAATTATAACAAATTGCCATTCTACATACCTTGTGTAAAATATAATTGAAATGTGATAACTTGATAAGGTCTAGTTATACTTACTTAACTAAACCGCATGATTCTGAAACTCAATACGTACATATTTGTATCATACCTATGTGTAATTCCCGCAAACAATTAATGTTGTATCATAATACCTAATTCTAATACAAGAAGTACAGGGTTATACTCTAAAGAATACATTGTGATCAACTTATAATATGTTTTATTTGAGTACCTTCGGAATTAGGCGAAGGCCAGCGATAACCGCAGTCGTGGCGAAGGCGACGTATGTACCTAGCTATTATCTATATGGGGTGATTGGTGATATCAGTTATAAACTTGAAATAATAATTTTAAAAATCATAGACGACGGGCCTAAAAAGGTTTTACATTCTGCCAAGTTGCAAATTAAGATTACGAAAATAGGTACAGAATTGTTAAATAGGTTACAATTTACATTGTTTCATAGAATAGGTGCTCCCCTCTAGAGGAGCTCGTGGCTAAGTAATAACAGCCGCATGGGTCGATCGACCAGGTTAAGCTACGCTTGCCGGGGTTGGTCCGTGGATGGGTGACCATCTTTACATACCGAGACTCCTCCGTGCCTCGGAAAGCACGTCAAGCCGTTGGTCCCGGCTGTCATTCGTGGATCTTTGACAGTCGTTATGGGTCGTCAGAAGCCCGAAAGTCTGACAACCAGTCTTACCAAGGGGTATCGTATTACCCAGTTACTGGGTTGTGGAGGTCAGATAGGCAGTCGCTCCATGTAAAATACTGGTATTCAGCTGCATCCGGTTAGACTGGAAACCGACCCCAACATAGTTGGGAAAAGGCTAGGCAGATGATGAGGTGCTCCCCTCTAGGACTTAGCATAACTTGCTTAAAGTGGGTGTACTAACCTTTGCCTGACCCTATGGGGAATACAAGCGTGATAATGTGTATTTTATTGTGTCAATAAACCTGCATATAAAGCATTGATGGTACGTAAATGTAATAATAATAACTTAAAACCGTGTTCCTATGTGCTTAGGGAAATGAATCTGTCCTTGTATGTCTATTCATAGAAATTTCCACGGTAATACTTTACATTACATAATCTAGTTAAACACGGCCTCAGATTATTATGTGAAGTAGGTATAGTGTGTTACATAGAATCACTGTCCATTCATGTCTTTGCTTCTGAAAGTATATTAAGCTGTTGGTCCTGGCTGTCATTCGTAGATTTTTGACAGTCGAGGGGTATTGTGTTACCCAGTAACTGGGTTGTGAAGGTCAGTTAGGCAGTCGCTCCATGTTAAATACTATTCAGCTACATCCTGCAACATAGTTGGGAAAAGGCCAGACAGGTTATGGCAAAATCTCTATCCATAAATACATGGCTAAAGATATTTTTTTTTTTTTTGTAACCAGTCCGTGACCTCCACCTTATGCAATTAAGTGAGAAAATGACAAAACTTTAATTACTAGAGGTGTGCATTGGGATTGGGAGTTCGGGACTAAAAGGGTCAAAACATTTTTCAAAATTTCTATTTAGTCAAATATGCTGGCCTCTCAAAACTGTAATTTGAATTGAGTAAAGACACAATGACAATAGTTTTATTCCATTTTATTTTTATAAAAATATTATGCTAGAAGAATTTACCTACTTCAACAACTTTAATCAATTTAATCATCTTTATCTACAAAACACTTGTTTCGATAGTTGATAAAAAATATTGCAAAAGAATGTTTAGAACTGATATGACCTAATACCTACCAGAAATACTTACCTATTTCAAAATTATTTAAAGGGCATTGAACCTATTTCTCCCGGTGCCGGTTATTCGATAGCTCCCTGCTTAAGGCGAGTAGTGTCGCCAACTAGCGCCACCATTGAGGAAAAAATCAGTCTGGAGACATGGAATATTTTGAAATGTGAGCATAGAAAATTTCAAAATGTTTTGTCTCCACTCCAGACTTATGATTTTTTTCTCAATGGTGGCGCTAGTTGGCGGCACTACTCCCCTTAAGTACCTGTCCCATCGCCGGCGCATGACGAGAAGCAAATAGAGCTACACTGGTCATCAAAAAAATCGACCCACCCACTTTTTGTTTAATATTTATCGATTGTTTCACAGATAAGCTGTTTCACACGTTTGTTTTTTATTTTGAGGGTCGGATATGATGTTTGACATCTTGTTTGTCGTAAATCTTATTGCACTTGAAGGTACTTAACAATTTTTTATACAGAAATACTGTCGAGTGCTGATTTGGTGGTTTTACGTCGAAACAAATTCGAACCGTTCTTTCAGTCCGAAACAGACTTTTGTAGGGATTTCTTGTTAATAACGTTAAGTTTATTTACCGAGGCTGTAGATTTGATTACTTTACTTAAAAATAATGGACACTACTGAGGCTGAGGCGGCCCAAGTGGTGGCTTTGCTCCAACAAGGCTTAAGTCAACGTGTCGTGGCCAGGAGGTTACAACTGAGCCGTTCTGCAGTGCGGCGAGTTTACCAAAGGTTCCTGGAAACTGGCCAGTATCGAAGAAGATCTGGATCTGGAAGGCATAGGGTGACATCTCAAAGGGATGATCGCTTTATAGTGGTATCAGCTCTACGAAATCGACATCAGTCGGGTGTTGATCTCCAGCGACGCTTACGTGAAGTTCGGGGTGTGGCTATAAGTGATAGTACTGTAAGAAGAAGACTTCGTGAGCAAAATTTAAGACCACACAAGCCTGCAACAGGACCACAATTGACCACAGCTCATCAACAAGCCAGACTTCAATTTGCCCGTAATCACATCAACTGGACTATAGGTCAATGGGAGTCAGTTCTTTTTAGTGATGAGAGTCGAATGACTTTATACGGTTCTGATGGACGCCGTAATGTGATGCGAAGGCCAGGTGAACGTTATACTCAATGTTGCATAAGAGAAACTGTCAGTTATGGTGGGGGCTCTGTAATGTTTTGGGCTGGGATATCTTTGACTGGACGCACGGAGCTGGTTTTCATACGAAGAGGTGCTTTAACTGCCGCACGCTACATCACAGAGATCTTAGAAGACCATGTGGTGCCATATGCCGGCTATATTGGTGAGAACTTTGAATTAATGCATGATAATGCACGACCACACGTAGCGCACATCACCACCGATTACCTTGAAGAGGTCGGCATTCGGGTTATGTCCTGGCCAGCAAGAAGCCCCAATCTTAACCCGATAGAGCATATGTGGGACACCCTAAAACAAAAGGTTAGAGCCCGTAATCCAGCCCCGACAACATTAGGAGACCTGGAAACCGCCATTACGGAAGAATGGGCCCGAATCCCTCAAGAGACTATCAAAATCTTGATAAGGTCGTTAAAACGGCGAATGCAGGCCGTCATTCGAGCAAGAGGAGGGAATACGCAAAATTAATTTGAAACAATTGTGTACATAACACTTATGACAAAAAAACTACAGCGTTTTTAAAATTAATCAAAAAATGGTGTAAAATTAAGGATTTTGATTTTTAAATCAAAATTCTTTAAAAAAAAAACATTTTGAAGTTTAAATTGTGATTAAATTGGTGTAAATAAACAAGTTAAATAAAACATTTCAGTACTAGAACATTTTGTTTGGTTTTGCCTAAGAAAAACGTGATGTGCGGTAAAAACGCAGGTGGGTCGATTTTTTTGATGACCAGTGTAGAATCTAAAAACGAGTTGGCTAGCAGCGAATGCGCGACGGCAACGAGCGATTACTCGCTTAAAATAATCAGCCGTCCCATACATTTGGGTCGAGTAGGTATTGGTTTTGTATGGGACAGTAGATTTTTTTTTTGCGATTACGATGTTGGTCCCATGGAGAAAATTGTTCAGTTTGATGGTCTGTACCACACCTTTCTGGTACACTTATGTACTACCAAGCATGTCTGTCAGCGAGTGTTATGTGTTTTGTCTGTCCGCCAAGCGAGCGTACGTCCGTCGCTGAGCAAGTACTACAATCTTTTGTACGTTTCTTGGGCGAGAAAATCGCTGATAGCTAGTCGCTTCCCCGTCAGCGGTGGGACAGGAGCCTTAGCGTACTTTTCCACCAGAGATATTCTATGCAACGTTGCTATGGATGCGTTTGTTTTATCCCCCAATCATATTCGTTGGTCCACATAGCATAGCCCTGGTGGAAACTGATTCAACTACGCTACGTTTTTTATATGGAAGGATGCGTGCTGTGGATGGTCGCGAGTGGTGTATCTTCCTTATTGTCGATACGTCGCATATCTGGAGCTGCGCGTCTTCCTCGCACATCTTACTCGCTCCGCTTTATAGATTATTAGTATCAGTGGAAACCATAGGTATAAGTATTTCTATGGTGGAAACGGTCACATAGTTTCGTAGCTTAGCTTTTACACTCTCGCAGCATAGCTGCATAGCACATCCCTGGTGGAGAAGCACCCTTATTCCGGGCTCCGCAACAACATCCGATATCATGAGATCACATTACTTTTACGTGTACATAATACTTATAGAGAATAACCATATCGAAATCCAAATCGTACGGTTCAATAACCTAACTTGACACGAATCGAGAAGTTTTCACACAGTTGTAAATCGCGTGTTTTTATTGAATTTTTATTGTTTATTTTTGACATTTACTCGATTCATGAACATTTTATTATTCATAGAATTGGGAAATGCAAATATTATCGAGTTTGTGTATATGTTTATTTTTAAGAGCCATTTCACAAAATTTTAACGCTCTAGTTTAGGTAAAAGACGGCAGCATTGTATATGTGTGCGTAGCTATCCACACATACACAATGCAAATAGTGCAGCGCGAGTATCGAGACGGACTAAACAATCTTGAGCCGTTATAATCGTAATGCATATGCATTATGCATCTCGGTTAGAGACTGATAAAAAAAGTAATTTTATTTATTCAGTCTAATAAAGCTTTCTAGACTAATAAAAAAAAAACAAAAATATAGGGCCGGACACGTCGCGCGAATGCACCCGGAGAGATGGGCAAAGATCGTCACCCACTGGACGCCTGAGGGAGGACATCGCCATCGAGGCAGACCACGGCGTATAATGTGCTAGTACGCTAATTGATAGTGTCGTGCTTTCCTATAATTTAGATACATGCGAGATCTATATTATGACTAAGACGCTGGGTTAATGCTGTGTATGTGTTTAGTTGGTAAGCCTTTAATAAATAAATAAATAAGATGTTAAGCCGTCGGTGTCCGCGAATTCCTCCTCCAAGGAATCGCGCGCGCCTTTAAGGCACCGCTCGTCGCACGACACGCGGTGTCTTTATGTCGCGTGTCGCGCCTGAAGCCTTTTCGGTTTTATAAACGACGCGACGTTCTATACCTACATTTACATACGACACAACTTAGACGTAGCATCGGCAAAATTCGTAAAACCGATCACTACTTGCTTGCTTTTTTTACTGAAAGAAAGGAAAATACTAAGTGCGCCTTCAACATCACCAATCTTATTTACTGCTTTAGGCGAAAATTATCTTTACGTATACCTACCTACGCAATAACTTGTAAAGTCATATACTTAACCAAATACATTCGTAAAATTGAAATGAATTAAGTAATGCAAAATTTCAAATCTATGCTGCATCTAAGTTGTGTTGCACTGTAGGATATTATTCGATTAGATCACACAGGTAAAAACTTCTTCCGAGCCTACTACTGGGGCTCGTGGACAAATAATAACAGTCGCACGGGTCGATTGAACGTTAAGCTACGCTTGCCGTGGTCGGTTAGTGGATGGGTGACCATCCAGTACCCACATAAATTAAGACCCAGCCGTGCCTCAGAAAGCAGGTACCTCTACATAGTGGTCGGTTACAATTGTGCCTCATAACATGACAGTTGAAGGTTAAGTCATTGGTCCCGGCTGTCATTCGTAGATCTTCGTAAACAGTCATTAGATACGGGTAGTTAGAAGCCTAAGGGCCTATTTCACGATGTCCGAATAGCCACTACACACCGAATAAATTCAAAAATGGAACAGAATTTGTATGAAATTATCTGCCAAGTAAGTTATTAGGAACTTAATCGTAGGTGTTGAAACGCCCTAAAAGTCGTAGGTACAACCAGTAAGTGGTACCTACTCGTATATGTGTTTACTTTCCAGTATTTTTTGCTACAAAATACCGAGACTAGAGGGTCTTATTAATGGGTATCCAGCAACTGGGTTGTGGAGGTCAGATAGGCTCCATGTAAAATACTGGTTTACAGCTGTATCCGGTTAGACTGGAAGCCAACCCCAACATAATTGGGAAAAGGCTAGACAGATCGATTTTAGGTCACACAGTAAAAACTTCTGCCATATTGTTCGCTGAGTAGGTCCCATGTGTCAGTTAGGTCATTATGATTTACCGGTAAAGTTGATAGTTTTTAATAAAACTTTTCCATAAACTAGGAACTATTTATACAACGACACACGAATCCCACGAAGGAACCTTTTCTTTTTTCGTGGGGAAATCCTCATGGATGCCCTCCGACTAGGAACAACGAAGGATTATGTCGGACTTCTACCGACTAAAACCCCGGTGCTCCTTCTAGCACCATGAGTCGGGGGCCCGGGAGATACTTGTCCATTCACCCACCCCCGACTGGTATCAGCCCGCCCTGCCTAGCGGGCCCCATCACCAAGTGTGGCCGATCACACGACCGCACATGTTATGCGTGCCACCTCTTTGAGCCTGACTGCTCGATCGGCGACACCGCCCCAATTTCGCCGAAGGAACCTACATTCAGAATCACAACAACAATAACTAATAATTCCGTAAGAATTCCGTGCTGGAATCGAACCCGCGTAGCACAGCGAGGAAGCCAACCGATGAGCCACTGCGCTAACCGCACCGTCAATCATACTTAAACTTCATTCCGCCACAAAGCCACCTGCTACTATCCTTACCACAGAACAGATAAAGAGACCTCTTTATCTGTTCTGTGATTCTTACGAGTACATACTCTTTTTGCTTCGTTTACGTTCATACATCTGGTCATACGCAGTAATACGAGTATATAAGTCAATGCATCTGGTCATACACGCACCTGACCTTTCTGAAGAACATCACCAATAACATCACTATTTATGCCCTTCTAGGGCGTCCCCTCCAGGCGTTTCCACCCACATCTGCCTTGTACCTACATTTTTTTTTTTTTTTTGGGGAGGAAACCATCAAACGGCGCCCGGGCTCTGGGGAAAAGACCGGGGAGTGTGGGATTTTTACCTCACTAAAACCACCCCGGTGGTCATCATCTGCACATGGAAGAACGGTGCCTTATACCTACCTACCTTTTGTTAGTCGCCTTTCATTGTTCCTCTCAATATGACTAAACCATCTAAGCATACCTACTCTCTTCAATTTTATAGGAACTGATAAGGTACCTTTCATTCCGCCAAAAAGTACTGTTCCCGAGCAAAAAAACAACAATAACGTTCTTATGGTAAGAGATGGCGCTACGTGTCTTTCGAATACTTACAACCCGAATTGATTGACAAATTCTAAAGAAAAGAAAAAATTAGCGAGCGAAGCCGCGGGCAAAAGCTAGTAACTAATACCTATTACAAAAATGCGAAAGTGAGTTTGTTTGTTTGTTACGCTTTCACGCTAAAACGGCTGAACGGATTTGGATGAAATTTGCCACACGGGTAGACCATGACCTGGAAAAGGACCAGCTACTTTTAATGGGCATACCAAGCGGGCGAAACCGCAAGTGGAAGCTAGTTTATAATGTGAGTTTTAGACTCGAGTTTTGTCGAAGACTCGAAGCCCAAGGGGGGAAAGGGGGTTTCTGCAGTGCACCCGTTGACTGCCCCCCTCCTACCTACACCCACATTTCGAAATAAGGACATGGATATTAGGAAAATCATCAGTTAAGCTTAACAAATCTTGGAGTCTGCTGCTGCTCTTATACCTAGGAACTGATGTAATTTGCCTAAATAATCTTACGTCACTTTGACCTTCGCAAAAACGGTTTCTTGGAAATAGCGATAACATACGTTTCGGTTATTAGATCTTCCGTTCCGCCTTCTGGGGCCACTAGTAACGACTAGCATAGGTAGGTACCTATAGTTTAAAATAATCTAAAAATAAAAACCAGTCACCCATCCTTTAACTGACCGCAGCAAGCCAGGTAACCTGGCACATTGATCGTTACGCGCTGCTGCCTTTCAACAGCTATAAATATCGTATCTTTCAAACAAAATGTTCTTACAATGCAACGTTTGCAATCTAATAAACCTGACCTACTTTCGACTTTAGAGGTAGGTAGAGGGCCATCCATGAATTACGTCGCTCGAATTTCATGATTTTTGGAGCCCCTCCGTCCTTGTCACAGGATATTTGTGTTGTATGACCCTTCCTGTGGTGTGACGTCACATATTTTATAGGTAATATTAATAATATATTTTTCGTCGAGTTGATGTTTTACTTAATTAATAAGAACTTTAGATTGTGATGTGACGCCATGAAACTTATGTGACCCCCCCTCCTTGTAAAATGATATCACACTTTGTTGATTCCCTGCCTCCCCCTGTGTGACGTAATTTATGTATGTCCCCTAGGTAGGTATGGATTTTATTAGTGATGGGCCGAATCACGGAGTAGAGAAAGAAGGGCCGAATACTAATAATCGGCCGAATATTCGGCAAAAAGTTTACGTACGGAGTATTCGGCAGGAGAATTAAAAAGCCCTATTGAACTTGATAGACATAGGTACTTACATATTTCTGAAAACTTAGTGTCACGAGAAATCTGCCCCTACAGATGGTGGTCCAAAAATAAACTAAGGTTTTCACTTATGGGTAATTTGGCTAAAATATTTCTTTCAGCTTCAGGATGCTCAGTTTACAGCGACCGTTTGTTTTCTGAAACTGGCAATGTTTATGAAGAAAAACGAAACGTGCTATTACCAAATAAAGCCGAGCAATTAGTATTTTTGCATCACAACTTGCAACAACTCTAAATCAATATTGAAACATCTTTTTTTACAACTGTGGGCTATTCGGTAAATTAAACTGATTTATTTCTTACTACACGTGAATGTCAACCAACAAACGTCCATTCCTTCGAATAGATAAATAAGATTTACTGTGTTACTTATGTACTTGTATTTGCTAATTATAAAAAGATTGTGTTAACGTTGTAATTATCTTAGATTAAAACAAGACAAACATACCACTTTTATTTCTTCTAACCATAGCTGCTTAGGTAATCGAAGCAATGTAAGATTATTACTATGTATCTCTTTACATAGACAGAATAACTCTTCAAGTGGAGTTATATACTAATTTATAAACCCAAGACCCCCAGGGGGAGGGGGGAGGGGGGTTATTTGCGAACCCCATAGGTTCACAACTACGTAGGATGATTTTTTTTTTCAGAAAATAGTGTTTTTTTACGTTTATATATATAATATATAAGCTTATATACCTATTATGTAAAGGGGGTTTTCCTTATGCACACATGGGGTGCAGAAAGCCTTTGAGGGGATAAATGATAAGACACACTTGTTTTAATATGCCTCCTGGCACAGACGTCTATATGCCTCCAACTATATAAGTAATGTACTATGGGCCAAAGTTCCGCATGATCACCTCAAAGGCGATAATCGCATGCACGGCTCACGACTCGATCGCACAATGTTCGTTTGTCACTAGCTGTGCTCTCACAGGAATATTTTCTTAAGTGAGCATGCTTAAGTTTTGTCCATAGTACCTACAACGTGTAGGTACTAATGAAATAAAACATTTTTGATTTTTTTTTTATTTTTGATGTAGACATAGGCAACTTTTGAACATAATATTTTCCGGGTAGAATGTTCGGCATTTTTGCCGAATAATCGGCCGAATACAAATGTTCGGTAATCCTGCCGAAATAAAACAAATATTTGGCCCATCCCTAGTTTTCATACCTAAGTAATTTGCTTAAACTTTCACAATAATAATGGGCGGTTCTACGAATTACTCGGTGAACTGCATTCAAAAACACGCGACAGTTATTACTTATTAGGTACGTGGCCCATTTGCTTTGAAGGTACACGAATACATGATGGATGAATGGGCCAATTTACCTTCCTCGACGTTACTGGCAGCGTGCAGCGCACAGTATTGCTTTTGCCTGGAAAAACGGACATCCTCTTTTTATTAACTTATCCGATAAAACAAGTTGTTTTAAAAGGAAGAGTAAAATACCCGTGTGCCAATTGTACATACTTACACCAAACACGAGTAAAAATTTTTTTATTTTTTTTCCTACTTGTCTAAATTAATTGATCACAAAAAAAATACGCATTATTTTACCCTTTCCTTTATTATGCGTGAAAAAATACAAAAGAGTACTAACTAGTACAGACGCAAAGAAATATGCATTTTTTGTGTTTTTAGATTTTGATTTTTCATGGTTGTATATTTGCTTAGTTGGATTCAATGTTTATTGTACATCATATTTAGACCCCAACCAATCACTATAAAAAAACACACATCCAAATCTCGCGGTATCTAGGAGTTATTCACTTCTAAAGTTTTTTCTGATAATTATGATTTTAGGGTCAAAATAATATTTTTTATTTGTAGGTTTAAATTTTATGTTGGATCTTAACTTATCATAGAACAATACTTTCTTATCTACGTATACATTTACACCCACTCTCATATATTTTACAAATAATATTCTTATATCTTTTTATTATCTTTACATCAAACATACAACTAAAGTTAATTATTTATACTAATATTTTTTCATGTTTTATTGCATGTCAAGCCAATTTCGGAGATGAAGTAGGGTGAAGCACACCTTACTTACACGAACCATTTCGAGCTACTTTCGACCACCTAAATCTATTAGACCTACGAAGTTCGTTAAAGCAAAACTCTCAACAATTGCAACCAAATAATTCATTGACTTTGAAAAATTGCCAAGTTGCATAATCAGTAGCAAGGAACCTAATAAACTATCTTTTACCTCCATAGAACTTGGCCCCTAATTTACATTTATGTTTTTGGTGGGACCTAAGAGTTCATTTTGCACTTATGCACACAGCCTGAACCACGTGGTCGATAAACTTGAAATTTTAAAAATAAAACATCAAATATTTACAGACTTCACTTGCTGAAGTACCTACTTTAATTATCATTTTCCGTATGTAAAAATTCAGTACCTACTATTGTCATTCATTTTTTTTCAATAAAAAAAACATTTTTAAAAAATACGACATGTACCAACCCTAGTGTCTAAATTTCAGAATCCTGTAAATTCTAGATAACGTAAGATTTGGATATGATATTTTAAATCAGTACTTCTTAGTGCCAAAGCAACAGCTTGTCTCGATATTGAATCCAAATGCCATGAAATAAGCCCATAAAAAAATAAAATCGAAAATATGTTAAATTCGATGTTACTCACTACCGGTTAACGATAAAAATTGAGCGTTTGCTTGATAATTTACTTAATATAAAGCGTCAGGTAATTGCAATCAAAGAAATAACAAAATCGGATTGGATCTAAAGTTATTGCGATATCTATGGTTTTAATGGAAACCATAGAAAAAAATTGAAAAAATTTATATCTCCAGATTGGGACAAAATTATCACACGGGTATCTTACTCTTACTTTTTAACCGACTTCAAAAAGGAGGAGGTTCTCAATTCGTCGGAACCTTTTTTTTTTTATTTATTTTTTTTTTATGTAGGTATGTTCCCCGATTACTCGAAGATGGCTGGACCGATTTGATTTTTTTTTGTTTTATTCGAGATCACAGTTGGTCCCATATAAAATTGATTAACTTTGCTTTGGTAGTTTTTGAGTTAGCTTCAATAATACGTATTTTTTCCACACTTTTATATGGATGATGTTCTAGTTTGTTTTGCAGGTAGTGGTATTAGAATTTGTGTGGGGTAGGTACTCGTGGGAGTAGGAGCTCGTGGCTCAGTAATAATAGCCGCACGGGTCGATCCATCAGGTTAAGCTACGCTTGCTGGGGTCGGTCCGTGGATGGGTGACCATCTTTACATACCGAGACTCCTCCGTGCCTCGGAAAGCACGTTAAGCCGTTGGTCCCGGCTGTCATTCGTGGATCTTTGACAGTCGTTACGGGTCGTTAGAAGCCCGAAAGTCTGACAACCAGTCTTACCAAGGGGTATCGTATTACCCAGTTAATGGGTTGTGGAGGTCAGATAGGCAGTCGCTCCATGTAAAATACTGGTATTCAGCTGCATCCGGTTAGACTGGAAGCCGACCTCAACATAGTTGGGAAAAGGCTAGGCAGATTGAGGTACACAACTAAAAAGTGAAAAATAAAAACATTTTTACAAAAAAATACAACCGACTTCCAAAAACAACACTACAAAGTGAAAAATAACTTTAATTTCGAAAGTCGGTGGCAAAAAACGAAAATACATTTAACTAGACACCGACTTCCGAAATTAAAGTTATTTTTCACTTCGTAGTGTTGTTTTTGGAAGTCAGTTGTATTTTTTTTAAAATAACCTGTTCTATCGGATAAGCTAATAAAAAGGGGATGTCCGTTTTTCGAGGCAAAAACAATACTATGCAGCGGTCTGCGACACACATCCAATCGTTTTTTCTAAAATTTTCCTGTCACATCTCCCTATTTGATTAAGTAGTACCTAATTATTATACATTTGCATGGAGTGGAGTTCAAATTCGTGACTGACTAACTAACTCATGATTGCTGTTCTTTGGCATTATTCCACTTAGGCAATTAACATCATTGCACCTCAGTGGCACAGCCCTACTGGGAAAAGGTCACAAAAAAAGATCTCTATCTGTTCTGTGGAAAAAGTGAACTCATAGTTCATGCGAGTGTAATTTACACCACCAAAATCAGTGGGTGGTAAAATTTTCAACATTCCACTTTGTGCCACACGGGTGGGCCGGGTGGGGCAAAGTGAATAAAGGCTTCTACAAACAGGCGCGACATGCGATATAATTGCGACCCGTCCACGGACCAACCGCGGCTAGCGTAGCTTAACCTGATCGATCGACCCGTGCGGCTGTTATTAGTACTTATGTTAACAAATCTACAAAATAGACAAACTTATTAGTGATAAATAATATTTTATTTTATTTAAATATTCAATTAACAATATTAAATTATGTTATACAAATCCTTCTTTTTACACACAACCTAACAGCTCGTAGCCAACTCTCTGAATGCCCCAGTCCAGAGCCCGTCAGAGCCGTGCACCCCTTCCTCAATTCCAGTTGGCACGTGGTCGAATCTGATTGGCTGAGAGCCTAATTCTTATCCTGGTCACTAGATGGCGTCTCAATAGGTTACTGGATCCTGAGTTAGCTCATAGATGGCGTTAGATTGAAGATTGCCAACACGGCCATTCTGCTTAGCGCATGCCCCCAGGCGCTCCTCAACAATCCAGTCCAGTCTGAAAAATACAAAATTATATAATTATTAATTATTCAAATTAACCACCCACATCCGTTCGGCCTATCATGAAAACACATGTAGTTCAGGTACAAACATGCCTTTAGACTTAGACAGTTTTGTAACATGATCACTTCCATAATTACCATTAATTGCAAACATGTACCTTTAGACTTAGGCAACACTTTGCTGTCACATTGGTTTAGGCAAAATACCTTTAGGCTTAGGTAAATCCTGTACCAATTTCCTCTTAATAGCAACTATGGATGTGGACTAACTGAATTACACAAAAATAAGCAAATTAATTAAATACTTGTTACTGGATTGCCAACACTGGCTTGAAAGTATTACTCGTACCTCAATCCCAATTATTTATCTGAATCCAGTGTTTCATGTTTTCTGCTGAAGTAGTGCCAGTGTAACGTTTGCTGGTTCGTTCACTCCCTCTCATATCAGCAATTAAGTACCTGTCTCGGCCCAAAATTTTAGTTATCCGAAATGGTCCTTTAAAAACTGGTAACAATTTCTTACTTCGACCATCATTGGTCTGGCTTAACATTTTAACGACAACCAGATCACCTTCTTGGTATACTGGGGCCTTGACACGAGTGCTGTCAAATCTTTTTTTCTGTGACTCCGCATTTAACTTTAAGTTTTCGTCAACCCACCTTCGTAATGCAGTGACGTCAGAACCACTATCAGACTCTGGCGCTAACTTATCGCTATCAGAACGAAGTCTATATCCAAATAGAATTTCACTAGGTACCGTCTTTATTGTGCTATGATATGTGGTATTGATACCCTGCTGCAGAAGCCTAACACAATCGTCCCATCTATCATCCGTAACATTCGCTCCCATAGTCCGCATAGCATCTAAAATTGTTCTGTTAAACCGCTCGGCTTGGCCGTTTGAACGTGGCATTCCAGATGCAATCGTATGCAAGTGAATGTTTTTGTCAACACAATATTGTTTAAAGGCGGTAGACGTGAAAGCAGAGCCCGCATCGGTAATTAATCTACGAGGATTACCAAAAATTTTTGATATACTATCTAGTTCTTTAATAACATAACTACTTTCGGTAGTTTTCACAGCCGATATAAAAATGAACTTCGTAAATGAGTCTACCATCACCAGTAAATATTTATTACCTTTAATGGTTTCTACAAACGGGCCTAGGTGGTCGAGATGAAGCGTGTGGAACGGTTGAGCATACTTTGGAATGGAATGTAATTCTCCCTCTTTGGGACCTCCCTTATTTTTGTAATAAATGCAATTAAGACAATTTTTAATATACTTTTTAATAGTACGGCGCATTTTCGGAAACCAATACAAGTGTGAGATTCGCTCAAAGGTCTTGTCTACCGAGAAATGTCCAACGTCGTCGTGATTACAGCGAATTATTTGCCAAATACATTCTTTCGGAACAACCCATCGACGACCGTGGGCAGTTCGTCTGTAAACTTTATTTCCTAACAATTCGTATTTATTAAAAACGTCTTTATTGCCGTCCATGTCACCGGTTTCCAAAATTTTCCTCAACGTAACCAAATTAGGATCCTGTAACTGTGTAGACAAAAGCCAGTCTGCTTCAGTTATAGATAACACTATCTCCGGCTCTGATTTTTCCCCGGATTGCGCAGGGTTGCGGCTCAATGCGTCCACATGTTGCATGCGGGTACCCTCGCGATGTACTATGTCAAAAGTATACTCTTGTGTGGACAGAACCCAACGCGCAATCCTAGGAACAATCTCTTTCTTGGTTAAAGCAAACCTTACAGAATTACAGTCCGTTACAATTTTGAATTTTGTTCCTAATAAATATAATCTAAATTTTTCTAAAGATGCCACAATTGCCAATAGTTCTAGTTCAAACGAGTGGTACTTTTTTTTCATCCACAGTCGTTTGGCGGCTGTAATAATGTATTGGTTTCTCACCCTCTTCCGTAACCTGCATTAAAATGCCTGCAATGCCCTCCCTACTAGCGTCAGTGTATAACACACATTCCTTGTTAGGATCAAAAATAGTAAGCACGCTGTCCGAGGTTAATGAATTCTTAAGGGTTTGAAATGCTTGTTCGTGGCTATCGTCCCAATTCCAAGTACTATCTTTTCTAGTTAATTTTGTGAGAGGACTGGATAACATTGCACAACCTCTAATAAATTTACGGAAATAGCTAATTAAACCGTTAAATTGACGAAGTTGGTGGATATTCTTAGGCGTAGGAAACTCTTTCACAGCTTTAACCTTAGATTCACTAGGCATAATGCAATTTGATTTAATTTTATAGCCAAGAAACTCAATTTCGGTTTTTAGAAAATGACATTTTTTTTAAGTTCAAAGTAAGACCGTTCTCGCGAAAAATAGTTAATACTTTCTCTAATAATTCTAAATTTTCCTCGGCAGTTTCACTAATTATTAAAATGTCATCTAAATAAATGATTACTTTGCCAAATCTTAAATTGCCAATAACTTTATTCATCATTTGCTGGAAAAATGACGGCGCATTGGCCAATCCAAAGGGAAGACGCAAATATTCGTAATGGCCATCTTCGGTGATGAACGCAGTTTTTTGAATTGAATCATCTTTCATTTTCATTTGATAGTAACCACTTTTCAGGTCTAAACTTGAGAAAAATTTACAACCCTGCAACCTATCTATAAGTTCCTCAATGCGTGGCATTGGGTATTTGTCTTTAATCGTGATTCTATTTAATGCCCGATAGTCTATACACAAGCGTTTCTCTCCATTTTTTTTACTAACTAGCAATGCGGGGCTGGCGTAGGGTGAATTACTCTCACGAATTATTCCATGCTCGAGGAGTTCGCTAACCATCTCCCGAATAATCTTCCTATCTGCAACAGATGCCCTATACGGTCTAAATTGAATAGGTCTCACATCATTCAAATTTATTTCCATTTCATGATTATTAACTTTTCCTAATTCTTTAATTGAGGTTGCATAACATCCTTTATACTTCTTAAACAAAGCAAGCAATTCTCCACGATGAGAATCGGTGTCAATTTGAAGCTCTTCCGACACAACTTCACAAAATTGAACACATTCTGACGCATATTCAAAGTTTAACGTTTGCCCTATACGATAATACATTATTTCGGGTCTTTCCGTAATATTACGACCAACGAGTATTTCGCAGTCTGACAGCTCCGGCAGCACATAAAACTCAGTATTCTGGACCAACACAGAATCGATTTGAATATTAATTCTAACTGACGTTTTAGCTATTTCATAGCTGTTTTTTGTAAACCCTCGCAACGGTACAGGTGTCGGTAAAAAAGTCACTATAAGGTTATATTTATTTACTAAAGACAATGAGATTATTGAGCAACTACTACCCATATCAATAAACGCTTCATGTTCAAATTCGTTGACCTTCACTTTTTTATAAAATTTATCTTTTGAATTAGTTGAACAAATAAATTTCGTTTCCTGAACTGGAGGGGTCTCTGGGACTGATTTCTTTTTAATGAAACAATTTGATTCTGTATGCCCTCTCTTCCCACAAAATTCACACTTTATAATGCAATTAATTCTTTTATGACTACCCCCACAGTTAAAACATTGAAGAGGCTTACGGTTCTGTGCTGGTACAGTATAACTCTGTGTTCCTGACGGTATAGTTGATTGTGACGTAGGAACTGTCAAAGATTGCGGTTGTATTACGGATTGTTGTTGACTTTGGTTCACCGATTTCGATTCCTTACTATTATAGCTTTCTCGATTATTTATATTCGATAAGGTCGGTTGTTTTACAGGTTTTGATTTATAAACGCGACTATGTAAAAACCCTGCCAAACTATCGCATGACTGAAAGTTACTGGCTTCTACGGACGCGGTAATGTTACTATCAGCAATGTTACCTAATATTATTGACATTATATCGGATTGTGAAAAATTAAGGCGCAAATTGTCAATCTTTGCTTTTTGTTGGAAAAAGAATTCGTACAGTGACTGATTTTCTACCGGTTTTTTATCCACAATTTCTTTTAATAGGTCAAACATATTTCTTTTTACTTGAAATGTAGTACTCAACTTTTGTTTCCAGTCTTTCCAAGACCATTTAGTCCAGGAAACATCTGATAACAAAATAGAATCGTACCACATCTTTGCTGAGCCTTTAAGCTTATTCAGAGCCTGATAACGGACCGTACTGTCTTTCCATGCGAAAGTTGACGCATAAGATTCTAGCACTTTAATCCACGATAAAACATTGTCGGTAAGCGGGTCAAATTCAGGGATCATATTATGTAAGTTAGTTGCACTTGTACTCACAGTTTCTCCTTTGACCTTGCGCGTTACCTTGGACCTTTTTCGAGGCGCAGGACTTGTACTTGAACTACTCGAAGAGGAGCTCGAGCTCGAGCTCGAGCTTGAACTCGAGCTGGTGGAGGGAGCCCGAACACGCTTTCGCTTCGATCTAGACCTCCGTTCTGTCCTTGGAGGAGTATCACCTTTTTTCTGCCTTGCTTCCTTAGATCTTTTTCTCGGTTGAGGTATGGACGTTCTAGATCTACTCAAACGCTTGGACCGAGAACGGTTTCGCCTCTTTTTCGGTCGAGAACTTCTTTCCTTCATAGTCGTGAGCGTCGGATCGATATCACTTCTGATGTTAACAAATCTACAAAATAGACAAGCTTATTAGTGATATAATATTTTATTTTATTTAAATATTCAATTAACAATATTAAATTATGTTATACAAATCCTTCTTTTTACACACAACCTAACAGCTCGTAGCCAACTCTCTGAATGCCCCAGTCCAGAGCCCGTCAGAGCCGTGCACCCCTTCCTCAATTCCAGTTGGCACGTGGTCGAATCTGATTGGCTGAGAGCCTAATTCTTATCCTGGTCACTAGATGGCGTCTCAATAGGTTACTGGATCCTGAGTTAGCTCATAGATGGCGTTAGATTGAAGATTGCCAACACTTATAAAAAACTTCGATAGAATTTATCATTAACATTATCAATAAACTAGAGGTAGTTTATTGATTTTATTTATTTATTTATTTATTTATTTATTTGCAATAAGTATTGGTCCAGTGTTGGTCTTAAAGTCAGTGGTTGAGTTCCTAATACAAAGTCAGATATTTGACATGCAAAACATTACAATTTTGGTGTTTAATGCTAAAAAAAAAAAAACAGCTATTGTCACATTAAATTAAAACAAATTATTTAACATTATTTATAAATTCATATAAATGAATTTATAAATAATGTTAAATAATTTGTTTTAATTTTACTCTATAAAGAGTAAAATCGTTTTTCCAGTAGCCATAATTTCAACTGTTTAAAAAATAAATTATTAGGTATGTCTTTAAATTTCTTTGGTAGTTTGTTATAAATAAGTCCACACATATGGTAACAGTTCTTTTTATACATAGAAGTCCTTGGTGCCCTAGGCAGAACTATTCTATCTGGATCTCTTACTTTTCGAGGGCAACGATCTTGAGCCTTTTCAAATAGGTCAAAGTGCTGTCGAACAAATTTAGCACATTCTAAAATATACATACTGATAATGTTAATGAGTTGGTACTTATTAACATTATCAATAAATATTCGCAAGTACTTAGTTACCTACATTTTATTTCAATTATACTTCGTTGCTTCGTCCTTCGAGATTAGATAACATTGTAGTAATACGTCTAAGATATCGCCTTTCACCCACTAAGTTTGAGTTTTTTTTTTTTTTTTTGTGGGTACTTCGTCTTCCTTCTCGTTATTCCTGTGGTGTCATTCATTCGCGTTTTAGTGCGTCGCCGATCACCACTTACTTTCTACTTTTCGTTAAAAAATGGAAAATAAGATGCCGACACGTAGTCACAAAAACGACAACAGTGATTATTTGAGAAGAAATATTCGAAAGCTTGAAAAGAAAATCAATAAACGTGCCAAACGGTCGCGAGTTCGAATTTGTTCTGAAAGCAGTAGCTCATCGGCGAGTATAATTCTATTGCCTGAGCTATCGGATCATGAAGGTAAGCTGAAGTGTTTTCTTACCAAAGTTCTATGAAAGATATTGTGAATAGTTTTTAGGGCTATATCCGTATCATAATTTGACATGATGTCATATTCCAAATAGTGTTGTGTACCTACATCTTATGGGGATGTTACCTTCACATATTTTGGATTCCCAATTCATTGGGTAAACTATATATACCTTTACCTACCTACATAATTAGTGATTGTGTACATTTGAAAGGAATGTTACCTTCACATTAGTGACCTACTTAAATCTTTTGTAGGTACGTAGGTATAGATTAAAAATATTTAATAGTGTCGTGGATAGTTTATAAGGACTAATGTTGTGTACATCTTATGGGGATGTTACCTTCACATAATTGTGGATTCCCAATTTATTGGGTAAATTATATACCTACCTACATTTAATAGTGATTGTGTACATTTGAAAGGAATGTTACCTTCACATTAGTGACCTACATTATGTCTTATGTAGGTACGTAGGTATAAATATATTTAATAGTATTGTGGATAGTTTTTAAGGACTATCGCCGCTCTAAAACTTATTAGGTATCTACCTACACATGGGTACAGTGATCACATTCACATAAGTACCAAAATTTGATTTGCATTATCTTGATTTTATATTTCTGAATGGATGATGAACTGGGTGTATCGCCACGCTATTTTCTCCAACACCTACCTACATCTGGTATTTATTATATACTAGATGAAATGGAAGTTCAGCCCGAAATCGAGCCAGTTCTGATTTTGGATGCGGAAGAGCCCCAACCGGGTACTTTCACCTCAAGTACACATGCCCCTGCTACAGAGGCGGTACAGACAGTGCAATCGGAACTGCCCGTTGAAGCAGCGCTCGATCCCCCTGAACTGCATCAAGAGATTCTGAATCTCTTGAAGGCAGTATTTGCAGTATATATGCCTTTCAAGCTTTTTTAGTTTAGTACCTAAGTCCTTAACATATTTAATTATCTTCTTTTTCAAGCAAATTTTACTGCACAATACTCTTTACGTATAATCGTAGGTATAAAACAGAAAATAGACTGATAGTTTGGAATTTTTTTCTATCTAAAAATTTTCAAGTGCTTAATCAAGTTTCGGTTTTAGTACCTACAACAGTAGATAATATAGTCAAATAACGCATATAGAAATTCCAACACATTTGGTTTTATAGGAATTTTAAAAACACAAAATGTTCGATGTTTCTCCTTAATACATACGACCATAGGTTCAGGTACGCACGGCCACAGATCAAGCTATACGTTTCCAGTATAAGCTGATCTCGCATTGTATAGGATTTCCTTACAATGAGAGGTCAGTATAAACTGGAAATGTACCTATAGCTTGATGTGTAGCCGAGTGTATCAATCAAAATAATTTTGGTACAGCCCACTATTGTTCTGTAACATATGCTGAACGGAAAAAAGTAGTTTAAAATTGTCAACACACGCCAAAACGTGGTGATTAATGCGTTTCGTCTCTGTATGACAAGAGGCCTTTGTCCTGCAGTCGGCCAATAAATCAGGCTGGTGAGCACATACCTAGATATTACAGATGGTGTATTGTTTTTAGAATAGGCGTGATTTTCATGAATTAATGACGCAGGAGCGTAGAAAATCATCATGTTATTAAACTTTTCTGATTTTAATCGAATTTTTGATTTTGACGTCCTAAAAAAAATAAACGTTCCTACACCTACTGATAAGTTGGTGCCATTTGTGGAATATAATTATAAATAAAAAATTATTCCACTAATGGCACCTGAGAATTTTTTTTTAATAAATGGTATGGGCATGTGATGCGGAGGAGTGAGGAAAATGTCGTGAGGAAAGTTTTGAGTATGAATGTCGACGGTTATAATTATAAGAGTAGGGGAAGACCAAAGAAACGATGGATGGACTGTGTGAAAGCTGACATGGCTAGAAAGGGAGTGAATACCGAGATGACGAATAATAGAGAAGTATGGAAAAAAAGGACATGTTGCGCCGACCCCAAATAGATTGGGATAAGCGCAGGAGAATGATGAATTCTTTGTAGGGTTAGGTATAGGATTGGTCTGAATGATCGAATGTCATGCTCTGAATAAAAGTCTTATTTGGAATTGGACTACGACAATCCTTTTATTCAAGGGGGGCGTAGCTCATGTAGAGGTTTCATGCTTAGTTTAAACCTTGGCAGTGAGATGCTGACTGACATTCTATTATTCAAACATCGAATTACTTCTAAAAGAAAAACGAAGCTCGTTTTTCTTGTAGGGTGACAGACAGATTCTAATAGGGCTTCGCCTAGGAAGTGTTAATTTTTAAGTCTGAAAGTGATTCTTTTAATATAGCGGGCTTCAACCCCATTCCACCCGTGTACCTCTTTTCATTTAAAGTAGTAGTTGTCACGCCCCTGTAAAGCCGAAGCTTTAAAGTATGTAGGTATGTAGGTACTATGGACAAAACTTAAGAAAATATTCATGTGAGAGCGCAGCTAGTGACAAACGAACATTGTGCGATCGAGTCGTGAGCCGTGCATGTGTTTATCGCCTTTGAGGTGATCATGCGGAACTTTGGCCCATAGTACTTATTACCAATTTACACTCCTGTGGATTTTTATTTGGCCAGCAACCCTGTATAGCTGTACAGGGTAGCCATCAGGTGAGGTTACGCATATATTTTATGGGACTTCAGGGTGAAAAATTAAACTAAGTATACTTACACTTCGTTCGCACGGACGTCAAAATATCGCGGCGATTTTTTTCGCGCATTGGATTTTCAACACTCTGCTTAGCGCCGAGAGTTGAAAATCCAACAGTGTGTTTTTTCGTCGCGCTAGAATGCATTCTGTTGTTGTCAGGTTGGATTCTCAATGCTCGGCTCAACAACTAGAGTTGAAAATCTAGTGCGCGATAAAATCCCGCCGCGATATTTTCACGTCCGTGCGTAGGTACGTCGGCTTATGGCATAGTAACAGAGTCCACATCCCACATGTCGACAACCTCGTGTGCAAGATACTTGATACTTTTCTCAGCTTTCACGAGATTCTCGTCATGAAGGACAGCGATATCAACAATCATTGCACGGCGATCTCGTCGAACTCTCACCACAATATCAGGCTTATTGGCTACTTATTATTACTCATTAATACAAAAATAATCAAAGTTACTTTATGTACATGCGAATTATTAAATTATTAGGTAAGTTAGTACAGGGAAATAGGAAACTGGTGCCGATACTCTTGTGAACGCACTAAACTAAAATTAGAGAATCGCTATCTTTTACTAACAGGCAGCGCGAGAAAAGGACGGCTATAGCTATGAACTAAGTTGGAGATGTCAAACTAGTTCACGTCTTGCACTTCACCGTGTTTTTTAGTCGACATGTTTTTACGTGTCGTGTAAATGTCTATGGAAAAATTAGTTCTAACTAATTTGACAGCTCTAATTTACTTCCGTCCCTTTCTTAGAGAGAAAAAGTTAGCAATAGCCTAAATTAAGTTTAGTTTGTGCACAACAGAATCGGCACCACTGTTTACTTATTTTTATGTGAATGATTCACTCCTCACATAGGTAGCAGTTTAAAATCATCCTGTTTTGATAATTCGTTTTGTTATTCAGAATGTAAGTACATAAGTACTTAATAAGATAACTTGCCTCGTTGGTCCGGTGGTCGCAAGCGCTACTGCTGAGCATGGTCCTGCCTGTCTGTCTTTCAGTTTGTTCCGGCTAAACTCCGAAACGGCTCGACTGATTTTGACGGGACTTTCACGGGCAGATAGCTGATGTTCTTTAGGTGAAATGCGTCCCAAAGAAGGTGTTTTGGCGTATTTCGACTTCACGCAAAATCAATTTTTGTCCTCAAAAACTACAAACTGGCCTTATTTTTTTCATAATTAAAAATATTGAATATTTTCTTTAGTAAATTATGGGAGCCAAAACACGATTGACACAATTTGGCTCGATACAAAAAAATCGCAGTTTCTTAAAAATTTGCGTTTTTATTTAGGTCCATTATGAGAAAAAACTGTTTTATTCGATTGTAATTAGAGCAATTTCAATAAAATTTCGTCTACACGTTCACTATTAAATATATTAGGCGATTATGGATTTATTTTAATGTAACAGAGCAAATAGAATTTGAAATATAAATATTTACAAAAGCGTACAATAATATTACGCGCGGGTCCTC
Source organism: Cosmia pyralina (assembly GCA_946251885.1). Lineage (NCBI taxonomy): Eukaryota > Metazoa > Arthropoda > Insecta > Lepidoptera > Noctuidae > Cosmia > Cosmia pyralina. The sequence continues at coordinate 9,932,383 of OX276362.1, read as the reverse complement.
ACCTGCTTCACCCCCTCGAAACCTACGTGACCACGATAGCATTTCGCCTTAAAACTCATGAAATCGTGAACATTAGTTCACGATTTCATGCGAGTGCGGGAGATACAACGCGGCGGGTCGGGGTAATACGAGGGAATTTTATATTTTGTGTATCTTGACTTACACGCGAATGAAGTCGTGGGGTACAGCATGGGTACAGCTATCTGCCAGCGACTTGCGATATGCGAGCGGCGATGCGATAGCTACTCCGTAGTATTGCTATAAGACGTGTGCCCCGATAGGACTTCCCATCGGCAAAAATGTCGAATTTCCATACAAACTTTCATCCCCATTCTTACCGCTTTAGAGGATGATTTTCTTCAATCCTACCATAAAAGTGCTCATTTTCGTTATAATAAAATCTTGTGAAAAATTTCATGGTTCTAGACTCAGCAGTTTAGGGCAAATTACATGCTCTAAGGTTTAGGCTGTGCGTTATCTGCCGTTACAATTTATTTTGTCACAGAGAAGTGACAGCGTGTCGTTTGTGAGTGCACCTGTCGGTCAGGTGCACTCACAAACGACACGCTGTGAAAAACGGTGTCCTAAAAAATCTTACTGCGCAGCTTTCTGCGCGAAGTTCGGACTAGGGATGTGAAAAAATAATCAATCATGGAAAAAACCGATGTTTAATCAATTAAAATAATTATATTTTTTTTTAAATCATTACATTTATACATAATATATTAAAAAAATCGATTAATAAAAGATTGATTTCTTTTTCACTGCTATTTTTACATACAGTATCCTGACTTAATTAAACATAGAGTACGGCCGATTTATCTTGGCGAGTCCGAACTTCGCGCTGAAGGCGGCGCAGTAACATTTTTTAGGAACCAAATGGTGACATGAGGCGAGTGTGAGTGAGAAAATGCGCGAAACTTCTTAGTGCCTATGTTCGGAGCTGCCAAGATAGATCGGCCGTAGTGTACCTACACGTACATGGTCCATGGACGTAGCTGCCGCCCTATCAGCCGTTTAAATTATACGGGGCCAAAATGTTATCTACATCCTCAAATTCTTATTGATAAAAAGCCCGGATAATTCCGGTATTAGTTAATCATTAATACGAATACCTAATTAAATAGGTATGAAAAATAACGTAATTTCTTTATGGCTTAAAAATGCTTCAAGTTACAGGCGTAGTCTAATTCTTAAGCTCATAAAATCATACAGAAAATGTAACCTATCCAAGTCTTCTTCAATTTTCGAGCTTTTTTTGATACGGGGACTGTTGGACAGGCTACACCACTGACGGGGACTGAAGTCCAGACAAAGGAAAAAAAAAATTACATCGGCATCGTCATAAATACCTATACCAGGGCTTCCCAAACTTATTTTAACTGTGACGCCCTTGGGAAGTTGCCATATTTTTGCGACGCTCTGGCGTTCTTGCCATACATTTACCTATTAGTTGTAGTTCTAGCGATTCTAGCCTAGTAAAAATCTGTCAGAAAAACTCCAAATAGCATCTAATTTTTTTACTAGAAGGTAAAGAACAAAACATAAAAACAAAAATGAAAGCAAACACACCCTTTTTTTAACTCTTTTTATTTGGCGTTAATGAGAAGGATGTGTTTGCTTTTCTGAGCATAGTTTCTCAAAACGACGCTCAAGTTTCGAAATTGCCACTCTCGTCTCTGTCTCTAAATTTACGAGTATTTTCGATCTGGACCTACTTTTTCTTAATTACTGAAACTGCAGAGAAACCTGTCTCGCACAAGTATACGCATGGCGCTCACTCGACTCGGTCGCAGCGACACAGACAGCCAACCTATTTAGATTGCCTCACGACGCCCTGGGATAATACCGCGGCACCCCAGGGCGTCGCCACGTACAGTTGGGGAAGCCCTGACCTATACAATAGAGGGCAACGTCTGGAACGGCCTATTACAAATGAGGAAAGAGCTTCGAGTTGATCTGCTCGAAGCTCGAACAGACGGCACCAAATAGTAGGTACTATGGGCCAAAGTTCCGCATGATCACCTCAAAGGCGATAATCGCATGCACGGCTCACGACTCGATCGCACAATGTTCGTTTGTCACTAGCTGTGCTCTCACAGGAATATTTTCTTAAGTGAGCATGCTTAAGTTTTGTCCATAGTACATACTAATTCCATGGATACGGCACCTACCTACTATTACATAATAATGTTCGTTGAATTCCACGCTAATCTGATGCTTCCGCATGATAAAATAATACAGGATGATTCATTGTGATTTGGTCACCAGTGGATAGCCAAAATCTGACAATAAGAACCAGCAAACTAGTCGCTCTAGCCTCATGAATCCAGAACTATTCTCATTTTTAGGCTAGTAAGCTAGTGTAATAGTATGGGGTTCTATTGTTGAGCTAGTAACGCCCCCACCACCGATTTTACTATCCTGGCTAGTGGTTTGTGCACCTAAGTAGTTGTTTACTATCCTATCGTGTGGCCGGAAGATAGTGCCAATCGGAATATTTTACTGCACAGACTGAGTCATCGCAATGCTATTGACTTAAAATTTAGTATCGCCTTGTAAACAGCACTAGGGTGGTGCCAACTGCCAAGCCAGGATATTACTTGCTTGCTATTCTAGCTTAAAAAAATCTGGTCAAAAGCGAGTCGTACTCGCGCACCGAGGCAGGGTTCCGTTCCGATCTCTGAAAAAGTGTGCAATTTAGGTACATAAATTTCTATCACACAGAAAGATTTTTCTCTATGTCTATCAACATCTCAAACTTCGGAGATAAGGGGAGGGGGGGGGGGGGGAGAGCGGTATTTTTTTTCATCAAAAGTCGAAAATTATGCGGCCTAAAAAAGGAAAAAAAATGTTAGAGAATGTGCAAACAGCGTTCATATGTTACCCCGCATGCCCTAGTAACCCCACTTCGATTTTTTAAGACTTTCAGTCACAGTTGCAATTTTTTTTTATTTCTTTCTTATTTGCAAAATAATTGAGCAAACGTCATCTAAAACTGTTCCAAATTTCAAGTTGATAGCATTAGTAGTTCTTGAGATAACCAGCTGTGACAGACAGACTGAGTCGCAAGGGTCCCTTTTTACCATTTTGGTACGGAACCCTAACTAGCCTCGTGTAACTCCGATACAATACATACTTACTTATGGCTCATTCAGGGTTTTTCAGGTTGAGGGTGAATGGTGCTGAATTGCTGATCCATGCGTTATGTTCGTGAACTAGCGCCGTCAGCAGGGACTGTTCATCTCTTAGATGCCACGGCTTATTTTTATCCGACTTCAAAAAGGAGGAGGTTCTCAATTCGTCGGAACCTTTTTTTTTTTTTAATTTTTTTTTTATGTATGTTCCCCGATTACTCGAAGATGGCTGGACCGATTTGGATTTTTTAATTTAGTTAATTTTTTCTTGATTTTAGTTTTTATTACTTATTTTTATTACGACGAACGTTTTTAACGTGCACGAACGTGCGAACGTGCGAACGTGCGTGTGTGTGCATTGTTCTCACCATGTATATTTTCAACATGAATGATGTAGAAACTACGGGCACTTTTATTGGTTACATCCACAGAAATCTAATTTAGATTTCTGTAGATGTAACCAATGAAAGTGCCCGTAGTTTCTTGCCCGTTCTTCTACTACGCTTTGGAATGGGCAACTAGCTTCATCTGTCTGACTGACCGACCCATTGACAATTCAAAAGTGCCTGTAAATGGTTTATTTGAAATACTTTTAAGCTTTGAGTTTTGAGTTTTCCGTTCAGACCCGTCTCAATTAATCACTCTGTATCTGGTAAGCTGCCCTAATAGACTATGATAAATAGTTTTATCACGCCATTGTTATTTAGTACCTACCTAGCTACAACATCTATTATAATTTAGGTACAGTACCACCGATTTATCTTGGCATGTCCGTACTTCGCGCAGTAGGCTCAAGCACACAAACTCGCAGTACAATTTTTTAGGAAACAAGAAAAAAAAAATTGTTCTAGACTTAAACCTATATTACCTACATTTTAACGGTGACATGAGGCGAGAGTGAGTGAGATAACATGCGCGAAAGTTCATGGTGCCTATGTCCAAGAGTTGCCAATATATTTCGGCTGTACCTAAGTACTACATGTTTGCTTAGTGACGCAAACTGCGATAAATAATAAAAGTAGGTATAGTTAGGTTTAGATAATTTGAGGAAGATAGTCAGCTGTTTGTGCCTATACGAGTAAGTACATATTTTTGTCAACGTTCGGTTTTCCTTATTCTCTAATGGCCGATTCCTATAATTAACCGACTTCAAAAAGGAGGAGGTTCTCAATTCGTCTTTTTTTGTAATTTTCTTTTTATGTATGTTCCCCGATTACTCGAAGATGGCTGGACCGATTTGGATTTTTTTTATTTTATTCGAGAGGGTATACATCACAGTTGGTCCCATATAAAATTGATTAACTTTGCTTGGGTAGTTTTTGAGTTAGCTTCAATAATACGTATTTTTTCCACACTTTTATATGGATGATGTTCTAGTTTGTTTTGCAGGTAGTGGTATTAGAATTTGTGTGGGGTAGGTACAAAACTAAAAAGTGAAAAATAAAAACTTTTTTACAAAAAAATACAACCGACTTCCAAAAACAACACTACAAAGTGAAAAATAAATTTAATTTCGGAAGTCGGTGGCAAACAACGAAAATACATTTAACTAGACACCGACTTCCAAAATTAAAGTTATTTTTCACTTTGTAGTGTTGTTTTTGGAAGTCGGTTGTATTTTTTTATAAAAAAGTTTATTTACGGACCGTTATTGGTTAAAATTAAGACTTCTATCTTTACCAATAATGAAGCAAAGACCTCATTTAACTGAACTACTAAATAATACCAGAGGGACTCTAGTTATATGGAGCTGAAGCCCACTGTATTTTAAGCTTCAGAAATAATTATAAAATACTCCTACTAAATTAATTCTATACCGAGCCTTGACCAGATTCTATATCTGTCATCCTGTCAAGAAAACGAGGATTGTTTTTCTTGACAGAAGATATTCCACATTTGAATGATTGAATGTCAGCCAGCATCAAATCAACGAGGCTTGATCAAAGCATCAATGCTTTACAGTAGGTACCTAGATCCTCCCATAAGTGAGTAATCTATTTATATGCCCAGTTTGGCAATAAAAAATCCTACCATTTGGTAAGCAAAACGATTCGTTTTTATTTATAGAAACCGAGCATAAAAATGGTGTCTCCTCCAATGATTTTCTCATCTCTGTCTGCGATTGCTGTACCATTTCTGCCCAATTTTAACTCTTAAAATCATCACTCCCAGATTCAATTTACCTGCTTACTATACGTTTATAATAAAGTTTTAAAAAAGCGGTTCGGTAACAAATAATGCACTTATAAGTCTATAAACATAACACGTTCGATGCAGACCGCTTGTGCGAGCAACTGATTTACCTTGAATGTTTTCCTGGGTTTTTGATTCCGAATGCAGATGTGTGCCTTGCCTTGATTCGCTGCATTCTCGTCGCTTACGTTACGGCTGTACGCACGGCTACAGATCAAGCTCATTTCCAGTATAAGCTGATCTGGCATTGTATAGGATTTCCTCACATTGAGAGGTGAGTGTAAACTGGAAATTTATAGCCTGATGTGTAGCCGTGTGTATATGTTTAATTATACAGAGTGAAATTTTAGTGGTTGTTGTCCTCTTAAAGGGTCACTGTACTCATAATTACGAACGACTTTTACTATAGGACCAAACAAAAACCACAGCTGTTCGGTACATTTACCTATTTACATCAAACTCGTAGCTCTACTTACATGGATATTTCCAAAGCTTTTGACCGCGTGGATCACGACATCCTCCTAAGCAAAATGTATGTATATGGAGTAAGAGGTAATGTTTATGACCTCATTAAATCATACCTCACAAACAGGAAACAGTTCACGGAAATAAAAAAGCTAAATCTTGCAACAACAACTGAAGAAGTCTATGCTTCAGAAACAGGAACTGTTCGACTGGGTATTCCACAAGGCACTATTGTAGGCCCGTTATTCTTCTTCGTCTTTATAAATGTTCCTTCCGTGTTAGACTATGAAACCATACTTTTTGCGGACGACAGCACTGTTTTATTCACAAATAACAATTTTAATAATCTAGAAAACGACATTAATAAATCTTTGACTTCCATAATGAATTGAAAATAATCTTAGGTTAAATATTGATAAGACAACAGTTATGAATTTCCGAATAAGAACCAGTCGTACCCCCCCTTTACATATTAGATATGGACAGAATAACATAGCAGAAACCGAAGTGACAAAGTTTTTAGGATTAAATATTGATATTGTAATACAATTAATTGGAAAATACATATTGATAAATTATGCAAAAACTAAGTCAATACTCATATGCACTCTACAGATTAAGAAAGGTGGTCAACCAGGCAGTGTTATTAACAGCGTATCACGGATATGCAAGTTCCACTCTCAGATATGGCTTAATATTCTGGGGGAACAGCAGTGCTATTCTGTACAAATCTCACCGTGAAAACCTAGGTGAAGTGAGTGGTCATTCTACCTTATGTTAGGGATTGACACTATTAACAGCTCACTCCACGCTCACTTCACCTAAGTTTTCACGGTGAGATTTGTACAGAATAGCACTGCTGCGTAGACAAGGAAAGAACATTCAAGGCTCAATAGCACTGTATTAGGTCCATGTTTAATCGGCAGCAGACCGATTCTTGTCAGCCGTTTTTCACAAACCTTAGAATACTAACATTAATATTTTTGTATATATTTGAATGCGCGATATTCGTAAAGACCAATATTCACTTATTTGAATACCGTAGCCGAATACGCCATCGGGATAAATTATGTACAATCACGAGTAGGACACGTTTTCTGCAGCAAAGTGTATTGTGGGTTGCTCCAACAATATTCAATAAAATTCCAAAACATATTAGAAGCATCTCGGGAATTAAATTATTTCAAAAGAAACTTTATGACCTGTTAGTCGATAAATGTTATTACTGTTTGAAGGACTTTATGTCAGACAAGTTCCTTTAAATTATATTTTGACCGAGACCATGGAGACCAGTTAGTGCAGTGTTATTTTAAGATCTTTAACTGACCTATATTTTGTGTTTATATAAGATAAAAAGGCCTCTGTCTGTTCTGTGGTTTTAAACATGATATTAGAAAGAAGGTCTTAAACATAACTGGCAATGTGGGTGTATAGTCTGTAGGTACACCTCTGCCTAACCCTTCGGAAATAACAGGCGTGATGTTATAGTATAATTTGTATTTCTCTACGAATGTTTGTCGTCTTTTAGAAAACATTATGGGTTTTCTTCGTCTTTTCGAATCGATGTTGCAAAATGCGAACGTCGTGTCATGTCGTGTTTAGGTAGATGTTGATACCCATCACGTTTGCGGAGTTAATTTGACAAGAATTTGTATTACAGACCAACAGATGAATTGAGAACCTGCTCCTTTTATAAGAAAAAAAAAGTAGAAAGTGGAAAGAGTTCAGTTGAAAGTTGAGTTGAAATTCAAAAATTAAAATAAAATTCTTGTTGTGTATTGTTGAAGTGGGTCATGATTGCCATCATCTGCTTTTGCACCTAACTGTACATAGTTTGTGTGAGATCAATCACAGAATATATAAAGAAATTCAGACCTCTTTATCTTTTCTGTGAGATAAATAATAAAACATCGAAATGAAAAATCGAACAAGGCTTTAGTACGCACGGCTACAGATCAATCTATAAATTTCCAGTATAAGCTGATCTCGCATTGTATAGGATTTCCTTACAATGAGAGGTCAGTGTAAACTGGAATTAATAGCTTGATGTGTAGCCGTGTGTACACCGACATTTAATGTGACGTCAAACATGACGAGAAATCCTATATATTCATCCTATCCTAAATCCCGTTTAAAAATCATTATAATATTTTCGTTTCCCTACCTTGACCTATGAACTAAACATGACATTGGCTAAATGCACAAACCGTGCGAAGCCAAAAGAAAAAAAAAAAAAAAAAAAAACATGACGAGAATTTAAGAATGCAGTAGAATGTATGTTAACCTTCGCTTTATCGCATGTAATAGATAAGTTATGTACTATTGCAATTTGACGGAAAGATTTCTGGTTTATGTAGGTACGTATAGTTGGTAAGTTAGGTACTTAGTTCACTTACTCGATAAACCGTTGGTCCCGGCTCTCATTTGTGTAGATCTCTTGTCAGTCTTTACTGGTAGTCAAAAGCGGAAAAGTCCAACCACCAGTGTTACTCAATAACTGGGTTGTGGAGTTCAGATAGGTATAGTAAAATATTGGTATTCAGCTGCATCCGGTTAGACTGGAAGGTGAAAGCCGACCCCAACATAGTTGGAAAAAGGCTAGGCAGATAATGAGGACTTTAGTGTACCTACTTTAAATACCTACTTAATTAGATTAAATTTTTTAGATTGATATTTCCTAGAACCAAGCTAAAGCATGAATCTTAGTCCCAAATAAAAACTCAAAAGATTATTTCAATAAAAATTCTTGTATGAGTATCTTTTCTCATATTAGCTATACAACGTGTAGTTTTGCATCCTCGTCAAATTTAACGGTGTGGTGATAAACCATCAAACCGAACAACTTTCTCCATGGCACCAACATCGTAATCGCGAAAAAGTAATCAGCCGTCCCATACATTTGCGTCGAGTAGGTAGGTATTGAAGTTTTCTATGTGACAGTTGAACATTTTTCCGCGAATACGATATTGGTCCAATGGAGAAAGTTATTCGGTCTGATGTTCTGTACCACACCCTGAAATTTGACGAGGATGCAAAACGACACGTTGTTGTTGTTGTTGATAATACTCTCGACTAAAAAGGTTGCACGTTCAAATACATGACAGTTATGATTTTCACTTGTACCTAGTCTGTAGTATTTCAGTATTTGTAGTATTTCAGTATTTTACATGGAGCGACTGCCCGAGGTTTCCGGCGACTGGGACCGCAATTAACTGGGACCGCGGTCCCAGTCGCCGGATCTGTATAAAATAAATAATTTTCTTCCGGCGACTGGGACCACTTATATGATAACTGAAATAAAAAAAAATGTACAGTCAAACAAAAAATTTTTATATGTAATAATTGAAGAAAAATCCTTTTTGATTTAAAAACATCATTTATTGATATAAGAAAAACAACCACTGACTACAGTTCTGTTATTTAAAACTTTCGTAATTAAAACATACACTTAGATCGTGTTAAAAACAATCAACAAAAAAAAAACACATAAATCGTGCATAACAATCAACAATTTTTAAATAATTAACAATCAGAAAGTAATTGTTTATTACAAAATCTAGTATATAGTATAATCTACATACACTACAATAACAAAAGGGCTACCTGACCTTGAAATCGACAGGCAAAACGGACTCGAGTTAGAGAGGGATAGTATTATACAATGCTATTCCCTTTGTGTGTATTTACCTGCATGTGTAAATTATGTCAAAACAGGCTAGCTTAATCTATTACTAAGCGCATAAGATAAAATCATGTCTAGAACGAGTCAATGATATTCATATAAATAATTTATAATTTTTTTCATTTGACTGTACTAATTTTGGCTTGAATAATAGATTTTTTTAAGTTATCTATGAGTGGTCTCAGTCGCTGGAAGAGAAATGTTTATTTTTTACGGATCCGGCGACTGGGACCGCGGTCCCAGTTAATTGCGGTCCCAGTCGCCGGAAACCTCGACTGCCCAACTGACCTCCAAAACATAACCCAGTTACTAGGTAACACGCTAAGGCTAGTTGTCAGTCAAGACTATTGGGGTGATTGGGGTATAATTTTGATGAATTTTGTTTTTTTAGAGTGAAAAGCGGCAATTCGATAATTGAACGAGAATTGAGTTCTTTGAGTATTATTTTGTTTTGTGCTAAAAACTTTGCATAGAGATTCTATACCTGAAAATCTGTACTCCTTTTGGACAAATCAAAATCAAAATTACTATTAATCAAAATCAACGCATTTATTCAAACTAGGCTGAGAATCAGCAATTTTCGAACGTCAAAATTACAAAAGACAGTCCGCCAAAACGCCCGCCCTTCACCACTTCCTAGAGCTATATATAGCTGGGAAGAAGAAGTGGCGCAACTCCCATCATGACGTATGCGGGTTCGGTATTTGCACACGCCAAACCCCGCTATCTGCATCGGATGCAGACGTTACAAAACCGTTTCCTCCGAATGATAACGGGCGCCCCTTGGTTCGTTCGGAATGCGGACCTCCACCTTGACCTCAGAATCCCTACGATCCATCAATTTTTGAAGCGCGGCTCGAAGCGTTACTTTGATGCCGCCGCGAAGCATCGCAACCCTTTGGTTGTCGAGGCCGCGCGCTATGCCCCCTCTAAAATTAGTAAGACTCGCCGTCCGCGACATATTCTCACCGACCCTGATGACCCCATAACCCTCCTTCAGGAGAGTAGCAAGGCCACCAGTGCGGTTTACAAACATAGACCACCCAGGAATACATTCCGACCTCGCCGCCGAGGTCGCAATCGTAACCGCCCCCCCCCCTATCCCCTACTCGGTGAAGTTGTGCCAGCTGGGGGCACAGCTGAGCCTGTAGCACTTATCCCCCCCGTTATGATCCAGCCTGCCCCGTCTGGCTGTCCTATTATTAGCGACGCTCAGTCGACTAATAATTTACCTTAGTTTTAAGCCTGGCCGGGGGCTTTAAGTTCGCTTAAAGAACCCACAGGAAACGCCCGGTTGAGCAGTCTCGACCCTCAGTGGTCAACTGCGAGATGCCATTTATAAATAACTATAACTATAAGTGGCGCAACAAACTCCCCAGCAGCACAGCGAAAACCTCAGATTATTCTATAATCTGAGTAGAAAACCTTGATTCTATACAAGGTTGATATGAGCGAGAGGCATTAAATTAAACCACATATACTTTGTATCATTTCAAGCCTCTATATTAAAAATCAGATAAATAGAAGCAATAGTTTAGTCACAGGATTATTTTTTAGTTTTTCTTTGTTGAAACACGATGTATCTGCCCTAACAGCTGACTAAGTACCTACCTATGCATAGTTATCTAGGGTCATACACCTTAAAACGACAGAATTTTTGACGCAACGTTGCCGTTTTGTTACGCACGTCAGTGGAAATCTCTACATAGAATGTTTACATTTTAATTCGATTACTAAGCTATTTTATTTGTTCGAAAAAAGTTTTTCTTATTTTTCTCCTAAACTTTTTTTTAATAGTTTCTAGTTAACACTATGCATATATAGTATATGTGGTTTAATTTAATGCATCTCGCTCATATCAACCTTGTATAATAATGTGCAAAATTATTTACATTACGATAGATATTGATACGTTGTTTAGGTTAGTTACTCGTATTTTGTTCTGAAAAGCACCTTAAGACTTTGTTTACGAACAAGAACAATAAAATTCGTTGCGTAAGTGCCATACTTACATACCCTGGACCACAGAATAATAAATTTACAGTAGTACATCTTCATAGAAAACGGCCGAAACGACGCGCTTCGAAATCTCAGTGAATACCAGTAGGCAACAGTTTACGTACGAATGGACGCGAATTTATCTGGATGGATGATGGAGTGTGGAGATGGATGTGTGGAGTGACGAGAATGGATAAAGTGAGAAATGAGTATATAAGAGGAAGTTTGAAAGTGGCGCCAGTGACAGAAAAGTTGAAAGGAAATCGTTTGTCTTGGTATGGGCATGTAATGAGGAGAGACGAAACGCATGTGACTAAAAGAGTGATGAATATACATGTTGATGGATGGAGAGGCAGAGGAAGGCCAAAGAAAACATGGATGGATTGTGTGAGGAATGATATGAAAGAGAAGGGAGTGAATGATAGCGTGACGGTTGACAGGGGAGAATGGAAGAAGAAAACGTGTTGCGCCGACCCCAAGTAATATGGGATAAGGGCAGGAAGATGATGGACGCGAATTTATCTATAGAGCGGCCGCGGCCGTAGGTTTTAATTCAAGGTCACTGCCCAGATGTACTACTGTAACTTTATTATTCTGTGCCTGTACCAATAAGTGCTGGCACTCGGTAAAGTAAAGAAGACCGTTCGGACGGGTTTCCCATAAGGAAACAGCGGTATTTAATTCTGAGAAAGAGTGACCGCGAACTTTCGAAAATACCCGTTTGTATGGGGAATACGGAAGAAAAACGTACGATACTGGATTGAAGATTGATGTTGTGTTGTTGATTCAATACTACTTTTTATGAACTTTCGTCTGGAACGCTTTATTTATGACTAGCTTTCGCCAGCGGCTTCGCCCGCGTGGAGGTCGGAAATTATCCCACGGGAACGTACTACCGGGATAAAAAGTAGCCTAGTCCTTCTCCAGGTCATGGGCTACCCGTGTGCCAATCATCTAAATCTATTCAGCCGTTTTAGCGTGAAAGCGTAACAAGCAGTTATAATATTACCTACTAACTGTTGTCCGCGACTTCGTCTGCGATCCAGGATGAAAAGTAGCCTCTGTCCTTCTCCAGGTCATGGTGTATCCATGTGCCAAATCCCATCTAATTCCGTCCAGTCATTTTAGCGTGAAAGCGTTGTTACGCTTTCATGCTAAAATGACTGGACGGATTTCAACGAACAAAACAAAACAACAAACAGAAACAAACAACAAACACAACAAGCAACAACACACACGAAGCAAAAGCCCATAACCCCAACCACCCAAACCCAAAAACGGCCGTTTTTAGCGTTGTTTTTCTGTTTGGTCTTCGAACCTAGGAGGTTCAGTGTTGATTTTTTTGATACAAAAATTTCTACCTCTTGTGAAAAAATGTGAGCATAGGAAATTCCAAAATGTTCCATAATATCTCCTGACTTTGATTTTTTTCTCAATGGCGGTGCTAGTTGGCAGCACTACTCGCCTTCTCCGTGCGTGCCTCGGGTCTTGGTATATAAAGATGGTCACCCACCACGGACCAACCGCGGCAAGCAAGGCTTAACCTGATCGATCGGCCCGTGTGGCTGCTATTACTTAGCCACAACTCACCAGCCCCAGCGGTTCGCCCAGACTTTATTATAAAAAGTCCTATGCCTTTGACTTTAAAATTAACAAGGAAATGTACATCGTATTGAAACGTTTCATTGGCCGCTTTATCAGCTGTTAGATAAATAATAATGCGAATTCCGACAGTTTTGGAACATATCACATGTTATTTAATTGTCGACCTGTCGGAGTTGATGACCTGTTGACCTTTGACTCATCGTTGTGAACCGCTGGGTAAATTATTTACTTACATAACGTCATAAAACGGTACCGCTATACGTTGGTCACGTGGTCGCAAGCGCTACTGCTCAGTACGAGATCCTGAGTTCAATTCCCGGGTCGGGCAAAGTGTTATTAGATTTTTCCGTCTGGAATTTCTCAGTAGCAGCCCGGAGTCTGGATTAGAAGAACATCGCCTCTTTTCAAATCATGATAGCCTGTAGGTAGAGAGTAGAGATTATGTTCATACTTACTGTTTTACCGGAATCAAATGGAGAGTGGATGGGTGATCATATTTACATACCGAGACTCCTCCGTGCGTTTCTATCATTCGTGGATCTTAGTCGTTACGGGACGTACAACCAGTCTTACCAAAATGTAATCTTATCGTATACCCAGTCTGGGTTGTGGAGGTCTTAATAGGCAGTCGTTCCATGTAAAATACTAGTATACAGCTGCATCCGGTTAGACTGGAAGCCAACCCCAACATAGTTGGGAAAAGGCTAGGCAGATTGATTTTTTGGGGACCCTAAAATACAATAGTACTATATTTTGATACAAGTGGAGAATTTATGTTATTGTATTCAAGGTGGAATTAACACCCGAGCCGTAGGCGAGGTTGTTTTTGAGCCGAGAACTGCAATAACAAATGTCCACGTGTATCAAACGACGTTTTTCAATACACTATTGAAGAAATAAAATAAAATAACGAAAAATATTTTTGTCATCTATTAATAGGAAACTATGACTTAAGTTTTCTTTTTTTTTCCGCGTTTTGCTTTCGCCAGATTGAAGGAGAAGCAAAGGTATAAAGCCGATAAACAGCCTAATATGAAAAATAGAAAATTCAAATATTTTTGAGTATATCACATACAAATGTTAATTTGTTCATAAACGTTTTTTTTTATTGTAATAAACATGGTTTTTGATGATATCCTATTTATAAATATTATTTAAATATTCAAAAAATATTATCGCTGTAATGACCCATATCTCTTTGCCGAGATTAAAAAAAATCATTCACCTCAGAATAGAGACGGTGTGAATAGAGGCATTGAACCAATTTGGACTAAGTATATGTAGGTATAAGTTATCTGTGGCAATTTTTATTCCCGCACACGTGTTGGAAAATGAAAAATCGCACGTGTGTGAAATACGTTGCATTTTTCGAGGGAGTGTTTTGAAAACTATTTAGCCGCATTATGTTAAATTAAAAAAATTAGTACATAAGAGCCTGAAAGTAGCACTGGTGACTGTAAAGTTGTGTGCAAATCAGTCGTTATGGTACGGGCATGTCATGCGCAGGAATGAGGAAAATGTCATGAGGAAAGTTTTGAGTATGAATGTGGTTGGCTATATAGCTATATAGTAGAGGAATACCAAAGAAACGATGGATAGACTGTGTGAAAGATGATAATAGCTAATATGTAGAAACGGGGGTGACTACCGAGATGACGTCGACTAATAGAGAAGTATGGAAGAAAAAGTAAGTTTAAAAACTAAAACCCGACTACTGAAAAATCACGCTCTAAAAAGTATGAAACAAGAAAATATTCTCATCTGAAATTAGAAAAAGACAAACAAAAAAAAAACAAAAAAACAAATCAAAAAACAAAAAAAAATAAAAAAAAAAACAAAACAAAAAAACAAAAAAAAAAAACAAAAAAAAAAAACAAACAAAAATAAACGAAAACACAAATTAAAAAATTTGAGTCGTACGTAAGTAGGCACATAATAATCTGTTCGATTTAAACGACGTGTTCCTCCGGATTTTTAATTTCTCTTTCTTTTTCTAATTTCAGATGAGAATATTTTCTTGTTTCATACTTTTTAGAGCGTGATTTTTCAGTAAGTAGTCGGGTTTTAGTTTTAATAAACTTACTTTTTATTTAAATTATTTTGACGTTATAATTTCGTAATAAAGCAGACAGACCCACTTTACATTTTTATAGAAGAATAATTATTGTACAATAATTATTCTTGTACATATATGTATTTTGGGTAGGTTGGAGACAAAATATGTTTGGCTCACATCTGATTTTAAAAATTATTCCCAATTATCGGGTGCATGCAAGCAAAGCCTCGAGCAATAGCTAACAAAATATTTTTTTTTTGAAATGTGCTAATTAAGCCCTTTTATATACCCAACACGACATCATTAAAAACATTTTTTTTTAGTTCTTGACTATACGTCTTTTAAAGGGCGCCGTATTCGCCGTCACATAGCCCGATCAAGACGCTTCCAAGGTATGTAGGTACCTCATTTGTCAAATTATGATATTAGAAGTTATGAGGGAACAGATGAACATATATATATACATAACATACCGGTCAAAACCATAACCCTCCTTTTTGCTTCGCCGTAGTCGGGTAAAAAAGGCATGTTGCGCGGTGCTCGACCCCAAATAAATGAACATAGGAATTACGTCAGTTCATCACTCACCAAAGTTATTCAAAGAGGTTTAATCAAACAGGTTGTTCTGGTATTTATTTGTTATATTTTTAAATGTTTAGCTGGCAGGCAGGTAGGATATCTAAAAACATGACCTGATGAATATCGTCATTCGAACTTGGCGAAAAAACTGGAACCATAAAAAACTGGTTTGAGAATATATTTTTGCTTCTAGTTACCAGATGAACTTAGATTTTTTACGATGATCTTAGATTTCGAGGTGAAGTATTCAAGATCAAAAATCTTCAAAAATACACCTCGACATCTAAGAAACATCATTTAAAAAGTACCTATAACATCTAAGTATATTCTTAATAAAAACCAGCCAAGTGCGTGTCGGACCACGCACAATGAAGGGTTCCGTAGTTGGGATGATTTATCCCAAGAACAAACTTTACATTGTAGTTGAAAAACATGTTTTCTCATACATTCCAACTGCAAATGTAAGTTGGTCGACTATTAATCGTTAACTTGTAAAGATACTCAGCTGTAATAGTTTTCCTTGTAACTTAGTTATAAACTATTGCCATGATTTTTGTCACATATCCATAAATCATCCATTTAGCGGGAGACACAACAACAATTAGAACTTTATAGCTTAATATTTTGCAAACGGATCCCTGAATCGAAAAGCTGTTTTCACACACCTGCAGTATTTTTAAGCGGCCTATCCAACGACACCCTACGCCATGGGATAGACGAGAAAAGAAGTCATCCCCACTCTTTGTCGGCATGATTAATATGTATAACCGTGCCAAATTACAGCTTTCTAGTACTAACAGTCTCTGAGCTAAGCCACGGACAGACAGACGGACATGGCGATGGCGGAACGATAAGTGTTTCGTGTTGACTACGGAATTCTAAAAATCTTAAATTCACTGACAGAAAACACACAGTCTAACTAAACCGCTGGCTAGATGCATGAAAGAGAAGCATTAGAGTTCCTTATAAAACGAAAGAGAGCACTAAGGAAGGATTTTGGAAAATTCACCCCCTAAAGGGGTTAAATAGGGGATAAAAGTATGTATGGAATTTCATCATTTTTAACCGACTTCAATAAAGGAGGAGTTTATAATTATGTTCGTTTGTATGTAGGTAACTAATAGTGGTATACGAATACAATTGGTGTAGGGTAGGTTACTAAAAAGTAAAAAATAACAAAAAAAAAACCGAAGTGGTTTTTTGTGAAAAATAACTTTAATTTCGGAAGTCGATGGCAAAAAACAAAAATACAGATATCCAGAGTTCCAGACACCAAAGTTATTTTTCACTTCACAGTGTTTTTTTGGTAGTCGATTGTTTTTCTTTTTTGTAAAAAAATTTTTGCCGATTATAATGAAATGAAATCAAATGAAATCTTTTTATTCCAAATGTAAATCCAAATAAACTTACAAATTAATTACATATTTAACATATATATAAACAAACACACACAAACAATATCATAAATAAGAACAAATCAGGTTATCGGCGTGTGGTAGGACTGCCATCTCATATGTAGGGGGCTGTGGTTCTAAATAATGTAGAAATTAATAATGTAATAATAATAATGTAGAATTTCAATAACTATATAATTTAGGCAGGGCACTAGCTGTTGTTTTGACAAGAAAACCCAATAATTATAAGGACTGGTTTTTCCCGGGGTTTTAATTGAAAAAAAAAAAAAAAGAATAAACAAAGAATTTCAAAACAACATGCAGTCAATTGTTTTCTGAATGATAACTATTTGCTTGCACATACATACCTACCTGTACCACTCTGAGGCTCATTATAAATTAAAATAATAGGTCTTTACCTATGAAATTGCCGTTTTGTATGAAAAAATTTAAACGAATTTTTTTAATGCATTTTTTATTTGTATTAATCGAAGTAATCACCCATGCAATCAATGCATCTTTGCCAACGCAGTGGCAGTTTATTGATGCCCTTCTTAAAGAAATCAGCTGGACGTGAGGCAACAAATTCTTCAAAGGCATTTTGTACTGCCTCTCGGGTATTGAATTTTTTCCCGCCAAGAAGTTATCCAAATTCTGGAAAAAGTAGTAGTCTGTAGGCGCAAGGTCTGGTGAGTAGGGCGGATGACGGAGAGCTTCCAACCCCAGTTCTTGCAACTTGGAGACCGTCTGCTGTGCAGTATGAGGTCGCGTATTGTCGTGCAGGAGCAGCGGAGACGAGCGATTGAGCAATGCTGGTTGGAGATGTGCCAGCTTCTCCATCATTGTGTTCAGTTCTTCACAGTACACATCTGAAGTAATGCTCACCCCGTTTGGTAAGAAGCTGTGATGAATCACACCGGCGCTAGACCACCAAACAGTGACCATCACTTTTCTAGGGGTAAGTTTTCGTTTAGGGCATTGTTTAGGTGCTGAACCAGGATCCAACCAACTTGCTGAGCGCTTGCGGTTATCAAACAGAATCCATTTTTCATTGCAGGTAACAATGCGGTTCAAAATTCCTTCATTTGTGTGTCTGTTGAGCAGTGCAAGGCACGTCTCGACGCGTACTTCGCGCTGGCGATCATTGAGTTCGTGGGGCACCCATTTGTCAAGCTTTTTTACCTTGCCAATTTGACGCAAATAGACCAATATTGTTTTGACGCTAACGTCGAAAGCTGCTGCTAATTCAGCCGTAGATTGTGTATCATCAGCTTCCACAATCGCCTTTAATTCGTCATTGTCGACCAAAGTCTTCGGACGACCGCGAGGTTCATTTTTCAGGTCGAAATTTCCAGAACGGAAGCGAGCAAACCAATAATTTGTGGTGCGTTGGTTTGTAGTGTTAGCTCCGTAAACGTCGTTGACGTTGCGTGCCGCTTGTGCCGCGTTGCTGCCACGACGGTACTCATATTCCATAATTACTCGAATTTTTAACGTATCCATGATGACGAAAAAGATTGAAATGCGATGAAAATGTAACACTAATCAATAAACAAATGACTACTTTTGGAAAAAAAAATCCATGTTTTTAAAATAAAATTAATTTGAAATTAGAATTCTTAGCCAAACAAAAATTATTTTGATTTGAAATGGCCAGTACTGCAGAACGGCAATTTCATAGGTAAAGACCTAATATTTTTAAATTGAGTCATCTTTGAAAATACGGTACGTTGCCATTGTGCCGTTGTGTAAACCACGTGCTGAACTCAAATAGGTATAGACTATCTATACCTATTATTATTATACACGTTGTATGTCACAACGTGTCGTTTTGCATCCTCGTCAAATTAACGGATGTGGTAATCCATCAAATCGCGAAAAATAATCAGCCGTCATTTGCGTCGAGTAGGTATTGAAGTTTTCTATGGGACTGTTGAAATTTTTTTCGTGATTACGATGTTGGTCCCATGGAGAAAGTTGTTCGGTTTGATGTTCTGTATCACACCCGTAAATTTGACGAGGATGCTAAACGACACGTTGTATAAATACTTCTAAATGACTTTTTAAACATCTGAAAGAGCTAATATTCTTTCAGGAACTTTAAAAGTCATTTTAAAATGTAGATGGACAAAACGAAGGTCATGTCAAATGCCTATGTAATACCCACCCTCATGAGGATTGGAGACTCTACACTCGAATTTGTGGACGATTATGTTTACCTAGGACAAACTGTCCAGTTAGGTAGATCCGTCTTAGAGAAAGATGTCAATCATTGAATCCGACTCGGCTGGGCAGCGTTCGGGAAGATAGTTCTTCTGTCTCATATACCGTGTCGAAAGTCTTTGACCAGTACGTGTTGCCAGTGATGATCTATGACACTGAAACGTGGTCGCTCACATAGGCCTCATTAGAAGTCTAAATGTCACCCAAAGGGCATAGGAAGTGATGTGCTACTAACATAGTCTTATTTATTAACACAAGTTTTGTTTATATTCAAGTAGGTACTATGTATGTTTAAGTCTACGACTATTATTGATCGTACGTTTAAGTTAAGGTATTTACCTATGGTCCTGTGTCGCCTGAAATAAATGGTTTATTTATTTATTTAATGGCGAGGTTATCAATTAATAATTTATCCATGGCCACAAAGTACATTTTATGTTTTATTTAATTATATGTCTGACGTTACTTTGCCTCTAAAAAACTTTTTTACAAAAAAATACAACCGACTTCCAAAAACAACACTACAAAGTTAAAAATAACTTTAATTTCGGAAGTCGGTGTCTAGTTAAATGTATTTTCGTTTTTTGCCACCGACTTCCGAAATTAAAGTTATTTTTCACTTTGTAGTGTTGTTTTTGGAAGTCGGTTGTATTTTTTTGTAAAAAAGTTTTTATTTTTCACTTTTTAGTTGTGGTACCTACCCCACACAAATTGTAATACCACTACCTGCAAAACAAACTAGAACATCATCCATATAAAAGTGAGGAAAAAATACGTATTATTGAAGCTAACTCAAAAACTACCCAAGCAAAGTTAATCAATTTTATATGGGACCAACTGTGATGTATACCCTCTCGAATAAAACAAAAAAAAATCCAAATCGGTCCAGCCATCTTCGAGTAATCGGGGAACATACATAAAAAAAAAAAAGGTTCCGACGAATTGAGAACCTCCTCCTTTTTGAAGTCGGTTAAAAAAGCAATTCTATTAAAAAGCGCTCGTTTGTTCACAGCTGTTTGTCCACCGCACCGGGAACGGGACGACAACGAGAAAACAGATGACGGCGCCGAAGTAGCGACAGTCGCGTTTACTATGGCCGAATAATCTCGATTCTCGTTGACGCCCTGCACACTAATTACGTAACTCACTATCAATCGGAGTCGGTTTCATTTTGACAGTTCAGCAACATTCATTGCGTTATTTACGTTGTCGAGAAGACAATTTTTTCGAACATATGAATTGGTTTAGCAATTTGCTTCAAAATGCTTTAGATTTAATCGACGTAATTAGGATGCGTTCCCGGTGCGGTGGACAAAGGAATAACAGTCTTATTATGAATGAAAAGTGCTCTTTACAAGTTACAACACACAGTCATACTCTGTTTACAATAAAATTACGATTTCTTTTGTTTACTATATTCGGTTCTATAATAGTTTCCGATACGTCCACTATTGTTTATTATATTTAGTTATTTACTCAACGGTCCGTAGTACTCTCGGGTTCAATGGAACATCCCACGGTACGTACGATTAGGTATGAGGTAGGTACAGAGAGCGAATAAACAAACTCTGGATTTTGTAAATATGTTTATAAATAAAGATTTTAACCAGACATGAGCTGGCAGTATCAGTATTTTTATTAGTAAGTAATCTGTTCAAAATTGTGGAAACGAGTGTTTGGCCGTTATACAGGCAGGTGAAATTGAATTCATGGGCATCCTCTCAAGGGGTCATTGTACTCATCTTATGAACAACTTTTACTATGAGACCAAACCTGCCTACATTTTGACGATATATGCGGACATAAATGTAACAGCTGATTTCTTTTCGCAATTTCAGGTTTCAGGTAGGTACTTAGCCAAAAGCCTCGTAATCAAGCAATGAAAGTTTGACAATTTTTTCCATTGCTTGATGTCAGTTTACATTGCGTTTGTACTTCATAAATCACGCCTAATCAGCCTAACACAGGCGTGATATTAGTCCCGAAAGACTGGGACTGGTGGACTGGGATTTAGAAGGAAATTACAAATCAATCGATTCATTGTTTGAAAAATTCGTTTGCTGAGCAGTGTAAATAATGCAATGAATCTTGTTGAATTGTCGAAATGAAACGCATTGCAAATATTGCAATGAGGATTTTCTGACATGACGTTCACTAGATGGTAGCACTGAAACGACAAGTCCGGGCATGATCATGTTCTGTCAAAAGTGTCAACGCGTCTATGAATGATGAACGAATGAATGAAATGAATGATGAACGTCATCATATTATTTTTTAATCATGTTAATAAAATAAGTACTGGTATTCAGCTGCATCCGGTTAGACTGGAAGCCGACCCCAACATAGTTGGGAAAAGGCTAGGCAGATTGACCGGCGGCGTGAATTTTCATGAAAACGCTCATTGTGTACGACCCCGCTGTTATGTTATGTTTCTAAAAACCGCACCACCTCAGCTATTACGGTCTTTTATTTTATTTACGAAAACAAGGGGCTCAGCAAAATTCTGATGCTGCAATGCTATTGCTATGGTTGATGAGCTGGCAACAAATTTATTTATTTATTTACGTAAATCTTGAGGAGCTCGTGGCTAAGTAATAACAGCCGCACGGGTCGATCCATCAGGTTAAGCTACGCTTGCCGGGGTTGGTCCGTGGATGGGTGACCATCTTTACATACCGAGACTCCTCCGTGCCTCGGAAAGCACGTTAAGCCGTTGGTCCCGGCTGTCATTCGTGGATCTTTGACAGTCGTTACGGGTCGTCAGAAGCCCGAAAGTCTGACAATCAGTCTTACCAAGGGGTATCGTATTACCCAGTTAATGGGTTGTGGAAGTCAGATAGGCAGTCGCTCCATGTAAAATAATGATATTCAGCTGCATCCGGTTAGACTGGAAGCCGACCCCAACATAGTTGGTAAAAGGCTAGGCAGATTGAATTTTTTACGTAAATCTTACCTACATCTACCATTACAGATCTGCGATCTGCGATTGCGACAGATGCGATAGAGTGGCCTTACAGGCTAAATCCTTAATCTACATCCTATAAAATTACATATTACTTATATCCTACACTCCGAGCTGCTCCACTTAGTATTTTCGAAGAAGTCTGGTCAGTTAGGTACAAAAAAGATAACAAAAAATAGTATCAATATTCGTACATTTAAATTAATTACGTCGGGGTCAAGGATTTTCGTTACTTCGTAGTAGCTGTACCAAAATAATTTTTTATCTTTTTATGAGCCTGAACACAATCGAGTTTGCTCTTTGCGCTGAATCATTTCATGATGTCTGCTGAACACTACTGAAATAAATTAACACTTAAGTACCTAAATACATAGGTCTGCATCAATTGGATACTTCAGTTGTATTAAGATTTTGATACAGCTGGGGTAACCAATTGATGCAGCCCACCGTACATTATTCTATATATTACTAGCTGCGCCCCGCGGTTTCACCCGCGTAGACCGGGATTTTTATTTTTATTTTTTATTTTTATCGTTTTTTTTTATTTTTTTTTTTTTTTTTTTATTTTTTTTTTTTTTCGCTACTTTTTAAAGTAGCGGTGTGAAAAATAGATGTTAGCCGATTCTCAGACCTACTCAATATGCTCACAAAATTTCATGAGAATCGGTCAAGCCGTTTCGGAGGAGTACGGGAACGAACATTGTGACACGAGAATTTTATATATAAGATTAACCTACATTCTTCTCATGGGGGTAGGCAGAAACGAAACTACAGAACACCACCTGCTAATCCTTATGAGGCTGTACACGCTCGTCGAAACACCACGTTTGAGGAGCGTCTCGGAAGCGTGTCAATAGGCACGCGACGAGACGAGACGAACGTGTACAGCCATTACATATTCCTTTTGCCTCGTTTACGTTCATAATTCTGTGGCCTGTGTACTAGTTTTTATAATTACTCGATCGCGTTTACGTTAACGTAAGTCATTTGATATGGAATAATTGTGTTCCCCGTTATAGTCACCAGACGGCGCTTATTCAGTATGGTCATATACGCACGCCGGCGCCGCCGCCGCCGCGCCGGTTGCGTGTACTACGCACCTGACCTTTCTGAAGAACATCACCAATACGGTCACTATAATGTCCTGCTAAGGCGTCCCCTCCAGGCGACTCCACTCACATCTGCCTTGTACCTACCTACCTTTTGTTAGTCGTATTTCAACCAAACCATCTGAGCACAATCTTTTAAATTTTTGTCACTACATCATCATCTTCCTGCCCTTATCCCATATAACTTGGGGTCGGCGCAACACGTTTTCTTCTTCCATTCTCCCCTGTCAACCGTCACGCTATCATTCACTCCCTTCTCTTTCATATCATTCCTCACACAATCCATCCATCTTTTCTTTGGCCTTCCTCTGCCTCTCCATCAATCAACATGTATATTCATCACTCTTTTAGTCACATGCGTTTCGTCTCTCCTCATTACATGCCCATACCAAGACAAACGATTTCCTTTCAACTTTTCTGTCACTGGCGCCACTTTCAAACTTCCTCTTATACAGGGTGTTTGGCAGAACGTTGAACATACGAAAATGGTGGATAGGTGGGGTCATCTGCTACTTACTCAGCCCTAATTTATTTGGCCCTGGCCCTCCGGATATTTAATTTTTTTTTTTTTTGCTTTTTTCTAGTTTCACCACTTTCTTAACTTTAAAGTGTCATTTTTATTAAAAATGGGTAAAACAGGCAATACTTTTTTTTTTTTTTTAATCTTTAATGTTGGCAGATTCTTATAAAATTATTGTTTTATTCAGATGTTAGCTAGAAAAAAAGTTATGAGTCCTCAAACTTACAGAAAGGTGTAAAAAATTACTTAAATCTTAATTTCAACTTGCATTTAAAAAAAAACAAAAAATGATTGAGGAGTTCCAATTCTAGCAAAACATCCCTAGTGTGTGACCTTTCTAATGGTAGGTATGTAATTTGCTTTTATAAAAAAAAAAACTTTAAGAGTTATTTCATAATTTTATCAAGTAGGAAATTTTTGACGAAACTCTACCTTTACGGAAAGTGAAATGTTTTGCGAAATTTAACACTGCAAGGTTCGTAAAATTTAAATGATCGACGGCTTGCCAGTAGCAGTGGTGCAAATTGACATTCACTATTCCCTTGGGATGGTTACACAAAGCAGGTAGAAATTTTGTTTCACTCTTGTGCAGTCAAAGCTTATTTTTTCTCTCTTTCACTCTCGTGGCACCGTGACGCCTCAGAATGAATTATTTTTTTTATTCAGTCCAGACTTAACTGCCTCTGCGATCTCACGTGCCCATTACGCTTACGTTTGTTTTTGTTCACTTCGTTTTGTTTTATTGTTATCACTAGTTTTGTAACCTGTTAGTTAAGTTTTTTGTTATTACTGTTACCTGTTGTTATTGGTAAAGAAATGGCTGCTTTTACCAGTGAGGAATACGAATATGAGGAATTGTTAGCGTATGGAAGCGCTAATGCTAATTCGCGTGAAGCACGAAGGATTTATCAAGAGCGTTATCCCAACCGCCGAGTACCCAGTCATCAGACGTTTGCGAGTCTATAGTCTTTCAACACGATGGCTTCCCAGCTCACTGGAGTCTGATTGTACGTGAACATTTGGATAATTGTTTCCCAAATTCGTGGATTGGCAGGGAGGACCAATTCCCTGGCCTCCGCGATCGCCCGACCTCACTCCGCTCGATTTTTACGTGTGGGGAAGAGCAAAGGAACTAGTTTACACTACAGAAGTAGAAAGTCGAGAAGATTTGATAAATCTAATTAATGCTGCTTTCGAAGTTATGCGACAGGAGATGCTGCTGCGCACAACAACTGTAGAAATCAGACGTAGATGCCGCGCCTGTATTGTAAATGAAGGGCGTCAATTCGAACATCTGTAATTTATTAATTAAATAAATTATTTAAAATTATTTAATTGTTTCATTAACGCTCCTAACTAGTACAGCTATTTTCTTTGTACTTAATTCAAGAACTTACATAATTTTAATCGATCATTTAAATTTTACGAACCTTGCAGTGTTAAATTTCGCAAAACATTTCACTTTCCGTAAAGGTAGAGTTCCGTCAAAAATTTCCTACTTGATAAAATTATGAAATAACTCTTAAAGTTTTTTTTTTATAAAAGCAAATTACATACCATTAGAAAGGTCACACACTAGGGATGTTTTGCTAGAATTGGAACTCCTCAATCATTTTTTGTTTTTTTTTTAAATGCAAGTTGAAATTAAGATTTAAGTAATTTTTTACACCTTTCTGTAAGTTTGAGGACTCATAACTTTTTTTCTAGCTAACATCTGAATAAAACAATAATTTTATAAGAATCTGCCAACATTAAAGATTAAAAAAAAAAACAAAGTATTGCCTGTTTTACCCATTTTTTATAAAAATTACACTTTAAAGTTAAGAAAGTGGTTAAACTAGAAAAAAGCAAAAAAAATAAAATTTAAAATATCCAGAGGGCCAGGGCCAAATAAATTAGGGCTGAGTAAGTAGCAGATGACCCCACCTATCCACCATTTTCGTATGTTCAACGTTCTGCCATACACCCTGTATACTCATTTCTCACTTTAGGTATCCATTCTCGTCACTCCACACATCCATCTCAACATACTCATCTCCGCTGCATGCAAATTTTTTTCATCCGTCTTCTTCACTGCCCAGCATCCCGATCCATAAAGTACGACAGGCCTTATCACGGACTTGTAAATTTTCCCCTTCAACTTGAGGGGCATCCGTGGGTCGCAAGTTGTTCCTGTAACCTGTCGCCATTTCATCCATCCTGAGTTGATCCAGTGCGATATGTCTCGGTCTACTTCGTCATCCCCTTGGACAAGCGACCCGAGGTACCGAAAGTCTGAGCAGATCGATTTTTGCCACTACATCTTGTTTTAAAATTATGACATTTTATCGAATGGACTGCCTCGTTGGTCTAGTGATCGTAAGCGCTACTGCCGGGCATGAGGTTCTGGGTTCGATACCCAGGTCGGGCGAAGTGTTAGTTGGGTTTTTCCATTAGGACTTTCTCAGTAGCAGCTCGGAGCCTGGATTTGCACTTATACAGGATGTTCTTTTATTCACCGTTAACTTCTTAAGGGGTCTGACCTCCACAACCCAGTGACTGGGTAATACGATACCCCTTGGTAAGACTGGTTGTCAGACTTTCAGGCTTGCCACCGGGGTCGCGGGTAGTTCGAAAGAGATACCGTGGCCCTGGCACGGGCAACTGAAGGAACACGGGTGGGTTTTAGTCAGTAAAAGTCTGACACGCCCTCCCGCTCTGCCCGGAGCGGGAGAAGTCATTTGATGATTTCCCATCCACAAAAAAAAAAAAAAAAAAAAAGGGGTCATTGTATCATGAACAACTTTTACTATGGGACCAAGCCTGAAACAGCGAAAAAAAAAACATCAGCTGTTCCCTACTACGATATAATATGATTGCCTGTTCGAAAATTCGTCAAAATGTAGGGAACTGCTGATTTTTTTTTCGCGATTTCTAATTTGGTCCCCTATTAAAAGTTCTCCATAGTGATGGCTAATACAATGACCCCTTAAGAGGTTATTAGATGATTAAAATAAAATTACACCCTGATTATGTGTAATAAAATAAATAAATAATATTGAGATAATTATCTGGTTATTGAAACAATCCCTCGTAATATTCCTGATCAAAATATTATCATCATCATCTGCCTAGCCTGTTCCCAACTATGTTGGGGTCGCGTTGGTTTCCTGTCTAACCAGATGCAGCTGAATCGCAGTATTTTACATAGAGCGACTGCCTATCTGACCTCCAGAACCCAGTTACTGGATAACACGATACCCCTTGGCAGGACTGTTTGTCAGGCTTTCGGGTTTCTGACGACCCCCGCAACGACTGTCAAAGATCCAGGAATGACAGCCGGGACCAACGGCTTAACGTGCTTTCCGAGACAAGGAGGGGTCTATGCATGTAAAGATGGTCACCCATCCACGAACCAACCACGTCAAGCGTCGCTTAATCTTCGATTGACCTGTGTGAAATCAAGTAATATCTAAAATTTTCTATATCTTTAGAGCTAAAATGGAACTACCAGTCGGATTTGTTAAATTCTTTTTGCATTTGATGCCCAATTCTTGAGGACGGTGATGGCTATTTAACATCACGCTATGACCGTTAGGAGCCGTGCAAAAATAAAAAAAGCGGTAAAGGAAGTAATAGCACCCGTGTGCGATGCGAGGTAGTACGTTCCCGTGGGATATCTTCCGACCTCCACGCGGAAGAAGCCGAAGGGAAAAGCTAGTTTATAATACGATCAAAGCAACACCCAGTTTGAAATTAGATTGCGCATAAAACGACCTTGAAATAATATTCTCTTTTACGATCGCATGTCAATGACACTCAATATCGCAATGATTTTAAAACCATACAGCGTACCGAGGTCTGAGATATTTCCTGCTTTCGTAATGAGAGAGACCGGTAATAAACAAGATATTTTCAATTGAGGTAGTTCTTGTCTAGTTAACGAACACTAACAGTTTTGAAGTGAATAGCATTCTGTCGAGGCTGCGAATTACTACTACCAACGCCGTGAAAAAAATATGACCTTGTGTGTTACAAGAGGCCAGCAGGATGATTATCCGACAGTTAAGAACATAACAGCCTGGTACCATACCTGACAATTCCTAACCTTAGGTGCCCACCACGCCAGACATCTAACACCCAGGTGCTTAGCTAGAGGCACGCTGCGTGCTGGGTGACAATGACATGCTCCGTGGTCCCAGCGAACGCGAACCATTCAATCAATCAATCTGCCTAGCCTTTTCCCAACTTCCTTGGGGTCGGCTTTCAGTCTAACCGGATGCAGCTGAATACCAGTATTTATATGGAGCGACTGCCTATCTGACCTCCACAACCCAATTACTGGGTTGGTTATCAGACTTTCGGGCTTCTAACGACCCTTAAAGTCTGTCAAACATCCACGAATGACAACCAGGACCAACGGATGTGCCAACGGCTTAACAAGGTTCTTTCCGAGGCACGGAGGAGTCTCGGTATGTAAAGATGGTCACATATCCACGGAACAACCCCGGCAAGCGTAGCTTAACCTGATGGATCGACCCGTACGGCTGTTATTACTTAGCCATGAGCTTCTCTTACGCGAACGCTTACTATTACCACAAATAAATGAAACTACAAACAAACGTACGAAACGGCACTCACACAGACGCGCGCGTCGACGAGACCCCCACAATAAATATACTGAGAGCACCGCGACTATCGCTTGGGACCTTGTCGGTGCGCGCGTCTGTGTGAGTGTGTCGTTTCCACCGTTTGTACGTAGTAGTATCATATTATCTGTGGTTTGTACGTAGTAGTATCATATTATCTGTGGTTTGTACGCAATTTCCTTACTGTCCTTATACTGGATAACTTATTTTACCGTCTTGAAAAAAATAAGCTAGTAGGTAATAGGTGAGCCTATGGCATACTTATTTTTTATTTTTATAATTTTTTTTTTTTCAAAAATAAATCGATAGTTTTAACGATAATAAGTTTTTTCAAAATTTCTGTTTCTATAGTTCTCTGTGGTTCTAGTATGAAAATTTTACTTCGAATTTGTAGTATTTATTGATACTTAGATCAATTTCTGTCTAAGCTATTAAAAAAAAACCGTCCAAGTGCGTGTCGGACCGAAGGAATGAAGGGTTCCGTAGTTGGGATGAATTTATCTTAAGAGCAAACTTAACATTGTAGTTGAAAAAACATGTTCTGCCATACATTCCAACTGTAAATGTAAGTTTGTACTCACAATATTGATAGATTTACCATGTTATTTTAAGACCACAGACTTCTTATAGGTTTTCCTGTAATTTACAGGTATTTAGGTAGGTACTCGTATTTTCTGTATTTTTTTTCAAAATTTTAGGCTCAGTAGTTTCGGAGATAAGGGGGGGGAATGGTAAATTTTCGTCTATTTTCTTATATAACTTTAAAACAATTTATTTTAAAATTATAAAAAAAATATATTTGAGACCCTCATTTGACATGCCACATGGTGTAGTTTCCAAAATTTTTTATTTTAATTTTCTTATTTGCCCCCCAAAAGTGACCTCTATATTCAAAATTCATTTATTTACTTTACCCGTCCGTTTTGGGTCACAGACATTTTTTAATGTGTACCAAATTTCAACTTAATCGGTCCATTAGATTCGGAGCAAATTGGCTGTGACAGACGGACAGACAGACAGACAGACAGACAGACACACGAGTGATCCTATAAGGGTTCCGTTTTTTCCTTTTGAGGTACGGAACCCTAAAAAGACCTAAAAAGAGAGGTATATCGGTGCTTCATTCTTGGCTTGAAAGCGATGTCACATGATCAGCGGACGACATTCTAGAACCTGGATGAGGCTGGCATAGAAGCGTGGGGATTGGCACAAGAAAAGAGAGGTCCGATCACAACAGCTACCATGAGACTCATTAGCTGTTTCAGAGACTTGATCATGCAGCATATCATGACATGCTCCCAGAAACTTGTAACCACCCTGGAATTAGTATAAGATTCAAGGTTGACCGTGTTTCCTTGATTGTAGAGTTTGAAATAGCGTACAGAGGAAAAACCGTTGATTGCAAACTTAAATCCTCCGAACAAGGTCAGGAAGCTGATAACAAAATACCACTTAAGAGCCCATACTAGTTACATCAACTTTTTATCTCGCTCGCACGATACTGCTCGCGGACTGAGTGAGGACGAGACTGAGTGCGGTGCTGGGCGCCGATAGTTTAGGTAATTGCTTTTTACGGTGAAAATAATGGTAATTTGAAAAAAATAAAAAACATAAAACCTGCTTTATAGTTAGTTCAGTTAATTCTGCAAATTTTCATGATCTAATTTGAAGTATTTTTGAATACTAGCGGTCTAGCGGTTTATTGTTCGGTTTGGAGGTAACTTTGGATTTTTTTTTTTCTATAGAGAAAATTTTATGGAATCGAGTTTTCGTCAAACATACTTAGTACTTAAAATCCTCAATTTTACCATATTATATTTATTTCAAAATGAATGCTGCAGTATTTTCGACACAACGGAGGATAATGCTAAGCCATTTGAGGTAGTATATGCTCTTAACAATACTATCAGCATCAGGTACCTGTATAGACCCACATAGTCGTATCCATGGGCTTTCCCATCAACAGTTAGTAACAAATGCAGTAGGCATGGTATTAGCATATTTTCCTTGATACGATCCAGATTGAGGTTACCTAGGCAAAGTTATAAGTTACGAGTAACACTGTTACTGACGTCACGGTCAGAGGCGAATTTATTTTCGTTTTTAATGACGCTATTACAAGTGGGTAGTCAAATCATTACTATTTTAAACAAAAGTCAATTATTCTGCCTAGACTTTTCCCAACTATGTTGGGGTCGGCTTCCAGTTTAACCGGATGCAGCTGAATACCAGTATTTTATTACATGGAGCGACTGCCTATCTGACCTCCACAACCCAGTGACTGGGTAATACGATACCCATTGGTAAGACTGGTTGTCAGATTTTCGGGCTTCTGACGACTCGTAGCGACTGTCAAAGATCTACGAATAAAAAAAGTATGTTATTTATAAATGTATTATTTTAGATAGGTACATTTTCTCAATAAATGTACCGAAGTAAAAATATTACCTCAATCAATCTGCCTAGCCTTTTCCCAACTATGTTGGGGTCGGCTTCCAGTCTAACCGGATGCAGCTGAATACCAGTATTTTATTACATGGAGCGACTGCCTATCTGACCTCCACAACCCAGTGACTGGGTAATACGATATCCCTTGGTAAGACTGGTTGTCAGACTTTCGGGCTTCTGACGACTCGTAGCGACTGTCAAAGATCCACGAATAAAAAAGTATATTATTTATAAATATATTATTTTAGATAGGTACATTTTCTCAATAAATGTACCGAAGTAAAAATATTACCTCAATCAATCTGCCTAGCCTTTTCCCAACTATGTTGGGGTCGGCTTCCAGTCTAACCGGATGCAACTGAATACCAGTATTTTACATGGAGCGACTTCCTATCAGACCTCTACAACCCAGTGACTAGGTAATACGATACCCCTTGGTAACACTGGTTGTCAGACTTTCGGGCTTCTGACGACCCGTAACGACTGTCAAAGATCCACGAATGACAGCCGGGACCAACGCCTTAACGTGCTTTCCAAGGCACGGAGGAGTCTCGGTGTGTAAAGATGGTCACCCTGGATGGGTTGACCAACCCCGGCAAGCGTAGCTTAACCTGATGAATCGACCCGTGCGGCTGTTATTACTTAGCCACGAGCATACCTATACCTACCTATCAATATTTTGCTGTGCAAGCCGTCTGTAACAAACGCTATTGTTATTATATATTATTAAGTACATAGCAGGTACTATTTCTAACAACATGTGATACAACCCGTATCACATGACGCCGTCAAATGACGTCACCCAATATTTAGCCTAAGTACATAAATTATATTTAATACTAGGTAAGTCAGACCAGTCTGCCGCGCGACCGTGACCTTCCGCCCACTCAGAATTATATTACATAAGCGATAACTTAATATTAGAACATTTGTGGTTTTACATGACGCGTTCCGCGATATTTGAAAGGAGTAGGACAACGTTACAGAATTGGTGTAGGTAGGTATATATTAATAGCCTCCACAAAAGGCGATTCTAGTCTTACTCAGGGGTAAGTATCTCTCCCTACCTTTCGTGGCCTTGACGGGGTCGCCAATGTCTGATGGCGGACGCGATGGGGTCTCGCAGGAGAGGAGGAGTGTCGGTATGACGTTGGACGCTCTCCCTATCCTCTGCGGCTGAAAAGTGGCAGGTGGTGGGGCTGATGACCTGAACCTGACCCGTCGCATGGGGAGCAAGGGTGCCCAGACACGGGGTCGTCTGGCGTCCATGTGCTGGTTTGGTCCATGGCGTGGTCACGGCAATGTGTTCGGGTGCGCCGGTGACAGGGAGTACTCCCTAGAGGGTCTGGTGACGGACAGCCGCGGTGGGTTCACGGATGAGTGCTAACGCGTGCCAGTGATGTTCCCGCCGTAAGCGGCAGAATCCTTTCTGCCGCTTACGACACCGTGGAGTTTTAGTGGATTAGAGTCCCACATAACTGCACTATCTCCCCGCGGTAGTGCAGAATGCATGAGCATTTCTCCACGACAAAGAAAAGGTTTCCTCACGAGTTGTTGAACTCAGAAAGTACACAATTACTATTGTTATACCTTTATTTCAGGCAGCTGTGGCCCACACAAAATACAATACAAAAAAATTACAACATAAAAAAATATATACATTTACTTACTTACATAAAAATAGTAGGTATTTACATTTTGATACAAGTGGAGAATTTTCGTTATTGCATTCGAGGCGGAATTAACACCCAAGCCATGCTATGAAGACATGCTACAAAAATACGAATAAATACAATAATTATGTCATCATAGGTTCAATAGATTGTGCAGGTTCTTTTCCGAGTTAAGGCTCCCGCAGACAGGCGCGACGCGACAGTGCAACGCGACTCTAGTAGAACAATTTCTATGAAAACTTTATGGAAATGGTTCTACCAGAATCGTGTCGCACTGTCGCGTCGCGCCTTTCTGATCAACTAGTTGCTTAGAGTTATTCCAATGTAGGTATTTTGTTTTCCATTTCTTCTCTTGTATCGGCAAGAAATATTTTCAAATTAACTTCGCTAGAGAAACTCCTACAGATTTAGGTAAGTATCAATATCTAATGAAGATAAAAAAAAAGGTTTTCTAAACTTATTAAAAATTTCATACACTACCAGCGGCCGGGACTCCGTAATCAGCTATAGGCAAGCGGAGCTGACTGGACGTACATACCTACTACAATCATAAGTGTCCGCCAATCATTATCATCTGCCTAGCCTAATAGGTAGGTATATACAGATATTGATAAGAAAAGATTACTAAGTTAATATCTATGCCTGGTTTATGCGTCATTGCATAATGTCAACATAGTGGCTCCTACAAACAGGCGCGACAAGCGACGCGAGTCGCACGCGACACAAAGGCAAAGCGTGTCGCGCGATGAGCGTGAGCGGTGCCATTCGTGTCGCGTCCGATTCGCGTCGCGTGTCGCGCTTGTTTGAAGGAGCCTTAAGTTGAAAATTAGCCATGTGATGTTTTATACTTCATTGTACAGATTTTGTCGGCGCGCATCGAATGATGTCAAAAAAAATTCAAAACAGCACGTTATTCGAATAATTCTCTGGCCACCATCGCGCATCAGTTTTTCAGTGTAATTTATTTATTTATTTAAAAAACACATTGACAAAGGGCCGGCGCACACCTGGCGAGGCGCAGCGCGGTGCGGTTGTCACTGCCAAACAAATATCAACGTTGTGTGCCTAAAAATAAAGATAAATAAACCAGGACGCGTGCCTCTTTCCGCTTTGACGCGCTCTCGAGCTAATGGAAGTTTATTTATTTTCAACTCTAATTCAACTGGCGCAAGATTGATACTTGTTTGCAGTGACGAATGCACTGGCGCTGCGCCTCGCCAGATGTGCGCCGGCCTTAAAGCCGGTTGCAGACCAAAAGCTAAGCTAAGTTAGTTTAGCTTAGCTCACATAGCTGGCGGCGTAGTTTTTCATACTTGTGTGCAGACCGCAAACTATGAACACATATGAAAAATTTGCCCGCTATACGGGCTTAGTTAAACTAACTTAGCTTAGCTCTTGGTCTGCAACCGGCCTTAGGCGGTATTGTAAACTATTTTGTTTAGACTTACCGACCGACGTTCGCACGGACGTAAAAATATCGCGGCGGGATTTTATCGCGCACTGGATTTTGAACTCTCATTGTTGAGCCGAGCATTGAGAATCTAACAGAGTGCATCCCAGCGCGTCGAAAAAACACACTGTTGGATTTTCAACTCTTGGCGCTAAGCAAAGCGTTGAAAATCCAGTGTGCGATAAAATATCGCCGCTTTATTTTTATTTTTACGTCCCATGCGAACGTCGGCTTTACGCTGTCATTTTTTTGTCTCTCCTGAAAACTTATTCGAACTTACCAAACTTACTTATTAACTTGCGCGGTATTGTTACCTAAGCCATGATATGGCACTCCTTCACATCGTTGATGGCTTGGCGATAGACAGCTGGTGGTTTCTTCCCTGGACGAAGATCAGCTCGCTCTCTACTACTCCTACTCCTCATTCCTTCAGCCGAAAGCCCTCCACTGCTGGACATAGGCCTCCCCCAAGCACCGCCACTTGGACCGGTTCGGTGCTTCCCGCATCCAGCGTCCTATACCTATGGTCGATACCATCTTGTGGGAAGCTTTCCAAAGCTACGTATACAACGTCCTCGTTTTGCATCCTCGTCAAAAAGGGGTGTGATATAGACCATCAAACCGAACAACTTTCTCCATGGGACCAACATCGTAATCGCGAAAAAATAATCAGCCGTCCCATACATTTGCGCCGAGTAAGTTTTCTATGGGATCGTCCCATGGAGAAAGTTGTTCGATTTGATGTTCTGCACACCCTGAAATTTGACGAGGATGCAAAACGACACGTTGATATAAGGATGGTGGAAGAAGCGAGGAGTGTTAGCTTGTATGATACCCCTACTGAACCAACTCATGCTTTCAGCCAGAGCCAGTGCATTTCAAATAAATAAACCCATGAACTATCTACATGCAATGAAATAGTATGAACTTATTAGATCAATCTACCTAACCGGATGCAGCTGAATACCATCTATTTTACATAGAGCAACTGCTTATCTGACCTCCACAACCCAGTTACTGGGTAACACGATACCCCTTGGTAAGACTGGTTGTCAGACTTTTGGGCTTCTGAATACCCGTAACGACTGTCAAACATCTATACGAATGACAGCCGAGACCAACTGCTTAACGTGCTTTCCGAGGCACGGAGGGGTCTTGGTATGTAATGGATAGTCACCCACCCAAGGACCGACCTCGGCAAGCGTTGCTTTACCTTGAAGATCGACCCGTGCGGCTGTTATTCGTGTCTAGATTCCTTTAATTGTAATTACTAAAACAGCTAATGGGTACCTACTGGAAGAACCGGAAACTGTTAGCCTGTATGATACCCCTGCTTGACGAAGGCCAAACTATTTCAGCCAAACTATTTTTCAGGAGGGGCCGGATTTGGCGGACAGCCAGTTTGGTTTCCGCAGGGGGCGCTCTACGGTGGACGCCATCATGCGCGTGCAAGCCCTCACGACGGGGGATGCTGTGGCCCGGGGTGGGGTCGTCTTGGCGGTGTCTCTAGACATCGCCAATGCCTTCAATACCCTGCCCTGGAGTTGCATCAGGGAGGCACTCCGGTATTACCGGGTGCCAACCTACCTCCGTCGAGTGGTCGAGGCCTATTTGACGGACAGGACCGTCATCTACCCCGGTCATCAGGGAGAGTGGAACCGGCGAGAGATGTCGTGCGGTGTCCCACAGGGATCTGTCCTGGGGCTACATCTGTGGGACATCGGGTACGACTGGGTGCTGCGCGCCGACCTCCCTAGCGGCGTCAGCGTTGTATGTTACGCTGACGACACGCTGGTCCTGGCGCAAGGGAGGTCGCACCAGGCTGCGGCCGAACTAGCGACACGCGGGGTTGCGACAATCGTAGAGAGGATCCGGCAGTTGGGACTCGAGGTGGCCCTGCACAAGTCCGAGGTCATGTGTTTTCATGGTCCTCGGAACGCGCCACCGTCGGGTTCCCAAATAACGGTAGGAGGGGTTCACATCGCAATCGAGTCGACGATGAAGTACCTGGGACTCGTCCTCGACAGCCGGTGGAACTTCGTGGAGCACTTCCGACGTTTGGCTCCCAGACTGGAGCGGGCCGGGGCTGCCTTGAAGCGGCTCCTGCCCAATCTGGGGGGTCCAAACGCCTCCTGCCGGAGGCTTTACGCGGGGGTCGTGCGGTCCATGGCCCTTTACGGGGCCCCTGAGGCTGCGACCAGCCCGCCGGTTGAACGCGTCCCAGAGGGTCATGGCCATCCGGCTGGTCCGGGGATACCGCACGGACTCCTGTGAGGCGGCGAGCCTCCTTGCCGGATTACCGCCATGGGATCTGGAGGCAAAAGTCCTCGCGCACGTGTGGGAGTGGCGCGAGGAGGCAAAACGCCGGGGCGTAACTCCGCTGCCGCGAGAAATCACGGTACAGCGGACAGAGCTCCGGCGGGATCTCATGGCGACATGGAGAGTGCGATTGTCGCAACCCAGCGCTGGGCACGCCACAATTGCGGCGATAAGTCCCCTCTTTGAGGAGTGGTTGGAGAGGCGCCACGGCGTCCTCACCTTCCGCCTGACGCAGGTCCTCACCGGACACGGTTGTTTCGGGAGGTTCCTGTTTCGGATAAGGCGGGAGGAAACGCCCGGGTGTCACCATTGTGTAGATCGCCCGGAGGACACGGTGGAGCATACAATGGAGGTCTGCCCGGCTTGGGCGGAGCACCGCCGTGTTCTCACGGAGGCGATCAGCGGCGGCGATCTCTCGCGTCCAAACTTGGTCCAGGCCATGGTGCGGAGCGAGAGTGCATGGGAGGCCGTCACCTCCTTCTGCGAAGCAGTAATGCTCGCAAAGGAGGAGGCGGGACGCGAGAGGGAGAGGCAACAGCCGCGCCCTCGCGCCCCTAGCCGCCGCAGGAGACGCCCTGGGCGGCGGGAATCTATCGCCGATTCCCGGCCACCGTAGGCGCGGGCTTGCGGACGACGAGTAATGGGCAGCTCACTGTCCGGTAAGGACCAGGCCCGGGTCGACGGCGCGTTGTGTTCCACGCGCGCCTCAAAGAGATGTCAGCAGTGACGGGGTCCAATAGGGCCGAAGCCGCCGGGGTCGCGGGTAGTTCGAAAGAGATACCGTGGCCCTGGCACGGGCAACTGAAGGAACACGGGTGGTTTTAGTCTGTAAAAGTCTGACACATCCTCCCGCTCTGCCCGGAGCGGGAGAAGTCATTTGATTATTTCCCATCCACAAAAAAAAAAAAAAAAAAAAGCCAGCACCAGTGCATACAAATGAAAAAAAATTTAAAGAATAAAGAAAAGAGATGATGAGTGTGTAAATAAATGATGTGTGATATTAATAAAAAAATAAAATAACTTTTAAAAGGTCTTACCTTATTACATTCTGTCAGCGTGCTTAGTACTTAATTTATATATGAAAATGTAAAGGGGTGGCATCCTGGTGTCCTGAAACACAGGCCACGAGCCTAGCTTAGGCACCAGTCTCCAACAATATACCTAACTTACCTGAATTATATATCACTGTCGAATCTGACCAATCAATCTGCCTAGCCTTTTCCCAATTAGGTTGGGGTCGGCTTCCAGTCTAACCGGATGCAGCTGAATACCAGTATTTTACATGGAGCGACTGCCTATCTAACCTCCACAACCCAGTAACTGGGCAATACGATACCCCTTGGTAAGACTGGTGGCTAGACTTTCAGGCTTCTGACGACCCGTAACGACTGTCAAAGATCCATGAATGACAGCCGGGACCAACGGCTTAACGTGCTTTCCGAGGCACGGAGGAGTCTCGGTATGTAAAGATGGTTACCCATCCACGGACCAACCCCGGCAAGCGTAGCTTAACCTGATGGATCGACCCGTGCTACTGTCGAATCTGACCAATGTAAACTAATTTATGTATATAGTGGTGAGAAAATAAAGTTGATTGATTGATATAAAATTTAATAACTTAACATCACGCTTCTATTCACCTAAGGGTTGGGCAGAGGTGTACACCCACAGTTAGACAGTTATGTTCAAGTCCCAAGTAATAGGGGGCGAGCCTATTGCCATCAACCGGGCACAAATCCAGACTCCGGGCTGCTACTGACAAATTCCAGATGGAAACCTGCAATAGCACTTTGCCCAACCCGGGAATCGAACCCAGTACCTCATGCTCAGCAGTAGCGCTTGCGACCACTAGACGTACGATAAACCTAACCTAAAATTATGGAACATCTTAGTTATCAAACATTGTTGCCAAAACATATTTATGGAACATCTTAGTTATCAAACATTGTTGCCAAAACATATTTATGGAACATCTTAGTTATCAAACATTGTTGCCAAAACATATTTATGGAACATCTTAGTTATCAAACATTGTTGCCAAAACATATTTATGGAACATCTTAGTTATCAAACATTGTTGCCAAAACATATTTATGGAACATCTTAGTTATCAAACATTGTTGCCAAAACATATTTATGGAACATCTTAGTTATCAAACATTGTTGCCAAAACATATTTATGGAACATCTTAGTTATCAAACATTGTTGCCAAAACATATTTATGGAACATCTTAGTTATCAAACATTGTTGCCAAAACATATTTTTTACTCCGTAAATTCTTAGCCAT
Organism: Cosmia pyralina; assembly: GCA_946251885.1. Lineage (NCBI taxonomy): Eukaryota > Metazoa > Arthropoda > Insecta > Lepidoptera > Noctuidae > Cosmia > Cosmia pyralina. Next base: position 9,893,653 of record OX276362.1, on the reverse strand, counting down.
ACATTTTAAATTAATCGTGTATGGCTCCTAATTATAAACATGACACAGCGTTACTAAACAAACTGAAATTCAGCGAATTTTAAGCGAATAACAAAATACTTGGAATGCTTTTGCTTATCTGTTCAAAATCGCGCTCCCATTGTTTGCGAACAAACAACATTTATTATTTGAAAAAGCCTTTTTGTTTTAAAATTTTATCAATACCTTTATTGATAAAATTGGAGTTTGGGAAAATCGAAATACGATACAATAGTAATTTTTAGGGTTCCGTACCTCAAAAGGAAAAAACGGAACCCTTATAGGATCACTCGTGTGTCTGTCTTCCGTCTGTCACAGCCAATATGCTTCGTATCTATGGACCGATTAAGTTGAAATTTAGAACACATATGAATTTCTGCGACCCACACATGGACGTGTAACGAAAATAAATTAATTTTGAATAAGGGGGTCACTTTTGAGGGGCAAATAAGAAAATTAAAATAAAAAGTTTTGCTAACTGTACCGTGTGACACAGTGTGACATGTCAAATGATAGAGCTTGGAGTGAGGATCTCAGATAGATTTTTTTTATAATTTTCAAATATTGTTTTATAGTTAATTTAAGAAAAAAACCGGTCAAGAGCGAAACGGACTCGACTCGCGCACCGAGGGTTCCGTTCCGATTTCTGAAAAAGTGTGCCATTTAGAGACATCGTTTTATTTTTCCTGTAATCTTTACATACACTTCTATCACATGTAATAATTTCAGAAATTTCTCTATGAAAACTTCGGAGAAGCTGACAATTTGCACAGAGGTTCCCTTTATAATGTAAACAAGGAATAAGGAATGAATTCCTGGTAGTACGTTCCCGTGGGATATTTTCCGACATCCACGCGGGCGAAGCCGCTGGCAAAAGCTAGTGAAAAATATTAAAGACCCCCCTTTTAAAGTTAATTATCAATCATTTTTCATGCATACTCCAAAAAATACGGGCGGTTACATGCCCATGGGCGGCATTGATGCCTATATTTTGTAGCGTGATACTGGTGAGTTGCTAGCCAATTAATTATCGATCGAATTCAACATCGTTATCTAATCGTTTTCAAGATTAAACTATCTGACGTATTCAACATTCTTGCAAACACAGCGCCCCTAGCCGCCGTAGGAGACGCCCTGGGCGGCGGGAACCGATTGCCGATTCCCGGCCACCGTAGGCGCGGGCTTGCGGACGACAAGTAATGGGCAGCTCGCCGTCCGGTAAGGACCAGGCCCGGGTCGACGGCGCGTTGTGTTCCACGCGCGCCTCAAAGAGATGTCAGCAGTGACGGGGTCAATTGGGCCGATGCCGCCGGGGTCGCGGGTAGTTCGAAAGAGATACCGTGGCCCTGGCACGGGCAACTGAAGGATCACGGGTGGGTTTTAGTCAGTAAAAGTCTGACACGCCCTCCCGCTCTGCCCAGAGCGGGAGAAGTCATTTGAAAAAAAAAAAGAAAAAAAAAAGAAGATTATTTTGAAACCTATATAAGTGATAAATAGGTTCGAAATAACCATTCTAAGAGAACTATAGATCTATCCACTAACACAGAATACATAATTCAGTAGTGTAGTACAAGTACAGAAGATTCACTCCGCAAAACCATTTAGGTAAATAGTGACTTGCTTCGGCACAATAAAGTGCACTACAGGTCGCACAGCGTTAATTGCCTACAGTTATAGCAGAGATAGTCAGCTAGAAGCCTATAAGTTGCCTCTCTTTCTATCGCGTAACTCTTATACCTTCTGACTCGGTAGGGTAGCAACCCTACCGAGTCCGTACCGTTCTTTTACGACGCGGCGCGTGAGTGAGTAGGTATCGAAATAACGTGCGAGCCGACCGGCGCGCGGCAGCCCACGCTGAATTAGCCCGACAAGTCGAGCCCGCCGCGTACTTGTAGCTTCATACCTAAAATGTGGAGTGCGCCTGGCCTGCCACTAACTAGATTAAGAAACTTTGTGCCTGTGCTTTACTTGCCTTGTCTTGTCATGTAACGTCCTGTTTGAACAATAAATTTATTTATTACCTAAGTAACTATAGATATTTTAGTTCAAATGAGTCATACTAAAACCAATATTATCTGAAGCCGTAACATTTTTTTCTATCTGATAATATGAGATTAGTTAGCGAGGCACAGCGCGCGTCCGATAATATGTATTATCAGACTGACACAGAGTATGAACAAAATGGAGTGCTAAGCATTTAATGATGGCACTAATAAACAAATATTTGAAGTCAGCTCCGAATGTTTTGCATGAGGTAATCCAAGAGGATTGCGTTTCCTATTTGTGAAAATTATGTTGGATTGCAATCGACTAGATAAAACTTCACTATGGAACCCAAAGAGAGGTTGTTCTATCCTTGCTACGAAAAGTGTTAACAATGAAAACGTTTGTAGAAACTTTCACATGCAGGCATACTGCCCAGGCAGAACAACACCCTGGAAATCTCCCCGCAATTCCAAAACGTGACGTCCGGGAAACGTGAAGTGAAATCTCAACACAAAATGCCAATTCGACTATTACAATCAAAATTCGTGGGGCTGGTGGCTAAATGATAACAGCCCCACGGGTCGGTCGAAGGTTAAGCTACACTTGCCGCGGTCGGCTCGTGGATGGGTGACCATCCATAATATATCGATACCCCTCCATGCCTCGGAACCGGCTGTCATTCGACTGTCGTTACGGGTTGTCAGGACCCGAAAGTCTGACAACCAATCTTACCAAGGGGTATTGCATGCAGTCGCTTCAAGTAAAATACTGGTATTCAGCTGCACCCGGTAAGAGACTGGAAGCCGACCCCAAATTAGTTGGGGAAAAGGCTATGCTGATATATTGCATATTCCCTATTCCAATATTTCCAATATGTGACGTCAGGGAAACACATTGAAATTCAATGACACATTGAATCAAATTGTCAATTAGACTATTACAATCAAAATGCTTTTCGAATTATCATAGTTTTAATTGAACGCAACAGTGTTTCCTCCATTCATTTGTTACTCCATTGTTGAGCACTATTAAATCATTATTGTCAGCAGCTTATAAAGGCTTCTTCAAACAGGTTGCGACACGGAATAAAATCGCGCGCCACACAGAGGCACCGTTGCGTCTATTTGTAGCAGCTTTCAAGTTTAACTTACTTTTATACTCATACCCGTAAGAGATCTGTTGCTGGACAGATGTCACTTTTGAAGATTTTGAGGCCGATGACAACGCCATTTAGGTATGTAAACTTCGATCATACGACACTTATCATCAGTTATCAAGTAATCAGACTAATTACTCTAATTTGATAACAAATTACGTAGGTAAAAAGAAATACTTAAGTAGTCATCTTTACCGTTAGGTATTTGATAAAGTAATCATGCTGGGTAATCGAAGTTTGATCACAAAGGTGAATCAACGAATACTAATATCAATCAAGCTTCCGAAACACTCACATCATACATACACTGAAACTACGGTTTCCTAGCAGACGAATGACGTCACAGAAAAGGTTTTATAATAATAATAATAATATCATTTATTTGCATGAAATATGATGCTTACAGATCTCATAATACAATACATAGTACTTCATATTCCGCTTACTAAATTCAGCATGCAAATTTAGATTGTGCCATAATTTTAATGACTTAAATAATAATAATTGTAATAATTCAATTATGTTACGATGGGAAAATGTCAAGAAATTAAAATACAAATTTATGAAAGTAAAGTAAGTTGGTATCATGTATGTTTTCCTAAGAGAGCGTTTTTCGACACCGTAAACTCAAACCCCGGTGACATCATTTTCATGACAGCCGTCACTGCGGCCGTTGTGGCGCCCACCGCTCTTTTAGAAAACCGAAGCTTTAGTGCAGACGGTGCCGGTTAAATCGGGGGAAGAAGTTGCATCACATATTTTTTTTAAAACCGAACATAGATGTCTCATTTGTCTTTAATTTTAATCCAAACACAGCAAAATTGGCAATGCTATTTGGTGACAAATATAGCTATTGATCATCATCATTTCAGCCGAAAGACGTCCTCTGCTGAACATAGGCCTTCCTCGACCGGTTCTGTGCTTCCCGCATCTAGCCGGCTATTGAGGTGGATAAGCTTATCTTTTGAATGAGTATTTTGACAAGTTTGCTTAGTAGCAGAACTACCAGCCGATCTTAGCAGCGAACCTTATCTTCCTTATTTATACATCAATGGTGTTCACACATCAATTATACAGAGTAACGATTAGAATAAGTATCACATTATGGGCCTATTTCAAGATGTAGTATGTTTTATTATTTAACTAATAAAATTTTGGAGCTCTTGGGAATCAATGTAATATATGCAGAGAAATTGTTTGGAGAACAATCGATTTGGAGCTCCTGGGAGTAAGCCTGTCCGATTATCAACTACTTACCGACTAAATTCAAAAATGTAACATAATTTGTATGAAATTATCTGTCAAATGAAACATGTGGTGAAACAAGACCTAAATGAAACCACGTATTCAGTACAATGATACTGGACACCCTCGCGATGAAATTTTTCGTTAGTTACAAAAAAAAAATCTGCTGTTTCCTACAAAAGTACCCACGCGGTCAAAATGTACAGAACAGCTGATTTTGAGCTGATTTTTTTTAAATAACGGTGTACGGTTTAAGACAATTTATTTCACTCAAAAAGAATACAATTATGAGGGAAAACATAATAATTATGATAAGCAACGGTTTCGCTGGGTTTTAAACTAAGATTAAAATACAGTAAAATCTTACAATTCAAACACTATTCAGAACATGGTGCTATAATAGCCTGTAAAGTTGGAAGTGAATTCGATTCCCTTTACTTTATGTATAAACTACTTACTTTTACTTTTGTTTACTTTGGGTATAATATTGCCACTCTATTTAAGTTATAATAAAATACCAACTTTATTAAATAAATTCAGGAAGTAATGTCTACCCAAAACATAAAAAAACGATATCACGTACGCAGAGATCAAGCTATACATTTCCAGTATAAGCTGATCTCGCATTGTATAGGATTTCCTCACAATGAGAGGTCGGTATAAACTGGAAATGTATAGCTTAATGTGTAGCCGAGCGTACTTATGATATTTTCATGTTTTTTTTTTTGTATGAACAGACTATTTCATCATCTACAATTATATCTGTGATTTTTTTTCAAATATTCATATTTTTGTTACTAAAAATAAATATTTCCTATGAAGCCCAACGGAATGGCATGCGGGGAAAACGCACCGCCCAGTCACACAAGGTCACCACCACCAGTCGGTCTATTCCACAGAAATCTAAATAATACTGCCTTATTATTTAGATTTCTGTGGTCTATTCTGTAAAAATATCACCGTGAAAACTTTGAAAACGCACCGCCCAGTCGCACAAGGCCAGCAGTCGGTCTATTCTGTAAAAATATCACCGTGAAAACTTTGAAAACGCACCGCCCAGTCGCACAAGGCCAGCAGTCGGTCTATTCTGTAAAAATATCACCGTGAAAACTTTGGTGAGGTGACTGGCCATGCTATGGCTTGACACTATTGGCAGTTCACTTCAAACTCACTTCACCTATGCTTTCACGATAAAATTTTTACAGAATAGAATGGTAGCACTTACCGTCCGTCACCATAAAAGACCTACGTACAGAAATAAACATTATTTTATTTACATTATTTTAAAATCAGTTTAAAATAAATATGTACAAGTTTAAAAAAAGTAGGGGAAATAATAATCATAGGGCATCAAAAAAAAAATATAATTAAATATATAAAAAAATAATAATAAAATAATATTAAATAATATAATATTTAATATATATATTTATATATATTATATAATTACCACCTAACTACACATTATGGTCAAGCAATAAAGATATTGAGTATTCTGCCCACCCGAACCTAAAGTGCAGTAATAGAAATTTTGGTAGGTTTTGAGTTACATATTATTCTGAATCCCCATTTTATTTTATAGTTTTTTTATTCAAAAAATAACGTAACACTGTTTAGTTTTTAGTTTTGTACATATCCTTTCACCTTGCATTCAAAGTTCTATCGAAATGTCTGTTTTTCGAATTCGTGTTGTTGCTGTCACTTTAGCTTCGGGCAGTATTGAGTATTAAAAAAAAAATTCGTCCTCATCGCTGTCGACATGTAAAGTGCCCAAACATCATTTCATTTCATCTATCTATAGGATAGGCTGATGATGATAACGTTCTGCTACTATTTACATAGGTAAATAGTAGCAGAACGTTATCATCATCAGCCTATCCTATAGATATCCTAGAATGTATAGACATTCTAGGCCACTAGACACATTATATAAGACATAATAAAACATTCGTGTGAGTAACGTAACGCATCATGCTTATGCATGGTTTATTCATCGCTGCGTTCGCTTTCGGCAAGTTACGAATACGTGTTCACCTAGGTCATCAACCTTTTGACAGTTCTGAATGAATGAATTTCCTGTTGGTACAGACGCCATCCGAAACTGTCAAATTTTCCCAATCAACCTTTGACCTAATACTTTAGCGTTAAAGATGAAATTTGACAGATTGTAGAAGCTTGATGTGCAGGCGTCTGTACATAGCTTAACGACGAACCTGAAAATAAAGAACTACATAATTTCTTTTCTTTTTTTTTCAGTTGTCTTTACGAACTAGAGAACGACTGTTTCAGGACATCTATTGAATTTTCTTTAAGCGTTTGGAAACTTACTTACTCTGTTTTACCGTATTGATTCTCTTCTTAGCTTCCATAAAATGATTCTTTTTATAAGCTTTTATTTAGTCTCGCCTGTCCCGGTGTCTGTCATCTGTAATCGAATCTTGCAAGTTAAATTTGACACACTTCCCGGTTTCCGATTGAGCTGAATTTTTACGTGAATAAGTAAATCGGATGACAATGCAATATTATTATGACATGGAGCTGATCTGATGGAGCCGGAAGGCAGCCATGGAAACTCAGTAATAAAACGACGAAACCCTATCGAGTTTGGGCTCGTTTGATATGTCTTGACAATCACTCTGTCCTAGATTAATAAAAGCTAATTTTAAAAATAAATACAAAGGGTCGGCTTGCAGTCTAACCGGATGCAGCTGAATATCAGTAAGTTACGTGGACCGACTGCCTATCTTGACCTCCACAAACTGGGTAACACGATTCTCCGTGGTAAGACTCGTTGTCAGACTATTGAGCTTCTTTTTAACCGACTTCAAAAAGGAGGAGGTTCTCAATTCGTCGGAACCTTTTTTTTTTTTTTATATGTATGTTCCCCGATTACTCGAAGATGACTGGACCGATTTGGATTATTTTTTTTTTTTTGTTTGAAAGGGTATACTTCCCAGGTGGTCCCATGATCATCAAGTCAGGATCTGATGATGGGATCCTGGAGAAATAGAGAGAACTCTTCCAATTTTATAGGCACACTTGAAGCGATTTGGATTGTTTTTGGAAGAGTACTTTCTCGGAGTAGTCCCATTTCAATTTGGTGAAGATCTGATGAATAACTTCTGAGATAGGCAACGGAACTCCTCAATAAATGATAGCAAATGGACTGGGATTGCTGAAATCTCATGTCTGTCTATTGTTTACACCAGTTCATAACATAACATCACGCCGGTACGCTGTGAAGGGGTAAGCACATGTGAACCACTAAAAAGTGAAAAATAAAAACTTTTTTACAAAAAAATACAACCGTCTTCCAAAAACAACACTACAAAGTGAAAAATATCTTTAATTTCGGAAGTCGGTGGCAAAAAAGAAAATACATTTAATCAGACACCGACTTCCGTAATTAAAGTTATTTTTCACTTTGTAGTGTTGTTTTTGGAAGTCGGTTGTATTTTTTTGTAAAAAAGTTTTTTTAACTATATTATGTTAATAAAAGCAAGTTCTCCATGAACTGGTGCCAAAGGTTGTCAACCCAGACCGGAAAATACGTCAGCAAGTATTGTGTGACCAAAATTAACCTCGAGCGAGAATGAGGAAATGTACTCTATTGAATCTATTTTTGGACTAAGTAGGTAGGTATGTACCTACGGTAACTAGGTACATAGTTTATGTACAGCATACAAGAGGTTAGGCAAATCATGATAATTATTATAATTTTACGATCATTATGTAGGTAGGTAGATTAGCAACGTACAGTCAGCAACAGAAGTCGGTTAACACTGCTACTTTTTGACATCATCTAACTCTAAATTAACAGAAAATGTTACGATAACCTGCTTTTTAGCATTTCATTTATTAGATAAGAGTTAATTTTCTTTAAAATTTACATCTGTTCCGATTTTAATGAATTATTTTTCTCAATAATTAAGACTTAGGAAAAAAAAGTGTTACTCGACTTTTGTTGCTAACTGTACAAAAACAAAAAATTTCATTTTTGTACCATTTTTAAGCGAATATAAAGTAACCCGATGTAACTTCCCATCAGCAAAAAACAATAATTTTCATATTATAAACTTACATGTTACATCCCCTAAATTTTCAAAAATCTGCCTCTTCCTCCTCTCCTGGGTTTGATTCCCAAGTTAGGCAATGTGTTGTTGGGTTTTCCATCTGGAATTTCGTAGTAGCAGCCCGGATTCTGGATTTGTGCCCGGTTGATAGCAATAGGCTCACCCCCTGTTACATGGGACTTTTTTTTTTTTTTTTTGTGGATGGGAAATCATCAAATGACTTCTCCCGCTCTGGGCAGAGCGGGAGGGTGTGTCAGACTTTTACTGACTAAAACCCACCCGTGTTCCTTCAGTTGCCCGTGCCAGGGCCACGGTATCTCTTTCGAACTACCCGCGACCCCGGCGGCATCGGCCCTATTGGACCCCGTCACTGCTGACATATCATTGAGGCGCGCGTGGAACAACGCGCCGTCGACCCGGGCCTGGTCCTTACCGGACGGCGAGCTGCCATTACTCGTCGTCCGCAAGCCCGCGCCTACGGTGGCCGGGAATCGGCGATAGATTCCCGCCGCCCAGGGCGTCTCCTGCGGCGGCTAGGGGCGCGAGGTCGCGGCTGTTGCCTCTCCCTCACGCGTTCCGCCTCCTCCTTCGCGAGGATTACTGCTTCGCAGAAGGAGGTGACGGCCTCCCATGCACTCTCGCTCCGCACCATGGCCTGGACCAGGTTTGGACGCGAGAGATTGGGACTTACTTAAAACTTACTGGCGAAATGTGGGTGTACCTACTATAGATACATCTCTGCCCTACCCTTCGGAGAAACAATGCGTGAGGCATGATGTTATGTTTTCAAAAATCCTTCGTTAGTGCTAACCTTCGTTATGATTGTCATGTTATGATTGTCGTTATTTTATGATTGTCGTTATTATGATTATCGTCGTTATGATTGTCATCTTCTGCAAAAATTTCATGCTTCTACTTAGAGCCAGCCAGCGGATGATGTAAAACGTACCAAAAAAAAACATTGGTTAATTTTTATGCGATTTTATAAAGCCAAGTAGGTACTTATCGTATTCTCTGCAAAGAAAGCGGCCAGCTTACTTTATCCAGCAATAATTTTAAGTTCTGTAGTGCCATTCTGTAAAATTCTCACCGTGAAAACTTAGTTGAAGTGATCTTAAAGTGAGCTGTCAATAGTGTCAACCCCTAGCATCAGGTGGAATGACGGCTCATTTCACGCACACTTCATCTAAGTTATCACGGTGAGATGTTTACAGAATAGCACTACTGTAGTGCACTACAGTAGTAGTAGTGTGTACTGTAGTGTTGCGTACATAAAATCAATAATTTATTTTCACTATCGTAAGTACCTAATCTATATACTTACACAATACTGTCTCCCATTGCAGCCGTGACAGATATTTTTATAGCACCTTTTAGCTATCGTAAACAAAAACATGAAGTTACACAAAGTGAATTAAAATACGTAATTAAGTATTTCCGAAAATACTTACGTATTTAATCCATTTGGTGTACCTTGATGATGTCATAATACTTTCTGTCCTGAAAGAGGACTGTGACGGCACCGTCGATGCGTCGACAATCGTATGACATGCGTCGGCACAATCGAAGACATTTCAACATGGCGGCCGTAGTTCCAATTTTCGCCATTTCACAGCTAAGTTGGTAGGAGTGTAGTACGAATTGGTGTGGGTTAGGTACCATAACTAAAAAATAAAAAGTGAAAAATAACTTTAAAGGTCGAAAGTCGGTGGCAAAAACTAAATACAGATTCAAAAGAGTTTTTTTTCACTTTGTACGTCTGTTTTTTTTTTTTGGAAGTCGCTTGTTTTTTTTTTTTTTTTTTTTTTTAAAGCAAGTTTAGGTTAGATTAATTTTATCGTGAAATGAGAAATTATGTCACTTTGCCGTACCTTTCTATCTATTCATCAAACAAAACATCAAAATCCTACGCTTACTCTACCCTTCTCAGCAACTAAACATCTGATTCTGTGATAATGATAACAGTGACCTTGGAACATACGTCTATACTACATAACGATAAGAGACGTGTTTTTTGTCCATTGTCAAACAAGTTTCCTGCTACAGTCAGCGACAAAAGTCCATTAACATAACATTCCTACTTTTACACAATCAATCTGCCTAGCCTTTTCCCAACTATGTTGGGGTCGGCTTCCAGTCTAACCGGATGCAGCTGAATACCAGTATTTTACATGGAGCGACTGCCTATCTGACCTCCACAACCCATTAACTGGGTAATACGATACCCCTTGGTAAGACTGATTGTCAGACTTTCGGGCTTCTGACGACCCATAACGACTGTCAAAGATCCACGAATGACAGCCGAGACCAACGGCTTAACGTGCTTTCCGAGGCACGGAGGAGTCTCGGTATGTAAAGATGGTCACATATCCACGGACCAACCCCGGCAAGCGTAGCTTAAAGTGATGGATCGACCCGTGCGGCTGTTATTACTTAGCCACGAGCTCCTCCTTCTTTTACACATCATCCAAATTAACAAAATATCATGCCCATCAGCCATAACGTTCTGTGACACAGGCCTCCTCTCTTCGAGAAGGATTGGGCTGTAATCTCCCACGCGGGCCCAGTGCGGGTTAGCAGATGTCACATATCTTCGAATTTTTGGTTCTAGGACATGCCGGTTTCCTCACGATGTTTTCCTTCACCGTTTTAAGAGCAGGAGGACTGCTCCCTAAGTCTTTCCGTCCGTCCGTCCGTCTGACATAACGATCAATCAAAACAAGTGTAAAAGTAAAAATTTTCGGACGGGCAAAAACACATCGGGAGTAGGGACAACTGTCAAATCGTGTTTTCATTCATACTTCATTCGGGCCCCGAACCAATCATCCATCAGTAGTTGATACGGAGTAGGAAACGCACGTAACGAAGGCCGAAACTACGGGCTTCGGGCTTAGGGAGTAGACCCCCAGTAGTGATGAAATAATTTACACAAATTAAAGCGCCTGTCTGTGTTCGAACCTAACCTACTACTAACTCGTAAGTTGCGGCCGTTAGCACTGGCCCACCACTGCTGCAAACAATATGCGATACATTGTATTCCAGCATAATTAATTTATGTAATTACCAAAAGTTAATCATTTAATTCTAAGTACTGATTTGTTCTGTTCTGATTTGAATTAAATAATAAGCTCAATAATTGAGATTAAAAAAAAGAAGTGCTAAGTAATCGACTTTTGTCGCTATGTGTACAGTTCGATTCAAACTAGAAGTTAGCTGCGAATGCAGTTAAAGTACCTACGATTCAAACTTAAAAGAGCTAAGTCTTAAAAAAGTCTTAATTCTTAAATGAAAAAATACTTAATCGAGCCAAATTTATTGTCGACGTGACTGTACCTGCACGGTTTGCACTCGCAGCTAACTTCCGAGCCAAACGAACCCATTATATCCCAAGTTTTTTTTTAATTCTTTTAACAATAGAATTAGAGCTCTCTGTGAAAGAGCTTCTCCACGGAAGAACTACACCGCCACCATAACAATTCAGCCACCAAGTCACAGAATAAATAATAGTACTAAGTGGCGTTATGCTGTGGCTGTGTTCCTGTCTGAAGGGTGCCGGGCGCCGCTGTAAGCAGGCACATGAGACTACTCTGGGATGGTAATACATCTACGATTCCTGTATTAGCTGACATAGGCACGGTCGTAAAAATATCGCGGCGATTTTTTTTCGCGCACTGGATTTTCAACGCTCTGCTTAGCGCCGAGAGTTGAAAATCCAACAGTGTGTTTTTTCGACGCGCTAGAATGCACTCTGTTGTTGTTAAGTTGGATTCTCAACGCTCGGCTCAACACCGAGAGTTGAAAATCCAGTGCCTGATAAAATCCAGCCGCGATATTTTTACGTCCGTGCGAACGTCGGCCTACAGTTGTTCTCCGACATTCGGTTCTCCGATGAACGTTTCGCCGACAGAACGATTCACTTTTCATTCGTTCTAACGAAACTGCAAAGACACTGAAAAGAGAATCGTTTTGTCGTCGGCTAAACGTTCATCGGAGAAACGAATGTCGGAGAACTGTGTCAGAATCGTATTGTAGATGTCTGTACGCGGCGGTGACCATCACTTACGTTTACCATCATGAGTACCAAATGCTTGTTTGCTACGCAATGACATAAAAAAAAACCGGTCAAGAGCTAGTCGGACTCGCGCATCGAGGGTTCCGTTCCGATTTCTGAAAAAGTGTGCTATTTAGACATCGTTTTATTTTTGTCCTGGAATCTCTATATAAACTTATATCACATAGAATAATTTACTAGATTTTTCTCTATGCAAACTTCGTAGATAAGGGGGGAACGGTAAAAAAAAGAAAAAAAAAAGAATAAAATGTTTGAGAATGTGCAAACAGCGTTCTTTCATTATGATACCCTACATGCCCTAGTAGCCCCACTTCGAATTTTTAAGACCATTTCAGTCCCTTAAAAAAAAAAAATTCTTTCTTATTTGCAAAATAGTTGTGCAAACGTCATCTAAAACTGTTACAAAGTTCTTTATAGCATTAGTTGATCTTGAGATATCCAGCTGTGACAGACGGACAGACAGATAGACTGTCGCACCATATCAAAATAAATTGGGGGTTTTTTCGTTTTCGTAACCATTTATTTCACTATTGCAGCATGTACAGATTTAATTTTTGGATATATATTTATTGACTATTAGATTAATACCCTAACTGAAGGAAAACGCAATTGGGTTAAATTTTCTCGATAGAATTTAAAAAGATCTCTACTTTTTTTTGTCTGTAAACCCCCGTTAGCACGGGCGTAATAAAATCGCGGCGGGATTTTATAGCGCACTGGATTTTCAACTCTCGTTGTTGAGCCGAGCGTTGAGAATCCAACTTAACAATAACAGAGTACATTCTAGCTCGTCGAAAAAACACACTGTTGGATTTTGCACTCTCGGCGCTAAGCAGAGCGTTGAAAATCCAGTGCGCTATAAAATCCCGTCGCGATTTTATTACGCCCGTGCGCATGGGGGTTAATTCTAAAATCCTAAGTAATTTCATTGCAAAATTGCATTCAAAATGTGCGGTATTAGGTAATTGAAAACTGGCTGAAAATATTTTTGATAGATAGCTTAATTTATTTTTAAACAATTTTTATTTGATTTGGCGCTTTTATTTTGGTTCCAGCGCATTCTTGCGCTCTCTTTTATTCGCATGTGGAAGTAATTGACTCTGTCACTTTCTTATTCCCGCCCAGTTCGCTTTTTAAATAGCACCCTTTTGGTATGGAACCCTAACAACATGACTCTGTTATTTGTCGATGGCGACACGATAACGGTGACTAAACTATAGCTATGTAGAAGGTACTTAGCTAGATGTTCATGATAGCAGTAGGTACAGATAACAATGCACGTGGCGTTGGCTATGTGACTGATTGTAGATTAGACATGCATGTGCTGCGATTTGTTTACACCTGTGTCAGGTTCTCCTAATAGGATACTCTTCTACTATCATAGGCACTATTACGGTAGTAAACCAATATCCAGGATCAGTATACTAGACAGTTTCCTAGAAGAGCGGTTTCCGTCGTATTACAACGGCTTGACAACGGCCGTCATGAAAATTTCTTATTTTCGCCAGTATTTGGCATTAACATTAAGGTTATGTTAGGTATGTATGTTCGCGATGATCTTACAAACTACTGAACGCATTTTCTTATGGTTTTCGCCAATGGACGGAGTGACTCATGAGGAAGATTTAGGTGTATAATTCATTAATGTTTTTTGTAAATTGGCTGAAATATAACGATGAATGTTGAAGATATCGGAAAAAATTATGCCGACTGGGAGCGTTAGGTACTGGCGTGCGCGTTACGATAGACGTTTCCGTGGGATTATTTCCGACCTCCACGCAGGCAAAGCCTACACACAAGCTACACACAAGCCAGATACATGGCCGAACGGAATATATGGCCGATGGGGCCGAAAGGTTCTGGAGTGGCAACCGCGTACCGGAATATGTAACGTTGGAAGGCCACCCACAAGATGGACCGATGACCTTGTGAAGGCCGCAGGAATCCGCTGGATGCGGGAAGCATAGAACCGGTCGAAGTGGCGGTGCTTGGGGAAGGCTTATGTCCGGCAGTGGATGTCTTTCGGCTGAATGTTAATGATGAGGTTGGAGATGCATGTGCTGTGATTTGTTCACACCTGGCAGGTTTACCTCAAGGTTAGCTATAAAAACTTTTTTACAAAAAAATACAACCGACTTCCAAAAACAACACTACAAAGTGAAAAATAACTTTAACTTCGGAAGTCGGTGGTAAAACACGAAAATACATTTAAAACACCGACATCCGAAATTAAAGTAATTTTTCACTTTTAGTTGTGGTATCTACCCTACACAAATTCTAAGTAGGCAAGTAAAGTTAGCGATACATATAAATAAATATATAATAAATTATATATTATGTAGTGTAAGTAATTATATTTAAATAGTGTTATTGGTTTCGGCCGTTCTATTTAAAATAAATAAATAAATAATAATAATAATAATATGAATTGATATTCATACAAATATGAACTTCACTAACAATAAGGTTCATACCTTATTGTTAGTGAATAATGTTCATATTAATACCCATATAATCTATATATATATAAAAATCGATTGCTGTTCGCTTGTCTCGCTAAAACTCGGAAACGGCTGGGCCGATTTGAAATTAGAAATTGAAATTTTGACAGGACAACGTCTGGCGGGTCAGCTAGTAAGTCTCTGGAGTTTCGCTAGCTAATTTAATTTGACCCTGTATTATCTACACTAATAATATAAAGAGATAAAGTTTGTAAGTTTGGATGTAGGAGGTTAATCTCAAGAAGTATTGACACAGGTTTTGGTCCGACTTAGTCGACGTTCGCACGGACGTAAACGTATCGCGGCGATTTTTTTTTCGCGCACTGGATTTTAAGCGCTCTGCTTAGCGGTGAGAGTTGAAAATCCAACAGTGTGTTTGTTCGACGCGCTGGGATGCACTCTGTTGTTGTTACATTGGATTCTCGATTGCTCGGCGCAACACCGAGAGTTGAAAATCCAGTGCGCGATAAAATCCCGCCGCGATTTTTTTACGCCCGTGCGAACACCGGCTCACTCTCAGGTCTCAGTCGAGCTCTATCCGTGTCCATATTAAAACTATTTAATAGGTATGTGGGTGTTTAGCTATAGGTCAATATTACAGGTTTTTTTTTAGCTCAAATACCACTTTTCTATCACTTTTTAGGGTTTCGTAGCAAAATTGCAAAAAGGGAATCCTTTATAATTTCATGTCCGTCTGTCCGTCCGTCTGGATGTTACACAGCCATTTCGCTCGGGGACTATACAGTACACTATATCGATGAAAATTGGAAGGAAGGTGTATTCTGTGCTCCGCTAAATAAATAAGTAGTGAAATTACGACAAAACATTTAGGGGTCTCTCCTCATAGCTACCATACGGTATGTATGGTAGCTATGAGGAGAGGTACATAGGTACCTAACCAAGGGGTGAAAATAACTGCCCGGCTTGGGCGGAGCACCGCCGTGTTCTCACGGAGGCAATCGGCGGCGGCGATCTCTCGCGTCCAAACTTGGTCCGGGCCATGGTGCGGAGCGAGAGTGCATGGGAGGCCGTCACCTCCTTCTGCGAAGCAGTAATGCTCGCAAAGGAGGAGGCGGAACGCGAGAGGGAGAGGCAACAGCCGCGCCCTCGCGCCCCTAGCCGCCGCAGGAGACGCCCTGGGCGGCGGGAATCTATCGCCGATTCCCGGCCACCGTAGGCGCGGGCTTGCGGACGACGAGTAATGGGCAGCTCGCCGTCCGGTAAGGACCAGGCCCGGGTCGACGACGCGTTGTGTTCCACGCGCGCCTCAAAGAGATGTCAGCAGTGACGGGGTCCAATAGGGCCGAAGGTCGCGGGTAGTTCGAAAGAGATACCGTGGCCCTGGCACGGGCAACTGAAGGAACACGGGTGGGTTTTACTCAGTAAAAGTCTGACACGCCCTCCCGCTCTGCCCGGAGCGGGAGAAGTCATTTGATGATTAACCATCCACAAAAAAAAAAAAAAAAAAAGGGGTGAAAATAAAAACATTGCACTTACGCGTGATCGTTGGATCCCGTAATTAAAAAGATTATGATGTTTCTCAGTGACTTGTATTTTTAATTCAATATGGATATTTTCGGTTACAACCACAGAAAAGATAAACTGTTCTGTGGTTACAGCCGCAGTAATAAATAAGTGTTTTATTTACAAAGGTGTAATGTTTTCAATTGAAGCCCTAAACTCTTGAGCTAGGTGGTACCTGTGTTACAGGAGTCAGAAGGATCTATTATTATTGATTATTATCTTTATTTTTCATTATGTTCCCGAGAAATATATGAATAAAATCATTTTTTTTTTTATGAGCCTACATTGTGTCCCACTGCTGGACAAAGGCCTCCCCTTTTTCCTTCCAAACCTCCCTGTCTTGTGCGATCTCTGACCATGTTGGTCCTGTAAACCTTATCAGATCGTCACACCACCTTCGCCGTGGCCTGCCTCGACGGCGATGTCCTCCCTCAGGCGTCCAATGAGTGACGATCTTTGCCCATCTCTCCGTCATCTCTCTCGTCTCTATGCATGCGTAATTTATATTCATCCTAACTACGGAACCCTTCACTGTGCGATCCTACACCGCACTTGGCCCGTTTTTTTAATACAGAGCAGTAAAATAAGAGTATAAAATACCAGTTTTTAGGAAACAATTAGTTTCATTCGTGGATACATCTTCTTTAGAAACAGTCATGAGGCTGTGTTTGTTATTTGTTTTAATATTGACTCTAACAATTGTGACAACAACAACGTCACCCTTTGTCTACCCAACTGCTCTAAGTTACGATGAGTGGGTCTGCGAGTTCGTCGACATTGTTGAGGATAACTTTGTTGGAAACGCTTTGCCGATTCACAATGTGAAAAGAAACGTTACTGAAGTGAAGAAGTCAGGAGATACGGAGGAATCAGACGAAGAAAATGATATTCAAGTAAAGTTTCCGGAAGACGAAGTGATTAAACCTAGTAACGATGACGAAGTTGATACAAACGAGTTGCCTGGATCAATCATAACAGGTGATAAATGTCCCCCCCCATTAGTTCGATTTGGTACAAACTGTGTTGCACCACAATGAGATGAAAGAGAGAAGAAAAAAAGAAGAAGACAAGAGAAAGATATTCATGATGCAAAATGTGACCGTGCTTGATAAAAGATTTTAGAAGGTATCGAATGTTTTATTTCCCTCTTTTTTTCTTATCAATAATTGAAATGCTAATGTAATTTATTTATCAACTAATGTGATGTCTCAGAAGTAGGTGCCTAGTTAAAGTGACTGACAGCATACTCAGAAGTGAATGTATGTATTTACAAATTTGATTATAACTAACTTGGCAGAAGAATATAATTATTTATATATCTTATCAGTAACAACATAATTGTATTCATTAACCGACGAAAAAAAAAGCAGGAGGTTCTCAATTCGACAAGTATGTTTTTTTTTTTTTTATGTATTAGCATAACTTTTTACAGAGTCGTCCGATTTGAAAAACATTCGAGAGGGTATACATCAAAGTTGGTCTCATATAAAATTGATTAACTTTGCTTGGGTAGTTTTTGAGTTAGCTTCAATAATACGTGTTTTTTCCCCACATTTATATGGATGATGTTCTAGTTTGTTTTGCAGGTAGTGGTATTAGAATCTGTGTCGGGTAGGTACCACAACTAAAATGTGAAAAATAAAAACTTTTTACAAAAAAATACAACCGACTTCCAAAAACAACACTACAAAGTGAAAAATAACTTTAATTTCGGAAGTCGGTGTCTTGTTAAATATATTTTCGTTTTTTGCCACCGACTTCCGAAATTAAAGTTATTTTTCACTTTGTAGTGTTGTTTTTGGAAGTCGGTTGTATTTTTTTGTAAAAAAGTTTTTATTTTTCACTTTTTAGTTATGGTACCTACTACCCTACACAAATTCTAATACCACTATCTGCAAAACAAACTAGAACATCATCCATATATAAAAGTGGGGAAAAATACGTATTATTGAAGCTAACTCAAAAACTACCCAAGCAAAGTTAATCAATTTTATATGGGACCAACTTTGATCTATACCCTCTCGAATAAAACAAAAAAAAAATCCAAATAGGTCCAGCCATCTTCGAGTAATCGGGGAATATACATAAAAAAAAAAGGTTCCGACGAATTGAGAACCTCCTCCTTTTTGAAGTCGGTTAAAAATAGCACTCGACTTCACGTGAACAAAGTCGCGGGCAGAAGCTAGTCTCTAAATAATATAAAATAATAATATTCTTTATTGTTCTCTCAAAATCACAAACACCGTACAAAGTCAAGGTAACACCTTTAATAGAGACTGGTGTCTGTTGTTGTAAAACCTGCATTACAGATCACCAGGCTTACCCTCCATCGGACAACTCAACTTTGACCTATGACTGCATTAAATTAACATACAGGTTGTACATAATAATAACACTATTAAAAATTAATAATAACAAAAATTAAACAAAATATATTGATGACAAGATCAAATTTCACATACCCGTTTGACGAAGAGATGGAGTGTGACAATAACAGTGTTGAAGAATACTATAATATTATTATTCAAGACACAATGCATGACAATGACATTTAACAGTAAGTATATGAAGTGATAAAGACGATGTTAGTATTTTTAAGTCAATTTAACAATATTAAGTATAAATGTATGATGCAGATGACGGAATTGATACTCCTATTTTTACCCGACTGCGCCAGAAGGAGGGTTATGTTTTTCGAGAGTATGTATGTACGTATAATTGTTTGGCACGCTCTGCGGCCTGAACGGCTCGATGGATTTTAGCTTGAGAGGTGTCGCTAGATTCGTATTTACTGTAAGAGTGACACTGGGTATATCAAAATAAAAAAAACAAAATGGCGGATTTTTGGCGCCAAATTATGTCTTAAAAAAATTTTTTTTCTCAAAACCTGTCGAGCGGGGTATCAAAATAAAGGGTTTTAAAAGGTGATTACAATAAATAATAAAACTAAAAAAATAAAAAAGTAATTAAAAAACCCGACTGCGGTAAAAAACTTGTTAAAAAACTGAAAAGATAAAAACAAGCCCATTTTAAATTAAATAAATGTTGGAAGCAGGCGGGACCCATTTAAAAATATAATAAAAATGGTATGGGTCCCGCCTGCTTCCAACATTTATTTAATTTAAAATAGGCTTGTTTTTATCTTTTCAGTTTTTTAACTTAAGTTTTTTACCGCAGTTTGGTTTTTATTTTTTTTTTAATTAGTTTTTTATTCCAAAACATAAAGTGACGGGGCCTAAAGCTGAACAATACGCTAGTTGCGATGGTGTAAATGATAGTAGTCAAGACGAACAGAAATACAACTGAATGGAATTCTGAGTTTTAATTGACATTTAAAACCAGTGTTTTAACAAATAATCGTTGCATAAGCATAAATTAAATAATGAAATGATGTTTACGTTTGAAAGCAGATATTTTAAGACACATTTACACGTTGATTTTTTTGTTAATATTTTAATTTTAGATGGCGCCGGCATTACCTAGCTGACTGATCTCTGACAAAAAATGCTGAAACAAACTCAGAAATCATAGTCTCTTTTAAGGAGGATGCGCTGTAGTAGCCCGCGAAATTCATATTTTCTTGCGTTTTATGCAATTTTCGGGGTTGTATCATGACCAAATATGATATGCGGCAATAAAATATATGTATTTACGTAATTTTAACCATAAAAATCATTAATACATCTCTTTATGTTAGATTTCGTGCAGATTCGTCGAACGAACGAAATCTAAAGACTGCACGAAATCTAACTTAGAGAGATGTATTGATGATTTTTATGGTTAAAATTACGTAAATGGCCCACTCTCCACTAACTGGAAAATAATTATATCTAAGAGTCGTTAGATTTCGGTTGTTCGACGAATCTGCATGAAATCTAACTTAGAGAGATGTATTGACGATTTTCATGGTTAAAATTATATAAATAGGTACATAAGTTTAATTGCCGCGTATCATATTTTGATCAAGATACAACCTGACACGGACCTGCAAATTGCAAAAAACCCAAAAATCGCGGGCTACCTCAGCGCATCCCAGTCTAAACATTATATTATTTAGATTTGATGTGAGTACAACAATGCAGGGCCGAAAGTGCCTTTACAGCTTTGAGTTGACCTGTCAGACAGAAGCATGCATGCATCAGTCATCGTGTGGCTCAAGCCTATTTTAGGGAGCTCAACGACCCGTCACATGACGCTATGACATCTGCAGGACATTTGCGTAGGCCACATAAAAAATACTCAAAACCGCCAGACAATTTTAAAGTCATGTATTTTAGCTAGTTTACACGAAAATGCTTAACACACACGCGCGACAAATGAGCGGGAGGCGCGGCGCGGCGACGCGGGCGGCGCGGGCGTTGCGCTCGCGCTGTGAGTCTAAGCGTTACGTGCACTCGATAGCGAGACAGCTGACAGACTGAGGTGAGCGAGGAGAGAGGGAGGGGACGCGCGCCGCCGGCGGCGTCGCGCACGCGGCCTGTTGGGTATTCCCCGCGCTACAATCTGTGGCCTTGCGCATAGGGTGATAAACTTTCGGGGAAATATGGAGATTTTTCTTTAAAAAAAAATGTTGTTATTTTTCATTGCATTTACGTTCTATAAGTGAAACCAAACCACTGGTTTCAAGGACAACGGTGTTTACACTAACACCCTGTATATAATATATCCCGAGATATAAATTATACCCCGCGATTGGCCCTCACATTGTGAGATATATCTTTTAACCAGTTTGCGTTCGTCATTGGATCACGCCGCCGCGCGCCGGTAACAAACCCTGTTATTTCTACGTGTAGTGAAATACGTATTATTGAGTAGTTCCGATGGCCATCTCTGGTCTTCCTCATCAGTTCCATTTCACTAAATGGTGCTTTCCGGGAGCAAATGCACGAGTTACCATAAAAAATACCCAAATCGCCTATAAAATGTGCCTATAAAATTTGATGGTTCCCCTCGATTTTTCTGGGATGCCATCATCAGATCCTGGTTTCCTTATTATGGTACCACCCTTGGGATATCTCCTTTCCAAAAAAAAAAGAATCATAAAAATCGCTTCATAAACGACGAAGTTATCCGCGAACACACATAAAAAAATATATAATAGGTCTTTACCTATGAAATTGCCGTATTGTATGAAAAAATTTAAACGAATTTTTTTCATGCATTTTTTATTTGTATTAATCGAAGTAATCATGCAATCAATGCATCTTTGCCAACGCAGTGGCAGCTTATTGATGCCCTTCTTAAAGAAATCAGCTGGACGGGAGGCAACAAATTCTTCAAAGGCATTTTGTACTGCCTCTCGGGTATTGAATTTTTTTCCCGCCAAGAAGTTATCCAAATTCTGGAAAAAGTAGTAGTCTGTAGGCGCAAGGTCTGGTGAGTAGGGCGGATGACGGAGAGCTTCCAACCCTAGTTCTTGCAACTTGGAGACAGCGGAGACGAGCGATTGACCAATGCTGGTTGGAGATGTGCCAGCTTCTCCATCATTGTGTTCAGTTCTTCACAGTACACATCTGAAGTAATGCTCACCCCGTTTGGTAAGAAGCTGTGATGAATCACACCGGCGCTAGACCACCAAACAGTGACCATCACTTTTCTAGGGGTAAGTTTTCGTTTAGGGCATTGTTTAGGTGCTGAACCAGGATCCAACCAACTTGCTGAGCGCTTGCGGTTATCAAACAGAATCCATTTTTCATCGCAGGTAACAATGCGGTTCAAAATTCCTTCATTTGTGTGTCTGTTGAGCAGTGCAAGGCACGTCTCGACGCGTACTTCGCGCTGGCGATCATTGAGTTCGTGGGGCACCCATTTGTCAAGCTTTTTTACCTTGCCAATTTGACACAAATGGACCAATATTGTTTTGACGCTAACGTCGAAAGCTGCTGCTAATTCAGCCGTAGATTGTGTATCATCAGCTTCCACAATAGCCTTTAATTCGTCATTGTCGACCAAAGTCTTCGGACGACCGCGAGGTTCATTTTTCAGGTCGAAATTTCCAGAACGGAAGCGAGCAAACCAATAACAAGTGGTGCGTTGGTTTGTAGTGTTAGCTCCGTAAACGTCGTTGATGTTGCGTGCCGCTTGTGCCGCGTTGCTGCCACGACGGTACTCATATTCCATAATTACTCGAATTTTTAACGTATCCATGATGACGAAAAAGATTGAAATGCGATGAAAATGTAACACTAATCAATAAATAAATGACTACTTTTGGAAAAAAAAATCCATGTTTTTAAAATAAAATTAATTTGAAATTAGAATTCTTAGCCAAACAAAATTACCTAAATTATATACGAGTATATACGGTCGAATTGAGTAGCCTCCGTTTTTTGAAGTTGGTTAAAAAATATACTTTAGGTACACCAGCTTTATGTTCAGTATATATGTTGCAATGCCATCATTGCCAACACTAGCTCCTGTCAGTGTCTCCCACCCAAATGCAAATCATCTTCATCTTCCTGCCCTTCCTGTCCTATTAGGTACGTGGAGTCGGCGCAACAGGTTTATTTCTTCAATTATCCTATGTCTCTATCATTTACTCTATTTTTAACCGACTTCAAAAAGGAGGAGGTTCTCAATTCGTCGGAACCTTTTTTTTTTTTTTTTTTTTTTATGTATGTTCCCCGATTACTCGACCGATTTGGATTTTTATTTATTTTGTTCGAGAGTGTATACATCACAGTTGGTCCCATATAGAATTGATTAACTTTGCTTCGGTAGTTTTTGAATTGGCTTCAATAATACGTATTTTTTCCCCGCTTTTATATGGATGATGTTCTAGTTTGTTTTGCAGGTAGTGGTATTTGAATTTGTGTGGGGTAGGTACACAACTAAAAAGTGAATAATAAAAACTTTTTTACAAAAAAATACAACCGACTTCCAAAAACAACACTACAAAGTGAAAAATAACTTTAATTTCGGAAGTCGGTGGCAAAAACGAAAATACATTTAACTAGACACCGACTTACGAAATTAAAGTTATTTTTCACTTTGTAGTGTTGTTTTTGGAAGTCGGTTGTCTTTCATATTATTCCTCACAGAATCCATCCATCTAATCTTTGGTCTTCCTCTCCCTCTCCATTCATCAACATTTATATAAATCACTCCCTTAGTTTGTGCATTTCATCCCTCCTCATCACATATCAAGACACCTTGCACGTCTGTAACAATTGTCTTGTCTCTTGTCTACCTTGCACGTCTGTAACAATTTCAAACTTCCCACCCAAATACAGATGTGGGGATAAAAATCTCATTCTTCTGTAGTGAATGTCGAAAGAAGAGTGTCCATGGAGTTTCTTGGCCGTTGTTCCCCATAGGGACCTACTACGCTTTGGAATGGGCAACTAGCTTCATCTCTCTGACTGATCGACTCCTTGACAATTCAAAAATGCCTGTATATGGTTTGAATTGGAATAAAAGCTTTGAGTTTAAGACAATTAAATAAAGAAAGTCACACCTAGCCCACTACAACCAAACAGCTGTGAACATGACAATGGTGCCGATTCTGTTGTGCACAAACTAAACTTAATTTAGGCTATTGCTAACTTTTTCTCTCTATTATGACAAGAAAGGGACAAAAGTAAATTAGAGCTGTCAAATTAGTTAGAACTAATTTTTCCATAGATAGACATTTAGACGACACGTAAAAACATGTCGACTAAAAAACACGGTGAAGCGCAAGGCGTGAACTAGTTTGACATCTCCAACTTAGTTCATAGCTATAGCCGTCCTTTTCTCGCGCTGCCTGTTAGTAAAAGATAGCGATTCTCTAATTTTAGTTTAGTGCGTTAACAAGAGAATCGGCACCAATATTGAGTATTGAGTAAATGAGCAGTAGGTAGATTACGCATGGTAGACCATGTGACTTCATGCTATTACGTCTCACTGGGCACGCGTCTACCTTTGTTGACACATGCGTCATGCGCGGAATTTACGAACAAACAACGTTGTTAATGTCGCGGCTGCGATGGTTTGACAGTAATGAGAGTTCTTTAAGGTGATTGCGCTGGGGTAGACCGCGAAATTCAAATTTTCTTGCGTTTTTTGTAATTTGCAGGTAAGGTTAAGGTTGTATCTTAATCAAAATATGATTCGCGACAATAAAAACTACGTGTTTACATAATTTTAACCATAAAAATCATCAATAACTATTTTCTAAGTTAGGTTTCCTGCGGATTGGTCTGATTTCGGAATTCGGACAAATCCGGAGGAAACCTATCTTTCCTCTCTTTTCTTTTTTTATCTTTATCTTTACTTTATTGCCGACTTCAAAAAAGGAGCAGTGGTTCTCGTGACTTCAAAAAAGATGCAGAAAATTTCCACTTATTAATAGCATCACATAAAAACTAGACAGAATAATGTAGGCCATGAGATGTCCAATAATAATATGACGTGGAAAATATCTACATTACAGATTAGGCATCACGATTTCTGTGCTCTGCTCATCGTGAGCCGTGCGTGCATGAAAATAATCCTAAACATCACGCCTCGTTCCTCGAAAGATAAGGTAGAGACTGTTAGAGGTGTGTACACCCACATTTTTCCAGTTATGTACACAAACTTTTGCTGGCAGCTTCACTCGGATCGGAGATCAGAAATTATCCTACAGAAACGTAGGTACTACCGGGATTAAAACTATCATATGTCCTAACTTAGGAAAGTCTGACAACCAGTCTTGGATTAGGACTCCTAATTCAAGACTGGTTGTCAGACTTTCTCTGACGACCCGTAATGACTGTCAAAGATCTACGAAAGACAGCCAGGACCAACGGCTTAACGTGCTTTTTTTCGAGGCACGAAGGAGTCCCGATATATAATGGATGGTCACCCATCCACGAACCGACCGCCGCAAGTGTAGGTTAACTTCAATCGACACGTGCGGCTGTTATCATTTTGAAATATATATATATATATATATATGTAGGACACAAATCCAGATTCCGGGCTGATACTGGGAAATTCCTTCCCGAAATTCCGTACTTCCAGCCCGCCATGTTCTACAGAAGCGCTTCCAACCGCTAGCCCAACGAAGCAGTCTGTCCAACTGTTGCGGTAATTCATAATCCCGGAAGGATCAGGCAGAGCTGTACCTAAGGTACACCCACATTTCGCGAGTTATGTTTAAGTCCTATGTAATAGGGGGCGAGTCTATTGCCATGAACCGGGCATAAATCCAGACTCCGGGCTGCTACTGAAGAAATTCCTGATGGCAAAACCCAATAACACTTTGCCCGACCAGGGAATCGGACCCAGGGGCCGTACTATGACGTGAAAAAACATCATGGATCCGTTGAGAAAAAAGGATGGTGCTATAGGTCGTATATAGCTCCGCCTGTCTCTCAAACTGGAACCGTTCAACTTCTGCCCTGCTATAAGACCTCATAGTAAGCCCCCAGGACCTAATACTCAGCAGTAGCGCTTGCTTGCTACCACTAGACCAACTAGGCAGTCAATATTATGCGGTAATACTTAATACATACTAAATCCATGGGCAATACATTCCATACATAACATTATGTTAATATCGTAGACACAACAACACATATGGGAAGTGACAGACATGGTGACCACACGTCATAAATAATGATGTAGCCAAATGTCAACGATACTAGTAATGGGTGATTAGCATTCAAGTCGGGTTAGTTGGGATGTCCTCGGTGAGCTTGATGCGACAATGCTATGCAAAGCAATGTTTTAAGCTGTAGAAGTTAGGATTATAGGTTGGTGGTCGTAGGAAACCATAGCATAGTGTGGTTTAAACTTGTATTGCCTACGGGGGTAGGCATACCAGACGTATGGTATCTGAAGTCGGTGTGCCATTTTTTGTCAGGTAGATAGTAATCTATTGCTACTAGCTACTAAATCCAGAGATTTACTTAAGTATGAGAATTTCCACTGATTTGGCTCCACGATGCCACGATTGATAAACTTTAAGTACCTAATCGGACGCAGATTATTTAAACCAATTCGCTGTATTTAGTAGTCTTTTAAAAAAATGTCCGTTCAGCAATACCATCCAACCATCAAACTGAATAACCCCATGGGACCAACATCGTAATCGCGAAAAAATAATCAGTCGTCCCATACATTTGAGTTGAGCAGGTATTGAGGTTTTTTTAAGGGATGACTGATTATTTTTTAGCGATTACGATGTTGGTTCCATGAATGAAGTTGTTCAGTTTGATAGTCTGTAGCTGTACTACACCCTTAATTTTGACCACACCTTTCTGATACATCCTGTATTAGTCAATCTGCCTAGCCTTTTTCCAACTATGTTGGGGTCGGCTTCCAGTCTAACCGGATGCAGCTGAATACCAGTATTTTATATGGAGCAACTGCCTATCTGACCTCCACAACCCAATTATTGGGTTGTGGAGGAGACTTTTGGGCTTCTGTTGACCCGTAGGTAACGACTGTCAAAGATCCACGAATGACAGCCGGGACCAACAGCTTAACGTGCTTTCCGAGGCACGGAGGAGTCTCGGTATGTAAAGATGGTCACCCATCCACGGACCAACCCCGGCAAGCGTAGCTTAACCTGATGGATCGACCCGTGCGGCTGTTATTAGTTAGCGAGCTCCTCTACACCTGTATACTATAAACTGTCCAAAAATATATGTCTCGATGACTCATACAATGTGTATATGTTAAGGTTATCTTGTAATTTATATTAGATTATGTATATTTTATAGTTTTGTAGTGTGTGTATTGTAATATATTAGTAGGTACACAGTTGTAAATCCTACTAAAAATAAATAAGTACCTACGTAGGTACAGTCAGCAACAAAATTCGATTAACACTTGCAGTTTTTTTAGTCTTAATTATGAAGCAAAATTTTTAATTCTAATCTGAACCTGAGAAGTACCTACTTAAAATTTTAAGAACATTAACTCTTAACAGTTAAACGAAAAAAAAGCAGTTTATCGAATCATTTTGTGTTAATTTAGATGATGTCAAAGATGAGGAGCTCGTGGCTAAGTAATAACAGCCGCACGGGTCGATCCATCACGTTAAGCTACGCTTGCCGGGGTTGGTCCGTGGATGGGTGACCATCTTTACATACCGAGACTCCTCCGTGCCTCGGAAAGCACGTTAAGCCATTGGTCCCGGCTGTCATTCGTGGATCTTTGACAGTCGTTACGGGTCGTCAGAAGCCCGAAAGTCTGACAATCAGTCTATATCGCATTACCCAGTTAATGGGTTGTGGAAGTCAGATGGGCAGTTGCTCCATGTAAAATAATGGTATTCAGCTGCATCCAGTTAGACTGGAAGCCGACCCCAACATAGTTGGGAAAAGTCTAGGCAGATTAATTGACTTTTGTTTAAAAAAGTAATGATTTCACTACCCACTTGTAATAGCGTCATTAAAAACGAAAATAAATTCGCCTCTGACCGTGACGTCAGTAACAGTGTTACTCGTAACATGCTCGTAACTTATAACTTTGCCTAGGTAACCTCAATCTGGATGGTATCAAGGAAAATATGCTAATACCATGCCTACTGCATTTGTTACTAACTGTTGATGTGTCGGCTTCCAGTCTAACCGGATGGTTAGACTGGAAGCCGACCCCAACATAGTTGGGAAAAGGCTAGGCAGAATGATAAGATGATGTCAAAAAGTAGCAGTGTTAACCAACTTCTGTTGCTGACCGTACCTATTATTTAATAACTAATTTGCATGCCATAAACAGGCAAACTATGGACTGTGCGTAAACCACCAATTTTTTCATCTGGTAAAAGCTGTATTTCAGCAAATAAATTATTGTTATTCTTATAGCGTGGCATCGGTCCTTCAAGTAGAACAAGACAACGCACCACTCAATTACAGGTGTCGACTATTCAATTAGCTGCATGACTGCACGTCTCGTCACCAGCCCTTTGACATGCGCAATTAACAATTAACCTTTTTTTTTTATTAACAATGACATACCTTAATGTTGTTGTTTACTGCTTATAGGTGGCTATTGGAAACAGAGACCTAGTAGCATGAATCATTGTAATGGTATGTACTAATTTTGGCAGAGCTTGCAGAGTAAGCAAGTGGAAGTGGCAGTGGGCTGGCCATGTTTGTCGAAGGGTCGATGGCTGGTGGAACAGACGAGACCTGGAGTGGAGACTGCGTATCGGCCAGCGTAGTGGAGGACCAATGACCTTAAAAAGGTGGCTGGGATAGACTGTATGCGGAAGGCGGAGAACAGGGTGTTGTGGCGCAGCGTGGGAGATACCTATGTCCAGCTGTGGAGTGCGAGTTGATTCCAGGAATTTTGAGTGAACGGAATTCAACGTAAAGCCCTTTACCCAACTGTGCGGTATCATCTGCCTAGCCTTTTTAGGTGGTAGGTTTTACAAAGACGTGGTCATTATGGACCATACTTGTGGACTCTGTCGGGCAGAGCAAAGTAGAAGAGAGGAAGACTGAAGGGCGTTTGATGAATGAGTTCGTAAGGTAGTATACGAGTACATTATTTAAGGCAAGTATAGCTCCTAACGGCGCCATCATTGAGAAAAAAAAATAATAAGTCTGGGGATATTTATGGAACATTTTGAATTTCCTATGCTCACATTTTAGTTACTTACCTAACTGTAACTTCGAACCTAGGAGGTTTAGTGTTGATTTTGTTGATACAAAAAATTCTACCTCATCCGACTAAAAATGTGAGCGTAGGAAATTTCAAAATGTTCCATATCTGCAGATATATGATTTTTTTCTCAATGGTGACGCTAGTTGGCAGCACTACTCGCCCTAAGTAATTGATTTAGAAAACATGTAATTAAAAATTTGTAATTTATTTCTACTATATTTATATCAGAACGGTGTGGTCAAATTTAAGGGCGTGCATCAAACTGAATAACTTTCTCCATGGGACCAACATCATAGTCGAGAAAAAATAATCAGCCGTCCCATACATTTGGGTCGAGTTGGTATTGAAGTTTTGTATGGGATAGCTGATATTTTTTTCTCGATTATGACGTTGGCCCCATGGAGAAAGTTGTTGTACCACACCCTTAAATTTGACCACACGTTTCTGGTACTTACATGGATAGGTGTACCAGAAAGGTCCAAAAGCAAAGGCAAAGGCATTAAGTCCGCCTTTGTACAGTATTATTTTTTACTTGTGCATAAAGTTTTAATAAATAAATAAAGGTGTGGTCAAATTTAAGCGACATTGGCTCCGTACGGCATTTCATACAAACTTTAAAGTCCTTTTTTATCGAAATGACTGAACTTCATACGTATAAGCACACTTTTTAGACATAGGTCTAAAATGTTTGTTAATAACATTTTCGAAAAATAGTGTTGCAGTTAAATTCGACCGATTTTAAATATTCCATAGAAACAGAGACTTCCAATTATCTTTTTTTAAATAAGACATTTCAAAAATGTTCTTAACTAACTTTTTACCTATGTATCCTGCGGCGTATGAAGTTTCATTAAAATCGGTTCAGTCATTTCGATAAAAAAAGGACTTGAAAGTTTGTATAAAATGCCGTACGGAGCCAACGCTCTTAACAGTGTTTGGACATAACATAGCATCGCGCCTATATTCCCCGAAGGGTTAAGCAGAGGTGTACCTAAGCTAGTACCTACTTACCCATCGTACATGACAGACATAACACTGACATTCCGCCAGTTATATTTAACGGTTAGTCCCGCTATGTAGTCCCGCTATGCTCGACTCGTAAAATACCTAATAAAAAGTCCCATGGAATAGGGGGCGAGCCAATAGGCTACCAACTGGGCACAATCCAGACTCCAGGTTATGCGGCGGCGGCGATCTCTCGCGTGCGAACCTGGTTCAGGCCATAGTACGGAGCGAGAGTGCATGGGAGGCCGTCACCTCCTTCTGCGAAGCAGTAATGCTCGCCGTAAAGGAGGAGGAGGCGGAACGCGTGAGGGAGAGGCAACTGTCGCGCCCTCACGCCCCTAGTCGCCGCAGGAGACGCCCTGGGCGGCGGGAATCAGTAGCCGATTCCCGGTCACCGCAGGCACGGGCTTGCGGGCGGCGAGCAATGGGTAGCACGCTGACCGGTAAGGACCAGGCCCGGGTCGACGGCGCGTTGTGTTCCACGCGCGCCTCAAAGAGATGTCAGCAGTGACGGGGTCTGATAGGGCCGATGCCGCCGGGGTCGCGGGTAGTTCGAAAGAGATACCGTGGCCCTGGCCCAGGCAACTGAAGGAACACGGGTGGGTTTTAGTCAGTAAAAGTCTGACACAGCCTCCCGCTCCGCCAGAGCGGGAGGTCATTTGATGATTTCCCATCCACAAAAAAAAGGCCGTTACTGTGAGTAATTCCAGATGGAAAACCCAGTAAGACTTTGTCCGACCTGGGAATAGAACTCAGGCCCTCGTGCTCAGCAGTAGCGTTTGCGACCGCTGGATTAACGAGGCGGAACATACAACATGACTCGTATAAACTTTAATACAATCGTTCGTTCTACCATTGGAATAAAATAAAGCAATTTTATTAACAACTACGTTAGGGAACACATTACGTGCCTATCTAAACTACATACATACGAGTACATAAACTTACGCCTTCTTCCCATAGGCGTAGGCAGAAACCCACCTGCTACATCAGATGATGTAGCAGATGCCTAACCTTTTCCTAACTATGTTGGGGTCGGCTTCCAGTCTAACCGGATGCAGCTGAATACCAGTATTTTACATGGAGCGACTGCCTATCTGACCTCCACAACCCAGTAACTGGGTAATACTGGTAAGACTGGTTGTCAGACTTTCGGGCTTCTGACAACCCGTAACGACTGTCAAAGATCCACGAATGACAGCCGGGATCAACGGCTTAACGTGCTTTCCGAGGCACGGAGGAGTCTCGGTATGTAAAGAATGGTCACCCATCCACGGACCAACCCCGGCAAGCGTAGCTTAACCTTGTCGATCGACCCATGCGGCTGTTATTACTTAGCCACGAGCTCCTGAGAAACCCACCTGCAACGATCCTTACATAATCCTTTTGCCTCGTTTACCATTCATACACGCGTGCGGCATGCCGGTTGCAATTTGCGAGTGCTACGCACCTAACCTTTCTGAAGTACGGAGGCCAGCACATTAAGCT